>CM057472.1:88243600-89493600 GCA_030035585.1 Dugong dugon
TGTAAATCAAGTAACTCTCAGTATCTTGCCATATACTATGAGAGATACTTAAAAAATATATAAGCTATGACCCTTTTTTCCCAGGCATTAGGAGGAAAAACAATCAGCATTCTGTTCTGAGATCTGACTACATGCAAAGCCTTATGGTAGCAATGACATGGCTGTGCCCTTGAGGGAAGTATAGTCTATTTGGAGAAATGTATACCCTAGTAAGAGACTAACAGGCACATACCAACACTGAGTGGCATCAGACAAGCTCAAATAAAGTATTGAATTTGATGATGCAAGTGAAGGCTAGATAGGTCTAAGAAGATTTAATGGGGTAATAGGGATTTGACCAGAGTCTTGAGGTGATCCAATGAGGAAGCAGAGAGGTAATATTGATTGTGATATGTGCATGGAAGTGTGAAGAGGGTGGTGAGCCTGGGGTAGAAGGAGTAAAACCTAATTGCCTGCATTCACTGTCAGGCTCTAAAGAATTGCCTGGCAAGCACCAGTTGCAGAAGTTGCAGAACTCTGGGAGCTGAAGGAGTAAATGTCAACCTGGTTTTCAGGTCTTTTCAGGACAGTTACTTAGAATAACTATTTTTGGCCTTGAAAAATTGGTAAACATAAGATGTGGGCCAAGAAACTTAGAACCCCTAAGGGACTTTTAGATTGACACACATTTGACAATTTCCATTTTGCAACACAAGACAAGGCAGAAATGACAAGTGAGCTTGGAAGGCATTCAGCCTTTGGTGCTCCTTTTGTTTCAGTTTTGCAGAAGTGAGATTTTAGACACAGACTCATTACAGGAGTTTCTTAATGAAGCCGACAATTGGTATGTGACTTTCCTTTTTCCACTATCTCAGTCAAACGCATCCCAGTGTCTTGTCCTGCTTTAGTTCCAGTTCCATTAGCTGTCATCTGGGACTGTAGCATTATAGGAGTATAGAATTACAAGTGGAGACCTGAATTCTATTTCTTACTCTCCCGTGTGATACAAATGGTTAACACACACTGAAAGGTTAGAGATTCAAGTCCACCCAGAGGGGTCTCAAAAGAAAGTCCTGGCAGTCTACTTCCAAAAAAATCAGCCATTGAAAACCTCATTGAGCGCGGTTCTACTCTGACACACGTGGAATCACCATGAGTCAAAACCAACTCAATGGCAACTGGTTACCAACTAGCTAAGTGACTTTGAGCAAAGCTACCAATAATGAGGTTGGGCTGAGCTAGGTCTTATCCTGGTCCAACCTTCTATACCGATTCCCCAGTTGGCTTCCCTGTTCCATTCAAAGAGGTTAAAGAAAAAGCATGGCATTTCCGAGGCATGTTTTGTGATATTTCAGTGAAATGTTGAAATAAGCAATGTCAGCAGCCTTATGTTTTCACTAATGGTATGGTATACCTTATGAATAAACAACACCAGTCTCTCTTGTTGCTCATTCTCATTTGCAGTAAATTTATAAAGTCGTAACTCTACAGTGCTTCTTGACAGAGATTCTGGAAGGGGAAAAATGAAGTGCAGTTGTTTGCTAACATCTGGGTGGGTGCACTTTTTGCACATGAGTATGGCCCAGAGGAGAATTGTTCCGAGGTAAAAAGATAATCTGATTCATAACTCTACCTGGAGGCATTAAAGAAGCTGTTAGATGGTTCCTTCATTGACAAATCTGAGTCCCAGGAAGCTTATGGAAGTGAAATTTAGACATGTTTTAGGGAAATTTTTACAATCTTTTTGAGAGGAAGGCTTTCACGATACTTTTGCAAATCTCTTTTTTGCATTTACTGCACAGCATCCAGAGACCTAGGCTAAATTGTTCTGTTTCTCTTGTCTAATTTAGTCTTGTGACTTAGAAACTTACAAGTTGGGCTGTAGTAAAGATTTACTTTATAATGTCAGATAAATTCTGATTGTCTCTCCCCCAACTCAGTTTCTGCACATGGGCGAGCGGTATCTTGGAAGTTTTCTCTAAGGCGTCATAATGAATTTACAGTGTGGAGTGGAGTCACTGAATACAGATGTGTTACTATTGGTATGGTTATAGTATTTCCATTCCCTTACATCAAAATGGTCCTCAGTTATCATTTTGTAGCATGTCAATACTTCATGTACCTCTACAAATAATAACATGAGGAACTAGACTTGGTATTGTGAAGGATAAGGGGACAGAAAAATAAGAGAGAAGGAAAAAGGGTATCAAGTGTCTGAGAACCAGAAAAGAAGATTTGAGCATCTTTGATAGAACTGCTAAATGGAACTTATTTGTTGATGATATTTTCCATAATCATAGCTAGATGACCAAACAGAATCCTAAAGAAACTGAATTTTAGAGGTAGAATGGATCTAGGACGAGATCTGTCTTTGTGATGGAAATGAAGTAATAGAGACCCAGGAGTCTGCTAAGGACAGAGAAGGGACTAGAACCCTGGCTTCCTAACCCCAGACATGGACTTCTCCTTCTATGCCTTGCTGAGAATTGAGGAAAGAAATGATTAAAGGAAAGTCACCCTTTTAAAAAACAATATCATGTTGTTGGGAGCTGAAAATCATACCCATGCTCTCTTTGGGGTGCATTGGAAATCAATTTATTTTCTTTTATTTTAATAAAAAACTTTTTGAAAATGGGGCCAATATTTCTTTAAAATTAACTTAAAAAAAAAAAAGAAAAGAAAACAATCAACAAAATAAAACAACTAACCTGATACTTAAACCAGGCAGGTTGGATGAATTGATTATCAGCTTAGAAACTTTTAATTTTAAGCACAGGCAATTCCCCTCAAAATACTGTTTATAGTCATTGGGGAAGTTTACATGTTTTGCTAAGGGCTTTACAATATCTCTTTAGTTGAGAGAAACACTAAATATGAGGTAAATATTAATGTTTTCTTTGTCAGAAAATTAAAATACTCTATCTGGATAATAATGTTTGATTATAGAACTATTTCTGCATAACTTGATTCCATAATAATAATAATTTGACTAGCAGAATTTTCTTTAAATTGCTTGATTTGCTACTTTTTTTTACCCTTACCATGTTAGTCCTAAAAAGAATAAATATGAAATCTGAAACAGACGGAATTGCTCTTTTAATGGACTGGTACAACTTAGTTACATTAGTGAGGTGTTCCATGATTATGTAATCTAAATTACCTATCGGTTATAAATATCGCTTTCTTGAATGGAGAACTTACCAGATGTGCTGCACAAAACAGAGTTTTATGTGCATGGTCCTATTATTTCCTGGTTTAAAGATGAGGACAGCAAGGCTTGAGTTATGAAATGTGTTTAAGTCCAGGGAGAGAAATGACTTTTGTTTTGTCCCTTGTTGAAAAACTCCCTAGGCCTTTGAAATACAGTAAACTAAATATGGATGTTGTTGTTATTCTCTGAAGATTCAAGTTCATGCAGTATAGGAACTTTATCATTTTGATCCTCAAATACATGAGATAGCTGACAAGGAGAAAGAGAACTGCCTTGAGGTCACAGATACCTACGTCCAATTCTAACATCAAGGAGGAGCTGCATAGCTTTGGCCAAGTTATCTTGTTTCTATATTTGCAGTGTTGTTGGGAAAATTAAAAATAACTTCCACCAAAAAGGAAATCAAGAAAGCAATACCATTTACAAAAGCCTTCCAAAAGATAAAATACCTAGAAATAAACCTAATGGGAATGTGAAAGACTTATACAATGAAAACTATCAAACACCACTGTAAGAGACTAAAAGAGACCTACATAAATGAAAGAACATTCTGTGCTCATGGATTGGAAGACTTAATAGTGTGAAAATGTTAATGCTTTCCAAAGCATTCTATAGACAAAGTGCAATCCTGATTCAAATTCAAACAGTATTCTTTACTGAAATGGAAAAACTAATCACTGACTTCATGTGGAAAGGAAAGAGGCCATGAATAGCTAAAGCAATATTGAAGAAGAAGAACAAAGTAGGAGGCCTCACCCTTCTCAGTCTCAAAACATGCTATACAGCTACAGTGATGAAACTGCCTGGTACTGGTTCAGTAATCGACACATCAACCAGTGGAATAGAATGGAGAGTTCAGAAATAAAGCCATCTGTCTATAGACAGGAACCCTGCTGATAGTGTTAAGAGCTCGGTTGCTAACTAAAAAGTCGGCAGTTTGAATCCATCAGCCACTCCTTGGAAACCCTATGGGGCAGTTCTACTCTGTCCTATACGGTTACTGTGAGTTGGAATCAACTCAATGGCAATGGGTTTGGTTTTGTTGTTGTTGTTGTTTTATATATAGACAATTTATTTTCTACAGGGGTCAAATTCCATTCAATGGGTAAGAGAGTCTCTTTAACAAATGGAGCTGGTAAAATTGATATCCACTTGTGTAAAAATGAGACAGAATTCATACCTCCCACCATACACAAAACTCACTCAAAATGGATCAAATATTAAATATTCGATCCTAAATGTTAAAGCTAAAACTATAATGTTCTTGGAGAAAACATAGGTACAAAACCATGAGACCTAATTTTTGTAGACAGATTAACAAACTAAACTACAAATGCACCAAAAGCAGAATACAAATTAGATAACTAGAACCTCATAAAAATATAATACTTATGCTCATCAAAAGAGTAAAAAAACAATATACAGACTGGGAAAAAATCTTCTGAGATGACGTCTCTGGTGAAGATCTAATTTCCAAAATACAAAACTTCAATAACTCAACAATAAAAAGACAAATAAACTAATTAAAAAATTGGCAAAGGAGGTAGACACTTCACCAAAGAGGATGTTCAAGCAGCCAACAAAAATATGAAAAGATGCTGTCTATCATTAGCCATTAGAGAGATGCAAATCAAAATTATAATGAGACACCATCTCACTCATGCTAAAATGGCATTGATGAAAAAACAAAACAAACAAAAACAGAAAACAGCAAATGTTGGCAAAGATATGGGGAGACTGAAACCCTTATCTACTCCAGGTGGAAATGCAAAATTGAACAAACACTATGGATATTCCTCAAAAAAATAGAAATAGAGCTACCTTACAATAAGCAAAATGTGGTACATACATACAATGGAATACTATGCAGCCATAAACAAATACGAGTTCCCAAAATATCTTAGAACATGGATGAACCTAGAGGACATTATGCTCAGTGAAATAAGTCAATCACAAAAGGACAAATATTGTATGATCTCACTTTTATAAAATGACAATAACAGCTATATATACAGAGACCAGCATTCATTGGTAGTTACCAGGGGTGCGTGGGTGGGATTCATTCTCTAGACAGTAGTCACTTTTTATTTATGGTGATGGGAAAGGTGGCACTGTATGTTGGAGACGTAGGTACAGCTTAACAAAGGTAACTGATGCCATTAGGTTATACACACATACACAAGATTTTTTGGTAAATACTGTGTTATATATAATTTTATAACACAACCAAAATATATATGTGTGCATATGTAGGTATACATATATATGTATATGTATATATATGTATATGTCTTAGTCATCTAGTGCTGCTATAACAGAAATACCACAAGTGGATGGTTTCAACAAAGAGAAATTTTTTCTCTCACAGTTCAGTAGGCTACAAGTCCAAATTCAGGACATCAGCTCCACGAGAAGGCTTTCTCTCTGTCGGTTCTGGAGGAAGGTCCTTGTGATGCATCAGTCTTCCCTTGGTCTGGAAGCATCTCAGCACAGGGACCTCAGGTCCAAAGGACGCAGTGTGCTCCTGGCACTGCTTTCTTGGTGGTATGAGGTTCCCATGTGTCTCTGCTCACTTCTCTCTTTTATATTTCTAAAGAGATTGGCTTAAGACACTATCCAATCTTGTATACCTCATCAGTATAACTGCCACTAATCCATCTTATTAGGTCATAGTGATTGAATTTACAACACATAAAGAAATCACATCAGATTACAAAATGGTACAATTATGCAATACTGGGAATCATGACCCAGCCAAGGTGAAAGATATTTTTTTGGGGGACACAATTCAATCCATGATAGTATATATGTA
The DNA here is from genome assembly GCA_030035585.1 of Dugong dugon. Taxonomy (NCBI): domain Eukaryota; kingdom Metazoa; phylum Chordata; class Mammalia; order Sirenia; family Dugongidae; genus Dugong; species Dugong dugon. Next base: position 88,249,603 of record CM057472.1, read on the forward strand.
TGTGTGTGTGAGTGTGTGTGTGTGTGTGTATATATATGTATGTATGAACCTATGTATATACATATAATAAAACAATTAAGAGCCACAGGATCTGATACTTCTTAGACATAACCAATCACCTCATGAGATTAATTTACTTGATTTGGAGACTTAGGGTTATAGTCTCATGGGACAACTTGGTCAATTGGCATAATACAGTTCATAAAGTTTATGTTCTACATCCTAGTCTGGTGAGTAGCATCTGGGGTTTTAAAAGCTTGTGTGTGGCCGTCTAAGATACAACTATTGGTCCCTACTCATCTGGAGCAAAAGAGAAAGAAGAAAACTCAAGATTCAGATATGGAACTGGTCTACAGGACTAATTGTCCCCATGAACCATGGCCTCCTCTACCCTGAGACCAGAAGAACTAGATAGTGCTTGGCTACCACTACCATACGTTCTGATTGGGACCACAATAGTTGGATCCTGGTAGAAAGAGAGAAAAATGTGGGATAGAACTCAAAAAGTCCAAACTTACTGGACTCACTGAGACAGGAGGAATCCCCAAAACTATTTCCCTGAGATATTCTTTAAGCCTTGAGCTGAAACTATGCCCTGAAGTCACCTTTTCGCTAAATAGAAGGTTAGCTCATAAAGTAATGAATATCATCCTTGAGTATTGCGCTCTTTTTAAAATTGGTCAACAAATAGTCGAAATCATAGACGAGAAGATTGGAGCAATGTGAGACTAGGTTAACGGGAATGGAACAACTAGAAGGCCAGTGCTGATAATGTTGATACAATGTGAAGAATGTAACCAATGTCACTAAACAGTATGTGTAGAAATTGTTGAATGGGAAGCTGTTTGGCTATGTACATGTCTACCAAAAATGCAAAAAATACTTCAAAAAAAAATAGCTTCCGTAAAGTGCCTGTGCCTGGCAAAGTGTATATGTTCAATAAATGTTACTGATTTTTTTTTTTACTGCTGATACTCTGATTTAGCTGCATAAACACAAAGCGATGAAGATTAATAAGCAAAATCTCTACCGAACTTACAGCATTCCTAGATATTTGTTGCCTAAAATATATTTCTGAGAAACTTAGCATTTGCTTCTTTCTTCCAAAATCTGAGAGAAACTACAATAACAATAACAAAGTCCACTTACTTAAACCTCCAATTGGTTGGAAAAACAAAAACAAACAAACAAAAAACAAACTATCGCTGTCAAGTTAATTCCAAGTCGTGGTGACCCCCGGTGTGTCAGAATAGAATTGTGCTCCATAGGGTTTTCAAAGGCTGATTTTTCAGAAGTAGGCTGCCAGGTCGTTCTTCCAAGGCACGTTTAGGTGGACTCAAACCTCCAACCTTTCAGTTAACAGCCAAGAATATTAACCATTTACATCATCCAGGGACTCCCAGTTGGTTGCCTTCTGGTTAACTGCCCTTTTGCTAGACTGATGGTGTGTTGGTAGCTGGTTTTAGAGGAACCCTGAGCATTCAGTATTAGAAAGTTCTTGCTGACTAGTGAAGCTAAGGATACAAGGGATTCTAGTTTCTGAAATACATACTCTTCCCAAAACCTATCCAACGGGTCCTTGTCACTTGAGGTCACTTCAGACTTTTCAGAAAAGAGCAAAGGACAGTGGCTTCTGCAGCAGGGAAGCAGGGACACTTGCATGATGAGCCCAGAAGGACATAACTCTAGAGGCTTACAGCCCAAGACACTTGCTTGTTGCAGGTCACAACCCTATGTATGTCCCCAGGTGATAAGATGTAAGAAAAACATCTATTGGCCTAACCTTTGAGGCTAAGAAATCACAATTGCCTATGTCTCATTTCTCTTTCCTTTTGCTTTGTTTCATCTGCTGTGAATGACCCCTATTTTCTCATTGCTGTCTTACGGCAATAAAAAAAATGAACTCCCACCGTGCAAATTTCATACTATTCTCTTTGGCTTGGAGGGAAGCTGCTACGCAAAAAATCCTGGATTTTCTTTTCCCCCAAAACTTATGAGAAATGACAGGCTCTATGAGCAACCCTTATAAGCTGTCCATCTGAAGCTGGGGTCCCCTCTGTCACCTCCCTAGAGCTCCAGTTAAGGGAAGCAATTCGCTTCACATTTGTGCAAATTAGACATCATGATTCTACTAGGCTCACCTCTGCAGAAATAATGGACAACTATCTCAAAAGTTACTGGCCTCAGCTAAGAGGTATCTTCTCCCCCAAGCCAGGTGGGAGTGTTCCCCTGAAGCACTACACAACTCTACCTCTGCTCTTGGGCAGGATACTTTGGAGCAAGAATACCAACACCAAATCAGTTGCCATGGAGTCAATTTTGACTCTTGACTACCACATATACGCCAGAGTAGAACTGTGCTCCATATGGTTTTCAATGGCACATATTTTTCAAAAGTAGATCACCCAGCCTTTCTTTTGAGGTCCTCTGGGTGGACTCAAACCTCCAGCCTTTTCCTTAGCAGCTGTGCATGTTAACCATTTGCATCACTTAGGGACTCTGGAGCAAGAATAACACTGCAGTATGTTAGCTGAAGGAGCCCCAGTGGTACAGTGGTTGAGAGCTCGGCTGTTAACCAAAAGGTCAGCAGTTCTAATCCACCAGCTGCTAGGTGTTTGTTAGAAAATTAAAAGCAAAAACAGCTACGTAGAACAGGCTGGTTTTTAAAGCAAAGCAGGACTTCGGTGTGTTTGAAATTTAGACCAGTTGATGGTCTGCAGGCGCCCCTGAGTCCTTTGTATAACCTGGGGAGAGCCTGCAGCAAACAGGTGGTAGCTAGTTCCAACATTCTCAGAATGGAAACAGGGTGGAACTCCTGTTTGACAGAGCCAGTCCTGTTCAGATCTGCCCAAATTTCTCTCCTGCCAGCAAACAGCTCCATTACCTCCCTGATTGCTCTCTGTTGTGAGGAGAAGGTCGTTGGTGCTTAGGGCTTCTAGGGTACCCTTCTACGCAAGCAGTAGGTGTCTTTGCAAGGCAAACTGCAGCAGGAAGATTTTGAAGGCAGGAGGACACTTTTCATCTTTGTAGTCCCCAGCCGGGACATTGGTTCACAGTGCAGTACAAGCAGTTTCAAAGTTATCTCCCACGCTGATAGGAATGTGATAACAGGGAGCGGAGAGGTGCCATAATGATTTCCTTTCAAATGGCTGCCTCACCATTTACCTTTGCACACTGTCAAAGACTGATATGGTCAGGAGTTAGCAGTGGCATGGAATAATTAATCTTGCTCTGGGGAAGTAAGTGTCTCATTTGTCTCTGGAGAAATTAGCACTGCATTGATAGGAAAAGGAGATGATTGAATGGGAAAGGGATGGGTGTGTGGTCTTTGTAATGCCAGTGCCTAATTGTAGCATTGATTCATCATGTGGTGTTTTGATTGAGCACCTACTATGTGTCAGGCGTTAGAGATATTGATGATTCCTGCACTGAAGTAGCTCAGACTTTCTTGAGGATTAGACCTTATTTCTAAATGTTTGTTACCTTGGAAAAATGCCTAAGGCTGCCTTAGTGATGCTTTCATCATCATCTAAGGAACACCTGAATTTCCCTGAGTGTCCATATTAAAGCCAGTTGCTGTCAAGTCAGTTCTGACTCATGGTGATCTCATGTGTGTCAGAGTAGAGCTGTGCTCAGTAGCTGATTTTTCACGACTAGAGTGTCAGGCCTTTCTTTTGAGGCGTCTCTGGGTGGACTTGAACCTCCAACCTTTTCGTTAGCAGCCAAAGTGTTAACAGTTTGCACTACCCAGGGACTAATACCTATATTAGATTTTGTAAAGGCTCAACTGGTATAACAAAGAACTTCCCTCTTCCACCACCGATCTGCAGTGACTTAATAAGATAGATAGATATTTTTTTCTTAAGTGACAACTAAAAGGTAAAAGACCCAATGATAATGGATACATTCTTCCAATCCCAACATGTGGTTCCCATCTCTGGATAAAAGTCTTTCCTACTTTCCAACCACTGGGAAGAGGATAGCAGAGAGAGCATGTCTGATACCTTTTAACGCTAAGACCCAGAAGTAGCACTTATCACTTTGCTTACATCTCATAAGGTAACACCTGTCTGCAAAGCAAGGAAGGGAAGAAATACAGTCACTAGCTGGATGGCCATGTACCTTGCAGAAAACCAGTTGGGATGTTCTATCTCTAAAGGAAAGAAGGGGCAACTAGATATTGGGGGCAGTTAGCAATCTCTGGCTCAGAGATCTTGGTAAGTACTTTTTACTGCTCTAAGTTTCAGACATCTTATCTCTTGTATGAGGGACTCAAAGGAAGTCATTGCTATGGCCCCTTTCACCTCCAAAGTCAAAATAACAGCATAAGGCTCCTCCTTCTTCCCTTGGTTCTGCCATGCAGTAGATTTAGTGATGGGCTGTGTGCTGAATATGTTGTTTTGAACCTGTTTCCTTTATTTGGAAACATCAGGTGCTGGCCATGCACTGGCTTCCAATGAGAACAGGGCATGGTTCTAAGAAGTAATTTGTGAAAAGAGCCAAGCCTGTAATTCTCCTTTGAGGCTGTAAATGGACTGATTGGGCCAAGAAAAACAATGGTGTGGTCCATGTTAGCCAGAAACAAGATGTTAGGTTTGGACAGTGGTTGGTAGTCAGGGAAGCACCTCTGCTGTAGAGAGATGGACAATGGCTTGCTTCTTGAAAAGCAAATGGGATCTTGGCCCAGGCAGGAAAGCATAGGACCAAGGGAAGCGTATAAATTCTCCTTAAAAAGACCAAGACAAAAAGCCAGCTTAGACCACCACGGAGTCTAAAAATAAATGGCTTCTCCAGTTTTTTTTTTTTTTTTTTTACTGGTCTTTCCAGTTGGTGAACCCAAGAAGAAGGAATAGTGTTTTGATAAGGCTACAGCTTTCCAGCCTGTGCCTTTGTTACACTGGTGAGCCACACCAGTGTGCAGAAAATTAATCCCTTTATGCCTCGGGGTAGCTGAGTGGGGCCTGAGTTCACCCTAGTCCCTGGCCAGGTCCCCTCCAACCATACCATCCTCCTCCATTTCCCTCATTCTCTGTGTATGCTGCAATTTGGAAAAGATTGGAAAGCACTGATAGAAGCTACCAATTAGAATCAGTTCACACTAGATGCTTGGGAATTAGCTTAGCTGGTCACTATGGTGATTTAAATAAATTGTCTTATCCAGATGCATTGGCCAATCAAGTCTGGCATTTCAATTTTCCCTATAACGTGAACTGTGGAAAGAGGTTCATTATAATAATTAAGGAAGATTTATGCAGTGAGTACTTTTTTTTTTTCCTCTGTAACCTGTTACACTGCTGGTATTTTACAGCAAAAAATGAGTGCTAGATATTAATTATTTAATTTCAAAAATATGCTCCTGACTGAGTTATTTTTAAGTTAGAATTGAATAAACGGAAATATTTTGGATGAACCAAATTAGAGCAATTATTTAATGGAGACTTGTTGCAAATTCTTCAGTAAACTGAACAAGCACTCGCCTTCCCTAACGACCTAAATATTAGCCTTGACCCAGTGTGTACACTGGACATTTGACCTTAGGCAAATGTTTCATCTCTCTGTAATGAACTTTCTATGGCTGTGAAATGAGCTTCAGCAGGGATGAGGGCATTAGCTATGTGATCTCAGTGCCTACACTACCGTTCTGATTCCATGTTGCTTCTTTGGAAAAATCTACAACTCAGAAATATAGTGAATGAACATCTCCTGAGTACAGGAAGACAGTGTGTGGTTGCTACAGAGTGCAGTTTCTGTGGTTGGACTAGAAAAAAAAAAAAAACAGTTGTGTTTTCCGAGATCTTGACTGTGCAGAGTAGATCCAATGAACAGAGCAAGCCACAGCCACTTGTTCTACTTTAGACTGGCTTGATTCTCAAGAAATCTCCCAAATTGCAACAATGCTGAAATGTCTATTAGCTATGATGGAGACACCTCATAAATTGTTAAACAGACATAGCTCAAGTTTAAAGAATTGCCTTTATTCTGAGCAGCGATTTTACTTGTGTTTCAGTCATTCCTTCAGATTTTTTATTTAAAAGATTTCACAGAAGCATCTTGCAAAATGGTAAATAATAAAACATTATTTAAGCTGCACATCCCCTCCAGGACTGATCATTATGTTTTCCAATTTAACATCCATTCCTTTCAGATGAGGCGTTCTTGCTCAGTTTTTTAAAATGGTCATAAATTGAGAGCTACCATTTAAATACAAATAAAGCTCTTAACTAAGAACATGGACTTGTGCTCATTAAATATTTCTACCGTGAGTTTCTTGGCTTTCCTGGTGACCTATCCTTCCCCACCCCTGCCCCCAACAGGCAGTGTTCATAAAAACCATGAGAATTAATTTTAAAATAAAAATGCATATTAAATACCAAAAAATAATTTTCTCTCTTTTATCTCTGATTTTCTTCTTCTTTTTTTTAAACCACTTCAATTACCTAGATTATTCTCTCTATTATTTCATTCATTATAGTCCCATTTCTAAAGTATCTGCTCTTGTGGCTTTCCTACAGCATTTAAAACATTCTGGCATTAGTTGAATATAAGCTCTTTATTCCTTCCTTCCTCTCCCTCCTCCCAGTGATCAGGTCCACCTATAGGGATAAAAGTATAAACTAAATGAATTTGCCGTTCTACTTCTATTTTTGTATCTCTTCTTCCCCCTTCTGCTTCTATTTCTGCCTCCAGTACATTGTATCTTGGAAAACACGGGGATTTTTTTCTGAGATCGTAGAGTACCACGTACAGTATGCTCACAGCCTTGCTCTCTCTTTTGTTATCATAATTGATCTATCCTGTATACCAAGCCCTCGGGATCCCTCTATAGGTCTGATAAAGGAACTCAGTGAACTCATCATCATCAGTAAATGGATAATGTTTATCCTAAATTCAATCTAGTAATTTATTTATTTTAATAGAAAATTGTAGATCTCTGTGTATGGGGGGGGGGTCCTTTGTATGGGAGGAAGTCCCTGGGTAGTACACTTAACATGGTTGCCTACTAACCAAAAAGTAGGAGGTTTGAGTTTACCCAGAGGCACCTCGGAAGAAAGGCCTGGCAACCTACGTCTGAAAAATCAGCCACTGAAAACCCTGTGGAGTATAATTCTACTCTAATACACTTGGGGTCACCATGGGGATGGGGGGAGATGTGGGGATGGGAGGAGTAAAAAGGCGTATTTCAGGTAAGAGGTCTTATCAGGTAGCTCTAAATTGTACCACTCAGGCTCATGTCTCATCTGCCTATGTATAAGAACAGTTTGTCTGCTAGGTGGAGGAAAGTTAATATGCAACCAATTTTATTAAAGAGCAAATTAAGATATAGTATGGGGATTTGAATTATCTAAGGTAACAGAAGCAAAGAGCTTGCCTAGATTTAAAACTGGGTCTTTTGTGAGTTTCCGTTCATATGACACCATAAGAATAGCTACATGTGTTAAGTACTTATGAGCCTGGGACTGTTTAATACATTTCTGCATTTATTGATTCACTTAATTACCACAACAACCCTTTAGGTAAGGTTCTCTCCTCTCTATTTTACATATGAGGAAACTGAGGAATAAGAAAATTTATGAAGCTTCTAAGGTTCTGTACTTGGGAGATAAGGTTTGGACCCATATACTCAGGGTTTAGGAGCCCTGGTGGTGCAGTGGTTAAGTGTTCGGTAGCTAACCAAGAGGTTGGCAGTTCAAATCCACCAGCTGCTCCTACAGGGCAGTTCTACTCTGTCCTATACGGTCCTATGAGTCAGAATCGACTCAATGACAATGGATTTGTTTTTTGTTTACTCTGGTTTTGAAGCCCAAACTCTTCATCACTATTTATACCACGTTAATCTGGTTTGATGAAAAAGTTAAAAAGAACAATGACTCTTAAGGGCCTAAAAGAAAATGCTAAAGTCCGTATTTTATGGTTATCATGAACATCAGCTGGATCAGCTGTTAAATAAGTTTTATATGTAAACGTTCTGACCCTGGTAAAATTATGTCTTTCTCATGAATCTACTACTGTGATCTAACTGAAGAATACATAGTGGATGAATAATTAAAGCTAGCTATCTCTTCCAGCAATAGCAGCAGCAAAAACTGGAGGTGGGGGTGAAGAAAACATAGAAGTAACAGAGTGTTCATAAAAACCATGAGAATTAATTTTTAAATAAAAATGTGTATTAAATACCAAAAAACAGAACCCAAAAAACCAAATGAGTTGTGGTCAAGTCATTTCTACTCATGGCAACCCCATGTGCATCAGAGTAGAACTGTGCTCCATAGGGTTTTGAATGACTGATTTTTCAGAAGTAGGTTGCCAGGCCTTTCTTCTGAGGCACCTCTGAGTGGACTCAAACCACGAAACATTCAGTTAGCAGCAAGCATGTTAACCGTTTGCACTATTCAATAAGGGACTCCTTATTAAATACTGGCCTTCCATTAATCCTAAGTATTGCACCATAAAAAATACCCCCCCAGGTCATTTAACAGGAGCCTGGTGGTGGTGCAGTGGTTAAAGCACTCAGCTGTTAACCAAAAGGTCAGTGGTTTGAGCCCACCAGCTACTCCACAGGAGAAAGATGTGGCAGTGTGCTTCTATAAAGATTATAGCCTTGGAAACCCTGTGGGGCAGGTCTCTGTCCTATAGGGTCACTTTGAGTCCAAATCAACTCAATATCAATGGGTTTGGTTTTTTGTTTTGGTCATTTAACAATGAGCAACACAAAACCCTTACTATGTCAAATGTAATATGCATAACCAGATTCACAATTTGGTTTTCTTAAGGAAAAATAATTTAGTTATCATTAAACTCTTTGGGAAACTGGTTTTAATAATGTGCTTTGGTTATCAGGGGTATCGTTCTTCCTTCAGGCAAAGAAGAGAAAATGTGCAGCTAAAACCTTTGCTGTATGTGATAATGAAGTCAGTCCATTTCTGTGCAGAATTGCAGCAATTTTTTATCTCTCAGTGTGAGCAGGGATGGGAAAGCTGGCAATTTCTCAACCCATAGGAAATTGCTGAATTCACAGATTTCTATCTTGACAAAATAAACCGACCATATGTTATATGAAGCCCAAATTTAGTTTGTTCGTTTGTTTTTCATGGGTGTGATTTTTTTTTTTAAGTATGTGTAACGTAAAATTTGCCATTTTAAGTGTATGATTCAGTGACGTTCATTATATCCATAATATTGTGCAACCATCACTACTATTTATTTCCAAACTTTTTTCATCACCCCAAACAAAAACTCTGTACCTGCTTAACACTAATTCTCCATTTCTTCCTCTCCCCAGCTCCTGGTAGCCAATAATAACTTTTTGTCTCTGTATTTGCATATTCTAGGTATTTCCTATAAGGGGAATTATACCAAATTTGTTCTTTTGTGTCTGACTTATTACACTTCGCATAATGCTGTGATTTTTTTAAACAGAATAATAGTTGGAGAAAAAAAACCTATAAGGAGGGTAAAATTGTACCTCATGCTCATCTTTTATTGAAATATGTCGAAGCATAGAAAAAAAATGAGAGTATCTAAGTTTATCTCTATACTTGTTTACATATTCCCCTGTGTGTTTCCATCACAGACAGGTTCCCACCTCTACGGGAACCAAGAAAATTCCTTTGCCTGCTTGCTCTGAGAATGTGCCAGTAGCTGGTCCTCATGCTGATACAATTAATTAAAACTATAAATTAAACTCTAGCTGGCTCCAATGCAGTATTGCCACCACAACATCTTCTGGATCATTTATTTAATATTCATTGACTTGCAGTCACTGATAGTACCAAATCTTTTATCAAATATCTCCCAGACAGGATAGTAAAAATTTGCTTGGACCAACTCATGGTCTGCGTTTGTCAGCCGACTGGTTTCTCCTCGTCATTTCTTTGACCACCCAGCAACACTGCGTATTTCTTTATAATTTAATGAATCAAAAAGCCAATTCTGTTTAAAAGTGCAGATTTTAAATTTAGGGACAAAGGCAGGATGTGGGGTGTGTTGGTTTGAGAATGCTGAATGACTGAAATGTCATGACATTTACAATCCAGATGTCAGGACAAGCTGGGAGACAAGCCAGCTTTGTTGATAATTAGATGGCAGATGTCCAAACAGTGTCACGTGACGCACATTATTTTTTGTACATTTGAAACTAGGGACTGTAGTTCTGAAAGATAACCAAGAAATCATCTCACCCATACTCATAATAAAAAAATGAGGTATCACAATTGTATTGCTTTTTTCACCTTATTTATTGATTGGAAAAAGCAAACACGAGAAAAACAAAAACCACTCATAATCCGTATCTTGGGTATATCTCTAGGCAGCTGAATATACTGGTTATTATTATTATTTTACTTTTTCAAAACTTAGACTTTCTCACTCTGCAAATGAGAAAGCTGAGGCCCAGGGGAGTCAAGTACTTTCTAAGACCTCCTTGGGGATTAGCGGCAGAAATGACATCAGACTCCCAGTCTCCTGATTCCTAAATCAGCATTCCTTCCAGAAACCTTATTTGTGAATTTGATTATAAGCGCAAGGAAGCACAATTTTTGATTCCCTTCTGAGCAAATGCTAGGACCAAATCCCCAGTGGCTTCTTGAGAAAGTTCTGCATGAAGCTTCAAAGCCTTGGCTGAAAAAAATCTGATTAAACCTATATGGTACCAAAGCAACAGGCTAAAGTTTGGAAAAATTCTAGTTGGTGTGACTGATTAATTTTATTTAATTTAAAGTGTACTTGAGAAAGATGTAATGGATTCACTGCCCCACCCTTCTGGAGGTACATACATTTAACATTCTATTCCTAATGGAGGCTCTTGTCAGTATAGACTTTTAAGAATTATTGAACCTCCCCTCCACCTTATTATGCAGCATTTTCCAGACCTTTGTTGCTTCCAGTCCAGGAATTTGTGGCTTATGGGCAAAAGTCAAATCTATTACCACTTCTGTGGTTTTGTATACAAATGAGGAAAAATAAGTAAAGCTGGTCATTATGTGCATTTTTTTTACAATGCTAATGCATTGATTGTCAGTTATTACACAGGACTAATTTTTCCATAGCGTAGAGGTAACTATTCTTAAAACATTAAGGAGGGAAGTCCCAGTTAAAGAAGAGCAGCCCCTGAAAAATCAGACTTGAAAGTCTCAAACTTTGGCTTGACATTGGCTTAAAATCGTTTTTTAGCAGAAAGGAACATTTTAGGAGAATCTGTTCAGCCGTCTCTGAGGTATGGAACCAGGAACATAATATGTTTTCTATATTGCCTGAAGATATTTTGTGCACACATTACTCAAAAGCAACTAAACTTTAAAACTTCAAATTTTGCACGTGGCTATTGTCCTCTGAGGAATGGCAAGGGTGTTAAGTGAGAAGGAAAATGGCTGGAAAAGAACAGGTTATAAAGTGTCTAAACATATGTTGTGTGAGGATCCTGAAGAGCCCCTTCAATGGTGAGATTGCATTATTTTCCTTGATCTAATAGTGTTGTTTGGGAGAAGTCTTCCTACTACTCTTAGGTTATAGCTGGTTCCCCTTTAAATGTATTGCTCAGTTCCCTGCCCTATTACTCTTCTTTTTTGGAGAGCCTGATGACTCTATGGGGCAGTTCCACTCTGTCCTATAGGGTCACTATGAGTTGGAATCAACTCGATGGTAAGGGGTTTTGATGACTCTAACCAGTGAATTCAGCCCTGCCCCTGGCTTTTACCCATCTTATTCCAGATCTGGAAAGAACTTTGGCTCAATCTTGGTTCCTCTTGGACTTTGGGAACACAATACCTCAGCCACTTATTTCCCTTGGATCAGTATCTCTGTCTCCTCTTGTAAGCCTAGGATTCCAGTTTTGGAGGTAGGCCTCTTCCATTGATTGAAGACTCTCTTTAATTACCTGTCTTCTCCCTGCCAACAGTTGAGCTCAGTGCTATCCTGTAGAAACATAATGCAAGCCTCATATGTAATATTCAATTTCCTAGTAGCCCCATTAAAAAGGTAAAAAAGAAACAAGTGAATTTAATTTGTAAAATATATTTTATTAAGCCTATTATATCCAAAATTATATTTAAATACATAATTAATTTAAAAATTAAGGAAATATTTTACTTTTTTTCATACTAGGTCTTCAAAATCTGAAGTGTATGTTATACTTTCAGCATATCTCAGTTTGGACTAGCCCATTTCAAGTGTTAAATAGCCACTTTACAAGTGCTCAATAGCATGTGGCTTGTGGCTGTCCTGTTAGACAGTGAAGAGCTAGGTTATAGACCTCTATTCAAGACCTCTCACAGGTCTATCTTAATGAACTCCTGGAAACCAGGACTTGGTTTAGACTTTATGATGATACCTGTCATCTTTGCCCCATTATTACACCCCCTCCCATGCATTGGACTCCAGGTTTGGAACCTGTTTTCAGATTCACATACTTGTGTCTTCATCTCCCAGGTGATCAGCCCTGACCTTCTTGACAATCTCTGTCAGCTGGCCATCATCTGATCATGAAGGTCTGTCTCCCTTGACTTTCAGGTGCAATACTGCCTACCTTTAGTTATCCCATTATCTTCTTCAGCATTTCTTCTGATGTCTTGTACAACTGGTCTGCCTTTATTTTCAGTCATGCAGGTTGCATAGGACTGAGGCCTCGGGGTTGAACGATAGATGCAAGTAGTGCCAGACTTGAGGTTCCTCTGCCATACTAAAGTTGCCCATGTATTGAACAAATGGTTAAGATAGATATCTAAAAATAGTATGTATTATGGCTTTTGAACAAATTTACCACCAATATAATTTCCAAAAGTGTTCCATAAGTGAGTGTCTAAACCCAATCTAGATGAGTTATTGGAACATGTAATTTGAAATCTTAGTTTCAAATATTTCCTAGTCCTTCTGGCATAATAGAATATCTTTAAAAAAATGGTTGTATTAGGCTTGCAGAAATGCCCAAGGAGCCTATAATGTTGAAATGTGGTTTAAGGTTTCAGCAGAATAAACGAGAGCTTCCTCTGATGAACGCAGAGTCTATCAACTGTGTGTATAGAAATTCATGTGTAGATGTGTATGAAGAGGGCCTCTGAAGTAATGGGGCCTGACTCCACCGGTGAGAAGGAAGATGTGGCTTCTTAATAAGCCTGAGATGGCTGACACATCCCTCTAAAATGAATTATTAACTATGTCTACATGACTAGAAAACTAGCAGATGAAAAGTGAAATGTTTCAGGTAGTCCTGTCAGCTGTTTGGTGTACAAGAATCACCCAGATGTTCAAAATATCTAAGCTGCATTTCTTCTTAGATTTTCTATACAAGTTTTATACCTGCATATATTATTACTGTCTTCCAAGACCAAATACAGAATGTGAAATGCACTTTTCAATTCACTCTCTAAAAGTATGGCAACTTATGGTTCCAAAGTTCAGGGGAAGCCCAATTTTTGCCCATGGATCCTCCACTTTGTGGTTGGGGTGTTGAGAAACATTGGCTTCCAAATGGCAGCTTTGATTACTCAGCAGTTACCCAACAAAGACTTAGAAGAAATTCAACAAATGCATCCTAATTTTAACATTATTCTAAACTCATTTCATCTAAAGAATGGAAATTTTGACAATGTAATATAATTAAATGTTGATTTATCCACTGTTAGATCTTCTATGCCACTGACCCCCCTTTGAGTAACCTGATTTAAAAAACTGACTACAGTAGAGTTTTATTGCTATCAGCAACTATTATTTCTGATGCATATAATTTGGCATGGAGTTTATGCTATGTATTTTAACACTTTTCTAATTGCTGTCACTTTTTGTCAGGAGGCATATTTCATGGCCTACAACATTGATTCTATCTTAATGTCACCAGTGAGAATTGATGATCTTAGACTTGGTATAATATTAACTAAATCCATATGGCACATGATTATGTGGTATTCTTATGAAAGTATTCTAGTACTTAAATCCAGAGTTGTGATTACTTCCAAAAGTGGCAGGCCTCATATGGAATCCATCAAATAGCAACAGAGTGTTTTAAAGACTGGGCTGGATGGACTTATAACTCCATTGACATCAAAGGTCTGGTCCTCCTTAGTCCCAAGATTCCTATCTAAGCTAGCATCTTAACATTCAGGATCCCACAGGGAGAACTAGCTGGGGATTTCACCATGGGGTAGCTTGAGAAAGCACATTAGTCCACCTGTAGTAGACTGAAAAGTGTCCTTTGAAGATATCAGATCCTAATCCTGAAACCTGTAAATGTTACCTTATTTGGAAAAAGGTCTTTGCAGGTATGATTGAATTAGAGCTCTTGATATAAGGTGAAATGTGAGTGGGGCCTAAATGCTGTCAGAAGTGTCCTTATAAGAGAAAGGCAGAAGGAGATTCTCCCCACACAAAGAGAAGGTGATGTGAAGACAGAGACCGATTGCTGTGATGCAACCACGAGCCAAGGAATGCCAGCAGCCACCAAAAGCTGGAAGAAGCAAGGAGCAGATTCTCCCTTAGAGCCTCCAAAGAGAGTCAAGCCCTGCTGACACCTTGCCTTCAGCCTACTGAGACTGACTTCAAACGTCTGGCCTCTAGAACTGTAAGAGAACAATTTTTTGGTTTATTTGTTTTAAGTCACCCGGTGTGTGGTAACTTGTTACACCAGCCACAGGAAACCAATATATCAGCCATCCTAAACAATAACAACACCGATAATTATAAATAAAAACGCAAAGTACATAAAGTATAAATATATTTTAGAAGGCTCTATTACTCTTGCAGACAATCTAAATAAAAACAGATATTGGTATGCAAATTGAAGTTTAAAATAAGTCCCCTCGCCTTCCATTTCAAGTACATTGGTGATCTTAAGTTCTTGTTATTTAGAAATTCTAAAGCCATCATTGCCTATGGGTTGGGTTGAAATGAAGATACATTGGGGGTTCGAGGGTACATTCTATGATAGAGGGATGAAATGGAAGAATTCAAAGTGGTAGCCTAAAGCCAATAATATTAAAACATAAAATATGAAAGTCAAGGACAAAGGTGTGAAGTTGGGAAAACTTAGAAAATTAAGAAAACGATTGGATTAGGTCTAAAGTACAGGCTAGAGAAAGCCATTTAAAACTCTGCCATCCAGTAGAGGGCCCTACCAGTTACCAGAAAGATCATTCTGGTAGGGATTGTTACTGTGTGCTGTTGTGTTGATTCCAACTCATGGCAACCCTATAGCACAGAGTAGAACTGCCCCTAGGGTTCCAAAGCTATAATCTTTACAGAACTCAGACTGCCATATCTTTTTCCCATGGAGCGGCTGTGGGTTCGAACCGCCAACGTTTAGGTTAGCAGTCGAGGGCTTAACCACTATGGCACCAGGGTTTCCATGCTATTGTTAGTAACCATTTATCTGAAAATCTAAAATGGGGACCCTGATGTATTCTTGTGGTCATTTTGCTTTGTTGCATTTTATTTATCTCTTTCCAATGTATTGTGGCAGATTGAGCAATACATGAGATTAATTCTTTTGGTTTAGAATTGGTTGTGTCATTGTTAGAACAAAGGACTGTATTAAACACTACTCTCCAAAGTCAAATTGTTCTGGACATTTCATCCATTAAGTAGCAATAACAAAGCAGTCTAAATCTTTTGGAGTTTCACAATACGTCGTCCTCTTGTTAATTGAATTGAGAGATGATTGCCCTATGATTACCTCGATTCATACCCTGCATAATTTACGTAATGATAATTAACTCCTCGTACTGAATGAAATTGGGAGTAAAATGTGGCAGTCTGAATGAAGTTAGATATGCATGAGTTAGTCTCTCTGTTTCTATGTACATACATCACAATAAGTAAGCATTTTGCCAGCAACCTGATAGAACATGTTTTATGGAGTCTTTCCCTCTATATTACTATGTCAATCAAAGAATCTCATAATAAAAATCAAGAGTTAGGCCAATTTTAAAATTCTTAGGTGATTCGGTGCTTCTTGGTTTATTGTTCTGCTCTAATTTTTCTTAATTGAACAATATCATTAATATCACATGCAAGTAAAACTTTGCTGAGGATAATTGAAAAGAGGTTGCTGCAGTACATCAGCCAGGAACTGCCAGAAATTCGAGCTGGATTCGGAAGAGGACATGGAACGAGGAATAGCATTGCTGATGTCAGATGGATCTTGGCTAAAAGCAGAGAATAACAGAAAGCTGTTTACCTGTGTTTTATTGCCTATGCAAAGGCATTCGACTGTGTGGATCATAACAAATTATGGATAAAATTGTGAAGAATGGGAATTCCTGAACACTTAATTGTGCTCATGAGGAACCTGTACTTAAGCGAAGAGGCAGTCATTCGAACAGAACAAGGGTATACTTTGTGGTTTAAAATTAGGAAAGGTGTGTGTCAGGGGTGTATCTTTCACCATACTTATTCAATATGTATGCTCAGCAAATAATCCGAGAAATTGGACTATATGAAGAAGAATGTCACATCAGAATTAGAGGAAGACTCATTAACAACCTGCGATACGCAGATGACACAGCCTTGCTTGCTGAAAGTGAAGAAGACTTGAAGCACTTACTGATGAAGATCAAAGACTATAGCCTTCAGAATGGATTACTCCTCAGCATAAAGAAAACAAAAATCCTCACAAATGGACGCTTCAGCAACATCATGACAGTATTGAAGTTGTCAAGGATTTCATTTTACTTAGATCCATAGTCAACGCTCATGGAAGCAGCAGTCAAGGAATCAAACAACGTATTGCATTGGGAAAATATTCTGCAAAAGTTCTCTTTAAAGTGTTAAAAAGCAAACATGTCACTTTCAAGACTAAGGTATGCCTGACCCAAGCCATGGTATTTTCAATTGCCCTGTGTGCACATGAAGACTGGACAATGAATAAAGAAGACTGAAAAAGAATTGATGCCTTTGAATTACGGTGTTGGCAAAGCATATTGAATATAGCATCGACTGCCAGAGAATGAACAAATCTGTCTTGGAAGAAGTACAGCCAGAATGCTCCCTAGAAGCAAGGATGGAGAGACTTTGTCTCACGTACTTTGGACATGTTATCAGGAGGGACCAGTCCCTGGAGAAGGACATCGTGCTTGGTAAGGTAGACGGTCAGCATAAAAGAGGAAGACCCTCAACAAGATGGATTGACACAGTAGCTGCAACAATAAGCTCAAACATAGCAAAGATTGTGAGGATGGTGCAGAACCAGGTAGTGTTTCATTCTGTTGTATATAGGGCTGCTATAAGTCATAACCAACTTGATGGCACCTAACAACTAATAACAGCCGATTATGTTTTGGTTTATGAAAGAAGGTCCATAACCTGGCCCACTGTATGATCTTTTCTTTTTACTTCTAGGTCCATTGGTTAAGTTCATTGACCATTAAAAAACAAAATTGTCATTACGTTGATTCTGATTCACAGGGACCCCATAGGACAGAGTAGAACTACCCCACAGAGTTTCCAAGGAGTGGCTGGTGGAGAACCCGTGAGACAGAGTAGAAGTATCCCACAGAGTTTCCAAGGAGTGGCTGGTGGATTCCAACTACTGACCTTTTGGTTAGGTTAGCAACTGACTCTTAACCACTATGCCACAATACTTTCTACACTGAAATTAAAAAATGGGATGAGATCAGTGGTTATCATGAAGACAGAATTGCCTGCGAAGACTTTTAAAAGTTCAAGACAGCTTAGAATTTTGTTTGGAGATAGGAGTTAGCTGGTGATGTGTATTTTGAATTAACCTCTCAAGTAACTCTTACACCACCATATCTTACACACACAAATTTGAGTTTAACAGAGAAAGTGACTTAGGACCCCTTCCAAAATACTTGAATTTAATAGGTCTAGGATGGCTCCTGAGAATATGCATTTTTCAGAAGCCACCATGGTGATTCTGATAGTTGATCTATATGCCATACGTTGAGGAACATTTTCTAACTCTAGCACCCTATGATATTACATAAGCAGTACCTTTTTTCTGCTTTATATTTTGCACTAGACCATGAACAATTGATCGTTTAATTACACGTATTTAATGGTCTAGAAAGCAATGCTAAGTTTCTTGCTTTGAGCGATATAGCCAGGTAGAAGCAGACTTTGTCTGAATTTGTTAGAATTCATGTTTGAGACATCTGGGCCATTATTAGAAAAAAATATATAGATATATGCAATTTTTTTCTAAAAAGCCAGAGTTCTAGTTGGGGAAATAGAATTTCTAAATTAAATGTAACCTATCGATTTTACCAGTGTTTAAAATTTACATTTTTTAAAAAATATATTTTCTCCAGTCTCGTTTCCTAAAGCTTACATAATACGGAGTTTTATTCTTTATGCTGGTCCTAATGAATATATTACTCAGTTGAGATTAATGAGAGTCTCCCTTTTCATCCACCTGTTTTTAACCAAACACCTACATGCTACATGAGCAGGGAATTAGGTGACTGCTGCTGTCGATCACCAAGCTGCCTTGCATAGCGAGCATGGGTTAGAGGTGAACGCTGGAACAAATATTGTGATGAATTTCTGCTTGCAATAAGGGACCATAAATGTGGTCACAAAAGCTCTAAATAACCCTAATTATTTTAAGCCATAAACTTTTGTTATAAGGACCACTTTCATACTTAGAAATTAGAATGTAAGCTAGTGGCTTTCTCTCTCTCTCTCTGTCCCTCCCGCTCTCTCTCTCCCTTTCTCCTTGGAGAGAAAGGACAACGTAAGTAAAGCTGAACAACAGTCAAATCCTCCATGTGTCATTGGTTTCCCTTTTTTATGTTTCCATCCACTTAGAAGTTTCCTATCCTAACTTTTTGTAGGATCATTCTTGGGACTCCAGTCTGATTCCATATGGCATTGATGAGGGCAGAATGATGAGATGTTAACTTGTCATTACAATGAGTGCTGAATATATAGAAACACTAACTCATCTGTGGGCTTTAACATTCAACAGTGATAATGTGCAAGTTTGCCCCAGCTGGCTTTGCCCTTTGTGCTTTGTCTCATTCGCAAAGCTTTTCTGAGCTGAAAAATTGCTGTAAAGCCCCATAAATGTGTTTAATATTTTATTTCTTTTTTAAAAATTTACTGCTGAATAAAGGACTCAGATAAGGTTATAACTGACTCGTAACCAAAGAATATAACTTATCTCTGCCCCTGTGAGCACCATAGTGTCAGTCTGGCTGGAAGGGATCTTGATAGCTGGTTCTGTGACTGTGTTGCAAGGCTAAGAGGGCCATGTAAAGTAATGTGAGCCATACAATACAGGCACGGGTAAATGCCACAAAACCCAAGTATTTTATTATAAGAGATTTCTGATTCAATACTCCCCATACTGGTTATCAATATTAAAGCTTGCATCTGGAAAAGAATGATAGTAAATCCCTAAGAATGGAATTGTTAAGTACATTGTATGTTTTTAGAAGACTCTTCTCCCAGAAACACTGCTCGTGTTAATAGCTTTGTGGGTTGTGTTTCTGCATTTACCTGTAGGTAGACAAGTTGAACAAAAGCGCTCCTCTGGTTCTAACAGAGCAACTACTATTGTTAAGGGCAACTGATGTCAGAGAAAGTCAGGGAGGGAAATACAGGTGAGGTGACCCTGAGACTCTGTTCCTATTGACCACAGTCCTTGAGTATCTGTAATAGTCCAGGCATCCTCAAGTGGAGCCAAGTCAGGCTTCTCAGGAGCCACTAGAAAAAGGGATGCTTGGGTAGGATCTCAGAACCAGTCTTGGAAATAAATGACTTAGCCAGAGTCATTTTAAGTCAAAAGTTAACTATAAAACATACCCTAGGAGGAGAACCAAGCTGGTGGCAGGTATAAGCATTTTCAGTTACCGCTAGTAAAAGTAAAGGGCTAACAAGGGGAATCCAAGAAAAAGATAAGGAACTGCAGAACCAGGGACGAAATTAAGGAGTAAGAAGTCCAAAAGCAGGATGAACTTTACAATTGCTTGATTTGAGTTCTCAAAGATACCATCATAAACCTTTTTTTTTTTTTTTTCCTGCCATCTGTAGTATGTCAGTTTTGCCCTTAGGCTGACTGTCCTGTATACAAAATGGTTAGTGCCAAATCTAAAGATGACAAAATCCAGAAGAAGGAAACATCTCTTCCTTCTATGTCATTTTCTTTGGTGCAAAGAAATCTTTCCTGCAGGTTCCCTTCTTCCAAGATTTCTCCTGACATATCATTGGTCAGGATTAAGTCACATGTGTCAGGAGGATGTGGCTGAATTATAAACCAGTTGCTGTCAGGTTGACTCTGACTCATGGCAACCAACCTGTGTCAGAGCAGAAATGTGCTCTGTAGGATTTTCTATGGCTGATTTTTTAGGAGTAGATTGCCAGGCCTTTCTTGTGAGGCATCTCTCAGTAGACTCAAACATTTCTGTTAGCAGCCTAGTGTGTTTAACTCTTTCCACCACCCAGGGATTCCTGCTTGATTATACTGAGATGGAATAGATTTTGAAGAGTCAAATACAAATCCACTCCAGAAGCAGAGGATGGGGAGAATCCATATTTCATCCACAATCCATAGGGCCATGATGGGTCAGCTGTAATGCGGTCCTGAATTTAAGATTGCAAGAGATCATTTGTAGGATTCCTTGGACCTCACCAGTTTGATAAAGTCTGTATCCAAATCCATGGGATTTTGCTAAATAATCTAGAGCACTATTCCCTAAACTTGCTAGAACATAATAATCATGGAGAGCCTTATTTAACATATAGGTACTTGGGCCCCACACAGACATACTGAATTAATATCTCTAAGGGAGATGCTGGGAATCTGCTTTTTAACAAGTGTCCCATAATTATTATTATTATTATATGTCCCATATATATCTATGGGGACTAGCATTTATTGAGCCTATACCATGTTATTCCTGGCTGTACAAGACATTTTGTATCTATCATCTTATTTAACCATAGTATCAATCCTGGGAAGCTGCTATTGCCATCCTCATTTTAAACCTAGTGAAACTGAGGTTGGGTAACAGTGGAACTGCAATTGGATCTCAAAATACACACTCTTTCCATCTTGCTAACTCTTAACATTTTCATTATTAGTTGCCATTTAATCAGCTCCAACTCATGGAGTCCTTATATCCAACAGAATAAAAAGTTGCCCAGTCCTGTACCATCTCCATGATGTTTGATATGTTTGAGCCCACAGTTGAGGCTATTGTGTCAATCTATCTCATTTAGGATTTCCCTTGTTTTCAGTGACCCTTCACTTTACCAAACAGGATATCTTTCTCTATCGATTGGTCTTTCCTGATGACATGTCCAAAGTGAACAAGATGAAGTCTCCCTGTCCTCGCTTCTAAGAGCATTCCATTTGTATTTTTTCTGAGACTAATGTGTTCGTTCTTTTGGCAGTCCATGGCAGTCAATATTCTTTGCCAACATGGCCATTCAAATGTATCAATTCTTCTATCTTCTTTTTTCATTGTACAACTTTCACATGCACATGAGGCAATTGAAGAGACTATGGCTTGGGTCAGGCGCACCTTAGTCATCAAAGTAACATATTTGCTTTTTATGACTTCATACTAACATTAAATTAAAGAATCTTGAATCATCCAATCCAGGGTTAACCTGTTTTTCTTTATTCTTGTCCTTGGTGGAAACAAAAGACAGCTGGTAACTGTCCTCCATTTGGTTTTGCATGTATTTAAAAGACATCCTGTACATGGTTAGGTACAGGTGTACACATAGATGAGAACAGACAGAAGTGTCTATCCCAAAAACCAAAACCCATTGCTGTCAAGTCGATTCCAACTCATAGCGTCTGTCTATAGGTATGTGTAAATAAAAGTATGTGGTACAGGCCTTTGTCTTCATTGAACACACAAATACAGATATTCCTCAAACATAACCAAACACCTCCAAGATTTGTTTTCTGGATTTGAAAGCATAGGATCATAGCCTCAAGGGAAAACTCAGTCAATTGGCATTATAGTTCGCAAAAATCATGATCAGCATCCTAGTGAAGTGAGTAGTATCTGGGGTCTTAAAAGCTTGCGAGTGGGCATCTAAGATACAACTACTAGACTGTACTCACCAGGAGCAAAACAGTAAGAAAGTAACCAAAAGCTCAGAGAAGAAATAAGTCCTCATGAGCCATGACCTCTTCTACCCTGAGACCAGAAGAACTAGATGATACCCAGAGACCACCACCGACTGTACTGACCATGGTCACAATTTTTGGTTCTGGATAGAATGGGAGAAAAAAATATGAAACAGAACTCAAATTCTTATTAAAAAAAAGAAAAAATCGAGACAAACTGGAACAGTAGAGAACAGAAGACTCCCTGAGACTATTGTCCTAAGACACTCTTTAAGCCTAGAACTGAGCCTGTCTCCTGAGATCACCTTTTAGCAAAATAGCAGAGTGGCACACAAAATAAAGGATGTTACCCATAAGATGAGTGCACTACTTAAAAACCATTGGTATGATGTTAGCAAAGAATATTGAATATGCCCTGGACTGCCAGAAGAACAAACAAATCTATTTTGGAAGAAGTACAGCCAGAATGCTCCTTAGAAGTGAGGATGGTGAGATTTCATCTCATGTACTTTGGACACGTTATCAGGAGGGACCAGTTCCTGGAGAAGGACATCATTGTTGGTAAAGTAGAGGGTCAGTGAAAGAGAGGAAGACCCTCAACGAAATAGATTGACACAGTGGCTGTAATAATAGTCTGAAACATAGCAATGATTGTAAGGATGGTGCAGGACTGGGAAGTATTTGATTCTGTTGTACATAGGGTTGCTATGAGTTGGAACCTAACAAAAACAACAATGAGACCAAAAGTTCAACAATTACTCAAAAGCAAAGATGAGAATATAAGGGAACAGGGAAACTAGAATACCAGAAATGGAACAAACAGAACATGATTAAAGAGAATGTTGACCCATTGTGATAAATATAACTAACATCACTGAACAATTTGTGTGGAAATTGTCAAATGGGAACCTAACTTGCAGTGTAAACTTTCACCAAAACCTCAATAAAATGTTATTTAAAAAACTAAAAATAAAGAGAACCTCTTCCTCCTCTCCTTAATCCTTTACATTTGGGCCATTTGTTTTGTTCTGCAGCTATTTAGCCATTCTAGTTATTTTTTTCAAAGAGCCCTGGTGGTGCAATGTTAAGAGCCTGGCTGCTAACTGAAAGGTTGGCAATTTGAACCTACCAGTTGCTCTGCGGGAGAAAGATATGGCAGTCTGCTTCTGTGAGATTATAGCCTTGGAGACTTGGTGGGGCAATTGTACTCTGTCCTATAGGAGCTCTATGAGTCAGAATTGACTTAACACCACTGTGTTTGGTCTTGGTTTGGGTAGTTACTTTTTCAGAAACCTTTAAACTTACTCTTTGTTTATCTAAACCCAAAAAACCCAAACCCATTGCCGTGGAATCGATTCCAACTCATAGTGACCCTATAGGACAGAGTAGAACTACTCCATAGAATTTCCAAGGTCATAATCTTTAGGGTTGCAGACTGCCACATCTTTCTCCCACAGAGCAGCTAGTGGGTTCAATCTGCCAACCTTTCAGTTAGCAGCCAAGCACTTAACCTCTGTGCCACAAGGACTCTTTTATGTTCCTCCTATGTTCCTCTAGAGGGGATAAAAACTTGCTGAAGCACATTTCCCTGCTACCCAACCTAAAGCAGGCTGAAACAAAAGCCACCTGCCACTGTGTTTCCCTTCCCTCATCCCTCAGGTATATAATAGGTCATTTGGCTCTCAACAGTTTATGCCAAGGTCTGCTAAGGGAGAAATGAGACTTCAAAGCTCTCTACAAGTTGAACTTGAGTCAGAAAAGCTGTATATACAACTGCTCAAAGGTCAGGTATTTTGCAGAAAACTATAATGTAGAGGAACCAAGGATATTGTTTTCCTTAGATCTTTGCCATTTCGGTGCAATGGGAGGCCATTGAAGGCTTTAAACTGGGAGATGACATAATAAAATTTCATTTCTGAAAATTATGATGGCTCTTGGGGGAAATGGATTGGAGGAGTCAAGAAGTTAAAAAAAAAGAAAGAAAAGGTGGAAGGTATTTTACAAGTTCTCCAGGAAAATAATGCAATAGGAGAACCACAGACTCAGAAAATGTGGCTCATTTTCTAAAATATGTTTCCCAATCCAAACTATTCTGCTTGGAGTTCTACAACTCAGGTCAATTGTTCTTTCAGTTCAGCAACGCGCAAGGTCTGATCTACTAAAACCATGTAGTAAATTTTAGGAATTTATATAACTCAACCAACCGATGTCTCAAAATCCAACCCAAAAGTCTATAGTATACTGCTGTTCATTTTAGATTGTAAAAACTGGTTTATTTAGAAAACTGAAGCACTGGGTTCTGATGCTTATAATCAATGGTGTACAGTGGATAATATCTTGAGCTCTCAAGTCAAACTTCAGTGGCTCTGTCATGTCCTTGCTCTGTAGCTTTGGGCAGGTTATTAACTCTGTCTCAGTTTCCTCATTTATAAAATGGGAATAATAGTATCTGTCATATATAGGCTTGTTGTAAACTGTTAATGAGATAACAAATGAAAAGGATTTCACACCATCATAGGGTAAGGCACATGACAAGCACTCAATATTGTGATTGCTGTTTTATTAATAAACATAGATAGAGCTTCATCTAAGTTATTAAGCAAAAGCATTGGACTAAAAGAAGAGTTAAGAATGGATTATTAAAGGTTGCAAATGGCAGGATAAAGAATTAGAGGTGTTCCTTTGCCAAGCCATCCAAATACTCACTCTATATCTTTTTGGTCATTTTCCTCCAATAAAACCGTGTAGTTATTACCCCCTTCTGACAAGCACGTGAAGGGTGACTCGCCTCCCACACAGTGCTGAATTATGGACAATGTGTTAGAAGCCATATATTCACTATGTCTTCCCCAGATGCACCTAATAACCACGCCAGAGCTCAGTAAAGAAGAGGACCCTGGCACGTTTATTCATCTTTTTATTTCCTTGTTGTTCTCTGTGCTGTGATCATGGTGCCCAGAATGGGTGTTCTTGCCCTTTTACCCCCTTCCTTTCCTTAGAGCTCTTGTCAAATGTCAGTGAATTGGAATGGTTTCTGGGACAGACTGAGTGAGCAGGCGACTGTTCTCCCCCATACATATGCTGTAGACTGAAAGGTTTGCAAATATTGTGATTGCAACAGATTAAAGGGGAAAGCAGGATAAATCAAAAGGGAGGCACCACAAAAGGCTGGAGAACCTTTCCACTCCAGATCGGAAAGAAGCAGGTGAAATTTTTTTTAACATTGTAGGCAGAGGAAAATGTTGTACAGTAAATCTATTGAGCTGCTTCAGGAGGCTTTTCTCTTGATCTAATTGAGCTGTTTGAAGCGTGCTTGAAAGTTCTCATCCAGCCTGTGTCAGCATTCTGCCTGCTACCAGCCATGCATGTTCGTCTCAGCACTACTAGTAGAGCTTGTCAGGTATCTGCTGGTTAGCCATGCTTAACTGCAGTTCGAGGTATGGAAAGGTCTTGTGCCCACTTTTGGCTTTGGGTCATGGGGCTACTTGACTATGCATGAGAACAAACCACACCCAAAGCTCCATCAGATGGTGCTAATAGTATAGCTAGATAGCTGTTGTTGAATTGACTCCTACTTATGACGACCCTATTTACAACAGAAGGAAACTATGCCCAGTTCTGTGTCATCCTCACAATCATGAGCATGTTCAAGTCCATTGTTGTGGCTGTTGTGCCAGTCCATCTCATCGAGGGTCATCCTCGCCCTCTCTGGCCCTCTATTTCACCAAACTTGATGTCCTCCTCTAGCAATTAATTTCTTCTGATGGCATGTCCAAAGCAAGAGAATCGGGCAGTGTTCTGTTGTGATCCATATGGTTTTCACTGGCTAATTTTTGAAAGTAGATCACTAGGCCTTCCTTCCTAGTCTGTCTTAGCGTGGAAGCTTCATCGAAATCTGTCTACCATGGATGACCCTGCTCGTATTTGAAATGCCAGTGGCATGGCTTTTACATCACAGCAAAATTCAAGCCACCAAAGTCCGACAAACTGACAGATGACTGGTGGACTAATAGTGTAGTAATAAATAATTCATGGCAAGAAGATAGATAATCCAAAGCCTTTAAACATACTGTTCCTCCTTCCTGAAACAACCGTACCACTGTCATCAGCACTGACCCCACCTTCCATCCCCTTTTCTTGCAGTCTCAGATTAAATGTTACCAACTCCTGGAAGCCTTTCTTGCTCACCACATTGGGGTTAGAGGCACCTCCTATATTCTCCTAGCACCTTCATTTCCAATTCAAAGCACTTAAGACACCAAACTCGTTCCTTACGATATGCCTGGATGCATTCTCTAGTAGTCTGTGCATTCTAAGAAATAATACTGGGTTTACCCTAGAATTTAAAGCAACCTCATGTGTATAGCAGATTGACAATAAATTGTCTACAAAAAATAATGAATAACTATTATTTTAGGAGGGAGAGGTTGTCTGAGAGCCCAGGAAGCTAGCCCATGATTTGTGCGTTGTTAAGAAACACCGACTTTCAGATAATTTTAATGGCACTTATTTCACGCTTTTCAATTTGCTTTTATGTTTTGTTAGGTAGGTGCCTTTGAGTCAATTGGGACTCATAGCAACCCTCCCTACACAACAGAATGAAACACTGCCAGGTCCTGTACCATCCTCACAATCTTTGCTATGTTTGAGCCCATTGTTGCAGCCACTGTGTCAATTTATCTCTTAATTGTCCTTAATACGGCAATTTAATAGGACAATTTAATTTGCTTAATTGTCCTTAATAGGCTGTGAAATTCCCACTCCTTCTAAGTGACCAGTGCCTGATGGGGGACGGTGGGTCAGCAGCAGAAAGATGCTAGACTAGAACAAGCTCAGACCCTCCTTTTCTGATCAGCTCAGGGTTGGCCTGGGGGCTCAGCCCAAGAGGAAAGCATGTAAAGGGCACATTCAGGGTGAGTCCAGGTGATGAACCAGGAAGGAGAATTATTTCAAATTTCCTTTTTTCTTATACTTGAAATGCTGTAAACAAGGGCACATCAACTCCTTTCTAGTTAGCATTTCTTAAACAATGGTAGACATAATTATGTCCACTTATTTGCCCTCTCACAAGAACACCACACTATAGAAGCAACTCCCTCTGTTGCTGCCTTGAACTTGAATTTCTTTTTGCCCTTGCTTCTCTTTATTATTCTCTATTCTACGGCATACCTTGTAAATTCTCCTGTAACCAAATCTGTTTAATGAAGGTCACAAAAGCTAGGTTAAGAAGATACCTGGTGTGGAACCCAGTGGTCCTGATTTTCCTACCCACTAAGAAGCAGCTGCCCCATCCCTACTTCCCCTCCTAGCAGGCAGGTTATAGTATTTCATGCCATCTTGTCTTATTGATTGAGTCATACATCTCTCATTCTGCAAAGTCAGTCCTTAAATACTTCTGTGGAGCCACAAGGACTCTTCCTCATTAGCCTTCTTTGACTTTATCATTGATATCATTTACTGTTTTTGATAATAAAAAATAAAAGAAAGTAAGATGTCAGAGTGACCAGGAAGAACCTTAGATAGAACACCAAATCTCTCCCCTCTGGACAGAGGTACAAGAATATACCATCCTTATTATGGGACTGATTGTATCCCTTCTGACTAGAACCTTAACTTTTTACCGTAGAAATTCTTATCCTGCCACCTAAGCCTGCAATTCTTGTTTGCCTATCTATCTGTCTGCCTGTGTTTTTGTCTATCATCTATCGATTTATCAGTCTATCAGTTCATCTATCTATCCATCCGTCCATCTATCTGTCTATGTATCTAGGTGTGTTTTTCTTAGAACATGACCTAGATTCTTCCGTAGTGCAAGTTTCTTGCTTTGTGTTTTGTCTTCAGTGGACTGATAAAAAGATTTTATTTCTGTCTTTTTCTGGAAATACCTTGGTAGCATTTTTTATGAAAAAAGACCCTGAGGATTTTTTTTTTTTTTTTTTTGACGGAAATAGTTTGTTACCTTTCTTAACCACTCATTCTTAATTCTTTTTTTTTTTTTTTTTAATCTCTCCACTCTTCCTATTGTTTCTCAATGTTTTGGTATGACCTCTGAGAGACAAGCTACAACTACACTTAGAGGTGATCTTTCACATTTATTTGTATAGCTCTGGGGCAGCTTGCTTTATATGCTGGGCAGGTTCCTGAAGGGTTAGGCGTGAACTGAATTCTTGGAAATCAAGTCATTTAAGTACATGGAAGAACTTGCTATTTGAATGAGCCTGATTATGAAGCTTCTTCCAAAGCAAATAATCACTCCTTACATTATCTTATCTTCTATGCAAATCCCGATTTCCACATTTAAGCTTTACTTAAAGCAGTACCTATTTGTATAGTTATCTTTACATAATGGTCATTCCCCAATCTCATAATTGAAAAGTAGGTAATTTCCATTTACTCTCCAGCTTCTACCTCCTGCAAATCTCTTATCTCTGTCTTTAATTTTGGTAATTCTCTTGTAGGAACCATAATAGTTCCTGCAAAATGATCATATCTCTGTTTCAGTCTGGAAACAAAGCTTGTAGACATGAGTCCAGAGCATATACAAGGGGCATAAAGAATCCAGAGCCAAGTTAACTGTTGGTGACTTTTCTGAAAACGGCAGCATATTATGATTGCTTCATGAACTATAGAAGGGTCTGATTTTGGCATTTCATTCTCCAACATACTCAGGTAATGTTTTTCTTCTCCCTCTGTCACTCTGCATTTATACCATTATAGAAATGAAAAATAGGTCATCTTACCTTTGAGTCATTCATGAAGAAAGTTTTCCTTTTCTAGTTCCAAAAAGAATGATGCTTTTGCTTTTAGAGAGGTTCTCTCCTTCTGGGGTCAGATGACACATCTGAATGAAATAAATATCAGTCTGGATTGAATGTGAAGATGAAACTGAATGTGCCTTTTTACCATTATACACGTGTTTGGAAAATATGCTTTTCTTTTATAAATTTCCTGTGTTTGTCACATCAGCTTGTACTAATTCCAACCAGAGACTAAGTCTTAATAATCTTCCCAAGACAATGAAGTGTTTTCTGGCCTGCATCAAAACAGAAAATGCCAATGAGAACTGGGGAGCTTCCAGCTCAACTTTGTAGCGCTAATGGACCTGGCCATTTCAGAAAGCATCCATGGTGGAGGTGGCCCCGCTAACTGAATATTCTGCCTGGTGAATCTGGGCTTCGGAGTCATTCGTCCCTCTTACCCAGCCCTCATTCTGTTCACCCAGTAGGTCTAAAAATGAAACCAGATGGAGAAACTGGCATTACTACTGAGAACCTGAAAGTTCAGCCAGTGGGGGGAAAAAAGAGAAAGATCAGGGTGTTTCCCAATGATCGTGCCTTTGTTAGTGGTCAGCAAATGTCTCCTGCACTCTCTGTATTCTTTGGTTAAAGGTTCACATAAAATGTGCCCTCTGGAGGGTGGTGGCTCACTCGGAATGCCACACAAACTGTGATTCCCAGATCTCTGAGGTTCAGCTTCACCTTCAGAACCAGGAGTGCTTGCTGCCCTCCAAGTCCCACTAGTACCCAAGAGTTCTCTTTCAAGAGGGCATTCGGGTCTGGTGCACCTTTCCAAGCAGGCTGATTGTCTGCAGCTGTGTGAAAATTACTTTTCTTCAGAAGTTATTTATTGCTATGAAATTAACAGCATATTCAGATTGAAGCAAGAACAAAAGGCCGTTGTAAAATGAGGATGCAGACCTCAGAACACTGGGATTCACAGATGTAATGTGTCTGGTCTTGTTTTGTACACTGATGTCAGACTGAGGTGGGTGAAATAAAACCACTTTGGTCCTTTCATCACTGGCCTGTTGGTGGTCCCAGATTGCAGAAAGGCCCAGACAGAAGCAGTGGCCCTGTCTGATCACTGATGGGTTTCCTGACATTATTGGGAAAGACAGGCTGAATTAATAGTGATATTGTCTGGCCAAATTTTCATAAATTCTCCCTGTGGTTTTAATTAGCTCTGCTCTTTTTCTCCTCCTATTTTAATCTCAAGCATATGTGTATTTTTGTATCATTAATTTGAAAAGTCTGTAAAGCAATTGGTATTATCCATCTAATTTCCAAATAGGTACAGCATGATGCAATGGGGAAAGTGCTGGACTATAAATCAGGGCCCCTGAGTTCCTGTCCAGGTTTGCTACTAACCTATAGAGTGACCTTGGACACAATCTCTCAGGACCTTAGTTTTCTCTTATGTGTAATAAAGGGTTAGAATTCAACAATTTCTTAAATCGTTCTCAGCTTTGTAGAGTCCATCCATATGTTTAGGATCCTATGGGGGAGCCTATCATGTGAGAGAATTTTCTATTATGAGAAGGCAAGTGTCAAGTGAAGGTGGAAGCTGTATTAATTTTTGTTGTTGTTGGCTTACAGAAGTACTTCAAGTCTTTGGGCAATTAAATATATATATATATTTGCTAAGTTGTTGGGAATTTGCTAAGTTGTTGGGATTTTTTGTTTTTTTGTTTTCTCGTGAAGGTAATCCCTCATGGAACAGGATAGAATTACCTTCATGAAGCAAATTTAACAAATCCCTTTAATTTTAAGTTATTAGGGTGATTTTCCAACTCACTCTGTTCCCTTTTTTCCTTTCTGACTCTCTAAAGAACAAGAAAGTATGAGCTATGCATGGATGCTGTATCTCCAAACAAATACAATATTGTGTTCAGGAAATGTCAAACACTGTATCAGAAATCCTGAAAGAACCAGAAATAGTGTGGACAAGTAGAAAGTGAACTGATCTATAGACATTCAATTTTGGAAGAAACCTTTAAGTTACTTTAGTTCATCCACAAAAGCATTGCTCAAAACACTTTGAACCTTCCAAGACTTGGCTTTCTGTCATAGGTTTCCCAAGTTATAACTAGCTAAGGAAGCCATTGAAACTCAGAGGGACTCAGCTTTCTCATCAGTAAAGAGAAAAATTGGACTCAATTATCTTAAATCTTTTCTTTTTTGCCCTAAAATCCTCTTATTCTACTAGATAATTGCAGTATTTCAATAATCTGCTATTGGACAAAAAAATATTGGAGAGAAAAACAAAGTAGGTGATCTTGAGATTTTGAAAATAGTAGTAAAATTAAATTCTTTGAGGTTTGGCATAATGATCCAATAGTTCAGTTACTCCCGGAGAGTGAGCAGTTAAGGAGGCTGATTGACTCTTTCAAGTCAGAAATTCCTGTTATAACTGGTTAATGAACATATTCACTTCTTACCGAGAAGTGGCTGAGGCTTGGGGAAGATCAATTTGTAAGACATACCCAAAAGCAGCCAAATGACACTTCTTTATTGTTGACACTGCACACTTTCATAGACCCTGTCATTGACTATTGACAATGTTTACAGTGAATAAAAGAGCCCCCAAAACCACAAAGCTTGTTTTCCTAAATGATTGGTCTTAGGAGTATTCAGAGTAAATAGACAAATATCCCACATATATTTCTATTAAAGATCCTATTCAAGGCAATTAAAAGGAGCTATCTTTTTTCACTTTTGACAAGGAAAGTTAATTCCTCATAGAAGTAATTATTTCCACTTCTAACGTCACAATTCCTTTATTATTCAACATTCAAAGAAAAAAAACTTGAGGTCATATTTCTAATAAAGTGTTTATTTTATAAATAATTTAGACTGTTCTTCAAAGCTAAAATTTGGTATTCCTGAATTAAAGTTTTAACCCTAGCTTGGTGAGAAGATGATTATCACAGAAATAATAAGAATTACTCTTAAGATGGAATATAGTGCTTTGATTCAAGGGAATCACAGAAGAAAGATTCGTGGGAGAAAAGACTCTATGCTATTTACTTGCCTATGGGAAGTCAGATCAAAATATATTTGTATGAATTTGAATGGGGATAAGAGGGAAGACAGGAAGTATCTTTACAAATATTTTCAGCCTCTGAGTTTGACATGAGAGTGGGGTCAGAAAAAAATGAATTCTGTGTGTTACCTGACGAAGATGCATATCTGACCTTAGGCATAACTATTCTTAAATTTGTCCTACTGGGAAATTAACCTTCCACATACAGTTTTTCTCCCTCCCTCTCTCTCTGTCTCTCTCTTTCTAACTCTCTCTCTTTATATATAAAAAACAACAACCCGTTGCCATCAAGTTGATTCCAACTCATAGCGACCCTAAAGGCAGAGTAGAACTGCTCCATAGGGTTTCCAAGGAGCACCTGGTGGATTCAAACTGCTGACCTTTTGGTTAGCAGCCCAACGCTTAACTACTATGCCACCAGGTTTTCCTCTCTTTATAGATATGTGTGTGTGTATATATATATACATATACACACACGTACATCAGTATGTGAACTAGACTTATCCAGTATAAAAAAGGCAAAAACCAAAACCCTAACCTGTTGCCGTAGAGTTGATTCTGATTCATAGTGACCCGATAGGACAGAGTAGACCTGCCCCATAGGGTTTACAAGGAGTGGCTGGTGGATTTGAACAGCTGACCTTTTGGTTAGCAGCTGAACTGTTAACCACTGCACCGCTAGGGCCCCATAAAAAAGGCCAGCGGTTATTAATAGGACAAAAGTCAAGGAAGATCATACCCAGCTGTGCATCCTCAGGCATGATACGTCTCCTCAGCAAGGAACAAGGTGTTGGTGAGCTAAGATTCAGTAGCAGTTCTTCTGAATGTTTCAAAGAACAGTCATCCTAGGAAGGCTAGTAACTGAGAAAAAGAAGGACAACAAATCTCCTAATGCAAGTACAGTTCTATTTCCAGGGATTTGAAAAAGATAATACTTTTTATTTCTAATTCCAATACTTAGAGCATAAATTTGGATAACTTAACGGTTTTTTTTAAAGATCCTTCTGAGTAGTAACACAGCCTTTTGGCATGAGGTATTTTCTATAGAGAAAATGAGAGGTGACGAAGACAAACATATGGAGGAATATGTAAGGAGAAAAAACATTCAAGCAGAGAATACAAGTAAAAAATATATATGTATCATGTATCACAAAGAGCAAGAAGGAACTTAAAAATAAGTTTGCTTTTAAATGTAGAGAAAGAGGCTTACCCAAGGGCAAACCTCCCAGTTCTTCTCTTTGGTTAGACATGTTTGCTTCCTCCCACCTCTGCTGACTCTGATCAGTTGGTACCACCTTGAGACCTTCAAAGAGGCCTTTCCGATAAAGGTCGTTGGCACACAATATCTTCTGAGTTATCAAGAAATGACTTTTCTCACAACAACAAAGGGCACCTACCACAAATTAGAGCAGCTTCCAGATGTGTGTGGGCATGTGGGCATGCCAGCAAAATCCTGCCTGGTCTGGACAGTGCCTCTGCCATGTTAGCCTCCCGTTTACATGTGCCCCCCATGCCACTGAGTTGGGACAGACTCACTTCTGTAAACCTTCTTCATAATTATGAAATAGCAAATATGCTGTATCCAATAGAAACCAAGCATTCTATTACCTTCTGAGGTGATAAATTTGATGGGATGGCTGAAGGAGAGAAACAAGTACAAGAGCTAGAGAGTGAATGGAGAGAGAGAACCCTTTGGCAATGCAACAGAGATAATGCAGAAAAAGAGAAATATTTAATGTATCAATATGTTTAATGTTTGTTTTTTTTGCTGTTGTTACTGTTGACCCCAATTTTGATTCACTAGTAACTACCTGAAAAACATTTTTCTCCCAATGGACCTCCCTTCACTGGTTTTCCTCATTGCAAGATCTGATAAAGTGGCAGTGGACTTAATATTCATTTCAGAATTGACGAAATGGCAACCGATAACAAGAGCAATCGTTTATTGCAGCTGGCTGTGCAGATTGTTCTTCCCTCAGACATGACCCTGGTTGTTTTGCCAATAGAGAAGAGAACCCTGGTCTGTTATAGTCTAAATGTTTGTTGTACTCCAAATATCTTTCTTATTAGACCATGAAAGTTTCAGCAACAATGGGGAGGATTTCATGAAAATCTTACCTTCCACAGAAATTTACCTTCCACTGAAATTCCTCTCAGTTGAGAAATAATGTTTAGTCTTATATCAAATAATTTATATTTTGGTTATGTGTATTATTTAAAATGGCATGTTAAACTGACGTACAAAATCAACTCATGTACCAAAAAAAAAAAAAAACTTTAAATCTTCGTGTGGACTAAAGGCCAGTGCATGACGGGAAGGGGAACCCTTATAAGACACTTGCTTTGCCATAAGAGGCACTTTGAAACCATAAACTTGAGAGAAACTTCAGCTTATTCCTGACCCTGGTCCTGAACTTGACATAAGCAATAAGTTTATAGCCGTCACTCTTATGTGACTGTGTAAATTCACTGGGATAATAGTTTGCATCCTGGATTAATTTATGTAAAATGTCTGAAGGAATGCTGATTTCATATTGGAAACCAGGTTTGATGGAGGCCTTAGCACTGCCTTTCTGGAGTTTTGCAACTCAGCACATTATAATTCTGAATTTTATCATACTCCAGAGGAATCAGTCGAGGTGACTTCATAAGATTAAATGTTAGAAATATTGCTAGCAACTACTAAATCAACCAGGTTCTGGCAGTTTACTCCTTGAAAGGAAGAGAATGCATTAACTCTTTCCGATCAATGATTGAATTAGAGTCACACATAATCCGATTTGTAAAATGCTGCCCTTGTGTCCGCAAGTAACCGGAAGGAGGCAATTGTGCTACCGGATGTTGTCCTGAGGAAAAGGCAATGGCTTGAAAGGTAAAGGGGATATAAAATGGCTTGTCCCTAGGTATGTCCCGGAGCTTTCAGAATTTTCCTGCACTCACTGTAATCCCACTTTGTTGTTGTTGTTAGGTATTGTCAAGTCGATTCTGACTCATAGTGACCCATGTGACAGAGTAGAACTGCCCCATAGGGTTTAATTCTAGGCTATAATCTTTATGGAAGCGGATCTGCAGGTCTTTTCTCCTGCAGAGCTGCTGGGTAGATTCAAACTGCCAGCCTTTCGGGTAGCAGTCAAGCGTTTAACTGTTGCAGCACCAGGGCTCGTATTATTCCTACCCTGGGGATCTTTTTGTTTTGAAAGAAAAGACCAAATTGCAAGAGAGCTAAGTGTTCATGCTCTGAAGTCAAATTGAATTTATGTATCCATCACTTATGAGTTCCATTACCTTGCTCAAGTTATTTAGCTTCTCTAAGTCTCTATTTCCTCATTTGTAAAAGAAGGAGGCGATAATAGAACTGACTGTAGGATTTTTATAAGGACTGATTGTGATAACCCATGTTATTTATTTAGCACAGTACCTGATATACAGAAAAGATTCAGTGAGTGGCCGGTGCCACCCTCATGTTCTCATTATCACCATTACTTCAGAAAGATGCATGCAAATGTATCATTCAAAGATTTTCGTGGAAAAGTCAAGCAGGCATGTGTTTTTTTTTTCTTTTTCTCAGTTGTTTTTAATGGCAGTAGGGCTAAGCCACAGGTTGCATAAAAGTTGATTAATGCCATGTACTAGACAATGCATTTCAAGGGAAGACGGTAGCCAAGAAGAAGTGAAATTGAATCCTTAGTACACATAAATGCCTTGAGCAATTTATTTACTCTGTATTCTGCTTTATCCTGAAAATGAGGGAATAATATTTAGCTACATATCAGAGTGATATAATATTATTTTTAAAGTAAAAATTTAATTCTTTTGTAAATGCTGTATTATTAAATGATAGTTTACCTTTTCCAGTGGTATTTAGGCTTGTTGCTTCTTTCTGGAAAGACCTTTAAAGAGTTGAGAAGTTATTAGGTTACTTTACTGGGGAGGGAGGTGTTATAGTCTTACCCTTAAACACTGTTAAACATGGAGTATCCCCCTCTTTTTTGTTTGTTTTTTAAATTTTTTTCATTGTATTTTATATGAAAGTTTACAGAACAGTTTCTCATTAAACAGTCAGTACACGTATTGTTTTATGACATTGGTTAACAACCCCATGACATGTCAGCACTCTCCCTTCTCTATCTTGGAGGACCTTTTTTTGGTGAAAATACACGTAGGCAAAGGTACACCATTTCAAAAGTTTCTACATGTACAATTCAGTGACATCGATTACATTCTCCCAGTTGTGCTGCTATTCTCACTCTCCTTTTCAAAATTATTCCATCACCATTATTTTCAACTCACTGCCACCTAGGCTTCCCATCAAACCTTCCGAGTTGCTATTCTCAGTTTGATCTCACATAGATAATTCTTTTCTTTTTTGGTACCTTAGATGAAGGTTTGCAGAACAAATAGTTTCTCATTAAACAGTTAGTACACATATTGCCCTATGACAATGGTTAACAACCCCATGACATGTCAACACTGTCCCTTCTCAACCTTGGGTTCCCTATCATCAGCTCTCCTGTCCCCTCCTGCCTTCTAGTCCTTGTCCTTGGAGTGCTGTGCCTCATTAGTCCCATTTTGTTTTATGAGGCTGTCCAATCCCTGGATGAACAGTGAACTTCAGGAGTGACTTCACCACTGAGCTAAAAGGGTGTCTGGGGCCATATTCTCGGGGTTTCTCCAGTCTGTCAGGCCAGTAAATCAGGTCTTTTTTTTTTTTTTTTTTTTTTGTGAGTTAGAATTTTCTTCTACATCATTTTCCAGCTCTGTCCAGGACCTTCTATTGTGATCCCGGTCAGAGCAGATGATGGTGGTAGCCAGGCACCATCTAGCTGTACTGGACTCAGTCCGGTGGAGGCTGTGGTAACTGTGGTCCATTAGTTCTTTGGACTAATCTTTTCCTTGTATCTTGTTCTCTTCATTCTCCCTTGCTCCCAAAGGGGTGAGACCAGTGGAGTATGTTAGATGGCTGCTTACAGACTTTTAAGACCCCAGACGCTACTCACCAAGGTAGAATGCAGAACATTATCTTTATAAACTGTGTGATGCCAGTTGAGCTAGATGTTCTCTGAGACAATGGTCCCCACAGCCCTCCACCCAGCAATTCAGTCCCTCACAGAGTTTGGAAGTGTCTATGGAGCTTCCATGACCTTTCCTTGTACAAGTTGTGCTGGCTTCCCCAGTATTGTGTACCGTCTTAACCTTCACCAGAGTTGCCACTTATCTATTGTCTGTTTAGTTCCCTGCCCACCCCTCCCATCCCTTGTAACCAACAAAGATTGTTTCTTTTTGTGTGTAAACTTTTACATGAGTTTTTACAGTAGAGGTCTCATATAATATTTGTCCTTTTGTGATTGACTTATTTCACTCAGCATAATGTCCTCCAGTTTCATCCATGTTATGAGATGCTTCACAAATTCATCATTGTTCTTTATCTTTGCATAATACTCCATTATGTGTATGTACCATAGTTTGTTTATCCATTCATCTGTTGTTGGGCATCTAGGTTGTTTCCATCTTTTTGCTATTGTGAACAGTGCTGCAATGAATATGGGTGTGCATATGTTAGTAATGGTCTGTATTACGTTTATGCCATGTATTAGCTCCTTCTCCCCCATGGGACAAAGAAGTGGCAGCCTGCTTCCATAGAGATTTACAGCCTTGGAAACCCTATGGGGTGGCTATGAGTTGGAATCGACTCAGTGACACTGGGTTTTGGCTCAGGGCCCCTAGCATTGTCCCTATTTTTTCTTTCATGATCTTTATTGTTTTAGCTTTTATATTTAGGTCTTTGATCCAGTTTTGAGTTAGTTTTGTGTACAGTGTGAGGTATGTGCCCTCTTTCAGTTTTTTACAGATAAATATCCAGTTGTGCGAGCACCATTTGTTAAAAAGACTGTCTTTTCCTCATTTAATGGACTTTGGTCCTTTTTCACAGATCAGCTGACCATAGGTGGATGAATTTATATCTAGGTTCTCAATTCTGTTTCATTGGTCTGTGTCTGTCATTGTACCAGTACCAGGCTGTTTTGACTACCCTTGCTGTATAGCAGGTTCTGAGATCAGGTAGTGTGAGGCCTCCTACTTTGTTCTTTTTCTTCAGCAATGCTTTCCTTACCTGAGGCCTCTTTCCTTTCCACATAAAGTGAGTGATTAGTTTCTCTATCTTATTAAAGAGTGCTGTTGGTATTTGGATTGGGATTGCATTATATCTGTAGAATGCTTTGAGTAGAATTTACATTTTCATTATGTTGAGTCTTCCTATCCATGAGCATGGTATGTTTTTCCACTTATGTAGGTCTCTTTTGGTTTCTTGCAATAGTGTTTTGTAGTTTTCTTTGTATAAGTCTTTACATCCCTAGTTAGATTTGTTCCTAAGTATTGTATCTTTTTAGAGGCTATTATAAATGGTATTGTTTTCCTTATTTCCTTTTCAAAGTTCTCTTTGTTGATGTATACGAATGTAACTGATTTTTGTATGTTGATCTTGTATCCTGCTACTCTGCTGAATATTTCTATTAGTTTGAGTAGCTTTCTTTTGGAATCCTTGGGGCTCTCCATGTAGAGTATCATATCATCTGTGAATAGGGATAGTTTTACTTCTTACTTTCTATGTTGGTTGCCCCCCTTCATTTTTAATCCTATTTCTTCAGTACCAACTTGTAGCCATGTTTATAATTTTTTTTGTTTTCATCCTAGCAAAGCTGAGGGAAGGGAAGTGGAATCTACTGAGAAATAGATTTTCCCTGGATGATGACACATCCTTTAAAAAGAAAATCAATGACATGAAAGGGGAACAAATATTTAATCATAGAGAGCAATTATTCCACTCTAAATATTAGTACAGTTGATAAGGAGTGGAGAACTGAAAGAGAATGGAGTAGCTGCTTCCATGTTTATCTTGCTGGATGCCTTCGTTCAGTGCTCTTGCACTGGGTCCTTTTTTCAGGAGTGAATCCACTGCAGCTACAGTGAGGGTCACCTAAGAATTGATGCTACTTTCTTTCTTTTCTTCTAGAGTCCATTTATTTATTTCCTTCTGAGCTTTAAAGGAAGAAACTTACCCCTCATAGAGCATTTCCTTATACATGTCCATGTTACCATAATGCAGAGAACTCTAAATGGCCAGCCCACTTTGGATGGAAATAATTAACTGTATGCTTAATCTAAGACAAAAAGTATAGGATTAAGACCTACAAAGCTATTCTTCTATATAGACTAGTACTCAAGGCAGCGTTTATCTTAGTTTATCTGTTAATTCCTTTAAAGTCTGAAAAATTGGTTTCATTGACACCTTCAATGTGATGTGATCTGAATTCTTAAACTATTACATTCTTTTTCATAATACTTGTATTCTGATTTTTTTACATGTATCATAAATTTGTCTTACATTTCCCCATCCTTGGTCTTCTTCCAACACTCACACGCACAAACGTGCACACCTGCACATACACCACAGCTTTATAAGTTATTTGAGACTGAAGATCTTGTCTAATTCATCTTAGCGTTTCCATTTTATTACTTGTCAAGTTGAATGACTTCCATGGTTTAACCTGCTTACATTAGGCAAAATTGTATGAAATACCAGGTGATTTCTAGCTGCATCGGAACCTTAGCTTCAACCTATTGGATAATGTTGCCAATTCCACAGAAGGCAAAAGAATAGAAATATGGGCAAACATATTAAATAGAAAAGAAAAAAGTCCCAAGAATTTCACTTTAAACTCTAACTTTATACCAAAATTTTGTTCCCAGTGCTTTTGTGCATATTTCCAACTTTCTTTCAACAGAATATTTTTATTTACTCTTTATTGAACATTGATTCCAAGTGCTATAGTGGCTACTTTACATTTATTTGGCTCATATGGTCTTGCAATAAAAGGGGAGCTTCTGTAATACTGCAAAGGGGGAAATACATTGGACTGGTGCCTTGTAATGCCTTCATCATGCTATATCATAATCAATTGCTCATGTATTTGTTGCTTCCTCCATTACACTATGTCTCATTTATAATGGTATCTTTAGCAAATAACATAATGGCAGATAAGTAGTAGATACACATTCAGTATTGATAACATGAATGGAGCTTTGTTTATAAAACATGAGGGCCCTGTACAGACGTGATCTCACGGAGCCAACATGACCAGAAAGCAAGCCAAAACGAAACTTCTACTACTTTTTCACCCCTCTCATCTTTTTCAATTTTGTGGACTTTAGGTATTTAAAAATATCAGTTCTTATATGGTCCTATAGTTTGATGTGAATAACTGTGTACACACACATACACTGGCATGCAAAGATATTCCCGACATAGAGTTTAATTAAAAAAATAATAACAGCATATGTTGAATAACTCAGTTTTTAAACATATATGTGCCTGTTTGCATTCCTATATCCAGGCACAATTTTATTCTTCATTTATTACTCATTTAACTAATCCCTTATTGTTGGATACTTGGGTTATTTTTAATGTTTCACTACTATTAAAAACAGAAAAAGTATGTGCCAAATATCGTATTACAACCTCTCTGTGCTCTTGTCAAATTATTTACTTAGGATAAATAATTTATATGATGTCTACTTCAATGGAATTATTTGGTGTGAGTTGTGTCTCTGCCTCAAGGAATGGGCTTACTATCTGAGGGTGGTGGCTGCCATTCTATCTAATGGCTGGGGTAATGACTTCGTGTGATGTGACTAATGAATTGTGCCAAAGATCGTCTGCATCTTGTGTGTAAATGAGTCATCAACACCCCTGAGAGACACTTATCTTTTCAATAAGCCTGTTTCTGAGCTGAAGACCTGTGGTCAGATAGCAGCAAGGGCTGATTCTTCTCATATATCACATTTAATCTAATACCCGTGACCACTGGGCATGGGCCTTGTCAAATCTGAGTTCTGGTGGATTGGGTCAAGTTTGAAAAACAAAAGTGTTTTAGATACAGCAAAGAGAGAGAACAGACTCTTGTACCCAGGAACTTTAACCATAACGGGACTAGTATTTTTAAATCAACAAAATTATAAGAATTTTTGAAATAAGGAACTCTTCAAGTAAAAACTCTTCGCTGGATTTCTTACCGGTTATGTCAACTGTGTGGTCTTACAAGGACCTTTTTGCCAAAGAGGCTGTCTAGACCCTCACCCTATCTAGACCTCACCCTCACCCTGTCTAGATCCTCATGCTGGACTGAGCATGGATCCATTCATGCCAACAACAAACATTTCTTCAGGACCTACTGTGTTAGTTTCCTAGGGCTACTATAACAAAATGCCAGAAACTGGGTGGCTTATAAGACAAGAAATTTATTGTCTCATTGTTCTGGAAAGTTAAAGTCAGAATTCAGAGTGTCAGCAGGGCCACAGTCTCTCAAAAGACTATGAAGAAGATCCTTTCTGGTCTCCTTCAGCTTCTGGTAGCCCCAGGTGTTCCTTGGCTTTAAGCTGCAACATCACTCTGTTGTCACGTGGCCATCTTCTTTCTGTGTGTCTATTCTCTTTAATAAGGACAGCACTCAGATTGGAGTAATATCCACCCTACTCCAGTATGACCTCCTGTTAACTGATAACATCTTCAAAGACCCTATTTCCAAACAAGGTCATGTTCACCAGGTACCAGAAGTTAAGACTTCAATGTATCTTTTGGGGAGACACAATTCAATCCATAACACCTATTAAACCCAATAACTTCTTATTTGCTAATGTTGAAGCTGTACCATAAAGACCATTAGGAGTTAAGTAGGTAGGTGAGAAGAAGAAGGATATTGCTAGCAGAGGGAACCGCATGCACAGAATGCAGCACTGTGAACCTGAATGGTGCATTTGGAATTGTAAGTAGTCTGACTTTGCTGGCGGTTGGGTTGTGAACTGAGGAGAAATGGGAAATGAGGCTGCATAGCAGGATGTGGAAGGTCACGGAGGCCCTTGCATCTTTATGGCACTTATCATGCTACTTGCTCAATTGTTTCTTTTGATGAGAACTGAGCCAGAATCTCAACACGAATTCTTGTTGTCACTTGTAAAAATCACTTCCATGGCTCCCCATTGACCTTAGGGAAAACCAAATTCTTAATACAGTTTACAAGGTCTGGTCCTATCTATTTCCTGCCTGTTTTGTCTCATTCCTCACCAGGCCTGCTTCTTCCCTCAACTCTATCTTGGCCTCATTCTCTGTGTTCCAGCCATATTGAACTTCCTTCAGTTTCTCCAATGGGCCAAGAGTTACTACCTCTTGACAAAGGGCTTTTGTACTTGCTGTTTACTTACATAGAATGTTCTTTGCTCCCTGACCCTCTTGCCCTTTTTATTTTCTCTTATCCCTCAAATATCAGCTCAATTATTTTCTCCTCAAGGAATGCTTCCCCGAATTCTCTGGCTAGATCTAATTTCACAGTTATGTACTTTTACAACACCATGTACTTCTCCTTTACAATACTTATTGGAGATGTAGTTGTCGGTGATAAATTGATGTAATAATTTGATTAATGTTGGTTTCCTCCTTGTAAGGAGCATCATCATCAATACCATCACCATTAAATTGGCCAGCATCGATTGGTGTGCTTACCATGTGTGTGGCACTATTGTAAGCACTTCATATGTATAAATTTATTAAATCCTCATAACAGTTTCCATTATCGAGATGAGGAAACTGAGGTACAGGCAAGTTATAGTCACCCAAAGTTACACAACTAATAGGTGATGGAGCTGGAATTTGAAACCAGGCAGACTGGATACAAATTTCATGCTCTTAACCATTTTCTTTCTGATGAGTTGTAAGGTCTTGTCCTAACACATAGTAGTTGCTCCATAAATATTTGTTGAAAGTATGATTGGATAAATAAATAAATGAAAATTCAATATACACCCAACTCTTAACTTGAGCTATTGTGTATGTAAATAAAAAGGAACCATGGTAGATCCTTTATTTGCAGGAATACATTCTAGAGAAGATTCTGAAATAAGAAACCATTGAATACTCTGTCTGACTTGTGATGAAAATCTTTCAAGTAGGGGGAAATTACAAGATGTTAATCCAAAGGATTAGTTCTGTGGTTTTTACATCCGATCACCATGACCTTTTCCAATATTGACTTTGGGGTTTATTCAGTTTCTGTAATCCCACAGGCTGATATTTATAATCTTGAGTGTTAATGCTGCATTTGGTAAGCATTTCCTTTTTACATTAAACATCGCTCGGAAATTTTGAAATAGAAAGAGCACCTCAATGATAATTCATCCAGGACTCTGCTAGACTTGGATCTACCTCATGTTTCCAAAAGCAAATTAGTGTTCCT
The DNA here is from genome assembly GCA_030035585.1 of Dugong dugon. Taxonomy (NCBI): domain Eukaryota; kingdom Metazoa; phylum Chordata; class Mammalia; order Sirenia; family Dugongidae; genus Dugong; species Dugong dugon. The sequence continues at coordinate 88,292,740 of CM057472.1, forward strand.
TTTCTCATCTGTATACAATAAGTACGTTACGATTTTGTGTTTTCATGTATTGAGATTTCCCCATGAGTCTTAGAGGACCTCTAGATAAAAAAGTAGAACAATGATGATTTAAACTAGTTGTAGGATCTTGGACCTTGGATTATTGTCAGAACCACACAGTCAGACCACTAAACTCCCTTAGCATTACCAGACTCTGGTAAAGCACAGTCAGTCTCCTCCATTGGCTTGCTTTCATATCTCCTTTGCTGAGATACCAGATTGTAAAATCTTCCCAAATATTTATTATTTATATATTAAATAATAGTGCACATGTGGTTTTTGTATATTATATGTTATGCCATCATCAATTGCATTCAAGCAGTGCTAAATATATTACAGATACTTTAATTTTACTAGATAATCTCTGTTCTCCGAATTTTTTTATAGGATAAACAAGGGCAAATGGATGGGGAAAGTAGATGGTGATATTCTGGGAAGAATGGTTTGTGTTTCATAATATTGAGGGAAAATCTAAATGATACAAGTTAGTTTGCTGTTCTCACCATTGGAATTGTTGAACGGAGTGGTGACTTAGGTCCTTGATTTCTCTACTCCTGAATTTACTAGTAAAGAAGGAATACAGTATAAAGAGCAAGGCAGTGTTGGTCAGGGGTGGTTATACAGTGCAAGTCTATGACTTATTTATGTCACAATCAAAGTAAGTTTACATTTTGCTGGCTTTTGAACAGGATTGTGTATAACACTATTTTGAATTAAATATCACTAGAGGATATTTAATACATGAAACAGTGAAATTAATCTTTTTATATGTTAACACTCATATTGGAGTTGAAAGAATGTTCTAACTGATGGAATAAGGGGAGATTCTGGCTTTAGGGAAGACTCTAGTTATCCTGGACAACCTCCAGCACTATATCAAACCCAAGATAAATTCAGGTAGGCATAATTCTCTGTAATTACCCAATTTCAAGAAAGAGTAGTGGATATGGACTTGAGAGTGTTTCTTCATGCCAGATAAAGACTGTATTATTCAGAGGGAAGAGTGTTTAATGTAAGATGGGTAAGACCAAAATCAAAGTTCTGCCCAGAGAATAAAGTCACTATGGATGAGACATAAATCTGGACAAGTGCCTGGAGAGAGGATTGGGCTCCAGTTGAGATAAACCAGAAGCATCATCCGGTAGGAACTGAAGTTCACATGTAAGCTGGACTTAAGAGCTAGACCTCCCCTCACTCCCAGGTCAGAGTTGGAAGTGGAAATGAAGGGTCAATTTGGCACCTACAGATGAAGCAGTCCTTCTGGCCAGCTCTGCAGAGGAGTCTTGTGATAGGAGGCTTAGTAGAAAAGACTGTTTGGATGCTCTATCTGATACTTTACTTTGACTCAGGTCATATAGTAGCCTCAGGTTAGCTTATTTCTGTACTCTACTTGCTAGTCAGTAGAGAGCAAAGAATATACTCCCATCATTTGCTGTAGAACTGGTTGTACTGAGTCATCACTGTAGGTCCAAGTCCTAGCACAGACCCTAGCAGAAAGGAGTTGCTTCATAAATGGTTATTGAATAAATGAATGAGTGATAGAATGAATGTGAGTGGATATATAAATGAGCAAAATGGTGAACAGCTGGAGCGGGACTGTGGCAGACAAGGGCTGACATCATCCTTCAAGGACCATCTTAAAATCTCCCATTTTTACTATATCTTTCACTGGCTTATTTACTTCTCTTCTCAGTTTCTTTTGTGATTTATTTGTTTGGTTTTAATAGCATTTATCAGTCATATTCACATTCCATGAATCTCTCTCCCTACCAGATCATGAACTCCTTGACTGTAGGGAATGCTGATTTGTACACACAGTGCCACACATAGTATCTGGCATACAGTAGGCACTCAATAAATATTTACCAAATTGAGTCTGTAAAGTTTCTAATGCACCAGTGTGGTTTGTGAGCCATGCTTCATTTGTTTAAATAAGGCTCCAAAGCTTTGTGATCACAAAACGGTCACGGTGCAAAATCAGAGCAGTAAGCTCTCCAAAATCAAGAAGGCCAAAGTGCAATAGTCTTTCATTGTTATGTCTTCCTTTGCCTCTTGGAAATCATATATTGGAGCAGGCTGTCAATGTGCTGTTATAAAATGGCCTGTAGTTAAGGTACTTCTCTGATTAAAAGAAATGAGCTCTGCATATGGAATTATGCAGCATCCAGGGACCATCTGCACTGACAAAGATACCAGGATGACATTGTTAGGCCACTGAGTAAACGGCAAAGCATTTAGAGGGTAAGAGGGACAGAGCCCGAAAGCTTGACGGACATGAAAAAGAGAGCTTGCATCTTCTTCCCAACGTACTGGGGAGCCCAGAAGTGGCGTCACTTTGTACTCCATACCAAAAAATAACCAAAGTCATTGTCACTGAGTCAATCCCAACTCATAACGACCCTATAGGACAGAGTAGATCTGCCCCACTGCATTTCCGAGGTTGTAAATCTGTATGGAAGCAGACTGCCACATCTTTCTCCCAGGGAGCGGCTGGTGGATTTAAACCACCGACCTTTTGGTTAGCAGCCGAGCACTTAACCATTGCTCCACCAGGGCTCCTTCTTTGTACTTCAGCAGTGACATTTTAATTTATAAGCTAAGAATGCACTGATCGCTAACTGCAAAAATTGATTTAGTTGTTCATCTGATTCAACCCATGTCAGAGTCTGAAAGTAATTACGATAGTGGAGCTGATAGGCAGGCAATTACGTTTTTGTTCTCTCACTTTCTGGCTCCTTCTCCCCCTCTTTCCTTTCCCACCCCTCCACCTCCAAGATTGTTCTTGTTGGAGAGCAATGTCGTCACAAGACAAGAAAGTAATCTTTTGCGAAGTGGTACGTGGACTCCTATGGCACAGGCTATAATGAATATGTTGTCTTGGCTAGTCCTTTATCTTAATCTAATTTTTGTTAGCCTCTTATGAAATCTAACCGGATAAAGGTTGCAGACTATTTTGCCTCCTTCTTGAAAGTACAGGCTAGAAAGAGTGCATGCACTACAAGGCAGTTTCTGCCTCTGATGTGAATTTGTCTTTATCATGTCTATAGATGCAAGGTGTTTCCTCCAAATTATGATGCAAGCAGGAAGATTTAGGCAAAATTGAAATCCAAGTCTGTGTCAGGGAGCAGATTCCATGGGAGATTGAAAATATCCTTGAAAGAGCAGTGTAAGAAAGAGAACAAGGTGCTGGAATGAAGAAAGGTTTTTTGCTGGGGGCAATACCCGGCATGTAAACCAAAAATAATACACACGGTGGAACTGAAGAGTGCATCACAAGGTAAAAAATTACCTTTTGGTTGGATGAAGAGCTGGAAAAATGGGCACAAATTTCTTGATCTATTTCTGTTCTGCAGGGTGTTTATTTATTTGCCAACACTGGAAAATGCAATGTTTCCCACTCAACAGAATGGCTTTTCTGCTCCCAAGCTAGTGAAGTCAGAATATTTGGGATGGATGTGGTGTTTACTCAGATAGTCCGGGAAATATTGAGATGTCTAAATTACACTATTTTTTTTTTTTTCTTGACAATATGGGAACAATTTTAAGAGATTACACACCAACGTTGAGAGTATTCAGAATCACATCTCTCTTCCCAGGGAACTTGTGGTTTAATAATTCATCATGACTACTTCAAGGTTTAAAAGAAGGAGGACTTCTCTAAAACCTACTCCACTCCAGATCCAGGCTTCCCCACACACTTTCTTACCTCTCTTTAGCTTTCCACTGTTTGGTCCACTACAGTTCACACGTATACCCTTTTAATCCTGCACATAGTAAATGTTTCAGATAAGGTTGAGCAAGTTGATGCAATACTGGCAGTGTGGAACATGCCTTTGACTTGAGGCTCTACTGCACTCTAGGAGAATGTTAGGGAATAAACTATATATGCCTGTAAAAGTTTCAATGACAGATTATATTATTTCCATTAACTAATGGAGAAGCATTTTGCTTTGTTATTTGTAAACCACCTACAAAGGTTCTTTCTAAAACAAAAGGGGGGACAGAAGGACTCAAAGTATAGGTGTATAGACTCTCAGGTCTATAGAAGGTTTATTTAGATTTCAGGGTGTCTAGTATAAAATACAAGTTCAGTGGTTCATGCGTTTGTAGTTAGTGGTATTACAGTGAAACCTGTGAGAGCCAGAACGCCATGTGACTGCCTTGTTTTTCTGCATCTCCCAAGTTGTCTGCCTTTGACGGGGTGTAGTCTTACCACTTTTCTATCACTCATTTTAGTGGAAAATATTTGAGTTTGAGTTGTCCTTCTCTGACAAGTTTCTGCCTTACACGGGTCTGGCTTTCACAGGTTTTACTGTACTATATAATTGTGCCTCATAAGGTAATACTGCTTTCTTAGATTTGCTCAGGATTTAAAGCCCTTTGTAAGCACTTCTTGACCCTCCTCCCTTTCCTCTGGCCAGGGCTTGGTGATTAAGAGAATCAAACAGCGTTTTGGAATCAAACAGATCTGGGTCAGAATTGTAGCTCTGCCACTACCTGTTTCTGCTAGAGCTCTCTATCCTAGTTTTCTCTTCTGAAAAATAGAGATGGGGAAACAGTCTTCACAAGATTATATCTCTGTTTGTCTCCTTGTTATCTATTTTGAGATAATATTCAAGCTCTATGACTCTTAGTTGGGAGGGTTAAATAGAATAGAATGTGTAAATTATTTAGCACAGTGTTTGGCACACAGTAAATCCAAAAAATCCAAACCCACTGCTGTCAAGTTGATTCTGACTCATAGACACCCTATAGGACAGAGTAGAACTACCCCATAGGGTTTCCAAGGCTGTAATCTTTATGGAAACAGACTTTCACATCTTTCTCCCATGGAGCAGCTGGTAGGTACTTAATAAATAGTAGCTACTGTTTTTGATTATTATTATTACGACTGCTTTCAATAAATTGCCTTTTTGTGCCCTTCTTTCTGTAAAGACACTTTAGATTGTGTCTAGATCTTTGAAACTGTCAGCTTCTCTTCTGTTTGGGCCTTTGAGGTCTTATTTAAAACTATATAATCTCTGCAGCCATACCCCCCCACCATCACAGAAAAGCACTAACAATCTTCTTCACATGGATGCAGAGTCCTTCTTTGTCACCAGCTCTCTAGTTTCTCTCTACCTCCTATCCCATCAACTCTTACCATGGATTTTTCAAACCAGTCTCCCCATTACACTTAACCATCATTCTTGCTGCTCTCTGTCTCATCCTATTGGCATAGAGTCGACTACAGTATCCATTTCTTAACTCATTTTGTAATAAGTCAACACAATATGCAATGCGTATTCACTGGGCTAGTTGAGACTTCTGCATAATTTAAATATTATCTCTCTTTATAAAATTTCCATAAGGTTTTCCGTAATTCTTTATGACTACTACTGACTGCCAAAGAACATAAAAATGTATCCTTAAGTTTTCACAGATACCTCTGGCCTTTTGGAAGTCTCCAAATAATTCAAAAACACTTTTTGAGGAAGAAATTAATTATATCTCCGTTTGTTTCCTTGTTATCTATTTTGAGATGAAACTCAAGCTCTATGACTCTTAGTTTATCCACTAGCTTCAAATGCATATGGATTTATTATTTAATAATTATGAAATATTTACCCTGCATATTGAGTTGAGTACAATACAATCTCAATTTAGAATACTCAAGAAATAGAATGTTCCATCAAATGAAATTCCTGGTCAATAGTAAACCTTTTGTTAAAATGTTGCTGATACAAATATTTTTCGTGTAGACCACTCATCTTTTCTGTATTAAAAAAATTATCATTAGATTCACTAAACTTCAATTCAGGATCTTACGTACCTCCAGGTCATTTCAGTGCCAAAAATGTGGAAATGTAGGAAATTGAGCTACATCTATACCATCTAGAGTCTCAGAGAATCCCATGGAGAAGAGTTATTTTAGTAAATATCTGATATTACCTAGATTTTTGCATAAGGCGCACCTCTCTGTTCAAATCTAAGCACATTGAAATTTCTGGTTCAGAAAATAAATTTAATATTTGTTAAAAACTATAATTGATAAAAATTCTTAAAACTGGATAAAGTTCCACTTCTGTTTTGTAAATTAACACCATTACTTTAGTTTGAATATAATTTTGTCCTGTTAGACACTAAACAGTTATATCTTCAGATTCTTTATATTCAGTTTTTCCGCCTATTCATTTATTTATTTAATTCTTGATCATTAGCCAAACTGTACTTTGTAGGCTGGTTGATCCAATTAAAATGGCTCTCCTGTTACTATGAGAAGGGAAATTTATTTCTGAGGAATAGGTATGAGGTAGAGGGTTAGTGGTGGTATGATATGGGGGAAAGAGTAAGGCCAAATGCGTAGTAATTTATATGATATGCTGAAGGGTGACAAGGAGCTAAGCGAGGAAGATAGTAAGCTGACATCTACCACCACACAACAGTGTCCTATTTCGGCTTTCACTCCCTTGTTCACATGCTGTGCAAGTAGATAGGGGAGAAACATCCATGTCATGCTCTCAGTTTTCTCAGGGACCAGCTTTCTGAGCTACTTTCTCATCCTAGCATTCTCAGGATATTAGAAAGAGATACATTTTACTTGATTCGGTTCTCTTTTTCATCCTAGATCAGGGTCACAGTGAAGCTCAATATGGACTGACAACCATTGGCATTTTGTGTGACTTAGGATACAGGTTAGCTTCACTGCTGTGGAAGCATCCTTCTGTACAAATCCAATCCCCCCTCCCACTACCAAGGTTAATATTCAAGAGCTTATATTGCTGATAGCAAGAGTTCAGTATCATACTTGTTGTTTTCATTGATGCTACTTGTCTGTTCCCTAGATGGAAGGTGTTGGAGAAAAGGCTTCTTAAATGTTTTACAGATACTCATTCTATACTGCCTTGAATGCTTTGAAGTAGTATGATTCCTATTTTAACTGCTTCATAGCACATGAAGAATCTTGCAGAACATGTTTACTGCATAAGAGCAAGCCTGCCTCATTCATAACCTCTAGTAGCTGGCAGCCTTTGGACTCTTTCTACCGCTTGAAAACTCTTCTGTTCCTTGAAAGCATTGTGCGCTATAAGTATAAAGGATGTTTTTATTTCCTAAAAGGATTTTACACAAGTCACTTAGAGGTAAAGCTTAATTGAGCTTTAACACAGTGTTACTAAAATTTAGAAGAAATGAAGTACCTCTGTCTCTTTTCCTTGTGGTAGCCATGAGCCAGAATCATGTGTATTAAACATAAATCTGTTACTTTTTTTTCCTATAGTGTCAAGGAGGACAAAAAGTAGATGGTAGCCAAGTGACCTGTGTTTGGTCTCATCTGTGTCACAACAGTGTGACCTCTGGCAAGTCATGATATGATTCTGTAAAGAGTATTCTGAAAGTGAAATCCTATGCAAACTAAATGTATGATTATTATAATCCCTCGGAGATATTTAGACAACTTCCCCCATTTGATGGGGCTAGTGTATGGTTGATGGGTGATATTTATTTCATTTTTCTGACAAGCATTCAACTCTTTGGAGATATTTTAAAAAAGAAGAAGAAGAAGAAAAGAAAAGATTGAATAACACAGTTTTGGTAACGGTGATTTTCATCGTCTCTTGTGTTATATATAGCTCTATAATCTCCATAACTTCATGTCTGGAAACCTTTAGCCAACAGCACCACAGTCTCCAGGATGTTACCTAGGACTGCTGAAGAGCTAGCTGTAAGCTACAACTTACATGAGATTACAACATATAGAGAAGAAAGAAATTGAATCCAATTAAACCTGGAGGAAGAATCCCATACGACATAATTTGGTAGATTTGAATATTTTTGAGATTTACCCTCTCACGAAGATTGAAACTACTAGGAGGCCCACCATGGCCCAAAGAGATAAAGATTTTGTACACACATCCAGGACAGCACTTGGATTCAGCAGTTCCCCCTTCAAGCGTCCCCTTCAGTCTTGCTGTGGTGTCCAATGTTCATTCTCTCACAGCAGGAGGTGGGGATAAAGGGGATTTGACTTCTCTACTTGAGATCCCTCTATTGAGAACTGGGACAAGAGGACACATTGCCGCTTGCCTATCTTTCAGAAAATGACTACTGTGATAGCATAAAATGTCCCGAGAGCATTGCCTTGAGGGAAGTGTGTTTTTAATGATATGATTTTGGTCTCCAGCCCATTGTGGATAGCTTGGCATATGTCATGTTATATTTAAACAGTGCTGACTGATACAGTGGATATTAATTGGCAGTGAGTGATTAGGCTGCAGGTCTTTGTTACCCAGCCTTTCAGTAACTGATCATTAACTATGAGGAAATGTTTGACCCAGAAGGTCATTACTGTTATTAAGTGGGAAAAGAAATTAAAATGCCCCAGTTGCTTTTTTACGAGTCAAATGAGGATAAAACCAAAAAATAAAAAGGAAAAAAGACAACTTGCTATTACCATGGAGTCAGCGTCTGTTTACAGTACTGTTCTTTTCCCAAGAGCAGATGAAAATGTTAATGGGGGAAAGGGCTGTATTTTCAAATTCCCGCTGCTTTATTCTCTAGTCAGTTACTGTCGAGTTGATTCCAAATCATGGCGACCCCATGTGTTACAGAGTACAATTGCTCCATAGGGTTTTATTGGCTGTAATTTTAACAGACAGGAGCCCTGGTGGCACAGGGTTTAAAGCATTTGGCTGCTAACTGGAAGGCCGGTAGTTCGAATCCACCAGCTCTCCACTGGAGAAAGATGTGGCAGTCTGCTTCATAAAGATTTCAGCCTTGGAACCCTATGGGGCAGTTCTTCTCTGTCCTAGATGGTCGATAAGAGTCAGTATCGACTCGACAGCAATGGGTTTGGTTTTAGTTTGGTAATCTTAATGGCGGTAGATCACCAGGCCTTTTTTCTATAGTGACACTGGGTGGGTTTGAAATGCCAACCTTTAGGTTAGTAGTCAAGGGCTAAGCACTTGTGCCACCCAAGGACCTCTACTTTATTCTCTAGGAGCTCACTATTTGGACATACACTAAAGAGAAAGAAACTTCAAAGCATTCTTCAACTCCATCAAGAGAATGTAATTCTTAAATTTTTCACAGGAATCACTTTGTCTGGACTCAGTTTTCTAGCAGCCTTAGAGTAATTTTTTAAATGAAAATGAGCTAGAGAATAATGTTACTGGGTACATTTTATTATGTAAAATTATAGTAGTGTGCTGTATGTCTTTGGAATTCCCTTTACCATAAGCTGTTTGTGTTTTATTGAATTTTCCCGAGTATGCCTTAGCATTCACTTTGAGAGGAAACTGTGAATCTTGGCTCTTCTTCTTGATTCATTCTATGACCTTTGCAATTTTGTCTGTTCCATAATATCCTCTCCACCCTCATAATGCAGAAAGAAAATGAGAATGCTCTGACAGGGTGAGTCTTGGCAATTAAAACTTCACATTTAAGTTATCTATTGAGAGAAAATATTACTCTGCCTTTTAATAAAAGAATACAATTAAACCCTCCCTGAAACCTCTCTCTTCGAGTGTATTAATGCCTTATATAAAAGATAGAAATGGATTCTTGGTTAGCTGAAAAGTCAAAGCAAGAGCCAAAAACGTATCTACCCATAAATCGTTTAATTAATATTAAATATCCCAACCTTGACTCTAGCTGACTAATAAAAACAAGAATAGGAGAGCTACGGTATACTTTGTGGTTATTACCCTGTTGTTTTAGTCCTGGTTCAGTTCTATTGTTGATGTTAGGTGCCGTCAAGACAGTTCCGACTCATAGCGACCCTAGGTACAACAGAACGAAACACTGCCCAGTCCCACTCCATCCTCACAGTCATTGTTATGCTTGAGCCCATTGTTGCAGCCACTGTGTCAATCCATCTAATTGAGAGTCTTCCTCTATTTTGCTGACCCTCTACTTTACCAAGCGTGATGTCTTTCTCCAGGGACTTGTCCCGTATAATAACATGTCCAAATTACCTGGGACCAAATCTCACCATACTCACTTCTAAAGAGCATTCTGGCTTATACTTCTTCCAAGACAGATTTGTTCATTCTTCTAGCAGTCCATGGTATATTCAGTATTTTTCACCAACACCATAATTAGAAGGCTTCATTTCTTCTTTGGTCTTCCTTATTAATTCTCCTGCTTTCACATGCATAAGAGTTGAATGAAAATATCATGGCTTAGGTCAGATGCACCTTAGTCCCAATGCAATGCATCATTTGATTTCAAGACTGCTGCTTCCATGGGTGCTGATTCTGGATCCATGTAAAGTGAAATGCTTAACAACTTCAGTTTTTCTCTGTTTATCATGATTTTGCTTATTGGACCAGCTGTGAGAATTTTTATTTTCTTTATGTTGCAGTTCTGCTCTGTCCTATAGGGTCGCTGTGAGTCAGAATTGACCCGATGGCAATGGGTTTGTTTTTCTTTGGCTATGCTAAAGTGCAATCCATACAGAAGGCTGTGGTCTTTAATTTTCATCAGTAAGTGCTTCTAGTCCTCTTCACTTTCAGCAAGCAAGGTTGTGTCATCTGCCTATTGCAGCTTGTTAATGAGTCTTCTACCAATCCTGATACCGTGTTCATTTTCATATTGTCCAGATTCTCAAATTATTGGCTCAGCATGCAGAATGAGTAAGTATGGTGAAAGAATACAACCTTGATGCACACCTTTCCTAATTTTAAACCATGCAGTGTCTCCTTCTTCTGTTCAAACGACTACCTCTTGGTCTATATACAGGTTCCACATAAGCACAATTAAGTGTGCTGGAATTCCCATTCCTCGCAATGTTATCCATAATTTGTTATGATCCACACAGTTGAATGCCTTTGCATAGTCAATAAAACACAGCTAAACATCCTTCTGGTATTCTGTGCTTCAGCTAAGATCCATCTGACATCAGCGTGATATCCTTCATTCCAATGTTCCCTTCTGAATCCAGCTTGAACTTCTGGCGGTTCCTGTAGATGTACTACTGCAACTATTTTTTAATGATCTGAAAAATTTTACTTGTGAGTCATATTAATGATATCATTTGATAATTTCTGCATTTCGTTGGATCTCCTTTCTTTGGAATGGGCAAAAATATGGATCTCTCCCAATCAGTTGGCCAGGAAACTGTCTTCCAAATTTCCTGATGTAGACAAGTAAGTACCTCCAGCCCTGAATCTATTTGTTGAAACATCTAGGTTGGTATTCTGTCAATACCTGGCGCCTTGATTTTCACCATTCCCTTCAGTGCAGCATAGACTTCTTCTTTCAGTACCACTGGTTCTTGATCATATGCTACCTCCTGAAATGGTTGAATGTTGACCAATTCTTTTTGGTATAGTGACTCTGTGTAGTCCTTCCATCTTCTTTTGGTGCTTCCTGCATCATTCAGTATTTTCCCTATAGACTCCTTCAATATTGTAACTTGAGAATTGAATTTTTTATTCAGTTCTTTCAGCTTCAGCAAAGCCAAGCGTGTTCTTCCCTTTTGGTTTCTAACTCCAGGTCTTTGCATATCTCATTATAATACTTTACTTTTCCTTCTTGAGCCACCCTTTGAAATCTTTGTTCAGCTATTTAATTCATCATTTCTTCCATTCTCTTTAGTTGCTCTATGTTCAAGATCAAGTTTCAGGGTAATTTCTGACATCTATTTTGGTGTTTTCTTTCTTTCTTATCTTTTTAATGACCCTTTGCTTTCTTCATATATGTTGTCCTAGATGTCATTCCATAACTCATCTGGTCTTCGGTCATTAGTGTTCAATGCATCAAATCTAGTCTTGAGATGGTCTCTAAATTCAGGTGGGATATACTTAAGTTGTATTTTGGCTCTCATGGACTTGCACTAATTTTCTTCAGCTTCTACTTGAACTTGCATATGAGCAATTGATGGTCTGTTGTACAGTCTGTCCCTGACCTGGTTCTCACTGATGATATGGAGCGTCCTCATTGTCTCTTTCCACGGATGTAGTCGATTTGATTCCTGTGTTTTCCATCTCATGAGGTCCACGTGTTTACTTGCTATTTACGTTGTTGAAAAAAGGTATTTGCAATGAAGAAGTCAGTGGTCTTGCAAAATTCTATCATGCAATCTCCGGTATCATTTCTATCACCAAGGCCACATTTTCCAACCACCAATCCATTTTCTTTGTTTCCAACTTTAGCACTCCAATCACCAGTAATTATCTATGCATCTTGATTGCATATTTGAACAATTTTAGACTGCAGAAGTTGGTAAAAAGCTTCAATTTCCTCATCTTTGATATTAGTGGTTGGAGCAGAAATTTGAATAATAGTCATATTAACTGGTCTTCCTTGTAGGCATATGAATATTATCCTATCACTGGCAGCCTTGTACCTCAGGATAGATCTTGAAATGTTCTTTTCAATGATGAACATGATGCCGTTCCTCTTTAATTTGTCATTCCTGGAATAGTAGACCACATGATTGCCTGATTTTAAATGGCCGATACAGTCCACTTTAGCTCACTAATACCTAGGATATCAATCTTTATGCTTTCCATTTCATTTCTGATGATTTTCATTTTTCTAAATTCATACTTCATACATTCCACATTCTAATTATTAGTAGATGTTTTCAGCTGTTTCTTCTCATTTTGAGTCATGCCGCATCAGCAAATGAAGGTCCTGAAAGCTTGACTCCATCCACATCATTAAGATCAACTCTACTTTAAGTTGGCAGCTCTTCCTCCATCATTTTTAAGTGCCTTCCAACCTGAGAGGCTCATCTTCCAGCACTATACTAGGCAATGTTCTGCTGCTATTCATAAGATTTTCACTGGCCAATATTTTCTGAAGTAGACTGCCAAGTCATTCTTCCTTGCCTGTCTTTGTCTGGAAGCTCCACTGAAACCTGTCCACGATGGGTGTCCCCGCTAGTATTTGAAATACCAGTGGCATAGTTTCCAGTATCACAGCGACATGCAAGCCACCACAGTACAACAAATTGACAGACGCATGGGGTTCAGTTCTACACATTCAGTTTGACATTACTCCCTCCTTTCTTTCTTTGGTTGAGAAAAGCTTCAGGGTTTGTAAATGCCATTGTTTTGCCCATGAAACTTGGGATCACAGGCTTACCTTTTATGTCTGAAGACTAGATAAAGCAATTTATTTGTTTGGAACTCTCTTTAAGTGAGGTTTAGAAGATACTGGGTTTATTTTTGTGTGTGTTTTTTTTTTTTTTTTTTTTTTTTTTTTTTTTTGCAAAGATTAAGACTTTAGAAGGTTCTTTTGGCTACTTTAAAAAGGAAATATATCTCTCTACCAAATAGTACTGAAGGAAGTGTGCTGCACCTGTTTGAAGACAAGTGCGTCTGATCTCCAAAGACTCAGAAAAATCTCTTCCCTAGTTGTATTTGTGCATACTTATTGTTGTCTTGCTTTTTTTAAAAAACAGGTGAAGCTCAAACGAGCACAGCGTGGTCCAGATGGTGTTTAAAGCTGCTCAAGTTTCTTTTATGTAACTTTCCTTTCGTAAAGTGGGTTCCAGCTGGGAGTCTACTGGGCCGTTTAAACTAACTTTACCTCTTTAATGCTTTTGTTATTCTCATTCTCTCTCCCTCTCTTTCTCATTTCTCACCGCTTTCTCTTACACACACACACAAAGGCATGAACATGGCCATTCCAAATGTATAACATTTAATCACATCCAACAGGGCTGAAAGTAACTCTGCAGGGCTTTATTAACTGTCTCTCAGGCAAAACATTTTATTTAGTTGGAAGAAAGAAAAACTCTGCAGGATGAATTTTCAAACAGAGAGTAGAATTCTTATCCAGAGATAGGAATTATTTGCAAGGCTTCCACTTTCCCCATAGAGGGCTTACTTAAGAAAAGGTGAAAACAGGCATCCTGTTCATGTTAGGAGAGTACATGGCAATGTCCCCATTCAGTCAAGTGTCCCCAGCAGTGAACATTTGCTTGGCAGAAGAGTTTCTTTAAATACCCGGAACAAGCATTCCTTCTGAGATTAAACAAATAGCATGTGCTGGCATTTGTAGAAAAAGATCACTTTCCTGGTGTACCAGTAATATACACTGATTTGATTTGTTTGTCAAGTAGCAGAGAAGGGTTTCCCTGGAGCCATCAATGTTTCATCTCTCTCTCTCTATGTGTGTGTATATATGCTCTTCATTCCACGATCTTCCTCCTCTATACTTATCCAGTGCTTTAGCCCATCCAAATTAGTCTCTTATTCCCATTCCCTCCTTTATACTTTACTGCTTCTATGCATTAGTTTGTGATATGCACCTGAACTATCTGTTCCCACCTCTGTCTATTAATATCATATTATTCTGTCAAAGCCAAAGACCATCATCTCCATGAATTCCTCTATGACCCTCCCGGTCAGAAGTTATCACACTTTCCTTAGAACCCCTCTTTTATTTTTCTTTCTACTATTTGACTATTACTTAATGACCTTCATCCCAGACACTTATCTATTGAATTATAAGCTTCTTGAGGATTGGGGCCACTTCATATTTCTTCCCCTCCCCCCTGTCAGATCATTAACTCAGGAAAGAACTGTTGAATGAATGGGTGGTAAGACAGCAGCCTTGGCACAGCTGAGTATACCGTTTGAGGCCACTGAACAGAATTTTCTCAGTGCAAAGGTATTTGTTCCTGGACAAATTGAGTGTAACGCCTTGGTCTCCTTAAAATCATCTGCTAAGCAATCTGTTTACATCTGTTAAAATTATTGAAACATTTCAGTGCTAGTTGGAAAATAGCCTCTGCCTCAAGACCCCAGTGCCCTCTACTTTCAGGCCACCTGAGTCTCTCTTGGCAGGACTTCCCTCTGTCCCTGCTGTAAGGTGGATTGAGGCCTGGTACATCAGAAGCTTCCAGGATTCAGCGCCAGCGTTATAGCTGCTATCCGTTATAATTAACCAGTGCTCCTACTGCACTGATTGTTAAATACTCACTGCTGAATTTTGTATAACTCCTGCCAATATCATTGTAATAGCCAGTGTGACACTCACAGAAGACAGTTAAACCCATAGATTGTTTATGGAATACGTCTGCCCTTCACTTCAGTGGGGAAGGAACTAGGGATCTAAATAAATACTGTGAGTTCCTTAAGCCTTTTCCCAATTGGGCTGCAAAAGTTAATGAAATTGGAGCTCAAGCTTAAAATAAAGATATAGCTATAGACGTATCCTATGATATAGCTATATATAGAGAGAGATATTGTTTCATAGAGGGGTACATGGGAAATTAGATTCCATTTGGACCCATGCATACCAAGCAATTGGAAGCATATGAAAAATATTTTAAATGCAAGAATTACCTTCCAGAAGAAGGTATCACTTATATGGGAAATTAAGGGTCCAATCCAATGTGTTCCTAGGTGTACAACCTATAAAGGTATTAAAAACTAAAGTATATTTATTCTGCCTTTAAAGGTGTTTAGAGACTGCCTTGTGTGTTCATGCATGCTCCGCAACTAACACTGTTTAAACGCTATTTCCCTGCATGCATTAATGTGTGCACTGAAGGGGAGAAGAGCAAGGGATGATAAACTGTGTTAACTGCACAACGTTCAACTAAGATTTATCTAAGAAAGAACAGTCTAGTGCATTAATGTGAATATTCAAAGATAGATGTTTATCTTAATGGACTCAGAGGTACTTACAAACAGCGTAACTGCTGAAGTCATTTTACAGGGCATTTATTCAGAGCAATTGCACTTACTATTACTTTTCTTTACATAAAGAATTCCATTTAAGGGTTTAAGTGAGGCAGGATTAGTGTGACCAAAGAACCATAGGTTCCTGCTGGGCTCTGCTCAGCTGAGGCTGTTTGGAATAATAAGAAACAAAACCCCAAATCTCTTTTTTGGCACTTTTTGGACTTCTTCTAAAAGACTGGCCTATTAAAATGTTAAATTATCCCCAATTACCAGATTACTCCATCATACTTGACTTTCTTTAAGCCTGTTGTCATTGTTAGGTGCCATCAAGTCAGTTGCCACCCACAACGACCCTATGTGACAGAGTAGAACTGCACGTAGAGTTTTCTAGGCTGTAATCTTTACGGAGGGAGCACCGTTGGTGGAATGGTTACGATCTCTGCTGCTAACCGAAAGAAAGGTTGGCAATTTGAACCTACCTGCCACTCGGCAGAAGAAAAGATGTGGCAGTCTGCTTCCATAAAGATTATAGCCTTGGAAACCCCATGGAGCAGTTCTACTCTGTCCTATATGGTCGCTATGAGTCGGAATCCAGTTGATAGCAATGGACCTGGTTGGGTTTGGAATCTTTATGGAAGCAGATCAAGTCTTTCTCCCATGGAGTCACTGGGTGGGTAACCCTGCAAATAAGGAATTCACTCCCTCATACATTTTTGTACTTGATTTGAATTGCAAGATAAGTTGCTCACTAAAGGCCTGTCTGAACTAATGAGACATTTTGTATCTTGAAAGCAAATGTGCTTTTCTAGAGAACCCCCCGTTTTTGACAAACAGTTTGTAAAGGTATTGCTACCCCTGCCACCCCATTGGTTGAAATTAATAATAATCTGAAAAGAGGGAAGTGCCTTCCCTCCTCCATCCCTATCATTTCCATCCTTCAAACACAGCTCCTGGCTTGCCCAATTCTATTTGTATTAATAGAAATTTCCTGAGTTCCTACTATCCATTTTAATATTTATTTTGCACCTCTATTTCGGTCGAGCACTGTATTAGTCTTGGGGATGATTTCAAAACAATAATAAAAAATGTGGTAATATAACCAACACATTACAAGCAGTGACATCTGAGTTATCAGTACCCATTGCAATCCACTTTATAATAGCACGAGATAGGTATCATTGTCTCACATTTACAGAAGAGAAAATGGGGGTGCAGAGGGCTTATGATTGCTCTGGGCTCCCACCATTATTAGTAAGGGCAGAGCTCATATTTTCTGACCCCCAAACACAATACTTTGCCCTTGATATTATGGTAGCCTCTGGACAAGGTCCCTTTCCTCCCTCGAGTAGCTTGCAATAGAGTAAAAGGGAAAATAATTACATTATGAGTCCGAATATAATAAATGCTTTAAGAGAGAGTCCATGAAAGTACTGTTTTGGCATGGTAAAGAGAGTATTTTATTGTTCATCCCCGAGATCAGGAAATAAGCTGCATGAGAAAGCATTTGGGTTGGTCTCCAAAGAACAATGTACGAGATTTCAGCAGGTGTAAATGGGATGATGGGCAAACAGAACTGTGTGAGGAATGGAAGAAGCAAAAATGGAAAAAGTCAGGAACTTGTCAGGCATGTTGAGGGAATAGCTAACATGTCATGGTCAGAATGTGGAGCCCCTTGCAGGGGGAAATGGTGACTGGAAGACAGGGCTTCAAAGTTACATTGTAGCCCTGAGTTGGAGGATCTTGAATTAAAAAAAAAAAAAAAAAAATTTAAGTCTGGATTTTATTTAATAAGCAATGGGATAAATTTGGATTGGAAGAATGGCACATTGAAAGCTGTATTTTTATCCCAGCAATACTTTCTAGGGTTTGTTGAAAACAGGGAGATAAGTGGAGGCAGGGAGACTGGTAAGGAAATTTCTGGATTAATCTAGGCAAGCAACCTGGGCAGTAGAGATTAAAAAAAAAAAAAATAGAGCAACATTTTAGAGAAGCACTTTGCAGGATTCGGTGCCTGTAGGTGTGATGGTGACCAGGAGAGGATCCAGATGGCGGCGGGGTGGGGGAGGGGCGGGCCTTGTTCCTGGAAAATAATGACGCCAGAGACAAGGGGAAGAAAGACAAGTCATAGAAATAGCTTGGGTTGTGGGGGAAAATGATCAGTTCAATCTGGTGTATGTTGATTGCAGGTACTTAACAATATATTCAACTGAAAGTATTTTGCCTTTCTAAGGTGAAAATATTTCTCCCTGCTTTTTCAACTCCAAGATGATCTCTCCCCTTTTCAAACTCTTTTTGGACTGCTCATCAGAATAGACATTTAAGGGAGCATTGTAATCACTGTGGAGCTTTTCTTAACATGCAGGTATCTAGGCCCCACCCCTGAATATGATTGACAAGTCACCAAAGGCAGAGACCACGGACGCTGCGCTTTGCATCTTCTCTGATTGCTCTCTTGGTATTGTTCTTTCGGTTATGATTATGTTCAGCTTCTAGTAACAGAAACTTGACCTAGAGTGACTGAGGAGGAGATCCTTTTCCTCATTTATTAAAAACTCTGGAGTGTGGAAGATAGAAAACTGCTTGTTTTGGTTTAGCAGTTGATAGTGTCAGACAACTTCTCAGTTCTTTCTTTGCCTTTCCCTCATGCTTGCCACCTCATGATCACAAGATGGCTGCTGCAGCTCCAAATATACCATCAAAACCCAAGGAAGAAGGGAAAGAACCTGTACCAGCCAAGTCTTTCCCCTTTTATGAGGAGTAGAACAAGCATTTCCAGAGCTTCTGGTAGATTTTCTTATTTATCTGTTTGACCAGATCTATGGCACATGGCCACCGGTAGTGGCAAAGGAGAGTTGGCTAGCCTGGTCACAGCCCAAGCAAGGAGGAAGAAGGAGAATGAGTATTGATGATGTCTGCAACAGTTACTTTCCCTGGTACACTGTAAGCACTTTGAAGGCAGATATCATGTTCCATTAGGCCCTACATTCATGTTATGCCACACCCTCTGCCTTAGCTGGCACTTTGCTGGACATAAAGAGATCTGGGACCAGAAGGAGTAGATGCACCACTGCTACTCCTGTGCTCTAAACACCTTCTGTTGTCTTTTGGTCCCTCTGGCTATATATCAGACAGGTACTTTGTCGGCACCATGCAAAGTGAAAGAAAAGAAAAAAAAAAAGACTTCATGCTGGGAGGGAATCTACACTGCTATAAAAATAGAATAAAATTCTTCAGTAACAAATGCATGAATAGAAGCTTCTTAAATTATGAATGTGGCTTCTCTTGTCTATTGCCCAGTAATCCTCTTTTATTGATTTCCGTTTATTTCCAATCACCGAGAATGAGAGGCTGTGTTGCTTAGAAATCTTGATTCCTAAAAGATCGTCATTAAAGCTACTCTGCTGTATTTAGTTGTTTATTTTTTTGCTCAAAGTGATTGAATCAATAAAAAATACAAACGAAACACTTTTTTCTTTGCTCCGTAGAAGACGGGGGTGTGGGGGGAAATACAGGGAGTCTAAATAAAGATGCTTGGATTAAAAAAAAAGTTCCAGCAAATGACATACTGATTTCTTTCAAAGAGGCAAAGTGTAAATTAAAAATATCTTTCTGACACAGTTTTTAAAGACGCCATAGACACAGCAGAGGAGAGTCTCATTGAGCTTCATTTCTTTAGAGTCAGTTTGGAAGGGCAGGCCAGTTTTCCCAAGATTACTGGTTCTCAAAGTTCTCAGAGGGAATTTTGCCTTACAGCCAATGTTAGCAAAGGCTCTTGGGTCTATCAGAGCAGGTCTCAACTCTGGTTTTGCCATCTATCATTCTACCTCTGTGTACACAGAAAGGCATTGCAAATTTTTCAGAATATTGTCTGATCATAATTCTTTTCTTTCTTTCTTTCTTTCTTTTTACTTTTATTTATTTTTTTTGGGAGTCCCTAGGTAGTACAAATGGTTAATGTGCTCAGCTGCTAACCAAAAGATTGGAGGCTTGGATCTATCCAGAAAAGCTTCGGAAGGAAGGCCTGGCAATCTACTTCCGAATGGTCATAGCCATTGAAAACCCTATGCGTTTTGAAAACCCACGGCTTTCAATGCATTCTGCTTTGAAATACATGGAATCACCATAAATTGGAACTGCCTTGATGACAACTGTTATTATTATAATTCTTTTTAAAAGTGGTTGCATTGAAACCCTTCTTAGAATTGGAAAGAAGTGAGGAGAATCAAGGGATATTATCTGGTATGTTATTAAACTGTGGTCTGAGCAGTGTGGAGGGGAATAGAGGTGTCATGGGCACTATTATAGAAAATGGTGGTGCTGTTGCCCGCTAAATATCCCTGAGGGACTATGGTTGGCCAGTCCCCACAGTCACTCATGGGACTAGGAGTGAAGCCTAAGGGTCCCAATTTCAGAAATGTGACTATTTGTCATAATTTGAGTTTCTGAAAAGTATCCCAGACTCCTACGGCCTGTTCAAAAGCATTTTGCAGAACTGTCCTTAAGGGAACCAGCACAAAATAAAACTAAGGGATTCCTTATTCAAAAAGTAAGAAAAAATGTCATTAAAGGTACTAAAACAAAGTTTTTCCTTTCTTCCACAGCTATCTCTTAACGTGTCATGGTGTTTTTTATTTGCTCTTTAATGCTATGCTAAGTAAGGGGAAAAAAACAATTTGAAATTCCTAGCAAGAATATTACCATTCATCTTTAAGTTGTGCAATGCCAGTTTTAAATGCAAATATAAGCGCATTTAAGTCAAATGCAGTATCGCTGAAATAACCCAATTTGTACTTCGTAGCTCATGTATGCGTACGTGTTTTGTTCTTCCCACAACAGTGGAAACACTGCACAAAACTAACTGGACTGGTTTTGTTTCATTTCTTGATACATTCTACCAACACTCTCTAACTTCAGCTCACTGAGATTATAATAAGGTAGGGCTGAAAAGAAAAGGATCTCTGGATTGCTCTATCTTTCCCTGTCTCTCTGTCATTAAATATAGTAGGCTAAAATTTTTAAGTAAAGAAGGATGTGATCAGGTTCCTTGGTTGTTGGGTTTCTTCGAACATCATTGTCTTTTCTCTGCAATGAAAGCAAGTCCTGCTTCAAATAGTAAGTGTGGCCTGTTGGGGCTGTCACTGCTCTCATATCCTCAGCTGCAGGTGTAACACACTTACCTGTTACATGGAGGACATAATATAGAACCCCAAAAGAGAAAAAACGCAAAGGAGTACAGTTTTAGACTGAGAATTTATCCCTAGCTACTAATGTCTAGAAGATAATATTAACTTCAGGGAGAAAGATGGGGAGATAAATGCAAGTAAAGCTATTTGATTCATATTACTCCTACACATACTGGATCCACAGAATTCTGTGCTCTTGGGGAATTGAGGACACTATATGTGGATGAGGTGACAAGGAATGGTGCTGGACACATATGTTACACATGTCTCCTCTGCTCACTCACATGCTCCATTGACCCGTTGGACTTCACTTACAAAACACAACTTCAATGACAAAATGATTAACAATTTCAAGATGGTGGCAATACAGCATTAAACCAAGCATAGGGTCCTTCTGAGAACAGGGCCCTGTGTGACTGAGCGGGTCTCACACCGGTGATTTCACCTACTATATTCCCAACACCCATTTTGACAGTAAATGAATGTTATGAACTAGAGCAGGTAAAAATTAACTTCACTGCTTAGTTTTCTAGTGCTGCTATAACAGAAATACCACAAGTGGATAGCTTTAACAAACAGAAATGTATTCTCTCCTAGTCTAGGAGGCTAAGACCGAATTCAGCGCACCAGCTCCCTGGGAATGCTTTCTCTCTCTCTGTCGGTTCTGGGGGAAGGTCCTTGTCATCAATCTTCCCCTGGTCTAGGAATTTCTCAGTGCAGGGACCCTGGGTCCAAAGGACATGCTCCGCTCCCGGCACTTCTTTCTTGTGGTGATGAAGTCCCTCTCCTCTCTGCTCAAGTTTTATGTCTCAAAAGAGACTGACTCAAGATACAACCTAATCCTGTAGATTGCATCCTGCTGCATTAATATAACTGCCTCTAATCCTGCGTCATCATCACAGAGGTTAGGATTTACAACACATAGGGTAAATACATCAGATCACAAAATGGAGGACAACCACACAATACTGGGAATCATGGTTTAGCCAAGTTGACACACATTTTTGGGGGACACAATTTAATCCATAATACTGTCATTCATCAAAGATGAGAAATGAATAGTCTTGTCCCTTCCCGCATAGAAGTTATGTTTTATTTGCTTCTTAAATTGTTTTGAAGCATTATCTGTGGTGGGGTTATCCAATTGAGACTAGTTTCAGCCTGGGAATAAGGGTGTGAACTCCGGAGGGAAAGTGAGTCCATCTGGGTTCCTGGATTTCTCATTCAACAACCTGAAGACTTTCCGTAACTTGGGATTTTGTAATATGAATCAAATAGCTTTAATTGAATCCATTCCCCAATCTTCCTCCCTGGAAGGTTGGTATGCATCCTAGTTTCCTTAGACTGCCACAACAAAATACCACAAAGTGAGTGGCTTTAAAGGACAGAAATTCCTTTTCTCACAGTGTTGGAGGCCACGATTTTTCAGTGCATTGGCAGGACCATATTCTCTCTCTCTCTGTGTATCAGCTCTAGGAAAAGATCCTTCTTTGTCTCTTCTAGCTCCTAGTAGTCCTGGGCATTTCTTGATGTTCCTTGCCTAGCTTTCAACTGTGACTGTCACATGGCCATTCTTCCTCTTGTGTGACTCTATGTCTATTCTCCCCTTTTATAAGGCATAACATAGAAGGGAGTAGAACTAGGATCCACTGTACTCTGGTGTGACTTAACTGATAATATCTTCAAAGAAAAACCCTATTTCCTCAAACAATGTCACAATCACAAGTATGGGAGTTACAACATAAACATAACTGTATGGGGGACACAATTCAATCCATAACAGTGTATCTTCTAGACATGAGTGACTAGGGATATGTTCTAAATCCCAAACCTAACTCCTTTGTATTTTCTTCTCTTGAGGTCCCGTATTATGTTCTTTTCTTAACCTTCATTTTCCCCTGGTCGTCCTGACTCAAACCTGCTGGCAGCCTCAGTATTTTATTAATCCAGTGTCAAGAGCACAAACCTTCTCCTTTAACTGCTGCTATTGCTCAGGCATCTATTTCCGGCTTTCCTGACATTACATTGCATGGCTGAGTGGGAGAGATTCTTTTCAGTGTAGTCAGGAAAAGCTGATCTTGTCTTTCGATCAATTATATTTTATATTCAATTTGTTACATTTCATTGTTCTGGCTAAGTTTTCTGTGCCACATAGTTCTGGGCTGTACTAATGTGCTCTTCTTTCTTGTGTTCACTCTGTGTCCTCTTGAGCCCACATT
Organism: Dugong dugon; assembly: GCA_030035585.1. Lineage (NCBI taxonomy): Eukaryota > Metazoa > Chordata > Mammalia > Sirenia > Dugongidae > Dugong > Dugong dugon. The sequence continues at coordinate 88,315,804 of CM057472.1, forward strand.
TCTTTGTTAGTTTCTTATTTACTAGTCATGAATCTCAGTATACCTAGTTCTTCAAGGTTGCTGTATGCAACTGTTTTCTAAACTGACAAACCTAAAAGACAGTCACACACATTGCACACTCCTTTCAGTAAAAGTAATCCACCATGGATAAAATACACATTAGGTTATTTTAAATTCCCAGTAAGCTAACTGTTTCTCCACCCCTTTCCCTCTTGCTCATCTAGAATACCTCCGTGTGTCGTGATATACTGAAGATTGAGAACCACTGCTGCTTGCTCTGGACTAAATGGCTACTGTGCATCTTTTTTCTAGAGTTACTGCCCAGTATCCTCACCGTCCTCCCAGCTAGGACCGGCTTTTTCTGCCCGTCACAGTTCACTGATCTCCTCAGATGTTTAGGTCTCATTAAGCCTTCTAAGCTGCCCTCTCAACCTGCCAAGCAGGGCTTTTTCTCCTGTGTTGGGTGGTGAGGTTAGGCAACTAGATAGAGTACAAAGAGAAAGACCATGTCTCAAGGAAATATGATTGCATTTTCCCTATTTTATTTTCAAAAACCCATTCTTTCTTCCTCAACTGTAAGAGCAAGAAACAACATGGAGTAATGCAAATTCAGTGGTAAAATTCTCACCTTCCATGTGGAAGACATGGGTTCGATTCCCAGCCAATGCACCTGAAGCACAGCCACCACCTGTCTGTCAAGTATACTTGCATGTTGCTATGATGCTGAACAGGTTTCAATGGAGCTTCCAGACTAAGATGGACTAGGAAGAAAGACCTGGTAATCTACTTTCAAAAATCAGCTAATGAAAACCCTGTGGATCACAACAGTCCAATCCCCAACCCATCATAGGGATTTCTCAGGACTGAGGCAACCTTTTGTTCCACTGTGCATGGAGTCGCCATGAGTCAGGGGCTGACTTGACAGTAGCTAACAACAACAACGTCACTCGAAAACACAACAGTACGCTCCATGATGAAGGTTCTTGTTCAGGATTTTAAAATCCTTTAACTGGTATCTACATCATGACTTGTGGTTCACATTAATATTTGGACCTGGTCACTAACCTTTTAAAAACTGAGGCTTGATTTTAGTAAGCACATTAGGAAAGAAAAAAAAAGCTCACTTATAAGGGGAATCCCAGTTCAAGGAAGAAAGGAAGAAAAGAGAGAGAGAAAGAGAAAAGGAGAGAGACTGAGATTAGGTCTTTGGCGTTTCAGCTAAATCTTTAGCATTCCCTTATAATGGTTAGACCCTAAATTCTTAAAACAAGGTTTGTGGTAAAAACCAAAAACGTTGAAAACACAGCCAAGCCTTTCTGATTAGCAATCCTAGAGACAAATGCACTAATAAGAAAAGCAGCCGTCAAAGCCAGACCTTTTTGTGTATATAATCAATAGGCACCTGATCTAGATTCCTAGAGATGGTGTGTGGTTGGATGGATGGTTTTTCTTTCCTTTTTTTTTTTCTTCTCCTGTCTCCTAAATAATATGTAATTTCTCCAGGCCAAGAAATACATTGAAAGGATTTAGAGGGATTTGCTTATCAGTGGAACACCACGTAGCATTACATTCCTCCTGCTTTTGGGAAGGTACATTGAAGTTTGCTTAATCTTCCCTGGTTCAATACTCCTCTTCCCTCTGTCAGGCTTCCTTGAACAACAGACAGATTAATCCCCCTTCCACCCACTCTCCTTTCTCTCCTCCCTCCCCTCTTTCTTGATCCATCCTACCCTTACTGAGCAGATGGAAGAAAAATCTTAAAACTGGAAAGAAAAAAAGATGCTGCAACCCATTTATTTATATAATCCCAGAGGAACTTAGGGATAGAAATAAGGGACCCCAATCCTTGGCACAAAATTTGGCTAAGTTTAGCTTGGTTTTTCTACTGTTAATGAAATCTTGAGTCTGCAGGAGGATTTCCCTCAACGTTAATTAATTAGCAAAAGTTACTATAATTCATGTTGTTCTTTATCCTGTTCCAGTGTTTGGGGTATGCAAAAAGAGAGGAATTTGGAGGCTATTACAGGCAGGCATTTTGAAGGGAGGTGGGTAGTATTATTTTCTTGGATTCGTGTTTAATCTGCTGTCTTTAGTGATAATGGATAATCATTTTTTGTTACAGTGGATGCCTCTTACGAACCCTGTATTAATTTTTGTGATGTTGTAGCTAATGGTTTAGCAGCAAATTAATGTTTTCTGGTTTGGCCTGGCAGAAATCCCAGTAATTTATAAACTCCATGAGGACAGGGGTTATGTCTATCCAGCCCCCCAGTCCAACAATTGGCACTTTATAGGCAGGTGATAAATATTTTGTTGAAGGAATGAATGATTGAATGAGTAAATGCATACATGAATAAGATCATATATCCAGAGCAACATATATATATATTTACTTAGATTGCTTAGAACACTCTCTGTTCCAATTAACTGATTTTGGTCATTCTGAATGCAATGTCTTTAGCCCAGGGTAACTCTCCTTAAAAGCTTTCTAATTCCATGGAAATAAGAGCCAAGTAAGATATGTATGTGGTCATATCTTACCTGGAAAGTGATCATCTCCAGAACTGGGAACAGAGAAGAAAGGAAAGTGATACCTTGAAAAGCCCCAATTACTTGAACCCTGGAAGGCGTTGACATTACACTCATACAATCTTACCTTGTTCTAAGGTTATTTCTTTTTTGGACTTGAGTTGGGTGAAGTGATAGGGAGGAGGGAGGTTGGGAGAGTTAATGGCTTCTAACAAGCTTCCCCAAGCTCCAGGAGTTTCTATCTTTGATTTAGTCTGAAAATAATCTAGTTGTGTGTGTGTATGTGTGTGTGCGTGTGTGTGCATATGTGTGTTTGTGGTCTACTAGCTCTGATTAAAGATAGGAGTATACCCAGGCAACAAGTCTGTAAAGAAAATTTTAATAGGTAAATTTAAAACGAGGTGGTCAAACTTTTCAAATCCCATTAGGGGTTGTAGGTTTACCTAGAGTCAGTAAGTTCTTATTTTATTGAAAATATTTCAGATATTCTTTATTTAAATGGAGAATAAGTATTTATAATGAAACTTGTGGGGGCCCTTCCTCCAATGAGATATTTAAAGCTCTAAGTCAATTTTAGAATGGAAGTATAGAGCGGAAGGGCTGAAACACCAAGCATTTGAAGAAATTTAATTCTTTTTAGCATGAAGCAGCTGTAGAGATGTATGGCTGTTTTCTGTAGGACTTCAGAATATTTATGGGCCTTTCTCTTTTCCTTTTTCACTGGAAGAAAGGAGATCATCATTCTTGAGTGTGTTATTTATAATTTCATAAAGCTGTTCTGTGGCAGGACTTATTTTATCTCGTGCTTAATCTCAGTCAAATAACTGTGCTTCCAAGGAGCTGGGTGGAAAAAAATGATTATCCCAAAAATGATTAGCCTATTCTCAGTATAAGACAAAAGGCTAAAGCTTGGAATTTGAAGGCATAAACAGGCATTGGGAGCAGTAAGGAGGGGCGAGGGGGAAACAGTCTTGAGCAGTTCTGATCATGATAGCAAGCACCTCTCTCAATGCCAAGTACTGTATAGGAATGAACAACGATGGGGAGCCTTCACTGAGCTGAGATGGGGAAGTGCCCTTCAGAGTAAATAATTAGGAGGCAGGTGATTATAGAAACAATAACTCATCATCATAAAATGAGAAGCCAGATTTGCGAGACTGAGGGAGTTGGACGGTAAATATACAGGCAGCCGCAGGTTACCAACGTCCGACTTAAGGACGACTTGTACTTGCCCTTTGATGTTATGTGAATTTGTTCTCACTTTGAAACCATTGAGTCAGTCCCTACTAGCAACAAATTCTTCATCGCAATCACCTTCACTCGCTGCACATGCAGCTTTTACATCATTGACAAGGCTTCGAGCCCTTTCTTGCACTAAAGTCAGGTCCAATGAGAACTACATGCCCCTGTTCCGACTTACCTACAATTTCGACTTAAAGACATAGAAATAGATATCATTTGTAACCTGGGGACTTCCTGTACCTATAAATCCACTCGAGTGGACAGAGTTTTGAGCTTTCCTTTGTCCCAGTTTTATTCTGAGGTAATTTCAATAAAATATTGCTTGGGGGAAAAAAAAAGAATATAAATGCAATAAAAAATCTTTCAGGAGAGGAATAAAGAGGGTTCCTGCCAGAGAGATATTTTATTGAAAGTTATTATAATACCTATCTTTAGTTTAAGAGCCTAAACAGAGCCAAGTAATTTCAACATGTGAATTAAAAATATGAAATACATATTTTAAAATTGAGTAGTATGAATTATTATTTTTAATATAAGGCTTAGCCAACATATAGGGGCAGAGGAATATTTTCCTTCTCTTGAGAAAGCACGGTGAGGTGTTTAATCAGTACTGTGGAGAAATGCACGGTCACATCCATGCCGTGTGTATTAGCTTCTGATGGAACGTGACCAATGGCACTGGTGATATGTGGCGGGGGGAAGAAGGAGAGAAGTCTGATAGGGCAGGAGATTGAATTCATACTCATTACCCACGTTTTCAAGAACAACACAATAGAAGAAGCAGCTGTCATACTGTCTGTCATTCTAGCACATCTCTTGACTGCAGTCATCCTGTACTACTTGTAGGTATACAGATAAACTGCTTTTTCATACCACTGAGCCTTTGCCAATACTGTTTATTTCCCCTGGAATACCCCTTTCTTTCTGCCACCCAATGCCCTTGCTTCACTGCTGTCTGTCCCTCAGGTCTCATTTTCCACTTCTCCTTTGCCTGGAAGCATGCTCTGCTTCCCTTCTATTTGCTCTCTTAGCACCTTATGCTTACTCTTGTATAGCATTCCGTTTGCTGTGTCAAGTCTGCCTGTTTACTTGACTGTCTCATCAGAGACTGTGAGTTCCCAGAGCAGAGGAACTGTGTCTTACTACCCCTGTATCCCTAGTAACTGGTATATGCTTGACACATAAGTGTTTAATGAATATGTATTGAGGTATGGAATGAAGGAAGGCAGCAATGAATAAATAAACAAAGCACCTCGATGACATAATTATATACTGCTGATGGTGGATCTAGCAGCCCAGGTCCTCAGTGCTGCTATAATGGAAATACCACAAATGGGTGGCTTTAACAAACAGATATTTATTTTCTTATAGTTTTGGAGGCTGAAGTCTGAATTCAGGGCACCTGCTCTAGGGGAAAGTTTTCTCTCTGTCTTGGCTCTGGGGCAAGGTCTTTGTCTGTTTTCTGCTTCTGTGCCTCGGTTCCTTGGCTATCTTCATGTGGCGTGGCGTCTGTCTTCCCTCATCTGTGCTTGCTTGTTTCTGTGCCTAATCTGCTCCTTTCATATCTCAAAAGTGATTGGCTTAAAACACATCCTGCTCTGATAATGACCTCATTAATATAACAACGAAAACCCAATTCCAAATGCGATTATATCTACAAGTATAGAGATTAGGATTTATAACATATATAGGGGGACACATTTTAATCCATAATAAATAACTTGTAGATAATGTTAATGTTTGACATATGGGAACCATAATATATAAACACTATAGTTCTAGACATTAGGAATTATGAGAACTGCAGATAATCACTGTGAGAAAAAAAAAAAATAATGTGTAGGAGATGACATTGAAGGTGCCTTGATTAAAATCCCCAACAGACCCCTATAAATAGAAGAGTTTTCTAAAGCAATATTGTTATCTGAAGGAGCATGGATAGTGAGCAGGTAAAAATAGCAGATGCCATTATAAATGTTTATACTCTTAGTTATTGTATTAAAAGAGTTAATATATGTTAACTACTTAGCACAAAATTTAAAATAAGAATTCAATAAATGGTAAGTGTTATTAGTAAGCAAGATTCCAGATAGTTCAGATATTCATTACTTCACAAGAGTACTAAAAGTTCTTTCTAAGATATTATAATTATGAACAGTGGCTGTGATAGTGGCAAAACACACACACAGCAGCTTAAGCCTATTGCAATTCATTTGAAGATAGAAGCCCAGGGTCCCCTTCTACTCAACAGTTCTATCCCCAGTCTGTGTATATCTGCAATAGTGAAACATAGTCCACCAGCCCTGAAAACTAGAGAGTCAAAGAAATGTGCCTTTTCTACTGAGGCTTAATGTCTGATCCTGAGTTTGCTTATAAAGGGGGGAAGGACACAGACAGAAAGAAGACAAATAAAGCTGCTAAAAGAAGGCCGTCGGTTGTCTGAGAATAACTTCGAATTAAATTGCCATTATTTTAGGATATGATTCTAAGCTCATGTCATCACAAGTCTTGGTTTGGAATTTTTCATTTATCTACATGACAGGGATAGAAGCAAGGGAAAAAAAAAGTCCTGACTGTAGCCTTCTTAATCCTGTGTCATTTTGGTAAATCAAGGCATGATGCTCCTGGCAGAGCAAGCCCTTCTGAAACTACACAGTGTTCGTCTATGGCAGGAGTGGCCAGTGTCCGTGCCAGGTCCTCTAGGACATTGGTTACCATGCTGGGCAATGAGGGGATTGAGATAGTAGTGATTGCTTTGGAATTTCCATTGGCCTGTATCTCTAAATGGGGATAATGAGGTATAGGACGCAGAAGAGGAGGAGCTAAGGTTTCTTTGAAAACAGAACACTTCCCAGTGATTTTTAAACCTCTCTTGGCATCTCCATGAGTATATTGTTATTTTATTACTTTTCATGGCACTTGCATCCGGAAATGGTGTTTGTACCAGAAAAATGGAGGTAATGAGCAATGAAGAGCAGTTCTAATGGGGGATCTATCATTAAAGATCGAGTGCATGGACAGCTAACAAACTTATCTAAATTTAGAGTGACTATCAGACTTAAAGGGGCTGCGTTTATTTCCTTACATAATTAAGCTAATATTTATTAAGCAGCTACCATGTGGCAGGAACAAAGCTTCACTTTCGACATCACATTTAAACCGCATAACCAGCCAATGATAGAGATATTTTGTTTATCCCAATTTAGGGCTGAAAATATTGAGGCTTACAAAGGCTGAGTAACTCTCCCTCCAGGCCACTGACTATATAAGAAAGAGCAGGGAATTTACATCTACACTCTAGAGTCAGGCCCACTCTTACCACACTATGCTAGACTGCCTTCCATCTAACCTCCTTTGAGTCTAAACCAAAAAACCAAACTTGTTGCCATCCAGTCGATTCTGACTCATAGCGACCCTGTAGGACAGAGCAGAAGTGCCTCATAGGGTTTCCAAGGAGTGGTTGGTGGATTCAAACTGCTGACCTTTTGGTTAGCAGCCACAGCTCTTAACCACTGTGCCACCAGGGTTCCCCTTTGAGTCTAAAAACCAAAAAACCAAACCCATTGCCGATGAGTTGATTCCAGCTCATAGCGACTCTATAGGACAGAGTAGAAGTGTCCCCATAGGGTCTAGACACCATTTATAGGAGTCACTGGTAAAATGTGCTTCTGTTGCCCAGGAGGAACTTTCATACAGAAGACCAGCAGAAACCAAGTTTCTGGGAAGTGGAGCATAGAGAGAGTTAAATGGGCAGAAGAGGAGTCAGAACACGGGAGAGCAGCGAGGTAGGGGCCCACTCTTGAGATGGAAGTAGAGGTGGGGATGAGGAAAGAGGATTGGGGTAGGATGGCGTCATCTAAACCGTAGGACAGAGAAACTTGTGATATTAGGGGAGGCAGAAGGAAGCTGAAAGGAAAACAGTAAATATCCTTTAAATCTCAAAGCTACTAGTACTTTCCCTGAAAAACAAAAAAGCAAAACAAATAAAAAAAACCTGTGATTTCTTTTGGACAATAAGAATTAAGATGTCTGCTTTGGAACCAAGATACAGATTCCACTAATAATTACGTTAATGAATTTTTTGGTGTCTATTGGAGTGATAGGAGCCCTGGTGGTGTGGTGGTTAAGAACGATGGCTGCTAACCAAAAGGCTGGCAGTTTGAATCCACCAGCTGCTCCTTGGAAACCCTGTGAGGAAATTCTACTCTGTCCTATAGGGTCACTATGAGTCAGAATCAACTCCACGGCAACGGATTTGGTTTTCTGGTTTTTATTGGATTATACACTGTTTTCATACATTGCCCAATGGCCTTTTTAAACTTTATTGTCTGGCCTTCAGTTCACGAGACGAACTCATGAGCCTTTCATTAACTTACCAGGTTTCACTCAATACTAGGGGCCAAAGCTAGTTAATCCCTACATGGATCATTCTGCAAGGTCCTAATAGTCAAATCTCCAACAATTCATTCCCAATTGAGTGCAATTTAGAACAGTATTTCTTAACCTCTTTTTCATTACTGCTTCCCTAAGGAGTTTTTTGGAGTCCCCGGGTGGTGCAAACGGTTAATGTGCTCAGCTGCAAACCAAAATGTTGGTAGTTCGAGTCCACTCGGAGGCACCTCAGGAGGAAGGCCTGGTGATCTGCTTCTGAAAAATCATCCATTGAAGGCCCTATGGAGCATAGTTCTACTCCGACACACAAGGGTCACCATAAGTCAGGGTTGATTCAAGGACAGCTGATAAAAAATAATTTTTTGGACATTTTTCCCCCATGAAATTTTAAGACCACAGATATACTATATATCTGTTCAGACAACAACCGTTGTAACATCTAAGATTCCCCCACCACCACCAAGAACCAAATTTGCTACCTATGGGGTGATATCGCCCATGTTCAGAATGCATGCGTTAGAACTATCAAACAATGAGGGTGAGCCTTCCAAAATGGTGTTTTCCTCTTGTAATTGCCTTCCTCATGTGCACAGTTAACATTTATTCCCTTATCTGTGGCTGTCAGCCCCTTTACTGCCTCCCTTCCCTAAGTAGCTGGAATTGAACCTGTATCAGACTCCAGCACAGCAGGAAAATACTAAGAAAGCATGCTCACTATTCCTCAAACACAGTAGTGCCCCAGGATGCAACTGCCAGCTTCAGTTTCTGGAAACGAAATATACATACCAGTAGTGTCTAATTAAAAAAAAAAAAAAAAAAAGCATATTTGAAACTTCTTTTTTCTACTAACCTTAAGGAGGAGCAGGTGATGAAGTGTCTCCCCGCCAGACGTAAAGATCAATAACGTGGTTTAAGGCACATCTCTGACAGTGTCAATTAAGTGAAATCAATTACCTATTGTGGTTTTACTACTGTTCTTTGCTGTGTGCAGTAATTGTATACCTAACATGTCTATTTAAAAAGGCTGTTTTCTGGAAATACTAAGCATATGATTATTACGGAAAAGTAGATATAAAGAAGTTGATTGTGGGGCCACAAATATAGGCTTTGGCTAAGATCTTCACTATGTTTCTTACTAGCTATGTGTCCTGTAGCAAGTCACTTAAATTCTTTAAACTTCAGTTGTCATTAAAATTAACAATAATCCATACTCAAAGGATTGTTATGAGAATGAGTTTAATAAATTAATAATTATAACTAAGTATATATACATATCTAGCACAGATCTGGAGCCCTGGTGGCGAAATGGTTAAGAGTTTAGGCTAACCAAAAGGCCAGCCGTTCGAATCCACCAGCCACTCCCTGGAAACCCTATGGGGCAGTTCTACTCTGTCCTATAAGGTCTCTATGAGTCAGAATTGGCTCGACAGCCAGGGGTTTTGGTTTTATCATTTACTGAACAGCTACTGTATTGAATACTCTTATGTGCATGTTGTTGCTGAGTTGATTTGGACTCATAGCAACTCCATGTGACAGAGTAGAATTACCCCATAGGGTTCCTGAGGCTGTAATTTTTATTGGAGCAGATAGCCAGGTGTTTTCTCCCACAAAGTTGCTGGGTGGGTTCGAACTGCCAACCTTTTTGTTAGTAGCTGAGAACTTAACCATTGCACCACCAGGGCTCCCAGTAGACCAAAAATTGAGGTTTTGCATGCAATCTGTATATTCACTAATTTATTCATTGCACTGTATTTATTGTGCATGCAGGGGGTACGAGGTACGAAAACAGTCTTCTCACCAACTGTGTAGCAAGGGCCCTTCTCACTGCCAATACCCAGTTTGTATATTCCTTGCAGCAGAGTGCCTGGCATTGGGGAATTTCTGCAGGAGTCATTAGAATCAAAGCATTGTCGCAAGCTGAACCTTTATTGATGCAGTCAAAAAACTCTGCTCACTTCAGGAACAGCCTTAACCTGCGTCCAGAGTCTGTCGCGGTATCTCTCTGCTGGTCCACATTACTAATTCAGCTAATTGCAGCAATTACATGAAGGAATTGCTGCTAGCAAGAGAAGCCATTATGCTGTTCCTGAACAGACTGCATTTCATAGCGTTCATTCACTAACCAGCCTATAAACTCGCAAACACCAAATCAGACGCTTGAGACCGCACACCATATGCATCGAGACGCTCTCAAAGCTGCAGTGCCTTTCTGCACTGGTTTTCACTCTTGTCCTGCCCATCATTTGCAACAGCCCTCCTCCTGCCCTTCTGGTTCTAAAAATTGAAATCAAAGCCAGGATAGAATCATGCTGCTCATTGTGATTTATAGGGATGTGATAGGCTTCAGCCACCTGAACCCATTTTGGGCCACTCAGCTTCGTATAGACACACACAGATTATCTGGACCCAGAGCCTTTCACAGCTACACAGGAGTTAAAAATGCTCTATCCTAAGCATGCCCTCTTTAGAAAAGAATTATCAGTAATAACCATGGGAGACGGGACACAGTGATAACTCTTTGATGCCTTTGTTCAATGGTTTCCTTATCTTTCTCTCCCCTTCTCTTTTCTCTCTCTCCTCCCATCCCAATATTTTTCTTTGACATGCACAGCCAACATCAGATGACCTTGTTTCATCTGCTGAATGTTCTAGTGATGATGAAGACTTCGTAGAATGTGAGCCAAGTACAGGTAGGTCAGGTCAGTCTTGTTTTGCTTGCTTTCTTTTTTCATTTGCAAAAAAAATACATACATATATGTGAATATATACGTGTTTTATATATATTATAGTGTGTTAATGTGTGTGTATCTCCTATATCTATATATGTACAGGAATACATATATAAATATTAATATTCAAATGAAAGCATCAAGTCCCATGGAATGAGCAGTAATATCCCAGGGAAATTTACAGTCAGTCCTTGACAACTAAAGAAAAATCTATGGTGAAAGACCTAATTTTGGGCAACTGGAAGTCTAAATTAACCACTAGAAATACAAATTCATAGCATCCAGGGGCAGCTATGAAATTGACAGCAGATGGGGGCATGAAGAGGTTGATATTGGAATGACATCAAAAAAGTATGAAGCCAAAATGGAGCTTATGGTAAATAACATTTAAACTTCATGAATTGTTCTGAATCCAAGCGACAAACAAAACAAAATGAAACAAATCAAAGCAAAAACACATTTTTCCATGGGATTTTGACAGCAGTTAACATGGTATTATATTTATACTAGTTTTGTTCATTGTGTGTCTAGAGAACTTATGAAGCAATATAGTTCAGGAAACCAAAATCAGTACTGAACCATGCCATGTCAACGGCTGTGATGTTTCAAAATGTATCTACCGTGTTGAAGCTGAGAGGACTTTGGCAATTAGAAGCTTCAGTGTGTTCCCTTTTTGAACCCAGATACATTTTGATGTTTTCTGGTCTTTCTTTATAGTAAGCTATATATGATATAATGTCCAGCAGGCATCTGCAGTCCCTTATTATTTCCTATCAACTTTCCCAAGTCATCTGTTTTGAGACTTGCTATAAGTTAACCATTTATATATATATATGTAATAGAGAACAGATATCATCGAATTTCTGTGTATGTTTAATGAAATCAAAAGCTTGAGTTGCATTAGGATCTTATTTTAGCAAAGGTTAAAAGAAATAAGTAGAATTTTCTAGTTGATTCTTTTCATTGTTTTATTTTTCTTCTTTTTTAAAAAACAAGAGAGAAGCCATTAAATATTTTCTTTTGCTAATTCCAGAGAAATTTGAGCTTCGTGAAAAAAAAAAAAATAACAGAAGTAAAAAACCCTCCATTTCTTACCCCAGAATGATTGACAAGTGTTGAAGCCTGTCTCCTTAGTGACTTGCAAGTGGCTTTGGATCCAGGAAGTTCTATGAGTTCTCATCCTTAGCATTATAGCGACATATCGGTAATATGTAGGGCTTTTCCATTCGGAGTGGGATGTGTTCCTTTGGGAGCTCAGTTGTGTGGAAGGAAAGTAAATTTGACCTGGTTAGTCAGATTTCTTCAGGTTATTGGGTAATTAAATTGAGGTTTTAACTCTAAAGGGCAGATAAATCCAATCTATACCAGAACTTGGACACCAAGTTCTTATTTATTAATTAATTCACCCATCCATTCATTCATTCAGTAAATATTTCTTGAGCACTCAGGCAGGATGCAAGGTATTTCTGGTTTGAACCCTTCCTATTTTAATAATTTTCATAAATGAGCTGTCAGAAAATAGAATAAAGAGATTTACTATCTAAATTACCTCTCCAACATAATTTAGTTCAACAGATATTTTTTGAGGGCCAACTATTTAGGTTTGACACTGTGCTAGATATTAAGAATTCAGATATGAATATGGCATGATCCCAAAGACATGATGTTAAATTAACTGATTTTATGGCTAATAGTTTAAGATACCTAGGTTTTAATTTGGAGTACCTATTTTCATGCTTTCTCAGCAGTGGTCCTTGTACATGCAAGATTTATCAAGTCCTTGTATTTTAAGCATCCTTATAAAAGGTGAAGCTTGAACCTTCAGAAATATTACTACCACTCTCCTCCACTGCCAACATCCCTTCTCCTTGCACACACTGCCATCTCCATAGATACCTCCACAATAAGGCAACACGTTTTTTTTCTAGATTTAAGATCCACAAGATCTACCTCTCCCCAGGTGGTGGGTATATATTTGCCGTTTGATATTAAACTTGAATAGCTCCAAACTAAGTCCATATGCTTTTTAGTGGCTGCAAAGATATTTCATCTGATTCAAAAGCAGGGGATACAAATTCTATGCCAGCATTTCTGAAATAATATAATTACATCTAGTGGGTGGGGGATAAAAGCAATTTTTAAAACAATGTGTTGCTTGTGCAGGGGACTTCAGGGGTGCGGAAGTAGGGAATATATAAATAAAGTAGGTCACAGAGTCCCCACCCTGAGGGAATTGATCTCCTCTGCCTAGAATTATTCAACTCATCACATTTGCAGAATAAGCATTTCCTCTTTCTAAATTTATCTGCTTCATAAAGTATTCCTGGTAAGTGATATGGATAAACAGGGAATAATGTCAGAGGCATATTTAATACAGGAAGGAGGTAGATATTTCTGTTGATGCCTCGAGAGAAGTGATTTTTGCCGTGGGGTTCTGATTAGTTCTGATGAGGGTTACATGCATACAGCTCTCAAGTCCTCTTTTCCATTACACAGGAAATACCTCCCCAGCCTTACGTTTCCCCAGAACAGTAAGGATTAAGCATCAGAAGCATTTAAGCCAGTAGTTTCTGGGGCGAGGTTTTGCACTGCCTATAGGGAAGGTGCCCGTTGCCCATGCAGCAGTAGAAAATGGTGATGTTTACATAACTTTGACGTAAATTATTCATCCTGAGATGTTATGTGAATATTGAGATTAAAATTCTGCTTTTGGCATCCTAATTCGCTGCCTTAGTTTCCAAAATTATGCTTTTTCCCAGAACTAAGGCTTGATGGGGTCACACTAAACTTGATTCATCACCCAGGCCTTGTTCTATTGTATTTAACAATTACTTTGCCTTCTCTCACTTTGGCAGCGAGTTTATTATTTTCTATCTGTCTCAGTTACCAGGCATTTAATTTCTACAGGTTATCTCTTGGATAGTTTAGATACGTTTGAGCCCTCACTTTTCATAAATCAGGGCAGTTTAGTATATGCTGTGATTCAACCACTTTTGTTTTCACGTGGGCCCGTAAACCCATTGCCGTCAAGTCAATTCGGACTCATAGCGACCCTATGGGACAGAACAGAACTGCCCCAATAGGGTTTCCAAGGAGCACCTGGTGGATTTGAATGCTGACCTTTTGGTTAGCGGCCATAGCTCTTAACCACTGTACCACCAGGATTTCCTTCATGTGGGCATCAACGTTTAAATGAAATTAGTTTCCTAATTTAATGTTCTTTGAATCAAAATGGATTTCAAAGCTGCTGGTTTTGAGTCAGATGTAAGCAATTGCCTTTTCACACCCAGAGCCCACTTTGGCATTTACAGGCCTCTGTGTGAGGAGCCGTGGTGGTGCAGTAGTTAAAGCACTCGGCTGCTAACCAAAAGGTTGGCAGCTCAAACCCAAGAGCCGCTCTATGGGAGAAAGGTGTGGCAAGTCTGCTTCTGTAAAGATTTACAGCCTTGGAAACCCTGTAGGGCAGCTCTACTCTATCCTATAGGGTTGCTATGAGTCGAAATCGACTCAATGGCGATGGGTTTGATTTTGTTTTTGGTGGTTTGGTGTAACCTAGTTATATCTGAGGACAACTTAACATGTTTTGGAGTTTGGGCGATTATAGTCTTAGAAACTTTGCAGATCTAATGGATCTCAAATTTCTATGTATATTTTCCTCCTGAAAATATGTAAATAAGTACAAAAACAAACAGACAAAAGACAAAACTAAATCAAGGATCAAGACACAGAGTGAAAGCTCAATTAGTATTTGTTGACTAAATTAGCGTGACTCTCAAAATACCTCATAATCTTAAATTAAAATTGGAGAACATTTTTCATACCTCTAACTTCATCTCCCTTTAAACAGCTAAAATAAAGCCTATTGAATTATTCAAAGCCTATAATTTCATACAAGTAAATATTAACCTAACACAACCTACATTTCTTCCACAAAAAGAATGTTCTCATTTTCCCTAGCCCTTCTCTTTCTGACTCATTTTATAATGAGTCAGAAGTAAGACTGTATTTTCTGAACATTTGCTTTAAGGACCCAAAATTGAATTTTTAACTATAAAGTCATAATGAAGCTATCTGCAGCAACTGAAAATATTCAGAATATGATTTGAATAGTTGTTTAAGTATCTAAAGGTGAGGATGAGGATTTTAACTTGCCTAAGTTATAAACTTTGACTATGTTCTCTACCAAGGAAGACAGAGTCTGCTTAATATTTCAAATTAACTTCTTTGCATATAATCCTTTCCTTCCTAACCACACTTTCATTGATATTAAATTGTGAAGTAAACTCAAATTTCATTGTCCTTCTTATTTCTTTGATACCAACACAAAAAGTAGATGAGCTGGAAAGGGGCCAAACAGCCACCAGGAAATGAAATTCCCTCACGAGATTATGGAAGCCAACTAACAATTAAGATCTTTAGTAAATTCACGAGTGTCATCTAAAATGTGGGAATGAATTCTGAAATACAGAGAAATCGGTGAAATTCATTTTCATATTCTTCTCTGTCTATCCCCTACTGCTACCCCCAATATCTCTATCTTTGTAAATAGACATCAAACCAAAACAAATGTATTCTTAGATTAACTTTTATAAAGTTAGAGATTTTTAACTTCCTGTATTTTATGTATTAGTAGTCTCAATATTCTAAAAGTCCTTGGTGGGCAGGGAGGGGGCACAGGGAAGAGAAGACAATAAAAAGAAATTCCTTTTACACCTTAGAAATGGGATGGCTATAATTAACAACCATCTTGATTCATTCATTTGTTATCCCGGGATACGTTTTTCTGGTTGTCAATTAGCCAGTGTTTTTACATCAGCTGTGCTGAATGCCCTTTGATCAAATCTCAAGGGACAACACTTCCACCAGAGGACAGACGGTAAAAGGAAGCAAAGATGAAACACATCCATCTATCAATAGGGCTCTGCTAAACAACTTTCATAATGGTTGCATTGAGGGAGGTGTTTAAACTAATGGCGGTAATCCAAGATCACAAAATAATTACTATTCCCAGGATGGTTCTCAGATGTATTTTATTCATCAAATCTACGGTCCTCACATTTGCATTTGGTGCTATTGGTACTTTGTTCTTCTTTGTTAGCCAGACTATAATACCCAACACAGTGTGGGTGAAAATTTAAATCTGGCACAACACAGAGAGCATAGCCATATTTGTGTTTTCCAGGTGGAACTGGGTTCTTAATCTTCATCGGCTTGAAATGCCTCAGTAACGTATTTATAATATGAAAATCTGGCACTGAGTTGTTAAAAGCATACCAAAGCATTAGAGCTTTTATTTGCTGAAACACTGTAGAAAATGCAGCTAGAATGCTAAGACAATAGTAATCATCTAATGAAGGAAAAGGAGAAATAGAGCTTTTATTTACTAGAATCTAGAGATGACAAAAAGCAAAAGTGCCGATCATTGGTCCTAAATACAGTATTTATAACCTTGGGTGTTTATAGAAATACATTTTGTCATTAGGGGCTTCAGTAAGCTTGAAAAGTTAAAAGTTCATATGTTTTTATTACCAATAAGTGGATATTTGTTTATTTAGTCATTCATTTAATGTTAGAAAGATTTTCTATATGGAAAGCCATGATTGGTAAATGAAATTGTGTTTCAATTTCATTAGTCAAGTGGCTACTCAGTGTATAGTAGAATATTAAATGCCTACGTAAAATATTATAGGAATAGTTGAATATGACAGCATCCAGAATTTCACTCTGAAGAGCTCGATTCCGTTTAATAACACTTTTAATAAAGGGATAATGGAAATAATCTGAGATAAACATTTTAACTTTGGAAAGAGGAATGTAAGTAGGTGTAAAATTAATGAATTTAATTAATCATTATTGGCTGCAGAATTTAGTTATTTTTACATTTGAGTTGTAGTGCATGCCCAATGTACACAAAAACAGACATTATTCACATGTTTAGGTCTAGGCTTAATCCTATCAAATTTTAAGTGTTCTTAATGGATTTGCGAATTAATAGAGTACGTTCATGAGAGCATTAATGGTATAGCTACTGTCTTCATTCATTAACCCACTAAGTGATAAATTGTATCACTTTTTTCTAGCCCAACTCCACCCCAAGGCAAGCTAATTTTTAAGCCATTGGAATAAGTATGTGCCATTTAAATTGCTAATGATAACATACATTGAAAATTAGAATAAGAATAAAAATATCAGTATAGGAGAAATTGACTAATTGTCTACTGCATTTTAGGCATTTGATAGCTTAAACATACTGTAAATAACATATGTGCCTGATGCGTTGACCATTATCATGAATTTTATGACAAAAATAACAAATTTAATAAAAAACGTTGAAAATTAAATCCTATTCAACTCTATTACGTAAGATTTCTTGGTATGGGGGAGGGTGCAGGAGGAAGGAAATCAATAAGATCAGTAAATATTTTCGTAAATGTATATGCTTCCTTTTGAAAGTTCAGGAGATTGCTTATGCAACATTTTTTGGATGACTGCTACGTATAGTCACTGGAATAGGTGTTGGAAATACAAAAATAAGAACAGACTTTTTCCAGGGTTTGCAGTCTGTTACAGAAGGCAGTTATAAAAGCAAGAGGAATAAAGGTCAGAAGGGAAAGGAAAGGAAGAAAACAATGTGGACTCAGTGAACTGAATTGCCTAGGATGTTATGTAAACTATAAGGAGAGATCTCTAACTCAGGGAGTAACCTGCCCCACCCAAGGATAGGCAAGAACAATCACAAAAGATGCTGTCAAGCAGTGACAGATGCAATTAACCCAAAGAGCATTCTCCTGGGTCTCAGCTTTGTGGTACAGAATTTCTAATCTGTTATGTTTGAAAAATTAGCACAGTTCAGTAACAAATGTTTCTTTGAACTCCACTTACGCAGCATGGTCTAGGACCACGGCCTGGTAGGTAATTGAGTAAGGATGGGCATGGATAAGGGAGAATTTCAGGCTCAACTCATGAGAACTTCCTGATTTCAAAGGCTGATGCAAGTAGTAGATAAGGAGTTAACTTAATAAAATCATTAAGCAAGTTTAAAAAAAAGGAAAGAAAGAAAAAGAGGGATTGGGTTTTAAAAGAGAAGTTTTTATTAATTTTATTTTATTCTTTTTGTTCTAAATTTTTTTCTCCCATAAGCCCCAAGTATATGTATATGTACTGTGTGTCTGTATATACATATGTATATACATATACATATGTGTGTATACTAAATGTATACTGCCTTTCACTCTGTATATGCATATATATATGTATACACAGTATAAATGATATTAGACTAATATAAGCAGAGATTAACAACAGCCCCTGCCATCGGTCATGTGTTTACACAGAAATTCATGCCATCATTCTTAACCAGCATCAGCCAACATAGACATGCATGATACTATTATAACTTGGCCAACAAAGCATGTTGATTTTTCTTTGGGTTTTGTTTTCTTCTTTGTCATAATTATAATGGTGATTCCATAATTCAGTTATCCTTGGGAGGGGTGGAGAGAAAAAATTATACAGATATATCTATACATATATACACATCCCTGTATGTATATATATAAATAGATATCCACCTTGTATATATTTGAGAAACATTTTCTGTCGTAATCACGTCATCTTGTGCCGCATGAATTTTTGGTGGTTCAATTTACTTTATTTTGTTTTAATTCACATTTAGTATTTTGGTCATTATGGCTATTTTTAACTCATTGCTATACATTTATGAGTAATTACAATCATTTTTAAATACTGAAAGACATATAGATAGACAAATAAAACAAGGCAACAAAATCTTTTCTTGCCATCCTAATCTTGAATTTCTCCCCCTTCCACATATTCCTTCAGTACTTATGCTCAAAACCAAACAAACCCCAACAGAATCCAAGAAAGTTGTGTACAAAAGAATGAAAGACCATGTTTTCCTCTTCCTCCTCCAGTACATATCTTGCTTTGGATTTTCTTCCTTTTCTCTTTTTATTTTTCCCCATATCTGTACAAGCTACTTCCCCTTGGTCTCCTCTTTATGACAATGCAAATAAAAGAAGACAAATCATTCAGAAAAATAAATAAATAAAAGAAAAACATGTAGAAGCAAGAGAGAAACACATCCTCCCCACAAATTTCAGATGGCATAAAAAGAATTTTATTGCAGATATAGACTATTTGCTGTATCTTTTATTTCTGGACAAGCCCTGGATCATATTGTGTGGCATGCAGTGACAGTTTTGAAGCGAATCAACTAACCATGGCCTCTATCACCAGTGCATGGCTGTAATGATGCCATCTTGTGTTTCATTCAATTGACACATCCACGCTCACCCAGCAAGTCCAGTGTATGAGTTGTGGGGACGATTTCTTTTTGTAGTTATAATTTCATAGGTTCTCATTATTGTTATTATTTCCTTTGGGTCATGGAAGCCCCAAGAGCTGTCCTTGCAGCGTCTCTGTTTGATTTTGTTCTTGCTTTTGCTTTCCTTGGCACAGCAGTCAAGTGTGTGTCTCGTGTCTGGCACAGCTGTCTTGTCATCCTGGCTTGGAGTCCACTGTTGTGGTGGTGTTCTGTGATTCTGTTCTCTGTTTGTAATATGTGGTTTGAAATCCTCTCTCTTTATTTCTCACCCCTCTATTGCCTCTACTTTTAACCTCACTCCCAGGGAACTTCACGAAGGAGCAAAACAAATTCTCAGTCCTATTATAAGACTGATAACTGTGGTTTGCATCTGGAAGTCGTAAATGGCGCTTTTTACCTGACTAAGGAGGCAAAACTTACAATGGGAAATTACTACTAATAATAGCCAGCCAACAACCACATCAACAACAATACGAAACCCTTGTTGATATCTTTGGAATGATTAAAAAGGCCTACTGTTAAAGAGATTCATGTGAGAGCTAATTTCCAAAGAATTTTTCCATAGATTAACAGTCTTCTAGTCAGAACCTTTTCTTCGGGAACAGATCAACAGAGGATTTTCCAGAAAATTCTAGTGAGGGAATGATGTCACCTCTGCTGTACAGAGCAGTGCCTGTTCCTGAATTGGTGAGGAATTTGTGAAAATCTGAATATGTTTTATTATAAAATTCATTTATGATTATGTATTAGCCTAAAATATAAATGTGTTCAGCAAGGCATCTGAAAGAGACCCAAAAAAAAAAAGCTTTTTTGAACTCACTGGTTCTGACTCATAACTCATACATCTTTTGAGTTAAGATTATCTTTGATCTTTCTATGTGTGTGTATATATATATTTGTAACATAAATTCATGGAAACGTTAGAGAGCCAACATTTTGACTTGGACCTAAATTCTTTTTGTTCTGTTTCCAAAGTAAGTTATAGGACATACACAACATCCTTATTTTTGAGCATAGACTCTGAATTTCTTGAGACAGAAGTAGAAGAAAGTGCTCAGTTAACTTTTTCAGATGATGAATAACACCTGTGATTATCCAGGCACTTTGCTGCATAATTCAGAAGGACTTGGTTTGTTTGATGCTAACAATGAAAATGGCACGCTGTAATATCATCTTCACCCATTTATTCAGAAGGGTTGAGCAAGAGAACATAAAATAAGTTTTTTTCATTTCAGGTAATAGATTAAAGATTTTTGAAATAGGCCTTTAGAGAAGAAATCCGTGTATCTAATCTGGAGAAGAGAAAGTTTCTCAAGGCACATGGTTTTATGATGGGATGTTTCAGACATGGTAGAGTTGGTCTTTGCTTCTCTCTTTATAAGGTTAGAGGGGAAGGGAAAAGCAAGGCAAGAGGAAATTCGCAGGCTTTATGTACTCAGAGGAGTCCATGGGTAGTGCAAATGGAAAAGTTAGCTGTTCGAGTCCACCCAGAGATGCCTTGCAAGAAAGGCTTGGTGATCTACTTCTGAAAAATCAGCCATTGAAAACCCTAGGGAGTACAGTTTTGCTCTGACACACATGAGGTCACCATGAGTTGGAATTGACTTGATGGCAACTGGTTTACATATTAAGAACTTTCTAATGAAGGAAGGAAGGGGAAGAGGGACAGAGAAATAGACGAAGAAAGGAAGAGTAGAAGGAAGGAAGGAAGGGACGGAGGGAGTAAAGGAGGAATGGAGGGAGGAAAGAAGAAAGGAAAACAAAAAAGAGCAGGCTGAACAGAAAAATAGGGATTAGAAGGGAGGGGTATTGATTATTAGCTAGGTACAATGGCATGCTGATAAATGTTTAAAAACTGGTGCACACACATGCAAAGCTCTAATTTGTAATGCTTGATGATTTCTGTGATGTAAAATATTCCCATCATGGCTGATTTCAAGACATCCGTATGATAGCACCAAACTCAGGGTTGGGAAGACATGCTTAGTAGCACGCAAGTATGTAGTATTTTTACCATACAGATACTGTGTTGTTGTTGTTAGTTGCCATCAAGTTGATTCCAACTCATGGTGACCCTATGTGTGCAGAGTAGAACTGCTCCATAGGCTTTTCAAGGTGGTCACCTTTCAGAAGCAGATCACCAGGCCTGCCTTCTGAGGCATCTCTGGGTGGGCTCGAATCCCCAACCTAGTGGCTAGTAGTTGAGCGTTTGTGCCACCCAGGAAAACTCATAGATATTATAGATATCAATAACCTCAAGAGCATAGATAATACTACAGTGTGGTAAAATAATTAGCGAATGATGAATTTTAAGTATTTTTACCTCAGAGGTACCTTGGAAGAAAGACCTGGCCATCTGTTTCTGGAAAACAAAACAAAACAGCCATTGAAAACCCTATGGAGCACAGTTTACTCTGACAAACATGGGGTCACCATGAGCCAGGGTCGACTCAAAAGCAACTGGTGTTCAGTATAATTTATTTCACTGTCGTTTCATACTTCTAATTTTTTATAATGGCTATGTTTAACAACTAGCTTGCAAAATTCCTGAAAATGCAGCTGTCAGCTTTCATGAGCTGGTACAAGATGGCTGTTGCACCCACTGGCCCAGGTACTACGCAAGGTGCATTCACACATGCTATTTTATTTAAATCTCACGTTAAGTTATTATGAGGTAGAAACGTTTAGGGACATCCTACAGTTGAAAAAGGTGAGACTCAGAAACTTTGCTTTTCCAAGGTCACTTACCTGTGCGTGAATGACGGTCAGTTTGACTTTTTTATCCATTTCATTTCCATCGCAGTATGCTCAGAGGATCAGGCTTAAACATTTATTAAAACAGTAAACTTTGGAACTATCGTGTGCTCATTTGTAGCGTTTAACGTGAATGGAGTGTCCACGCTGCCCCGAGGAGGTTCCTTCTTTAGAGAACAGATAAAATGGAATGTAAATGTATTAGGGTTGTGTCAATGGCAAAATGATGACAATGAAACAGAACTAGGACTCCTGACATTCAGTTTGTAAATGTCACAAAAAGTATGCCTGCAACGTCTTGAGCGTCTGCTTTGACTAATTTTGTTTCCTCAAAATAGAGTTGCCAAATACTCCTCCCTTAGGAACACTGAAGCTGAATAGGGTATTTCTTAGGTTTTCAAACTGTGTTTACTGAGCTTTAGAAAGACTATAATAGATGTATTTCTTAGCACATAACATAATTATAATCTCTAGCATGATTCCATTACTCAGTTGGGATGTTTTTGTAACTTTTTAAATATAACGAACTTGATTTAGTTACAGTATTTGACGCATGTTGATTAACCAACTGCACGGTGAAGTATAGCAATGCCCTTTGCTTCTATGTTTTCTCACAGAGTAAACTAATATATTAACATACAGACAGCATGAGAACCATTGCAGAGAATTGTTGCAGATTTTTCTTTTTCAATCTATTAGATACTTAATCATTGCTTTGTAGAAGAGTTTGAGAAATCTGGGAATTAAAAGGAAAATCTTGGGTCTTATTAGCCCTTCTAATTTGACAATATAGATTCTCTGATTGAGTTTCTGATAGCTCAGTAATTTACTTTGATTTGGTGACAGGCTCAGTTACCCCTGGAGTCAACTTTCAAAGACATCATATATAATATTTAATAAAGTCTCTTGAAGGGAATTTCTAGGCTTTTACCTATAGGTCTGCCACTGCTAAAACTTTGTTCCTTCATTCAGTGAACATTTATTGAGCACATATATTGTCAGGTGGTTCAGTGGTGGAATTCTTGCCCTTCCACGTGGGAGACCTGGGTTTGATTCTGGCCAATATACCTCACGCGCAGCCACCACCCATCTGTCAGTGGAGACTTGTGAGTTGCTATGATGCTGAACAGATTTCAGCAGAGCTTCGAGCCTAAGATAGACTGGGAAGAAGGGCCTGACGATCTACTTCCAAAAATCAGTCAGTGTAACGCTATGGATCACAACAGTTCAGTCTGCATCCAACCATGAGGATGGCGCAGAACCAAGCAGCATTTTGTTCTGTCATGCATGGGCTCACCATGAGTCGGGGACTGACTGGACGGCAACAACAACAACTGTTGCCAGATATTATCCTAAGTATTTTATATTTGTAACTTCTTTAATCCCCACAGCAACCATGTGAGTTTCTATTACTATCATCTCCATTTTAAAGATGAATAAATTGAGGCCCAGAGAAGCTAAATAAATTGTCCAAGAACCCACAACAAGGAAGTAGCAGAGACAGGATTTGAACCCAAGCCAACTAGCCCCTAAGCCCACACACTGACCACTATGCTACACTGTCTCTTATTATATAGTGCTCACTCTCCATTTACTCATATATACGTCAGGCATGAAATAGCTACTTGCCTCCTTGATATAAGAATGGAAGGTTGTAGTCAGTGGTCAAGAAATACTTGTTAAATGATACTATGTATCTCAAAGGCTTCAATAACCTTAGTTGACAGAATTTATGATATTGTTCAGTTATGATTTATCCAAAGAGCTGTGGTTGAAACAAGTTGCTCAGATTTCCTGCTGAGGTGGAATGTGTCTAATATCTGAGAGAAATACCAACAATTATGAAAGGTTGGAACCCTTGTGGTGCAGTGGTTAAGCATTTGGCTGCTAACCAAAAGGTCAGCAGCTGGAATCCACCAGCCACTCCTTGGAAACCCTATGAGGCAGTCCTACTGTGTCCTGTAGGGTCACTATGAGTCAGAATTGACCTGACAGCGATGGTTTGTTTTTTTTTTTTTTATTTTTTTGGTTTATGAAAAGTTAGTCTCTTTTGATTTCACCTATGTAATAATCTGTGTACTGAGGGCTTTTAGCTCATTACTCATTAGCAGTCCTGTTCAGAAAATACAATCAGACAAAAGCCACCTCTTACTGATGTAAGGATTCTAAGAATAGAGGCTCTTAGTAAGAGCTTATGAAAGATGCTGTTATTTTCTTTATTTCAGAAATAATTATGTTCCTTGGAACATAGTGTTTTAGATGTTATAGCTAATAAGAACACAACCAAACCCGTTGCCTTCGAGTCAATTCTGACTCATGGCAACCCTATTACAGGTAATAGAATGCAAAATAATCAGTGGAAATGTGCCTGAGGATGTATTTCTTACCTTAACCGTTTTCTGACGTCGGTGTGCTCTTGCTGTCTCCTAATGCCACACCTATGTGTTTATCCTCTTTCTTTTATCTCACACCTTGCATCATATATCTAAAATTATTTAACAATCAAAACCAAGAAATAAAATAAAACAAACCTTTATTGTCCCCGAGAATTTTTCTATGCAAGAAAAGAATCTTAAAAGTAGTTAAGAAGAACTAAAATTCACAATCAAAACTCCTTTTTTGAAAGGTATGTTTATTTGTATTAGAATCCTTCTTCTCAGGAAAGTATGACCTACCCAAGCATCTAACGGTCTCATTACAAGTTACAGGATGTCTGAATACGTAGTCCTTGAGCCAAATTCTAAACTGGAAAATATGTACACTTGAAATGCTCGAGGACCCTCTGTTGTTAAGTTGTGCTTCCGTCTTAGCTTTGGAGCACAGAGTACCCCTTTTTATACTAAAAGATAATTGACAATATTTTATTGTCAAGCATTCAAATCTGTCAGATCGATCACCCAGAGCAATGGCCAGCAAACTCTTCTTTAAAGGACCAGGAGTAGATATTTTAGGTTTTGAGGGTCCTACAGTCCCAATCACAACTACTCAACATTGCTGTCTTAATGCAAAAGCAGTCCTAGACATGCAGAAATGAGTGAATGTGTCTGTGTTCCAATAAAATTTTATTTACAGAAACAGACATCGGGCTGGTTTAGCCAGTAGGCTATAATGTGCCGAACCCTGATTCAGAGAAATCTGATAAATTAAGAATTTTTAGCTTTTTTTTTTTTAAATAGATGAGTCTTTCTTGCCCATTTTATAGTCAATCTGAACATTTCTTGAGTTCTCCATTAAATACATGGGATTACATGGGATAGAACAGGACATTAAAAGCTCATCTTTAAGGACATTTCCTGCCATTGTTTTAAATATACCATTATCTCTGATATCAAACATGGTAAAAAAAAATTAACAAACAAAACCAGGGTCATCTCCAACTAGCTTGTACACTGCATTTTTCTATGAGCTTGGCATTTTGCTGTTCATTTTGCAAATACGTGTTTTGATTTCCCTGCCTCTGCTGGGGCGTGGGCTGAATTCTCCTCAGCTTTTAGACCTCTTAGGCAGTAGCTTCCTTGAACTCCAGCCTACATACTGTGTCACATCCCAGTAATTCTTCCCCAAAACTTGGCTATGGGTTATTGAGCTGACAAATGTCTAAATGACTGAGATATGATATCTGCAACCTGCTGAGAACTTCTTTCTTTGTACTTTTTGATTTGTAGCTTTATAAGTTTTGTGGAGAAAGTGAGAAAAACATTCTTTTTTGACATAAGCAGTGAATGGGAAGAATCAAATTGAGGGAGCACAATATATAGGACTGCTTTCTGCATGGCGAGCAAAAACATTTATTTATGTCTTAGACTTCTGAATGTCCGAAGTAACGGATTATACAGTGTGGCGCAGGAAGGAACATCCTATGTCCTGAGGAGAATAATGTGTTCTACCACCTGACTGCAGATTAGACAGGAGCAGACTATGAAGATGCATGTTTAAAGCCATATTTAGTGTTACTGTTAAAATGACATTGGTTGCTTAAGGATTTCATTTTATGAATTAATGCTTAGTCCCTTTGGCATTTTTAACATTAAAAATCTATGGAGAAGAAGCATTAAAGACTCATGTATGTACACTGGACAGACTATGAAGCCAGACCCTAATGCATCCCAACCCAAGAGGGAGCATAAGATTAATTTCAGGGAGCTGAGATGCTTAGTAATAACATTATGAGCTTTCTCCATTAGCAAATCCCCATGGTGTGGTATTGTGTCTGGAGTTGTAAGGAATGAACTATAGTTCAGAAATAAAAATTAAAAATAAATAAAATAAACAGACAACGATGCAAGGAGACAAGAAAAACCATGCGCCTAGGAGAGGCCTTGGGGGAGAAGGTATAGAGGTTAGCTTTTCAAAATAACCTAATTTGGAATTAGTATTTTAATAAGCCTCTGAGATCACTTTCTTTATTTATGTATAAAGCAAGGTGGCAAACTCAATTCACACAGGGACCAGCTGAGTAACATGAATGGATGAAGTGGACCTCGTTGGGTACGATCAGCCATCAGGGGAATTATAATGAACTGCACAGAAAATGCCTTCTTTTAACCACAGTTAAATTAAATATTTTAAAATTAAAATAAAAATATACTTTATGGACAAATAAGGCACAACAGTGAGACGCGTGGTATTCTTAATTTTATTTTTTTTTAATACCTTTAGATTTAACCCCTTTGTAAAATTTGAAGAATATGCTCATGTGAAATTTCTGATTAAGGTATCACTCAGCGACATTGACTGTATCAAATTAAACAGTAATTCCTTTTCCAAGCTCCCATAAAGCTAAAGATCTTTTTTATAGATTATTATTATTATAACCTTAGAGTTTACATAACTCTAAAACTGTAAGCTTGAAGGATTTTAGAGTTTGTTGTAATTTTTTTGTTTTAGGTGAGGAAACTGAGGTCTACAAATGTCAACTGATTAATTCGAGGTCACAGACCTAGTTGAGATCAGAGTTGTAATTAAATCCCAGATGCTCTAAATCCACAATCCATGCCCTTTTATTGATAATATGTGTCAAGTTAGAAGAAAACCCAAAGGTTTTTATTCTAAATTGAGACAGCACCCAACAGAGGATCCAGAGAGTGTGCGATAGATTAATTACCTTTGCTCTACGGGTCATTGTTGCCATGCAAGAGAGGATATTATTGACCCCCTTAGGGAGAAAATCCATAATTCAGTGTTCTGTTGGTCACAAGGGAAATTAAACAAGAGATTATGGACAATTGGTGAATCAAGGGTTGGGAGACTGGGAGTGGGTTATAGTACAGATTCTACAAGTGCATGGTCTAGTGATGATTTGTTAGTGACACTACCTTCCTATACCAAGGACAGAAGATTAGTAGGTACACTAGAGCAGTGGTTCCCAACTTCAAGTCCAGAACCAGTGCCCAGCTCTGCCAAAGCTTTCACTGATTCATGGTGAAATGAGAACAGTATAGACAATATAGTGAGTTTCCACCAACTTAAAATTACAGAATGGCCCTATATTTGGAGATTATATCTTGCACTTTTTGATGGTTAAAATGACTGTCTTTTAAAAAAGCAATGTGTTGTTACTGTTTGTAGCATCCTTAGTTATCAAAATAAAAGTTGGCAATGGTTTATTAGTCCTATTCCACATCCCTCCCCCACTTTGGTATTTGGCTGCTCTGCGAAAACAGATAAACAGACATCCAGAAACCAAAGAACAATAGGTTTAAAGTGTTCTCTGTGCTGCCACAGTAGGCTTAGTAGATTTTAAGGACTGAAGACTTTCTAAGTCTAAAATTTTATTACGAACGAGATGATCTTAAGACCAAGCCATTCATTTCATTGAGGTCCCAGAAAGTTACTATGCTAAACAATGATCACTTTGATATTAGGTATTAAGATAGTTTTTGCATCTCAGTAAAAGAGATAGAATAGAGGCACAAAATAGGATGTATGGAGTGGAAAATTTTTTAAAAATCTGGGATAAATGTTATTAAAAGGTCAAAATCAACTTATAAACATAAATAGACTTAAAGAAAAATGGGAACTTCTAAAGAGTCTGTGGAAAGATAATTTATGCCTATAAAAATAAGCCTCTGTGGTAAGTCCAGAATTTTTTTTCTCATCTTAAACCTTATAGCAAAGTAGGGAGAACTATTTTGGACAGCTGAATTAGCCTACGTTTGTGCTAACACGATCCATCTTTGTGTCAAGAGAAGGTCAAATATGTACTCCCCAGCCAAAAGAAGCAATGGGATCTATACCAACGGCAATTGCTGAATTTGTATCCATAGTTCTTATCTCCTCCCTACTTTTCTGTCTCTTAGGCAACCTACATCAATAACCTCCTGCTTCATGAGATTTATTATCCAAATACTAAAAATATTACCATTCATTTAGCCTGATAAGAAGTCAAACTAAGTTTACTGAGTCCTTGTTGGAAATCAGAGTTTGGTGTCTTGAATCAGGTGTAAGGATTTTATTAGCAGTGACAGACTTAACAGTGGTTATCTCTAGGTGGTGGTCAATGGGTGATTTTTATTTTGCTATTCTCAATCCAAAATTTCTGTATAGACTATTACACTCATAATCAAAACAAAGAGATACATGTTATTTTTTAAATGTAAAAGACTGTATTAAAAGGCCAGCAAGTGAAATCTGGTGGCTATTTAGATATAGGCACTCTACCAGACTAGTACTTTAAAAAAAAAAACATTCTTTTCCCATGAGTTTGAAGAAAGTCCATGATATGAGGCTCTGGGAGGAAAGCTGCCAGAGGAAATTCAAAGATGACGATGATGATGATATGTGGGGTTCTGTATAGCTGAACACACACCAGCTCCCTGTGGTCAGCCCTGTTCATCAACTGACAAATGGTCCATGGATACACCAGGTGGTTATATAGCAGCAGTGAGCATGCAGTATCCTGTAAATGACCCATTACCAGAAAGTTTAAAATGTGTGCTTGGAAGCCAGAAACACAGATGGATTTGAAGTGGCCCTCAACAGACACTTGGGAATATGATTGATTTTTCAACCCAGCCTTTGGATGCTGTGTATCCTCAGTGCTTGACCACCCCTCATCAGTACATCCGCTTATTAGATGTAATAAATAGATGAAGGGATGCATTTGCAAATGAGTAATTAAAAATTTTGCATCCCTCTCTCTTCCGCTTCCCTCTCTCCCTTGATACGAAGTCCAGAAAATTAAGCCAGCTGTAGATTAATTGGGACTCTCTTCCATGTAGGGAACATCTGTCACTGCTGCTACCAAGACTGTATTAATGAATTAAAACATTTGATTACCTTTAATCCAAAAAAATGTGGCAGTCTCTCCAGTCATTTAGCTTATTGACTATTTTTTGTTGTTGTTCTTTTTTCTCACATGAAGCTTGTGACTGTAGCCCATCCCTGAAGCCCTGAGATCTTTCAGCAGATGCTGTTTTCCATATCTGTACCCTTTCCCGTGTGGAAGGGGGAGAAAAGCTCTCAACAAAAGCAATTCTGGAGATAGACAGAAAAGGTCCCCATCATGAACACGTTTTTAAAAACAGCTGGTAAAACAAGTGGTCCAAATCTGATGCCTGGAGCATATCTACTCAAACCACAGGCTTGTTTAAAGATAAAAGCAGCCACTTCTAAATATCAGCATTAGTAGTAATTCCCACACTTACGTTGAAGAGCTGGGAGAGTTTTGCTAAGGCTTTTTGCTTTCTTTTTTAATTTCTGGGATGTTTTTCACTCTTTCATTTTTGTTAAGAATATGAATTTATCAGCAGCTGCCTACCCAATTGTTAAAATTGTGACTATCATCATATAGAAAATATTTTAAAAATTTACATATAGCGGATTTTTAAACGTTTGCCCTCTGCTTCTACGCATGTTCGTATTTGATATCATCTACGTATAGTCTAAAAGATCGCAATGGGAAATGGAGAATATACCGAAGTTATTTCCAATCCTATATATTCTGAAAAGGTCAGGCAGTGCTACTAAAGGACAAACATTTGTAGCCATTAAAAATCTGATTTCACTTTTCATTCTCCATATTCAGTCAGTCTTATTATCTTCCATTGTTATGACTTCATTTGTTTACTGAGCTATTTTGTTCCGCAGCCATTGCCAAACGCTGTTACATAGCTTCCTTTGTCATACCAATTGGTGAAATCATCCTTTATTATATTTTTTGTAGCAGTTCCAATTTTCACATTACTTGTGGATTCTCTCTGGGTCAGGCGCTGCAGGAATCCTGATTTATTATTACTGAACTTGATAAACAGGCGTTCACCTTATCAGTTGCCATTCATGTTGACTTTTTCCTCTTCTTTCCTCACTACGGTTGTATTTTCGTTTAAGGAAATTTCAGAACTAGTGACTCAAGGACAATTAGTTGGTCACTATGTTGGAATTAGTGGGATCTCACCCAGTGGACAAAGGCCCCATTTTAAAATGATGCACAAAAAATTGTCTCCGGGGCCCTCCTCGCTACCCATGGTGCACAATGCTTATTTGATACGTGGAACCGAGAAATTTGAAAGCATGCTTCACTTTCATTTTCTCATTAAATATATTTCTTTCAAAAAGTATCTTTTCTAGAATCCAACACACCTACAAGTGTGCCTCTTTGCTCTTTTAGCCTAAACTGACCTATTTGATGGGTAGTTTTTTATGTCATGTAAGATAGCCTCGAACTGATTTATTCTTTCTGGTTGTGCTGCTGCTGCAAAATATCATCATAACTACTAATAACCCCATTTTTTAAAATCATAAATATATATTGTACACTTATACTAAAGCATCAACCAATAGCTTTCATGAATGGTTCTTTTGATGTAAAAATAATTCTACACAACAGTCCAGGGACAAGGACTAGAAGGCAGGAGGGAACAAGAAAGCTGGTGATAGGGAACCCAAGGCTGAGAAGGGACGGTGTTGACATGTCGTGGGGTTGTTAACCATTGTCATAAGGCAATATGTGTACTAATTGTTTAATGAGAAACTATTTGTTCTGTAAACCTTCATCTAAGGTATATAAAAAAAAAAAGAATTAGCTCTGTGAGATCAAATTGACAACAACAACTCAAAAGGTTTGATGGGAAGCCTAGGGGCCAGTGAGTTGAAGATAATGGTGATGGAATAATTTGGAAAAGGATAGTGAGAATAGCAGCACAACTGGAAGAATGTCTAATAGATGTCACTGAAATGTACATATAGAAATTTCTGAAATGCTGTATCTTTGGCTATGAATATTTTAGCCAAAAAAAAAAAAAAGATCCTCCAAGGTCAAGGTCAAGAAGGGAGAGTGTTGACATGCCGTGGGGTTGTTAACCAATGTCATAAAACAGTATGTGTACTGATTGTTTAATTAGAAATTATTTGTTCTGTAAACCTTCACCTAAAGTAGAATAAAAAATAATAATAATTCTATATTGGAGTCATGACGACTCCAACACATGCCACACTGGACATCTGACCATAGACCATAAAATCTGCATATGTGTTTATTAATACTACTATGATTATGCATATGTACACAAAATCACATAAACATGCATATACTCACTCCCTCAGATATTGCCTCAGAGGATTGTAATGGTGATGAGAATTGTGTGTTGGTGATGGTGGTGAGGAAGTGGAGATCAAATATTGATTTACTTATAATTAACACGATTCCATGCTTTAGACAAAGCACATTCCTTCTTCCCCATCACCACCCTCACCATTATAGCATCCATTAGTTCTATAATTGAAAATGTGGTTTTTACAGGTGCTGCTCATTTCCCATTGTGACTGATGATTTTGAAAGAAATGACTTGGATATACTCTGGTTTATTAATACTTGTCCCTCAATTAAAATGTGACTTTGTGCTTGTACAGTTGAGATAAAAGAAAAATATTTTTGGCTAAGATTGTATATTAAAAATAATACTAATAAAGGAATATGCTTTTATTCCAAAAGGAAACAATGGGAAATCTATTCCAGAATGCCTACTCCCACCACAGGAGTTTTCTAAGTCACATATGAGATTGCTAACACCGTTCCAATACGAGGTTGAAACTTACGTTCTTTCTACCACTTGGAGAACAGCATGTCTTCTTTCTGTTTGTCATTGCCCATTCGTGGTTCACCCTCTGCTTATAAAAACCTATCGCTTCTGCAGCCCATTGCATTTTATAAGATTGCTGCTGATTATCATCTCGATTTGTTAAGTGACATAACACATTTTATGGAGTAAGAACCCAGTAGCCATCAAAATCAATAGTGGTAGCCTGAATCAGTTATAAATGACTTATTTTATTACTCACACAATGATCAATATGTGGGTTACTACAAAAGCTTAGTTCTGGTCTTTGAATATATATTTTCTAATTCTGTAGAATAACAGGCTTCTCTGACATTTTATCCACTGACAGAAATTACTCTTGACCATCTTTTCATTGGAATAGAGCTGAGTTGTGGTAACAACATCATCTACACACCCAGCCTCAGAATCCAATGTATTTTTTTTTTTTAAATATTAAGGTTCCTGCATTTCCATAGCACCGTTTACTGTATTTCATTACAATGCATTGCTTCACTCAGCATACTCTGAATGAAGAAGATATGCTTGGCGGCTTCAAATTCAGCCACTTCCTCCAAGCAGGGCTTGTTTATCTGTCTGCAGCACACTTAGAGCATTTGAAAGGCTAGTGATGAGGTTCACTCATGCTGTAAAAATGTGTTGGGCATCATGGCTGCTTCCTTCACAGTGGCCTGCCATGGAAGGGTGGAGAAGGCATCCTTTTAAAGCGAACAAAGTTCAAGGGAATATTTATGACTATGGTACTTTAGTTGTAACTTTGTGAGACTTTTTAATAAGCTTGCAGAGTATAAGTTTGGATTATAGAATAGTTTATTTCACTTCTGAGGATAAAAAGGATGTTTTGTACTTTGTAGGATCTTTCATCTGGCCAGGGAGTTTGGATTAGGGCTCAAGAAGTGGACTTGGGGGAGTCTGCTCCCTTGGCTCTGGATAATGAACAAAATTATCTTTCAACTTTAGAAGTGAGGGAACTTTCTTTCTGGATGCATCCTCAGTAAATCCCAAAGTGTGTAGCTCTTGTGTGATAGAAGAACCAAGAAAGAGAGAATATCTTGATATGAGACTGTTTTTCATCTGCAAGGACCCAACTAGGAAAGGGGACTGGTGGTGCCCACAAGGAGGGCTTTGCCTTTAATACAGCCTGGGAAGTAGAGAGGGCCTATAGGGCTGGGAGTCATCCCAGACCCTTTCCAGATGCCACTGACCAACATAACTAGGAAAAAGAAGTCTTGATTTATTACTCAGTGACGTAGATCCGGGCATGTTGCAAGGGGGGAAAACTTGTCTACTTTTTAAATGACATTAGGGTTAACATGAACAAATGCAAAGTAATCTCTCAATTTGGTCTTAAAAGACTAAACCACCTTGTTCTATTGCCCACTTCCTAACTCACTCACTCCATAAACGGCAACTTGCTCAATAAACTACTCACGCCCCTTTTGTGAACTTTCTGTATTACTTGGGGGAAGGCACTGTTAATAGCTGCAAGCCACTTATTTTCCAGTCCTCTCTCTCATTTCTTTCACACTGATTGATGAAATGGGAAGGAGGTTGAATAAGCTCACTTTTTTTTTTTAGGTGACACAAGTATTAAATTGACAGATAAACTCCTAGGAGGTTCCAGTCCATTTCAGGAAAGTGTTGATATGAGGTCTTTAAGGGTTGACAGTCCTATTAGAGATAGAGACCACCAGGGAATCACGAGGAAAAGAAAAACGAGGGAAGTGTGTAGATTCAATAAGAAATTGGGGAGTGGGGATGTTGAGAGCATTTTGAAAAAAACGCTTTGCTTTCTCAGTAGCTGTGTCATTTTGTTTAAAGGGACAAGAAACCTAACACTTTCTCTGAAGCGTAACAGAACTGCAGACCTATCACCATAGCTTTTTTTTTTCTCTTTTGCATAATCTTGTCAATTTACTCAAGAGCTAGTGAGAGAATATTTTCCCTTGAGAGCTGGCCAAGTTCTAGACCGTTAGCATGGAACTTGTTAAGCTGTGGGGGTTCACACAGCCAAGGCGAAGGGTGTTCTTATGGTCAGAGGAGGTATACGTACTCTCCCCATGCATTCTGCCCATG
Source organism: Dugong dugon (assembly GCA_030035585.1). Lineage (NCBI taxonomy): Eukaryota > Metazoa > Chordata > Mammalia > Sirenia > Dugongidae > Dugong > Dugong dugon. The sequence goes on from CM057472.1 coordinate 88,349,928, forward strand.
CTCCTGGGAGGTTCACAGAATTTATGGGAAGTCAAGATGTAGCCACGGATTTGTAGAGACCCGGCTTCTGTAGGCCTAGGCATTGTGTCTAGTTTTACTTTTATCTTATCAAACATGGGATTTTTACAGCTTTACTTAATCTATCTGGAGGATGAAGCTGTTTCAGTTGGGCACATTTCTGCCACGCTTAGAAATAGAGAGGATGAACTCTCCCTATTCATACCTACTACCCACTATAGACGAAAAACAAATAATTTGGCTGCTAGCAAAATTCCACTGCAATAGCTAATAGAGTGTTTTGGAAAGATGCCAACAGCAGCCAGATTGCATTAAGCACTGAAACTACTATTTAAGATCAGGTCTCCAGCAGAGCACTAGGAAGCAGCAGAGGATCCATCTCCTAGTTTCCAGTTTACATTGCTCCCACTTTTTCAAGTCTTCTGTGATTTCCCCTAAATGGGTGTGTCAAAAGTGGATTCTCTCTTCTCTCTCTACCGCTTACATGCATATGTGAAATTTTTATGTACTTTACAGTTTGACAAAGCATTGTCATATATGTTACCTCTTGTCTTCTACTTATATTAATGGTATGATATTAGCTTATGTTAATGATAGTCATTGTTTAATAGAAACACTAAAGAAATAACAATATGAAATATCTCCTAAACTGCACGGTGGAACATAGAAGGTGGGGGTAAGAATGAGATATCAGAGATATGGGCTGTAGCCATGGCTCTATTATTTGGTGTTTTCATGACCTTGAGCTAGTGCATTAAGCTCTCTGCAATATATTTACCTTTAAACCAGTAGTTCTTAACCAAGGGTGATTTTGTCCCCTAGAGGATGTTGGGCAAATGTTTAGAGACATTTTTGATTGTCACAACCCTGAGAGATGCTATTAGGCATTTTGGAGATAGAGCCCAGGGTTGCTGCTAAACATCCTACAATGCATAAGACAGCCCCCACAACAAAGAATTATCTGGCCCAATATGTCAGTAGTGTTGAGGCTGAGAAACCCTGCTTTAAAATGTAAATAATAATACCTACTCCATTCATCACAGGATTAATGGGGGGCTCAAATATATATAGAAAACGTAAAGTTCCCGTCTATGTCTGATATTATTACTATCCGGCGTTGAAAATACAGACACCAAACTTGAAATTTGAGAGAAAAATGATTTTTTTCTTCTAGATTAAAAGTTATAAATGAAGCTATCAGATTAAAATATATTAAATTCCTCCACTGAATCTTGCTCTATAATTTTATGGTTTTAAACCAATTCTCAGAACATAAAGAGAAACAATGAAAAAATATTAAGCTTAGAGGAAATGTACCATTCGGTGACTAATATAGATAAAGGAAATTGGAATCCATGCAACTAATAGACTTTTCTATTAGCATACAGCCATAACACATCTTTCCTAATAGAAGCAAGCCTGAAATGATAAGTTGTTTGGATGACATTAATTAACATCCAGCTCTGTTACATTTGCACCTGAGGTTGGGTTCATTTTACCAGTGCTGATGAATATCAAACTTAACAATATCTAGCCACATTATATTAGAATAAAATATGTTTTACATTGAAGGCAAATTTGAGACTCGACTCTTAATAATGGTCTTTTATATTAACTCAGATGACGAGAGATAGTAAAAGAATGTATTAAATTCCAGTGAGCCAAACTACATTGGTTATAGCAGTAATGAGAATTAATCCTTTCTGTTGCTTTTATTATGCAGTTCCTCATAAGGATATATAACTCTAGAGTTTACAAGACATTTTCACGGACATTACCTCTTGCTTTATTTTTGTAATGCTGTCCTCTTAAAATTTTAGCCTGGGATCTATGGACTAGATCTTTTGGCCTCTGCCACAAGATTTTATTTACATGAACATTTTTATTCAGAAAGAGAATGCATTCTTCATAAGATTCTCAGAGGGGTTTGTTATCCAAAATCTGAGAACTTGTCCTTAAAATAAAGACACCTCCACCGGAGTCCAGTGACAAGGGTCAGAAGGCAGAGGGGGAGTAGGAAGCTGATGATAAGGAACACAAGTTGAGTAAGGATACTGTTGATGTGTTGTGAGATTGTTAACCATTGTTATAGGGCAACATTTGTAGTAACTGTTAAATGGGAGGCTATTTTGTCCTGTAAGCCTTCATCTTGGGTGAGAATGGCGGCACAATTGGAAGAGTATAGTCAATGTCACTTAAATGTGTACGTAAAAAGTTTTGAAATGGTGTATCTTTGGCTATGTGTATTTTCACCAAAAAAAAAAAAAAGCTGAGAATTCAGAGGGTTAAAATGTTGTGAGGTTGTTAACCAAAGTCATAAAACAGCATGTGTACTACTGTTACATGAGAAACTGTTTGTTCTGTAAGCCTTCACCTGAAGTACAATAAAATATTTAAATAAATAAATAAAATTTAAAAAAAAATAAATAAAGACACCTCCTAAATGCTCATCTCTACCAACCCCCCCAAAAAACCCGTTGCCGTCAGAGTAGAACTGCCTCATAGTGTTTCCAAGGAGTGCCTGGTGGATTTGAACTGCTGACCTTTCGGTTAGCAGCCATAGCTCTTAACCACTACACCACCAGAGTTTCCCATCTCTACTAAAGTCCTCCTTAAATGATCCTATATCTACTGTATCAATATATTAGGAGATCAGTTCAATGATCAATGATTTTAAGGTTCTTCATTGACATATACATATATGTCTTTATATATATACATATATATATATATAATTTAAAGATCCAGATTGGTAGCCTAGCCATATAGCTAAATTGAATAATTATGCAAATGCAGCACAGTGTTATTTAATTGGACCTTTTGGAATGAAAATAACCCAGGTGTGCAAAAATATTTGCAATCTGGAGAGACCATTCTGATACATAACTGCCAAGTAACAACATCTAGTATGTAAATAGGCAGAGGAAAGCAGCTCTGGCTGTCCTCCCAAGAAAATATGCATGAAAGAATATGTTCACTGTAACCAGTTGCTGTCAAGTGGATTCCAATTCATGGCGACCCCATGTATATCAGGGTAGAATTGTGCTCCATAAGGTTTTCAGTGTCTGATTTTTCAGAAGTAGATCACCAAACACAAACCTCCAACCTTTCTCCTAGCAGCCGAGTGCATTAACTGTTTACACCACCTAGAGATTCCACATGTATTATAGCACATGGGAATCAGCAGGTTATTTACTATGGAAGTCCCATTGTATAAGATAGACTGTAAATCCTGATAGTTGGTAGCTGAATGAATAGAATTATCTCACACCCACCAATAATATTAATAAAATGTGCTTAACCCTTAAGAACACAATAAAGAAGACACAGAAATCCAACATTTCTTATTACTAAAGAGATTTAAAGTGCCACAGTGGAAAAGCAAACCCCGTTACAAATGCTGGCATTCCACCCAGAGACCATTTTGTTCTTTTGTTTATTTCTGTCTCTGCCACCTTTCTCTCATCCAACAAGGGATTTCCAAGTATTGCTCTTATAACCGCTAAATGAACATAGTGTACATTTGATAAGATGCCTCATCTGATTTGGCTAGACAGCCAGTTCACTTAACCTTTTCATTTCACTATATATTATTTTCTCCTCGGCTTCACAGCTGAAGCCACATTTTGTGTGAAAATATCATGGTTTAAAGTATTATTTATGAATCTCTGTAATGTAGCCATGTGTCCTACTGTGTTCCAGGAAACGCTGTAACACTTAACTTGCCCAAAGGGGCTAGTTAAGTAGTTTTGCCAAGAGTGGTATTCTAAATTAATAGTAAATCATTGAAAAGAACAAAATCCAAATCCAAAACAGAAGGTCTGTATTTGTTTCCACACAGGCCTACTGTAGCCTCAGATTCAGACTTTTTTTCATACCCCTTTGGCACATTTTTTCCTTTCCACTCCCCACCTTCTTCACAGAACAAACAGAATCACTGTAATTTCTCAAACTACTGAGGCCATATCATAGGGTCCCTTTCAGAAGCAACAATGTTCTCTTTGGTTCCATGCCCATGGTAACAAAATTGGAAACCAGGTCCTTCTTCAGAACCTGCCCTATGCGGTTGCCACTTAGTGGGTTTTGTGAGGCTGCAGAAGGACGATTTTATTTTAAAACATTTTCCTCTGTCCATACCACTTTTTCTTTTTATGATAAAATTGAATAAGTATTAATACTACCCTCAAAATGTTTTTTTTTAACTTTGAAAAAAAATTCAGCATCTGAATATTTTGATTCTTCTGTCTACCTGTTCATGAGCACTTACATATTATTTGGACCTCTGTTCTAGGATTTATGGCTACCGTTGCTCATGGGGAGCCCTTTTTTCGGCATAACCTTTACTCCTAGGCAGTAGAAATGCGGTTTGTGGGATGAATTGAATTGCTACATCCCAGATGATGCAATTGACGGCTTGAATAGAAGAAATCTGTGGCAACCAATGTAATTATTCAAACTGGAATGTGGCCATTGCCTTGAGGTTTATATTTTTCTTCACAGGCCAAGTAATTTGGGATTTGGTGTAAGCACAGGTAGTTAGGATTTCAGCACGGAAGCACATCCCTTCATGGAGCACGTGGGTTTTGCAGTTTGTGGTTGAAGATCATGATAGTCACCCAAGAAATTTGACAGAGACAGCAAAGGAGCATCCCAGGATCGGACTTGGCCACTATTAGGAGGCTGCAATTTAAATCCTTGCATGAGTAGAATGGCGTAGCTTATCTGTGGACGGTTATTATAAAATACACAGTAAATTTCAATCAGAACTCAGTCTTCTGCAATTGGCTTCCAAGTCCCCACAATTCTGCATCTCAGGGTAGTATATTTTCTAGTAATATTTCTCTTTAACATTATATAGAGAAAAGAAGAAGAAATGCAAAATTATTCCTCACAACACAGTTCAGCTATAGAACTATTTCAGCTACAGAAGAGTTTGGACTAAAATGGTTTGGTGCCCTGGAAGGAACCCATTAGCAAATGGCAAAAAAGATGCTTAGTGTGATCCATAGCTATTGTTTTCATAGTCCACACATTGCCTATTCTGTCTTTCCAGTTGGCTGTCTAGCAACCAATTCCATGTCTAAGACCAGAGGGCTAGGGCTAAGTGGTTCTCAGTGAAACTCTTGCCAGTTGACACCCAGTGCACTTTACAGTTGTTAAAACCAAGTGCCCTTCTTCAGCAAGGAAATGTTACACTTTTAGTACCAAACCTGGCTCATGAGAAAGTTCCATCCACTATTCTGGAGAACAGATAAAACTAGCCCACGTGACACAGAGCTACCTGTGGTTCTTCCGAACTACACTTTTCAAAATCTATGTAGCTTTGTTGTATTTGGCCACCATTATAACAAGAGCTTTCCAGCAGAGAAAGAGCTGCTTGAAGCTTCAGAGTACAGATGGGTAATTGTTGTCATGCAGTCTCTGAACACCCTTGGATTGAGAGCTCCAGAGAATCTTGTACATCTAAACATTAGCACAGTACAAAAGATAGAGGGGTAGAGCTTTCTAAAGCAATAAAAGCAAGTCGTGGCCAACATTTTCTTCTAAAAGCTGGAGCTGCTAGATTGAAAAGCCATCATTGTTTACACAACATCTAAAAAATTCCCCGATCCACTAGGTCCTGTGTTTTTCACTTTTGGTCCATAGTTGTATTGCTGCCTGCTTTCCATCAGGGTCCTCCAATGGCAAGTCTGCTTAGTGGAGAATTAACTTTCATCCTTAAATTATTAGATTCCCATTTCTCAGCTCAGTATCTCCGTGTACCCAAGTAAAACTATTATCAAGCACCATGGATGATGCTAGAGTTTTGCCATGTCCCTGTAAGAAACACAAAAATTAACAGCCCTTTCTAGGCCCCACCAAGGTAGGAGTACTATGAAGTGGTTCGGCAATTGACTTCTGATTCTTAAGAGAAAAGGTAACCCAAAACATAAGGTTCTGTTAATGTAATAACGAAGTGTTAGGGAAATAGTAATTAGAGTTTGTCTGAGATATTTGGGAAATTACAGTATTGATTTTGGAACAGTTTTGAGTTCCATTAGCAATAATGCTTAATTCCTTAAATCATCTGTTGTTTTAAAAATCATCCAACACTGAGGTTGCACAGTCAATGAAATAGGGTGCAGGGAATTTATGTCATTTATTTGGGGTTACGTAATCAGAAAGATCACCTCCATGTCCTGCTTCCTTCCTAGTGTTGTGTCTTCTCTAGCAAGTTCAGGGGAACTTACTTTCTAGAAGTTTTACTTGTTAGTAGGATATATAACCTACGGGAAAAGGCCCAGCCAACAGCAACAAATTTTACTTATCTCCCTGGTTTGTCTAGAGACGTATTGAACAGATATCCTCATTTCTTTCTCCTTCTTGGGTTTGTCCTCTGAGTCACAAATCGTGAATGCCACTGCTTTACAGAGTTATTCTTTTCACCAGTAATAGTTCCTTGAAGTCACTTTCTGTAAAAGTATCAGAGAGAGTTTTCTCTAGAGACTTCCACATAGTGAACATGCTTTTGGATTCATTCCTTCTAAACCAAAGAAGTAAGTTTTAAGGTTGTGGGTTAATCAAGTGCCTTCAAATATGATGGTTGTTTAAAAGCTACAATGCACATTTTCCTGTGCTGAGATCCTTCATGCAGCTTCTTTCCATCTTGATTTGTATCCATTAGTCAGAGCCACAGGGTGCATTGGGAAATGCCTTTTCATTTCTCAGTATTACTTATCAGGCACTTACGATGTGCTCTGCCACAGTCCTTTAACTCTTCTCTCACCATCATTCCGCATCTGGTCAACACCGCCTCCCAACCTTGAGGAGTAGTGACTAAGGACATTTGTCTTCTACGTGCTACCGTGATGTCCACATCTTGGCTGGATTCAACAAAACTAAAAGAGAGAACACCCTGAGTAAATGGGAGTTATTCAGAGTAGTTATATATGCTACTAATAAGCAGAAAGGTGAAGTTAAGCAGGGCATTGCTTGACTCTAGGAAATACTATTTAATGGACTATATAGGGTTGCTATGAATCAGAATCCACTAGATGTTGGCGGGTTTTTTTTTGTTTGTTTGTTTTTTGTTTTTTTAAATAGGAATGATGCCCCTGGAGTGGACAGTACAGCAACCCTGACTTCCCAACAGACAAATACATGAGCCAAAATAGTATGTTCTTTTGTTTCTTTGCTGAGTATTTTTAAGCAAAATAAAATACTCTCATCTCCAAGGAAAATTTGCATGGGGCCAAAAACAAAACAAATAAACAACAACAACAACAACAAAACTGGTATAAGGAAAAAGTGATTACTCTAAGGTGGTATGATACTGCTCCAGCCCTAGTCCTGAGCCCAGTGTATATTGCAATCTGGGATTTGCTAAGTGGCCTTTCCTGATTATGCTTTAAAGTAGGAGGCAGTAGTGATGGTCTGCTCCTATCAAAAATTCTGTCTAGTTGCTCAAGATAATAAGGATTTTCCTAATGAGTTGCTTACATGAATGAAGGCTAATATATTTTGTATTAAATAATAGATAAATTTAAAAATCAGCTTTTCTTTCTTTCTTTTTTTGTCTTTTAACAACAAGAAGGGTTCAAGAAAGTCCGAGTATATGCCACATGATTTTTCAAAGGCAATACTTAGCACTTATTAGTTTTAAATTTCACCTCTCAGTATTCTCCACCCATTTGAAGAAGCAAATATGACCTTTTGGCTAATAGCATTAGGCGAAACACTACTATACATTAATACTACGAAGCAGGAATAAAATGAATGAGCAAACCATCTTACGGGAATCACTGCATGTGAGCGCGTTACGCTAATACGTAAAGATAGAGATTGTTTAAGTGAGTTTCAGGGTTTCTCCATGCTGACTTCCGTAATTAAATGTGGCATAATTGCTAACAATAAAACCTCCAATGTTTTCCCGATCATGTTTTTTAATAGATACCTCACATGATCATCATATGTAGCATAAAATCTTAAAAATCAAGTGACATATCCATCTAAAGCAGCACAAACAAAATATCTCAAGATCTGTATACTATTACCATGGGAAAATAGCGCTGGAGACAGCACTGAAGAAAAAAAAAAATGACTGTAGTCTGGCTGAGGAGAAATTAAAAGTGACCAGATGGCTTCTGCCACTTCTGCTTTCAAAACTGCCTGCAACTCTTCCTCGTTTTGTAACGCTAATCTGCAGCCTTGCTAACAGCTTGCCCTTGTCCTAATGCCATTTCACTCTAATAGGCATAGTAGGCTCTGTGGCTGTGATGGGACACAGTAGAAAGCAAATTCTTGTGTCTTCTGGCCTGCCTGAGACTGTGTTAGCATCTACGGTGGTTCAAGAGGGACAGAGGAGACAAAGTTTCCTATAGCCTTAGAAGAATTAGTGGAGCCTATGTGTTAGGGGTTAAAATGTAGAATAAAACAAAAGGGTATGAAAAAAATAAAAAGGGGTGATCTCCTCTAAAGATTCATTTATGGCCTTTTTTTTTTTTTTAATAGAGTCAGTGCTGGGTTAGAATATGGTAGGAAAGAAAATATGGGTCAGAAATATTCAGGGAACCCTTGTAATTTAAATATTTAAAAAATAGCAGAGGAATCAAATCATTTTGACTATTTTGATAGGTAGTGGTGCTAATGGTTAACATGTTCGTCTGCTAACTGAAAGATTGGATGTCCGGGCCCACCCAAAGCTGCCTCAGAAGAAAGACCTGGTGATCTACTTTGAAAATCAGTTATTGAAAACCCTATGGAGCACAGTTCCCCTCTGACACACATGGGGTCACCATAAGTCTGAACTGACTCAACGGCAGCTGGTTTATTAGCTACTGAAGCTCCCAGCATACTACTTCTAGAATAGGCAGAATATCCAAAAGCATCCATTGTGTGATCTTAAAATCCTTGTATTAGAAACTATTAAAAGCCAAAAGCCAAACCAGTTGCCATTGAGTCGATCCCGATTCACAGAGACCCTATAGGACAGAGTAGAACTGCCAGGGTTTCCAAGGAGTGACTGGTGGATTTGAACTGCCAGCCTTTTGGATAGCAGCCAAACACTTTAACGACTGTGCCACCAGGACTCCTAGAAGCTGTTAGGTAGCTTTTAATGTTCCGTGTCTCTCTCCTAGCTTCTGGCAGTTGCCAACAATCTTTGACATTCCTTGGCTTAAGGTAACATAACTCCAAACTCTACCTCCATCTTCACATGGTCTTTTTCCCTGTATCTTCTCTGTGCCTCTGTGTCCGAATTTTCCTCTTCTTTCTCTTATAAAAGCTCCAATCATTGAATTTACCGCCTCCCACCCCCATCCGGTATGACTTCATCCTAACTTGATTAGATCTTCAAAGACCTTATTTCCATATAAGTCATATTCACAGGTACTGGGAGTTAGGACACAAATTTATCTTTTTAGGAGATATAATTCAACTTATTATATGCTTCTTTAAAAACTTTAGCAGGGAAATATTCTATTGACAGAAGGGTTGTTTCTTCAGTGTTGAGTAAGCTTTTACCTTTCTGAACATATCAAGATCAAGAAATATTTCATGGCATCTATTCATAGAAAAGGGATTCCTGGTGGCACAGTGGTTAAGCACTCGGCTATGAACCAAAGGGTCAGCAGTTTGAACCTACCAGAGTCTTTGTGGGAGAAAAGACATGACAATCTGCTCCCGTAAAGATTTACGGCCTAGGAAACCCTATGGGGCAGTTCTACTTTGTACTATAGGGTTGCTATGAGTCAGAATCAACTCGACAGCACACGATGACAACAATAACATTCATACAAAATCAGAAGTCATTAGGATAAAAGATAAAGAGCAAGGGCTCTGACCTCAGGCAGGCTTTTGTTTGCCTCCTGGCTCCAGGGCTTACAAACTGTGAGGTCTTAGACAACATACGTAAGATGTCAGTTTTCTCGTTTATAATATAGGATAATGATAGCACCCTAACGCCTACGCTGACTCTTGAGTGTTAAATGAGATTCTGTATGTAAGGGATTATCCTAGTGCTAAGTGCGCAGTAAGTGCTGAAAACATGATAGCTGATGCATTCATTAAAGATATCAAGTGTTTTAGAGTTAAAATCACCATATTCTATGTGTCGTCATCTAGTGTTGCCATAACAGAAATACTGCAAGCGGATGGCTTTACTAAAGAGAAATTAATTCTCTCACCGTCTAGTAGGCTACAAGTCCAAATTCAGGGCGTCATCTCCAGGGGAAGCCTTTCTCTCTCTGTTGTCAGCTCTGGAAGAAGGTCCTTGTCATCAGTCTTCCCTTGGTTTGGGAGCATTTCAGCACAGGAACCTCAGGTCCAAAGGACATGCTCTGCTCCCAGTGCCGCTTTCTTGGTGGTATGAGGTCCCCATGTGTCTCTGCTCGCTTCTCTCTTTTATATCTCAAAAGAGATTGGCCTAAGATACTATCTAATGTTGTAGATCTCATCAGTATAACTGCCACTAATCCATCTCATTACATCATAGTGATAGGATTTGCAACACATAGGGAAATCACATCAGGTGACAAAATGGTAGACAATCATATAATACTGGGAATCATGACCTAGCTAAGTTGACAGATATTTTTGGAGGACACAATTCAATCCATGACACTATGCCAGACATTTAGGGATTCAGTGATATTTCTTAGTTAATATTTTGTTTTTTTTCAGCTGAAAGAAAACACTTATTACACCACATAAATTAGGATTCCAACTTTGAAATGATCTGTGTTCATTGGATACTGGCTAAGGGTTGTTAGGTATAGGAACAAAATAAAAATTCTGTTTTCCATGTTATCTTTATGTCCCACAGCCTATTAGATTAGAAAAAGCATAAAGTGTGTATCCATCTGATATATTCTAAACCTATCTTCCATCCCCACTTAAGAAATATCCCCACCCCTCCAGCCACAGACTCTGATCAACTCACTATCTTTCCAGACAAGTCACTGAAATCAGTGCTTCTCAAGTTTTAATGCACAAAAGAATTGTCTGGAGGGCATGTTAGTTAAACAGATTCCTGGTCCCGACAACCAGAGATTCTGATTCTGTAGGTCTGGGGTCAGGTCTAGAGCCCAGGTGATGCTGAAGCAGATACTCCAAGGATTATGTTTTGAGTTGCAGTGACTGAAATTATCTGAGACTCAGCCTCCTTTGTTGAATATGAAACCATTATTTTACAGCTAATATCCTTTGAAGACAATAGTAACAAACTTTCAAAAGCCCTTTAGAATTTATAAGCACATTCACATTCAAAATCTCATTAGTAATGCAAACCTACCCTCTGGGGTAGGTTAACTGACCAGACATAGTAAGAGGAAACAAACTCAGAGAGATTAACTGACTTGTTCAATGTTCTGACAAGCCAGTATGTGTTGTAACCAAGACTGGAACTCAGATCCTCTGACTCTAAAATCTCCATCCGACATGCTAGGCTTCCGGTACAGGGTAAACTATCTGGGGATACATGATTTTAATGCCTTTATGAAATTTCTAAGAGTCCCTGGGCAGTGTAAGCCATTAAGTGCTTTACTACCAGCTGAAAGGTTAACAGTTTGAACCCATTCAGAGGTACCTTGGAAGACAGGCCTGGCAATTTGCTTCTGAAAGATAACAGTCTTGAAAACCCTATGGAGCAGTTCTGCTCTGCACACACGGGGTCATGATGTGTCAGAATCGACTTGGTGGCAACTAACAACAATAACATGAAGTTCTAGGCTAGTGTGAAGGTAAAAAGGTAAGCAACTACATATAATTAATTTGTTTATTCATTCACTAATTTATTCAATACGTGTTTGGATGATTATTAGTATTCTAAGTGGTAGGAAATATAAAAATGAGCAAAACACTCTCCTTATCCTAAAGTTGCTTACAGTCTAGCTGAGACTGAAAAGAAAGCAAACTAAATGCAATAAAGTATTGGAATCAATAAAAATCTGTACCAGGTAAGCAGGTTCACAAAGAAGAATAGCAGTTGTGGGATAGAATTACAGGCACCAGCTGAGGGTTATGTGAACATAGGGGAAGAAGTCATTAATTTAAGGTCCTTCTAGATTTAATACTCTATTATCTTACCGATTTTTAAATGTGCTATTTGTTCTTATGCACATTATTAAGTATAAAATATTGGTCTAAATTGGGCAAAAAAAAAAAAAAAAGACCAAGCCAAACTCATTGCTGTCGAATTGGTTCAGACTCATAGTTATTCTACAGGACAGAGTAGAACTGCCCCATAGAGTTTCCAAGCAGCGGCTGGTGGATTCGAACTGTTGACCTTTTGGTCAGCAGCCGTAGCTCTTAACCATTGGGCTAGCAGATCATCAATACAGAAATATAATTCCAAGTATAGGGCTAAATGATTTCCTGGGCTCTCTCTTCCTTCTTGTAGGTTTCATTTTTCTTTTCCTCCCTATGTATTCTACTTAGGTGTGGAGACCGAATTTGGGGACAGATAGCACATGACCTTTTTACTTGGGGCATTTTTGTTCAGTATTAAATGATTGAAATTTCTGTTTAAAAACAAATGCTGTGTATGAACCAGACTTTGTCATCCCTTCATTGACCATCACCTGCATTGAGAAGAGCTTGTGAGAAGTTGGGTGTATGCAGGGGCAATTTTGTAACCCCGACAACAGCTGCCTTCACATTCCCAGAATTCCATGTCCATGTATATAGTCTCCATTTCATTCTAAATCAAACTGTGATACAGAGCTGAAGCACTGATTCTTCCAGAAGAATCCCTTTTTTCACCACATGGACACATAAAATAACAATCAATTAAAATGTTTTTGTATAGTTTATAGAAGGAGCAGATGAGGAGATTTACCTCACATATCTGAAGCAAAAATATTCAAAATCCTCATTAGATATTTGCTCTCCAAACTCCTTTCTCAGCCCTTTCTGCTTTTTTTTTTTTTTTTAAGTCTTCCCATGGTATTGCACCCAGACTCCAGAGATTGTCCCTTCTTCCTTCCTCTCTTCAAAATTTTCTCTGAAGAATTTTAAGTATTTAATATTATGCATGGGACATTTCCTCTTGGCTCTCACTTGTATGTGAGTCCTCTAATAAGCTAGGCCTACTCTCCCAACGAGACGATCTTGCATTTGCTGTGACTTGAACACACCTTTGGGCTTTTCAACCTCAACCCCAAGCAGCTTAGCAACTTATTTCTTCCAAACAAGTGCACTCCCCAAGTGGAATTCTGACAGTGCAATTTTATCTCGTTGCATCTGATGTTCTCAAATCTCAATTTTACATTCAGGCAGAACTATTTGGACGTGGTGGGATAGAAATGGTCGCGATAAAATGTCCTGTGTCAAGCGAAATTATTGTATTATTTGCTCTCAATGGCAAACATAGTCCCACTGCACTCTTAACACTGGTGGAAGCATGGACAACAGATCCATGCAATTAATGATAATAAAAACCTAGTGTAGGTAGCAAATGAAAGATTAAAATAAAGCTATGTCATGATTATGAGCTACTAGCAGTATTAATTTGTCTCATGTATCAGAAATCAAACAAATTTTGTGCATATGAATTGATGATTAGTTCATATTATAAAAATGTATGTGCAACTGTATTTAGGCTGTATTAGCTTCATCTAAAACTATGACGTCTATGGGTTTAAACAAGCATATATTATTTTATTTGAAAAGCAAAAATCATACATTTTGGTATATTTGATGGTTTGAACTAGTGATTTTCTCAACGTAAGTGATGTCCTACTTGTAAGAGTTTTGAAACAGACAAACTTGAAATAGGTAAATTACTCAGTAGGAACCTTGTGTGCCTTCAAGTGGTTTCCAACTCATAGCAACCCTATAGGACAGAATAGAACTGCCCCCATAGGGTTTCCTAAGCTGAAATCTACCAGAGCAGATCGTCAGGTCTTTTCTCCTGCGGAGTGGCTGGTGGGTTTGAACTACCAATCTTTCAGTTAGCAGCCAAGCGCTTAACCAAGTAGAAAGATTAGGGAACCCAAACTGCTATTTCAGCCTCAAAACACCTCTCGTTACCCAGGACTATGTGTGCACTGAGGTGTCTTAGTCTTAAGTCTCACACTTAGACAAGTGATGTTTCTTGCTTTAAATCTCGCCACCGAACACAAAAAACAGCCCGTTTAAATATTACCAAAACTAACTTTGTTCTACAGATGTTATCCGATGCCTTGCGGAATACATGAACGTTTATAGATTCCTCCTATATAACAAAATTCAATGATAAAAGTGTAGTTGGTCAAAAAAATTCAACGAAATGGCAACAAGGGTTTTGTTTTTCTCCCCCCTATATTATTGACATTGTTTTCTTCCTCCTAAAACCTTCCAGCTGCCTTTGTGAAGTTCCCAGAATAATGATTAGCATTATTAAACCAGAGACTAAAAATCTTGGTACGGACTGACCCATGGGGACACATTGCTATAATGATTTTAAAATAAAATAATAAAAGGGGCGTCCCATAGGGAGCAAAGGTCTGACACATCCTCGTATTCTATTTGTCAAAATCATTCAAGAGTTCTTAAGAGTGATTAGAATTGGCTGCCAGAAACAGGTGCTCTCAAGTGTCTTGCCTTTGTGGTTGCCTACCCAGGTTTCCCAGTCCTTGGTTGAACATTAACGTTCTCGGAAGGATATAATGTGGAATATAACTCTAGTGATCTCTTCCAGTAGAGGCTGAGGCCATTTCTTAAAACTCATTATCCAGGTCCCATCTACGGTGTCTTCTTCTCAATGCACACACATACACATGCACACACACACACACACACATACACACACACATTCTTTTCTACTTTTCTCGATATAGACTGAATAAAGCATTTTGTTTCCCACATTTTTCTCTAGAAGACTGGTACAATTTTTCCCAATGTACTTCAAAAAAGCCATATTCATACTATAATTATCCTATAGCTTACAGATGCTGATACTTTGGCGTGGAGGGGGGTTTTGCCTCTATAACTAAAAAAAAAAAAAAAAAAAAATCAGCTATTCCTCTGTTTATCAGGCTTATTCTGTTAACATCTTGTCACCCACGGTACCCAGTCAGCTTGACAAAGTCCAAGAACTCTCATAGGGAGCAA
This sequence comes from Dugong dugon, assembly GCA_030035585.1. Classification (NCBI taxonomy): domain Eukaryota; kingdom Metazoa; phylum Chordata; class Mammalia; order Sirenia; family Dugongidae; genus Dugong; species Dugong dugon. The sequence goes on from CM057472.1 coordinate 88,365,015, forward strand.
TGTTAATTATAACCCCTTTATGTCTTTTAAGGAAACCCTGATGGCATAGTGGTTAAGAGTTCGGCCGCTAACCAAAAGGTCGGCAGTCGGAATCCACCAAGTGCTCCCTGGAAACCCTATGAGGCAGTTCTGCTCTGTCCTATTAGGTCGCTATGAGTCGGAATCGACTCGATGGCAATGGGTTTAATGGGAACGGGGATATGTCTTTTGTCTTTTCAAATATGACTTCTATGGCTAAGAATAAACGGGATGAATTTCCTAGAGTAGAATCCATGAACCCATATGTATTTGTACTTCAATCCCTGCCACTACAGGCTCTACCCCACACTTAAACACACACACACACACACACACACACACACACACACACACACACACACACACACACACATACACACGCACAGGCACAAACATACTTTCTTCTAATTGGAAAATACCCTTGGGATGTCCTTTGCCCCTACTGGACAAGCATGAAACAGATTCCAGTACCTACCTCTCACCCCCAAATCAGTTTTGTCTTGCTAACCTCTCACCAACCCTAGCTTGCTGTTCTGTATTTCTATTTTCCCTAAATGCAACTTACTTTAAGCATGTTTTAACTTGATCAGCATTCCTACAGTTCAAGGATAATAGATGATAACCCATTTGTTAGTCTTAGCCACTTTCTTCTCTTTTAAATGTCTACTTATGACGTACATCCAGACTGCACGCCCTTTTTATTTTCTTAAAGAGACAAAACCAAGAAAAAGAAACATTTTTTTGAAGAAAATGCAAAATTTGTTTTTAATTTTGGCTATTACAAGACAAAAGGGGAATCAACAAGTCAGAAAAGCAAAGCAAAAATAGTGTCCCCTGACTGCTCTGTCTGTGCCTCTTTAGTGTGTGCATCTGGTTGTTCATCTCTGAAAGTGTGTGAAATATATTTTTCTTTAAATTTTTTTTTTATTTCTCCCTTCTTGTTTGAGAATTAAGCGCTTTTTTGTATTATATCTATCTATCTATATATATATATATCAATGTGTTTCTTTTTAATTGCTAGATCTCTAGATTTGGTTTTATCCAAACTTACAAGAAAAAAGTTATGAATTGTTTTCTGCAATTTTTCCCCACTCCCTCTTTAAATGTGGAACAACTTCAGCTGCGGAATCCCCACATCCACATCTTTCAAATTAGCCCGGTCTCATTGCAAATTATGTGCAAAATGGGTGGCATGGGGACCGCGGACAGGTGTCATTCAGATTGTGACAACACTATTTCTATATGGGGAAGTCACTGGCAATTAGCATGTGGGCTTCCTATCTTTAACTTTCCTTGGGGTCACCTCTGCAGACATCTAAACCCCCTAACTCTAGATGGGGCTGTGTGGCTGCCGATGAAGTTGTTCAACCTGAATGGATAAATCTAGTCTCCTTGTTTTTTGCTTTTAATCTTTTGATTATTTATATTATTATTTTATGTATTTTTGCTATTTTGAGTAGGAAAAAAAGTTTAACTGTTTCTATTATTTGAAAATCTTTAATGAAACTGTAATAATTTTTGGAGTAATTGCATGTTGAAGAAGTTGCAGCTTAGGGTGTGTGAGACTGTCAGTGTTAGAGTTCTGTTCTTTATTCCATAGATGGGCATGTGTGGGCTCATTTGTTTTTGTATATTGCCCATCCCTTCCTTACAGCCAGAAGCTCTAATGCAGCTAGATCACTCCGTGCCGCCCTTACATGGACATGGCGACTCACTTACACATTTACTCCCATCATCTTCATCTCCTGTGTTGTACACTCATAGATACAACCCTCCCCTCTAAGCATCTTTCCTTCCCATACTCCCTCCTTTCTTTAGCATTGTTAAAATTTATGTGCTGTCATTCATCCCCTTAAATTAAAGAAAGTCTAAAATTTGTCAAAAGGACAAAAAAATTTTTTTTTAATTAAATGTATATCTGAGAACCTGTAACAATGCAGAAATTCATTCAAAACCCTTTAGATTCATAGATTTTTTTAAAAGCAAATTATAAAAGTAAACAGGTTTTTTTTTATTTTTTAAATCATAGCAATCGGAACTGTTTTAAATTCAAAGCCGATGCCCTCCCAAGCCCCTACAAAGTAAAAATTTGTTAAAGTGCAGACTTTTTTTTTTTTCTTTTCATGTTCTGTGGTGTGGATGTATGTGTTGTTGCCTCCCTGTATCATCCTCTGTTGTAAATTATTATATTTGAAAAATTAGACATTTCACTCAAAAGTTTTTAAGAAATGACAAAAAAGCAAGTTACAAGAATGTGACAATTCTATTTGTCCAAGAGCATTCTTACACAACTTTCTTTTGTAAATTTTTCTTTCATGCCAAAAAACATGCGGGCAATTTGTTGATGTAAGTTGACTATAAATTAATATGGTATGCTTTTTTTCCGTTTAAATTATTTTATCTATATGGAAATGATTTCTTTGTTTGTTTTTTTTTAAAAAAAAAAAAAAAACCTCTATTTTTTATTTGCTTTTCCATTTCTTTTCTTTCTTATATTGTGAATGCCTTGTGGCCGCTGTTTGCTCTCCTTTCCCCTAACTTACTTTGGCAATGAAGTGATTTTATTTTCTACTCTATGTTTTAAATGCCATCTTAAATATTTTATTTCATTTGTGTCTATTTGCTTAATTTTCACTGTTATGTTTTGTGCTGAATTGCTTCTAATAATCAATGTGAATTCTACTCTTGGTAGAAGGGGATAAATAAATCGTCCTTACCACCCAAGGCAAGCCTGGCCTCTTTGCCTGAACTTTTTTTTTTTTTACCACCAACTTTAAAGCCTTGAAAGTAATGGTAGGCTCTACAGTGGGATAATAAAATTCGTTACTGCCTATGGGAGGCCTGTACCCCAGAAGAAAATGGGTTGAGTGAGCTCTAAATGTTATCAGTTTTAATTGTACCTTCATTTAATTTCTTAGAAAGCATTCAAGGAAATCAGTCCTTTATGTTATTTTCTATAAGCAAAGGGGAAATAAGGTACTCTCAAGTGATTATGGTAGAGTTTGGTTATCCAGGATTATACTATCACCATCACCACAGGCTACAAAATCAATTTTACTGAGAAAAAAGACAGAAAATCCCAGGCATTTAAAATGTTGTCGTATGATATTTGTACCTTCCAATGTATAGAACTAATTAAACTACTGGCATAAGTGCACACACGCACACACACACACACACAGTCTATTTCTCTCTCTCTCTTTCCCTCCTTTTTCCTTTCTGTTAATAGTTGCCATTTCTCTCAAGGATTTAATCAGGTAAGCTTTAAAGGGATCCTAAGATTCTACCAAGAAGACACATCATGATTTTCACATCTAAAGTTTTACTTAGGAACTCTTTCAGGTAGGTACCGCCATTGTGTGTGAATCCAAGTTGAGAGTATTTCTTGACCCTAAGGGTATTTGCATCGATACCTCAGAAAACATTGGTAAGAAGCACTGTATAATTTCTTTAAAAAGAATAAGTTACTATTTCACTTTAATTTTAGATATTAGTGTTATTTGAAACTGTTAGAGAAATATCAGACTGAAAGTACATAATAGATACGCCTCCAACACAGCAGCTTGAATGAATGGGCTCCTTTTGCCACCATTTATATGATTTCAAGTTGTCTGCCATGTTGGATATTATTTTAGGTTTAAAACCAAAAACTTCCTAGATGGGGTGTTATGTCAGTTAGGGTTAGTCAGCAGAACAGAATCAACAGAAGATACATAGACAGATGATAGATAGCTAGATGGCTAGATAGATCGATTTGGAGGAATTGACTTGTCCAATTATGCCAGGAGGGGACCGGCAAGTCCGAAATCCATAGGGCAAGCTGGAACTCAGGTAGGATTTTTATGTTACAGTCTTAAGGCAGGATTTCTTCTTCTTCGGGAAGCCTCAATTTTTGCTCTCAAGGCCTTCAACCGATTGCATAAGAAGGGTAATCTCCTTTACTTAAAGTCAACTGTTTGTGTGAGTCCAGAGACAAAACTTTTAATTAATATGCAAATGAAAACTCCACATAACACTCTTTATTTTACAGTGTATAATGATGTCAAGGGGCTATGGCTCATCTTACCTGGGCATGTGTTGAAGTACAGAATCTGTAACTTTTGAGTCAGCCCCATTTCAGACATACTGTTTGCTTTACGAGGGAAAAAGTAAAAAAAAAAAAAAAAAAAGTCGTACTAGAAATTGTCATCACATTAAAATGTAAGTTAAAACCACATTGAGACACTTGAGTTCTTTCTGGCATCTTCTCCCTGAGTACTTGCCATATTTGCCCATGACTATTTTTCCTGATGGTGGATGGTGAGCAATTTCATGGTTACAAGCATCTACCACCACTGGGATATTTATGTGTTACAAGTACTCACTTCAGAGGCCCCAAATAACTGAATGAATATCTTTGAACAACTGACTTAGCGGAGGAAAGGATTATTTCTTCCCATGAGATGCGAATTTCCAAGCAGAGATTAGAAAAATGCAAGTAAGAGATGAGGTAAAGGAGCCGAATATACACAAAAGAAATTCAAGGAATTGGAGTGTGGTGTCCTCTCCCAGAGTCTCGCTCTTCAGCACCACTGTTTCGGTATTTTCGTGACTCTCAGACTCAGACATCTCCAGAGAGATAACAGTCAGAGCCACAGTGAAACTTCATGCTGCTCCACTTGGTTTTTAGATGACCCACTACATTTACCATCACCCACAACATTCTCATAGTTCGGAAGAGTTCTATTAAATTTTTAACACACTGTCTTTTCCAATGGCAGAGAGCCCCTTTTGCGGGATATCAGCCCTAGAAGCATGAATTATGTATCTATAAATACACTTATAAAGCAAAAAAGCAGGGCAGCCTTCAGGGCTAAAATAAACCTTTTATATCCCTAGTGATCTCTCTAGTTTAAAGAAAAGCACAACCCTGTCAAAAGAAGAGTATATATTCCCAATTTAAAATGCTAGCTTTAAGGGATTCAGATAGTTCTTATTCCAAACCAAAGAAAAATTCTGGGAGTGGCATAGGAAATTAGAGTTTTGATGGATATCAGGTTTTGTATCACTTTGCCTGTTACTCTTTATGACTTTAGGCTTGTGACTTGCATGAATACTTTTGAAAGCATAGACATCTGGTTGATCCTTAACTCTGTAGCCCATGGGCAGTGAAAAAAAATGTATTATCAGCTGCTCCAATATTTCTGAGGGCAGACAACCTGGATTAAAACAAATAAGCAAAGTCTTACATACCCTCACACAGATTAACACAATTCTATTAAGGATCTTATAATGGGAAAAACAATTCTCCCCCATTTCAAATGATGTGTGAACTTGAATTCCCCAGTACCTTATATCTTAAATGTTAAAGGTGGAATTTGATATTAAAATTGATTATACACACCAATTCATACAGCTCTCACAAGAAGCTTTCAAGTTTATGATTATCTAAAATTTTCAGTCTCATTTCACTATAATTTCCATTTGTATTAATGACTCCTGCATCTTAGCCAACTCCCTTTTCAACTAAAAGCACTCTTCCAATTCCTTGAGATGCCAGAAAAAAATCAAATAGGTACAAAAGCTTCTATCATTTCATTGATTAAGTACCAGCAGACTTTGGGCTCAAAGAGGGCATCACTTACCATTTTTATTATTGCTGCCAGCATTAATGACAAAATGGCAAAGAAAACTGAAGACAGATTCTGTTATTCAAATTCAACAATAGCATACCCATCATTTTCGTTTTGAAATAAGCTCTTATCCTATCCCTTGGGGGCTCACCAGGCTTTCAGAGTCCTTGATAGATAAGTGATCTGCAGGACCCTCTTTCCACCCCGTTATGAAAAAGGTGAGTTTTATCTTTTTCAAAAAAATCCAAGGGAGCTGTCTGCATTAGCATGTTGAATGAGAAGGAAATAGCAATGTAAAGTGGGAGTGACTCAATTGCAGAGTGAGCAGTTTGTAGAGCTCACAGATTTTTAATAACAAAGACTCTGCAGAAGCTTTAGCTAGGATGAAAAAAAAACAAAACAAATGAAGAACAGGCAAATTTAAGACTCCAGTTGGGTGTCACAGATGGTTTGCTAAAATTGCAAATGAATGCCAGTCTGTAATCATGAATGCAGTGATCTTAATCTCACTCAAAGGGAATGTAGCATCCTACCCAACAGTTTGCCTTTGTATTTAAATTATTTGTACAGGCGTTTGCCTCCCAACAAATCATTTATCCCTTGTCCTTTATCCCAGTTTCCTCTCTGTTTGCTCTATGTGGGGTAGATTTTTGTCGCTGCCATAAGGAACAAATGACTCTGGGTATTTGTGCCAGAAAAGAACACACGTGCTAAACTTTTGTTCTAGTTAAGCAGGATAAAAATTTCCTGTTTTGTTCCTGGAAGTCAAGTGAAATAATGCCTGAGAAATCCCTAGGGAATCTTTAGGCAGATTGCGTGGGCCTCCACTTCTTCCCTCACACCGCTGTTCTCTTACACAAACACTGCCCTGTCCCATGTATCACCTTACATATACCACTTGGGGCCACCCTACTAGAAGAAGAAGAAAAGAAAAGCTAGCTCAGGGTGAGTTTTAGGACTAGCTTACCTTTAGGGAACTATGCTCCAAATCCCATTTATAAAAACTAGCAAAAGTGTGTAAATTATGCATTAAGTAAGTTGCAAGGTATATGAATTATATATGTTCACGATGTAAAAAATAGGCAAGTTGGCCAAATAAAGCAAATCTGAAGCCTTGGCATTTCTGCAAAGTATTTTGCTCAATAGTTTCAAACTCTGAGCACTAGAATAGAAGCTTGGGTTTAAAGCACAGGCAAAAATATCCTGAGAGTCTCAGAAAAGTTCTTGTTTTATTTCCTCACATATGATAGAATTATCAGGTGGGCCAGAGATGTTAGGACAACATTTTTGTTGTCTCTTCTCTTTCAAAGGGTATACATTATATTCATTTAATCCCTCTCCCAACTCAATTTCTTTCTGCATAACACAGGATTATTGGCTAAATAGGGAAGGAGTAAGGGCATCTGGCATGGGTGCAAGCAAATCTATTCAGGTGCTTTGAAGGTCTGCAATAGCTTTCTTCTCCGGAGGCCCTTCTCTTAGCACACCTGAAACCTGGACAATTTAGATGCCACAGTTCTTTCTGAGACATGGAAAGAGTTTAAAGACACAAGGTGTGGAAAGCTGAGTGGAATGTGTTCCAATTCCACATTAGAATGTGAGTCAGCTTTCGTATAGAACACTGGAAGACTGTGTAAGCTCAAAGGCTTGTCCACGTGCAATGTCCCCCATATCTTTGCAGTATTGAACCACATATCTGGCTTTGCCACAGGCAAAGAGAAGGGCGCACATAAGGGAAAGTCATATCTGTTAACAGATGCTCAGAAACTTGCCATCCCATTATTACTGACTTATTCCCAAGGGAAGAACCCTGAAGGATATTGTATTTGGTTGAGTGTTTAGTGACCCAGCTCAGAATGAGGCCTTCATGAACAATAGCATGTCATCAACTCAACTTGTTGATTTAATGGAACAGGTAAACATCTTGACATCCCTGCTAGAGGATTTGGAAAAATCATAGTTGGAATTTTTTTTTTTTTTTCTGGAATAAGTTCAGTAAAAAGACATGGACTATGACTTCTTGATATCCTTTCTTTGTTTGATTTTCAAACATTACCAAGAGCCGTGGAAAAGGCTTTGATTATCTTGCTTACATAGGTGAATAATAAGTTTAACACCACCGTTAGGTGAGCAACATCCACCATAGAATATTTTGATACTCATCATTTGCAAGCACTGTGATTTAGTAAACTATTCTGAACTTTTATTTTCCCAACTCAGTCCACGTATATATTAAGTGCAATACCTATGTGTTGAGGGTAAATCAATGTATTTTTGCCACACTAGCTGAGAATCACTGATTTAAAAAACTCACTTTTGCTAGTCTACATTTCTGAATCTAAAAGCAAGTTTTCAGCAAGTCATGGATATCTAGGCTGGGTATTTTTGAAATCTAGCTTCCAGCTCAGCATATATTGTATGTAGCATAAAAGCAATACATAAGCAAATATTAGACTAATGCAAACAGAGTGGTCACTCAATAGTCAGGGAGCTTTCTAGAAAAGTATAGTCAAAATGAATACTTTCAGCCTCTTGTAAGTTCCCTCCATTTAGCTTACAGAAAAGGACAGTAATTAATAAATGTAAAATAAAAGGTAGTAACTTAAGAACATACTAAAGATGAGTATTTTATGTTCTTTGATCTTGGTCTCAGTGACATGGAGAATATGCCATTCTCATTTTCATGAAAGCAAGTAAGTAGAAACCCAAGAAGATAATAAAGAAATGTTACAGCTTATGAATTAAACACACGTGCGTGCACACACACACACACACACACACACAGTTTTGATAGCCAGTCAGTATTTGCAACAATATAAATGAATGAATGGTATCATTTCATAAGCAGATCCTGGAAATGGCATATTTGAATTCTATTTAAATAATTACTTGAGAGTATCTAAGTCCCCAATCTAAGGATTTCAGATTGTGGTGGCAAGAGGCATATCATGGGCTCGAAATCAGTCTACAGTGATTAGGCTACAGCCAGAAAGGCTCCATATGCGATCCAGGTCATTGAATATAATCTGAGGCATAACCTGTGAACTACATTCACTTAGGGTGACTATGAATTGTGTTTGCAAATATACTAATTCTGTTTTTCTTTTTCTTTTCAATCCCAGGAGGTGAATTAGTTATCCCTCTTCTTGTAGAAGACCCTTTAGCTACCCCTCCTATTGCTACTCGTCCACCTTCCATTACACTCCCCCCTACCTTTCGCCCCCTCCTCACCATTATTGAGACCACCAAAGATTCCCTGTCCATGACCTCTGAGGCGGGGTTACCTTGCTTGTCGGACCAAGGCAGCGATGGTTGTGATGATGATGGCTTGGTGATATCTGGGTATGGCTCAGGGGAAACCTTTGACTCTAACCTGCCCCCTACTGATGATGAAGATTTTTACACCACCTTCTCCTTGGTAACAGATAAGAGTCTTTCCACTTCAATCTTCGAAGGTGGCTACAAAGCACATGCGCCCAAGTGGGAATCCAAGGACTTTAGACCTAACAAAGTCTCCGAAACTAGTAGGACTACTACCACATCTTTGTCCCCTGAGCTGATCCGCTTCACAGCTTCCTCCTCGTCTGGGATGGTGCCCAAATTGCCAGCTGGCAAAATGAATAACCGTGATCTCAAACCCCAGCCTGATATAGTCTTGCTTCCGTTGCCCACTGCCTATGAGCTAGACAGCACCAAACTGAAGAACCCACTAATTACTTCCCCCATGTTCCGTAATGTGCCCACAGCAAACCCCACGGAGCCAGGAATCAGACGGGTTCCGGGGGCCTCAGAGGTGATCCGGGAGTCGAGCAGTACAACAGGGATGGTCGTCGGTATTGTGGCTGCTGCCGCCCTCTGCATCTTGATCCTCCTGTATGCCATGTACAAGTACAGGAACAGGGACGAGGGGTCCTATCAAGTGGACGAGACGCGGAACTACATCAGCAACTCGGCCCAGAGCAACGGCACGCTCCTCAAGGAGAAGCAACAGAGCTCAAAGAGCGGCCACAAGAAACAGAAAAACAAGGACAAAGAGTATTATGTGTAAAGACAATACTACTACTAATAAATGAATTTAAAAAAACAGAATTATTTATATATAAATATATAAATACTTTGAAAATGAGATTTGACAGATGTCAGAACTGTTGTAACTATGAGATGGGGTATACCATAACTCTGGTGGGAAAAAAACATTTTTAAAAGGACACACACAAAGATGCATCTATCTCTAAAATTCCTCCATGGCTGCTGTGTTTCAGTCATCACTCGGAGACGAAAGTTCTTTCTGCCCTGCTGTATCATAGAGCACACACTTAGCACTCTGGAGCAAGCAAATGGCTCCACCACTTTAGCGGACTTGGACGCTTCCTTCTCTTGAGGACCTTTCGACAAAAGGTAGAAGACTTCATGGCTTACTTGTTCCATAACTCCAAGTGAGTCTGTAATGATGTTGTGAAGCTTGATTGTAACGATGTTTCTTTTTTCAGTTTAATTATGTAAAAAAAAGAAAACAAAAAAAAGTTTAAAAAGAAAAAGAAACAAAAAAAAAAAAAAAAATCCCCTTATCTGGTTCTGGCTGGTGTGCGGGTAACTTTTCAAGATCTAAGGGGAAAATGGCTTTTGGGTTTTTGTTTATTTTTTGAGAATGACTGGACATAAGTTAAGAAGAAAAAAAAACTCAGAAAAATAAAAATGAGAGAGACTTTTGCCGTATATGAACTCAAAAGCTACTGTGGCGTCCACTCTCCATATCAGGTTGTGGTGTCTCTAGCATCTGTTGTTTGTTTCCTATAAGATGCTTTGCTGAACACATAGCAAAACCATGTGAAGGATGATAATGTTGATTTGAAAAGCTGGTCCGCCAGGATCTAATTCCAGAATTTGTCACCCAAACCCTGAACAGATGGGTTCAGGGATGGTTTTATCAGAGCTATTGGTTTTATTTAACGATAGTGTTCCTGTTCATTAGCCCGGCCAAACTGTGGTAAAGGGGAAAGCCCCATAAACTAAAACAGAGTCTCTCCTAGCCAAGTGGGAGGGTGGGCTGGATCTGTGACTGCCTGACGTGCATGCAAATACAAAAGAAAAGACAATAATGAAAGTCTGTCAAATAATCAAACCAGACTGCCAGACAGGAGTTCAACTTGTGATGGAACCACAAAAGGTCACACAAGCCAAACATCATAATGGAGTGCAAAATACATAGTTCTCCCCACCCCAGCCATCAACGTGTTAATGTTTTTCATAGTGTTTTAATTTTGCAACCTGACATTAATGGATAATTCTATCCTTCCATTGACTCACGTCTCCCTTTACCCATCTTTTTAAAAATTATGACTAATTAAATCAATGAATAAAGCTGCTGTGACACACACACGAAAAGGAATTTAATAGTATAATATATATAAATAAATATATATACAGATATATTTATCATGGTATGTTTGATGGGACGACTGAAACAGGCAATCTGTTAAAGTCTTGAAGCAGAATGAGAATGTTGTTTTAAAAGAAAATAAGAAAACAACAAAAAAGCAAACCTTATAATGTGAAGAAAGTGTGAGTTTTAGTTTTGTCACAGTTGACTGTGTCAAAGAGAAAAAAAAAATCTCAGATTTTGTTTACATATTTTACTACATTTTTGCTGGTATAATTCCTTAGCTACCTATGTACATACTGCTTTGAGAAATGTTCTTTCTCTTTGTTTATTTCAGTTTGTTGGGTTTATATTCCAATTGTCTTTCTTTCTTTTTGAAAAGAGGAAACAATGTACAGAAAAAAAATAAAATAAAATGGTTGTGTGGCCATACCTATCCAAAAAGCAAGAGAAAAACCAGACAAATATTCACGCAAAAATGGGGTGTGTCCTCCAAAGGGTCAGATATATACTATTTCTTTGTACAGATGAAAATCAGCTGTTTAGATTTAGAAATCTAATCTTGCTGGTCTTTGTAAGTTGCATGACTATTTGACTTTGAAAAACTATCTTAAAGACATGGGGCAAAACGCGCAATCTAAACAATGGTAGCGTTTTCCAATGTGTATGGAAAGAGGTGTTCCTCATTATCTGATATTTCCATGTGTTAAGAGTTTTTTCCTAACTTTTTCTGTTGTCATTAAAAAAAGACAGGATTATAAAGAGATATCAAAGCACGATTTTAGATAATATAAATGGCCCAACCTATATGAAGTTGATTATATCTCGATGTCTGTAAAAGATTGCTGTTTTTTGGAGTCTTGAGGTCTTGTAAACTGATTTCCTGCTTTCTTTCTTTACAATTTTTTTTTTTTTTTTAATTTGAGTAAAACTACATTTGTTATATTCCTTTTAGTGTAAGTTTCTATTTGGAAATCTTATGGGAACATGTGCATACTGTGTGTGAGCTTCTACCATATTCCTGTTGTTTTATGAGCAGACCCTTAAGGAATTTATTTTATGATGTTGTGACGTTACTGCTTTTTCTTTCTCCTTTTCTCTTTTGTTTCATATTTGCCTTTTCGTTCAAGGATATGCTTAGCAATAAAATGTTCTTCCCAAAACCTTGTATGTTGATGCACTTTTATTTTCTAGATATTTGGGGGAAAAAAATCTTGGACTGAGGCTAGATATGCTGTAGCTTATTAAAAGCCAGGTAAGCTAAGACCATTTTTATGTGATATAAAATATTCTAACCAGTTGCTAGTTACTTATGTCAACTTACCAAAAGTGGTGTATTTATGGGATAAACAATTATTGTCTGTCAGCTGAGGGATTATGGTCTAGATCTCTGTGATAGATCAGGAGAGAACACACTTTTCTGAAAAGGTAAGATGACATAAACATTTTATTCTGTAAAAATTATTGGAGACTATATTTTAAAAGATGTTTGGTACCTTTAAAGTATCTGCTGTAAGTCAACAAATACTAAAGAGTATTCCAGAACCATGTTCATATAGTGCCTTGAGCATACCTGCCTTCCAAGCTTCCCTGCCTTACTGAAATCAAGATAAAAAAGCACTTAATACAAAAACAAAATGTAAATGACAGCTTAAATTTAAAAGCTTCTTTCTAGATTTTTTTAAATTATAAAACTCTTCATAAACTGATTTTAGTTGGAAGTTTTCTCATATCTCGGATGCCTTTGATTTGCTAGTTCCCTAAGCACACGCTTACTTTTCCCACTGGATAATTGATCTCAATACCCTATGTTTTTCACCATGATCTGGGAATATGAGTTCAGCTGAGCAAGCTGTACTCGATTCATACTGAACAGCGGTACTCGATTCATATCAGTTACTGGTTTTCAAGGCGTCAGAATGAAAACCAAATGTATTTAACACTGTTTCTTCAGATTTCATTAGTGGAATGATCATGCTATTGGCTATTATGAAACGGAAGAACAATGAGGCTCAGCAATGTCAAACTATAGGAAGTTTCTTCTTTTGTTCCTATTTCAGATAATTTACTTAAAGTAAAGCAATTGTTTATCAAATTCTGTTATGTGCCAGGTACTGTGTTAAGTGTTTTGATTATATGCTGTCTCTTCAGTCCCTGGGTGGCAGATGGTATTTCCCCTATCCTAAAGATGAGGAAACAAAGATATAAAGAGCTTAAAGACAACTTGGCTAATAAATTTCCTATCATGTTAAAAATTCGGACTTTGCTGACATGGATGTCAGTGGATATGGTGGATAGAACACAGGCATTGTGGCCAGACAGAGTTTGGTTGATACCCTAGCTGGACCACCCCCCGTGTGTGAGCAGATTTGATTATCTCCATGAGCATTGGCTTCTTCACCTGAAAAATGTGACACCTCAATGATCTTGCCTTGTGAGGTGGTCTTGAGAAATAAATGGAATAATATGGAATATTTTTAACTCTGGCATCTAGTAAATCTTCAACAAGGCTAGTCCTCTTCTTCCCTACTTTGAGTCCTATGCTATTGCCTATATAATAGCTGCTTTCTAGAATTAGAAGTTCTATACTACATTTTACACTAAAAAATGATTTATTAAGTAGTTGTCAAGCAAAGTAGCCAAGTCATGCCTACAGTTCACTAGCTATAATTGACAAAGCTAGCCCCTTTCTAGTCGTATACTTTAATTACAGGCATACATATAATTAGTAAAAATGTGCTATTGACATTTGGTGGCATAAGTGGCTGACATCACATTTCAAGCTAGTGGTCAGAAGATAAGTAAAGTGAGGCCAGATCTGGGTAATGTTAACCCTGCCAGAAAAGTTCAAGAGATGGGCAATGTTGTGGATTCCATCAGTATCTAAGTAGCATTTGCTCAGATGCACTGGTTAAATTCTATCAACAAAGGTAATATTTTAATTACATTTCCATGGGGAATTATTGAGACTACACCATGCCTTTCCATTGTGTTGAAGTTTGGACATGGGCTTAAGACCCAGAAACGCTCAGTTCAGATCTTGGCTCTGAATCCTGGGTTTGACTGTTACTAGCTGTGAAACATTGAGGAAGGTTGTCATGACTCTAGCTTCATCTGTGAAATTTGGATGATATTACACACCTCGAAGTGATATTTTACAATTAAATGAGCTAATGTAGATATAAGTGCTCAGTACAGTGCCTGGCCCATGGCCCTCAATCAATGATGGCCATAATTGTCATTTTAACTATCTGTTATTGCCTTAGAAAAAAGAAGCCAAAAATCCTCCCAAAAGCCTGGAAAGGATAGGTGTTGGGGAGCCCCAAAGCAATCGTTTTACTTCTGTCACCTAAAATCATAACTTTTTATTTCCCTATATTTGAAATCATATCGATTTAATGATTCTTTGAGTTCCTCTGGAGTCTTCCAGCAGAACGTGCACAGCTCTAGAAAAACCAAAACCTATTGCCATTGAGTTGATTCTGATTCATAGCGACCCTGTAGAACTGAGTAGACCTGCCCCATAGGGTTTCCAAGGAGCAACTGGTGGATTTGAACTGCCGACCTTTTGGTTAGCAGCTCTAGCTCTTAACCACTGTGCCACCAGAACTCTGCACCGCTCTATAAAACCCTAAATTTCAACAAGCTCTGTAGTTCTAGGGCCCATAAGAAAAGTTAAAAAGTTAATCTATTCTGTCCTTTAGAGGACAATCTTCTTTCTATCCCTTGTATCCCTCCATCCCTTTATACCCACAGAGCCTTAGACATCCCTTCCAAATCCTGTATTAGCTTTTCTCCCAACAGACTCTCTGTCTCTATTTAATGTACTATCTAAGGACCATTTTAAAAATTGACACTTTGATTATTCAAGAAATATTTACTGAGTATTTATGTGCAGCCAATCTACCATTCTCTACTGTTACTTTGTTTCATAGCAAAAAAAAAGGCTATGTGGAATTTAAGCCATTTTGTCTCCTATATAAAACCCGTTGCTGTTGAGGCAATTTCAACTCATAGCTACCCTGTAGGACCGAGTAGAACTGCTCTATAGGGTTTCCAAGGAGCAGCTGGTAGATTTGAAGTACCGACCTTTTGGTTAGCAACCGAGCTCTTCACTGCTTTGCCAGGCTCTTCTCCCATATTCAAGTTGAAGTTCAGTCTTTCTCCAAAAATACTCAAACCCTGCATCATTTGTCCCAAGTTGAAATAATATTGTTTGAGATCGGTTTGCTCATTAGTTGCTACATTGAACATTTAGCAAATGATTTACTATAAGTTTAAATTGAGGGTCAAGTGAGGGTGCACAAAAAATGACATTACAGGGAACACAAACAAGCGGTCGAGTAAGTACAAACTACGTTCTTTGAAGGTTCCCAAGAAATTATTTAAGGGAGTGCTTCATAGAAAGGTTAGCATGTTAAGTACATCTTGAAAAATTGATAAGATATTGATAGATTGTAGGCCATTCCAAGCAAAGTATTGAAGTGGGAGAGAGTAGAATCAAAACTCTAATTTGGATGAAACAAAGATTGTGTAAAGCAGGAAGATTTGTAGGTCAGACTCAGAGAGCCATGAATTTCTCGCTAAATGCACTTTGGAAGAATGTGGATTTTATTTAGTAGGTAATTAGCAGCCACCAAAATGACAATGATAATACTAAAAATTTCTATGTGGATTGCGGTGAACATGTTAGTGTCCTTAACACAAAATAAGGATGGCAAAAAGATAGCCAAGTTTTAGAAGAAAACAAAAAAAGATAGAGCTTTGATGACATAGGAACTTATGGAATTAAATATAAGCATAATGTATTTCAGGTGCCAATGGACTAGCCAAGATCTGGGACCTTCACAGAGGACTCAAGACTAAAAATGTAGAAATGGAAGTTATTCACATAAAGGTGTTAGCTGAAATGATTGAAATGTACATGTGTGAGTGTGTGTATGTGAATGACCTAAGACAGCTGTATGAAATAAATTTATCATTCAGGAGAGGTAACCAGCAGAAGAATATGGAAAAGCTAAGGAAGGAGAGTTTTACAAAAAAGTAGTTGTTCAACAGTGTCTGAAATGAGTCCAAGAAGAACAGGAACTGGAAAAGGCTATTGGGTTTGTTAGGAGGTCCCTGACGATCTTCAAAAACATAAGGTTGATAGATAATAAAAAATAACAGTAGCTTACATTTCTTGAGTGTTTACTATGTGCCAAGGACTATTCTAAGTGACTTACATAGATAAACATATTTAGGTAAAGTAAAAGCCAAGATGAGATGAAATGATAATAGTATGTCAGAAGGAAAAAGGGGAAGAGTGGAAACAGGTTTATTGGATGCTTGCTTGGAAAATTTTGAATTTTGTCAGTGAGAGGGAAAAGCAAGATGCGAAAATGTTTTGAAATGTTCTCAGGTTCAAAGTCTAGTTCGTTACTGAGTGCAAAGGAACTGAGCACACTGGAAGAGAAAAATAATAACTGATAAATTCCTAGAGAAGGTGAAAAGTGATTGGAGGGGTCAAGGTTCTAGAGAGAGGTGTTCCTCTGAAGGAAACGGGGGTTAAGTCCTTTTCATGATATAGAAACAAAGAAGGAGAGAATAGTTTCAGAAACTGATACAGGGCTACAGAGGTGACAGAGGTAGAGAAATTTGAAGTCAGAAAGTTGATATTCTAGGTAAATGAAGCTGCAAGGTTACATGTCTAAGAGTGGGGCTATGAGCACATGGCAGATGTCTGTCAACAGCCCCTGTTAGGAAGAAGAAGGTAGCAATAAAAGGATATCTAAGTACCAAGGATAAGTCAGCTGACATTATCTGGTATTAATAATAATAATTTATATTTCTACTACATTAACTATTTTATTGGTAAATAGTTACGGCAGATATTTTCCTGATTATGCAGATTTAGAAAAACAAAACAAGCAAACAAAAACAATAAAATAGACTTAAAATACTTAAGTGATTTCTTCAAGGTCATACAGCTAATAAATGGTAGAGTCATGACTTGAAATGTGGTCTTGCAGTTCCAAATTCAGAGCTCTTTCAATTACATAATGCTGTGTCTATGGGAAGGAGCCCTGATGGCACAGTGGTTAAGAGCTCAGCTGCTAAGAGAAGGGTCAACAGTTCAAACCCACCAGCAGCTCCACAGGAGAAAGATGTGACAGTCTGCTTCTGTAAAGATTGTAGCCTTGGAAACCTAATGGGGCAGTTCTATTCTGTCCTATAGGACTGGAATCAATCTGATGGTAACGAGCTTGTTTTTTTCAGTGTCTATAGGAGCCAGCCATTTTATACTTTTTCCAGAAGCATTTGGAGTATAACCTAAAAAAGTAGATGGTAGGATGTATATGGTGTTGGGACTTGATTGGGCAAAAACTTCAAAAGCTCAAGGGGGCCAAGGACTACAAAAAGAAACTGTAGCCTGTTGAATTGGCTACATGGGCTAGATCAAAGGGCACAAAAAGGCATGGGAAATTAAACCACAGAGCAGGTTAAGATCACATGAGTAGGAGCCAGGATGGGGGAAAAGAGTTAGGGTGATGTAAGAGTAAGAGCACAGAAGATAGGAACAGCTAAAGACATCTCCAGTGTCAGATCTTGGAGATGTATTTAATGAATAGCAGGAGCTTAAAGAGGCCTTGACGTTCTTTAGTGGTTAGGCCTATGGGTTCTAACGTCAGAATGCCATGACACGTATTCTGGTGCTGTTACTTTTGGAAAATTGCTTAGCTTGCCTAAGCTCCAGCATTTGCATCGGCAAAATGTAAATTATATTATTATCAATCTTGTATGTTTTTTTGGGGAAAATTAAATAAGATAATACATGTTAAATGCTTAACATATGCCTGGTGTATATACATATATACATAAGCCTTAATAAATGTTGGTCATTCTTGTAATTTTTCCATGTTACCTGACACAGTCAGGATCAAAATTAGCCACTAGCCAATACCAAAAATTACATGGAAATACGAAAGTTAAGTAATCGCTCTGGGTATTTCTCTGATTATTTAACTTACCAAGAAAATATACAGTTTAATTGCCTGTTCATTAGCAAAGAATTCCCCTCACTGCCACTAATTCTCTGCTTTCAAGCTCCAGCTCAGATTACGTCCAGTAAGCCTCACATCCTGAGATTTTCACTCTTTTCCTGGGTTCCCACCTCCCATCTTTCCTGGGGCAACTGATCAGGCAAACACGAAAAAGCAAGAGACCTTTAGGAAACCTTGCACTCATTTGCTGATAGGCATTGTAATGGTGTTGCTTATAATCTGACTTCTTATTGTGAGCATTTTCAAATATGCTTTAAAGGAAAGGGGCTAATATAACCAGAAAAACCAAACCCATTGTCGTCTAGTTGATTCCAACTCATGGCCACCCTGTAGGACGGAGTAGAACTGCCCCAGAGGGTTTCCAAGGCTGTAAATCCTTACGGAAGAAGACTGCCACATCTCTCTCCTGGTGGAGCAGCTGGTAGGTTCCACCCACTGACCTTTCAGTTAGCAGCCAAGTGCTTTAACTACTGTGCCTATCTTGACTTGCTCACTTGGTAGGTGACAAACCTTCACTAGTATAACAAACCCCCATTTATCTATTATCTAGTTTCAAGATTATTAATATTTTGCTGTTCTTGTTTTGTCCATGCCCATCAGTCGGAACTGGAAACAGGTTTGGTCAAGAAACCCTGGTGGTGCAATGGTTAAAGTGCTCAGGTGCTAACCAAAAGGTCTGTGGCTCGAACCTACCAGCCGTTCCATAAGGGGAGAGACCTGGCAATCTGCTCCCATAAAGATCAAAGCCTAGGAAACCTATGGGGCATATTCACTCTGTCTTACAGTGTCACTATGAGTCAGAATCAACTCAAAGGCCCACAACAACAACTCCTTCCTCATGAAAGAACATCTTTTAATATTGTACAACGTTCAAAAACAAAAAGGAGCAAAGAACGGCTATTGTCGGGTCTCTTGACCTGAGTCTTGTTCAGTGTGTTTCAGGGTAACTAAACCTAACCTTCATCCTAGTGGACAATAAACGGCATGATTCCAGTTCTTTATTCAATGACAACATAAAGGAGGAGATTAACTGCTAAGTAGACTCTTCATCTTTTAATGAGATTGTCTGAAAACAAAGGATTTTTCAGCTTGTACGTATTTCAGTTCAGCTGTGCCCATTCACTTTTCACAATGAATAAAAAGCAGTCTATAGATTATATACAACTGCTCTATCTTTTGAAAAATGTGACATCTGGCAGTAGAATGTGGGTTCTTATTTGAGGGAGTGGGTAAGGGGGAATACTATTCATTTGCACCTGTGAAAGCTAAGAAATACTCACTTTTACCTCTAGAAATGTGATCACACATCTACCAGCGTATCTCCCTAGGGTTGTATTCATGTATTTGCAATGGCTCTATCACTGCACTGAATTTGCGTGAGTCTACATAGAAAAGATAGTCCATTAGGCACATTTTCAAGTTACGATTTTATTACTGCTCCACTCTGCTGACAATGGTGATTGGTTTTCTCTTTTTTACTCACTCACCTGCTATTTTTTAACCTAGAATTTTCATCATAAAACTATTTTGAAAGAAAGACAGAGGTACACAGTTATATACAAAGTATTTAATAGCACATTCTTCTCCTCTATTACAAAGTCAGGATAAGTGTTAGGAAGAATGTTAGGAGGACCACCACAAAGTTTGGCTTCTGGTTTCATGGGGGCAGATTAGAAATATTGAATATTTTATATCAATCAGTTCACAATTTTCCTGTCCCTGCTCTGTGCTCAACAGTTTTTCCCATATATATTTTTTTTTCTTGGAATCTCAGCAGAACATACTAAACACCCTTCTTAAATCAAAGGATGTTATCTAGGTTTGCAAGCAAGGACCATGAGGTAGGGTGAGTGGTGGTGTGGGAAGGCGGTTTAAATTAGGGGTCTCATTAAAACGGAAAAGGTACATTTTCTTTGGTATTGATGTGGTTTTCACAGTATTCACACACCACCCAGGAGAATGTGCTCGTGTGCACACGTGTGTGTGCGCAACCAGTTTTGATGCCAAGTCTGAAATGGAAGACCAGGATATTCCTTCCTGGTGAACCAAACAAGAAAAAGGGAAAGGTGGGTAAGAGGGGGTGGGGGGAAGAACAGAAACAGGAGGGCCGCTCCTAAGTTCCTAAGTGGTTTGAAATTGTTCAGAGGATACACTTAAATTAAATAATGAGAATCTCTCTCTCCCTTCCAGAAGCAGTGTCTGACATTAACAATTGACAAGCTATGGATTTACACACACACACACACACACACACACACACACACACACACACTTCTTTTGGTAAAAAAAAATTAAGATGCTTTACTTGTATCTTAATACATTGTAAAATGTTTTGTAATTGCTCTGGTCTTTTGCACTGGTCTTTCTATATATTGCTTTCTTTTTAATTTAAAACTTCCTTAAGCACTGGTCTTATAAATACTGTTGTTGTCCCAACCCATGGGACCCTTGTACAACTGAATGAAACACTGCCTGGTCCTGCGCCCATTCTCACAATCCTTGCAATGTTTGAGAGCATTGTTGCAGCCACTGTGTCAATTCATCTTGTTGAGGAGCTTCCTCTTTTCCACTGACCCTCTACTTTACCAAGCATGATGTCCTTCTCCAGGGACTGGTCCCTCCTGATAACATGTCCAAAGTATGTGAGGCGAAGTCTCGCCATCCTCGCTTCTAAGGAGCATTCTGGCTATACTTTTCCCAAGACAGATTTGTTCTTTTGGCAGACCGTGGTCTGTCTATTCAATATTCTTTGCCAACACCATAATTCAAATGCATCAATGTTTCTTCAGTCTTCCTTATTCATTGTCCAGCTTTCACATGCATATGAGGCCACTGAAAATACCATGGTTTGGGTTAGGCACACCTTAGTCCTCAAAGGGGCAGATTTGCTTTTTAACACTTAGGTCTTTGCAGCAGATTTGTCCAATGCAATATGCCATTTAATTTCTTGACTGATGCTTCCAAGGGCATTGATTGCGGATCCAAGTAAAATGAAATCCTTGAAAACTTTAATATTTTCTTAATTTATCATGATGTTGCTTATTGGTCCAATTGTTAGGATTTTTGTTTTCTCTATGTTGAGGTGTAATCCATACTGAAGGCTACAGTCTTTGATCTTCATCAGTAAGTGTTTCAAGTCCTCTTCACGTTCAGCAAGCAAAATTGTGTATCTGCATATTGCAGGTTGTTAATGAGCATTCCTATAATTCTGTTGCTTCTTCATATAGTCCAGCTTCTCAGATTATTTCCTCAGTATGCAGACTAAATAAGTATGGTGGAAGTATACATTCGACTGTGTGAATCATAACAAATTATGGATAGCATTGCAAAGAATGGGAATTCCAGAACACTTAATTTTGCTCATGCAGAACCTCTACGTAGACTGAGAGACAGTTGTTCAAAGAGAACAAGGGGATACTGTATGGTTTAAAATCAGGAAAGCTGTATCCTTATAAACACCACTTTCCTAAAATATACTTCAAAAACATAAGTTACATGTTTGTTCGGGTGAACAGGCCTATCTTGACTTGCTCACTTGGTAGGTGACAAGCTACAATTTGATAGCATATATATGCGCTAGGGCAGTAGTTATAACTAGACAGGTTGATGTTATGTAGCAATAGCTGGCAAGTGGGTGTTTTTTAAGAACACCAGGTATAGATAAGTTAACGGGCTGTGAAAAATGAGAAAAAAGAAAATGAAAAGGAAATTGGACCACTTCTTAATCATGGTTAACAATGAAAACAGTAATTTCATTACATTTCAGTTCAAGGATTTTACAGGCTAGCCCTTCATTGACGTGTAACTTTGCGATTTCCATCATATAAATCAGTTGAGACAGGACTATTGAGTTATGTAACTCAACTTTGTCAAGCTCTGAAAAAGAGGCCCCAGAAAGCCAGAACCTCACCAAAAAAAACAACCCTCTGCATGCAGCAAGCAAGGGAATGTCTTCACAGCCCAGCCCAGTCAAACAATGCTCAGATGAAACAGCTGATTTTAAGTGCCAAGGCCTCCAGTTCCCTGACCAGTGGGCATTCCAATGTTGACTTTGGCAGGCAGGTGCTGGATGACACATAGAAGGGGTCCTAAGAGGCTGTTTCCCCTTACACCACCTCAAAGAAGTTTGGATTTTCAATTTACTTTTTAAAAGCAGATACACAGTAAACTTCAGAATGTGAGTTTTATGCTAAGTACATTTTGGTTTCAAAGCAGTTATCTCTTGCTGCCAGAATAGCCCTAAGGATTAAGATGGTTTATTGGGATCAAATGCCTAGGAGATTTATTATAGCGCAGGCTGTTTAGTCATTCCCATTAAAATGTCGATTATGCTTATTTCTTTTCCTCTCTCTCTCCTACCTCCTTTCTTTCCTCCTCCATAGCCCATATTCTATCATTTTATTTTCTTGCTCTGGGATGAATATACTTGGATTTTTATCCTTTGTTAAAACGGAGTCCTTGGAAGCTCTCTGACTTTGTGGTGCACAGGGAGTGGCAGTGACATGTATATAACTGGTTAAGGTCTTGAGAAACCCAGATCTGCAGAAAAAACATTTTCAGGGACCATCTCTGATGATGGAAGGGATGGGAGCACACTTGGAATAATTCCTTCTGGAGGATCACAACCAACCTGGATATAATCATCTACAAAGGTCATTTGCTGCCAGTATATGTTTTACTTAGATAAAAAGGGAGATAATATATTTTATAGCCAAATTCTATGTAAAACATTCAACAATGCAGATGAGTTTACACACAAGATATTGGCCCCCAAGAAAATAAATATAAAATGTCAGAAAGTATGATCACTTAAATAAGAATGCTAGAGCCCAGGAATTAATCCTGGTGGGCTTGGTAGTACATCTACATTTACAAAAAAACTAATCACTGAGTCCATTAGCCCTTGTATGAAAATTTTGGTGGGCCAGGCAAATGTTTGATACAATCTGATAAAGTCATCTTGAATCCTCAGTGATTAGTATAGTACCTGGCATGGAAGGAGCAACTGAATATTGCTGACCTGCTGCTCATGTGGTGTACAAACATATCTGTGTGTCATTTTCCTGTTTTTTTTTTTTTTTTTCCTAGTACTATGCTCTGAAAGGAGCCCTTGTGATGCAGTGGTTAAGAGCTCAGCTGCTAACCAAAACTAACCAAAAGGTCGGCAGTTTGAATCCACCAGCCGCTTCTTGGAAAACCTACGTGGCAATGCTACTCTGTCGTGTAGGATTGCTGTAAGTCAGAATTGACTTGATGGCAATGTTTTTTTTTTTTTTTTTCTTTTTAATGCTTTGGGAAAATCTAGACCAGTGGTTATCAAAAATTCAGTATGTATTAGAATCACCTGCAGGGCCCTTTATACCACAAATGGTTGGATCCCACCTTCAGAGTTCCTAATTCAGAAGGTCTGAGGTAAGGTCTGAAAATTTGCATTTCTAACATCTTCCTGGATGATGCTGTGTTGTATGGTCCACCATATTCTGAGAACCACTCTGTATACACATGGAGGATCCCTGGTGGTCAGTGGTTAAGTGCTGGGATGCTAACCAAAAGATCGGCATTTGGAACCCACCAGCCACTTTGCAGGAGAAAGCTGTAATAGTCTGCTTCTGTAAAGACTACAGCCTTGGAAACCCTATGCGGCCATTCTACTTTGTCCTATAAGGTCACTAGGAGTAAGAATCCACTCAGTGGTAATGGGTTTATACACATGAAGCCGAATCGACTCAACAGCAAAGTTGTTTTCTTGTTTTCTTTTGCTTTGTTTTGTTTTAGCCTATAAAGTCACTAAAGAGCAATTGTACTCTTTGGGACAAAGAAGTGCCCATCTCTGCTAAATTGCAAAGCATGACTGAGGTCTTTAGTGGCTTGATTGCTTAGGCACATTTCAACGGAAAATTCTTTGATTCTCTGATGCGTTATTTGGATCTCTGTTAATATGGAAGAGAAAGAAGCTAAAGGCATGCAATAAAAAATACAAAATACCATGTACTGAGCACTTCGTGTTTGTCAAGCTGACCACTAAACACTTTAT
This sequence comes from Dugong dugon, assembly GCA_030035585.1. NCBI lineage: Eukaryota > Metazoa > Chordata > Mammalia > Sirenia > Dugongidae > Dugong > Dugong dugon. The sequence continues at coordinate 88,389,102 of CM057472.1, forward strand.
ATGCATTATCTCATTCTCTCCTCAAAACAACCCTTTGAGATCAGTACTCGTTTTTTTCGCCATCTCACACTTGAGAAAATCCAGGTTTAGCAAGATTAAGTGACACATCCGAGGTCACACTCCCAGGAAGTTGTGGGGTCAGAGCTTGATCCTTTCCTAATACTCAAGATTTTAAAATTTGTAAATCCAGTTCCAAACATAGGCCATGGTAGCATAACCAGTATTAACAGCAATATTAACATTATTGACTATTACTATATAGCAATTAGAATATTACTCCTAAAGAACCCTCAGATATGGATATTATTATCCTCATTTTATGTTTGAGAAAATTCAGTAAAGTTAAGTAAGGAAAGCAGGTCAAAAAGTTACATGAGGTCTGAGGTTTCTAAAACTCACATTTTTTATATATCACCAGTTTCTGACGTCAAGTAGTTACCCTTCCTAGATTCGTTAGAGGAAATGCACATATTTAATAAAACCATTACATAATGTCACTATAAGTTTCTGCAGAGTGAAAATTAATTAATTTCTACAACGACTTAGGCCAAGCTGCATCATCAGAGGGCACAGTTCCCACAAGACTGCCCTCACTTCAGACACCAGCCACAGTTCAGGGTCCCCAGGGGCCCCCTTACTTCAGAGCAGCAGGCTATAAATTCAGGTGTCTCTTCAGATTCCCTCAAGGTCAATGATTCACTAGGACAACTCACAGAAGTCAGGAAAGCATTATACTTACAAGTAGCCACCTGCCCCACACTTCCTTCCTCTGCACCCCTTCCTCATCCTGGTCCCCAGACAGCCACTTTCTACTCTAAGTTATTTTCTCTGATATTTACATTCTCTAAAAAAATTATTTATTTTGTTGTTGTTATAGAGAATATACACAGCAAAACATACGCTGATTTAACAGTTTCGACATGTACAATTCAGTGACATTGTTTACATTCTTCAAGTTGTGCAACCTTCTCACACTCCGTTTCTGAGTTGTTCCTCACCTATTAACATATACTCATTGCCCCCTAAGGTTCTTATTTAATCTCTCAAGTTGCTGTTGTCAGTTTGATCTCATATAGTTAGATCTTAAAAGAGCATAATGCTCAAGGGAGACATTTTTTACTAGTTAAGCTATTGCTTGGTTTTAACAAGACTTTAGGGGATATTTTTGGCTTAAGTTTTAAAGATTATCTCAGTGTAGTAGTTTCAGTGGTTCATCCAGCCTCCATGGCTGCAGAAAGTCTGGAGTCCATGATCATTTTAAATTCTGTTCAACAGTTTCCGCCTTTTGATCATGACTCTGCTATAGAATCCTTGATCAAATTTTTCAATAATAGTAGCCGGGCCCTATTCAGGTCTTCTGGTATCATGGCAAAGGAAGCACATACTTACTTTTTGATCCATTGTCTTTTGACTTACTGATTTCAAACATCATTCACTGGCATCCTAATATGGAACATTAGGATTTCTCTCTCTTACGCACACTCTTTCTCTTCCTCATTCTTCCAGTGCTGTTATACAGTTTGATTAAATAGTACTTTGTGTCTTCAAGATTATGAAAACATAAATATTGTTATTTGTTGAGCAAAGAAGTATCTTATAATTATGTTTTCCTTTTCTATATAAGTTTTTCCATTTATTTGGATTCATTTGGACCTATGGTTAAATCTTCTCATTCCCTTTAATAGCTTTGAAAATGTCTTCAAATATAAGCATTTGCATTGCCAAATCTGTCAGATAATCTATTAGTTTATTTTTGTAAATATTGGAAACATCCTTCGTGGAGTGTTCTATTTTCATGCTCCAACCTAAACTGGTTGTTCTTTTAGCCATCTTCACAACTATCATCTTTGTTGTCAACAAATGGGTATTTTTCTCACCCTCTGCTGTAATGAATATCCTGTTTTTGGATTCCACGTATTTTCTGTTATGTACTTTAGTCCCTTGTTCAGTAAAGCATATTCTCCAGTAGCTTTCTGCAAAAGGATGCATGGTATGTGCTTTTGGGGACTTGGAATACCTAGAAATGACTCTATTCGATAGTTTTGTTTGAGTACAGAACTATAGGTAGGAAACCATTTTTCCTAAGTATTCCTCCATGGTCTTTCAGCTTCTAATGTTACTATTGAGTGGTCCAAGGTCATTTTGACTCTCTGTCTTCTACTGTGAGGTGGTTTTAAACTCTGATAATTCTCAGAATCTTCTTTCTACTCCTGGTGTTCTGAAATGCCACTTGACATGCTTTGGTGGCCTGCTGCTGGGCCAGCTACTCTATGAGCCTGCCAATCTTGTCAGAAAGAAGAATTATGATTGTATTCTCTGAAGTTTATGTGAAGAATTTCTCTTCTCCTTTTTTTGACCTGCTTGCCTACAATGTAGAGAGAGAGAGAAAGAGGAACAGAATGAAGAGAAGATAAGAGAAAGGAGAGAGGAGGGAGAGGAGAGAAGCGAAGAGAAGACACAGTGAAGGAAGGGGAGTGAAGGAGAGACTAGGGCAGACAGAATGGGAGGAGAGCAGAGAAGGGGAGGCGAGGGCAAAAAAGGAGGAAAGGGAGAAGGGGACGGGAGAGGAGAGAGAGATTTTGTGGCTATTTGTCCAAATGTTCTATTTGAACTTAACTGGAAGCTGTTGCACAAATTCAATTAAGGTAAATATCTATTATGTGCTTCCTCTTTGCAAGGTCTTGTGTAAGGCATAGTTCCTCCTTTCAGGGAGCCTGGAATTTAGTAGGGCAGGTGTAATAAGATCCTAAAGTATAATAGAAAAGAGAAGTTAATTTCAGGTAGGGAGATAGGGAATATGCTAAGATACAGGTGGTGTTTGATGAGTTAGGAACTTGAGGAGAGCGGTAATGGTAGGGAAGGAAGTTAACGTTTGAGTGGGGCTCTGAATTCTGTGTGGTTAGTACCAGTAGAAGAGGTAGAAGAGACATTCCAATTATAGGCAACAGTATGTGAAGAGGCATAAAGATGGGTAAATGAAAGATGCATCTAGGAATAATAAGTTGACTGGATCCTAGTTTATGCATAGAGAAATGGGAGATACATAGGAAAGGTAATTTGGGTATGAAGCATAGAGAGCATGGGACATTATTACTGACTTTCAGTTTTCTTTTTTAAGCTCCCCCTCCTTAAAAAGGAAACCCTGGTAGCGTAGTGGTTAAGTGCTATGGCTGCTAACCAAAAGGCTGGCAGTTCATATCCACCAGCCACTCCTTGGAAACTCTATGGGGCAGTTCTACTCTGTCCTATAGGATCACTGTGAGTTGGAATCAACTCCACGACAACAGGTTTGGTTTTTTTGGGTCTCCTTAAAAAAGGGATGGTAGCACCTGTCTCCCAAAGGTCATTTCATCATGTTTTGCTTTTTTTCAGAAGAGAGTGAACTGAAATAAGCACCATAGAAAGGAACTCATCCGATTAAAAACAAAAGAGACAAGACCTCCCACGTGGACGATAACCCAGCGACAGAAACTTTCTCCACGTTATCCCTTATACCTTGTCGACTATAGCAGCCAGCATTCAACCCTGGGACTAGAACAAAAGCAGCAGCTAACCCTGAAAAGATCGAATCATTAGCATAGTAGAAAAACATTTTCCCCCCAGGCAAATATCCATTTTATCCAAAAAATACCATTTAACTTTTTAAATAGATGTATTCATAAGGTCAGGAAATGTGTTCTCAATTGGCAGTCATTATTATTAATTGGTAACCAGCCCAATTCCACTCAATTGAAGCGTGGGTCCATAGTAGCTAAAAACATATATCAAAGCTCGTAGATCGCCTCTCACTGGTCCTCATTACCTTATGCCACCTTTGTGGAAAAAGTGCAAATTAAAAGAAAAACCAAACTCATTGATGTCTAGCTGATTCCCATTCACAGTAACATCATGTGTTACAGAGTATAGCCTCTCCACAGAGTTTTCTAGACTGTTTTCTTTTTTTTTTTAATAATTAATTTTGTTGTTGTTGAAAATATACACAGCAGAAATAAGATCATCAGGTCTTTCTTCTTTCTTCCGTGGTGCCACTGGTTAGGTTTGAACTGCCAATCTTTAGATTTGTAGACCAAGTGCAAACTGTTTGCACCACTCAGTAACCTCAGGAGTGAGTTTACTTATATAGGTATAGATATAGATATTGGTATAGGTACAGGTGCAGGTATATATATAGAGAGAGAGAGTCCTGGTTGTGCAGTGGTTAAGAGCTCATGCTGCTAACCAAAAAGTCAGCAGTTCAAATCCATCATCTGCTCCTTGGAAACCCTATGGTCAGTTCTACTTTGTCTTATAGGATCTCTGTGAGTTGGAGTTGACTTGATAGCAATAGTAGTTACGCTCCCAGAAGAGGCAAGACAGGATTTAACCACCTAAAATGTTTCCTATTAGGCCAAAATATTCATTTAGGTCTACACGAACAGAGACAGAAATTCTGGGAAGTAACTGCTCTCAGAACATGGTTGGTTATGCAATTAGTAGCTTGACAAGCGCAGAATGACAGATTATTGAAAGAAGGTCTCTAGGGAAATGGACCAGGAACACCAACTTGGGACACTGAGTCACTTGCTTCATTTTAGACCGATAGATAAAAAGAAAGAAAAAAAAAACCTTTTAAAAAAGTATAAAAGACAAAGGACACTTTTCTGCATACAGAGTAGCTTCCACTTAACTCTTAGGCATTTTCAGGAGAAATTTTAAAAGTAAAACATATTTAAAGAAAATTATAGCATACAATTTATTTTATTTTCTCTTTCTTCTTTAAAATAATGGTCAATTTTATGTTCCTTTTTTTCTGGTGTGTGTGTGTTAACACTGTCTCATGCTTATAAAAGACTACTGGCAAAAGTTGAAATTTTTTTTTTTATTGTGGTAAATACATATGTGACAAAACATTTTCCATTTCAACATTCCTCACAAGTACAATTCAATGACGTTGATTATGTTCATCATGTTATTCAGCTATCACCATTATCTGTTTCCAGTTTTTCATCACCCAACAGAAGCTCAGTGTCCTCTAAGCAATGACTCTCCCTTTCCCCCTCCCTCTTGGCCACCCCTGGTAACCACAAATAAACTTTGGTCTCTATATACTTGCCTATTCTAGATATTTCATATAAGTGGGATCATATTATATTTGTCCTTTTGTGACAGACTTATTTCACTCTGAGTAATGTTTTCAAGGTTCATCCATATTGTAACATACAATAAAAAGAAATGTTCCCTTCTTTCATATTACTCAGAATATAACTTCATGAAAATGGGACATTATTTTCCCACAAATGTTTTATCTGTCCCAATTTTTTCATTTAATTTAAATTCTCTCTCCAGGAACTCTTTCCAGAAGCTAAGGTTGGTTGCCATGTAAATCATGGCAAGGGAGGAGAAAACAAGACAGGAGAGGTGTCTACAGGGAGCTTTAAGTTTTTGAGGGTAGAAAGACGTGAGCTCTGGTAACTTTGATGAGGCAGGACGTCAAGATGTTTAAGTTAGCATTTGTAGAAAGCGCCTATGGAAATTACAGTACTTTCCATTATTTTAATTCAACTCAATCTACTTTTTGGATTGGAAGATAATGGTTCCAGACTTCTAAATGTTCCTACCCCCATGCGTCTGTCAGTTTGTCATACTGTGGGGGCTTGCGTGTTGCTGTGATGCTGGAAGCTATGCAACTGGTATTCAAACACCAGCAGGGTCACCCACAGGGAACAGGTTTCAGCTGAGATTCCAGACTAAGACGGACCATTTAACTTTTTGACTTTCAACCATTTCAGGAGGCAGCAAATGATTGGGAACCGATGGTACTGAAGGAAGAAGACCAAGCTGCACTGAAGGCATTGGTGAAAAACAAGGCTCCAGGAATTGATGCAATACCAATTGAGATGTTTCAACAAATGGATGCAACGCTGAAGTGCTCACTCGTCTATGCCCAGAAATTTGGAAGACAGCTACCTGGCCAACTAACTGGAAGAAATCCATACTTATGCCTATTCCTGAAAAAGTTGATCCAGCCAAATGCGGAAATTATTGAACAATATCATTAATATCACACAAGTAAAATTTTGCTTAAGATCATTCGAAAGGGGCTGCGGCAGTACATCGACAGGGAACTGACAGAAATTCAGGCCAGATTCAGAAGAGGACGTGGAACCAGGGATATCACTGCTGATGTCAGATCAATTCTGGCTGAAAGCAGAGAATACCAGAAAGATGTCTACCTGTGTTTTATTGACTATGCAAAGGCATTTGACTGTGTGGATCATAACAAATTATGGATCACATAGTGAAGAATGGGAATTCAAGAACACTTAATTGTGCTCATGAGGAACCTGTACATAGAACAAGAGGCAGTCGTTCAAACAGAACAAGGGGGTACTTTGTGGTTTAAGTCAGGAAAGGTATACATCAGGGTTGTATCCTTTCACCATACCTATTCAGTCTGTATGCTGAGCAAATAATCCGAAAAGCTGGACTCTGTGAAGAAGAATGGGGCATCGAGATTGGAGGAAGGCTTGTTTAACAACCTGCATTATGCTGATGACACAACCTTGCTTGCTGAAAGTGAAGAGGACTTGAAGCACTTACGGATGAAGATCAAAGACTACATACAGCCTTCAGTATGGATTACTCCTCAACATAAAGAAGACAAAATTCCTCACAACTGGACCAATAAGCAACATCATGATAAACAGAGAAAAGATTGAAGTTATCAAGGATTTCATTTTACTTGGATCCACAATCAACACCCATGGAAGCAGCAGTCAAGAAATCAAAAGACACATTGCATTGGGCAAATCTGCTGCAAAAGACCCCTTTAAACTGCTGAAAAGCAAAGATGTCACCTTGAAGTCTAAGGTGTGCCTGACCGAAGCCATGGTGTCGTTTTTTTTAATTGTTGTAGTTTAGGTGAAAGTTTACAATTCAAGTTAGTCTCTCATACAAAAATTTATACACACATTGTTATGCGACCCTAATTGCTCTCCCTATACTGTGACAGCACACTCCTCCTTTCCACCCCTGATTTCCCGTGTCCATTCACCAAGCCATGGTGTTTCCAATCATCTCATATGCATGCAAAAGTTGGACGTTGAGTAAGGAAGACTGAAGAAGAATTGATGCCTTGGAATTGTGGTGTTGGCAAAGAATATCGAATATACCATGGTCTTCCAAAAGAACAAACAAATCTGTCTCGGAAGAAGTATAACTAGAATGCTCCTTAGAAGCAAGGATGGCGAGCCTACATCTCACATACTATGGACATGTTATCAGGAGGAATCAGTCCCTGGAGAAGGACATCATGCATGGTAAAGTAGAGGGTCAGCGAAAAAGAGGAAGCCCTTCAATGAGGTGGATTGACACAGTGGCTATAGCAATGGGCTCAAGCATGACAGTGATTGTGAGGATGGCGCAAGACCTGCCAGTGCTTAGTTCTCCTGTGCATAGGGTCACTATGAGTTGGAACCAACTAGACGGCACCTAACAACAACAACAAATGTTCCTATAGGCTAAAGGTCCATCTGTGTTCCCTTCATTTTTATTGTTTTTAGCCTTACTCCTCTGAAATAGCCTTAGTGAGTGTAGCTGTTTTTCTTTCCTGAGCTGTTCTTTTCACCTCCCATTTGCCCTCTCCAATCTAACTCCGTCAAAAACTAAATGTGCTGTGGGAACTAAAGCTTTGCACCACTGGGGCTCACAGCATCAAAGAGGCAATGATTTGTCCTTTCACTTGTTCGATACACTCTAATCCTAATTTGGAACGATTACTTCCGCAATTTTATGAGACTACGATAGTGATTCCTAAGTAACAATGAAAGAATAACCTATCACTGCTGACTTCCTTACAAAGTGGTGACTTATAAATGCAAAGATAATTGCCGGTTACAATTAAAGGCTCTTTTTTTTTTTTTAACACAATTCAGTTGAAAATAAAAACTAGTCAAAACACATACATTCACTTTTGATATTTTAAAATGGGTTTGATTGATTCAAACAGGCTTTGACCCAAGTATACTACTACTTAGCCTCATTGCTACGTAGAGAAAAGTAAAAATAAAAAGATTCCTATTTAAGACTTGACAATATGCATTAGAAGCAAGCAAGAGATCTAATAAAAGAAGATCAGTACATATGCAATTAGAGATTTAAGGATCAATTGTGCTTTTAATTTCTCAGTACATCCGGAACCTGATCTCAGTTATCCAAATCACACAGCCAAGTCTTGACTCTTATGGCAAAAAAGGATCTGGGTAGTTGGGATAATTAAAAATCACAGATAATCCCAAACCGTTATAACAATTCATTAAAATCCCCTCCCTTAGAGAAATGGCTTTATAAGAGCTACAAATCATTGCAAAACTGCCTGGCTTATGTCTTCTGTCCTTTGATTATCCCTCTGCATTCTCTGGGGAAGGTGATGCAAAGCAGAGAAACAGCTAAGAGTCTGGAAAGAAGACAAATGGGAGAGCGCCTCCAGGAGAAGCCTTAAAGCTTCCAACAGACTCACTAGAATGCTCAAGACTATCAGCGATGAGCCTCATATTGGCCTTCCACGCTGGGCATGCACAGCCACCACGTGTGTCAGTGGAGGCTTGCATGTTGCTATGATGCTAAACAGGTTGCAGCAGAGCTTCCATGCTAAGAGGGACTAGGAAGAAAGTTCTGGAGATCTACTTCCGAAAAATCAGCCAAAAACAAACAAACAAAAAACCCTATTAATCACAGTGGTCCTATCTGCCACTGATCACAAGAATGGTGGAGGCAGCTTTCTGTTCCGTTGTGCACGGGGTCCCCGTGAGTCGGGACCCCACTTGACTCCACAGCAACTAACAACAACATTTAAAGCAGCAGTGAGCGCTTAAACTCTGGAAAAGGTGTGTCCAGAATCAGGCAGCAATGCCTCAAACTACGACATGGATAATTTCTACTTTAGTAACCTGTAGAAGGACTCAGCATTGGACCTCCTTTTTTTCTTATTTTCTATCCCCCCACCTGCCCCGAGTATTATCCAGTATACAATACCAGAATCTTCGTTATCCTCAAGTCAGGGAAAATTGCAATATCGGTGCTTCAGCATTGTCCTTATTGCTATTTTTTGCTGGCATGTCTGCTGTGTTATCCGTCGCAGCCTGGACTGAGCTTTAATCCATTACAGAAGAGTTCTTCTCACTTCAGATTCGCTGAGTTTCTTGATCCATCATTATTTTATCTTCAACATTTCATTTTACAAAATCTAGACAAATGCCTGCCTGCCAGACCCCGTCTTCATGCTTTTCATCCAACAGGTATCTAGAACACTCTAAGCTGACTTTGTCATTCCCTGTCTCTCTCCTTCTTTCTCATAGCACAAAATCTATGTCTGTGCACATCCTTGGCAATAATTTTCATCAGGATGTTACAAATAAACTTCTCATAATGGAGAAATGAAATCAAGTTTAGGGATACCAAAGGAGCACAAGTACTCTGAGATCACTGTCTCAGAGGCACCATTTTTGGCCAGGCATGCAGCTCTTGGGAAGGCAAATTGTAGATGGCACACACGGAATATTGAGGGAGGAAAGGGATAGGGTGAGTCCCAGCTCCTCAGGTAATTAGATACATCACTCTGGGCAATCAACAAGGCAGCAAATACAACAATCTTATTTTTGATGCGGTCTGAAATCATGCAAAATCATTGCTTTCTTTCTCTTCTTTCTTCCTCCCTCCCTCCCTTCCTTCTTCCTTCTTTCCTTCCTTCCTTATTCATTATCCAGCTTTCACATGCTTAAAATACCATAGTTTGCTCAGGTGAACCTTAGTCCTCAAAGTGACATCTTTGCTTTTTGACACTTTAAAGAGGTCTTTTGCAGCAGATTCGCCCAATGCACTATGTTGTTTGATTTCTTGACTGCTGTTTCCATGGGCATTGATTGTGGATCCAAGTAAAAGGAAATCTTTGACAGCTTCAATATTTTCTCTGTTTATCATGAGGTTGCTTTAAAACACTGTAAATATATTCCAGATGCTATGAGAAGAACTGATAAAAGAGTAGGTAAGACAGGCACAAGCTTTGAACTGGAGCTTACAGTCCTTCAACAGGGAAGTCATGCAATTAAAGAAACCAGAAATGCTAGGTACATCTAGCAATCAGCTGCAACTAACTTAGTCTAGGGTCTAGGTGGTAGTTAGGGAAGATTCCATAAGGAAGTGACTTTTGGAGTGAGACCTGAAGGATGAATAAAAGTTAGCCTTACAAATGGCACAGTATGGAGGAAGTAAGGCAGTAGGCAATATGAGTGTTGTAGGCAGAGAAAAGAAGCCTGAGAGGGAAGGATTCCTTTAGGCACTGAAGTGAGTTTGGTCAGCCTGGAGCATAGAGTGCAAGAAGGGAATGGGGAGCGGTGAGACTATAGATGCAGGCATGAACCAGCTCATGGATACCCTTGTACGCTATGTGTTGACAGTAAAAAATCTTAGACCATAAAATTCAGACATGCAAAGAATAAACTTTGTTTTACCTTAACCCAACCTACTTTCTACTTTGAGCATTATGGTAAAGACTGGCTAACTGTTCACCAAATTGATTTTCTATTCCTCCTAGGCACGAGGCTAGACTGTGTTCCCCAGTTTCCTTTGCAATTGGATATGGTAATGTGTCTGAGTTATGACCAGTGGAATGAGAGTAACACACGCCTCTTCCAGACCCGGCCAGTAACATCCTCCCATGAAATACTCCACTTGCTCTCTTCCACTGTCAGACAGCTGGATTTGGATACACCAGGGAACTGGGAAGATTAGTGGAGCAGAGCATCCCCAACCTCTGCTACCACCACCTCATTGAGTGGATGTTATAAGGAATATGTTTTTATTGTGCTAAGTGTTTGAGATTTTGGAGTTTATTGTAGAAGTGGTCTTAAAGTATGATTCCCAGGGATGAAGCATTAACATCACCTGGGAACTTGCTGGAAATGCAAGTTCTTGGGCCAACTGAATCTATCTGTGAGGTGGGGGGAGGGGTGAAACCTAGCAATCTGAACTTTGACAAGCCCTCCCGGTGATATGGATTATATCTCAACATAAAGAAAACAAAAATCCTTCACAACTGGACCAACAAACAACATCATGATAAACAGAGAAAATATTGAAGCTGTCAAGGATTTCATTGTACTTGGATCCACAATCAACACCATGGAAACAGCAGTCAAGAAATCAAACAACATATTGCATTGGGCAAATCTGTTGCAAAAGACCTCTTTAAAGTGTCAAAAAGCAAAGATGTCACTTTGAGGACTAAGGTTCGCCTGACCAAAGCTATGGTATTTTCAATAGCCTCATATGCATGTGAAAGCTGGACAATGAATAAGGAAGACTGAAGAAGAATTGATGCCTTTAAATTATGGTGTTGGTGAAGAATACTGAATATACCATGGACGGTCAGAAGAATGAATAAATCCCTCTTGGAAGAAGTATAGCCAGAACGCTCCTTAGAAGGGAGGATGTGGAAATTTCATCTCATGTACTTTGAACATGTTATCAGGAGGGAGTAGCCCCTGGAGAAGGATATCCTGCTTGGTGAAGCAGAGGGTCAGCAAAAAAAGAGGAGGCTCCTCAAGAAGATGGATTGACACAGTGGCTGCAACAGTGGGCTGAAACATAGCAACAATTGTGAGGATGACGCAGGACCGGGCAGCATTTTGTTCTGCTGTATACAGGTTCGCTATGAGTTGAAACCAACTCAGTGGCACCTAACAACAATAACCAGGTGATATGATTCTGATTAAGAATGCTTTATTACAGCATTTAACATTACCTTAACCCATTCCACCTGGTGACAGAAATAAAGTTGATTTAATTCAGAAAAGTCTCAACCAATTGAGGGTTTTCTTAGTGAACCAATCTATAAGGCCAAGGCATAGTTGGGTCCATCTGACCCTTGGTTGTCGTCCTTCATTCACCTATGATATCCTTTACAGTTTATGTTTTCTTCTTGTCAGGCCCTGATTTTTCTGGGAAGATTGCTATTTTGTCTTCCTTGTGCTAACAAAAGAGCCTCTCAAGCTCAAAACTAGTGGCTGTTGAGTCAATTCAAACTTATGAGGACTCCATGTATGTCAGAGTAAAACTGTGCTCCATAGGGTTTTCAGTGGCTGATTTTTCAGAAGTAGATTGTCAGGCCTTTCTTCTGAGACACCCCTGGGTGAGCTCAAACCTCCAACTCTGAAGTTAGCAGCTGAGTGAATTCAACATTTGTACCACCCATGGGCTCCCTATCATATTTACAATGTTGAAAGAAAAGTAGAAGAAAATTTAACAACAGGGAAATATTCAAATTATGTTACATCATTAAAATTATGCAATTATGCTAATTATCAGTCTTTGAAATACTTGTTTAAATCATTCTACAGTCATTAAATTCATGTTTATAAAAATTTTAATTATATGAGCAAAAGCTTATGACATGATGTTAAAAAAGACATAAAATAACAAACAACTAATGACAGATACGAACATAACTAGTTGGAAAAAAAAGACTAGAAGACAAGTGCATCATGTTTTCATTATTGCTGTCTCTCTCTCCTTGGTGGCAGAGCAGGTAGCACTTTTCTGTATTACCAAGTTTTTTACAGAAATTACAATGGCCACCGTGATACACATCCTTGGAGCAAGTCTTTGTCTATATCATCCATCATTGCCTTACGATAAACTCCTGTAAGTAGATTTGTTAAAATCAAAGACCATTTTCAAAACTTCTGATATCTAGTGCCAGTTGCACTCCAAAAAAAGTTTGCACAAATATACAGACTCACCAACAGTAAATAAAGTTTCCCTCACTCTGTTGTTTTTTGAAAGACAACAAGAGAGAAAGGGAAAGAGAGAGCAACCGAGAGAGAGAGAGAGAGAGAGAGAGAATATGAGAGGAAGAAAGAGAAACACCATCGAAATTTGAGAATCTTTTCTCAACGGTGGTTCTAAAACGCCATCATGTTTTATGATTACTATAGAAAATATATGAAGAAAATAAGAATAAAGCATCAAGTCATATGCTGCTGCATCTAAGTGTGGTGAATGTCCAAAGTTTTCTCTGATTAGGAAGCTTTGTAGAGATCCCCAGGAAATGTAATTCCTGCTAGTTTGTGTAGTTTGTGAAGTCAAGGTAAAGAAAGTCTTGCCAGCTTTATGTGAGACAGCTCTGCAATTACCACCCTTTGAAGACCACTTTAAATCTCAGTGGGCTACATAACGTAATTTATGTCTGGATTATTCTTTCTTTTGAGAAGAGTTCATATTTTCTTTCAATTGTATTTGTATAGTTTTCCCATACTTACTTTTAAATACTTTATAAATTTTATCCAGGGACTTGGTCCTTAGTTAAATCTTTTTAATAAATGGTAGGATTTGTTTTTTGTTTAATCATAATATATATTTAATCACTTTTCATCTAGCCATTCAGTAAAACGTATGAAAATAACAATATACATTCTTATTCAAAATGAAAGGTTCACCTTTATTTTTATTTTATTTTTCATTATAAATTACAGCATTTATCTTTGCCTTGGGCATCTCTGGTTGAAATTTTCTGTAATTAAAGCACACTAATAGAATGTAGAGGTTAAGAGCCATACAGTCTGGACTCAGAATACCTGGATTTGAATCCTTCCTTTTTTCTGAAGCCAGAGTTTCTTCATTTAAAGTGAGGATAGTACCAGTAACTGCCCATAAGGTTTTTATGAGTTTAAACAGAATAGTATATGTAAAACACTTAAAATAACTTGGGTCTATCACTTAGTATTGCTAGGTACTGTTCTATTTTTTCCTTCTTCTTTAAATAATTTATTTTTGTTGTTTTTGGAAATATACAAAACAAAACATACACCAATTCAACAGTTTCTACAGGTACTATTCAGTTACACTGATTACATTCTTCAAGTTGTGCAACAATTCTCACTGTTCTTTTCCAAATTGTTCCTTCCCCCTTGACATAAACTCACAGCTCTCTAAGCTTCCTATCTAATCTTTTGAGTTACTGTTGTCCATTTGATCCCATAGAGTAGATAGTTCTTAAAAGAGCACAATGTTCAAGGCAGACATTTGTTTACTAGTTAAGCTAGACTATTGTTTATTTGTTTCTAATTGTACTTTAGATGAAGGTTTACAGAACAAACTAGTTTCTTATTAAACAGTTAGTACACATATTGTTTTGTGACATTGGTTAACAAACCCACGATATGTCAACACTCTCCCTTCTCCACCTTGGGTTCCTTATTATCAGCTTTCCTGTCCCTTCCTGCCTTCTCATCCTTACCCCTGGGCTGTTGTGCCCCTTTAGTCTTGTTTTGTTTTATGGGCCTGTCTAATCTTTGGCTGGACGGTGAACCTCGGGAGCGACTTCATTGCCGAGTTAAAGGGTTTCCGGGGGCCATACTCTCAGGGTTTCTCCAGTCTCTGTCAGGCCAGTAAGTCTAGTCTTTTCTTGTGAGTTAGAATTTTGTTCTACATTTTTCTCCAGCTCTATCTCAGACCCTCTATTGTGATCCTTGTCAGAGTAGTCAGTGGTGGTAGCTGGGCACCATCTAGTTGTACCGGACTCAGTCTGGTGGAGGCCATGGTAGAACTGGTCCATTAGTCCTTTGGACTAATGTTTCCCTTGTATCTTTAGTTTTCTTCATTCTTCCTTGCTCCCAAAGGGGTGAGACCAGTGGAGTATCTTAGATGATTGCTCACAGGCTTTTAAGATCCCAGATGCTACTAACAAAGTAGAATGTAGAACATTTTCTTTATAAAGTATGTCATGCCAATTGAGCTAGACGTTCCCTGAGACCATGGTCCCCACAGCCCTCAGCCTAGCAACTCAGTCCCTCAGGGAGTTTGGATGTGTCTGTGAAGCTACCATGACCTTTCCTTTTACAAGTTGTGCTGGCTTCCCCAGTATTGTGGTACTGTTCTATTTTTATCACCATTATCATCATCAAAACTTTTTGACTAGTAGTTTTCAAATGTTAGAGAATGGTCTCAAAGGCAGATTCTGGGGTCTCACTCCCAAAGATTGGTGTTGGAGGTTTGAGTCTACCCAGAGGCACCTTAGGAGAAAGTCCTGGCTGTTATTTCCAAAAAAAATCAGCCACTGAAAATCCTATGGAGAATAGTTCTACTCTGATACATGTGGGGTTGCCGTTTCTCACAGTTAATTAAACAGCAATTGGTTGGTTGGTTGGTTAATTGGTTAGTGTGGGGTTCAGGTGATTCTGATACAGCTAGTCAACTGACTGCTTCCTGAGGTACTGTACTCTAAACTTTTGATTCATATGAAGGTCAAGGCATGAAATTTAGTTTTCCTATTTTGAGAGAAAAGGGTATTTTTTTAAAGTTCAATAACACAGAAGTGGAAATAGCCAGAAAAACTGTTCAAGCAAGGGAAATTGATCACAAATTGATTATTCTATGTTAAAATGTGAGTAGATAGAGAGATAGCTGCCAGCAAATTGACTCTGATTCATGGTAACCTTATATACAATAGAACCAAAAGTCTGGTTCTGCATCATCCTCACAATTGCCAGCATGTTTGCATTCATTATAGTGATTATTGTGCCAGTTCATCTCACTGAGGGTTACCCTCGCCCTCTACTTCACCAAACATAGTGTCCTCCTTCAGCAACTGATCCCTCCTGATGACATGTACAAAGCAGGTGAATAGGACAATGTTCTGTTGTGATCGATAAGGTTTTCATTGGCTAATTTTCTAAAGTAGATAGGTAGACCCTTTTTCCTAGTATGTCTTAGTCTGGAAGCTCTGCTGAAACCTGTCCACTATGGTGATCCTGATGGTATTTGCAATACCAGTGACATCACTTTCAGCATCACAGCAACATGCAAGCCACCACAGTATGACAAACTGGCAGACAAGTATTGGAAAATGTGAATAGCCATTGATAATCTACCAAATAGTACATGTCTATGGGGATATATAGCCTTCTTGCGTTCTCTGCTGATGCTTGCCTTATCAGAAATTTTCAATGCCCCATGATACCACAAGTGAATAGTTCACCAGAACAGAAAGCGGAGTGGCCCCAAAGCAGCCTACCCACCAAGAAGCACCAGTACAATAGTGGTCTAGGCACATACTCTGGCTTACTCACTCAACCTCTCTATGCCTACTTCCTTATGTGTAAAATCCATAACTAATAGTACTTAATTTATAGTATTATTGTGAAAATTAGATGGCTTGAGTTTGAAATAGTATGACTACAAATAAAGTGCATTTTAATTAATCATCTTTGTCCAGCTTTCTTCCTCCAAAAAGATTGGGAGTCATCAAACAAACAACATACCCTATCTCTTCCCTTCCTGTAAAAACAGTATGGCGATATCAGAACTCCTTTAACTTCGAGAAGAGGGAGGAGAATCAAAATCAATATCAGCCCAAAGCTGATTCCTATGAGGTAGAGGTCAGACATATCTCCCTTCTCCAAACTTTTTACCAATTCTGACACCAGCTGCCCCTCCCACAGCACTCTCTACTCCTCTGATAAGTTTGATAACTCATTGCATTGGCCACGCAGAACTCACAGACCACACTCACAGTTATGGGGTTTATTAGAGAAGTAAAAGGTTGTAATTCAAGATCAGAAATGACCCAGGATACAGCTCTTCGATCAGGACAGCTTCTTCTCAGCCGTGCTTGCAGGCAGGCCTCTCTCTTAGCCCCCCAGCTCCTTGACCCCTTGGCCTGGCCTCTGCCCTGCATGGGCAAGAGTTATAAAGCTCTTTAGCTCTGCTGATAAATGTCCAGAGGCACCTACTCTGCCAGGAAGCCTTGGCCCAAAAACCCTCAGCATTCTCGTTCCATGGGTTGGCACATCTACCCACTATAGCCACCTTGCTCCAGGGGCTGGGAAGCTCACTACACTGTCTCACACTGGTCTCCTGGTTCTGCTGCTGCCATTTTTCTGCCACTGCTTCTCGCCGTCTCTGGTGTTACAGTTTTCTGTCTCCTGTATCTAGGAGGTCCTCAGTGCAGGAACTCTGGGTCCAACGGGCACACTCAACTCCTGGCTCTTCTTCTTGGTGGTAGTGAGGTCCCCTTTCCCACCTCTGGGACTGGTTCCTTTTAAGCCTAGCAGGATGGCAAAACTGGCCAATCCCTTCCTTAGGGTTCCATATACCTTTTTTGCATGGTCCCACTCCCACAAGTGTTCCATGCACCTTATTTGCACTATTAGCAAGCTGTCTAATCCCCTTGGTGGGCCACGAGCACCTTACTTGCATAGTCCCACCCAATCATTGTGTGGGAGTCACAAGACTATGGCTAGTAGGGGATGTAAGTAATTCACCACATTGTACCTTCCCAGACAAAGATGCTACATATGATGTAGAATGCAAACGATAAAAGGAAACAGAATACTGGTCAAGCAAAAATGTATTGCTCTACCTGCAATTTCCCCTTCTCTACTCCAGACATTAAAAACTAATTCTCTCTGTTATTCATTGCTGGCAGAGATGATTAATTTAATCTTTATAGATAAAGCAAAATGTTTGGACGAAAGGAGCAAATACCCTGCTGAGGCTAATTGTAAGGCACATTCAGATGAATAATTCGTTGCATGCAGTATAATGATATCATAGATGGTTAGCCAAGAAAAAACATCAATTCTGTAAAGAAAATTAAACTAAAACCAAGTCTGCTTGTCAGTAGAAAATGGATATAGCCTTTATAGCCGACATAGATCTCTAATTTTAAGATTCAGGAAGGTTCCATTTTTATCAATTTTGGATAATCTATCATGTGTGCCTTTATTTCTCAGTACGTATTCTCCACATTAAGCAAAATATTTAGAGTGTTCCCTAGTGGTTGCAAATGTGTTAGATTAAGACAGATGTTGGTAAAATCCCACATTGTTTCTTGGCTTTGGTCATGTGACTTAACCTCTCTCTACTTTCAGTTTCTTACCAGCAAAACTAGGAAAATAAAACATCATTGTGAGGATAACGTGAGATTTATTTAAAGCATCATTTAATATAGTGCTGAGCATATAGTAAGAACTTGATCAAGGAGAAGTATGCACACATTATAGGTTGCCCAGTGGTTAAGAGCGTGGCTGCTAAACCAAAAGTTCGGCAGTTTGAATCCACCAGCCGCTCCTTGGAAACCCTATGGGGCAGTTGTACTCTTTCCTATAGGGCTGCTATAAATAGAATCAACTCAACGACAATGGGTTTGCATTTTTTTTTGGTTATATATATACATACCTATGTATACATTACAAGCAATACTTCTATCTATTCACCTATCATCTAGCCATCTTCATTTTTCCCACCCAGCCCTATTCATTTCTGTATTTTTTCAAGGTATTCTCCTTTCCTTTCCTCTGCACATACTATAATCTTCATCAACAAATACAAAAAGAAAACAGATGGAATGATTCTTTTCCTCATTAGTAGTTAAAAATGCAAATTAAAGTACCCTGGAAACCAGGGTTTGTTTTTCTTTTTAAAGATAATATGAGCTGATGTGGTTATGATAAACCAGTTCCTTACTAACAATACTGCCAAACTGGTACAATCTTTTTCTAAAACAATATTTCAATAGTAAGAGCCATGAAAATGTCCATAGCAGCATTTCTTCCTGAAACTTCATCCAAATTAAACAATATACTGGTAGCAAAAATATAGTGCCACAATTGATATCTTCTTGGATAAATATAACATAGCAGGAAAAAAAAAGATACAGCCCAAGAGGAAGATTGTATAATTTACAGCATAGCCAAACAACGGAATGTTGCACAGCCGTTAAAAATAGTAATAATATATAAAACATAAAAAAAAAAATTATGGCAAAGTAAGCACAAATAATATCATACATTGAATGTACACCCTGTTTAAACAAACAAACCTGTTGCCGTCCAGTCGATTCCAACTAATAGCAACCCAATAGGACAGATTAGAACTGCCCCGTAGGGTTTCCAAGGAGCAGCTGGAGGATTCCAACTGCCAACCTTTTGGTTAGCCACTGAACGCCTAACCACAGCACCACCAGGGCTCCATGACTGGGACAATGTAAATTGCATATAAGTGGAAGGTAAGCAAGGTAGGAACATGAGCAATTTTTGAATTGCAATGTTTAAGTTTTTTATCTTAGCTTTTCTTTATTGAAAAGTGTAGATTAATGTCTAATCTACTCTGGAAAGGCTTCCCAGTTTTATGCATTTTCTTCTCTTTTTAACAATAGTACACATAGTTACACTGCCTATTCTGGCACTTACAGAGTCAGAACTGACTGGATGGCACCGTTTTTTTTTTTTTTTAAATTACTTCCCACATGTTAATCTCTTCCAGAAAAGACTCTGGACCGTTTGAAGACAGAGGCTGCATCATTTCCATTTTAAGAATACTTCACACTGCTGAGCCTAGAACCAGGCTAAAATAGGAATTGCAACAATATCAGTAGAAGAACATCAGCATTGAATGTACACGAACCTAAAAAGCATTAGCAAGGAACTTAGATAAACTTGCTTTTTGAGAACTAGTTAACCAGGCTGAAATGGTTATTAGTCACCTTCATATAGTTGCTCATATAGAATGTGGATATAAGAATGCCTTTGGGGCTTGATTCTCTTGATCATTTCATGGTTTACCTTCCTATCTCTCTTGAAACCTGATGTCTTATTTATTACTTCTTGCAGCTATTTTCATTCTGTCCTGCACTCTTCCAGATGTGTGCATTTCTTTGAATTTCCAAAAAATTCCAAACTGTTATTTACCCAACTTATTCACATATCAGAATTTACTAAAGATTTGACCAAGCAGAAGGGGCTGCAATGTAGAACTAGGCACACATTCACACACACACACAACGTAAACTTGTGGAGGATAAATGTTGCACACTCTTTTTATCAGTCAGAATCCAGTTAGGAAAACAGGAAGCACAACAGAGAGAACTTAATACAGGGAATTAACTAAACAGGCATTGGAGGTGAGCAATTGAATATACAAATGAACAATGGCCAGACCATATATGACAATATAACACTGACTTACAACCTCTGCAACAATTAGCCTGGAAGTCAAACCACAAATTGTGCAGCAACCACCCAGAAAGTGAAACTACAACCTCTGTAGGAATTGGCACAGAATGACTGCCAGCTTCCTGTTTTTTTGCCTCCTCTTTTCCACCCCCTTCCAACTCAGAACCAACCAGAAAAAAGCCAAATATGCTCCCAAAACCAATTACACAGGATACCCAGCTTCTAGTTAGCCCCCTCGCGTTTCCTCATGCCAACAACTCAAATCAGAGCACTCCTGAGGCTGTCCCCTTTTTTATTCTTAACTGTAAAGCTTTCCTACTCTCCTGTCTGTTTCTGAGTCTCTGCCAAACAAAAGTGATGGTGGCTGACTCCTTTGCTATAGCAATCTCTGAATAAATAGCCTGTGTTCTCATTTGAATGGTCTTTGTTTATTTCCATAGAGGAATAAAAAAGCAAAAAGGGATACACTGAGGTAAGAGAAAATTAAAAAATGCTATTGAGCAGCCACCACCCCTAGCTACTAGAACACAGAAGCTCAAACCCCACATATCTGGGAGAGACCTTTGAGGAGTGGGATGTGCCATCTGGCTGTTACTAGCAGATCAAGATGTTGGGAGAGGGACCTTACATCTGTGGCTGACCCTCTAAGGAAAGGTTACCAGCTGCCTTTGAGTCCACTCTGACTCATAGTGATACCATGTGTATCAGAATAAAACTGTGATCCATAGGATTTTCAGTGGCTGATTTTTGGAAGTAGAATGCCAGGCCTTTCTTCCAAGGTGTCTCTGGGTGTATTTGAATTGCCAACCTTTTGCTTAGCAGCCAAGCGTGTTAATCATTTGCACTACCCAGGGACTCCGGAGAAAAGGTTGCTGCCCCTTGAGTACTGGTACTTCTGAGGGGGTGTATTTAGGCTGGTTTGGGGAGTGCCAAAAGATTCAGACAGAAACAGCTGCTGTTATTTAAGAGAAGGGCCTCTGTCTGGGTGATGGTTACAGGAAAACAGCAAAGGAGCTTCAGGGACAAGAACAGCGAGCAAGGAGGAAGGAAAGGAGCAAGTCCCTACTTGTCTGGAAAAACCTAACAAAGACAACTGACACCGGAAAATGCACTTTGCCACCCCCAGCACTGCAAAACAGAGGATAGAAGGTCCCCAAAGGAAACCTACAATCACTTAGTAAAGGACCCACTTCTGTCCTTAAAAGACTTTTGGCCACCCACACCACCAAAAGCCATCATTTTGCCTTTTCTCTCCTTGTTTTCTCCTCATCTCTTCTTTAGTTCTCATTATTTTCACCGACATCACAAGTAGTTAAGTCTTTTCTTATATTACATCCTCCCAAACTACGCCCTGGGAGGTTCATAGTTTATACTCCAAATCAGCCAGTCAAGGTATTTTGCTTTTCAAAGTGTTGTTGGCTCTGGAGGGAAATTATACCATCTCCTTGGGGGACAGAAGCAACTGCAACCAGTTGGGATTTCTAAAGGGCTTTTCATCCTTGTTTACTTGGTTATGCATATTTCCAGGATATCTGTGCATATGTGCTGGCAGATGCTAGGGTGATGGTGAAGGCGAGGTTTCTAGAAGGAGGTGGGCATTTTGCAGTGTCTGACTGTGGGACAATGCATGTTTAACAAGGGCAAGGGCTGGGGAGGGTAGTTGTATGCAGTCACCTATGATGAATGCAAGTCAATGTCAATAACCTCTCAGAGATTACTTGCCTGCAAAAGAATGTTTTATTTACTCTTAAAAGTATTATAATTGTCAAAAGTAATACACTGTCATAGGCTGGGTTCTCTAGAGAAGCAAAACCACTGAAGCACGTGTATATATAGAGAGAGAGATTTATATCAAGGAAATGGCTCACACAGGGGCAGAGGCAGGAAAGTCCTAAGTTAGTGGGTCAGGCTGGAGTGTTCTTCTGACCCACGTAGCTGCAGGGGCTGATGAACTCAAGATCGGCAAGTAAACTGGCAGGCCACTGGCTCACAGACTGCAGAGGCTGACAAATCCCAAGATTGGCAGGCAAGCTGCTAACTCAGGTCTCAAGACCCAGAGGTCAAATGAACAGGAGCCAGATGCAGGGTCCAGAGTGAGCAAAAGCCTGAAAGCTTTCCTAGAAGGTCCACATATATTGGATGCAGGCCACACCCCCCCAAGGAAACTCCCTTTCATGATTGACTGCTTATAGCAAATCTCATCATGGAGATAATTACATTATATCAGATCTCATTATGGAGGTGATTACATCATTACATAGTTGCCAAACCACATCGTAACTGCCAAACTACTGAGAATCGTGGCCCAGCCAAGTTGGCACATAACCTTCACATACATGTTCACTGTAAAGTAAATAAATAACCCAGGATGTTGTTGTTGTTGTTAGGTGCTGTTGAGTCTATTCTGACTCATAGCAACCTTATAGTACAGAGTACAATGCCCCAAAGGGTTTCCAAGGAGCAGCTGGTGGATTTAAACTGCTGACCTTTTGGTTAGCGGCTGAGCTCTTAACCATTATGTCACCAAGATATAAGGAAGTAAAAATCTTCTCTCATTGTCCATTATGTCCACCTCCCAGATACACCCACTCTTTATTGCATGGTGTGTGTTCCTTTAGGCCTTTTCTTGATGGGTACTCCCTTCCCACATGGATTCGGACTTGGCCATATGACTTACCTTAGCCAATAGGACTATTGTAAATCTGAAACAAGAAGAATTTTAAGAAGAAAAAAACAGTTTCTAATGATTTTGTATGGAATGGGTAAGCTGTAGTCGTACCAAGTCTGCTATCTAGAATAGGAATCTTGCCACTTTTTATTAAAAAAAAAAAAAAGGTGGGATTATGTTACTCACACTATTTTGCAACTTTTTTTTTTTTAACGTATCAGTAAAACATGGGCATGTTCCTATGAGAGTAGATATATACTATCTTAATGGCTGCGATGGTGTTCTAGATATGAATATACCAAATAGACGTTCTCCTATTGATAGCCATTTTAGTTTGTTTTCAATTTTTACTATTATAAATAATATTGCAACGAGCATCCTCATGCACTTTTGAAATTATTTCTATAGGATAGATTTTTCAATGTAGATTTGCAATGTCAAAGGAAATGTTCATGTAATATAATTTCCAAAGAAATGAATAGATAATTCTTTTTGTTTTTTTGGTTAACATCCAATTGTATAATCCCAAGCTTCTCTTTTCTGGCACATTCCATCATTATGGCTATTTCAGTTCAGGGGGTGAAGAGACTGTGGAAAGGCCAGACCTGCCATCCATCAGTGTCCTCACGGAGTCAGGGAAAATAGTGCCAGGACAGAGATGAGTGTTCAAAGGCATGGAGAAAGGAGACAAAGAAAAGTATCATACATGTTTTCCCGCAATATTAATAACGAGGCTACAATATGTGTTGCTAGATAAATGAAGATTTTTTTTCTTCATAAAAATGTTTACTTTGTTATATGTAGGAAAATAACATGTCCTGAAGTCATACAAATAATATCTAATTATCCTGAGAAGCTTCACATATGCCAAAAACATTTAATCCTTTTCAGCAAAGATGTCCTTCTTTCACATCCTAAATCCCTCCTTTCAGCAGAATCGAATCCAAATATGTCTTCACTCCACTCTAAAGTCTTCCCTACTCCTGTTCTGGACTTCTGTCCAACCATTAACACTCCAAAATTCTGTTCCTTTCTTTTATTCTACAGTATAAACTCCAAAATGCCTGATTAGAACCAACATCTGGTAGACCTATCAGAGTAACCCTAAGAATGGAAGTTATTAATCAGCAATGAGTTGATTTAAAGTAGATGACCAAAGTATCCCTAGAATTTACTAGAAATGTGCTCTGCATGTGTGACTTAATATTTCCCTTAGACACTATAAGAAAGCAGCCATGACAAGAAAAGGAAAAGAAAATAGACAAAGAAACAACCACTGCATCGTATTGCGTTTTTCATAATGTTCATAGCATTGTTTCTAGTCCCACAATCTCAGAACCTTAACATTCCTCCCATCAAAAGGTGAAGTATGGTTTCCACCCTTTGAATGTCAGTAGAGTTTTTGTCCAATAAACAGAATGTAAAGGAACAGATAGACACCTTGTGACTTTGGTGTTTAGGATACAAAAAATGATACAGCTTCCTTCTGGCTCTTTCTCTCTAGGGACATTCTCTTTTGGATCCCTGCCACCATGTTGTGAGGAAGCCCAGGCCGCATGGAAAGGCCACTTTTAGATGTTTTGGCTGACAGCCCCAGTTAAAGTCTTAGCCGATAACCAGCATCACCTGCCAGGCAAGAGAACAAACAGCCTTCAGGTGATCCCAGTCCCATCCCTTGTGTCTTCTAACTGAGGCCTCAGACAAAATGGAGCAGAGACCAGTCATTCTTCCTATGCCCTGTTCAAATACCAGACACATAGAGAATCTGTAATAAATGGCTTTCGTGCCACTATGTTTGGGGGAAATTTTTTATGCAGTCATACTAAGTGGAAAAATCACCCTCAGCCTTAGAAAAATGAAAAACTTACCTGGTGCTATTAAAAGAAATAAATAATGGAGACTATATGTTCAAAACACCAGGTGCGAACAGGGCTGGACGCACTCATACCCACCCTTCCATCACTAATGGTAGTTCTAGTGTTGAATCAATTCCCTTACTAGAGATGAGAATCAATGTCAACGGATCTTAAAGGATTCATGCAGGCACCTCTTCCCATCCTTGAGCATTTTCTCTAGTCTGTAGCTGGAAATGTTTAAAATTGCAATAGATTCTCCCAATGTTTAGTTGAACATGGTCCTTCTTGTGTTGTAAGGAACTATCTCTAAGTTTCCTATCTAATAGGACTTGTCAACCTTGACCCTGCCATTGCTTACTCTTTTTGCTGAGATTTATTTCTCTTCCTTGGCATCTGAATTTCCACTGTTTGGTTTCATAGATTTGAAGGAGAATTAATAATTTACTCCTTTGGAAGAAATTGATAGGTTTATTATTTAGCAAGAATATTTCAGAATGCCTTAGGCTCATCTATTAACGATTTCCTTTCCTTTAGCTCATGACAAAGAAGCAGTAAGGGCTTTACCCACCCTACCTGTTAGGTCAACCCTGCAAAGAGAAATCGAATTGGTCAAGACCTGGTTTTGTTTTTAGTTTTACTGAGCAAGCCTCTTCCTTATTCCATGAACTAAGAGCTTGTTGCAACAGTTAATGGGAAATTCTGCTCTTTCTGATAATGTGCAAAATAGTCACACAGTTGAGTGTGAAGCATATATTCAATCAAAGGTTAAAGTCTCCATTTATTTTTGGTGTCTCCAGATCTGTTTTGGTGATGGAATTTAATACTTAAAAGAAAATTTACACTACAGCTAGTTCCAATACAAGTCCCGTCTGCCTGCATTTATAGCCTCCATTATGCCATTGATGGATAAAATAATGAAATTTCACAGAGGATTAATTTAATGTTCTCAGAGGAATTATCTGTATCGGTTTTTCTTTAATTACCCAATATGGTTGTGTGAAGAAGGGGATAAAAAAGTCCTGGGAAACTAGACTGTATTCCAATGCTCATGTTAGGTCTAAGATGGCTAAGAGATGTTCTTCCAGGTTCCTCTGATGGAAAACTTTCCATTGATGGATGATTGGTTCTTTATTTTCCCAGGTGAAGCACAGGTAATGGGTGTTGCTGCTCACTTTGAAGATGAATATGAGACTTTGAGGTTAGAGAGGATCAAATAAAAATGTGCAATTTGTTCAGTTAAATAACCCAGTATTACTTTTAAGTCAGTACCGTGCAAATTGCTGAAAGTGATTGAAAATGGGAAATATGTAGCATTGATAATTTACTCATCTTGCCTTGAAAGCTAGGCATATTTACTACTAGCATGTACTATGTTTATGGTCTGGGGGTGTATATTTATATGTGTACATGTGTATAAAATGAAACAAAGACCAAAGAGAACTATTGTTTGGCCAATTGTATACAAACAGGAAAAGCTTTTTGTCCTTAGAGGTACTGATAATTCTCTCTCTGTGTGTTACTATGATGGTGAACCGCTTTCAGCAGAGCTTCTATACTAATAAGACAGACTAGGAAGAAAGACCTGGCAACCTACTTCTGAAAATAAGCACATGAAAACCCTAGGGATCACAATGGTCCGATCTGAAACCTATCATGGGGATGGTATAGAGCCGGGAAGCATCTTGTTCTATTGTGCATGGGGTTGTCATGAGTCAAAGGCTAACTCAAAGACAGCTAACAACAACAGTCTACTTCAGGGTGTTTACTTCAGGTAGCTATAGGGCTGAGAGGATGGAACAGAGCTCACAACAGGATATTAAACCTGTTTCTTCTGCCTTCTTAAAGGAAGTTTCTCACCTCAACCAATCTTCCTTTCCAGCAGATTCCAAACTTTCTTCCACCACCATGACACAACATGTTTGTAAGAGACCTCTGAACTTACTGGACATTGCTAGAATATCTTCATTCAGTTACAAGCTAAAATATAAGTGGCTAGACATACAAGCATGTCCTCATATGAAATGTATTTTTTGTGTCTGTTTTTACTTTAAACTAGGTTTCCCTGATTCTGAGTTGTACTTCATATTCTAACCCATGGGAAGAATTTCCAAGATGTATTCATTTATTAAGCAATTAATCTTGTGCTTTCTAGCCATTGCGATAGGATTTTTGAAGTGGCTACAATTTTCTTTCTTCCTCTTTATGCACCACTACAAAATGTCATCCACCTAGTCAACACTTAACTGTGAGCTATAATGTGTGACCCTATCTATCTGTGATGCTATCTGTTCATTCGAGAAATAAGTGCATGCAGATCTTGGAGATAATTAGTTTGTACTCTGTAGTCGCGGTTATTTTTCTTTTAACAAACTCATGATATTATTCTCTGAGCATTCAAGGGGCAAGTCTTTCTGACATTTTTTCCGTTAATAGCAATAACCACCGTTAATGATACTAACCGAAAAAAAACATTGCTGCCAAGTTGATTCTGACTCATAGCGACCCTATAGGACAGAGCAGAACTGCCCCATAGGGTTTCCAAGGCCGTGATCTTTATGGAAACAGACTGCCATATCTTTCTCCCACATAGCAGCTGGTGAGTTTGACCTGCTAACCTTTCAGTTAGCAGCAGAGAGCTTAACCACTGCTCCACCAAGGAGGACTCCTTCTCTAATGCTACTAGCACCACATTTTTTGTGGATACCTACTAGATATTAGGGAGCCTCTGGGTGGTGCAAAGGGTCAACACACTCGGCTGCTAACTGAAAGGTTGGAGGATTGAGTCTACCCAGAGTTGCTTCAGAAGAAAGGCCTGGCAATCCAATTCCAACAATGAGCCATTGAAAAGCTTATGGAGCAAAGTTTTATTTTGACATACATAGGGTCACCATGAGTTAGAATCAACTCAACAGCAACTGTTTTAGTGGTACTGGACATCAGACAGTGCTCTAGATGCTAAACATATGTTATCTCCGTAATCCTTGTGAAGTAGACATTAGCCCTGTTTCACAGATGAGAAAACCATAGCCACATGCATATGAAAAGAGCAACTTGGGAACTGAATTATGTCTGTGCATGTCACTAAACCTCTTTGAATCTCAGTGCAATAAAAGATGAACATATTTAGTTGAAGGGCACCATGAAGAAAAAAGTAAGCCAAGACAAACAACAAGCAAAAAAGAAAGAACAGTAAAACAGAAAGCAAAAACCAAAACAAACAAAATAGGTAACCAAACTTTAAAGATTTTTTTCCCCCTCCAGGTGTGTAACTGTTGCAAAAATGACTAACGGTAAAGATCACCAAAATAAAAATAAAAATAAAAACACCCATTGCCATTAAGTCAGTTCTGACTCATAGCCATTCTATAGGACAGAATAGAACTGCCCCATAGGGTTTTCAAGGACCTTTTGGTTAGCAGCCAAGCTCTTAACCACTGTGCCTTCTGATTTTTTTTTCCTTTTAATTTTAACAGATTTCAGCCATTCTCACTGACAAGCTGAGGCTTTTAGCCAACCAAAGAATTACTTTTGTTTGTGTATGTTTGTGTATGCATACTCAAATTTTGAACTGTTTTAAATTTCTGATTTTTTTCTGTCTTCGTTCTTAATTTTTCCAGAAATTATGATCAAATCTGTGGTTAACCAAGAATTTCATTTAATTTTAACTTGTTCTAATATTGAAGAAACTTTAAGTGTTAACTGACTTGTTAACTAAGTGTTAACTGAGGTTGATTTTAAGTCATTTTGTCTCTTGGGACCATTCTTTTTCAAATGAAATTCTGTTTGCTTTTTCACAGACACGTTTAAGCCAAGACACTCAAATGACGCTAATCACCTCCCTTCCAAAAAAAAAAAAAATACTATGGTGTATACAGGGAATTTTTAAAATATCAGCTATGAACAGACAATATGCATACCCAGTCTTCAAGTATTAATGCATAATCTGGACTACGCCAGTCCAGATGTAAAACATTCTTACAGCCTTCATCTGGCTGGGGTGTGAGGAGTCTTTGAGGCTTTCTCCGGGCAGAAGTGTGTGCAATAAAATATCACCTTTGTTTGCCCCCAAGAACTTCCTAACCTTCTCATTAGGCCAGGTGTCTGTGATGGCCTGTGCCCTGAAAGTGTGAGCTGAGTATTGATGTGGAATAAATAGCTCACACTACCCAAGAGTCCTCCCTTCTCATCTTCTGGTTCTCAGATGATCATAGTAATCCAGGAAAAACATTATTTTGTGCTTAGCATGGGCTTTTCTTCTGAACACTTCAAAGTGAAACTATTATTAAGCCTTCATGGCAGTCTAATTATTTGCCTCCAAAACCCAAGCGAGCAGATAAGTGGTGTCTGTCTAAAGGCAAAGGGCTTGGCCACTGAAAGAATTCTAAACCTGGATTTGGAATTTATCCACTGTCATGCAGACCATGGCGATAGATTTTATTGCTAAGAAGTTCAGTAGGAGAGAGATGTTCTCTAATCGTAGTCAGGGTTTTTTCATTCAAAAACACTCAGCTTGCATTTATTGAATGCCTACCATGTGCAAATATAGGCTCTGAGCCAAGTCATTCCCTGGGAACTGTTCTGGGGAGAAGAGTATTTTCAGAGGAGATGATAAACTCATGCTCATTAGCAAGTTCTTAACAGCTAAGACTGTAAAAGAAAGAAGTGTGGTATCACTAAATTTTTTCATCTGGAATTAAATGCTGGAAAAGGCTTGAGAGTCAAGGACACAGCTAATTCCACCTACAGGCAGATACAGAAGACTTAATTACAAAGACTTCACTAGAAACATGATTCACCCTGATTTTAAGTGTCTCAAAGGGAGATGTTCACAATTTCCCGTGGAGGCCCAAACCCTTAGTCTGTTAGAAGTCACTATCCTCCTGTTTCCTTGAAGACTAAAGAGAATATGTTCCTTTCCCTTTTTGAACTATTCTCCTCCTGTTGCTGTCTCCTTATGTAATACTTACGCCATTCCATTATCATTTCTGTGTAGCCTAAGAAGTTTGGTTTGGAAGTTGACACCCAAGCAATTTCTAAAGAGTTGGCCAAGTCTCTTGGAAGGCATCCTGATGACTTTTTTAGACCCACTAGAATGTCTGCAATTTATATCAGTCCATAAATCAAGATTAAGTGGACTTTTGAGGTAAAATGTAAGGCTGAGTGAGGCATATTTAAATAATCCTGGGTGAGCCTCCCTCTTTTGTAATCAATTTTCTGAATTATTCCCTTACTAAAATCCGAAGTAAAGGTAGGTGCCAAGATCTTCTGCCACTATGATCATTAATTATCAGTTTTCCTTTCTATATAATAAAAGATAGTCCCCTTTTAAATTTGTGTATAGAAAGAATGCCTTTCCTGCATGCCTTTGACACATTTTATGCCATACCCTGTTTAGCCTCTCCTGATCAAGACAGCTTGAATTTTCTTTCTTAGAAGGCTCATATCTTAGACACAAATTATATGATGTGATCAGCAAAAGTGACCTTGGATGATGAACATGTGCCTGTGTTGTTCACGTGCATGCCCTTCAACCTACTACAAATTAACTTTTAATGCATTAATTAAATCGTTAGCTCCTTCAGGGCAGAGCACACACACACACACACACTCTCTCTCTCTCCTTTTCTTCCATGGTGCCTAGTAAAGGGCTGTATACATTCTGACTGCACAGAAGAAAGGGTGCTGGCATACTTTGAAGAAACAGTAATATAATAATAATAAAACCTTCCATTCTCTTTTCTAGTTTCCCAATCTAAACTCTTTATCTTTCTATCAATCACTCTTACAGTTCCCCTCAGCTCCCTTCATTTCAATTGTATTCTTCCCATAAGAAAATAAACAAACCAATGTCAATTTTCAGTTGGCAATCTCATGCATCTCCATGGCTATATCTACTGTGTATGCAGGTGACAGCTGGCTCATTCCATCAATCACAGAGGTAAATTCCCATGAGTCCCTGAGATGCCTTGATTTATTATCCCTGGACTATTCCTTTTGAGAGATTTATCAAAGAAAGGGTGTTTCAGAGAAACCTAACAATCCTTGCAGAGGGTCACTCAATCATTCAGATAGCCTAAGGAATCACAGTTGTGAAGCCTCTTGATACACAGAAAAATAGAGAGGAATAAAGCACACAATGAACTTGTACTTGTGGAAAGGTCATGAA
Source organism: Dugong dugon (assembly GCA_030035585.1). Classification (NCBI taxonomy): domain Eukaryota; kingdom Metazoa; phylum Chordata; class Mammalia; order Sirenia; family Dugongidae; genus Dugong; species Dugong dugon. Next base: position 88,419,780 of record CM057472.1, read on the forward strand.
TTGTAGTGATTGATCATAAGCACAAACTTTGGGTCCAGTCAGTCTGGATTCAAATCACAGCCCACAGATTACTGACTGTGCAGTGGGGGCTAGCCCCTGAATCTCAGTTTCCTCACATCAAAGAAGTAAGAATACCTACCTCATAAGACTACCGCGAGGATCAAATGTGAAACCTGGTAAAGCGTCTGGAACACGCTGTGTGCTCTTAAATCTGTAACTGTAATTATACCTAAAGGCTGCAAAATGGTCATTCTCATGATGAGAAAGTTTATTATTCCAGTTCCAGAGATACTTTTAGTTAAGTGACAACTTCCAACACATCTCTGTTCAACATAGTGTGGTTGTTGTTGTTACTTGCCATTGAGTCAGCTCCATCTCACGGCAACACAATGTGTGCAGAATAAAACTACACTCCATAAGGTTTTCAAGAAGCAGACTGCAACACCTTTCTTCCGCAGCACCTCTGGGTGAGTTAGAACCACCAACAATTAGGTTACAAGTTGAGAGCTCAATCTTTAAATTCTACTCAATATAATAGAGGACACATATAATCAGACAGCAGCTGTCCTATCTTGCTACCTTCAGCATTATCAAAGAGGAGAAGGGGTCAACCTATTATACCTTTAATTTGGCAGAAAGATTTAAAAAGTATATAGCCCGACTCATAGGCTGTGCATTAATCACACCAAATGCCAAAGGAGTACTTGATTTTAAGTTCAACTTGAAATTTTCAATTTATTTCTCAGTTCAGCAGAATAGAAGTATTAATAGCTAATATTAAGTGAGTGATTACTATGATGCAGGTACTAAATTCCCTAGCACAAATATTTCTCAATTTAAGGAAGGGTTCTGTAGAATCCCTGTGATAATAATCTTTGGGTAGTCAATAATGATCATGCTTTCTCCTCAAATGAATCAAAATTCAAATCAAGTTCTCCTTACACTTTGGATATGCCAACATCTGGCAGCTACTTTGACATTATGTCTCAGCAGGCCATTTATAATCCCCTGATTTTGCCCTTGCTCTGAAGGCTACATTTTCATGAGTTATTCACCAATGTGTAAAGGCATTCAAGTTCAGCAGATTTTCATCATCAGAGGAGCATTTCCAGGGACTACCTGTGCTATATAGTGATGGTCATTTTCACCATCACTAGGGCATTCCCTATTGTCCAGTTTTTATCCAAGCAATGACAAAACAGAGGAAACGCTGGACAGTTAAAACTCTTAACACTGAGTGATATATCAAGAAAGCTTACACATAGAGTATCTAAGGGGCTGCACAGGGCTGAAAGCAGTAATTTCATTGTGGGGGAGAATGCCTAAAGGTCTTATTTCAAATTCTGATGATGCAGTTGATCTAGATGTCAGCATTATATAGGAATGCCTGAACTGCCAAACGTTAACCAGAAATAATTGCCCGTGATACAGGTGGCAATCTATCACGGTAAATGTCACTACAAAGAAGACCTTAAAAGCCAAAAAACAAAAAAGTCAGGACACAAATTTCATCCAGTTGGACCGTGGTCTCCAGAGGAATTGTAACAAATTATAAGTGGGCAGCCACTGTTTCTTAAAAGTGCTGGAAGAAAAGTTCTCTAGCCTTGGGGGTATTGCTTACAGCCCTGCATGATTACATGTCAAATCCCCTTACAACAGAGCCAGTCTTTGCATGACAAGAAAGTTCAGGTTCTGAATGATGGCCCATGTATTTCAAGTTGATAAAATTTCAAAGTAGCACTAATTAAGGATTTGAATCTGCCACTGGAATCAGTATTAGCAAAATTTGACTCTCAAGTTTATTTTTTGCAAATAATAATAACCTTTCAAATTAAAAAAAAATCCAATTGAAACTGAATATATTGGTTTCCCCTTTAGTTCTAATGCCCTTACATATATCAATGAGCCTTTTCTCTCTCCCTACTAATACATTTTCAAAATATAAATTTTAAATACAACACTCAACTGATTACCAAGTTTCTAGGACTCTTGTCCTAGACATAAAGCCTAAATCATTGGCAGAATGATTTAGGTATTTTACCTCTCTGTTCCTTCTGCTTAAAATGATCCTTTCTCTGGATGAAGATTCCAAATTAGTCTTCAAACTCCAGCTTAACTACAGTTAACAGAGCTGGTCGCTTCTTCCTCTATCTGCATACAGTACCTCTAACAGAGCACCTGCCATGTAATGCTGGCTTCTGACACCTCACAGGCAATGATCAACTCCACTTTACCTTTGTATTTCCAATACTCAGAATTTGGCAGTCAGTGAGCAGTGATATATATATATATATACATATATATATATATATATATATATATATATATATATATATATATATATATATATATATATATATGTATATTTTTTCCTCTGAAATGAATGATTGCTAGCGTCACTGTGTGCTGCTGTGCAGGTTATGCACTGTGCAACTCTAGGGGCTACAATTCAGATAAACTGTGATGTGAATGGGAGCCTTGCAGTTGTGAAGTGCACAACATGGACAACCATACATGGCAGCCTGTCAGCCACTTGTGCTAAAATGTTCATACTCCCTCATGCTAAATTTTAATATTTTCTGCTACTCATGTTCTCTTCCATCAGTTGCCAAATCCCGATAGGTCAGGATAAGCTAGATTTTTCTGCAGTAACAAACAATCCCAAAATCTTAGTAGCTTAATACAAGAAAAGTTAACTTTTCACTCATACTACGTGTACTACATAGGTTATCTGGGGGATTCTGCTCAACAGTGCCTCAGGCAACCAGGTTGATAGGGGTTCCATCCTAAAACAAACAACCATGATCACTGAGGCATTAAAATCAGGATGTGGCAGTTCATGTACTGGCTCTTAGAGCTTCCATTCGGGTGTGGCACACATCACTTTCAATCACATCTCACTGGCCAAAGCAAATCACACAGCCATATCTACCTTCAAAGGGAACAAAGGAAGTACAATTCTACTCCATGCCCTGAAAACAACGACAATATTTATAAACAGCTTTAATGACAAGTACAGTTTGCTCCTTAAACCCATTGCCATGGAGTTGATTGACTCATAGTGACCCTATAAGACAGAGTAGAACTGCCCCATAGAGTTTCCAAGGGGCACCTGGTGGATTCGAACATGCTGATCTTTTGGTTAGCAGCTGTAACACTTAATCACTACACCACCAGGGTTTCCGTTTGCTCCTCAATATCTCACCGTTCGTGCTATTCCCACCCCGTTTGACTAAGTCCTTCTTACCTCATCCTTGGACTATTGCAATAGCTCAGTTAGCCTCTCTTTTTTGTTTTTCTTGCCCTCGTGCCCTGGTGGCATTGTGGTTAAAGCACTCGGCTGCTAACTGAAAGGTCAGTGGTTTGAACCCACTAGCCACTCCATGGGAGAAAGATGTGGCAGTCTGCTTCCATAAAGTTTGTTGTTGTTGTTGTTAGGTATCATCAAGTCGATTCCGACTCACAGCGACCCTATGTACAACAGAACAAACCACTGCCCGGTCCTGCGACATCCTCACAATCCTTGCTATGCTTGAGAGCATTATTGCAGCCACTGTGTCAATCCATCTCGTTGAGGGTCTTCCTCTTTTTTGCTGACCCTCTACTTAACCAAGCATGATATCCTTCTCCAGGGACTGATACCTCCAATAAAATGTCCAAAGTATGTGAAAGGTAGTCTTGCCATCCTTGCTCCTAATGAGCATGCTGGTTGTAATTCTTCCAAGACTGATTTGTTCGTTCTTTTGGCCCATTAACCCATTGCCGTCGAGTCAATTCCAACTCATAGTGACTGTATAGGGCAGAGTAGAACTACCCCATAGGGTTTCCAAGGAGCACCTGGAAGATTTGAACTGCCGACCCTTTGGTTAGTAGAAGGAGCACTTAACCGCTACGCCACCAGGGTTTCCGTTCTTTTGGCAGTCCATTGTATATTCAATATTCTTCGCCAACACCACAATTCAAAGGACTCAATTCTTCTTCGGTCTTCCTTATTCGTTGTCCAGCTTTTACTTGCATATGGGGTGATTGAAAACACCATGGCTTGGGTCAGGCTTACTTTAGTCTTCAAGGTCGCAATTTTACTTTTCAACAATTTAAAGAGGTCTTTTGCTGCAGATTTGCCCAATGCTATGCGTTGTTTGATTTCTTGACTGCTGCTTCCATGGATGTTGATTGTGGATCCAAGTAAAACGAAATTCTTGACAACTTCAATCCCTTCTCCATTTATCATGATGTTGTTTTTTGGTCCAGTAGTAAAGATTTTTGTTTTCTTTATGTTGAGGTGTAATCCATACTGAAAGCTATGGGTTTTGATCTTCATCAGTAAGTGCTTCAAGTCCTCTTCACCTTCAGCAAGTAAGGTTATGTCATCTGCATAACACAGTTTGTAAATGAGTCTTCCTCCAATCCTGATGCCACATTCTCCTTCCTAGAGTCCAGCTTCTCTGATTATTTGCTCATCATACAGATTGAATAGGTATGGTGAAAGGATACAACCCTGATGCACGCCTTTCCTGACTTGAAAACATGCAGTATCCCCTTGTTCTGTTAGAACGACTGCCTCTTGATCTATGTACAGTTCCCTCATGAGCACAATTAATTGTTCTGGAATTTCCATTCTTCTCCAAGTTATCCATAATTTGTTATGATCCACACATTTCAATGCCTTTGCATAGTCAATAAAACACAGGTAAACATCTTTCTGGTATTCTCTGCTTTTGACCAGGATCCACCTGACATCAGCAATGATATCCCCTGTTCTACATCCTCTTCTGAATCTGGCTTGAATTTCTGGCAGCTCCCTTTTGCTGTACTGCTGCAACTACTTTTGAATGATCTTCAGCAAAATTTCACTTGCTTGTGATATTAATGATATTGTTTAATAATTCCCACATTCAGTTGGATCACCTATCTTGGGAATAGGCATAAATATGGATCTTTTCCAGTCGGTTGGCCAGGTAGCTGTCCTTCAAATAGATGATGAGCACTTCCAGTGCTGCATCCATTTCTTGAAACATCCGAATTGGTATTGCATCAATTCTTGGAGCCTTGTTTTTTGATAATGCCATCAGTGCAGTTTGGACTTCTTCCTTCAGTACTATTGGTTCCTGATCATATGCTACCTTCTAAAATGGATGAACATTGACCAATTCTTTTTGGTATAGTGTCTCTGTGTATCCCTTCCATCTTCTTTTGATGCTTGCTGTGTCGTTTAGTATTTTTCCCGAAGAAGCCTTCAGTATTGCAACATGAGGCTTGAATTTTTTCTTCAGTTCTTTCAGCTTGAGAAATGCTGAGCGTGTTCTTCCCTTTTGGTTTTCTATATCCAGGTCTTTACACACGTCATTATAATGCTTTCGTTTGTCTTTTCGAGCCACCCTTTGAAATCTTCTCTTCAGCTCTTTTACTTCATTATTTCTTCCTTTTGCTTTAGCTACTCAACTTTCAAGAACAAGTTTCAGAGCCTCTTCTGACATCCATTTTGGTCTTTTCTTTCTTTCCTGTATTTTTAATGACCTCTTGCTTTCTTCATATATGATGTCCTTGATGTCATTCCACAACTCATCTGGTCTTTGGTCATTAGTGTTCAATGCATCAAATTTATTCTTGAATTGGTCTCTAAATTCAGGTGGGATATACTCAGGGTCATACTTTGGCTCTCATGGACTTGTTCTAATTTTCTTCAGTTTCAACCTGAACTTGCAGATAAGCAATTGATGTTCTGTCTGTTTCGCAGTCAGCCCCAGACCTTGTTCTCACTGATGATATTGAGCTTTTCTATCATCTCTTGCCACAGATGTAGTCAATTTGATTCCTTTTATCCCATCTGGCAAGGTCCACGTGTATAGTCACTATTTATGTTGGTGAAAAAAGGTATTTGCAATGAATAAGTCATTGGTCTTGCAAAATTCTATCATTCTATCTCTGGCATCTTTTCTATCACCAAGGCCATATTTTCCAACTACCAATCCTTCTTCTTTGTTTCCAACTTTTACATTCCAATCACCAGTAATTATCAATGCATCCTGTTGCATGTTTGTTCAATTTCAGACTGCAGAAGTTGGTAAAAATCTTCACTTTCTTCATCTTCGGCCTTAGTGGTTGGTGTGTAAATTTGAAGAATAGACATATTAACCTGTCTTCCTTGTAGGCATATGGAAATTATCCTATCACTGACAGTGTTGAACTTCAGGATAGATCTTGAAATGTTCTTTCCATAAAGATTACAGCCTTGGAAAACCTATGGGGCAGTTCTAAACCGTCCTATAAGGTCGCTATGAGTTGGAATCAACTCAGTGGTAATGGGTTTGGTCTTGGCTTTTAACCTTGCCCTGAGTCCTTCCTCCCCATCACTGACAGGTTAACCTTCCCGAAGTACAACTCTGGTTATACTATCTCTTCCAAGAAGAGACCTTTAATTAAAAACCTTTCATGACTTTCTACTGACTACTAAGTTAGGTCCCAATTTCTTCCTTCATTGAATCTCTACTCTTTCATTCATTCCACAACAATTTTTGAATATTTAGTGGAGATCAGACACTACATTAGACACTGAGAGAAAAAAAAAGTTCCTGGGTTTCATAGAGCTTACAGTCCAGTAACCAGTAAGTGAGCCAGCCACAAATGATGGCAATCAGTGCAATGACTGTGATGATATAGTGGCATAGTTTAGTGGTAACATCAAGGAAGTAAATAACTTTGATGGGAGACCAGTCAAGGCATCTCTGAGGAGGAGATGTTTAAAGTAGCACTGGGACTTTGAATAAGAGTTTTCCAGGCAAATATAGTTGGGGATGGGAGAATAAGAGAGGGAGTGAGGGCCCTTCTTTGCAGAGGGAATAGTGTGGATAAAAACGGAGTCATGAAAATTTGGTGTGTTGGGAAAAATGCAAATGGTTCTGCAGGTGAGACTAGAAGGAGGGTACTGTGGTGGGGTGGGCATAGGGCTAAGGGGTAAGATATATACCTGGAAAGAGAGACCGAGGCCCAGTGAGGAGTGGAGGAGGCTTAAAGACCAAGATTAAGGAGTTTGTCTTGTTGTCCTTTGGGCACTGTGGAATTATTGAATGGTTTTAATCAGAAAATGACTTGCTCTGGCTGTCACTTAAGAAAAGTCACCCTAGTGGCAGTGTGAAAGCTGAATTGGAAGGTTCAGGGAGATCAGATAGGAGATTATCACTAAGTCAAGACAGTCTGAACAGAGGGAGTAAATCTACAAAGAGGAGGAAAGGGGACAAAGAGAGATTTCAGTGAGAAAATCAGCAGTACTTGAAGATTAGTTAAATGACCTGGAAGGAGTCCTGATGGCACAGTGGTTAAATGCTCGACTGCTAACCAGGTTAGCAGTTCAAACTCACCATGGGTGAAAGATGTGGCAGTCTGCTTCTGTAAAGATTACAGCCTTGGAAAGCATATGGGGCAGTTCTACCCTGTCACATGAGGTTGCTGAGTCAGAGCCAACTCGAAGGCAATGGGTAAATGACCTGGGAGCAAGAAATAGGAAAACTCAAAATGGTGACCAATCTTCTGAATTGGGTGACTGGGTCCACATAAAGCAGGTCAGAGAGAAAGCTGATGGGTGTAGTGGTAACCATGTTAAATGTGAGAATGTCTGGGACATTTGGAAAGAGTTTAAGCTATGGAATTAGATCTAGGGGGTTTTCTTTATGTCACTGAATAGTGGGGAAACTATAGATGTGGATGACACTTCCCAAAAGGAATGGGTCCAGTGAGCAGAGAATGCCAAAGAATCCCAGTATTTTAGAAGGAGATAGAGGAGAAAAAGCAGGAGGAGAATTAAAGCTGAGAGAAGTTACAAGTCACAGAGTGATGAATAGTGTCAAATCCTACAAAAAGTTTGGGTAAGAAAAGGCTGAAAATGTTCTATTGGACTCAGCAAACGGGGGGGTGGGGAACTTACTGACCTCAGCAAGAATAGATTGTGTCTAAAACCAGATTTCAGCAAATAAGTGGCAAGGAACTGGAGACAGCAAAAAGGCCACCTTTTCAAGGAAAAGGTCGTGAAGGGCATGAGGAAGATAGCAAGTAGGGATTCCCAGGGACTTTCAAAGCTCAATCCAAGTGTCACGGACTCTGGGAAGCTTTCCTGCCCGCCCACTTCTGTGTCCCTGTAACTCCTTACATACACCTCATTTATAGCATTTACCACGCAGTTTTGTAATCATTAATTTGCTCAACAGTTTCCCACAATACAGGTTCTGTGAGAGCAACTTCATCTGTCAAACCTCAGAATAAGGCACTTAAAAAAAAAAAACAGCAGATTGTATTAGAATATTCTCTCACCTACCATGCAAAGCTATGTTCAGATCTGAACTACCTTTCCTGTTTCACCGTGTCCTAATTCCCTCTGTATTCTTCATTCCCTAAACAAATTGGGCTAATATTTTCTTGGAATGAATCTCACAATTACCTGCCTCTGTGTCTTTGGTATGTAATTTTCTCTGCTGGGATTGTCCTTCTCCTAGGACAATATCTCTTAAATTCCTATTTATTTATTTTTTAACATCAAACTTAATAGTCACTTTTTTTATAAATACCTTCACTGACTCTTTCATAATATTCTCTTCTTTCTCTGAATCCTGCAACATTTAACTCTGCTTCTCCAATAAGCCTTAATCTCAACTTTACTAGAGTTACGTATGAACTTGTATTATTCCCTATGTTATAATGAAGGCTCCTTGAAGACAGGGACCTCATTTTATTCACCTTTGTATTTCCTGGGATCCCTTAGCAATGTCTCCTACACGTTGCATTTCAAGCATGCTTATTGAATGAATGAATGAATGGAAATGAGTTATAAGTATTAGATTGATTTGCCTGTCTCACCCCCCCAAAAAAGGAAAGAGGCAGAAGTTAGAAATCAAATTATTATGAAAACCAGAATTGTAATGAAAGAAACATTCCATGGAATAGTGGGGTGCAAATATCACTCCTAACTACTATCTAGTCATTAGTTTCTACAAATCACATTGGAGTTCATGAAGATCTGATAAATTAACAGGATTATTCTAGCTACCCGAGTGATTGGTGGTTCAGTGGTAGAATTCTCTCCTTCCATGTGGGAGGCTGTGTTCAATGCTGGGACAATGCACTGCAAGTGCAGCCAGCACACATCTGTCAGTTGTGGATTGCACGTTGCAATGATGCTGAACAGATTTCAGCTGGAGCTTCCAGACTAATATGGACTAGGAAGAAAGGCTTGGCAATGTACTTCTGAAAATAATTCAGTGAAAACCCTATGGATCACAGTGGTCTGATCATAGGTCTGATCTAATGATCACAGTTCATCATAGGGATAGCACAGGACCCGGCAGCATTTCATTCAGTTGTGCACGGGGTCGTCATGAATTAGGTAGGCTCAATGACAGCTAACAACAACAACAACATTCCAGGTAGCCACGTAAAACTGCTACTAGTAACCCTCATTTTCACCTAGTCTCATTCAATCCTTAGTGTTGTTCTCATTGCTGTTACTAGATGTTGTCCAGTCAATTCAGACTCATAGTGATCCTATACACAACAGAACGAAACACTCACTGCCTAGTCCTGAGCTATCCTCATAATCGTTGCTATGTTTGAGCCCATTGTTGCAGCCACTGTGTCAATCCATCTCGTAGAGGGTCTTCCTCTTTTTCAATGACCCTCTATCAAGCATGATGTCTTTCTCCAGGGACTGATCCCTCCTGCTAACATGCCCAAAGTAAGTGAGATGAAATCTTGCCATCCTCACTTCTAAGGAGCGTTCTGGCTGTACTTCTTCCAAGACAGATTTGGTCTTTCTTCTGGCAGTCCATGGTATACTCAATATTCGTCACCAACACCATAATTCAAAGACATGACTTCTTCTTCAGTCTTCTTATTCATTGTCCAGCTTTCACATGCCTATGAGGTGATTGAAAACACCATGGCTTGGGTGACATCCTCAGAGTGACATCTTTGCTTTTTAACACTTTGAAGAGGTCTTTATCAGCAGATTTGCCCACTGCAATACATTATTTGATTTCTTAACTGCTGTTTCCATGGGCATTGATTTTGGATCCAAGAAAAAAGAAATCCTTGACAACTTCAATATTTTCTCCATTTATCATGATGTTGCTTATTGGTCTAATTGTGAGGATTTTTTTTTTATGTTGATGTGTAATTCATACTGAAGGCTGTAGTCTTTGATCTTCATCAGTAAGTACTTCAAGTTCTCTTCACTTTCAGCAAGCAAGATTGTGTCATCTGCATATTGCAGGTTGTTAATGAATCTTCCTCCAATCCTGATGCCATGTTCTTCTTCATATAGTCCAGTTTCTCAGATTATTTACTCAGCATACAGATTGAATACGTATGTTCAAAGAACGCAACCCTGATGCACACCTTTCCTAATTTTAAATCACACAGAATCCCCTTGTTCAGTTCAAATGACTGCCTCTTGGTCTATGCACAGGTTCTGCATGAGCACAGGTGTTTGGAATTCCCATTTTTGCAATGGTATCCATAATTTGTTATGATCCACACAGTTGCTTAGATATTTGACAAGCCAGGTAATAGTCTAAGAAATGTTAACTGATTTTTTCAAGGCTGCAAAACCTGAAGTGGAAGAGGTGTGTCTTAAACTCAAATCTGCTGGTTCTGCTTACTGGGTTAAATAGTGTTCTCCTAAAAATGCATGTTCACCCAGAACCTGTGAATGCGACCTTATTTGAAAACAGGGTCTCAGCAGATACAATCAAGATAAGACGAGATCATACTGGATATAAGTGTGCTTATAAAGAGAGAGAGATACAAAGACATACAAGGAGAAAGAACACCATGTAAAAATGGAGGCAGAGATCAGAGTGATACATCTACAAGCCAAGGAACTTCAAACATCACTAGCAACCATCAGAAGCTAGGAAGAGGCAAGGAAAGATTCTTTCTTAGAGCCTTCAGAGGGAGCGTGGCCTTGCTAACACCTTGATTTCAGAATTCTAGCCTCCAGAACTGTGAGAGAATATTTGGTTACTTTAAGCTACTCAGTTTATGGTAATGTGTTATAGAAGCCCAAGGAAACTAACCCACACTGTCCATATATTTTCACTCATCACCCCATAGTTGAATACAGTCTTTGGTTTCAGTGCCAGGAGCTTACATTTGAATTACAACCTGCAGCTCTCCCAAACTACAGGTATGTGTTAGTTAAGTCCACAATAAAAAGCAAACCAAGCCCTTGCATGGAGTGATTCCCACTCATAAAGACTCTATAAGACAGAGTAGAACTGCCCTACAGGGTTTCCAAGGAGGGGCTGATAAATTCCAACTGCTCACCTTTTGGTTAGCAACAGTACTTCTGGGAAGTAGAATGTTATGTGATTTGGACGTTGTGTGAACACCTAGGTCCCTTGTGCCTGTGGCCCCCTGGACACAGGCTGGAGGCTGCTGTGCTTGGCACCACCTGGGCAGCTCCCACTGCTGAGGGCTCAGGTGAGTGCTTGGTGATCCTGCCTGGAATAGCAGCCCCGTAAAGGTCCTGGCCAGGAGGCTCCATTGGCAGGGCCAGGAGCAAGGGAGCACCCCAGGGACCCTGCAACCGTGCCCAGTCATGCCTTATCCTGCTGACCTCGTGTCCTCTGGGAGCAAGATCCGGCACCCAGTTCTCCCAGTGGGAGCCGGAGGGCGGGCTCACTGCCAAGTCAGGCTGTGGACATCCCGCAGAGAAAGGAAGGGAAAGTTTTGTTTTTGTTTCTTCTCTTTTGGGGAGTGTTAGTCATTTACTGTAGGGGTGGGAGCGGAGTTAGGGAAACAGCTCGTTTATAAAAGGAAACCGAGACTGTGCATAGAGCCGGGCGGGAGGCCCAGGCAGCATCTCTCCGTCTCTAACTGGGCCGCTCCATCAGCCTCGCTGGGGCTCAGGCTTGGCCACTCTGTTAGGTGGCTGACCGGCGCTGTACATGCCCGGGGCTGCCCCTCTGGGCCCCAGCTTGGCCTGGGCTCCATGGGACCTGCCCTTGGGCTTTGGAGGCCTCTGATCCTTTACCCTCTGCTTCTTGCATGAAGGCCCTGTGGGCTGTCTCCGCTTGGTCAGCCCGGGGAACATGTCCTTGTCAGGTTGCTCGCCCGCCGCCTGCGGAAATACTCAGCTTCATCCTCCTCCCTTTCAGGTCAGCCTGCCCCCTTGGCCTCCAGCGGAGCTCCAGGATCCTTGGCATCACTGTCCCCATCGGCCTCTGCCCGTGCCTCTTCATGCCCACCAGGCTCTTCCTCTTGTGGGCCTCTCGCTGCTCCTGCTTGCGCTGCATGTTCTGGGCCTGCTGGGCCTGCCTCTGGGCCTTCAGCTGCAGCCCCTCTTCCTTGGCCACCAGGATGGCCTGGCAGCTGTTCCTCTGTCTTGTGCTCGAAACTATGGAACAGTACTTTCCTTTCCCCGACACCTTCCTGGATCTTGATAAGTTGCAGTGTCATCTGAGGACTGATCTCAGTGAACTGCAGGGTGCTCTGCTAGGCCACCTGTTGCCACACCTAGTGATTGTCTGGGGTAGCTCAGTAAGGTTGTGCTCACTGTCCGGCTGTGCCTCCCTTTCTGGAAGCTCCCCGCCCATTGCCAACAGCTCGCTTTTGTCCTGCAGACAGCTCATATTGGGGAATTTCTCCTGGAGAAGCTTCTTCAAGTGACTTGCGCCGATGGGAACGACTTTAATGCTATAATGGCGGAAATCCAGAGGATGAGAAGGCAGTGCTTGATAGTGTTTAGGTTTACCTTGTGCACGTTGATGGATGGGAACAGGTTCTGGAACATAGTGGGCATGAGCTTCACGTGAATGCCTTGGGGGCGGAAGCTGTGGAGCACCAGAAGGGACAGATAAGCATTCCCCAGAGGGCACGTGCCAGACCACGGATATGTGCAGTGGGACATTGCCCCAACAGACATTGTGCTGTGCATGGCTGTAGTACTTTTGAGGATGATCATGATGAAAATGCTGACTAATGATCTGCTAGCAATGGCGATGGACATGGTCTGATAGGATTATTCATGTTTGCCTCAAGTTGCCTGATAAGTAATTTCCATAGATTGCACAGAGAACCTAATTATGTTAAGTTACTTGAGAGATCTTCAAATGACCTTCTTGACAAGAACTAACCAGCAGTAATGAGTGGAAAAAATTGTTTTTGTAAACTAGATCATTTCCTCAGCCAAATCTAGAGACGTCTACAGTCCTACTTGAATTTGAATGTTGCATGTATTGTTCAGGAGCTAGACTAGAGCATGTTGCAACAAACTCTCTGCATGGGCTGATGTATAGATTTACTAGGAAATAAACTTAAAAAAAAAGAGAGAGAGAGCTGTTTCTGTATGACGTAGATTTATGTTTATTAAAACTTGAAATGTTTCTCAAAATGTTGATAAACAAACTTCTTCAACTGGCAAGAAAAAAAAAATAATTCTCTTTTCTAATCAAGAGGATTAAAAGGCTGTGAGACTATATCCAATACACAAATGTTGTAATTACGATAAATATTTGTCCTTTCTGTTTTCACTACAAATTCAAAAAGCCGAGAGTCTGTGTTTGGCACATGCAGGAGATTACAGCCATCTGCTGGGAGACAAAGCTGTCAATTATAAAGCAACCTGGCTTTCCATTCCATTTCACTTCCAGGTAAAATGCGGCACACTTAAAGTAGGATTTATTGTTATTATTAAAATCAGAAAGCTCCTAGTACTGTACGCCTGTGACCCTGTACTCAGGATCCCGGGAGAGATTCACAAGTCTCTGGACTCCTCCCCATGTTTTAAATTCAAGGTCAACCATGTCTTGATCAGACCATTTAGTACGGCAAACTGCCCTTGGAGAGTGCTATAAGCTCTTTTCCCCGCTTGAACACAAAATGAGGGTTAGTTCAATTAAGATACATTTTAGGCTAAGGAGAGAAATTATAGAAAGCAGAAATAACTAACTGGAGATAGTGATGTCTTCTGTCAGCTTGGGTGATGAGCATTTAAGAGGGAGGCTTTGAGGTTAAAAACACCAAAAAAGGCCCAGTGAAACACGAAAAGCAAAATTGCCAATAACTTAGGATTCAGCAACATTGAGGAGAGAGAATTCAAAACCATTGCAGAGGAACTTTAATGGAGGAGACAGTGGCCCAAAACTGTGACCATTAAAGACCCAATGGAAGTTAGTTACCCTGTTTTGAGCGGATTCCAGGCCAGAAAATTCATCTTGTTTCCTTGAATTCTTCCTGCAGTTTTACTGGAAGTAGTAATCTTGAGTTGTCTTAAAACAGCTAAATTGCCTTTCAGTGGAGTGTTCAGAAACTCCTCCATTCCTCAGCAGCAGTGGAGGCAACAATTAGCTTTTAAACATACACCTAACAGTAGAGAATAAAATTTTTCTTGCTTGGATCTGTGTGTGGGTCAGGCCTGAGGACATCTCTGAGGGGCCATTGAGAGCTAACGATCAAGGCTCTGTTTAGATAATGCTAATCATAGTGTTTTCTGAAAAAGTTCTTCCTCAAGGCCAGAGAGAAGTGAAAATGAGTTTGAATTTCCCAAGTGCATCTGATTCCTCACCTCAATTCAATTGAATTCTCTTGCATTTCATAGTGGTTACCCAATCTTGGTCAATAATTTCCCCCACTAACTCTTCCAATTAAATCAAAAAAAAAAAAAAGAAGAAGCGTATGTTTTGTTGGTGAAGAGCGATCCCACTGAGACCTAATTCATAAATTTGCTCATGCTTTTCAGTTAAATATAAAAATGTTACATAGAAGGATTCCATTTTAACAAATCGGGTAATAATTAAGGTCATCTGATCCTAGGCCAAGGAAGCAAGTTTGGCTTTCTGGTTCAGGAAGAAGGTTAATTGATATTTCAAAATCACCTTCAACTCTCCAGCTGCCTAGGCCCACCTAATTTGGTGACCACTTTATACGACAGCATCTCCAGTGCTTACAGTCATCAACATTTATGTGTTCTGGGTCTTTCTGTTAAGTGAGTTAAACGTTAACCTTAGTGGTAAGGTACAGTCTAATGTAGCAGTTCTCAGCTGTAGTGCCACGCACGATACACTGGTGGGATATAAATCAACTGTGTGGTGTATTCCCATTAATTTGACACCTATACAGAGTTGTGTTATGTGCCAACATGTGAGCTCCGATTCATGGTGACCCCATGTACAACAGAATGGAAAAAAAATGCGTGATAAGCCCTGATTTAAAAGAAAAAAAAACCTTGGAAGAACCAACACACTTCTCTTCAGAGAAAAAGTACTGGATGAGCAAGTTAAATTCTCTTTGTAAATACAGGTTTACAAAGAGAAAATAATAAAGAAAAGGACTTACAAACAGACTTTTTGATGCTTTACTTTCTTTAACAGTCAAATAACTAATATTAATAAATTATTTTTCTTTGTATAAGTTGAAGAACATTGAATAATATTCCTACAATAATGCCTTCTTTCCTCACCTGTTGAAAGCTCGCTTGTTGGGATGGAAGAGTAGGGTTTCAGGTAGCACTTCTGACTTGGGCACAGCCATGGACACACCCTGGAAGTCTGTCCTTTATGATAATTTTCTCTGGCATATTTGTCACAGGGACATATTTGAAAACTTCTGGAATAATAAATGTGGCCATGATGAGTTCTCTGAGTTAACACATTTACATTTTAACAATCCTTTCTGAAAATGCAGTCTTGACCCAATGAAGTGCTGTAGGAGAATAACAAGATAAGTATTTGGAGAATCGGGGTCTTCCAATGTTCTTCAAAGGAGTGTTGGTGGCACAGTGGTTAAGCGCTTGGCTGCCAACTGAAAGGTCAACAATTCAAACCCACCAGCCTCTCCATGGGAGAAAGATGTGGCAGTCTGCTTCCATAAAGATTATAGCCTTGGAAACCCTATGGAGCAGTTCTAGTCTGTCCTATAGGGCTGCTATGAGTTGGAATTGACCCAACAAGTTGGAATTGACCTCCACAGTTATCTTTTACTCTCACAAAGAAAGTAAGCCTCTTCTGGATCATAAATGCTAGGTGGAGTATAAATTTGGTGGAGAAACTAAAGAGGGGGAAAAAAGATGTAACCTCCTCTAGAATATTTTGAATATCACTCTTTGAGTTTTTCTCAGTAAGTCTGTTGTTACAGTTGAGTCATCTCCAACTCACGGCAACCCCATGTACAACAAAATGAAACATTTCCCAGTCCTGTGCTGTCTTCACAATTGTTAGCATGCTCGAGTTTATTGTTGCAGCTACTGTGTATTTTGAGTGCCTTCCAATCTAGGTGGCTCATCTTCAGCCCTATCTTAGACAATATTTCATCGTGATCCATAGGGTTTTCATTGACTAATTTTCAGAAGTAGACTATCAGGCCTTTTTTCCTAGTCTATCTTAGTCTAAAAGCTCCATTGAAACCTGTCCACCATGGGTGACCCTGCTGGTATTTGAAATACTGACGAGATAGCTTCTGGCATCATAGCAACACACAAGCCACCACTGTACAACAAACTGACAGGTGGTGGGCAGTAGGTCTACTGGCACAGTAATCATCCCTCAGAGTTCCTTCCATCAGGTACAAAGATCCCAGGTATAGAGTTTCCATCATCTTCAGCTTTGTCCCTTGCAAGGCTCACTTGCTGCCTCACACTCACTGGAAGGAAACACTTGCATCAATCAGCATCATTTTCCCCAGGCTCTGTTTGCAATCAAAAGGGCCAAAGATTTCCTTGTTTGTAATTATGCCAGGGAAACATCTCACTAGAACTAATTCCACATGGAGGATTGCCAGCATCACACATCCTCATCCCAACATACAACTCAAAACAAATACACACTTTTAAACAGCAGCCCAGCAGCTGTTTAATAGCCACACAGCAACCCTATACAGAACTGAAAAGCAAAAGCAAATACCAGATCTGATGGAAACTGCAGGGGAAATTTAAGGTGGCAAAATGCAATTACCTGAGTTAGAATATTGAGGTTAAATGACACCTGTGCTCTCTTAGCTAAAAAGTATCCAAGATCTTTACCAGGGTAAATGACTTGGATCTTAGTTTTATGACTCAGTGGTGGAAAGGAAGGCAGGTCTTCAACATCACAGCAGCCACCTCGCTTGGAAACCCTGTTTCTCATCCGGCACCACCTGCATGTCCTGTTGGCCAACTCCCAACCAGGCAATGATGCAGCCAAGCCCTGTGAGAGAGGCCAGAAACATAGCAGAAGGTGTCAGGCTTCCTGGCCCCTCGTTGAGACCATCTGGACTCTCCAACACCTGTTCAGGAGGGTTTCCGTGGCTTGGTTTACAAATGGAAATGTATCTCGAAACATTCTGGTCCTGTGATGATTATTTGCGTTTACTTTTTGGAAAGTTAATTATGCAACATGATTATCTCTATGCCCATTTTGCTCCCTGGTTACAAACTTTAGATGGCGAAAAATGTGCTTCTTGGTATTTTTTTAGTGGCATGAACAGATGTAAAAGTACTTTCAATTCCTTAATAAAGGTGACATTAGGCCAGATTTGATATTACACTAAGTCCCATATAACATTTAAAAATGAGTTTTTTCAACCATAAAATTACTAATTGATCTGTCTTGTAAAAAGATAAAGGAAATGAATGCCTATTTGAGTTTCATTTCTGTCAGGCTCCCAGTTCCTTATTTTATGTAGCTCAAAATGAATTTTAATGAAGCAGCCTCCAAATTTCAAAATATGCCATTACCCTTCCAAAGTAATTGGCATATTTGACTGCCTTTTCCTTTCTTACAGCCTGTCTGACTTTCTAATCTTCAAGTCAACGTTCCATTCAACATGTTCTTTTGTGTGCCATCTCAGAGGAGTAAATTAGAGCGAGGGGAGGGGCTATACCAGAAGGAAGTCCTTAATTTAGCCACTCAGCAAGTATCTATGGAATTTAGGCTATATGTCAGGCATGGTTCCAGGTGCTGCACAGATAGTAGAGCACAAAATAGTGAAAAATTCCTGCTCTTGTGTAGCTTACATTTTAGTGGAATGAGATAATACAATAAATACACAAAAACATAATATTCAAGTGATGATCAGTGCTTGAAGGAAAAAAAAGTGTTGCTGTGGAGTTGATTCTAACTCATAGTGACACAACGGGACAGAGTAGAACTGCCTCATAGGCTTTCCAAGGCTGTAAATCTTTTTTTTCTTTTCTTTTTTTTTTTAATTGTACTTCAGATGAAGGTTTACAGAACACATAGTTTCTCATTAAACAGTCAGTACATGTATTGTTTTCTGACATTGGTTAACAACCCCACGGCATGTCAACACTCTCCCTTCTCAATGGTGGAGGACCTTTCTTTTTTTCGTAAAAATATACATAGCCAAAGTTACACCATTTCAAAAGTTTCTACATGCACAATTCAGTGACATCGCTTACATTCTTCCAGTTGTGCTGCTATTCTCACTATCCTTTTCCAAATTATTCCATCACCATTATCTTCAACTCACTGCCCCCTAGGCTTCCCATCAAACCTTTTGAGTTGCTGTTGTCAATTTGATCTCACATAGATAACTCTTTGGATTTTTTTGTACCTTAGATGAAGGTTTGCAGAACAGAAGAGTTTCTCATTAAACAGTTAGTACACATATTGCCCTATGACAATAGTTAACAACCCCACAACATGTCAACCCTGTCCCTTCTCAACCTTGGGTTCCTTATCACCAGCTTTCTTGTCCCCTCCTGCTTTCTAGTACTTGTCCCTGGAGTGCTGTGCCTCATTAGTCCCATTTTGTTTTATGAGGCTGCCCAATCCTCGGCTGAATGGTGAGCTTTGGGAGTGACTTCACCGCTGAGCTAAAAGGGTGTCTGGGGGTCATACTCTCAGGGTTTATCCAGTCTGTCAGGCCAGTAAATCCGGTCTTTTTTTTGTGAGTTAGAATTTTGTCCTACAACCTTTTCCAGCTCTGTCCAGGACCCTCTATTGTGATCCCAGCCAGAGCAGTCAGCAGTGGTAGCTGGGCACCTCTAGCTGTACTGGACTCAGTCTAGTGGAGGCCATGGTAGCTGTGGTCCATTAGTCCTTTGGACTAATCTTTTCCTTGTATTTGTTCTCTTCATTCTCCCTTGCTCCCGAAGGGGTAAGACCAGTGGAGTATGTTAGATGGCTGCTCACAGGCTTTTAAATGTATTAAGGGTTCAGGGCCCCTAGATACAATCCAATATGCATTGTACCTCTTACCCTACACTGTGTTAGAATTTTTCTGGTAATGCATAAAAACCTAATGAAATTAGGAGGTTTCCATTCATTCAGTGTTCTATAATTTTAAATAGTAACTTAGTGAAAATCTGAAATTCAGTATTTTTGAAGTGGCTTTTTTGGGTCCCTACCAACTGATAGATAGTAGAGATGACTCCTCTGTATCCCCGTCAATCTTCCTCTGTCAGTTTCTACTCATAGAGACCCCATGTGAGAGTAAAATTTCCCCCATAGGGTCTTTTAGGCTATAATCTTTATGGGAGCAGATCACCAGGACTTTCTTCCATGGAGCCACTGGGTGGGTTCAAACCACCAACCTTTCTGTTAGCAGCCAAGCCCTTAATGTTGCACCACCAGGGCTCCTTCCACTTCCCTTAAACCGCCTGAAATCCTGTAGCACTGCCCCATTTCTGTGCTCGTGTATAGCAAAACTCCCCAGAAAGTTGTCTATACTTGTTATCTCTACTTCCTCACAGGTATTTTCTCTGCAGTCTATCCCAGTTAGGTTTTGTGTCTACCATTTCATTGAAATTCTAATTGTCAAGGTGACCATGGGCCTCCATCATGTCAGATTCAATGAAAATTCCCAATTGTCAGTAGCATCTGACACAGTTAATGAGTCCCTTGTCCTTCAGATGCCTTCTTTATCTTCTGGCCACTATACTCTCTTGGGTTTTCTTCTACTTCAATATTTATTCTTTCTCACTTTCCTTTGCTTGATTCCCTTTCTTGCTGACCTCTAAGTACTGGGCTTCTTCTGGGCTCAGTCTTCAGCCCTTTTTTATTTTCTGACTACTTTCTCCATATAGTTGAGCTCATTAGTCCCAATGTTTTAAACATCTTCTATATGCTGATGACTCCCAATTTTAGATTTCTATCTCTGACCTCTCCCTTGAGCATTAAACTCATTTACCAATTGCTTACTCAACATGTCCACTTGGTTGTCTAATAAGCATCTTGAAATTAGCGTGTCTAAAATAAAACCCATGCTTCTCTACACTTCCTTTCTTCATCTTCCTTCTGCCTCTATTTTCTCCTGTCTGTCTTCCCCATCTTGATCAAGCTAGTTGCTCAAACAAAAACAGAAGACAAACAAACAAACCAACCCTACGAGTCATCCTTGAAGTCTTTCACTCTCACCACACATCTGACCTTTCACCTCCACTTTGAAAATACACCCACTCCTCACTTATCAACATGGTTAAGTTCCAAAGACCAGGTTGTTAGGTAAAAATCGGCATTATGTGAAAATGGAGGATGATCACATCAGATTACAAAATAGAGGATGGTTACATCATTACTTAAATGCCAAATTGCATCATTATATAACTGCCAAACTGCTGAGAATCATGGCCCAGCCAAGGTGACACATAACCTTAACCATTACAGCCAGCGTTACTCTCGCCTCACACTTTACTGTTCATTTTGCTCAAACATATATTGTTAATACGCAAAATAGTCTGATAGTCAATTTTTTATTATTGTGGTAAACACAAAATGTCAGATAACAAGAGAATAGATAAATGAAGAGTAGCTGTATATCTCAATTCTGATCACTTATCATGTTCAACATTATTACCATGCTAGACCAAAACACCATCATCTTTCACTTAGACTCCTTCTTGTGCTCTCCTTGCTTTCATTCTGCCTCCTATCCCACCCTGCTTTTGACCCTGAGTCATTATTTATTCAGAAACCAAAATGGTCTATTTAAGACATAAATCCAATCACTCTACTCATCAGCTCAATAACCTCCATTGTCCCCAGTGAAAGAAAAAAAAATCCAAACATTCCACCATTGTCTAGAACCATACTAGTCTAGCCCTGCCTCTCTCTCTCACTTTCTCTCTGATCCATCTCCAAATTCACTAGCCTTTTTACTAACTCTCTAATTCTCACCTGAAGCTGTTTTTGTTCCTTTTGTCTGGAAAGTTCTTCTCCCAGATGCTTCTACAGCTCTACCCAGGTCACTACTCAACTGTCACCTCTTCAGAGGTCTTCCCTGGCCACCCTATTTAAATGAACAGCATTGTACACTATTATCTTACCCTGATCAACATTTCTTCATAGATCTTATCATAGTTTTACATCATATTATATATGTATTCATTTAATGTCTGCCTCCCAACTAGAATAAAAACTCCAAAGGAAGAGGGGCTTCTATGCCTTGTTTCCTGCCAAATCCTGAAGCTCTAGAACTAAGTCTAGTACATAGTAATGCATAATCGTATTTGACAAATTAATAAATGGCAATAATAAAGTGCCCTCATCATAGAGTTGTTGAGAGAGTTAAATGTGATAAAACATGAATGCCAAAGACTGCAAATTGTCTCCTGATGTTAATCACCCCTTCCTCACTAATACAACCTCCTATTTTTATTTGGGCATATGGTGATCCAGAATAAAGATTCCATCTCCCACCTTGCTTCGCAGTTAGGAATGGTTATGTGACTGAGTTCTGATCAATAAGATGCAAGCAGAAGTACCACATGCAACTTCTGGGAAGAGATCTTAAAAGAAGGCCGCCTTTATCCCCTTCTCCTTTCCTACTGACTAGAATTTGGGCATGATGGCTAGAGTTCCAGAAGCTCCAGCATCCATTGTAAAGCATAAGGTGACCTTAAGAGCAGAAGCCAACTGTCATACCAGGGTTCAAGGCTGGCAACAAAAGACACAAACCACATGCTCTAATAGTGTAAGGGTGTTATGGATTGAATTGTGTCCCCAAAAAATACGTGCTGTAAATTCTAACGCCTATATTTGTGGATGTAATGCCATTGGGAATAGGGTTTTCTTTGTTATGTCAGTGAGGCCACATCAGTGTAGGGTATATCTTAAACTAATTACATTTGAGATATAAAACCAGCAGATTAGGCACAGAGAAGTAAGCAGAGATGGGGGAAGATAGATGCCAAGCCACATCACCAAAGATCACCAAAGAACTGAGGAACACAAGCTGAAAAGAGACAGGGAATCTTCCCTCAGAGCTGAGAGAGAAAGTCTTTCCCTAGAGTCAGCAACCTGAATTCAGACTTCTAGCCTCCTTTACTGTGAGAAAATAAATTTCTGCTTGTTCAGTCCACCCACTTGTGGTATTTTTGTTATAGCAGCACTAGATAACTAAGACAAAGGGATAACGCTTTATTCACAATAAAAGAGACAGAGCGAGATCAGCTTACACTGTGGGCACCAGTCTCCCATGGCCAGCATCGTCCCATAGTCACTCCTCGTGGCCTGTGCAGGGCAGATGTTCCACATGCACCCCACTGGGAACAAATATGGAAGTGAGGTTGGCCGTGGGCCATATTGTATCCCCGCATGAGCAAGAGGCAGAGAAAGTTACTATGTGTCCAGAACAGGGATAAGGAGAAGGGAATGGGAGAGACAGAGAGAGACAATTCCCAACCTTTCTGTCAGACAATGTTTTGGGTCCAAGGGCTCTGCTTAGGTGGCCTGCATAGGAGACGTAGAGGCAGACTTACCTCCCAACACCAACCATGGAGGAGCACAAGATACAAAAGCCTAAGTTCTTCCTACTACAGGGTGACATATCATGCCCAGACCTACAACATCTGAACTTCTTGAACATGGGGAAAAAATAAACATCTATCTTTTTACCTCACTGTTATTAAAGATTTTTTTTTTCTGTTACTTGCAACCACATCTCCTAAATATTTTAACCTTGAAACTAGTCAAGACAAACCTTGGCCCATAGTAAGCCCTGAATAAATATTATATTTTACTTTGTAGTATTGTCATTGTTGTAATTTTTTCTTTCTTTCTTTTTTTTTTTTTTAATTTCTTTGTTAATGCTGTTGTTGTATGCTATGTATGATGGTTAAGGTTGTGTGTCACCTTGGCTGGGCCATGACTGTTGTTTGGAAGTTACGTAATGACGTAGTTTGGCAGTTATATAATGATGCAGTTTGGCAGTTATGTAATGATGTAGTCATCCTCCATGATGTGATCAGATGTGATCAGCCAACTGGTGGTAAGGGGAGTTTCCTCAGGTGTGTGGCCTGTATCTAATATGAATATAGACGTTCTGGCAAAGCTCACTTGCTTGCTCCAGACCCTGCATCTGGCTTGTCATCATCTGACCTCCATTTCTTGGGACTTGATCTGGTAGCCTGCTGTACTACCTGCTGATCTTGAGATTTTTCAGCCTCCACAGTCTGTGAGCTGGCAGCCTGCCATCTGACCTGCCAATCTTGGATTTTTCAGCCTCTAAAGCCTATGAGTCAGCAGACTGCCATCTGACCTGCCAATCTTGGGTTCATCAGCCCCTGCAGCTATGCGAGTCAGGAAAGCCTCCAGCCTGACCCCTGACTCATGAACTTGGGACTTGCCAGCCTCTACAATCACATGAGCCATGTCCTTGAGATAAATCTATATATATATATATATATTTATAAATATGTATAGTGAAGTATGTGTGTGTGTGTGTGTGTGTGTGTGTGTATACACTTCACTGGTTTTGCTTCTCTAGAGAATCCAGCCTAAGACACTACGTAACAGGCCAGTGCCAGCAATAAGGATAAGAGTAAGATAGAACTTTGAATTAAAGGACATTATGGTCTGGGGAGAATAGGATATAAACTACAATTCAAAGTTAAATGTGATGTAATGGAGATAATGAAAACATGCTATGGGAACACACATAAAGGACAGAATAAGACTTCCAGAGGGAGTCAGATCCTCTCTGCTGGGTGAGTAGGATCTTACCAAAAGGAAGGCTTTATTATTGAGAAAGTCAATTTCCTAAGAAAGTCAAGACACTGCTTTCCCTCCTCTCTCACCCAGTACTTGACTGACCTTGTGTTCAAAGGATCATTAGCTCCAAAGAGCTTGTTTAGAAGATGAGTTGATACCTTAGAAATCAAAGAGGTGATTTTCAAATGGGATGTCTATTATCAGAATTGTCAAAACAATCTCCTATCTTAGGCGTGAGCTTTTTGGAGGATAGGAGTGGGGAAGGAAGAGAAGTGGTGACATAAGAGGTACATAAATGTGTAAAATTAGGGATGTTTTTCCAGAGAAAAATAGCCATTTAAGGTATTTAAGTTAACAATTTTTAAGTATTCTGTAAATATACTGTAAATATTCCCTATACTATCCCTTGTATTGGCAGGTGATAAGGAGCTAGGGATATTTATTTTATTACTTTCAGAGCAATGTTTTTGTGTAAATATCAAAATTCTATCTTTCCTCTGCCATGTGTGTTTTTGTAGCACCAGTTAGAGGGCATGGGAAGCAACACTAAGAGGACAAAATACAGTTGGGAATTTTTGCCTTAAGATGTCTCTCCTGTCTGCAGCCTCAGTGGTTTTGATCATTCCTAACTTTGACTTTCAGAATTGTCTCTTGGTATTCCCCATTTAATCACCTGGAACTAAACTGACCTTGAATTTGCTCCTGAACTTTCTCTTTACCTCTAACACTAGGTTTGGCATTTGCTCACAGCTTCCCTAATACTGTCTCCTGATTATAATCTTGATAAGTCTTCACATTAGCAATTACGTAAGTGTAATTTTTAACATGTCTTAGAGTCAAGTACTCTGCTATGCAAACATACCTATGAAAATATAATGAAAATCTATTGAAAAATATTATTTGAACTATAAAAACTGACTTCCAGATTTTAAAATTCAAGAATGTCTATAATGAAAATAAAACAAACAAGCAAAAAACAACCAACAAAAAACCCTCAGAGGTACACCTGTAGAAATTGATTTCTGGGTATGAAGAGGAAAGGGAAAATAATGTTTGCTTAATATTAATCTATTATAATGTATCTACCAACTCAGCTTCCCTTTGCCACATTCTAAAGCAGCAACTCTTCTCATTTACTGTATAATTCAAATCTTTCTTTGGAGAAACATACAATTGTTGGTAATCTCATGCATTCTGAAGCATCTCGTTTTATGCTCCCCAAAAGCACGATTTACTTTGAATGATAAATATGGCTATGAAATGGAGTGTTTCCGGCATTCATAGATCAAATGTAACTGGGGAGAAATAACTCAGATGCTTCCTGATGTTTTATATTTCCATGCACTAATATTTGCTTGATACCATATGTCACAGTAACTCAAGAATGTGATAAAGTAGAACAGCTCAGTGGTTTTCTCCTGTAACATCTGGTCTTCTGAGGAAGTCTAGCACTTCAGAGATTCATGTTTAAATCCCCAAGTAGGTAGTATAATCAAATGCCTTGGTGAGGAAAAGCAAGAGGAGGGCTACAAAGTCTTTCCCTTGTCATCAAATTGACATCAGTAAATACGGTGATAATCTCAATGGAATTAAACAAACAGATCTAGGAGCCCACTGAACCCTCCCTGAAAAGCCACACACAGCATCCATTCCTAGAGCAGTAAAAAGAACCAGATGTTAGCCTTTTAAATGGCGGCCATCCTTCAGGCCTGCTGACTCTTAGCTCTGTTCAAGGCAGTCAGTTCTGGAGGGACCACAACTACCCCAAAACAATGGCAACACTGTCTTATTCTAGAGCTGGCTTGGCCAGCCTCCAGGGAAAAAGATCAGGACCGCGTTAGCTGGGCTGATGATATTTACACATGCTAAAGAAAACTAAACCAGGAAAAAACTGTTTTCATATTTCCTACTCCCCTGCAGGAATAGCTGCATTTGTTCTCTTCACGTCTTTGCCTGCTTCTTATTCTTTCATGGGTGAATTTTTTTTTTTTTTAATTTTTTTGATAATGTCATTTTTTTCACTACTGGAATGGATGCTGAATCACTTTGTTGGTAGTTTTTCATTATTTGAAAAAATGGGGTGTCAGTTGTAAGGGGGACATATCAGTCCCATGTTCCATGAAGTACATCACAAATGCAGGACATATCAGTCCCATGGTGCACCACACTTCCTGGCTACACTTGAACCATGAAATATCCTACTCAACTTTTTCAGACAAAAATACACACAAAATACTAAACAAACATTGCACTTACTGCACATAATTGTTCCCAGTCTGATTTAGAGTGGGCCATATCAGTACCGTGTTCCATGAAACACATCACACTTGTGGGACATACAGGTCCCATGGCCCAGGAAGTGCATCACAAACTGTTTTCACCCAAAAAATAACTCATTTACTTGAATATTTTTGAATGTCAGTAATCGTACCTTCCCAATAATACAAAGGAAATCGTAAACATATTAGCAAGACTTATCTTGCTGTACAGAAGTCAAAAAACACAAAAGTTTCACATGCTCACTCCTCAGGAAGCATCCCTTCATATCAATGGCACTCAACACTCAAATGTGGCACAGACCAACTTCTTTGTTTTTTCGGCAGTTGCTTCAGTATTTGCCAAGATGCCAGAAGGTACTAAAGTGGCTGAAGTGTCTGTCAGTAAATCTCCAGGGGAAGAAAAATGTAACACAGGTATATATATGCCATGGTCCATAAAATGGTTAAGTCAGTGCAATTTGTCTTCTACCCTCACCACTTCATCGAAATACACCAAGGTCCCAAATAGCCACTTTATAAGCCTCTCTGCTTTTCTAACCACTCTTTCTAAATCCTTTTCTGATTTCTTTAGTTTTTCTAGACCCTCAAATTTTGGTATTTGCCAAGGCTTGGTCTTAGGTCTTCTTTTTTTCTGTCTACATTCTCTTCCTGGATGGTCTAAGACTCTCTCAAAGTTCCAATTACTAATTACGTATATGCTGTTTGTACTAATATCCTCAGTCTGTCCCTCCAGGTCTATTGCCTACCCTTCCCCACCCTGCTCTGTGCCCTGGGAAGCTGATCTCTGTGAACTGAGTCATCGGCTCCTTGTTCCTTTGGTTTATGGTTTTTGTTAAGGGAAGATAACCGGAAGGAAATTTGACAGAAGGAGGAGAGAGAGGTGGCTCTGGGTCAGAAGTGGTTGCACTTCTTACTAGAGACTTTTACTACTAAGTAACTTTCTCTTATAGCTATAGGTCTTGGCAGATTCCAGTAACTTCTCCTTCCCCTTTATCCTTCAAGTCTAAAAGTGCTAGCAGCTTTCCACTGTTGTCAGTTTCAGGATGCTTCCTCAATTATTGCTATGTTCCCTGAATGCAGCCAATAGCTTTGCAAGCAGTTCATTGTTAAAGTCTCCTTAAATTACCTCATGCCAATATGCCATCTATTTCTTGTCAGACAAACACACTGATGTTACCCTAATCTGTATCTCAAGCTCATCTCTTTCACTTGAGCTCTAGATCCATAAGACTAAATACTGTGCCTACTGAGATGTCCATTTGGATCTGCTGGAGTTGCCTATTAACATGACCAGCAGTGAACTCATCAGCATCTCCTCCCACGCTTCTCTATTTCCCTTTTTAGCAAATGGCATTGCCATTCATGCAGTTTTTCAAGCCAGAAACCTGGAAATCATCCTAAAGCTTTCTCTTTCTTTCAGGTCCCTCATCTAATTAAATGCTAAGTCTTTTTATTCGCCTCTAGAAATCTCTCGAATCCATCCATTTCTTCTCATTTTTGCCACCTCTATGCTAGACCAGGAGCCCTGGTGGTGCTGTGGCTAAGAGTTTGGCTGTTAACCAAAAGGTTGGCAGTTTGAATCCACCAGTATTTTCTTGGAATCCTATGGGGCAGCTCTACTCTGTCCTATAGGGTCACTATGAGTCAGAATCTACTGGATGGCAATGGGTTTGGTTTTTCTTTTTTTTGGTGGCGGGGGGATGCTAGACCAAACAACTTTCAAATCTTATCTGGTCTCTCCTACAATCCATTTTCCATAGGGAAGCTAGTAACCTTTCTAAAATGCAAACTTTATTATGTCAAAACTCTATTTGAAAACCTTTAAATGGATTTCCATTGCCTTTGGACAAAATCTGGGCTTCTGTGCTCATCTCACGCTCCAGTACAGCATTCATTATACATTAACTATAATTCATTATTTACTCACCAGCCAACCTCCATCTCAGTGAGACCTTGGTTTAGTCTCGGGCCTCTGGGTGGCGCAAGTGATTTCCCCTTGACTACTAACTTGAAGTTTGCCATTTCAAACTGTGCCAGCGAAGAAAGCCCTGGTAATCTGCTTCGGTAAAGATCACAGCCAAGAAAACCATATAGAGCAGTTCTACTCTATAACATATGGAGTCACCATGACTCAATGACAACTTCTTTTTTTTTTTTGCCTCCACTAGAGTGAAGATCCATAGGGCAGGGAACGTGTTTGTCTTGACTATTGTGACATCCTAAGTCCCTAGCAGTGTCTGAAACACACATGGTAAGTGTTCTATATACACTTATCAAATAGATGAATGAATGACTATAATTACTGTGAAATAAAATGATATATATGGGATATGTAAGTTAGACAAATCCAAAGTGGCTTAATTATTGCAGTATCAAGGATATCTCATTAAAACCTGATCCCACGGCTGAGATTTGAAGGATATTGTTTTAGTCAAGTTTTATCATATTCAATATTAGTTAATTAAGCAGGAAAACACAGCAAATTTTCCACCAGAAAAAAAAAAAAAAAGAAAGAAAGAAAGGAATACTATGGATCATGATCTGGCTAGAATAATAACTTAATTTCAAAATGCTTTGTCATTTTCACATTATTTCCATACATGAGCCCTTCAGATTTTACTCATCATAGAGAGTCCCTATTACCAATAAGGACTTAGCTCAGGAAGTTAGAGTAGGTCCCTTGTCATGTTTACTCAAATCATAGGCACCAGGGAGAGAGGTTGTTTAGGTGGTACTTTTCAATTTCTCTTTTCATGAGACAAACCTGAGAGTTTCAACTCCCTCAACAGGCCATTTACCGGGATGAAGTCGGAAAACCCTGTTAAAATTTCATGGACCAGAATCAAATGTATCGGTTCATTCAGCTTTTTTTAGTGCTCCTAAGGTTGACATGGTCCAGCTGAGGTATGGCATGTGGATTTCTTAATAAATAGTAAATTCTGCAAGATTGTGTGTGCCGTAAAAGCATTTTTCTTAACTCTATCACACCTGTAGTTGGTGTTTTGGAAAACAAGACCTTTTTGCCATTTGAGGTATCATAGCTTAGCGTTTCACAAATGAAGTCATCCTCTTTAATTAAATAAAGAGTGGTTATGGTGATAAGGAGATGAATATAATTTAACTTGAAATATAACATGAATATCATGTCTAGAAAAACTAGCAGTCCGATAAAACACATTAATCATGACTTTGTACTTGATGACATTGATGATCTCTTCCAATCCTGATTCCTCAGGTGTCAAATCATATAACATCACATTGGTACATTTCTTATAAGATGTCACCAAGCTGCTGTCCTCAAAGAATGGAGAATACTTGAACATAAACACTTTTATTAGCATTTTTCTTACTAAATGCTATTTCCCCACATCCACAACATGAATCAAACTTTCAAATGCATTTGGTGTTAATCATGCTGTACTAAGATAACCCTGTAGCTCTAGTCACCTTCCCCATAAAAAGAAGTGAAGTGATCAGAACACTGTACTTTCTTTAAGTAAACTATTAAAACTACTCCACACCATGTGGCTAACTCTCAAGTAGAAAAGTCTTCACACACTGGCACATTCTTGGCCTATATCCTGAACTCCATTGCTGAACCTGCACTTGAATTCCCTGTCCTAATATATTATTGGAGTCATCATGTTCTCACACTCAAGCCCTGGATCTAATGAATAACAATGCCCTGCACATGGCTCCCTTGTATCGTATCACCCTCTAGTCATTCAAATTATACTCTTACCGTGAGCCATTCAGATTTCTAGACCTTACCGTGTCATTAGCCATGTAGCCAAAGATATCTGCACTTCTGGAAATGGGAAATCAGAGAATTATGAAAAAAATAACATTTATCTTTCTGACTAGTCCAGGGCTCCCTTTTCTATATGTATGGCCTCCTAGAATCCTTATTCAAAAACTCTTGTTGATATGTTGATTCCATGATAGTTGCCCAGTGGGCATCTCCTACCTAAGTTAAAGGTATATATTTTGAAAAAGCTTATATATGTTAGAGAGTCCTGGTGGTGCAGTGGTTAAGAGCTCAGTTGCTACCAAAATGTTGGCAGTTTGAATCCATCAGACTCTCCTTGGAAACACTATGGGGCAGCGTTGCTATGAGTAGGAATTGACTCCACAGCAATTTCTTTTTTAAAGGATGTTAAAGAATACTTCCTCTATTATTGACATATTTTACAATCCTCTCCCTGTTTCAGTCTTCTCCCATCACCATAGCAATGACCAGACTCGGTAGCACTTCTACGTGGAATATAAATGTTTAGATAATTGTCCTGGAAAATCTCTTGTAGTTCAAGCCTTGTCTGAGGCAGTAAAAATTTGGTTTTCTGTTATTGCAAATAAAAGATCCCTAGAAAGTCATCTAATTCAGTCTTTCATCTTCAAGAACCTCTTATTCTAAGATCTAAAGATGTGAAGATGTAGGTTGAGGAGATAAGTGAAGGCAAGGGAGAAGAGCAGAGAAGGAAATTAATTGCCTAACTTAAAATTTATTTTGTCTCTAAAACACCAGGGTGAGCTTAACAAACTTTACAACATTATCTTGGTAAGCATCCTCTGATCCCTTGGCTGATGCCTTCAGGTATCTTGTCCAGGAGCCACAAATCAGTCATCAAATCCTTGGGACTCATGAGTATGAAATAAAATGATTGTTTTCAAGGATCTTTACATGTTTTCAATTCTGAGCATTTGAGGCTTATAAAATACTTGTCATTAATAAGTTATTCTTGAGTTTTGATGTGAGACCCTGACACTGAGCTAAATTACTAAAACAAGATTTAAATATCAATGAATAAAAGTGACAAATATAAGGATGTTCATTATATTTTTTCAAAGAAACA
Source organism: Dugong dugon (assembly GCA_030035585.1). NCBI lineage: Eukaryota > Metazoa > Chordata > Mammalia > Sirenia > Dugongidae > Dugong > Dugong dugon. Next base: position 88,450,827 of record CM057472.1, read on the forward strand.
ACTTCAGTCTATTAAACTTTCAAACCAAAAAAATGTAGATCATTATCTTCAAAAGAAAAAGCAAGATTATTAATAAACATGACATTTTGAAAGGTTTGAAAGAGAAGGAAAATGTTTCCTAGTCGAGCAAATTTTTCAAAACACAGGTAAACACAATGTAGTAAAAACATTATGAACTCAGGCCTTTCATAAATAAATAAATACAAGTTAGTTTTTTTTAATAAAATATTGATGGTCTGGCTGACATAATGCACTATAACTGGAGTTCCCCTTTGGCCGAAGAAAGAGCATACCCTTTCATGTTTTCCTTTGATTGTCATTGGAATAATAACAATAATAATACACAACAGTGCATACATCAATAATAAGCAATACCTATAACTTAGGAACCCTGGTGGCACAGTGTTTAATCTCTTGGCTGCTAACTGAAAGGTCAGAGTTTTGAACCCACCAGCCACTCTGTGAGAGAAAGATGTGGCAGTCTGCTTTCTGTAAAGATTACAGCCTTGAAACTCTATGCAGCAGTTCTATTCTGTCCTATAGGGTCATTCTGAGTTGGAATCGACTCGATGGCAATGGGTTTGACATATACCTTGATAGAAAGGAATCCCTAAAATCTGCTCTTAGTTTGGTTGGTCAGTATTCCTCTCAATTATAAAACAAAAAGCACAAGAAACACAAGCAATTTTCTCCCTTCCATGTTGACTTCTAAAATAATGTTTGCATCAAGCCTGCAGGGAAACTTCAGAATTGGAACTCTTTTTCAATTAGCAAAGGAAAATCAAAGAGAATTTCCAGTAGTGACTCAATTAATCCAAGTGCAACAGGGAGTACACCCTAATAGTTAGAATAAGAAATAGAGGGTGGATGCCTAAAATATAATTCCCATTCTAAAGTTTGAAAACTGAGTGGCCAAAGGCAATTCTACTTGCTTACATGTCCTTCAGGTTTCCCCTTTATAAGAATCAACAAATGAACAAATGAAATTTAATTAGTTCAATCATTTGGAAAGTGTTTATTGAATATTTACTTGTTCTACTAACAGTGTTCATGGAGCAGAGCAAAGAAAGGACCTAGAAACTGACAAGGCTATTAATTGCTAGTTATGTCTTACATTAAGTTTGTACTCCTCATGTTTTCCTTGATGTCAAGAATATTTTCACATTTGTCTTCATTCTCTGATATTTTTACCTCTCTGGATAGGGAGGTATTTTATCAGTGTAGCTGAGACAGCTTTGATAGAGTCAATTTCAGTTTTAAATCTCCCTAGAGAGGCACTCACATCTTGTAGGTTCACCTAGGCTGATTCCAGTGAACTCTCTTGAGTAACTATCCTCTCGCCATATGCATGCATTTTAGCTTCTAGCTGAGATTCCACTGAATTAATAGTTCGTTAGAATTGTTTTAAGAAAAAAAAAATGTTCCTGAATGGCAAAACTCCAAATAACATCTAAATGATCATCTGTGAGGCATGAAGGGGAGTGCCACCATCTCCACCACGTCTCTCACAGGCCAAGGCCAGTCCTGAAAAAGCACAAGGTGAAACTTTCTTCCCAGGACACCACACTCCCAGCAGCAACATCCCAGTGGCAGTATGGCAGCAAACTCCGGGGTAGACACAGTTTATGGTGACAGTGGATTTCTCTTGCTTCCCCTTGACTGATGAAACAATATCTCATCATTTTTTTTTCCAATCAAAATACAGATTAAATTTTATAATGCACTACAGATGCTTTGAGAGTACAAACTGCTTCCACAAAAGTCATTAAAAAATATGAATTTAGAGGACACGGCAAGATGGCGCTCTAGGCAGAAGCACCATGCCATCCCTCCACAGCAAAGATCCGAAAAACTAAGCCAAACAGAGAATCAACAATCCTGAAACCCTAGAACATCAAATGAAGAGATAAAGAACTCAGCCAAACACCAAACGGAGTGAGAATACTGAAAGAGAACGGAGAGCAAGGAAAGACTCATGGAGAGATCCCCTACCAGCTAACACAGCGCGGATCCACCATCTTGGACTCCTATCGGAGACCAGCAAATGGGAGAACGGGAGAGCAGCCTCACGGAGCGTCCAGTGGGAGACGGAACGACCGGCAATGTATGCCTCTGCACCTTCTGGCCAGGCTGTGCTGTGAAACCTGAGACCGACTCCCCCAGACCTCATAGCTGCATTGGTGGGATCCCTGGGAACCTTGCAGTTCTTTAACTTTTCTGATTTTTATTTGTTCATTCTTTCCTTTTCTTTCTCTTCCCCCTTCTGGTTTTCTCCATCCCATAGTCTCTCATCTGTCCATTCCAACGACAAGCTCCCCTAGCATTCTTTTATGTTTGTATGCTTTTCGCTCCTGCTCCTCTCTCTTCTCTCCCATATCCAGCTTAGCTTCACACATAATCATCTGCCCACTGCATCCTGCCTACCTGCACCGTGCACTTGACATCACACCACCAAGCTGTGCAGGCACGCCCTATTGGAACCTGCCCAGCACTGACTACTGACCGTCCTGGTGGCTGCGGTGAGTGCCACAAACAACCCATCCCAGTGGCTCCTCTTCAGCTAGACCTGCCTGGCTGTACCACAAGGATGAAACAAAAAAAATCTACAATCAATAAACGAGAGAAATATCTACTGAATGCCCCGAAAACAGCAAACAATATCAAAACATTTACAAAAACAAGACAAGATGGCTCCAATAGGCGTCCAAATTAAAACACCAGATAACTCTACTGTGGAAGAAAATGCACTAGAAGTACCTGATAGGGAACTCAAATCACTAATACTCGGAATTTTCCAAGAACTGAGGCAAAAAGCTGACAAACATGAGGAAAAAATAGACAAATTTATGGAAAATACAGACAAAAAATTGGAAGAATTCAGGAAGATGATGCAGGAACAAAATGCCAAAATAAATTCACAACATGAAATTATACAAAAACAGCAATTAGAAATCCAAAAGATAAACAACAAGATTTCAGAAATGGACGGTGTCATAGAAGGTCTGAGAAGTAGATTTGAAACCGTGGAAGACAGGATCAGTGGAACTGAAGACAAACGCTTGGATACAACTCTGTTTCAGGAAAACTCAGAAAAAAGAACAAAGAAAATGAAGAGACCCTGAGAGTTATGTGGGACACAATTAAAAGCAAAAACTTACGAGTGATTGGCATCCCAGAACAGGGGGAGAAAACAGAAAACACAGAGAGGATCATTGAGGAACTGCTGACAGAAAACTTTCCCAATATCATGAAAGATGAAAAGATGGGCATCCAAGAAGCTCAACGAACCCCATATAGAAGAGACCCCAAAAGAAAATCACCCAGGCATATCATATTCACACTCGCCGAAACTAAAAACAAACAAAGAATCCTGAGAGCAGCTGGTGAAAAACAAGAAGTCAAATACAGAGGAGAAACAATAAGACTAAGCTCAGATTATTCGGCGGAAACCATGCAGGCAAGAAGGCAGTAGGATGACATACATAAAATCTTGAAAGAAAAAAATTGTCAGCCAAGAATAATATATTCTGCAAAACTCTCGTTCAAATTTGATGGTGAAATTAGGTCATTTCCAGATAAACAGAAACTAAGGGAATATGCAAAAGTCAAACCAAACTTACAAGAATTATTAAAGGGAGTAATTCGATCTGAGGACAAACAGCTTCAGCCCTCAGGCAGGACCTGGGACCTAGGACGCAGGTTCATATGAACCAGATACCATTCTAGGAAATGAACTATCGAGGACTATCCAAAATCAAAAGAAATACAACAGGGAATCAGAGCAATCAATCAAAGGATGACAACAACATCAAAACAATGAAAGAGGGAACAAACGGCATAGGTATAGAACCTTCTAAAGGAGAGGAAGGCAAGGCGATACCAAGTAGGGTAGACTGCTTCAAACTTATAAAGATAAGGGTAAAATTCATGGTAACCACAAAGAAAGTTAACAAACCAACTCATAAAAATAAAGACGAAAAACATAAAGTCTCAGCAAAAACAAAACCTACAAAAACAAAAGAAATGAACACAAAATCCACAAACAAAAGTAACTCAGCACAAGAGAGTAAGAAGAACAAAGAAAACTTCAGCACCACAAAAAAAAAGCACTACAAAATGACAGCAACAAACTTCCATCTATCAATAATTACACTGAATGTAAATGGACTCGATGTACCCATAAAGAGACAGAGAGTAGCAGAATGGATAAGAAAACAGGATCCATCAATATGCTGTCTACAAGAGACACACCTTAGAAACAAAGATGTGAATTTATTAAAAATCAAAGGTTGGAAAAAAATATATCAAGCTAACAACTACCAAAAAAGAGCAGGAGTGGCAATTCTAATCTCAGATAAAATAGACTTTAAAACAAAATCCACCATAAAAGACAAAGAAGGACACTATATAATGATTAAGGGGATGATCCATCATGAAGACATGACCATAATAAACATCTACGCACCCAATGACAGGGCTCCAAAATACATAAAAAAAACTCTAACAGCACTGAAAAGAGAAATTGACAGTTCCACAATAATAGTAGGAGACTTCAACACACCACTCTCAGTAAAGGACAGAACAACTAAAAAGAAACTCAGCAAAGATACAGAAGACCTAAAGGACACAATCAGCCAACTGGACCTCACAGACATATATAGAACACTCCATCCAACCGCTGCAAAGTACACATTCTTTTCCAATGCACACGGAACGTTCTCCAGAATAGACAACATCTTAGGCCACAGAGCAATCCTCAACAAGATCCAAAATGCTGAGATACTTCACAATATCTTCTCTGACCACAATGCCATCAAGGTAGAAATTAACACTAGAAAGAGCAAGGAAAAAACATCAAACACATGGAAACTGAATAATACCCTGCTTACGCATCAATGGGTAATAGAAGAAATCAGAAATGGAATTAAAAAATTCCTAGAATCAAATGAAAATGAAAACACATCATACCAAAACTTTTGGGACACAGCAAAGGCAGTCCTCAGAGGACAATTTATAGCAATAGATACACATATCAAAAAAGAAGAAAGGGACAAAATCAAAACATTAGCTACAGAACTCAAACAAATAGAAAGAGAACAGCAAAAAAAGCCTACAACCACCAGAAGAAAGGAGATAGTAAAGATCAGAGCAGAAATCAATGAAATAGAGAACAGAAAAACAATAGAAAGAATCAACAAAACCAAAAGTTGGTTCTTTGAAAGAATCAACAAAATCGACAAACCACTGGCCAGACTGACAAAAGAAAAACAGCAGAGGGCACAAATAACCCAAATAAGAAATGAAATGGGGGACATTACAACAGACCCAACTGAAATAAAAAGGATTATAACAGAATATTATGAAAAACTATATTCCAACAAATTTCAAAACCTAGAGGAAATGGATAAATTTCTAGAAACACATGGCCTACCCAAACTACAATAAAGTGATATTGAAAATCTGAACAGACCCATAACAGGAGAAGAGATTGAAAAGGTAATAAAAAAAAAAACCCAACCAAAAAAAGCCCTGGCCCAGATGGCTTCACTGGAGAATTCTACAAAACATTTACAGAAGAGCTTGTACCAGTTCTACTCAAGATATTTCAGAGCATAGAAGAGGAAGCAACACTTCCAAATTCATTCTATGAAGCCAGCATAACGCTGATACCAAAACCAGGCAAAGACATCACAAAAAAAAGAAAATTACAGACCAATATCTCTCACGAATATAGACGCAAAAATCCTGAACAAAATTCTAGCCAAAAGCATTCAGCATCATATCAAAAAAATAATACACCGCGACCAAGTAGGATTCATACCAGGTATGCAAGGATGGTTTAACATTAGAAAATCCAACAACGCAATTCACCACATAAATAAAACGAAAGAAAAAAATCACATGATCATCTCAATTGACGCAGAAAAGGCATTTGACAAAGTCCAACACCCATTCCTGATAAAAACTCTCAATCAAATAGGTATAGAAGGGAAATTTCTCAACATAATAAAGGACATCTATGCAAAACCAACAGCCAACATCATTCTTAATGGAGAGAGGCTGAAAACATTCCCCTTGAAAACAGGAACAAGACAAGGATGCCGTTTATCACCACTCCTATTTAACATTGTGCTGGAAGTTCTAGCTAGAGCAATAAGGCAAGAAAAAGAAATAAAGGGCATCCAAACTGGTAATGAAGAAGTTAAACTGTCCCTGTTTGCAGATGATATGATACCATACATAGAAAACCCTAAAGACTCCACGAGAAATCTACTGGAACTAATAGAAAGATTCAGCAGAGTAGCAGGATATAAGATAAACATTCAAAAATCAGTTGGATTCCTATACACCGGTAAAGAGAACGATGAAAAGGAGATCAGGAAATCAATACCATTTTCAATAGCCCCTAAAAAGATAAAATACTTAGGAATAAATCTGACCAGGAATGTGAAAGACCTATACAAAGAAAACTACAAAACACTGCTGCATGAAACCCAAAGGGATCTACATAAATGGAAAAACATACCATGCTCATGGACAGGCAGACTCAACATTGTGAAAATGGCAATTCTACCTAAAGCAATTTACAAATACAATGCAATCCCGATCCAAATACCAACAACATTCTTCAAAGAGATGGAAAAACTAATTATTAACTTTATATGGAAAGGGAAGAAGCCCCGAATAAGTAAAGCACTACTGAAGAAGAATAAAGTTGGAGGACTCACACTACCTGACTTCAGAACCTACTATACAGCTACAGTAGTCAAAACAGCCTGGTACTGGTACAACAACAGAGACATTGACCAGTGGAACAGAATTGAGAACCCAGACGTAAATCCATCCACCTACGGTAACCTGATTTTCGACAAGGGCCCAAAGTCCATCAAATGGGGAAAAGACAGTCTTTTTAACAAATGGTGCCGGCAAAACTGGATATCCATTTGCAGAAAAATGAAACAGGACCCATACCTCACACCGTATAGAAAAACTACTTCAAAATGGATCAAAGACCTGAATATAAAGCCTAAAACTATAAAGTTCATAGAAGAAAAAATAGGACCAACACTTCAGGCCTTAATACATGGCATTAACAGGATACAAACCGTAAACCTCAACACACAAAACCCAACAGATAAACTAGATAACTGGGATCTTCTAAAAATCAAACACCTATGCTCTTCAAAAGACTTCACCAAAAGAGTCAAAAGAACCTACAGACTGGGAAAAAATTACAAGTACAAGTCAGACAAAAGTCTAATCTCCATAATCTACAAGAAAATCCAACACCTCTACAACAAAAAGACAAACAATCCTATCAAAAAATGGGCAAAGGAAATGAACAGACACTTCACCAAAGAAGACATTCAAATGGCCAACAGACACATGAGGAAATGCTCGTGTTCACTAGCCATTAGAGAAATGCAAATTAAAACCACAATGAGATACCATCTCACCCCGGCATTACTGGCACAAATCAAAAATACTGGAAATAACAAATGTTGGAGGGGCTGCGGGGAGATGGGAACTCTTATGCACTGCTGGTGGGAATGCAAAATGATACAACCATTTTGGAAAATGATATGGCGTTTCCTCAGAAAGCTAGAAATAGGCATACCATTCGATCCAGCAATCCCACTCCTAGGAATATATCTTAGAGAAATAAGAGTCGTCACTCGAATAGACATATGCACACCTATGTTCATGGCAGCATTGTTCACAATAGCAAAATGATGGAAACAACGTAGGTGCCCATCAACAGATGAATGGATAAACAAACTATGGTAAATACACACAATGGAGTACTATGCAACGAGAAAGAACAACAATGAATCTGTGAAGCATCTCATAACATGGATGAAACTGGAGGACATTATGCTGAGTGAAATAAATCAATCACAAAAGGACAAATATTGTATGAGACCTATTGTAAAAACCCATGAAAAAATTCACATGCAAAATGTAACATTCCTTATTGGTTACCAGGGATGGGAGGGGAGGGGGGGAAATACTAAATAGGCAATAGATAAGTGGTATCTTGGGTGAGAGGTGAGACAGTACACAGTACAAGGGAAACTAACACAACCTGCACAAGGAAAGGTCATGGAGGCCCCATGGACACATCCAAACTCCCCGAGGGACTGAGTTGTTGGACGGAGGCCTCTGGGGACTATGGTCTCGGGGAACATCTAGCTCAATTGGCATGACACTACTTATAAAGATAATGCTCTACACTCTACCTTGGTGAGTAGTGTCTGGGGTCTTAAAAGCCTGTGAGCGGCCATCTAAGATACTACACTGGTCTCATCACTTCGGGAGCAAGGGAGAATGAAGAGAACAGGATACAACGAAAAGATTAGTCCAAAGGACTAACTGTCCACAGCTACCAAGACCTCCACCGGACTGAGTCCAGTACAGCTGGATGGTGCCCGGCTACCACCGCTGACTGCTCTGACCAGGATCACAACAGAGGGTTCTGGACAGTGCTGGAGAAGGATGTAGAGCATAATTCTAACTCACACACAAAAAAAAAGACCAGATTTACTGGCTTAAAGGAGACTGGAGAAACCTCAAGAGTATGGCCCCCAGACACCCTTTCAGCTCAGAGGTGAAGTTACCTTCGACGTTCACTGTTCAGCCTGGGAGTGGACAGCCCAGTAAAACTAAATGAGACTAACGAGGTACAGGAGTCCAGTGACAAGGGCCAGAAGGCAGAGGGGGAGTAAGAAGCTGATGATAAGGAACACAAGTTGAGTAAGGATACTGTTGATGTGTTGTGAGATTGTTAACCATTGTTATAGGGCAACATTTGTAGTAACTGTTAAATGGGAGGCTATTTTGTCCTGTAAGCCTTCATCTTGGGTGAGAATGGCAGCACAATTGGAAGAGCATAGTCAATGTCACTCAAATGTGTATGTAAAAAGTTTTGGAATGGCGTATCTTTGGCTATGTGTATTTCCACCAAAAAAAAAAAAAAAAAAAAAGCTGAGAATTCAGAGGGTTAAAATGTTGTGAGGTTGTTAACCAAAGTCATAAAACAGTATGTGCACTACTGTTACATGAGAAACTGTTTGTTCTGTAAGCCTTCACCTGAAGTACAATAAAATATTAAAAAATACGTATATATATGAGTTTATCATTATTGCCACTTAGAAAGTACTGTGCTGCTTATCTGTTTTTGACTCTTTGTACATGCTCTTCCTTCTGTTTAGAATGACTTTCTCTTTTCCTCGTGGGTAAAGGCCAATTATTAAGGATATAAGGCTTCCTTGGGAATCTTGCCACAACCCTAATTGTGGCCACCCTCCCACAGTCCGTGATAGTCCTTCTATTTGTTAGCATGTCTCACATTATAAAATAAAGTTTGATTCTCTTAACTTTCTTCGCCAGTAGGCTGTGACCTCCCTGAAACTGGAGGACAGATGGCATCACTTTGGTGCCTCCGGGGTCTTCTAGCACAATGCCTACCACAGAGATGTACTGAAATAGACATTTTTGTTGAGTTAATGCACCTGTGCAATCCAGCAATAAATACTCTCAATAGGTAATGCAACTTAAATTTACATATCCAATACAGTTACTTGGGGAGTCCCTGGGTGGTGCAAAAAGTTAACACGTTTGGCTGCTAACTAGAAGGTTGGCAGTTCAAGTCTACCCAGTGGCACCCCAGAAAAAGGCTTGGCAATCTACTTCCAAAAACTCAGTCATTGAAAACCATATGGAGTACAGTTCTACTCTGACACACTTGAGGTCGCCATGAATCGGAATCGACTCAACAGCGACTAGTAAACTGGTGTATAGTTACTTTAGGACTTTTAGCACAAACTCTAGTATGTAGACAATAGATTATCTTTAAACTTACTCTTCCTAGATTGATCTCTGCCTCAAATGTTCTTTCTTATAGCCATTATTTGTTCACATTTGTCTTCTTTATTAAACCATAGGCTCTTTGATAAAAGAGACTTTGCCCTGGTTACTGTGCCTAGGAGGAACAACAACAAATATTTTCTGAATACATAATCAAATATGAATAGATGACTGATGAATGCCCATGGCTCGGCAGATGCATGGGTTTCATGGATTGGCTCAATAGATATAAAATTAATCAAATAGAGATGATAGCTGGAGTTAAGAAGGGGAGAGAAGGTTGGAGCTGGTATAGGTAGAGTTTAGGATATTAATAATTGAATCCTTCCACAGACTAAAACCACTAGCCAGAGCTAAAATTAAAAAAAAAAAAAAAATCCCTGTAAGAAGATATTGCCATAGAAATAGGGGATATGACTATATAATATGTTATTGTTGTTAATTGCCACCAAGTCCAGTCAGTTCTGACTCATGCCAACTCTAGGGTTAAAACTTTGGTTACTGATGAAAAATGTTTACTCCTTTGAGAATCTAAAAAAGCAGTCTTGAATTATCTCAATCCAGGGAATAGAAGAGAGTCAGTAAAAGCACAGGTCTACAACAGGCAATTTTCCAAGGAAAATGACCTGCTGCTTCTACATGGAATTAAACGGAAGATATGGGACATAATAAACTCTATCCATAAAACCTACCTGGCAACGAGGGGAAAATGAGCCTGGAAAATCCCTTTCTCACTAAACAGGTGAGTTCATTTCCAAGCGACTTGGCTTCTTTTTCAGTCCTGGCTCATTGCCTAGTAGAATAGAGAAAGAATCACTTCAGGGGCCCTATAGCTTACCAGCACCCAGCACAAATGTTTTGACAATTCTGGCATGCTTTTTCATTTCATCAAAGCACCCAGACATCAGACTGTTTGTATAGCATGAACTGGAGACCAGCCCCTTTGTCTTTATGCCTATGCATTCTTAAGAATTGGAAGCCATGTAGGGAAATCACCAACCAAGGTACCACATAATGCAGCCAATCATGATTACCAACAGAGCCCTAACATCAGTCTATGATTTGTTGAGAGAAATTAAAAAAAAAAAAAAACAAAAAATCTTCTCAGCTATGAAAGCCATTTCCCACTCAGTTGTTGCCAGCCCCAAATTCAATTATATAGACCTAAGCTAGCAGTAACACACATACATACACCCTTCAGTTAAAGCTCAGAAACTGTGTGATTTAGCACTGAGTCCCAGCAAATGACTAGAAATGTTTTTCTTTCTTCCCCTTCTTCCAGTTGGTCAACAGATATAACAAGCTGACTGGGTTGGCAGTCAGCTCCATCAGAGAACATGGATAAAAGAGCAAAAAGCAGAACGATTTCATATGTCTAGCCAGTACAGCATCTCTGGAGAAATCTGCAGAAGAGGAAAACATCTTTCAGTATTATTGCAATAGACTACCTTTCATCAAAGGTGCTTAAGATGACTGAAACATATTAACTAAGTTTCTCTCCAGACCTATGGGGTTGGGATAGTAAAGTACCACGGGGAAGAAAACAAAGAATCTGTTATCCAGACCAGTGCTGATACAATCATTCATGCACAGAACCCTTGTATCACCATATATATTTTCTTCTCCAAAGTTTGTATAGCCCAAGAGAACTGTCAAGCCAGTCCTATGTTGTGAAACCTGCTTCCACTCTCTAAAATTTAAGGGATACCATAAAGCATGTGGGGGAACTTCAAGAAGATTAAATGGCAAAAAAGGGACATGAAAATTGGGAGAGGTAGCCTGGTGGGGGTCACTCATGGCCTCTATTTTATATGTATCTATAGTGTCTTAGGACTGCCATAAAAAATACCACAAACTAGGTGACTTATTAGAATGGATGTTTATTTTCCCAAGTTCTGGAGGCTAGAAGTCTAATCAACGTGTTGGTTAGGCCATGTTCTCTCTCTGTAGACTTAGGGGGTAAGATTCTTCCTTGTCTCTTCCAGCTTTTGGTAGCCCCAAACATTCCTTGGCTTGTAGATATGTCTTCATATGGCCATTCTTCCTCCTTCTCTGTGTCTCTTCTCCTCTTTTATAAGGATTTACTTAGATTGATTTAGGGCCCACCCTACTCCAGTATGACATTATGTTAATTCAATTGATAACATTTTCAAAGATCCTGTTTCCAAACCAGGTCACACTCATAGGCACCAGGGGTTAGGATTTCAGCCTATCTTTTTGAATATCAAAATTCAGTACATAACAACCTCTCTTACTGAATGGTCTTTAGCAGTGATGGGGATCACTGAACTCTCAGAGTAGTGTACTCAATTACTCTGAATGGAGAGTTTAACAAATATGGTCCATTCTTCCTCAGCATTTAAGAAAACTGCTAGTTTCTGGGAAGTCAAAATTGTTTGATTCCTAGTCTTTCTCCTGGTTTAAGAATCATCTCTAAGTGAATAATTCCCTGTCTGGGTTTCACGTTCAATCTCAATAGTTTCCTATAGATATTTCCTACTGAAATAGTTCCAAATATCTCTGAGGGATTCTGGAGATAATGGATTAAATAAGACAACCATGAGTTCCTCTGGACTTTGTTTTTTTTTTTTTTTTTTTTTTAGTGCCCCCTACTCCATCACATCTTTTGCTCTCTTCTAGAACCCTTTATTTTTCAAGACTACTACTCCTGCTAGGGGATCCCACTCGGCACTTGCTCCTTCAAGATCTCATCAGGCCTTGTTTGGGAATGGACTCCTCAACTGACAAAAATTATGTGAAATATTCTTGACTGAGGAAAAAGGTGAGCTTGGTATTAAAGTTTCTTTAACATCATTTCCTTGATTATGACCAAGCTGGTTTAGCTGAGATTGGTTATATTCTCTTTCTGAGACACTTGTCTTTGTTGACCTCCTGCTATTTGGGTGGCCAAGCTACGCTTCTGACCACCCAGAGCATAGATTCTGGTGCCAGACAGCCCAGATTGAACCTGGCTCTAACCCTTTATGCAGGACACTCACTTTCTGGATTTTCCACATGCCCCCACAATCATTTTGTCATAGACCCAAATGCTTGACTTATTTCATGCCTGATCTGTGAAGGTATTTTAATTCACATTTAAGTATTTTCAGAGTCCTCATCACCAGTTAAGGAGCACTGGTGGTGCAATGGTTAAGCACTTGGCTGATAACTGAAAGTTTGGCCATTCAAACCCACCAGCAGCTCTGCGGGAGAAAGACCTGATGATCTACTTCCATAAAGATTGTTATTTTTGTTGTCTGCCATCGAGCTGATTCCGACTCATAGTGATCCTATATGACAGAATAGAACTTCTCCATAAGGTTTCCAAGGCTGTAATCTTTATGGGAACAGATGGCCAGGTCTTTTCTGCCACAGAGCGACTGGTGCCCATGAAGATTACAGCCTAGGAAACCCTATGGGGCAGTTCTACTCTGTCCTAAGGTCACTATGAGTCAGAATTGACTTGATGGCACACAACAGCAGCAACAGCATTGCCAATTATAAACCTAAGTTAAGGAAAGAAGCATCATAAAAGATCCTAAGATTAAAGAGATAACCAGCAGAAGTATTTTTTAAAGCTAGAGATTCTTCTATCCAAGTTCGATCATGAGAAATTTGAAATCCAAATCACCAGACAAATCTTCACTGCCCCTCTGTGCCCATTTGGAGAAGCAAGCATAAGAGTAGAACCAGTCCTTGGGGGACTTACAATTCAGTTATTACAATAAATTGTGACTAATACATGCTATAGAGACTAGATGATTTAAACCAAATTTTACATTGTTGTTGTTAGGTGCTGTTGAGTCAATTTCAGCTCATAGAAACCCCATGTGACAGAATAGAACTGCCCCACAGGGTTTTCTAGGCTGTAATCTTTATGGGACTAGATTGCCAGGTCTTTCTCCCATGGAGCCACTAGGTAGGTTTGAACCAACAACCTTTTGGTTAGCTGTCGAGCACTTAACTGTTGCACACCAGGGCTCCTTAAATTTTACATTAGACTGTATGAATATTATTAATTCAAGGAGGGAGATCCAGTGTGAGCTAGATCAGGCAAATAAGTCTCATGGCCTTGTGCAATTTAAGGAAGGAAGACAAAGTATTTCCATCTGGCTGAGTTGCAGGAGGTCAAGGGCATAAATAACCATGCAAAGTCCTGGTCTGATTAAAAAGCTTTTAGCTTTTTACAAAAAGTTTATCATAACTGCAAGTTCTAAATCTCAGTTTCAAGAACTGAAATATATAAAGTTCTTGCTGACATAGTAGCACAAAAACCAAACAACAAAACCCCCCAAATTAAAATGATGTACTTAACAATTACAGACATATCTACCTTCAAGACCATCATAGAGTAGAACTTTTTCTTTTTTTAGCTGACTACTGGTTTACAGACTCATTTATAATTTGATACTGCTTACCCTGTGTCTCTCCGGTGTTTCTGCTTTCGGGATTTTCCTCTCCAGTAGAGGTCTAGCATTAGATCTCTCTCCACCTTTTATGGTTTTATTTTGCAAGCTAAAAAGACTTCATTCCAAACACTTATAAATCTTCTTACAAATCATCAATGAAAACATTAGAAAATTTGGTACCTAATTGAATAAATGTTAGTTTTTCCCACTGAGCAGTTCCACCCTCGTCTTCAAGCCCCTTCCTGTCCCCACCATTTCCCATTCAGCACTCAAGCATAGGCTGCCTTTTATCAGTGATTGTTATGTAGAAATCAGTCAACTCATGTTTGACCTATATGCCCATATATTTAAAAAATTGAAATTATTTTGAAATCTCCTTGTAAGATTAAAGAGAGAAGGAAAGCTGGGGAAATCCTCTTACCATTAGATAAAAAGACTGGAGGAGTAATTCCTGAGGAAGTTACAAGACTGTATAGATTTGTGACTATCCACTGGGAAGTATCTTGCAAAACATGACCCTACAGAAACAGCAATAATACATTTATTTTATGTATATAAAAATATAATATAATATATAATTATATATAATATATAATGTGTATATATATATATATATATAAAAAATGGAGCCCTTGTACTGCAGTGATTAAGTGTTTGGCTGCTAACCAAAAGAGGTTGGTAGTTGGAATCCACCAGCTGCTCCTTGGAAACCCTATGGGGCAGTTATACTCTTTCCTACAGGGTCGCTATGAGTCAGAACTGACTCGATGGTACCTAACAGCAACAACATATATATTTCATATACATATTACATATACATGTGTATATATATATGGTGTGTGTATGTATGTGTATATATATATGTATATAGTTTTTTTTCCCCTGAATTGTTACTTTCTTTTCTCCCTCTTTCTACTTTGTCTTCCTCTCCATTGTTCTTTGGAGCTAAACTCTCTAAAATTGAAACTCTCATCGGAAGAGACATTCATTATTTATTTTGGTGATTTATAAAGTGCAATTCTTTGTAGCCAGAAATTCAAGCTGGATTCAGAAGAGGACATGGAGCAAGGGATATCATTGCTGATGTCAGATGGATCTTGGCTGAAATCAGAAAATACCAGAAAAATGTTTACCTGTGTTTCATTGACTATGTAAAGGCATTGGACTGTGTGAATCATAACAAATTATGGATAACATTGTGAAGAATGTGAATTCCAAAACACTTGTGCTCATGCAGAACCTGTACATAGAACAAGAGGCACTTGTATGAACAGATCAAGGGGATACTGTGTGGTTTAAGTTAGGAAAGGTGTGTGTCAGGGTTGTATCCTTTCACCATACTCATTCAGTTTGCATGCTGAGCAAATAATCCGAGAAGCTGGACTATATGAAGAAGAACACAGCATCAGGATTGGAGGAAGACTCATTAACAACCTGCAATATGCATATGGCATAACTTTGCTTGCTGAAAGTAAAGAGGACTTGAGGCAGTTACTGATTAAGATCGTAGATTACAGCCTTCAGTGTGGATTACACCTTAACATAAATAAAAATCCTGACAACTGGATCAATAAGCAACATCATGATTAACAGAAAATATTGAAGTTGTCAAGGATTTCATTTTACCTGGATCCACAATCAATGCCCATGGAAACAGCAGTCAAGAAATCAAATAACATATTGCATTGGCCAATTCTGCTGCAAAAAATCTCTTCAGAGTGTTAAAAAGCATAGATGTCCCCTTGAGGACTAAGGTGCACCTGACCCATTCTTTGCACCTTTCATTATAATACTTTACTTTTTCTTCTTGAGCTGCCCTTTGAAATCTTCTATTCAACTCTTTTACTTCATCATTTCTTCCTTTTGCCTTAGTTACTCTACATTCAAGAGCAACTTCCAGAGTCTCTTCTGACATCCATTTTGGTCTTTTCTTTCTTTCCTGTCTTTCTATTGACCTCTTGCTTCCTTCACGTATGATGTCCTTGATTTCATTCCACAACTTGTCTGGTCTTCGGTCATTAGTGTTCATTGCGTCAAATCTATTCTTGAGATGGTCTCTAAACGCAGGTGGGATATACTCAAGGTCTTACTTTGACTTTTGTGGACTTGTTCTAATTTTCTTCAGTTTCAACTTGCACTTGTATATAAGCAATTGATGATCTATTCCACCTTTGGCTCCTGGCCTTTTTCTAACTGATGATATTGAGCTTTTCCATCGTCTCTTTCCACAGATGTAGTCAATTTGATTCCCGTGTATTCCATCTGGCAAGGTCCATGTATATAGTCGCTGTTTATGTTGTTGAAAAATGGTATTTACAATGAAGAAGTCGTTGGTCTTGCAAAATTCTAATCACCAAAGCCATGTTTTCCAACTACCGATCCTTGTTTCCAACTTTTGCTTTCCAATCACCAGTAATTATCAATGCATCTTGATTGCATGTTTGATCAATTTCAGACTGCAGAAGGTGGTAAAAATCTTCAATTTCTTTATCTTTGGCCTTAGTAATTGGTGTGTAAATTTGAATAATAGTCTTATTAACTGGTCTTCTTTGTAGGCATATGGATATTATCCTGTCACTGTATATACATGTATAGAGATATATGGTCAGTGTCTAACATCTAAACAAAAATTACTAAGTATAAAAAATGAGAAAAAATGTGACCAATAACCAGGCAAAAAAATCAGTCAATAGAAACAAACCAAAGCATGACAAAAATAATGGGATTATCAGAAAAAGACTTTAAAACGTCTACTATGAATATTCTCACTGTGTTAAAAAAATTAAAAAAGACTATGAGCATATATTAACAGAAACAAAAGATATTAAAAATTACCAAATGGAAATTCTAGAGATGAAAAATGCAGTATCTGGAATGAAATTTTCAGTGGGTGGGATTAACACCGGAATAGACACTGCAAGAGTAAAGATCCGTGAACTTGAAAACATAGCAATAAAAACTATTCAGACTGAAGCACAGAGAGAAAAAAGAAAAACTGAAGCAATAAACACAGCCTCAGTGACCAGTGGAACAATATCAAGTTGTCTAGGATATGTGATTATGGAGTCTAAGGACAGGAAAGGTGTGTGGAGATATGTGAAGAAATAAGACCCCAATTTTTTTTTTTCTAAATTTGATGAAAATTATAAACCCATGGATCCAAGAAGCTCCATGAACAGTAAGCAGGATATACACACATAAACACAAAGAGAGCAACACACACAGTCACACACACACAATCAGTTCAAGGCACATCATAAACAAATTCCTAAAAACCATAATAAAGAAAAATTTTAAATCTTCCTGAGGAAAAAAGACATGATACATACAGGGGAATGAAGAAAGAATTACTACAGATAGCTCAAGAGAAATGGGACAAAAGGAAACTAAAACACCAAACAGACAAACAAAAAAAACCTGTTAAATGTGGTAAAACAACAACAAAGAAAAATTAGCATTCTAAATCCATCAGAAATCTCTTTAAAACACGAAAGCACAATGAAGACACGGTCAGACAAACAAAAGCTGAGAGAATTTCTTGCCAGCAGACCTGGATACTAAAAACTATATAGGAAGCTTTTCAAGCTGAAGAAAGAAGATTATATCACAAGGAACTTGGATCTAAAAAGAGGAATAAAAGGTACTGGAAATAGTGAATAAGTAGCAAATATGAAAGGCTTTTTTTTTTTTTTGGTCTTATTTTCAAGTTTCTTTGAAAGGTAATTGATTTCTAAAGCAAAATGATAACCAAAAAAGATAAGTTTTATAACATATGTAGAACTTAAACGTTTTATAATAGCATGAAGGATAGGGAGAAGAAAATGGAACTATGTTGTTGTAAGGTTCTTAAATTATATGTGAAGTGGTATTATATTATATGAAAGTAGATTGTGAGAAGTGAAAGATACATGTTGTAAATTTGGAGCAATAAATAGCTAAAAATAAACACAAATAAAAAACAAAGTGGTGTATCCAATAAGGCAACCAAGGAGGAATGCTGTCAGTCATTCTCACTGTGGTATCAATCCCTCAGATTATCTGCACTCTCCTCCTCTAATATTGGTTTGAGTATTGTGAAATTTCCTACTGATTAGGGCCTGGAGTGATAAAGAGTGAGACAAGCTGTGGTGTCTGGATCTAAAACCCTTGATGCTTTCAACACTAAAGCATTTGGAAGCAGAAATTCCCATTAGGATCACCCACAGGTAAGTTTACAAAGGAAGCAAAATAGGTCTTTCATCTTTGTTATTCCTAATGTGGAGAAATTGATGTTAAAAAAAAAAAGGTTTTTTTAAACTTTTCTCTTCAATACCCGCCTACCTACCATCTGGTGCCTTCTTCATCTACTTCTTCTTGTGGCTTTTCAGCTCTTTCATTCAGAAACTGGGTGCTTTATGCTACAATTGATATAGTGGGCACCTAATCATTCATTCATTCATTTATTCATTCATTGACCAAAGGTTTTGAGCTCTCACTATTTGCCACGCAGGGTTATTACTGGGAGGTCCTTTCCTTTCTTCACATGTGTAATTCCATTAATTCTTTAAACTCAAGTTAAAGTGTTTTCTTTTGTAAAGCTTTGCGTTGGTCACAAAAATCCTCCCTAAAAAAAAAAAATCTCCCCTTGAGTTCCATAATATGTTTTCTCTTTCTTATAGCACATCACTATCTACCCAGTATTGTAACAGTCTCTGTTCAGGTCCCCATCTTATTCACTGGGCCGTATATTGTCCACCTTTCTACTTGCTTCCTTCCTCAGGGCAGAGTCCTAAACATAGGGAGCACTTAATAAATACAGCAGGAGAAGGAGACAGGCTTTTGAGGTTATTTGATCCATCATTTTACCCTTTTGTAATTTGGAAGGCAAAAAGAGTCTGAAGATCAAAAAATGGAATACTACCAGGTTACATGTAAATGTGGAGATAAAAATCTACTTTTACTTCTGATGATAATATCTTATATATAAGTAACCCAAGTAATATATGCATCAGTTTATATAGAGCAATAAAAGACAAAATGAGCCATGTTAGGAAAGTGAAGGATTCTTAGCCTATGCTAAAAATCTTAGACAATCCAAAATAAAATTGCTAGAGGAAGACATGGGAAGTGCCAAGCAGGCACTCGGAAATAATGTGTATTGCTCAGAAAGCTAGAAATGAACCATCCCAGGGGACTCATGAACAAATCATGCTTCTACAGTGGGGCAAACTGCTGGTGCTGTGCACCAATTTTTCCAGATTTCCTCCTTCTAGCCTTCCTCCTGCCTCCTTAGAGGTAGGTATGAACATATTACTTGCTTTGGCCAAGCAAATATTAGCAGAAGGAATGTATGTCCCTCCCAGGAGAAAGTCTTTAAGAGCCAGTACACAATATTCCATGTTACCCTTCCCCTTCCACAGGGCCATCAGCACATATAACTGGCATAAAGGAACCCACACATGGCTGCCTTAGAGTCAGTAGGAAGGTAAATGTTGTAGTTGAGTTAATCTTGGAAATATTAACAACATGATAGTAGTTAAATAGCCTCAATATTTTCTTTTATTTAAAATCTCTGTGTGGGACTTGGGAAATAAAATGGGTGAATGAAATTTGGGGAAAAGAAAGAATGGATAAAGAGAGTTCTTGGAATCCATGTCTTTCATAAAAGAAAATACATCTTTTCTTTCTCTCTTTTACTCTGAAATTGCATGTCATATTTCAATGATATTTCACTTGAAATAGAGTATAGGGAAGAAATGTTATTGTCAAACAGTCACACAAAGACAGGTTCAACACAAAAAAAAATGTAAAGCAAATGAAAAACTAGAAATAAACAAATATTTTTATATATGAAAGTGATTCTCTTTCCATGTGTGTTAGGTGATTCAAATTATGAAAAACTAAAGACTTATACTTCAACTGAAATAAAAGTCTTTGTTCCCATATAATCACTTCAATACTTAGAGGATTACTCATATAACTATCCTTCCTTGGGTTGGGCATGGTATCAGGGAAGACCAGCTTCAGCTGCAAGTGACAAACATGCCCATATAACAATGGTTTCCAATTTGGTGCTTGTGATGGTTAAGATTGTGTGTCAGTTTGGCTGGGCCATGATTCTCAGTGTTTTGGCAGTCATATAATGTTGTGATTATTTCCCTGTTGAGATCTGATATGTGATCACCCCCATGATGGGATCTGCTGTGAGTAGCCAATCAGTTGAAAGGGAGTTTCCTTGGGTATGTGGCCTGCATCCAAATATAAACAGATGTTCTGGCTTTTGCCTGTACTGGATCCTGCAGCTGGCTCCTGTTCATCTGATCTCTGGTTCTTGGAACTTGAGCTAGCAGGTTAACTGTGGTATTGCCTGCCAATCTTGAGATTTGTTGATATTCATATCCTATAAGCAAGAGCCCTGCTCTCCGACCTGCTGATCTTGGGTTAGCCAGCCCCTGTGGCTAGTGAACCAGGAGAGGCCTCTATTCTGATCCACGGACTTGGAACGTTCCAGCCTCTACAACCACATAAGCCATTTCCTTGATATAAATCTCTCTCTATATATATTTATATGCTTTACTGGTTTTGCTTCTCTAGAGAAGCCTAAGACATTTGGTGCTGAATTTTGGAAATAAGCATTTCAGAGCTGTAGAGCAATTCCATGATTATTAGATTTGGGATCCTTATAGTTTGGGCTCCTTATAGTTTCTTTTTCTACCACTTCAACACATAGCTTCAACTTATGGTCCATGATGGCTGCTTGAGCACCATCATGTACACAGTCTAGCAGCAGGATGGGGAAAAAACTGTAAAAGGTGCCAGCTCCACCTTTTAAGAATACTTCCTGGACACTGCATGTGATACATCTCATTTGACAGAAATTAGTTACTGGCCACATCTAGCTTCAAGGAATGCTGGGAAATATTATTATTCTGGATGGTCACATGTCCAGCTAACATACAGAGATTCTATTATCAAAGGAGGGAAGACTGAATATTAGATTCTATGTACTAGTGATCTGTCATTCATGGTTGCCCAAAAGCAGAACAGACCATCAATTGCTCACATGCAAGTTCAAGCTGAAATTGAAGAAAATCAGAACAAGTCCATGAGTGCCAAAGTAAGACCTTGAGTATATCCTACCTGAATTTAAAGACCATCTCAAGAATAGATTTGATGCATTGAACACTAATGACTGAAGACCAGACAAGTAGTGGAATGACATCAAGGACATCATACATGAAGAAAGCAAGAGGTCAATAAAAAGACAGGAAAGAAAGAAAAGCCCAAAACGGATTTCAGAAGAGACTCTGAAACTTGCTCTTGAATGGAGTAACTAAAGTGAAAGGAAGAAATGATGAAGTAAAAGAGCTGAACAAAAGATTTCAAAGGGCAGCATGAGAAGATAAAGTATTATAATGAAATGTGCACAGATCTGGAAATAGAAAACCAAAAGGGAAGAACACACTCAGTACTTCTCAAGCTGAAAGAACTGAAGAAAAAATTCAAGCCTCAAGCTGCAATATTGAGAGATTCTATGGGGAAAATATTAAGTGATGCAGGAAGCATCAAAAGAAGATGGAAGAAATACACAGAGTCACTGTACCAAAAAGAATGGCTCAACATTCAACCATTTCAGGAGATGGCATAAGATCAAGAACTGAAGGAAGAAGTCCAAGCTGCACTGAAAGCATTGGTGAAAAACAAGGCTCCAGGAACTGAGATGTTTCAACAAACAGATGCAGTGCTGGAAGTGCTCACTCATCTATGCCAAGAAATTTGGAAGACAGCTACCTGGCCAACGGACTGGAAGAGATCCATACTTGTGCCCATTCCAAAGAAAGGTGATCCATCAGAATGCAGAAATTATCGAACAATATCATTAATATCATACGCAAGTAAAATTTTGCTGAAGATCATTCAAAAGCAGTTGTAGCAGTACATCGACATGGAACTGCTAGAAATTCAAGCCAGATTCAGAAGAGGACATAGAACAGGGGATATCATGGCTGATGTCAGATGGATCCTGGCCAAAAGCAGAGGATACCAGAAAGATGTTTACCTGTGTTTTATTGACTATGCAAAGGCATTTAAATGTGTGGATCATAACAAATTATGGATTACATTGGGAAGAATGGGAGTTCAGAACACTTAATTATACTCATGAGGAACCTGTACTTAGACCAAGAAGCAGTCATTCAAACAGAAAAAAGGGGATACTGTATGGTTTAAAGTTAAGAAAGGTGTATGTCAGGGTTGTATCCTTTCACCATACTTATTCAACCCGTATGCTGAGCAAATAATCCAAGAAGCTGGACTATATGAAGAAGAACGGGACATCAGGATTGGAGGAAGACTCATTAACAAACTGTGATATGCAGAAGAAACAACCTTGCTTGCTGAAAGTTAAGAGGACTTGAAGCACTTACTGATGAAGATCAAAGACCACAGCCTTCAGTATGGATTACACCTCAACATAAAGAAAACAAAAGTCCTCACAACTGGACAAATAAGTAACATCATGATGAATGGAGAAAAGACTGAAGTTGTCGATGATTTCATTTTACTTGGATTCACAGTCAACACCCATGGAAACAGCATTCCAGAAATCAAATGACATATTGCATTAGACAAATCTACTGCAAAAGACCTCTTTAAAGTGTTAAAAAGCAAAGATGTTACTTTAAGGACTAAGGTGGGCCTGACCCAAGTCATGGTATTTTCAATCACCTGATATGCATGTGAAAGCTGGACAATGAATAAGGAAGACCAAAGAAGAGTTGATGCCTTTGAATTATGATGTTGGCAAAGAATATTTAATATACCATGGACTGCCAGAAGAATGAACAAATCTGTCCTGGAGGAAGTACAGTCAGAATGCTCATTAAAAGCAAGGATGGTGAGACTTTGTCTCACGTACTTTCGACATGTTATCAGTAGGGACCAGTCCTTGGAGAAGGACATCATGCTTGGTAAAGTAGAGGGCTGGTAAAAAAGAGGAAGAGCCTCAATGAGGTAGATTGACACAGTGGCTGCAACAGTGGGCTCAAGCATAACAATGATTGTGAGGATGGCGCAGGACAGGGCAGTGCTTCATTCTGTTGTCCATAGGGTTGCTATGAGTTGGAACCAACTTGACAGCACCTAACAACACAACAACAAAAGCTTTTAAACATCCTCTCTATGATTTTTATAGTTTCCATCATTGCAAACCCTAGTGAGAGTGCTAGAGAGGCCAGGAACAAGGCTGGAGAGAGGGCAGGGGGAAAGAGGGCTGATTGTGGAGGACCTCATACATTATGTCAAAGAATTTGGATTTTATAGGGATGGGATTTAGGTTTATATGGAACTTAGGCTCAATAAACACCAGTTGCCATTGAGTCATTTCTGACTTATGGCAGCCTCATGTGTGTCAGAGTAGAATTGTACTCCATAGGGTTTTTAGTAATTGAATTTTTGGAAGTAGATTGCCAGACCTTTCTTCTGAGGAGCCTCTGGGTGGACTCAAGCCTCTAACTTTTAGTTAGTAGCCAAGCATATTAACCATTTATACCACCAGGGACCCTTAGGCTCAATAAATAGGCTCAATAAAACGGATATATAGATGATAACTAGATAGGTAGGTAGGTGGATGATAGAGATAGATAGACAGACAGACAGATAGATAGATAAAGATATAATGCTTTTGCGTAGCATGTATGTGTAAAGCTATTTCAACGTGGATAATGGAGAAAAAATAAAGTTGACATTAAGGAGTTCATAATATTGTAGAGAAAATATGTCTATAACTAAAATCCAAAGCAAAATAATAAAAGTTTATAGCCCCTTATAATTTAAAGAGAACTTCCATGTAAATGATTGAGCAAATGATTGAAACAAAGAAATAAAGTCTACAAAGGAAAGGATATTTTAGAAAAATGAGTAGTTTGTTTTGACTGAAATGGGAGAACATATAGGGAAATAGTGTGAGAGGCCTAACAAAATAAATCGAGACTTGATTGAGGGATATATTAAATATAAGATTCTCTCTTTTAGAATTTTAAAAATAAGAAACATAAGACCAGGATTTCTATGTACATCCATTCAGGTTTGCTTGCACTCAACAAACCTTTACTAAACCAGATACTACTACCTGATGCTGAGGATTCTGAACCTCAAAAGATCCACTGACATCCTCAGGCAAGTAAATACCATTGTTGATAATCAACTCTATAAGGTCAACTACGTGACATCATAGAAAACTATGACCTTACTGCTCTGACCATTCCACTGGCTCCTAATAAGGGACCTGGGATGTTCGCTGTCTATCTCCAAATATGTGTTTTTATTATCTATTACCGTGTAACAAACCACCCCAAGAGTTAACTGCTTAAAATAATAGCGATCTATTATTTCTCAAAAGTTTGTGTGTACTTCTGTTTCATGTAGTATTGGCTAGGGTAATGGGAAGACTGGAGGTTCAAAATAGCCTCACTTATATTGCTGGCAGTTGGTACTGACTGTTCACTGGGAGCTCAGCTGGGACTGTCATCCAGGGGCCTAAGTTCTCCTTCACTTAGACCTCTAAGGGGCTGCTTGTACTTCCTTACAACGTGGTAGTAGTGAGGATGTAAGAAGGAGTACTCCAAATAGCAAAGATGGAAGTTATATATCTCTTAAGGTCCAGCTTTAGAAATTACAAAGCATAAATCACATCTGCCACACTCTTTTGGTCAAACAGGTCATAGGGGCATTTCAAATTCAAGAAAATGGGAAATATACTCCATGTGTTAATAGGGGAGTGGCACAGTCACATTGTAAAAAAGTGTGTGGGATGTAATAATCTTTGGGAACACAATTTACTACTGTCTGCCCTCTGGCCATACAATTCATATTCTTTCCACATGAAAAATATTCTTACCGCATTCCCCCAAAATCTCATCTCATTTTAACATCAGACTCAGGCTTCAGGTCCAGGATTCTATCATCTAAATTAGATCCAGTTGAGGATGAGTTTTCTTGGGTGCAGAGACCTATGAACTATATATGCCGCTTCTATGTCCAAGATACAGTGAGTAGATACAGTATAACCACAGTAAACATTTCCATTCAAAAAGGGGGAAATGGGCAGCACTTAGGAATCACTTGGCTACAGAAATCCCGATATCCAGCAGGGCATATGTTGTCAGTTCTTCCTGTTATGGCATCAGGAAACTTACATAGATTAGGAACAAGTTCTGGTCCCTGAGAATGATTCCCCTTGGTTTTTGCCTCCACCCTCTAGACTCTAGGTTCTGCCCACTGAGCCATCTTTTCTTTTCCGTAAGAAATGACCAGTGCTTTTAGCTATGTAGCTTTCTCATTCTGCTTCTAGCCCCTAAAATGTTTGACTTTATAAATGAATAAAGCCCAGAAGACTTTATTCATTTTGAACTATCCTTGTCCCTGTTAGGCTAAGCTGGCAGTATTTCCTCTAACAATTCTCTTAGAAACTCTGTAGATTTCCTATGACTCTTATTGGGGCTAACATCCTTGGACAAAATTCACACACACATCTCTCTTAAAGATAGGCCCCTTTCAATCTTGAGGCAAGGGTTAGGATGTGGTGATACACTGCCCCCAAATTTTTTGCAAGTCTTTTTTTTTCCCCCAGTGGAAAGGGTGTATAAAGCATGCAAGATTTTCAGAAGTTTCACCCAGCTGAGAGAGTCTAGAAGGCACAGGCTTTACCTTTCCTATAAGGTCTTAACAAAAAATTTTATAGACATATCCTTGAATTGTTCTTGATCTGAAACCACATTATACTAGCATCACCCTAGGTTTGATCTTTTCCCAGAGCCATTTCTTACTTTGCCAACTTTTTGCCATCTGGAGAGGCTTGGAATGAGAAACAGTTTTCCTTTCCAACTTGACACTCTAAGGTTGGAAAAATTTCCACTAAATTCTGCTTGATATCTAAATTGCTTCTTTTTTTAAGGTCTTCTTTCTCTTTCACTTTATTATCAGCAGTTAAAAGAAGCCAACTGACACGTTCAACCTTCTGCCTAGAAATCACCGTTGCCTAATCCACGAATTTCTTAGTCATGTTTTCTGTCTTCCATGTTACTGTAGGTGACAGTGTTACCAAACATTCCATCAGTACATACACTGGTCCCCTTTCCTCCAGACTCTAATACTAATTTCCTCTTGCCTTTTCATCTCCACTAGGAGTCTCTCTACTGCCCTTCAGGTGTCCACCCACAGTCCAGTTCCAAAGTCAGTGCCAGTGCCAGTGCCATGTGTTATAGGTTTATCTTATGGTTTTGCCCCATCTTGATACTACCCCAAAACTTTGTTGCTTTAAATCAATTAAAATTTATTACATCTCAAGGCTGCCGATTGACTAGGCGATTCTTCTACTCCCTATAGTGTTAGCTGAAGTGCTAGGAAGAAAAGAAGTCATAAAAGGCTTCAAACACATAGCTGGCAGTTGGTGCCAGCTACTGGTTGGTAGCGCATCCAGAGCTGTCAGTTGGCAGTCTTGGTTATCCTCAAAATACCTGTTTGGACTTTCTGACATATTTTATCACATTTAGTTTATTTCTTACTTCAGCTTTGTGAGGTAGACTTTATCACTTTAATTTGTTAATTCAGCAAATATGGCATTAATGAATAGCAGCTGTGTGTCAGGAACTGTGGCAGATTAATGCGAATAAAAACTCAAGTAACATAATTTTTGCTTTAAAGGAGTTTCTATCTAGTGGAGGAGTTAATGAGCAGAGTGCAAATTATATATTGGAAACTAAAGTTCAAAAAGGTTACATCAATTAGTCATCATGTAAGAGCTGACTCAAGATTTTAACCTAAATCTGCCTAACTTCAAAACCTGTGCTTTCTCTCAACCACAAAAGAGTATTTAGAAAGTTAGTGTAAGTGTCCAGACCCAAGGTAATAAAAATTTGGACATTAGAAATTAAAGAAGTGTCAATGCAAAAGTACTGCCCAAGTAAAATAGACAAGACTTGATGACTACTCAGATGAGGGAGATAAGGCCAAGAAAAGAATCAAAGATGACTCTTGAGGGACTGAGATCGGGAAATCAGAAGGAAGGGTTGGTAATAAATTATGTTCAGTTTGAGAGACTAACCAGATATGCACAAGCTATCCAGAAAGTAGAGTAAAGACAGTAAAGACAGACAACTTTCATTAATTTTCCAAACTTTTATGAACATCTACTATACAACTGGTATGGGGTAGCTGAATAAGAAACCATATCCCTAACTCCAATGAGCTAATATGCAAGTGGCAGACACAATCCAACAGGCAAATGATTACATTTTGATGTTATTTCAATAAAAGTAAATACACAAGTAAGCACAAGGGAACAAAGGAAAAGAAAAGATGACACTGGGGGAATTAACTACATTTGAGCCTCCATTACACAAGGGAATGGATGTTATTGCTAAAGGAGACAAAGGAAGAAAACAGTCACCAACACTCATTAGGATGGGAATCCAAAGAAGTATATGAGAGAAAGTCCAAGAAGTAGAAAGAGAACCAGCCACAGAAGTCAAAGGAAGAGAGAATCTGATGAAAATCACTCCAATCATAGCAGAACCAGAGGCAGCCTCGTGGAATGGGGAGTGGAGGGAAGCCTTAAGAAGCAATTGACGCAGGGCAGTCAAAGCAGATGGAGATTAAGCAGAGATAGTTTTATTGAGCTTGAATTCAGTTCCTTTTTTTTTTTTTCTGTTTATATGGAAGTCAGATAAACTATGATAATTCAATCTTTCAAAGACATTAAAATGACTTCTAGACAAACAAGTATATTGGTTATATAGCTCTATCATAATGATTCATATCCCTGGAAGGGATAAATGAACTACAAGCTGAATGAGAAAGAAATACTTAGCTAAGATAATTAAGTTGGCTAAACTTAACTGAGGGTTCAGAAGCTCTAAGATTTGGAAAGAAAATGGTAGAGGATAAGCTGATTTCCAAATGTGGAGAGATAATTTCAGGTTAAAAACTGAGTAGGCCTAAGGATTTAATATTTCAGTTGTCCCATTTCAACTTCTTGCTGTGCCTGAAGAAAAAGTTCATCATAAAAATAGAAATACCTAGATGTTTAGAAAGTACAGGACAACTACTCATTTTAAGACCTTCTATTTCTTAAAAGAGTCACTTACTCAAGACTGAAAACATTTACAACAGGATGTTAAAATGAGGCTTTTCTGTCTCAGTTTCAGCTGAGACCCCGAAGACTGAAGATAAAATAATAGAGGCTGATTACCTCCAACATTCAAAATGAGAAGCCAGGCCACATGCAGGCCTTGCAAAAGGATTCTGGAAACTTTCTCTGGCAATCCTTAGCATAATGCTTGCCTCAAGGATAGTTAAGGGGTTGGAGAGGCCAAGAAAGGGGACTATTTTTTGTGAGATTTTCTTTGGAGAATTACTGAAATGCTATAGTATTCAGTGCCAGTTCCCAACTCAAACATGCACACCATCCACTGTGGGCCAGGAGAGAAGCATACTTATTTTATCTCAAGCCAGGTAAGTAAAGATGAAGAAAACTATTCAGAGAGCTTGACCTTTGTCTCCGGAAGTCTGTGAAACACATAGACCAATGCCATATCCTTATCAAGAAAAGTACAAATGTGGGAAATGGTAGCTGGAGGACTGCCTAAGGATATCATACAGAAAGTGTTGAATTGGTAAATAGGTGCACTCACATCATGCTTTCTAAGGATTAACTGTGGGACTCAAATTGGGATCCATCCTGGATACCACCACCAAGGGGTGCCTAGAGAACAGACAGGAACCAACAGAAGAGATAGACCTTTGGATGCCCAGGGTCCAAGGAGGAAGTATAATCAGATACCTAGAAGAGACAGATTGCCGTAGCCTCAGGAAATATGGCTTGGAGGTTCCCAATGGAGAAATCTTTGAGAAATAGATAAAAACTCCCTAAGAGAGAATGAATCAGCTTTGGACATCTGTAAAGCCCAGAAATCAACAAAATCACAACTATATGGCAGTACCAGTCATGTTAAACCTTTCTCCTCTTACCACTCCTTTAAACCATTCCACAACTGGAGGAGTCAGGGGCAACGTATTATAGTAGGGTGCCATGGGGAGCTTTAACCTCAAATGAAACTTGATGTCTTGATTATTACCCTGGGCTGGCCATTTTAATTCTGAAATGAGATTGTTATGGCAATTAGAAGCACTAGAGGATTTTTTTTTTTTTTTAATTAGTTAAGCATTACTGGAGAAGCTATGGGACCTGCTCAAGTGCCCAAGTTTTAATCCAAGGCCCAGGGAAGAAATAGTACACAGAAACTGTGTTAAAGAAGCAGTGTTTTTGTTTTCTTTGCACACTCTAAAGAGTCTCACTTGTTTATTTTAATGATTACACCTAGACTCAGTTATGTTTCAAGTACAGTATAACAGTGATTAACAGTGCCATTTCTGGAGTAAAACCAGCTGTCATCAAGTCAGTTCTGACTAATGGTGACCTGTGTGTGTCAGAGTAGAACTCTGTTCCATAGAGTTTTCAATGGCTGATTTTTCAGAATTAGATTCCCAGTTCTTTCTTCTGAGGTGTCTATGGGTGGACTCCAGCAGAGCTTCCAGACTAAGACAGACTAGGAAAAAAGGCCTGGCTATATACTTCTAAAAATTAGCCAATGAAAAGCCTATGGATCGGAGTTCCGGCAAAATGGCACTCTAGGCAGAAGCACCACGCTGTCCCGCCACAGCAAAGATCTGAAAAACTAAGCCAAACAGAGAATACAACAATCCTGAAACCATAAAACATCAAATGAAGAGATAAAGAATTCAGCCAAGCACCAATTGGAGTGAGAAAACTGACAGAGAAAGGAGAGCAAGGGGAGATTCATGCAGAGGTCCCCTACCAGCTAATGCAGCGCAGATCCACCATCTTGGACTCCTATCAGAGACCAGCAAATGGGGGTACAAGAAAGCACCCTCACGGAGCGTCCAGTGGAAGACAAAACAACTGGTAATTTGCGGTGTGTGCTTTTCCACCCCCCACTCCTCTTCACCCCGGCTCGGCCTCCTCTGCTTCCCGCGGCCACGGTCTCTTAACTGGGAAGCACCGGCTGCTTGGATTCCACACACCCAAGCAGGAGGTTCTCTGGACGTCATCTGTTGGCTGCTAGTGTTGCTTTTTTTTTTTGCTTCTTTTGATTTCTCACTTGCCTCTCGCCACCTCCCCCTCCTTTCACTCGAGTGCCTGGCTCCGTGCGCCACCTTTGCTTCTTCCTGAGGGGCTGCAGAGCACCGGCAATTTGTGATGTACACTTTCCCACTCTCCACACTTCTTCACCCACACTCGGCCTCTTCTGCTTCCTGTGGACACAGTCTCTTGTCCAGAAACACCAGCCCACACTAGCTGGCTCTCTGAGTGCCATTTGTTGGCTGCTGGTGTTGCTTTTTTTTTTTTTTTTCCCTGCTCCTTTTGATTTCTCGCTTCCCTCTCGCTCCCTCCCCCTCCTTTCACTCGAGTGCCTGGCTCCGTGCACCATCTTTGCTTCTTCCTGAGGGGCTGCGGAGCTCCATTAGAGTGCGGAGCTGCTTCCCTGTCTGGGCTACTGTGCTGGTGAGATCCTGGGGCTTTTGTTCATTTGTTCGTTTTGAATTGTTTATCTGTTTTCTTTTCCATTTCTTGAGTTCGCAGCCCTTTCTGGCCAGGCGGAACTATGTGGCAAGGAACTACCCTTCAGCTTTCACAGATGTGCAGAGGGATCCCTGAGAGCATTTCTTTTTTCGTTGTTTTTTTTTTTTTTTTTTTCTGTTTTTTTGGGGGGCCTTTCTTGTTTTTTTTTTTTAAATTTTTAATTAGTTTTGTTTTATTTTCCCTCTTTTTCCCCTTTTGTCTTTCTTCATTGCTCAGTTTCTCGTCTCTCTATATCTTCCTTCTCTTTCTGATCCCTGAATACCAGGCGTTGCATACCTCTACGTCTTCTAGCCAGGCTGTACTACAACACCTGAGAGTGACTTCCCCAGAACTCATAGGTGCATCAGTGGGATCCCTGGGAATTTTGTGGTTCTTTAACCTTTCTGATTTTTAGTTATTCATTCTTTTCTTTTCTTCCTCTTCCCCTTTCTGTTTTTCTCCATTTCACAGTCTCTTGTCTCTCCATTCCGATGGCAAGCTCCCCTAGCATTCTTTGTTGTTTGTTTGTATGTTTTTGGCTCCTGTTCCTCTCTCCTCTCTCCCATATCCATCTTAGCTCCACACATAACAATCTCCCCACTGCATCCTGCTTACCTGCACTGTGTGCTTGACATCACACCAACAAGCAATACAGGCACGGCCTACTGGAACCTGCCCTGCACCGATTACCAACCTGCCCTGGTGACTGTAGTAAGTGCCACAAACAACCTGTCCCAGTAACTCCTCTTTAGCTAGACCTGCCCTGCTGTACCATATCTGAGTGACTGACCCTGCCAGTTGGAGAAGGAGGCAAAAAGTATTGAGTGCACAGACCAGCAAACAACAAAGAACACACAGTCTGCCTACTCAGACATAGTCAAACTTTTTTTTTTTAGAAAAGGGATGAACAAACAAATCTACAATCAATAAATGAGAAAAATAACTACTGAATGCCCCCAAAACAGCAGACAATATCAAAACATCTACAAAAACAGAACAGGATGGTTCCAGTAGGTGTCCAAAATGAAACACCAGATGACTCTCCTGTGGAAGAAAATGCACTAGAACTACCTAATAGGGAATTCAAATCTCTAATACTCGGAATTTTCCAAGAACTGAGGCAAAAAGCTGACAACATGAGGAAATAATAGACAAATTCATGGAAAATATGGACAAAAAATTGGAAGAATTCAGGAAGATGACACAGGAATAAAATGCCAAAATAAATTCACAACTAGAAATTATACAAAAATAACAATTACAACTCCAAAAGATAAACAACAAGATTTCAGAAATGGATGATGTCATAGGAGGGCTGAGAAGAGGATTTGAAACTGGGGAAGACAGGATCAGTGCAACTGAAGACAAACACTTGGATACAACTCTGTTTCAGGAAAACTCAGAAAAAAGAACAAATAAAAATGAAGAGACCCTGAGAGTTATCGGAGACACAATTAAAAGCAAAAATTTACAAGTGATTGGCATTCCAGAACAGGGGGAGAAAACAGAAAACACAGAGAAGATCATTGAGGAACTGTTGACAGAAAACTTTCCCAATATCATGAAAGATGAAAAGCTGACCATCCAAGAAGCTCAATGAACCCCATATAGAAGAGACCCCAAAAGAAAATCACCCAGGCATATCATATTCACACTCGCCAAAACCAAAGACAAACAAAGAATCCTGAGATCAGCTCATGAAAAACAAGAAGTCACATACAGAGGAGAAACAATAAGACTAAGCTCAGATTATTCAGCAGAAACCATGCAGGCAAGAAGGCAATGGGATGACATATATAAAATCTTGAAAGAAAAAAATTGTCAGCCAAGAATAATATATCCTGCAAAACTCGCGTTCAAATTTGATGGTGAAATTAGGTCATTTCCAGATAAACAGAAATTAAGGGAATATGTAAAAGTCAAACCAAACTTACAAGAATTATTAAAGGGAGTTCTTCGATCAGAGGACAAACAGCTTCAGCTCACAGGCAGAACCTAGGATGCATGATCGTACTTGCCAGATACCAATCTAGGAAATGAACTCTCGAGGACTATCCAAAACCAAAAGAAATACAAGAGGGAATCACAGCAGTTAATCAATAAATAACAACAACATCAAAATAATAAAAGAGGGAATAAACAGCATAGGTATAGAACCTTCTAATGGAGAAGAAGGCAAGGCGATACCAAGTAATGGCAGACTGCTTCAAACGTAGAAAGATAAGGGTAAAATTTATGGTAACCACAAAGAAAGTTA
Source organism: Dugong dugon (assembly GCA_030035585.1). Classification (NCBI taxonomy): domain Eukaryota; kingdom Metazoa; phylum Chordata; class Mammalia; order Sirenia; family Dugongidae; genus Dugong; species Dugong dugon. The sequence continues at coordinate 88,483,978 of CM057472.1, forward strand.
ACAAACATACTCATAAAAAAAAAAAAAGAGGAAAAACATAAAGTCTCAGCAAAAACAAAAGAAATGAACACAAAATCCACAAACAAAAGTAACTCAGCACGAGAGAGTAAGAAGAACAAAGAAAACTACAGGACCACAAAAAAAAGCCCTAGAAAATGACAGCAACAAACTCACATCTATCAATAATTACACTGAATGTAAATGGACTCATAAAGAGATGGAGAGTGACAGAATGGATAAGAAAACAGGATCCATCAATATGCTGTCTACAAGAGACATACCTTAGAAACAAAGATGTGAATTTATTAAAAATCAAAGGTTGGAAAAAAATATATCAAGCTAACAACTACCAAAAAAGAGCAGGAGTGGCAATTCTAATCTCAGATAAAATAGACTTTAAAACAAAATCCACCATAAAAGACAAAGAAGGACACTATATAATGATTAAGGGGATGATCCATCATGAAGACATGACCATAATAAACATCTACGCACCCAATGACGGGGCTCTAAAATACATAAAACAAACTCGAACAACACTGAAAAGAGAAATTGACAGTTCCACAATAATAGTAGGAGACTTCAACACACCACTCTCAGTAAAGGACAGAACAACTAAGAAGAAACTCAGCAAAGATACAGAAGACCTAAAGGACACAATCAGCCAACTTGACCTCATAGACATATATAGAACACTCCATCCAACCGCTGCAAAGTACACATTCTTTTCCAATGTACATGGAACGTTCTCCAGAATAGACCACATCTTAGGCCACAGAGCAATCCTCAACAAGATCCAAAACGTTGAGATAACTCAAAGTATCTTCTCTGACCACAATGCCATCAAGGTAGAAATTAACACTAGAAAGAGCAAGGAAAAAAAATCAACTATATGGAAACTGAATAATAACCTGCTTACATATCAGTGGGTAATAGAAGAAATCAGAGATGGAATGAAAAAATTCCTAGAATCAAAGGAGAATGAAAACACATCATACCAAAACCTTTGAGACACAGAAAAGGCAGTCCTCAGAGGACAATTTATAGCAGTAGATGCACATATCAAAAAAGAAGAAAGGGACAAAATCAAAACATTAACTACACAACTCAAACAAATAGAAAGACAACAACAAAAAAAGCCCACAACCAGCGGAAGAAAGGAAATAGTAAAGATCAGAGCAGAAATAAATGAAATAGAGAACAGAAAAACAATAGAAAGAATCAACAAAACCAAAAGTTGGGTCTTTGAAAGAATCAACAAAGTCGACAAACCACTGGCCAGACTGACAAAAGGAAAACAGGAGAGGACACAAATAACCCAAATAAGAAATGAAATGGGGGACATTACAACAGACCCAACTGAAATAAAAAGGATTATAACAGAATATTATGAAAAACTATACTCCAACAAATTTGAAAACCTAGAGGAAATGGATAAATTTCTAGAAACACACGGCCTACCCAAACTACAACAAAGTGATGTTGAAAATCTGAACAGACCCATAACAAGAGAAGAGATTGAAAAAGTAATAAAAAAAACTCCCAACCAAAAAAAGCCCTGGCCCAGACGGCTTCACTGGAGAATTCTACAAAACATTTACAGAAGAGCTTGTACCAGTACTACTCAACAGAGCACAGAAGAGGAAGCAACACTTCCAAATTCATTCTATGAAGCCAGCATAACGCTGATACCAAAACCAGGAAAAGACATCACAAAAAAAGAAAATTACAGACCAATATCTCTCATGAATATAGATGCAAAAATTATGAACAAAATTCTACCCAATAGAATTCAGCATCATATCAAAAAAATAATACACCACGACCAAATAGGATTCATACCGGGAAGGCAAGGATGGTTCAGCATTAGAAAATCAATCAACATTATCCACCACCTAAATAAAAGGAAAGAAAAGAATCACATGATCATCTCAATTGATGCAGAAAAGGCATTTGACAAAGTCCAACACCCATTCCTGATAAAAAACTCTCAATCAAATAGGTATAGAAGGAAATTTCTCAACATAATAAAGGGCATCTATGCAAAACCAACAGCCAACATCATTCTTAATGGAGAGAGGCTGAAAATATTCCCCTTGAAAACAGGAACAAGACAAGGATGCCCTTTATCACCACTCCTATTTAACATTGTGCTGGAAGTTCTAGCTAGAGCAATAAGGCAAGAAAAAGAAATAAAGGGCATCCAAATTGGTAATGAAGAAGTTAAACTGTCCCTGTTTGCAGATGATATGATACTATACATAGAAAACCCTAAAGACTCCATGAGAAATCTACTGGAACTAATAGAAAGATTCAGCAGAGTAGCAGGATACAAGATAAACATTCAAAAATCAGTTGGATTCCTATACACCAGTAAGGAGAACGATGAAAAGGAAATCAGGAAAACAATACCATTTTCAATAGCCCCTAAAAAGATAAAATACTTAGGAATAAATCTGACCAGGGATGTAAAAGACCTATACAAAGAAAACTACAAAACACTACTGCAAGAAACCCAAAGCGATCTACATAAATGGAAAAACATACCATGCTCATGGATAGGCAGACTCAACATTGTGAAAATGACAATTCTACCTAAAGCAATTTACAAATACAATGCAATCCCAATCCAAATACCAACAACATTCTTCAAAGAGATGGAAAAACTAATCATTCACTTTATACAGAAAGAGAAGATGCCCCGAATAAGTAAAGCACTACTGAAGAAGAAGAATAAAGTTGGAGGACTCACACTACCTGACTTCAGAACCTACCACACAGCTACAGTAGTCAAAACAGCCTGGTACTGGTACAACGACAGATACATTGACCAATGGAACAGAATTGAGAACCCAGATGTAAATCCATCCACCTACGGTCACCTGATCTTCGACAAGGGCCCAAAGTCCATCAAATGGGGAAAAGACAGTCTTTTTAACTAATGGTGCTGGCAAAAGTGGATAACCATTTGCAAAAAAATGAAACAGGACCCATACCTCACACCATATACAAAAACTACTTCAAAATGGATCAAAGACCTGAATATAAAGCCAAAAACTATAAAGTTCATAGAAGAAAAAATAGGCCCAACACTTTAGGCCTTAATACATGGCATTAACAGGATACAAACCATAACTATCAATGCACAAAACCCAACAGATAAGCTAGATAGCTCGGATCTTCTAAAAATCAAACACCTATGCTCTTCAAAAGACTTCACCAAAAGAGTAAAAAGAGAACCTACAGACTGGGAAAAAATTTTTGGACAGTACAAGTCAGACAAAGGTCTAATCTCCATAATCTATAAGAAAATCCAACACCTCGACAACAAAAAGACAAATAATCCTACTAAAAAATGGGCAAAGGAAATGAACAGACACTTCACCAAAGAAGACATTCAAATGGCCAACAGACACATGGGGAAATGTTCGCGATCACTAGCCATTAGAGAAATGCAAATTAAAACCACAATGAGATACCATCTCACCCCGGCATTACTGGAATGAATCAAAAACACAGGAAAGAACAAATGTTGGAGGGGCTGCGGGGAGATCGGAACTTTTATGCACTGCTGGTGGGAATGCAAAATGATACAACCATTTTGGAAAATGATATGGCACTTCCTCAGAAAGCTAGAAATAGACATACCATTCGATCCAGCAATCCCACTGCTAGGAATATATCCTAGAGAAATAAGAGTCGTCACTCGAATAGACATATGCACACCTATGTTTATGGCAGCATTGTTCACAATAGCAAAACGATTGAAACAACCTAGATGCCCATCAACAGATGAATGGATAAACAACCTATGGTACATACACACAACGGAGTACCATGCAACGAGAAAGAACAGCAATGAATCTGTGAAGCATCTCATAACATGGATGAAACTGGAGGACATTACGCTGAGTGAAATAAGTCAATCAGAAAAGGACAAATATTGTATGAGACCTCTATTGTAAAAACCCATGAAAAAGTTCACACACAAAATGTAACAATCTTTGTTGGTTACCAGGGATGGGATGGGTGGGTGGGGGGGAATACTAAATAGATAATAGATAAGTGATATCTTGGGTGAAGGGTGAAACAGTACACAATACAGGACAAACTAGCACAACTTGTACAAGGAAAGGTCATGGAAGCCCCATAGACACATCCAAACTCCCTGAGGGACTGAATTGCTGGGCGCAGGGCTTTGGCGACCATGGTCTCAGGGAACATCTAGCTCAATTGGCATGACACAGCTTATAAAGACAATGCTCTACATTCTACCTTGGTGAATAGTGTCTGGGGTCTTAAAAGCCTGTGAGCGGCCATCTAAGATACTCCACTGGTCTCATCCCTTCGGGAGCAAGGGAGAATGAAGAGAACAGGATACAAGGAAAAGATTAGTCTGAAGGACTAATTGTCCACAGCTACCAAGGCCTCCACCAGACTGAGTCCAGTACAGCTAGATGGTGCCCAGTTACCACCACTGACTGTTCTGACCAGGATCACAACAGAGGGTTTTGGACAGAGTTGGAGAAGGATGTAGAGCATAATTCTAACTCACAAAAAAAAGACCAGATTTACTGGCCTAAAGGAGACTGGAGAAACCTCGAGAGTATGGCCCCCAGACACCCTTTTAGCTCAGTGGTGAAGTTACCTCTGAGGTTCACTGTTCAGCCTGGGAATGGACAGCCCCGTAAAACCAAATGAGACTAACGAGGTACAGGAGTCCAGTGACAAGGGCCAGAAGGCAGAAGGAGACAAGGAAGCTGGTGATAGGGAACCCAAGGTTGAGTAAGGATATTGTTGATGTGTTGTGAGATTGTTAACCATTGTCATAGGGCAACATTTGTAGTAACAGTTAAATGAGAAACTATCTTGTTCTGTAAGCCTTCATCTTAAGTGAGAATAACAGCACAATTGGAAGAGTGTAGTCAATGTCACTTAACTGAGTATGTAGAAATTTTTGAAACAGTGTATCTTTGGCTATGTGTATTTTCACCAAAAAAAAAAAAAAAAAAAGGTTGAGAAGTTAGAGGGTTAATATGTTGTGGGGTTGTTAACCAACGTCATAAAACAACATGTGTAGTACTGTTTCATGAGAAACTATTTGTTCTGTAAGCCTTCACCTGAAGTACAATAAAATATAAAAAAAAAAAGAAAAAGAAAAAAAAAATTCCCCAAAAAAAAGAAAACCCTATGGATCACATCAGAATATTGTCCAATATAGTACTGGAAGATGAGCCCCTAAGTTGGATGTCACTCAAAATACACAGTGGTCACAAAAATGGACTTGTGCATACCAACTATCAGGAAGATGACACAGGACCCTGTAATATTTCCTTCTGTTGTACATGAGGTCATCATGAGTCAAAGGTAACTCAATGGCAACTAACAACAAGAAGTCATAGTATATAGACAATATACAATAAATTAATTAATAAGTAAGAAACTTTAGTACCTCAAAAGATAAATGCTATAGTTAAAAATAGGTCCTGAGTAAAGGGGATTTTTAGTTCTAGGGGTGTACTTTTAAATAGGTTTCAGGATAGACTATTTTTATTGGCTTACTATTTTCTTTCAATATGGTTTATTTTCTCTGCAGCCAAAAGCTTAGGAGAATGAGGTCTGCTCACTTGGTCTTGAACTTCCTGTGAGATCCGCTGGATCTAGGTCTTAGTGAATGGAGTGTCCAGGATCTGCTCCAAATTGGCCACATCTTGATAGATAGTTTCTGAGATTTTACAGCTATTGTGATAACTTCCTAGTATTGCAGGTATGGCAGTCAATAGCTATCGATAACTTTAGGACAAAATTAGGGCTTCAATATAAGATCTCTCTGAAGTGGAATTTAAGCCAATGCTACCGCATCCTGTAACACTCAAAATGGTGCTTGTCCATAAACTGTTAATGGTTAAGAGCCCAGCTGCTAACCAAAAGGTTGGCAGTTCGAATTCACCAGCTGCTCCTCGGAAATCCTATGGGACAGTTCTATTCTGTCCTATGGGATCACTATGAGTTGGAATCGACATGACAGCAAGGGTTTTTTTTTTTGATGTTGTTGTTAAATTTAATAATTTAAAAGAAATCAGGACTTGCACATTGTATGTCTTTTTAAAATTTCATTTTTCTAGTAATTCTTTGTTACTGTAGTTTATAAAAATATTGGTCTGAAAACAGATTAAATAACTTTTCTCATCACCTGCCCCCCAGTTCTTGGGACATAAGGCTGCAGGAGTCTTCAGCCTGCTGCCTGATCTGCAGATTTTGGGTTAGCCAGCCTCCATAGCCCCATGAGCCAGTAGAGGCCTTCAGCCTGCCACCTGACTGGTAGATTTTGGGTTCCATCAGCACCTGTAACCACTTGAACTAGCAGAAGTCTTTAACTGCTGCCTGACCCAGACATTTGGGAGTTGCTAGCCCCCAAAATTGCATGAGCCATTTCATTGAAGCAAATCTCTCTATAAATATTTATATATACTCTTCACTGGTTTTGCTCCTCTAGAGAATTCAGACTAAGACGTGGACTTAAAACATTTTAGGGCCAGTAATGAGGATGTGCTTCAAAGATGATGTGGCTTATGTCACAGATAATAATTTTAGATTGTCCCTGTAAGATACCTCAGCATCTTGTTCTTATTTTGCCAATGATATGGAACTCACCCATCTCAGGCTGATATAATGGAACACCAGAATACCTTGTTTTTAGTTAGCTGCTGTCAAGTCGGCCCCCGACTCATGGCGACTCCATGTGTGACAGAGTAGAAGTGCTTCATAAGATTTTCTTGGCTTTAGTCTTTGCAGAAGCAGTTCGGCCAAAATACCTACAGGTCAGGAAATTTAAGTCAAGTTCTGGCTCACAAGTTACTATCTGTATTACTGTAGGCAGTTTACTTTGCCTCTTTAGTCAGGTTTTCTCATCAGTAGAGTAGATTGCTTCTTGCTTTGATATTCTATTAATCCTTTACCACCGCCAGTACTACCACTAAAAGTAAAGTATAAAACGAAGTATCTAAGGTTTAGCTGAGGAAATGGAGATTTTTTTTTGCCAACATTTCGTTACAAAATTTTTCAAACACATATCAAAGTTGAAAGAATTTTACAGTGGACATTCAGATAACCAAGACCCAGATTTTACCATCAAAATTTTCCTGTATGTATTTGTCACCTATCTAACCCTTTCTGCAATAATTAGTACATCTTTTTTTTTTAATGAATTTCTGAAGAAATTGAAGACATCAGTATCCTTCCTCTTAAAATATTTGAACATGTTTATCATTATTTGGAGTTCAATATTTATATATAGTTTTCTTTTGATAAACTTTACATACAATGAAATGAACAAATCTTAAGTGCACATATTTCCTGAGATTTGACAATTGCATGCATTTAAGTACCCCTAACCCCTGTCAAGGAGCCCTGGTGGTGCAGTGGTTGAGAGATCAGCTGCTAACCAAAAGGTCAGCAGTTCGAATCCACCAGCCGCTCCTTGGAAACCCTGTGGGGCAGTTCTACTCTGTCCTATAGTGTCGCTATGAGTCGGAATCTCTCAACAGCAACGGCTTTTAAATAGGAATCAAGATAGAGCTCAAGTAGCCCTGGTGGCAGAGGGTTGCAATGAGTCAAAATTGACTGGACAACAACAGGTTTGATTTTATGTTTTTTTGGTTTTTTTTAACCTCTATCATGATATAAAACATTACCATCATCCAGAGTATTCTCTCATGACCCTTCTCGGCCAATCCCCAGACCCAGTCCCAGAGGCAACAACAGTCCTAATTTTCTCATAGTAGATTAGATTTTCTTTGTTCTAGAACTCCATGTACATGAAATAATATAATGTGTTCTCTTCTGTGTAGGTTTTTTTTTTTTAACTTAGTGTTATGGTTTTGAGATTCATCTATGTTGTTGCATATATTAGTAGTTTCTTTTTTATTGCTGAGTAGTATACCACAATTTGTTTATCTAGTCTGCTTTTAACACCTCAATTGTTTTCAGTTTGAGGTTATTATGGATAAAACTTCTATGAATATATCTGTACAAATCTTTCTGTGCACATATAGTTTTAATTCCCTGGATTAATGTGTGTGTCTCTGCATGTCTATGATTCCTTTTGAGTTAATGTTAGTGTGTGGTGCAAATTAAGGGTGGAGATTTATTCTTTCCATTTGGATATCTAGTTGTTCAGCATTAATTCTTGCAAAGACCATTCTTTCCCCCCATTGAAGTATTCTGACACCTTTGTTGTCCTAGAGTTTGCTTCTAGGATTTCTATTCTATTTCACTGATTTATATGTCTGTCTATTCTTATACCAGTACCACACTGTGTTGCTTACTATAGCCTTATATAAGTCCTATGACTTTGTTCTTTTTAAAAATGGCTTTTTTAGTCTTCTAGGCCTTTTACCTTCCGGTATACATTTTAGAATCAGGGTTATTTATTTCTACAGTAAAAGCCTACTGAGATTCTGATTGGAATTACATTGAATCTATAGATATATTTGAGAATAAATGACATCTTAAAAACATTGAATTTATATTCTCAATAATTCAGTGATTTTTTTTTTTTTTTAAATTCTAATATTGTATTTTTCAATTCTTTTCTGGTATATCTATTTCCATTTTCATTCCCTGTGAGCATATTTTCCTTAACTTTTTTGAGCATAGTTTTAAGACACTTTAAAATGCTTGTCAGGTACTTCCAATATCTGGGTCAACCATCTTGGGGTCAGCCTCCACTCACATTTTTGTATCATCATATGTCAAGTAATTTTGGACTATATCCTGGATATTATACAAGTTATGTTGTAGAATCTCTGGATTCTGTTATGTTGCTCTGAAGAGCTGATAGTTTTGTATCTTTCGTTTTTACAGCAATATTTTTGTGAGATTTAATCTGCAAATGCTATCTCTTGGATATCAACTCAAATCTCATTTCAGTTCCTTTATTCTTATCTAGTCTTCTTGATGTCTGCCCCATGCATGAATGGTTCAAGTGTCCATTGGAGATTTGGGCAAAGTTTATACATAGAAATTGCGAATCATCTTCTTTGGCTCTCTCCTCCCTGGGATCCGCTTTCCCCCATCTCCCTTACTTTTCAGAGAATGTGGTTTGCCCCAACTCTGTCCTGGTTTCCAGGCCAAAAGAACTGTTGGTTTTCTATTAGACTTTCATCTTCCCTGAATGGCTCTGCCTGTCACCTGCCCTAAAACTAAAAGCTGTAAAAAAGAAAAGAAGGAGGAGGAGGATGAATTTTATTTAAAATTTATGGTTGTTATTTATGGGAGAACGAATTAGGTAGGAGCTTACTTATCCATACCACAAGCAGTGAAAAACAGAAAATTTAAAAGCTGGTTGTAATTAGAGCCTATTGATAAGAAGAGAGAAGCATTTCTCTTAAAGAACTCTTGGGAAAACAATTTAATGGTCGTTTTGCATATGTAAATGTTAAGCCTGGGGCTAAAAAGGACAAGAGGTATTACAACAAATGGAATGTAAAAATTACTCTGCATAATAAAAAAAACAAGAATCTAGTTTTCTCTTAGCAACAAGAGTGAAAGCTTGGGGGGTAGTGGGGGTGGTTCTGAGATAAGAAAGGTCATAGACCAGTGTGAGAACTTGGCTGGAGGAAAGTACTAAGAGGTGGAACAGCTAAGAAAATGAAGGAACCTCCAACAGAGGTGAAATTTAGAGCCATAACTGTCTGATATTCAACTTTAAGTTTTTCCCTGTTTTTGTTTTAATGCTTATCTTTATCCAAGCACACAGTATATTCCACTAATTGCAAAAGGAAAAATAGGGGGAGTATATTCTAATTCTTACCTGACTACTTTCCTATATTGATTACATACTGCTTCCCTAGCAGGTATATTATCTGAAAAAATCATCACTAAATTAACTCTAGGACAACAGCCTCCTAGAAAGATTAATGACATATAATTTACCTTTATGAAAGAAGCAAGCATCCAATAAATTAGAAAATGCATACCATCATGCAAGTAAATTGTTAAATATCCCAAGCGCTTACCTTATTGACTATTTGACAAATGGCTTTCACATTCATTCAATTACATCAGTACTATTTTCATGTCATCTGCTCTATTGTTTGCTTAAATGTATGTGTTTTCACTATCAATGTTATGTGCACTTATCTTCATTCATACTGGGTCTAGGAGGGGTACTCAGGAAAGACGATCATTTTACAGCATTGAATAGGCCCTGGTCTTGTGTTACCAGTACTGTTGCTTCAGATTCCTACATTTCAATGATACTCTCATTTCGTCTCTATAGGATGCCAAAGGCGATTTTTTTTTTTTTTGGTACAAATAATTCCCTTTATTATTTTCTACACACTCCATGACTTCATGTCTGAAAATATTTGGTTCCATATAACAATTTGTTTTCTCACTGAAATAGAAAAAAGTTTAATTGCCAAGAAGAGTTCTGGTCAGGTGAGAACAACAACTAGGTTGAAGGAATTCCATCTAAGCACAAACCATCTGTGTTTTAGTTAGTGTAGTAGTATTGTCATGGATAAATATACAACTTCTGACTTCTTTTAGAAATAATAAAAATGATTTGCAAAGCCTATATTAGAATATCTGCTTTAATGTCTCCTTCACACTCCAACATCCATTCAATTCTTCTCTGGTAAGCATTTTTTTTATTTTCCCTTGATAAACAACCTCTCTACCATTCTGTCTTTAGGATGGAGCAGATTCCACATCTGGCTCAAGACATGGGCATGTGGCTCAGGCCTAGCCAATCAGAGCATCGTATTTTCCTACCCAAGGTGCTTTATTCAGGACTGTAGACATGTATCAGAGTGAATAAAATTCAGTGGGACTTTTGCTTGAATTTCAGGCAAAGGGGCACTCTAGTTTTTTGTTGTTGTTGCTGTTGTTGGTTTGCTTTATTTTGTTTCTACTGTACTTGAATCTGAGTGTATGAAGTCTGGAGCTACTACAACCAGTTGCTGTCAAGTCAATTCCAACTCATGGTGACCCCATGTGTATCAGAGTAGAACTATGCTCCATAGTGTTTTCAATGGCTGATGTTTTCAGAACTAGATCACCAGCCTTTCTTCTGAGGTACCTCTAGGTGGACGCAAACCTCCAAACTTATCTCTTAATATCATTTGGTGCTTGAGAATAAAGCTGATACACAGAGGACAGTGGGGCCAAGAGAGAGAGAGAGACCAGTTCCCTTTGACATGGCTTAAGCTCTTAAATTCATCCAAGAACTCATAAACTTCTATCCCTGGACTTTTCAGTTAAAGACCAATGCATTCCCTTATTTCTTAAGGCATTTTAGTTTGTCTTTTTTAACTGAATTCTCTATTATTATCCTCATGCTCTCCCAGGACCCATATGGCTCCAAGCAGAAATCATTAGTAAATACCATAACTGAGATTAGATACTTCATCTTTTTTCATCCTAAAACCTTTAGGGGGCAAATCATAGCTCTATGCTCCACTTGACTACAGGCCAATAACTTGAAGCATAATCATCATTCCTTAAAGAGAAATAATATACTGTAGTATTGCTTTTTGCTTCACTAAGGAAAGAGGCTCTTCCTTTCTGCTAGAACATGTGTTATTCATGCTTTTTCGGATTTTTTTTCTATTATTCAGAGTTGTGTCCCTGAACCAAAATATGCCATTGAAACATTAAAAACAAAATCAGCTCATAGTCCAGGAGAGAAAGTAACTTAATGTCTTTATGCATAGTGATTAGATTCATACAACATGTAAGAGATTCAAAAATCTCCACCATTTCATATAGTCTGTAAACTGACATTTTTCTAACCTCTGAGATCTCTGTATTTATGACTCTATATAGAGAGAACTCAATCAACCAGGCAATACAATCAGACTGTTTCCTTTAACAGTTGCTTTCTACAAAGTTTTTTGATTGCAATGACATACAACCATTAAAAAAAAAAAAAAAAAAAATCTGTCTTTGCAAGACAGATACCATATGAATTCAAGGATAAAATAAATCATTCTAAAGCAGTAAGACTGCCAAGTGTTGCTAAAAAGATTGATTTTACTCCAAGAGTATTTGAAAGTTTGCTCCCAACCTATTTCACTTCATTCTGGAAGCCTGCTCCTTTTCTTGCATGCTAATTTAAACAGTGGAGAATGGGTTCAAACTCTTGCATCACATGACTGGTGCCTAACCAAGCATATGTAGATGTTTCTGGAAAGTAGCTTACAAATTGAATCACTTAAGAGGCTTTCTAGAGGAAATTGCTATCCAGAGGAATTATTCAAGAAATCTTGTTAAAAGTGAGGCATCTATTTGGTAAAATGGATTGTTCCTTCCCATATTTGATGTTCATGTGTAATTTTATTTTTTGCTTATTTTAGACTTGCTATAAGCAGGGTATGTCTAGATTTTTCTTTTTTGAAATTCTTTACAAACCAGATGAAATAGAGCTATCAGACCACTCCAAAACAAAGAAGATTAGAAGCAGCTTGGAGTGAGTTAACTGGAGACCATGTATAAGCAAAATTAAAGTCTTCCTCTATTCCCCTTTTGAGACAAATTTGGAATATTTGGATTTAAACTTTTTGATATGTATAGAAATAATACATTTCCATTTTGGAAAAATGTATAAAGAACATTATGAAAATGGAACAAAAATCTTACCGGAAGCATTCTGGAATCATTCTTTTGCAAGCGACAGGAACCCAGTTCAAACTATTTTAAGAAAAATTTTTTTTAAAAAAAGGCGATTTTCTTCTTCATGGGACCTTTAGCAGGATGGGAATGCCCTGTTCCTAAAACCCTTGCTGATGCTAAAAGCTGCCATTTTTCCATCAATTTAATACATAAAAAAGATATTTAAATTTTTTAATGTCTTTCTATTGATTATTAGTGAAACTGGAGGCCTTTTCATATATTTATTGGCTATTTACTTTTGTCAGTTGTCCATTTGCTCATTTTTATTGAATTGTTTTCTCTTTTCTTATAATTTTTAAGAGCTTTTTAAAAAGTAGGGATTTTTTTTTGGTTATCAAGTGTTCCATATGTTTTCCAACTTTGTTGCCTTTTTATCTTATAGAGTGGATTTTATTTTTCTCACTACATAAAATTTTTACATTAATAAATATCAGTGAGTCTTTTCCTTTATGGAATTGTGGGTTAATTAATATAATTCCAAAAATTATGAAAAATCCTCCTTACTTGAAAATTAGTTTCCCTTTTATACTTTCACTTTTTTAATATTTAAAAATTTTACCTGGAAATATGTTGTAATAAGTATCATCTTGGAAAACATCTTTTCATGCTTCACATCTTTGGTGCTATAGTTGTTGACCATATAAAGTAAAAAGGGGACAAAGACAAAGGAATCACTAATTTGACCTGGGAGAAATGGTTCATTTGCTTATCTTGTTTTGTTGTCATTAACTGTATTACAACCAGGTGTCTGTCACTTTGTCTTACTTTGGTGGCTTTCATGTTGCTGTGATCCTGGAAGATTTGCCACTAGTATTTCAAATACCAGCAGGGTCACCCTGGGTGGATAGGCTTCAGTGAAACATCTGGACTAAGACAGACTAGTAAGAAGGACCTGTCAGTCTACTTCTGAAAAAACTGACCAGTGAAAGCCTTATGAATAGCAATGGAACATTGTTTGATATAGCCAGAAAAATGAGCCCCTCAGGTTGGAAGGCACTAAAAATACAACTAGGGAAGAGCTATCTCCTCAAAATAGAGTTGACCTTAATGACATGGATGGAGTTAAGCTTTCAGGACCTTCATTTGCTGATATAGTACAACTCAAAATGAGAGGAAACAGCTATGAACATTCATTAATAATCAGAATGTGGAATATACAAAGTATGAATTTAGGAAAATTGGATGTCAGCAAAAATGAAAAGGAACACATAAAGATCGATATTCTAGGCATTAAAAAAAAAAAAAGTTGCCTCCGAGTCAATTCTGACTCATAGTGACCCTGTAGGACAGAGTAGAACTGCCCCATAAGGTTTGCAAGGAGTGACTGGTGGATTCCAGCTGTTGACTTTTTGGTTAGCAGCCGAGGTCTTAACCATTACATCACCAGTGTTCCATTCTAGGCATTAGTGATGCTGAAATATACTGGTATTGGACATTTTGAATCAGATAATCATATGGTCTACTATGCCGGGAGTGACAAACTGAAGTGGAATGGCGTTGCATTCATGTCAAAAAGAACGTTTCAAGATTATTTTGAAGCACAATGCTTTCAGTGATAGGATAATATTCATACATCTACAAGGAAGACCAGTTAATACGACTATCATTCAAATTTACACACTAACCACTAATGCCAAAGATGAGGAAATTGAAGATTTTTACCAACTTCTGCAGTTTGAAATTAAGCAAACATGCAATCAAGATGAATTGATAATTACTGGTGATTGAAATGCAAATGTTGGAAATGAGGAAGAAGTATTGGTGGTTGGAAAATATGGTCTTGATGATAGAGACGATACTGGAGATCACGTGATAGAATTTTGCAAGATCAACGACTTATTCATTGGAAATATCTTTCTTCAACAACATAAATGGCAACTATACATGAGAACCTCACTGGATGGAAAACACAGGAATCAAATTGACTACATCCGTGGAAAGAGACGATGGAAAAGCTTAGTATCATCAGTCAGAACAAGGTCAGTGGCCAACAGTGAAACAGACGTCAATTGCTTATATGCAAGTAGAAAACCAAACAAAACCCATGGATTCGGACTCATAGCAACCCTATGGGACAGAGTAGAACTACCCCATGGGGTTTCCAAGAAGCAGCTGGTGGATTTGAACTGCTGACATTTTGGTTAGTAGCCAAGCTTAACCACAGCACCACCAGGACTCCAAGTTCAAGTTGAAATTGAAGAAATTTAAAACAAGTCTACAAGACCCAAAATATGACTTTGAGTATATCACACCTGAATTTGGAGACTGTCTCAAAAATATATAAGACCCATTGAACACTAATGACCGAAGACCAGACAAGTTGTGGGAGACATCAAGAACATCATACCTGAAGAAAGCAAAAGGTCATTAAAAAGGCAGGAAAGAAAGAAAAGACCAAAATGGATGTCAGAAGGGACTCTGAAACTTGCTCTTGAACGTCGAGTGGCTAAAGTGAAAGGAAGAAATGAAGTAAAGAGCTGAATAGAAGATTTCAAAGGGCAGCTGGCGACGACAAAGCAAAATATTATAACGAAATGTGCAAAGGCCTGGAGTTAGAAAATCAAAAGGGAAGAATGGGCTTGGCATTTCTCAACCTGAAAGAACTGAATAAAAAATTCAAGCCTCAAGTTGCAATTTTGAAGGATTCCACAGGCAAAATACTGAGTGATGCAGAAGCATCAAAAGCAGATGGTAGGAATACAGAGTCACTGTGCCAAAAAGAATTGGTCGACATTAGACCATTTCAAGAGGTAGCATATGATCAACAACTGATGGTACTGAAGGAAGAAGTCCAAGTTACACTGAAGACATTGGTGAGAAACAAGCCTCCAGGAATTGATGGAATACCAATTGAGATGTTTCAAGAAATGGATGCAGCACTGGAGGTGCTTACTCATCTATGCCAATAAATCTGGAAGACATAAAAGCTTGTGAGCAGCTATTTGAGATACTTCACTGGTCTCACCCCATCTGGAGCAAAGGAGAATGAAGAAAACCAAAGACACAAGGGAAAGATTAGTCCAAAACACTAACAGACCACAGGTACTACAGCTTCCACCAGACTGAGTCCAGCACAACTAGACAGTGCTTGGCTACCATCACCAACTGCTCTGACAGGGATCATAATAGAGGGTCCTGGACAGAGCTAGAGAAAAATGTAGAAAAAAATTCTAACTCACAAAAAAAAAGACCAGACTTACTCGTCTGACAGAGACTGGAGAAACCGGAGAGTATGGCCCCTGGACACACTTTTAGCTCAGTAATGAAGTCACTCCTGAGGTTCATACTTCATCCAATGATTGGACAGGCCCATAAAACAAAATGAGACTAAGTGGGCACATTTGCCCAGGGGCAAGGATGAGAAGGTAGGAGGGGACAGGAAAGCTGGCAATAGGAAACCCAAGGTCAAGAAGGGGAGAGTGTTGACATGTCGTGGGGTTGACAACCAATGCCACAAAATAATATGTGTACTAATTGTTTAATGAGAAGCTAGTTTGTTCTGCAAACCTTCATTTAAAGTACAAATAAAAAAAGAAAAGAAAAGAAATCCTGAAGACAGCTACCTGGCCAACTGACTGGAAGAAATCCATATTTTTGCCCATTCCAAAGAAAAGTGATCCAATGGAATGTGGAAATTATCAAACAATATCATTAATATCACATGCAAGTAAAATTTTGCTGAAGATCATTCAAAAGCGATTGCAGCAGTATATGGACAGGGAACTGCCAGAAATTTAAGCTGGATTCAGAAGAGGATGTGAAACGAAGCATAACATTGCTGATGTCAGATGGATCCTGGCAGAAAGTAGAGAACACCATAAAGATGTTTGCCTGGGCTTTATTGACTATGCAGTGGTATTTGACTATGTGGATCATAACAAATTATAGATAACATTGTGAAGAATCGGAACTGCAGGACACTTAATTGTGCTCTTGTGGAACCTGTACATAGACCAAGAGGTAGTTGTTTGAAAAGAGAAAGGGGATACCACATGGTTTAAAATCAAGAAAAGTGTGTGTCAGGGTTGTACCCTTTCACCATACTTATTCAATCTGTGTGCTGAGCAAATAATCTACGAAGCTATACTATATGAAGAAGAATGTAGCATCAGGATTGGTGGAAGATTCATTAACAAGCTGTGATAAGCAGATGACCCAACCTTGCTTGCTGAAAGTGAAGAGGACTTGAAGCACTTACTGATGAGGATCAAAGACCACAGCCTTCAGTATGGATTACACCACAACATAAAGAAAACAAAAATCCTCACAAATGGACCAATAAGCAACGTCACTGTAAATGGAGAAAAGATTAACGTTGTCAAGCATTTCATTTTACTTGGATCCACAATCAACACCCATGGAAGCAACAGTCAGGAAATCAAACAACATATTGCATTTGACAAATCTGCTGCAAAAGACCTCTTTAAAGTGCTAAAAACAAAAGTGTCACTTTGAGGACTAAGGTGTGCCTGACCCAAGCCATGATATTTTCAATTGCTTCATATGCATGTGAAAGCTGGACAATGAATAAGGAGGACCTAAGAAGAGTTGATGTCTTTGAATCATGGTGTTGGTGAAGAACAATGAATATACCATGAACTGCCAGAAGAAAGAACGAGTCTGCCTTGGAAGAAATACAGCCAGAGTGCTCCTTGGAAGTGAGGATGGCAAGGCTTTGTCTCAGATACTTTGGACATGTTATCAGGAGGTACCAGTCCCTGGAGAAGGACATCATGCTTGGTAAGTAGAGGAACAGTGAAAAAAAAGAAGACCCTCAATGAGATGGATTGACACAGTGGCTGAAACAATGGGTTCAAACATAACAATGATTGTAAGGACTGTGCAGGACCAGGCAGTGTTTCATTCAGTTGTACATAGGGCCACTGTGAGTTGGAAATGACTCAGTGGCACCTAACCACAACAACAACTGCATTAATTAAGATTATTTTGGTTTAAGTGTAGTAGTTATCAGTTCTTCCATAACAAACTACCCACACAATTTAGTGACTTAATACAATAAACTTTTATTACCAACACATTTCCTATTGATTATGAATTTTGGAGTAGCTTATCTGGGTGGTTTTGCTTCAAGGTTGCTTATGAGATTGTAGTCAAGATGCAGGCTAGAGTTGCAGCCATCTGAAGGGTAAAGGTTCCACTCCCAAGATGACTTCTCAAATGGCTGGCCAAATGGTGCTTGTTGTTGGTGGAGGCCTCAGCTTCACCCCACATGGGCCTCTCCACAGAATTGTTTGATTGTCCTCCTGACACGGCTGCTGGTTTCCCACAGAATGAGTGTTCCAAGAGACAGCAAGTGGAAGATGTCCTTTCTATGACCTACCGTCAGAAGTCAAATAGCATCAATTCCACCATATTTGTTAGAAGCAAGTTACTAAGGTCTTAAGTGAAGTTGTCAGAGTTGGATTACTCTTACTCTATCTCAAGCTTTATCTCTGTTTAAGTATAGCCAGAATTCTCCTTAAAAGCGAGCGTTGTGAGAACTCTGTCTCACATAGTTTGGACATGTTATCAGGAGGGATCAGTCCCTGGAGAAGGACATCATACTTAGTAAAGTAGCGGGTCAGCAAAAAAGAGGAAGACTCTCAATGCAATGAACTGACACAGAGCTGCCACAATGGGCTCAAGCATAACAACGATCATGAGGATGACACAAGACCAGGCAGTGTTTTGTTCTGTTGTACATAGGGTCGCTTTGAGTCAGAACTGACTTGACGGCACCTAACAACAACATCTCTAAGTCCAGTTTTGTATGTGTTGATTTTAGTCCTAGACAGGCTCTTTCCTTGGGTTGTAAGATGATGCCAACTCTGGTGACTAAATTCTATTATCCTGATATGCTGACTTACTTAGGCCTGGGTTACATGCTCTACCCCCAGGGCTGCTGATGGAGCCAGACTCACACCACATTAATTGAGAGTGAACAGATTCTCTACACTGAAAACAGAGATGTTTCTATAAGAAGGTGAATTTGATGTTAGAAAGGTAAACACTCAATATTTACTCTACTGCTTTTGTATACATATACCTGAATAAAATATTAGCATGTCCTATAGTACAGGAATCATGTTTCTCAAATTTATTTTGTATAGTGCTGATTACAGTATCAACCATAAGGATGTACTTACTCAGTGCTTCTGGATGATCATTGATGAGTGCTTTAGCATTAGCTGAACATTAATGCTCCTGACTAGGAGTCATATAGAAGAGTAGAATATTAGAAAGTAGAATGTGGCTAAAGACAGCCTGTTTTTAATGGGTATTGAAGGAAGAAACAGACTTCCAGGGAGACCTTCATAGCAATAGTTGAAATAACATAGTTGAATAGGGTGACAAAGGTTTGTTGTTCCTATAACCACTGAAAAGAAATATTAGATCCTTTCACAAATACATGCATTATATGAATTCTAAACATTAAAAATACATGATTAATTATCCCCTTTGTAGTATATGTTCCCTTATGTTTGAACCAATTTTATAGTAACATGTCATTAACTTACACCACTGTTTCCCTAAATCTCAGGGAGATTTGCTGTAGAGGACTCTTCATGTCCATGATGTGAAGATCTCACCTCACACCATTGTTTTAAGCATCTATTTAGCTGAATGGCAGCTGAGAAGAAATACCCTGATGAACCCCACCTGAAAGCAATGGGACACACAGGTGCTGTAGTTTCCCACAAACCCCCTTGCTGCATAGGGAGTATCATGTAAACAGCAGCCCCAGCAGAAAGGTAAAGCTTTTCAAGCAGATTCCAAATTAGTATGATTCATGTTAGTCCACATGCTTTCTTTTTAAACAACTTCTCATGATGTAGATGTGTGTTCTCAGCCTCTAAACCAGTCTCATGTTTATTTGTGTGGTTATTTGCATCCTTGGCATGACTTGAGGAATGCTATAGGGTCACTAACTCCATGGCACACAACAACAACAATAACAAAGCCAACTCTCTAACAAAAATGCCTCTTAACATAACATAGAGGCTAAAATTCCTAAGAGTGATGCCTTCAGATAGGTATTGCTCTCTGTGACAGTGCTAAGGAAACAACGACAAAAAGCGAATAATCTTGGAATTAACTCTCACACTCACATCAATCAGTTGTCGTCAAGCTGATTGCAATTCATGATGACCCCATATGTGTCAGAGTAGAACTGTGCTCCATAGTTTCCAATGGCTGATATTTTGGAAGTAGATCTCCAGACCCGTCTTCCAAGGCACCTCTGGGTAGACCCAAACCTCCAAGCTTTCAGTTAGCATCAGAGAGGGTTAACAATTTGCACCTCCCAGGGACTCCAAGCCTACATCCACCCATTGCCATCAAGTTGAATCCAACTCATGATGATCCCATGTCTGCAGAGAAGAACTGCACTCCATAGGGTTTTCAAGGCTGTGAACTTTCAGAAGCAGATTGCTAAGCCTTCTTCTGAAGCATCTCTGGGTAGGTTCGAACTGTCAAGTTTTTCAGTTAGTAGTGAAGCACTTAAATGTGTGCACCACCCAGGAACTATGTAAGCCCAAGTCAAAATCAACTATCAAATCTGTTGCCGTTGAGTCAATTCTGACTCATAGTGACCTTATAGAACAGAGTAGAACTGCCCCATAGGGTTTCCAAGGAGCAGCTGGTGGATTCAAATTGCCAACCTTTTGATTCGCAGCTGAGCTCTTAACCACTGTGCCACCAGGACTCCACCGCCTAGTAAATGAGCTTATTATTTTCTTTCTAAGCTGCTACATGCTGTATGGGAGAGAGGCAGCCCCATGACATTTTAAATTTCATCATGGTCCCATTGTGTGCTGCTCTGAGAATATAAGGTTATGTGGCCCATTGTGTAGGAGAATGTTGTTGTTGTTAGGTGCTGTCCAGTCAGTTCCAATTCATAGCAACCCTATGTATAACAGAATGAAACACTGTCGGGTCCTGTGCCATCTTCACAATCATTGTTATGCCTGAGCCCATTGTGGCAGCCACCGTGTCAATCCATCTCATTGAGGGCTTTCCTCTTTTTCACTGACCCTTTACTTTATCGAGCATGATGTCCTTCTCCAGGGGCTGATCCCTCCTGATAGATAGTATGTCCAAAGTATGAGAGATGTGGTCTTGCCATCCTTGCTTCTAAGGAGGTCTGACTGTACTTCTTCCAAAACAGATTTGTTCATTCTTTTAGCAGTCCATGGTGTATTCAATATTCTTCGCCAACACCACAATTCAAAGGCATCAATTCTTCAGTTTTCCTTGTTCATCGTCCAGTTTTCACATGCATATTAGGCGATTTAAAACACCATGGCTTGGGACAGGCACACCCTAATCTTCAAGCTGATGTCTTTGCTTTCAACACTTGAAAGAGGTCTTTTGCAGCAGATCTACCCAAGGCAATGCATCTTTTGATTCCTTGACTGCTGCTTCCATGGGTGTTGATTGTGGATTCAAGTAAAATGAAATCCTTGACAACTTCAATCTTTTCTCCATTTATCATGATGTTGCTTATTAGTCCAGTTGTGAGGATTTTGGTTTTCTTTATGTTGAGGAAAAATCCATACTGAAAGCTGTAGTCTTTGATTTTCATCAGTAAGTGCTTCAAGACCTCTTCAGTTTCAGCAAGAAAGATTGTGTCATAAGCATAACACAGGTTGTTAATGAGTCTTCCTCCAATCTTGATGCCCTTTCTTCTTCATAGAGTCCGGCTTCTCAGATTATTTGCTCAGCATACAAATTCAATAGATATGGTGAAAGGACATAAACCTGATGCACACCTTTCCTGACATAAAACCAGGTAGTATCCCCTTGTTTTGTTTGAACAACTGCCTCTTGATCTATATACAGGTTCCTCATGAGCACAACTAAGTGTTCTGGAATTCCCATTCTTCACAATATTATCCATACTTTATTATGATCCACACAGTCGAATGTCTTTGCATAGTCAATAAAACACGGGTAAACATCTTTCCAGTATTCTCTGCTTTCAGCCAGGATCCATCTGACATCAGCAATGATATCCCTGGTTCCACGTCCTCTTCTGAATCCAGCTTGAATTTCTGGCAGTTCCCTGTCAATGTACTGCCGCAGCTGCTTTTGAATGATCTTCAGCAAAATTTTACTTGGGTGTGATATTAATGATATTGTTCAATAATTTCCACATTTGGTTGGATCACCTTTCTTAGAAACAGGCATAAATTTGGACCTCTTCCAGTCAAGTAGCCAGGTAGCTGTCTTCCAAATTTCTTGGCATAAAAGAGTGAGCACTTCCAGTGCTGCATCCATTCATTGAAACATTTCGATTGATATTCTGTAAATTCCTGGATCCTTGTTTTTCGCCAGTGCCTTCAGTGTAGCTTGGACTTCTTCCTTCAGTATCATCGGTTCCTGATCACATGCTACTTCCTGAAAGGGTTGAATGTTGACTAATTCTTTTTGGTATAGTGACTCTGTGTATTCCTTCCATCTTCTTTTGATGGTTCCTGTGATGTTTAATATTTTCCCCGTAGAAGCCTTCACTATCGCAACTGGCGGCTTGAATTTTTTCTTCATTTCTTTCAGCTTGAGAAATGCCCAGTGTGTTCTTCCCTTTTGGGTTTCTATCTCCAGCTCTTTGCATGTCATTATAATACTTTACTCTGTCTTCTCGAGCTGCCCTTTGAAATCTTCTGTTTAGCTCTTTTACTTCTTCGTTTCTTCCTTTTGCTTTAGCTACTTGACATTCAACAGCAAGTTTCAGAGTCTCTTCTGACATCCATTTTTGTCTTTTCTTTCTTTCCTGTCTTTTTAACGACATCTTTCTTGCTTTCTTCATGTATGATGTCCTTGATGTCATTCCACAACTTGTCTGGTCTTCGATCATTAGTGTTCAACGGGTCAAATCTATTCTTGAGACGGTCTCTAAATTCAGGTGCGATAAACTCAAAGGTGTACTTTGGCTCCCATGGACTTGTTCTAACTTTCTTCAGTTTCAGCTTGAACTTGCATATGAGCAATTGATGGTCTGTTTGGTAGTGGGCCTCCAGCCTTGTTCTGACTGATGATATTGAGCTTTTCCATCATCTCTTTCCACAGATGTACTCGATTTGATTCCTGTGTATTCCATCTGTCAAGGTCCATGTGTATAGTCGCCATTTATGTTGGTGAGAAAAGGTATTTGTAATGAAGAAGTTGTTGGCTTTGCAAAATTCTATCATGTGATCTCTGGAGAATAAATATGATGATACATGTTAAAATTGTACTTGGAATGAAAAGAAAAGATAGAATTGGGGACAAACTTTGTTTACTTCTATAACTTGGTCAGGGGTAGCCTCTAACCATTTGCTAGGAGGTAGGCACTGAAGATTTAGACTGTGATATCATGCTGGTTGATCTGTGTGTAGGCCTCTGACTCCATATTCACTGAAGCCACTGCTAAAGAGAAAGCCTACGGTTTTAGAATCATATCCTCCAATATTATCTTACATAACAGACAAAGGTACTTTCTGGATAAAGTTTCTAATCACTTCTCTCAAAAACTATGACCACAGAAATGTGGCATGCAATAAAGAATTTGCAAAATAATGGTCTTTGTCTTATTCTGAGGAGTTCACTGAGCCGTGTAAATTGAAGACATAAAATATTACGCCCGTGTCAAAGGTGTTGCAACTTACACTGATGCCAACTTCTTTCCAGCCCCTCTGGTACAACAATTAACATTCAAAGACCTGCTGGCAGGGCACACACCTTGTAGATTATCAAGAAAAATGGTTACCTTTATAGTCTTATTTATTTGTTCACTCACTCAGCAGAAATGTTTAATGCTTATTACATCTTAGTATGTGAGCTAGAAGCTTGATATATGGACGTAAATAAGTAAAAAAAAAAAAACCTTATTTCACAATCAAAATAAGAGGGGCAATCAACAAGGAACCCCCTGCACTCCCCTACAAAAAGAAAAGAAAGGGAGAGTTGTTTTGGAAGGTCCTAATTCCTTTGGAAGAATCCCTGGGTGGTACAAACGCACTGGGTGGTACAAAATGCACTCATCTGCTAACCAAAAGGTTAGTGGTTCAACTCCACTCAAAGGTATCTCCAAAGAAAGGCCCAGTGACTTACTTCTGAAAAATCATTTAAAGCCCTATGGAGCACAATTCTACTCTGACACACATGGCAACTGATACTGGTAATTACTTTGGAAGAATTAGATAAGAGAATGATTTTCTGAGGTGATCTCTGAAATAAGACTTAAAGGATGAGTAAGCATCATCATCACCGTCTCCATCAGCATTCTCTCAGCACTTTCTAGGTACCAGGCGTGGTCATAAGCACTTTACAAGTATTCATTTATTTAAGGAATAATACATCACCCAGTGGCTTGGGATGGAATGGCATTCTAAGTGAAAGGTATACGGTACACAAAGGTACGATGGTCTAAAAGAGGAGGACATCCTTAAAGAGCTACAAGGAATCGAGTAGTGGAACATAGGGCTACTATGTAGAAATCAGGAAAGAGACTGAAAGTTGGCTTTCTTGGAGATCCCCAGCTATCAGCAGGCATTGCCCTGTTTCACCTCTAGCTGCAGTGCCCACCCTCATTGCTTTATGTGTCCAGTGAATATCTCCAATAGACCCAGGTGCTCTGAACAGTTACCCATTTACTCATGGTGTGCTTCAGAGTCTTAACCTGTCTTCTTTGCTAACTGAATTAACTAAGGGCACCCAGAACCACTACCATCATCATGGCTGTCCTCTCCTTGGATGCCTTTGGGTTGTGGATTCTTAGGCTCTTCTCTCTTTGTCAATTGGATTCCACTTGCATTATATCTTTAAGGAATTCTTCATACATTTTGGTTTGATGGTGGTACCTTTTTTTTTTTATTGTTGTAGTTAAATGAAGTTTACATTTCAAGTTAGTCTCCCATATAATATTTGTATACATACATTGTTATGAGACCCTAATTGCTCACCCCATTCTACAACAGCACACTCCTCCTTTCCTCCCCTGATTCCCCATGACCATTCTACCAGCTCCTCACTCTCTCTGTCCTCCCATCTCACCTCTGGACAGAAGCTGCCCCTTTGGTCTCTGGTATCTACTTGACTAAGAGGCACACTCTTCACAAGTATCACTTTATGTCCCACAGTCCAGTCCAATCTCTGTCTGAAGAGTTGGCCTCAGAAATTGTTTTAGTTCTGGGCTGATAGAGAGTCCAGGGGCTATACTTTCTGGGGTGCCTCCATTCTCAGTCAGACCATTAAGTCTGGTCTGCCTACTAGAATTTGAGTTCTGCACCCCATCCTTCTACTGCTTCATCAGGGACCCTCTGTTGTGTTCCCTGTCAGGACGTTCATTGGTGGTAGCCGGGCACCATCTAGTTCTTCTAGTCTCAGGCTGATGAAGTCTCTGGTTTTTGTGGCCCATTCTGTCTCTTGGGCTAATACTTTCCTTGTGTCTTTGGTGTTCTTCGTTCTCCTTTACTCCAAGTGGTTGGGACCAATTGATGCATCTTATAATTGGCTAATTTTCTGAAGTAGATTGCCAGACATTTCTCGCTACTCTGTCTTAGTCTGCAAGCTCCACTGAAACCACAAACACATGACTTTTATTTTATCCCTATGTTATACGATGTTTCACAGCTTCATCGTTGTTCTTTATCATTGTGTAATATTCCATTGTGTGGATATATATACCATAATTTGTTTATCCACTTGTCCATTGATGGGCATATAATTGTGAACAGTGCTGGAATGAACATTGGTGTGTATATATCTATTCATGTGATGGCTCTTGTTTCTCTAGGATATATTCCAAGGAGCTGAACAGCTGGATCGTATGGTACTTCTATTTCTAGCTTTTTAAGGAAGCACCAGATCGATTTCCAAAGTCGCTGTACCATTTTACATTCCCACCAACACTGTATAAGTGTTCCAGTTCTCTCCACAAGCTCTCCAGCATTTGTTATTTTGTGTTTTTTGTATTAATGCTAGCCTTGTTGGGGTGAGATGATATCTCATTGTAGTTTTGAAATGCATTTCTCTAATGGCTAATGAGCGTGGGCATTTCTTCATGTGTCTGTTAGCCGCCTGAATAACTTCTTTGGTAAAGTGTCTGTTCATATCCTTTGCCCATTTTTTAATTGGGTTATTTGTCTTTTTATTGTTGAGGTTTTGCAGTATCTTGTAGATTTTAGAGATTAGACACTGATCGGATTTGTTGTAGCCAAAAATTTTTTCCCAGTCTGTAGGTTGCCTTTTTACTCTTTTGGTGAAGCCTTTTGATGAGCATAAGTGTTTGATTTTTAGGAGCTCCCGTTTATCTAGTCTCTCTTCTGGTGCTTGTGCACTGTTACTTATGATTCGTATTATGTTTATGCCATGTATTATGGCTCCTAGCGTTGTCCCTATTTTTTATTCCGTGATCTTTATCGTTTTTGATTTTATATTTAAGTCTTTGATCCATTTTGAGTTAGTTTTTGTACATGGCGTGAGGTATGGGTCTTGTTTCAGTTTTTTGCATATGGATACCAGTTATGCCAGCACCATTTGTTAAAGAGACTGTCTTTTCCCCAGTTAACGGACTTTGAGTCTTTGTCAAATATTAGCTGCTTGTAGGTGAATGAGCTTACATCTGGATTCTCAACTCTGTCCCATTGGTCTATGTATCTGTTGTTGAAACAGTACCAGGCTGTTTTGACTACCGTGGCAGTATAATAGGTCCTAAAATCAGGTTGTGTAAGGCCTCCCACTTTGTTCTTCTTCTTGAGTAATGCTTTGTTTATTCGGGGCCTCTTCCCTTTCCATATGAAGTTGGTGATTTGTTTCTCCATCTCATTAAAAAATGCTGGTGGAATTTGGATCGGGATTGCATTGTATCTGTAGATTGCTTTGAATTGACATTTTCGCTATGTTGAGTCTACCTATCCATGAGCAAGGTATATTTTTCCACGTATGCAGGTTTCTCTTAGTTTCTTGCAGTAGTGTCTTGTAGTTTTCTCTGTATAGATCTTTTATGTCTCTGGTTAGATTTATTCCTAAGTATTTTATCTTCTTGGGAGCTATTGTAAATGGTATTGATTTGGTGATTTCCTCTTCAAGGTTCTCTTTGTAGGTGTAAAGGAATCCAATTGATTTTTGTATGTTTATCTTGTATCCTGATACTTTGCTGAAATCTCCCATTAGTTCAGGTAGTTTTCTAGTGTATTCTTTGGGGGTTTCTGTGTATAAGATCATATCATCTGCAAATAGAGATACTTTGACTTCTTCCCTACCTATTTGGATGCCCTTTGTTTCTTTTTCTAGCCTAATTGCTCTGGCTAGGACCTCCAGCACAATGTTGAATAACAGTGGTGATAGAGGGCATCCTTGTCTGGTTCCTGTTCTCAAGGGGAATGCTTTCAAAGTCTCTCCATTTAGGATGATGTTGGCTGTTGGTTTTGTATAAATGCCCTTAATCATACTGAGGAATTTCCCTTCTATTCCTATTTTATTGAGAGTTTTTATCATGAATGGGTGTTGGACTTTGTCGAATGTCTTTTCTGCATCAATTGATAAGATCATGTGGTTCTTGTCTTTTGTTTTATTTATGTGATGGATTACATTGATTGTTTTTCTAATGTTGAACCATCCCTGCATACCTGGTATAAATCCCACTTGATCCTGGTGAATTATTTTTTTGATAAGTTGCTTAATTCTATTGGCTAGAATTTTGTTGAGGATTTTTGTATCAGTTTTCGTGAAGGATATCAATCTGTAATTTTCTTTTTTTGTGGTGTCTTTACCTGGTTTTGGTATCAGGGTTATGCTGGCTTCATAGAATGAGTTTGGGAGTATTCTATCCTTTCCTATGCTCCGAAATGCCATTAGTAGAAGTGGTGTTATCTCTTCTTTAAAAGTCTGGTAGAATTCTCCAGTGAAGCTATCCGTGCCAGGGCTTTTTCTGTTGGGAGTTTTTTTAATAACCTTTTCAATCTCTTCTTTTGTTATGGGTTTATTTAGTTATTCTACCTCTGTTTGTGTTAATTTAGGTAGGTAGTGAGTTTCTAGGAATTTTTCCATTTCCTGTAGGTTTTCAAATATGTCAGAGTACAATTTTTCATAGTACTCTATTATGATTCTTTTAATTTCAGTTGGGTCTGTTGTGATATCACTCGTCTCATTTCTTATACTTGTTATCTGCTTCCACTCCTGTTTTTCTTTTGTCAGTTTGGCCAGTGGTTTATCAATTTTCTTGATCTTTTCAAAGAACCACCTTTTGGACTTGTTAACTCTTTCAATTGTTTTTCTATTCTCTATTTCACTTAATTCTGCTCTAATTCTTATTTCCTTCTTTCTGGTGCCTCTGGGTTTCTTTTGCTGCTCTCTTTCTACTTGTTCCAGTTGTAGGGTTAATGCTTTGATTATGGCCCTTTCTTCTTTTTGGATGTGTGCATTTTTTGCTATAAACTGACCTCTGAGCATTGCTTTGGTTGTGTCCCAAAGGTTCTGGGAGGATGTGCTTTCATTCTTGTTTGATTCTATGAATTTCTTTATTCCACGCTTAATTTATCCTATAACCCAGTAGTTTTTGAGCAAGGTGTTATTCAGTTTCCATGTGTTTGATTTTTTTTCCTTGCTTTTTGTGTTGTTGATTTCCACTTTTATGGCTTTATGGTCAGAAAAGATGCTTTGTAATATTTCAATGTTTTGGATTTTGTTAAGGCTTGCTTTATGGCCTAATATGTGGTCTATTCTGGAGAATGTTCCATGTGCATTAGAAAAGAAAGTATACTTGGCTGCTGTTGGGTGGAGTATTCAGTATATGTCTATGAGATCAAGTTGGTTGATTGTAGCATTTAGCTCTTCCGTGTCTTTCCTGAGCTTCTTTCTGGATGTTCTGTCCTTCAGAAAAACTTGCATGTTGAAGTCTCCTACTAGTATTGTGGAGCTATCTCTCTCTTCAGAGCTGTTAGAGTTTGTTTTATGTATTTTGGAGCCCTGTTGATGGGTGCGTAAATATTCATCACAGTTATGTCCTCCTGGTGTATTGACCCTTTAATCATTATGTAATGCCCTTCCTTATCCTTTGTGGTGGATTTTACTTTAAAGTCTATTTTGTCAGAGGTTAATATTGCCACGCCTGCTCTTTTTTGAGTGTCATTTCCTTGATATATTTTTTTCCATCCTTTGAGTTTTAGCCTGTTTGTGTCTTTAAGTCTAAGGTGTGTCTCTTGTAGGCAGCATATAGATGAATCATGTTTTTTTATCCAATCTGCCACTCTCCGTCTCTTTATTGGTGCATTAAGTCTGTTTACATTCAGTGTAGTTATTCATAGGTATGAGTTTAGTGCTTTCATCCTGATATCTCTTTTTGTGTGTTGTTCACAGTTTCTTTGTTCCCCTTAATTTTCTGTGCTGAGTCATTTTTCTTTATGTATTTTTTTTTTTCCATCTTTTTCATTGTTGTAGCTTTTGTGTTTGCTGGGTCTTTATGTTTTTCTTCTTTTTTATTTTGAGTCGTAGGATTTCTAGATTCCTTTGTGATTACCTTAATATTTACCCCATTTTTCTAAGTATATACCAGTCTTTTATTATTTTATATCTCCTTGACTTCCCTCCATATGAAAAATCAATGTCTGCATTTTTAAGTCCCTCTTTTTTGTTTTAATGTTGTCCTTTTTTACATATTGATTTCTCTGTTTCCCTACTTTCAATGTTTTAGCTTTAATGTATTTTCAACTTTCCTATCTGAGTCAATATCTGGTTGCTCTGTCCTGTGTTCTACTCCTGCGTTGTTATCTGTTGTAACTGATTATCTAATTGTAAGACTCCCTTTAGTATTTCTTGTGATTTTGGTTTGGTTTTTGCAGATTCCCTGAACTTCTGTTTATCTGGAAATGCCCTAATTTTGCCATCATCTTTGAGAGACAGTTTTGCTGGATATGTAATTCTTGGCTGGCAGTTGTTTTCCTACAAGGCTTTATATATGTCATCCCCTTGCCTTCTTGCCTGCATGATTTCTGCTGAGTAGTCCTAGCTTATTCTAATTGACTCTCCTTTGTAGATGACTTTTCTTTTATCCCTATCTGCTCTTAAAATTCTCTCTTTATCTTTGGTTTTGGTAAGCTTGATTATAATATGTCTTGGTGACTTTCTTTTGGGATCTGCCTTATGTGGGGTTTGATGACCATCTTGGATAGATATCTTCTCATCTTTCATAACAGGGAAGTTTTCTGTCAACAAATCTTCAACAATTTTCTCTGTATTTTCTGTTATCCCCCCCTGTTCTTGTACTCCAATCACTTGTAGGTTATTTCTCTTGATAGAGTCCCACATGACTCTTAGAGTTTCCTCATTCTTTTCAATTCTTTTATCTGATTTTTCCTCATATAAGTTGGTGTCAAGTGCTTTATATTCACTGTCACTAATTCTAACTTCTACTGCCTCAATTCTGCTCCTATGACTTTCTATTGAGTTGTCTAATTCCGAAATTTTATTTTTAATCTCCCGGATTTCTGATTGCTGTCTCTCTATGGATTCTTGCAGCCTATTAAATTTATCATTATGTTCTTGAATAACTTTTTAAGTTCCGCTACTACTTTGTCTGTATGTACCCTGGCAGTTTTTCCATTTTGTAGAATGTCCTTTCTAATTTCTAGAAGAGTTCTGTATATTAATCTTTTGTATTCTGCCTCTGGTAATTCCAAGAAATTCTCTTCCTCCAGAGAATTTATTGATTATTTATTTTTGGAGCTTGCTGAAGCCATCATAGACTGCCTCTTTATGTGATTTGATATTGACTGTTGTCTCCGAGCCATCGATAAGTTATTATGATTTTATTTTATATTTGTTTAGTGAGTCCTAGCTTCTTGTTTTGTTTTGTTTTGATATGCCCCAATAGGCTGCTCATGTGCACTAGTTTGTTTATTGGCATCTTTTAAGCTCTAACTTCCTATCACCAGGTAGATAGTTCTGTAACTATGTGCACACAGGAATCTGTTAAATTTTCATATATGGGTTTAGCTCAGGTGTCCAGGCAGTTGGTCACCAAGTGTGTGGTGCAGGCTCTCACCTACACTCTTAGAGATGCATGGGTGATTGGTGCAGGCACTGGGCTCTGGCTGTGGTAGGGGATCAAACGCTGAGCCAGGCAGGGGGCTGACCGCTGCCCCTGAGAGTCTGAAAGGAAAGCATGTCCCTATTCCCTAGGGCTAGTAGGCAGGTGAGGTTTACAGACAGACTATGAGCACCCCACTTTGTTGGCTGTAAAGACTCGAGGGCACCAATTTTTCTTGGACTCCTGTAGCAAGTGACTAGATGGTTTAGGTGACATCACCAGTCCTCAAGCCACTGTAGCAGATCAGTAGAAGTGCCTACTTAAGGGGCAGGGCTGTTTCGAGGGTCACAAATCTACCACTTCACAGCTGAAACAGTTGAAGTTAAACTTCAGATGTTTGCCCTGTTGTACTGTGGTAGTGAGGGCTAACACTGTTGAGATGGGTCCCCACAAGTCATACAGGGTGTAAGGCACTCAGAGTCTTTGGACCCCTTATGCCTGTGCCTAGCAAAGGAGCTGTGCCAACCCTGAGTTCCTGGCTTAGGGGAGCCAGTAGCTTATTTGTTCCCTCTCCAAGGCCAGGAGAATGGGTTAGGGTGCCTTTTGGGATCTACTTCTGGCCCAGTGGACTCCTGGTGCAGAGCGCAGAAGGCGGAGGTAAAAAGGAGGGAGGTTTTTCCCAAATGGGCTTTTTCTTTTTTTTAAATCCCTGCAAAAAACCGCAAGAATGTACTTATCTTTAGCCACTTGGAAGCTGCTTTTCACTGGTTCAGAGTGTCCAGGCAGGATCTCTGCTGCAGGATCTGTCTCTATGTGGAAACTGCTTTCCAAGTGCACGCACAGATGTTTGTCTGCTTTACTGCAGACCCAGTGCGGCTGAAGAGTTGCTGGTGCAGCTGAAGAGTTGCCATCCCACCGCCGCCACTCTGGTGCTGCTGGCTTTGTCTGAACCGTCTTGCTCTCCCCCCACCACTCAGTCCAATTCCTCAACTTTGCCTTGTTCAGGGCTCCTAGATACTCATATATAATCAAATCACTTGTTTTTCCAGGTCTTTGTTGTAAGACGGATATAGGAAGCGTCTGACTACACCACCATCTTGGCTCCGCCCCGATGGTGGTACCTTTTTTATATTCCAGTATTATTCTGGATTTCATCTATATCTATGTAATCTATGTAAATACGTATATGTATTATATATATATATATTTCCCCCACGAGCACCACCATAGCAAAGGATTTTTGGAAGCAGCAGAAGTCATTACCTGTGCTACATCCACCATCCTGACCATTTTGGTTACTAGGTCAATGACTTAATCATTCACATTTTTTTCAGGTTTTACTGATCGATGATTTTGGCTGCACTGGCCTCATGGTTAATACTGGAATCCTCCTGACCTTGGAACCAATGACCACATTTGTCTCCTCATCTCAAGATTCGAGAGGCTGTTTCTCCTGTCTCTGTGGCTTGAGAGAGCAGGGAGAGATAGACAGCATCTGGATCTACTGACTGTCCCTGTAGAACCAAAAATCTTTTTTCTTGCTGGTCTTTGTCTAGTCTGCTTTCAAAGACTCTCCCTTAGTCCCCTGCTGAGGATCAAAGGACGTAACAGAATGGCTTAATATGCAAACATGGTAGCTTATAAACTGCTAGCATTCCAGGCAAAAGGCCCTTCAGGGTAGCTTAACTGTCCTTTTCACTTTCCTACTCTGTTCTACCTATGTGTCTTATCTTACTTCTTTGTCAGGGTCTAGGTGGTGGTGGGGAAAAACTAAACAAGAGCTCAGGGACTCAGATACAGATTAAAAAACAGAGGAACTCCTGAAGTTAGAATGGGCTCCGAAGCAAAAGTCTAGAAAGTTGGAAAAACCTTAAGTATATAAGTCTCTAAGGTCAAGCATGGCAAGGAACAAAAGGTCAAGACATTTAAAGTAGAGGAACTGCATTGCAGGATATGGCAGTACAGCAGAAGATCAGCTCAGAGGTTCTCAAATTCTCCCTCATGTCACCTGGGTTTTCCATCAGAATTTCCAGCATTTTGCTTCAGCACGGTGCTTGGGGTCCCTGAGGGACCCAGGCTGCATCTTCCCTCTACTCTCATTTCCTCTCTCTTTCACTGCTTAAAATTTAAAACTTTATTTTCTCTTCAGATTGTAGGCCAGCTGCTCTGAAATCATTTCCTTTACTTGTTCTATTATTTTATTTAGTAACTCTGTGGTCCAAACGCACCATGATTTGTTTTTTAATCACACTTGGAAACCCTGGTGGTGTAGTGGTTAAGAGCTACAGCTGCTAACCAAAAGGTCGGCAGTGCAAATCCACCAAGTGCTCCTTGGAAACCCTATAAGGCAGTTCTACTCTTTCCTATAGAGTCACTATGAGTAGGAATCAACTAGACAGCAACAGGTTTGGTTTTTTGTTCCTTACAGCATTTTTTTAAAAATAATAACTTCATTGAGAAAGAATTTACATATCATAAAATCCACCCCTTTAAAGTATGTGATTTACTGATTATAAGCATATTTACAGAGTTATGTAACTATCACCACCCTATAATTTTAGAACACTTCCATCACCCCAAAATAAACTCTGTACCCATTAGCAGTCACTCCCCCATTCTCTTCTCCCCCAGTTCCTGGTAACCGTGAATCTACTTTCTGTCTCTAAGGATTTGCCTATTCTGGACATTTCATACAAGTGGAACTACAAAATATGTGACTTTTTTGACTCGCTTCTCTCACTTGGCATAATTTTGTCAACATTCTTCCATGTTGTAGATAAATCAGTATTCCATTCCTTTTTAGTGCTGAATAATATTCCATTATATGTACAGACCATGTTTTGTTTACCCATTCATCAGCTGATGGACATTTAGGTTGTTTCCACTTTGGGGCTACTATGAATAATGCTGCTTTGAACATTAGTGTTCATAAATTTTAGGGTAGACATGTTTTCAATTATCTTGGCTATATACCTAAGGAGTGAAATTGCTGGGTCATATGGCAACTCTATGTTTAACATTCTGAGGAACTGCCAGACTATTTTCCACAGTGGCTGCACCATTTTACATTCCCACAAGCAATGTCTGAAGTTTCCAATTTCTTCATATCCTTGTCAACACTAGTTATTGTTTGTCTTTTTTGATTATAGCCATCCTAGTGACTGGTTTTGATTTGTATTTCCCTAATGAATAATTATACTTTCATGTGTTTACTAGTCATTTATATATCTCCTTTGGAGAAATGTCTATTCAAACCTTTTGACCATTTTTTTAAATTGGGTTATTTGTCTTTTTATTGTCAAGTTGTAGGAATGCTTTATATATTCTACATAAAAGTTCCTTATAGGTTATATGAATTGCTAATATTTTCTCCTATCCTATGGATTGATTTTCACTTTCTTTATGCTGACTTTTGAAGCACAAAGTTTTTAATTTGATAAAGTCTAATTTATCCATTTTTTCTTTTGTCACTTGTGCATGTGTGATTCTTGATATGCCAAAGGAGCTGTTGGAATTTAGAAAGATCTTGTTTTCTATCTGCATGGTCTGGCTTTAAAGATTATTATCTCTCTAAGGACTTAAGAAAGTCAAAACTCAAAACTAACCAATGACTTCTTTGTGCCAGACAGTAGGTGAGGAAATGATTTTTAATGGAAGTTCTGCTATGGGAGTTAAGAGATTTTTTTTTTTTTTTTTTTTTACTGGGGTAAACCAAAGACATATCAAAGACCTTAATTTAGGCAGAGTTCAGATAGGAGAAAGTTGTAGAATTCCTAGGGCATTGGAGACATACCGCATACAGATAAAGTTGAGAAGATTGGATGCAGTCTGAATCAGAGAGCAGGAGAGTGTGATGAACGAAGCATTGTATGCTAAGCCAAGGATATATTCTCTCGTGGAGAAACAATTAGATATTTTGAGAGAAGGTAGGAACATGATTTCTTCTGGGCTTTATGAATGTTAATCAGATTGTATTCTGGAGATTTGATTGCAAAAAGAAGGCATAGAGGCAAGAGAGCCAATGGGGAGACTATGTCAGTGGGGAGACTATTGTGGTGGGCCAGGTGAGAGTTAAGGCAAATGGAGCCTAAGAAGCAACATTAGTAGAGGGAAGACAGATTTCACAGATACTGTGGGTGATGGAACTACAAGTCCTTAGCAGCTGATTGGTTGCAAGGTGGGGACTGACAACAGTACCAAGAAAACAAACTAGTTACAATGAGAATAATCTTCCTGATGAATTAGATAAAGAGCCATTTTGGAGTAATTGTGGTGCATTGTTCTGATGTTCCAAAGGGTTTGTACCTCCCATAATAAAAAGTAACCTAAATTACATTGTGTTTGGAGAATATTCCTACAAATATTTTTTCAGTTCTAAAGACAGGATGCTGTGGAAAAAAGATAATTTATTCATTTTGCTGTTTGGACTCTAGCTCTAGTGGAGAAAGAAGCCTGAGCTCTATTTTCAGCTATTCATGAAAACGTCTTAAAATTCTCATTTCCCTATGCAGATTAAGTGCACCTTTAATGGCTGTATGTGTTTCCCTCTTGAAGGGAAAAAAAAAAAAAAGGTTATATATATGTGAGTGCGATAGCATATGAGGCAATGTTCTTCTGTATTATATTTCTGTACTTATATATTTCTCTACTGTAGCCTCTGGGGATGCTAACAGATATTAAATTTGTACAGCAGATCTAAAGGAGTCAGAGGAAGTTCATTTTTTCTGAGTTTTCCTCCCTTAAGCCCTAGTGACTAATATCTGAAGAGCAAAGATAGTAACCTATCTTTAGGTTCAAAGAATTCAAGAAAAGACAGGAGACACATACATACATACCTTTTGGTTAGAAGCCAAGCTCTTAACCACTGCATCACCAGGGGCTCCATATATAGTTCAGCAGCTTGAATCCACCAGCCGCCGCTCCTTGGAAACCCTATCGGACAGTTCTACTCTGTCCTACAGGGTCACTATAAGTCGAAATCAACTTGATGGCAATGGGTGTGGTTTTGGTTTATATACATATTACCTAAATTCAATTTACCTATTATTTACCTAACAAAAGGAGGATGGGGAGATGGGAAAAAATATTTCCCACTCACACATGTGATGAAAGCCCCTTTAGGGCTGGCTGTAATTATGTTCTGGGTAATTAGAACATAATTATTTGTATGTTTGTTAAAACATAATAGCTTTTATGTTTTGTTTTGATTTGTTTTTGTCACAGAACTTTAGGGAACTTGATGAAAGCTACGGACCCTTTCCCAGAAAATGTGTTACATTTTGCACCGTGTCAAGAGGTATGCAGATTCTCTTAAAACTGAATCAGAGACGCCCCATGAAAAGCCCTTGTTCTGAAGTGAAATGTATCTTGAAAAAAGAAATGTGAAAGTCCTAAGCCTGTACCTTTAAATATGACCCTGTTTGGAAATAGAGGTTTTTTTTGCTATGTTAATGAGATAGAGTAAACAAAAAAAATTGATCTTTTGTTATGTTAATGAGGTGGAGGAGCCCTGGTGGGGCAGTGGTTAAGAGCATGGCTGCAAACCAAAAGGCCGGCAGTTCTAATCCACCAGCTGCTCCTTAGAAACCTTATGGGGCAGTTCTACTCTGCCCT
The DNA here is from genome assembly GCA_030035585.1 of Dugong dugon. NCBI lineage: Eukaryota > Metazoa > Chordata > Mammalia > Sirenia > Dugongidae > Dugong > Dugong dugon. The sequence goes on from CM057472.1 coordinate 88,520,276, forward strand.
ATAGGGTTGCCATGAGTCAGAATCAACTCGATGGCAATGGGTTTTACGGGTTTTAATGGGGTGGAGTAGAGTTAGTCCTAAAACTAATCCCTTTTGAGTGGTGTCTTAGAACAGAATGGACAGACACACACACACGCACACGCACACACACTCACACGGGGAGACAGATGCCATGTAAGGATCCATCTACAAGCAAACGAACACCAAGGATTGCTGGATAGCAGAAACTAGGAGAGAGACTCATAGAAGGAAGTGACATGGCAGCATTCCTATTTTGGACTCTTAGCCTCCAAAATTGTGAGAAAATAAATTTCTGATTTTTAAGGCCACCCACTTGTGGTAGTTTTTGTTACAGCAGTGCTAGCTAACTAAGACAGCCCTTTAGCAGCATCACACTTGAGTGATGTTATCCCTCTTGGGTAATTGTGTCAATATGGTCAGCTTGGCATGAATGCAACCACAAGTACAAATTACATTAAAATCAAATAAGACTCATGCAGGAGAAGGGCACTTTGTGGATCTAAAGAGAAAGTAATGAGTTATAAGAGAGTTGGTAACATTACACATTTTAATAACTTAACAACTATCATGATGCCATCAATTCTTTATTACTCCCAAATAATAAAGTTATACATTAAGACATAAATTCGGAATATGTAGAGATCTGATAAGCTTCCCTATTCTATTTGTTGACTCAGAACTAGGCTGATGGAAGATACACTAAGTCAAAATCTACTGAGCCATTTTCAGAATTTTTTTTTCTCTTTATTTTGATGGGATGCAGTGTTTAAGAGCTCAGCTGCTAACCAAAAGATCAGCAGTTCCAATCCACTAGCCGCTCCTTGGAAACCTTATGGGGCAGTTCTGCTCTGTCCTGTAGGGTCTCTATGAGTCAGAATCGACTCGACAGCAACAGGTGTGGTTTGGTTTGGTTTTAATTTAAAAGGATTTTTACTAGATGGCATGTAGAAGTAAACGTAAATATGTTGGTCCTGCCTGCATATAGTAAAACCAGGGTGTGCCTGATCAGGTCTTAAGCTTCCACTATGGTGACAAGTTGGTCTGTAAATTCATGGGGGCAGGGGTGGTTCAGTGACAGAATTCTTCCTTTCCATGCTAGAGACTTGGATTGTATTCCTAGCCAAAGCACTTCACATGTAGCTACCCCTCATCTGTCAGTAGAGGCTTGCATGTTGATATGATGCTGAATCAGTTTCAGCAGAGCTCCCAGACTAAGAAGGACTAAGAAGAAAGGCCTGGCAATCTACTTCCCAAAGTCAGCCAGTGAAAAGTCTACGGATCACAATGGTCTAATCAGCAACCTATCATAGGGATGGTGCAGGTATAGGTAGCTATTTTGTTCTGTTGTAAATGAAATTGCCATGAGTCAGAGCTCTACTTGGCATCTAACAACAACAAGAACATTTCCATCAGGAAGCAACCTCTGTCCTAGGATCTAGCTCACAGGTATAAGAAAGATCAGGGATTGCAATACAGGCTCCCTATGGCCTGTGTTGTGGAAGGGATCCAGAAGCTCCATGAGCCTCTTCAAAACAGGAGAGGTCTGTGATAACTTGGGGGGCCAACAGATGCCTGGCATTGAGCTGCAGAGGGAGCAGAAGAAGGAAGCTTCATGAGAGAGGCAAGGTTGTGGCAGGACCACCACATGTGGTTGTGAAGGTTGGGCCCTGTGCCACGGAACCCACCCAAGGGTTGAGTGTGACTACAATTTGATTCACCATCTACATGCAGAATCCTGAACTCTGGTGTGCAGCTGTGTCTGCCAGCAGGGGGCACCTCTTTCTGATTTGAACAAATGCAGGTTGTAGGGTAGGGGTGACCCTGCTTAAGAGACAAGTAGAAAACGACAACATGGAAACCAGGAAGGCCCCAAAGCCTTGAGCTCCACTCCCTTTTGAACTGAGACTCCATCTTGGGAAGTAAAAATTGGAGAGGAGAAAAACAGCCTGGCAGTTTCTTATAAAGCTAAACATAGGCATACCATATAATCCAGTAATCACACTCCTAGGTATTTACTCAAATGAGATGAAAACTTATTTCCACATAAACACCTGCAGCTTTATTCATTATTGCCCAAAATTGAAGGCAACCAAGATATCCTTCAATAGGTGAACGGGTAAACAAACTGTGATATATACACACAATGAAGTATTATTCCGCAATAAAAAGAAATAAGCTATCAAACTACAAAAAGACATGGAGGAAACCCATTCCCGGAGATCACCTTTTAGCCAAACAATAGACAGGCCTATAAAGTGAACAATAACACCCTTGAGGAACGTGTTCCTCAGAACAATCAACCATACAAGACCAAAACAGAGTTCAGAAGTCAGGAAGGGGCAGGAAAATGGGTGAACGAAAACAGGGAACTCAGGGAGGAAGTGGGTGGAGTGCTGTCACACTGAGGTGATTGCAACTAATGTCACAAAACATAATGTGTATAAATTGTTGAATGGGAAACTAATTTGCTCTGTAAACTTTCACCCTAACCACAATAAAATGTTACAAAAAAAAAAAAAAAAGACATAGAGGAACTTAAATTGCATATTTCTAAGTGAAAGAGGCCAGCCTGAGAAGGCTACGTACTCTGATTCCAATTATATGACATTCCAGAAAAGGCAAAATTATAGAGACAGTAAAAATATCAGTGGATACCAAGGGTTTAGGGGAGTAGGGAGGGATAAATAGGTGGAGCACAGAGCACATTTAGGGCAGTGGAACTATTCTGTATGATATTGTAATGGTGGACACATGATATTGTGCCTTTATCAAAGCCCATAGGACTGTACAACACAAGGAGTGAACCCTAATGTAAATGATGGACTTCAGTTAATAATGTGTAGATATTGGTTCATCAATAGTAACACATGTAGCAAAGGAATGCAAGATGTTAATAATAGGAGAAACAACATGCAAGGGAGAGAAAGGGTATATGGGAACTCTCCGAGCTTAACACACAATTTTTTTTAAACATAAAACTCTAAAAAATAAAATCTATTTAAAAAATAGAATTTAAAAAAAAAGAGAGCAGAGGGAAGAATCAGCCCTGACAGGAAATTGATCTTTGAACTGCCTGAATATTTATCCAAAAAAGACAAATCAGCCTGAAAGAGATGGTGTGACAGCAAGAGTCTGCAGAAACTCAAAGGGCCGAGTTTGTGTCCCTGCTTCCTACTCCAACAAACACACTCAGCATCTGCAACTTGTCAGAATGGATTTCAGGTGGGAGAGGATAGCAGTTAAAGAAAACAAAGAACCCTGGTGTTTTGCATGACTAAGCTTAGCATGTTACTTTTTAACGTGTATGTCATATCTCTTCTCCCCTGTAGTTTATAGGCCTTTATACCAGCATTTATTTTTGTATTTCCTGAAGCTCTTAATAATGCTTTTATACATAGGAGATGTTCAGTACATATACATAAGAAGTGTTTTACTAATAGCTTAGGATGCGATGAGGCTTGTTTAACTATTGTACCGGAAGACTAGCTGCCTTCTCCAACTCCAAATAACTCATATTTTTCTTTTCATCACATTTTATGTCTTTGTCAATGTTTTGGGTCTTGACAGAAGAAGAGAGAGGCAAACCTGTTAGTTATGTATGTGCAATATATACACTGAAAATGTTGGCATATTCACAGGCTAAGCCTGATAAAAATCTGTTGAACAATCTTGCTAAATTAGTTCTTTAATCCTATGAAAAGGGAAAAATACTGGAAAATGAATGGGATCCTTGGAAGATGTCAGATTAGCACTTCTTGAAGCTGAAGATTTTTCTAAACAGGTTGGAAAGTAATGAGTCAGGTTTTTCCCCAGCATTCCCATGTCCTAAACAATGCTCTACTGGCATCCCTGGCTGAAATACGAAACCTCTTTAGAGGATGGCATTAAGCTCTCTTATTCCTTTTGTTTATGGGTGTTACCTGTGACACACCCAAATGAGAAAAAGCTAGACTAGGCACTAATATGAGGGGCTGTTTCCCTGGTTGCCTACTGTATGCAACAGACCTTGACTGTAATCATTTCACTTGATTAATCTATTAGTTTTCTAGGCTTACCGTAACAAAGTGCCACAAAGCGGGTGGCTTATAAGAAAAGAAATATATTTTCCGATAGTTCTGGAGGCTGTTAGTCTGAAATCAGGGTGTTGGCCATGTTGATTACTTCTGAGAGCTCTGAGGAAGAATCTGTTCCATACCTCTGTCAGAGCTTCTACTGACAGCAGTAATCCTCGGTGTTTCTTGGCCTTTAGATGCATCATGCCAATCTCTGCCTGCATCATCACATAGCCGTTTTCCCTCTGTGTCAGTCTATGTCTCTTTTCCTCTTTTTATAAGAACACCACTCATATTGGAATAGGTCCCACCCTACTCCAGTATGACTTCATGTTAACTCATAGCATCTTCAAATGTTCTATTTCCAAACAAGGTTAATTCACCAACATCATTTTAGGGGGCACAATTAAATCCGTGACAGCTGAGGTATCTCTTCTTTCCAAAATAAAATCTTTATCAGTCTTTTCTGATTAACCAAAAATGTACCTGATAAGCAGCTTATATTTTGATTTTTTCAATAATTCATGTTATAAATACTATTCTACATTGTTTTTTTTTTTTTTTTTTTGCATGACATTCCTTTTATATAGCACTATGTCAGCACACATTGATTTCCGTCATCCTTTTTAAAGGATGTATATTATAGATTATATAATTCCCACATAAATGCCTATCAGTCTGTTAAGAATGGAGTAGGGGCAGCGTCTGACTTCCTTTAACTTCACGAGGGGGAAGGAGAATCAAGATTTACAACCCAAGGCTGATTCCTATGAGGCAGAGGTCGAACATTCCTCCTATCTCCACCATCTTTTCCAATTCTGACACCAACCTCCTATGGTACTATCTACTCACTGGTTTTGAGAATTCATTGCAATACCCACAGGATACAATTCTTCCATCAGGACAGCCTCTTCTTAGCTACCTCTCTCTGGCCCCTAAGCCCTCTGTCTTGCTTTGGCAAGTGTTTCAAAGATCTTTTGGCCCCTTGGCCTCTACCCTACTTTGGCAAGTGTTACAAAACTCTTCTAGCTTTGCTAATAAGTGCCCCAAGGCACCCCCACTCCACCTGTAAGCCTCAACCAGAAGGTGCTCAGCTCTAGCTCTGTGGGTCAGTTGAGCCTAGCTCTACAAATTGCCCAGAGACAACCTACTCTACCAGCAAGCCTCCAACCTGAAGGCACTCAGCTTTCTTGCTCTGTGGGCTGGTAAGCCCAATTCGCCATCTCCTGCTGGTCTCCTCATTCTGCTGCCTCTCCTGCTGCCATTTCTCTGCTACCCCTTCTCGCCATCTTCAGTGTTACATCCCTCTCTCTCTCTCTTTCGCCCTCTCTCGGTCTCCAGGTTCCAGGATCTTTTCAGTGCAGGGATCCCAGGTCCAAAAGGACATGCTCCACTCCTGGTTATTCTTCCTTGGTGGTGGTGAGATCCTCTCCTTCCTGCCTCTGTGATGGCTCATTTCAAGCCCAGTTGGATGGCAAAACCGACCAATCCCCTCACTAGGGTTCCATATACCTTATTAGCCTTGTCCCACCCAATCATCTGGAGGGAGTTACAAGACCACAGCGAGAAAGGCCACACAAAGCAATCCATTACACAGCACAATTGAAAATGGGTTAATATGGTTTTTACTTTTTCAGCGCTTTTACAATCAATGCTGGAATAAACATCTTGAACATACATATTTGTGCATTTCCCAGTTAATTTCTCTAGGCTTCTAGAAATAGAATTGTCAGGTCAAATTGTATATACATTTAAATCATTGATCTCTATTGCCAAACCATTCTAGAATGGTTATTCTACTTTACACACTAACCTGGTGCTTCCAATCTCTTTTTCAAGCAATGGCACAGAAGGGAAATGATAGAATTTGGATGGCATGAGGTCAAAGAGAAGAAGGTGCTCTCTGCCAGGCCAGTCAGTCCAGGGGCTTCAGCTACTCCTTACAATGAGTGTATCATTATCTCCACAGTGTTTTGGTCTACCATTCAGAAAGCACTGTTCTAATCAACAGTGTGTTCATGCTTACTATCAATATTTTTAAAAATCTCCAGTCTAACTGGCAAAAATTCCTCATTTTGTATTTTATTGATAATTAGCAATGTTGAACGGCTTTTTTTATATGTATTGCTAACTACTTTTCTAAGAATTCACTCCACATGTACTTTGCCCATGTAACCCAACACACACCTCCTGAATGTCCCCATCTTCCACACATCCGTAGACTTTCTGTCTACTAGCTAACATCCTTCTTCCCACATCCAAAGGAATCATTACCATTTGCTCATAGTTTCTGAGAATTTGGCATACAGTGAGACAGGTTTTGTTCATTGGCCCGTTACCTGTGACTGCTGTCCTTGTTCACACCACTTGTCCCACACTGGACACCACTCCCTTTTTCAGTCCTCAACACATTGTTAACATATATCTGCTTCAAGTTGTAGACTTTTAAGGAAACTTGGAGAGACCAGGGGATTACAAAATAGAATAGCCAACAAATTAAAATTGAGAATGGACTCCACTGTTCCCAAGGACCTTGCCCATCCCCACCAAGAGGAAGAAGCTTTCTCAGCTACGCTTCTCTTCCTAATCTCTACTGTTCTCAGAGTTTCGGGATTCCACAACCTCTTCCCAAACTCTGAATTCCTGTTAGTTTACGTGCAGAGCAATCCTGATCTTGTGCCTAAACTTTTCAGTTAGACTAAACTCAGGGGACTTTTTCTCACACTGTAATGTCCATCAAGATGTTTTCCTGAACGGAAAACCCATTCGCTTTTGTGATAAAGTTTAATGTACTGTAGTCTTTTGTTCATTTCTGGTTTTGTACTTTTAAAAGAGGACCCTTCCTCCCATTTCTCTAGTGGGCTGTTTTTTTTTTTTTTTTTTCTTTTTATTTGTAAAAGTTCTTTATATTCCATACCTACCACTTCAAGCTGCATGCCTTAGATAAGTTTTTTAACTTCTCTGTGTCTCATTTTCCTCGTTTGTAAAATAAGTCTAATAGTAGTATCTACCTTATGAGGTTTGTTGAATCTATCTGAGAGTATGAGTTTATGTGTGTGTGTATACATATATATATAGTCACATTCACTAAACCAAAACCAAACCCGTTGCTGTGGAGTTGACTTTGACTCATAGCAACACTATAGAGCAGAACTGCCCCATAGGGTTTCCAAGGAGCAGCTGGTGAATTTGAACTGCCAGCCTTTTGGTGAGCACCTGTAGCTCTTAACCACTGCACCACCAGGGCTACTTTGAGTCACTAGCACACAGTAATAGCTGTATAAACCCATTGCCTTCGAGTCAATTCAATAGCTGTATAGTTAGCTGTTATTATTACATTTATTATTACTACTAAGAATATGAACTTTTTGTATACTGCAAATATGTTTCCTAATTTGTTATTGGTATTTTTAACTTTGACAATCATTCTTTTAGTCTGCAAAGATTCTTATGTAATCTGTCAAGTTTTTTCTTTATGATTTTTGGCTTTAGCATCATGCTGAGACGTTTCCCCACTTCAAGTTTATTTTTAAAAATTCCATTGCATGTTTGTACTTACTGCTAAATTCTTATTCAACCCAGAAACATTTCTTCACAGTGACTGATAGGGATCTAACTCCCCAACCTACCCAAATGAATATACTTACATCCTCAAACTCTATGAAGAGCTCTTTAAATACTAGATTTAATAAAGACAACAAAGGTTCAATTAATAATAACTGTATTTTTTTTCCTGTGACATGGGTTTAAATAAGGGTAAAAATAGATGTTATTGCTGTTGTTACGTGCCATTGAGTTGGTTCCCACCCGTAGCAACCCTATGTACAACAGAACGAAACCGTGCCCGGTCCTGCATAACCCTCACGATGTTTGAGCTCATTGTTGCAGCCACTGTATCAATCCACCTCGTTGAGGGTCCTCCTCTTTTTCACTGACCCTCTACTTTACCAAGCATGATGTCCTTCTCCAGGGACTGGTCCTTCCTGATAACACGTCCAAAATACGTGAGACTAAGTCTCACCATTCTCGCTTCCAAGGAGCACTCTGGCTGTATTTCTTCCAAGACAGACTTGTTCATTCTTCTGGCAGTCTATGGTATAATCAATATTCTTTGCCAATACCGTAATTTAAAGGCATCGATTCTTCTTCGGTCTTTCTTCTCATTGTCCAGCTTTTGCATGCATATGAGTTGACTGAAAATATCATGGCTTCGGTCAAGTGCACCTTAGTCCTCAAAGTGACATCTTTGCTTTTTAACACTTTAAAGAGGTCTTTTGCAGCATATTTGCCCCATGAAATGCATCATTTGGTTTCTTGACTGCTGCTTCCATAGGTATTGATTGTGGATACAAATAAAATGAAATCCTTGATGATGTCAGTCTTTTCTCAGTTTATCGTGCTGCTGCTTATTGGTCCAGTTGTGAGGATTTTTGTTTTCTTTATGTTGATGTGTAATCTGTACTGAAGGCTGTAGTCTCTGATCTTCATCAGTAAGTGCCTCAAGTCCTCTTTGCTTTCAGCAAGCAAGGTTGTGTCAACTGCATATCACAGGTTGTTAATGAGTCTTCCTCCAATCCTGATGCCATGTTATTCTTCATATAATCCAGCTTCTTGGATTATTTGCTTAGCATACAGATTCAATAAGTGTGGTGAAAAAGATACAACCCTGACACACTCCTTTCTTGATTTTAAACCGTAAATAGATACAATATTATAAACCACAGTCACTGGGTTCTTACTTTTACTTCCAGATCTTCCTTGGTAAGGAATTTGTGAAACTTGAGCCAAGCTGTCTGGGGGAAATCTCCTCATAGCATTTGGATTCTCCTCCTCTCACTTCCTACCTTAGCATGATCTTCAATTAACCCTTTTTTAGTCTGAGTTTAAAGTAATTGTAGCAGAAAGTCTTAAATTCCACATTATTGTGTAAAGTTCCTGATACACACACACACACACACACACACACACACACACACACACACACACACACACACACAGAAAAAAAAAAAAAAACCCATTGCCGTCAAGTTGATTCCGACTCATAGTGACCCTATAGGACAGAGTAGAACTGCTCCATAGGGTTTCCAAGGAGTGGCTGGTGGAATCTAACTGCTGACCTTGTGGTTAGCAGCCGAGCTCTTAACCACTGCACCACCAGGGATCTCCCAATTCAAAGGCGTATCAATTCCATTCAGACCAAATACAATCTCTTCCTCAACTACTTATAAAGATGGTGCCCTTGATCCTTCCACCTGCCACAGATCCCTACAACAATGAAGCCTACAGAGATTTATTCTTCAGTAAACTCAGCTACATTTCTGCTGCGGCTGCCAGTTACTCAACAACTTCTATTTCTCTGTACTCAGTGCTTCTCAGTTTAGGTAAATAGAAGTAGAAAGAAACAGCTTCTAAACTGACTTCCAAAAACTCTCGCCAGTCTGGCAGGAGTCTAAGATACTTTCTGGGTCACATCATCACATACCTCTCTCATAGATTTTGAAGTTCAGATTTTCTTGTGGAACTACTTTATGCCCACTTGGGCTAGATATACATTCTCATGTGTGGGGTCACATGAGGAAAACTGGTTGTACAAATTTGTACAGCACCAGATCCAGCACTACGTGTAGGCAGAGTGAACAGCTGCATAATGGAGATGAAAAATGACTTCCTAATAGGCTAGTACAGAACTTAAACCCAAAACCAAACCAGTTGTTGTCAAGTTGATCTCAACTCATGATGACCGCCCATGTGTTCCAGAGTAGAACTGTGCTCCATAGGGTTTTTAAGACTGTGACTTTTTGAAAGCAGTTTGCCAGGCCTTTCTTCTTAGGTGCCTCTGGGTGTGATTGAATCACCAACCTTTTGGCTAGTAGTCAGGTGCTTCACCATTTGTGCCACCAAAGGATTCCCTACAGAACCTAGAACTTCATTAATATCCTTTTTAAGGCCTTCTTTAGGATGCTAGTCTTTACATTTAAATTAAGTTAGGCATAACCATTTTATTGCTATAAATCAGCAGGAATTGTTGATGTTGTAATTTAGTGCCCATGAAGACACTAAATTAGTAGAAAATAATAGAGAAATGACCACAAACAGGAGTCAGAGGTTAGGGGTGAGGAAAGACAGGCTGCATAGAGTAGTTGAAAGAGAACTGGTTGTAGTACTCTATAAAAATGAACTCAAGTTCATTCATTCATACAATGAGTATTTAGTGACCACTTAATATGCACTGACAATGAGCCTGGCAATGAGTATGCACTGGTGGGGAAGACAGACCAGATAAATATATAATTACAAATAGTGATACCTGCCATGGGGGTGCATGAGCAGGGTGCAGGGATAAGAACAAACTATGGAGTGGAGGGACTAAAAAGCAAAGATCTCACCTTGAAGACTAAGGTGCGCCTGACTCAAGCCATGGTGTTTTCAATTGTCTTATATGCATGTGAAAGCTGTACAATGAATAAGGAAGATCAAAGAAGGATCGATGTCTTTGAATTACGGTGTTGGCAAAGAATATTGACTATACCATGGACTTCCAGAAGAACGAACAGATCTGTCTTGGAAGAAGTACAGCCGCAATGCTCCTTAGAAGCAAGGATGGTGAGACTAAGTCTCACATACTTTGGACATGTTATCAGGAAGGACCAGTCCCTGGAGAAGGACTCATGCTTGGTAAAGTAGAGAGTCGGTGAAAAAGAGGAAGACCGTCAATGAAATGGATTGACACAGTAGCTGCAACAATGGGCTCAAGCATAACAACAATTGTGAGGATGGCACAGGACTGGGAGGTGTTTCATCCTGTTGTACATAAGCTCAGTATGAGTCAGAACTGACTGGACGGTACCTAATAACAACAACAACATGGAGGCGGGAGATTTCATTAGATAAATCAGTCAGGGAGGGTCTATCTGAGTGTCACGGATTGAATTATGTCCCCCCAAAAATGTGTATATCAGTTTGCCTGGGCCATGATTCCTGGTACTGTGTGATTTTCCTATATGTTGTAAACCCTGCCTCTATGATGTTAATGAGGGAGGATGGACGGCAGTTGTGTTAGTAAGGCAGGACTGGATCTACAAGACTGAATTGTGTCCTGAGGCAATCTCTTGAGATATAAAAGAGAGAAGTGAGCAGTGAGACAGGGGGACCTCATACCATTGAGAAAGCAGTGCCGGGAGCAGAGAGTGTCCTGTGGACCGGGGTCCCTGTGCTGAGAAGCTTCTAGTCCGGGGGAACGCTGATGAGAAGGCCTAGAGAGAGAAAGCCTTCCCCTGGAGCTGACACCCTGAATTTGGACTTTTAGCCTACTTTACTGTAAGGAAATAAATTTCTCTTTGTTAAAGCCATCCGCTTGTGGTATTTCTGTTGTAGCAGCACTAGATGACTAAGACACTGAGGAAATGTTTAACTGAAAACCCAAAGGATGAGGAGGAGCCAGTTATGTGGATGAACCACGCACAGAGAAATTCACCTGAGAAGACCCGGAGGGGAGAAGAGTTTAGTGAGTTTAAGGAACTAACAGGAGGCTGATAGACTGGAAGACATTGGAAACAGCAGAGAGGGACAAAGAAGAGACTGAAAGGTAGGCTACCATTAAGGAGTTTGGGTTTATTTGAAGTGCAGTGGAAAGCCACCGGAAGGTTTTAAGCAAGAGAAGATATGATTTGGTTCATATTTCAGGATTACTCTCTGGCTGCTGTGGACTGTCCTTATAATCTTGACTCTGCTGTAACTTGTTACTAGATCCACTTCTGCAGACTGTAGATGTTCTCTAAGTTCCCCTAGAGTTGAAACATCTTTGTCAGACACTACTTTTAATGAAAAACTAAAATGGAAAAGTGGGAGAGAAGGGTGTGTGCTGGTGTTGGTGGGGAAGTGGAGAAGATATATTAAGTACCTCTAGGAGAGTACATATACCAAGATAAAAGAGAAAAAAAGTCAAGTTATGGCACAAGTCATGTCAAAGTCGAGCTCATGTCACAAGTTTACCCAGAGTGGGTCCTTCCCAAATACCAAAATTGCAAGTAACGTGTTTTGCACGGCTTGACCTCATAAACCTTTATTTATATTTTGGAAATCTAGTTCAATAGTCTTGTACATTTATTTACCAAGCATTTATTGAGTTATTCCTATTTACATGGTAAGGGGAGGCAAACAAAGAGAATAGTGTGGTCTAGTGGTAAACATGTGGGACTTAAGAGTCAGCTCTGAGTTTATATTCCAGCTCTACTACTTACTAAACTCAGAATGTCAGGTCTCAGTTTTGAAAAGTAGAAAAGACAACACCAACTTGAATGAGATTATGAATATCAAGCACCTAGTGTTCATACCTATCATTGAGTAAACACTCAACAAACTTGTGCAAGTTTTTAGGATCTCAAGGATTTTTCCCAGCAAGGTAAACAACTTAATGTGAAATGTATTCTTCCTATTTAGTAAAGTAGGTTCAATATTACAAATTCATCTCTCACAACTTCCTGGAAACCTAGCACGTAAGCTATATTTTTTCTTCTTTGAAACAGAAACAAGTTGAATAGTCACACCGAGAAGAATAGTTATCCAGAATATCTACCCTCTGAAGAAATTTAGTCTTTCAACTTTTCTCTTAAGAAATAGAAGTATACAGGCATTTGTAATTTTGTTGAACTTACTTTCTCTCATAGCTCATGAGGCATGTGAAAATAAAAAGGAGGCTTTAATATAGAGCCCTTGATTAGTAGATAGCATGGCCCTAAAAGCTATTTTCACAAGCTGGGGAGATTCTTTTTTTTTTTTTTTTTTTACAATTTTCCTTAAACTTAAGACCTTTCCCTTCAGACACTGGAGTCAGAATCAATTCTTATTTTAGGTTATAAAAAGTAGGATGAGTCACTATAGAATTTTCTCTTTCCAGTTTTGTAAAAGTTCCATCAATTTAGGTGGAGTTTTTGTAGAAGAAGCAGGGCCGACTCCTTATCATTCTTTCTCTATTCACTGATGTTAGTGTTTATGTTTACAGAGAGGCAAGTTCCAAAAGTTGGAAGAAAATTAAAGCATTCTGTTATAAATGGCAAAGAGACACAATCCATAATGTGTATGAATAAGAAAGATTTATTCTTGAATCATACAAACATCTTGAATGAGTTCTGCATCTTCATTCTGCAAAATGGTGTCTTTTTTGAAATAGAAGTCAAGCAAAATAGTTACTGAAAACAACAATTTGAAAGCGTCACTTGGGGGATGTTATGGATTGAATTGCGTTCCCCAAGAATATAATGAAGACAGAATTTGGTACCAGAGAGTAAGGTGCTGCTCTTACAAATGCCTAAAATGTGGGAGAGGCTTTGCAACTGGGTAGAATCTGGAGGAATTGTGATATGCTTCTTAGTAAGGCCCTAGATTGTCTTGAAGACTTTTGGTAGAATTATGGACAATTAGGGTTATTCAGATGAAGGTTCAGAAAAAAAAGGGAAATCCTATAGCTAAAGTTTCTGTTATCATGAACAGAATGTGGCTAGAAATGTGGGCATTAAATGTGCTTCTGGTGAGTCTTTAAAAAGGAAATGATGAACATGTTATTGGACACTGGAGGAGAGGTAGTCCCTGCTATAAAGTGGCAAAGAACTTGTTTGAATTATTTTAAAATGTTCAGTAGAAAGTAGAACTTGAAAATGATCAACTTGGATATTTAGCTGAGTAAATTATTAAGCAAGATCTTAAAGAGATGACATGATGTCTCCTTTCCATTTATAGTAAAATGAAGGAAAAAGAGATAGATTGAGAAACTGTGCAAAAAGAAAGCAGAACTTAAAAGATTTGGAAAATTCTATTGTAAAAACTAAGAGAGCATGCCCTGGAACTGACATGAAGGTTTTGGCTATGCAATTTTTTGCTAAAGAGAGTAGGTCTGTAGCTAATGGATATAAGTTAACAATGTCAGCAGAAACTCTGTCAGCTTAGACTTAAAGGGAGAGACAGGATAAAATGAAGGAAAGCTGTTGGTCTCCTGGAATTTTACAGGCAAAAATAATGGGCCAGTTGAACTACCTGGTTGCAAACATCTGTTGTCCTCCAAGAAAAAGAAAGGATCATCCTGGGAACAGTTTAGGGACTGGCAGAATGGTCAGAAGGAGTATGAAGATCAGAGCCACGGCTCCCCTAGTTTCAAAGGGTAGAGCCACCACCACCTAGGATTTAAAGAGTGGGGATATCACCTAGGTTTCAAGGAGTAAGGCTGATGCCACCTCAGTTCCTGAAGGTGGGACTGCTGTTCTGGTGGGCCAAGAGAACGGGGCTGCCATGCTGGTAGACTGGGAGAACAGGGCCACCCAAAACCAACAGCATGGGGTCACCACTCCTGTGTATCAAAAGAATGGGGTCACCCAAAGTCAAGGGGTGGTGTTACTCTTCCTGTGGGCCTGGGAGGTGGGGCTGACTCCCAGGGTCAAGGGGCCTCCATCCAGAATCTGCAGAGTATTACCATTGCCCAGATGTGCCTGGAAAACAGAGGATTATTTTCAAGTCTTGAGCGCTAACGACTTTTGCCTTCTTGGGTTTTGTGCTTGCTTGGTAACCATGACTCCTTTCCATCTGATTTCTCCCATTTGGAACAGGAGTGTTTATGCCTGGTTTACCATACACCTCTAAAGCAGATAAATTGTATCCTAGGTTTCCCAGGTCCACAGATGGAAAATAATTTTGCCTTAGGATGGAAAACACCCAGAGTCTCACCTATACTTGATTTAGAAGATGAGATTTTAGACTTAGAGTTGATGCTGGAATTAGTTAAGACATTCAGAGATGATGTGGTAGGGTGAATGTGTTTTGCATGTCAGAAGGACCAACTGAGGGCTCCAAAGATTGGAATATAAAGTATTGAATTGTATCTCCCAAAATATGTATTTAAGTCCTGACCCCTGTACCTGTGGATGTAATCCTGGTTAAAAATAAGGTTTTTCTTGTGGTATGCTAATACCTGGTTAGAATGGGTCTAAAACTTATCACTTCTTAATTATAAAAAGAGTAGAATACACACAGAGACACACACAGGGGAAAGACAGACACCAAGGAATGCCAAGGAACTCTCTTGGCTACTGAAAAAGAAGGACCCTGCCTATAGTCAATGCTGTAATTTGTACTTCTAGCCTCCAAAACTGTGAGACAATAAATTCCTGCTTTTTCAAGACACTCACTTGTGGTAGTTTTTGTTAAGAAAGCACTAGGTAACTAACACTGGAGGGGAGAGGGGAGGGAGGCACATGGTTAAGCCTTAAATGACAATTTCCCTAAAGGACACCAGAGGACAAGAGTTAATGTCACTTTTACCTCAGCATCTCCATATGGAGGAAAACATCTGTAGTGATTTAAACTAGTGGCACCTATTATAACTTTCCCTTATCTAATGCGTTCTTTCCAATTTGAGCCCTCGTTGTAACATGAAGTTCACCCAGAGAGCAACCAATTTTGTTGAGGTAGCAAGCTCTGGAGCTGTTTACCTCAGCTGACCTTCTTTATCCTCAGAATCTTAAATTAAAATTGTAGTTGGGCTCACCTGGTTTAAGCACCCTTACTTACATGATGCTCTGTATAACTTAAACAAACGTTTGAGTTGAAACAAAATAGTCTTCAAGCAAGAGGGATGCCCAGAGAAGATGGGGAAGACAGTCTCACATGGGGCCCCATGAAGTTAGGAGAATAATATAAGGGCATTGGGTATACAGCGTAGGGAGAAAAAGAGTAGCCTAGAGCAAGGGAAACACTCTAAAATGGCTGATAGGAGCTTCCAGCCTTGGTTTCACTTCCTCATAACCTAGCTCAGCATATATTCCAGAAAGACACTTATTCTCTCTTGTCTCTATCTCATCATCTGTTATATGACAGCCAGATGATACAAAAAGTTGCTTGCTATTCAAGCACCTCATGAAGTCACTCACCATAGAAGAAGATGGAGACAAAGGCAAAATCTCCTGCCTTTTTTCCACAAGAACATTTATTTGTTCATGCCACAAATACAAAAATAGCAAGGCAAAAGGATACCATAAAACTCATGCAAATCGCATAGAAACTGGAGTGTCACAGTCAAGGCTGGGAGACAGATACTGGAATAATATTATTCCTTAAAGATATCACACCAATTAAAATGGAAAGTTGCCACGGGCATGGAAAAGTGTTTCAGGTGAATATTTTTCTTGTTTGTATTGAGAATGTTTGCAGATCCTAGATTATTTAGCCCAATTCTGATCACATGCTTATTCTAAACAGTCTGGTGAAAACAGGGCATCCCGCAGATACTCAGAATAAGAAAAAACTGGGGGAATGTCATGGAGTCAGTTGTCACCCCTCATCCATCCCCTAAAAATTAGCCTTTATAATAATTTCATGATGTTTAGATTACAATGGAAGGAAACGTGTCTATTTGGGAGTCACTAATAATGTTATACAGACATATTAGGAGGACAAGGAAAGAAAATAAATTTTATATCTCATTAATACTACCATTCTTATTCTCAATTTTTTTCCCAGATATTTGACAAATACAGAATACAAGATTCTTAAGGCTATGTAAACTCTGCTTTGAGTAACCATCGACACTTACTTTTAATTCAACTCCTTCGTTTGTACTTGAAACCCACTCTTGGCCTCTTTAGCTACAGAAGGGCTTTGTGTGCACTTTGTATTCATTTACAGACCTGTGCGTCACAGACAGGAATGCTGCAGCAATAGGGAAGGCTTTCTTTTGTTTGAGGAGAGTGATGACGAGGGTTCCTTAGATGTCAGAAACCAGTCCCATCCTGTTTTCTCAGATCAAGAACACCTACTACTCAAAGAACTGAAAATCGGTTTTCTGAAGTAGCTTCATGGCTAAATTACAGTCTTAAGGTAGAAAGGTTTTTTGTTTTTTTTTAAATGAACTCAGAGTAAAAGGAAGTTAGGGAGTTGACAAATTTATTTGCAGAGATCCAAATTATCAGTACAAGCTAGCCCTTCTTTTCTGAGGAAAGCTTTGAGAAAAAGTTAATGGATATTTTGATCTCCCATTCCTCATCACTTGTCACAGAAGCGAAGTGTTCTCCTCCCCCAATAGATTCCAAATGGCTGTGTCCCTAACGTGGGAGGTTGTTAAGAAAGCAGTAGAATCATCAGTCTTTGAATGTCAGTTGTTCTAACCTCTAGCTGTATCACTATAACCCCTGGACTTAAAAAAGACTTTGGGCCTTGAGTCCTGTGTATTAGGGCATTCTGCATATCCAAATATGGGCTGCCAGAAGAACAAATAAATCAGTGTCAGGAAAAATACAACAAAAATGCTCCTTAGAAGTAAGGTTGGCCAGACTTCAGTTTAATAACTTTGGACACCTTATCAGGAAAGACCAATCCCTAGAAAAGGACATCATCTTTGGTGATGTAAAGAGTCAGTGAAAACAAAGAAAACCCTCAATGAGATGGATTGACACAATAGCCACAACAATGGACTCAAACATAATGATCATGAAGATGATGCAGGAACAGGCAACATTTTGTTCTCTTATACACAAGGTCGCCATAAGTGAGAGCTGACTCAACGGCAACTAAAAACAACAAGCATATCCAAAACACATACACTACATTGATTTAAAAAAGCCCTGAGTGTCTCTACTGCATGGGATACTGCACTCAAAGCTGGAACATAACCCTCAACATCCATTCTCACAATTAACACAAGTCAAGACACAAGAAAACTCTTCTCCACACCTCTTCTCCTATGCCTTCAAAGGAAAGTCGGCTCCATTCAAACACCATGGAAGTTTGCTGGCTGTGCTGCTGTGGATCTCAAAGATTAGCACTGCTTTGGAGTGCAGGAAGGACTGGCATTTAGATAAAAGACAAATTAATTAACTTGTCAAAGCTTCCTCTCAGACAGCATAAATGCAATAAACTCTCGCATAATTAAGTGTCCTTTCTAAGTTGTACCAAAATAAAAGCATACATTAATTAGGACAGTTTCCAAAAAGTTATATGAGGACCAAGGAACATTTTGTAATATTAAACAATTCATATTATATTCAATGTGTACATATATATGTATATTGAAATGTCACATGTAAGAAGCATCATGTCATCTCATTATATTGGGATTTAAATGGACACTGAACAGTAAAAGTATGCATAGTTTTATTTTATAAAAAAAAATGAGATTTTATTAAATTTTGGAAACTAAAATAAACATTTAACTAATTTCATAATTATACTTTGCATTTGGCCTTTAAGTTTTAGTAGTTTTAAATATTTTAGAAAACAATAATCTTAAAAAACCAAATTTGAAACAATGTTTTTTGATCATTTGCATGTACTTGACTGTACATTGTAAAAATGTCATGGTGGAGTTCACAAGGTGAAAGAAGAATCAAGATCAACAGCCCATGACTGACTGCTATGACGGGGAAGTCAGACACACATCATCTCGCTGGCCCTTTTTTCCAATTCTCACACCAACTGTCCTTCCCATGACACTCTCTGCTTCTCTGCTGAGTTCAATAATTCACTGCAATGCCCACACAAAACTCACAGAAAATACGATTATTGGGTTTATTAGGGAAGTAACTTTGAGGACTAAGGTGTACCTGACCCAAGCCATGATATTTTCAATTGATTATATGCATGCAAAAGCTGGACGATGAATAAGGAAGAAGGAAGAAGAATTGACATCTTTGAATTATGATGCTGGCAAACAATATCTGAATATACCATGGACTGCCAGAAGAACAAACAAATCTGTCCTGGAAGAAGTACAGCCAGAATGCTCCTTAGAAGCAAGGATGGGGAGACTTCTTCTCACATACATGTTATCAGAAGGGACCAGTCCCTGGAGAAGGATATCATGCTTGGTAAAGTAGAGGATCAGGGAAAAAGAGGAAGGCCCTCAACGAGATGGTTTGACACAGTGGCTGCAACAATGGTCTCAAGTATAACAGCAATTGTGAGGATGGCATAAGTCCAGGCAGTGTTTTGTTCTGCTGTATGTGTGGTGTCTATGAGTCGGAACTGACACGACAGCACCTAACAACAACAACAGGTTACAATTCAGATTCAGAAACACTCAGGATACAGTTACTCGATCAGGAGTCTCTTCTCAGCCATCCCCTCAGGCTGCCTCTCTCTGGACCTCATTTCCTCCGCCTGGCCTGTGCCCGGCTCAGGCCAGTGTTCCATAGCTCTTTTAGCTCTGCCAGTAAGTACCCAGAGGCACCCTACTCTGCTAGTAAGCTTTCGCCCAAAGGCACTCAACTTTAACTCCAAACAAGTGCGTGGAGGCACCCTAGTTCACTAGCAAGCCTCCTGCCTAAAGGCACTCAGCTTTCTCACTCTACGGGCCAGGCCATCTCCTGCAGGTTTCCTAGTTCTGCTGCTGCCATTTCTCTGATGCTGCTTCTTGTTCTCTTTGGTGTTAGAGCTGTCTCTCTCTTTGTGTCCGGGTCCCAGGAGCTTCTCAGCGCAGGGACCCGGGTCCAAAAAATGCACTGCACTCCTGGATCTTCTTTCTTGGTAGTAATGAGATCCAATCTTCTCACTTCTGGAATGGCTCATTTAAAGTCTAGTGGGATGGCAAAACTGACCAGTCCTTTCATTACGGTTCCATACATTTGCATTGTTCCAGCTCCACACAGGTATCATGAACTTTATTTGCATTATTAGCAAGCCATCCGATCCCATTAGTGGGTCACAATTATCTTATTTGTATGGTCCCACCCAGTCACTTGAGTGGGACTTACAAGACCATGGCAAGAAAGGCCATATAAAAGCGATCCGTCGCACTGCAACATTTTTGATAAAATATATTCAAACACTCACACATTAAATACAATTATTCTTTGTTAAAAATAAAAAAATCATAACAACTGGGCCAATAAGTAACATCATGATAAGTGGAAAAAATATTGAGGTTGTCAAGGATTTCATTTTACTTGGATCCACAATTAACACTCAGGGAAATCAGTAGGCAAGAAATCAAACAACGTATTGCATTGGGCACATCTGCAGCAAAAGACCTCTTCAAAGTGTTGAAAAGCAAGATGTCACTTTGAGGACTAAGGTATGCCTGATGCAAGCCATGGTATTTGCAATTGCCTCGTATGCATGCAAAAGCTGGACAATGAATAAGAAAGACTGAAGAAGAATTGATGCTTTTGAATTATGG
Organism: Dugong dugon; assembly: GCA_030035585.1. Classification (NCBI taxonomy): domain Eukaryota; kingdom Metazoa; phylum Chordata; class Mammalia; order Sirenia; family Dugongidae; genus Dugong; species Dugong dugon. The sequence continues at coordinate 88,540,505 of CM057472.1, forward strand.
TGTTGGCAAGGAATACTGAATATAGCCTGGACTGCCAGAAGAACAAACAAGTCTGTCTTGGAAAAAGTATAGCCAGAGTGCTCTTTGGAAGTGAGGATGGCGAGATTTTGTCTCATGGACTTTGGACATGTTATTAGGAAGGACCAGTCCCTGAAGAAGGACATCATGCTTAGTAGAGGGTCAGTGAAAATGAGGATGACCCTCGACCAGATGGATTAACCCAGTGGGTGCAACAATAGGTTCAAACATAGCAATGATTTTGAGGATGGTGCAGGACAGGGCAGTGTTCCATTCTGTTGTACATAAGGTCTCTGTGAGTCGGAACTGACTCGATGGCACCTAACAACAGCAATGAATTCTTTGTTTTTTAATCCTTTAGATTATTACAGTTAGTAGAATCCAAATTATGCAAAAAATTTTGTTTTTAACATTTATTGATTATGTTGAAATGAAGGCAAGAAAAAGAATTTTATAGACTATATATAATAATTTATAAATCATTGCTTATTTTCTAGGAGCACTGGTGGCATAGTGGTTAAGAGTTCAGCTTAAAAAGTTGGCAGTTCAAATCCACCAGCTCTTCCTTGGAAACGCTATGGGGCAGATCTACTCTGTCCAAAAGGGTCACTATGAGTCAGAATCAACTCAATGGCAATGGGTTATATACAATAATTTATAAATTATTGCTTATTTTCTAAATTTATTCCTCATATAAACATTTGTTTCTGCCTGGCCAGACTCAGAGAGACATAATAATAATTACATTCAGTCATTTTTGGTATTTTGCCAACTTTTAGTCACATTAAAAACACAGCTTTACACGCTTTTCAATTTTGTAGTTATAAAAGTACATGTGTCAAGGTAGTAGAATAGGGTACAATTATTTACTACCTTGGTAGCTTATTTTTTTCATTTTTAACTACATTGACATATGACATGGAGACTTTCACTTGTGCCCTTGGCCAGGCCCTGCTATTACTAGGGGTGGGCCTGAGTTATGTGATCTTTAGCAAATTAATTAAAACTTTTGGGACTTTTCCTTATCTGTGAAATGAAAATGGTAACACTTCCTAAGATGATGGTGATGATAAAAAAAAAAAAAAGAAAAATAGTACCCATAGAGTTTTAGCACAGTGAGTACCTAAAAGATGATGAGGGTTCAGTTATGGTGTTTATCATTTCTAAACATGATATAACTTCTGACTAGCCTAAGATATGGTGTTGTCTGATTAAGTAACACGTAAGCATGATGTCATCTCTTTATACTGGCATTTAAATTTATTGAACACTAACAGTGCAAATTGTTCCATTTTCATAAAAAAATTTAATGAGATGTTATATTTTAAAAACTCAAATGAACATTTCAGCTTTATTTAAATAATTTTGATGACACTTCCTGAGATGATGCTGAAGATGAAATGATGCCTGTAATATCCTTAGCACAATGGGTATCTGAAAGATGCTGATGGTTCAGTTATGGCCTTTATCATTTCCTTAGAGGAAGTAACTTCTAACCTTTGATATAGTATTAAGCTGATTAAATAACTGGTCCAACCAAAATTAGCTTTTTTCCTTTTTTCTTTTTTTGCATAGACAAATATGTGAAAACATATTTTGAAAAGCTTCAGCTGCTACACCAGTTGCCGACAAATCAAATCCAACTCACGGTGACCTCAACTGTGTCAGAGAACAACTGTGCTCCTAAGGTTTTCAATGGCGAATTTTTACGAAGTAGATCACCAGGTCTTTCTTCTGAGGAGCCTCTGGGTTGACTCAAACTTCCAACCTTTCTGAAAGCTGCTGACTTAACCATTTTCACCACCCAAGGACTCCTAGGCTGCCATAGAATGTATCTATTTTAAAACTGAGCACTTTGTTTACAGAGCATATGGGACTACCCCACTGCCATTGACTCAATTCTGACTTATAGTGACCCTATATGACAGTTTGTGGTACTGTGGGGGCTTGGGTTTTGCTGTGATGCTGGAAGCTATGCTATTGGTATTCAGACACCAGCAGGGTCACTCATGGTGGGCAGGTTTTAGCTGAGCTTCTGGACTAAGACAGACTAGGAAAAAGGACTCAGCAGTCTACTTGTGAAAAGAATTATCCAGTGAAAACCTTATGAGTAGCAGCGGAACATTGTCTGATATCGTGCCACCAGATGAGCCCCCCAGATTGGAAGGCACTCAAAAGATGATCGGGGGAGAGCAGCCTCCTCAAAGTAGAGTTGACCTGAATGACATGGATGGAGTCAAGCTTTCAGGATCTTCATTTGCTGATATGGCCCTTTGAGCAGACCAGTCTCGTCACTCTTTTCTTACCTATATATATTTTCCTCCACCAAAATGCTTCCCCATTTTCTACCTCTGGAGACCTTCATTTGCTGACATGGCACGACTCTAAATGAGAAGAAACAGCTGCAAACATTCATTAATAATCAGAATGTGGAATGTATGAAGTATGAATCTAGGAAACTTGGAAATTGTCAAAAATGAAATGGAATGCATAAACATCCATATCCTAGGCATTAGTGAGCTGAAATGGGCTGGTATTGGCCATTTTGAATCAGACAATCATATGCTCTACTATGCTGGGAATGACAACTTGAAGAGGAATGGCGTTGCATTCATCATCAAAAAGAACATTGTAAGATCTATCCTGAAGTACAACGCTGTCAGTGATAGGATAATATCCATATGTCTACAAGGCAGACCAGTTAATACAACTATTATTCAAATTTATGCACCAACCACTAAGGCCAAAGATAAAGAAACTGAAGATTTCTACCAGCTTATTCAGTCTGAAATTGCTCAAACATGCAATCAGGATGTACTGATAATTACTGGTAACTGGAATGCGGAAGCTGGAAACAAAGAAGAAGGATTGACAGCTGGAAAATATGGCCTTGGTGATAGAAACGATGCCGGAGATTGCATGATAGAATTTTGCAAGACCAATGACTTATTCATTGAAAATACCTTTTTTCACCAACATAAACAGCGACTATACACATGGACATCACCAGATGGAGTACACAGGAATTAAATCGAGTACATCCGTGGAAAGAGGCGATGGAAAAGCTCAATATCATCAGTCACAACAAGGTCAGGGGCCCACTTTGGAACAGACCATCAATTGCTCATATGCAAGTTCAAGTTGAAACTGAAGAAAATTAGAACAAGTCCATGAGAGCCAAAGTACAACCATGAGTATATCCCACCTGAATTATAGAGACTATCTCAAGAATAGATTTGACGTGTTGAACACTAATGATCGAAGACCAGACGAGTTGTGGAATGATATCAAGGACATGATACATGAAGAAAGCAAGAGGTCATTAAAAATACAGGAAAGAAAGAAAAGGCCAAAATGGGTATCAGAAGAGACTCTAAACCTTGCTCTTGAATGTTGAATAGCTAAAGCAAAAGGAAGAAATGATGAAGTAAAAGAACTGAACAGACTGTTTCGAAGGGCAGCTCTAGAAGACAAAGTAAAGTATTATAATGGCATGTGCAAAGAGCTGGAGACACAAAACCAAAAGGGAAGAATACGCTTGGCATTTCTCAAGCTGAAAGAACTGAAGAAAAAATTCAAGTCTCAAATTGCAGCAGTGAAGGATTCTATGGGGAAAATACTAAACGATGCAGGAAGCATCAAAAGAAGATGGAAGGAATACACAGAGTCATTATACCAAAAAGAGCTGGTTGATATTCAGCCATTTCAAGAAGTAGCATATGATCAGGAACCAATGGTACTGAAGGAAGAAGTCTAAGCTGCAGTGAAGGCTCCAGAATTGACCGAATATCAATTGAGATGTTTCAACAAACAGATGCAGTGCTAGAAGTGCTCACTCGTCTATGCCAAGAAATTTGGAAGACAGCTACCTGGCCAACTGACTGGAAGAAATCCACATTTATGCCTGTTTCTAAGAAAGGTAATCCAACCAAATGCGGAAATTATCGAACAATATCATTAATATTACATTCAAGTAAAATTTTGCTGAAGATAATTCAAAAGTGGCGGCAGCAGTATATTTACAGAGAACTGCCAGAAATTCAGGCCAGATTCAGAAGAGGATGTGGAACCAGGGATGCCATTGCTGATGTCAGATAGACCTTGGCTGAAAGCAAAGGATACCAGAAAGATGTTTATCTGTGTTTTATTAACTATGCAAAGGCATTGGACTGTGTGGATCATAACAAATTATGGATAACATTGTGAAGAATGGGCATTCCAGAACACTTAATTGTGCTCATGAGGAACCTGTACCTAGATCAAAAGGCAGTTGTTTGGACAGAACAAGGGGATACTGCATGGTTTAAAGTCGGGAAAAGTGTGCGTCAGGGTTATATCCTTTCACCATACCTACTCAATCTGTATGCTGAGAAAATTTTCTGAGAAACTGGACTGTATGAAGAAGAATGGGGCATCAGGATTGGAGGAAAACTCTTTCACAACCTGCATTATGCAGATGACACAACCTTGCTTGCTGAAAGTGAAGAGGACTTGAAGCACTTACTGATGAAGATCATAGACCACAGCCTTCAGTATGGATTACACTTGAACATGAAGAAAACAAAAATCCTCACAACTGGACCAATAAGCAATATCATGATAAACTGAGAAAAGATTGAAGTTGTCGAATATTTCATTTTACTTGGATCCACAATCAATGCAGCAGTCAAGAAATCAAAAGACTTATTGCATTGAGAGAATAGGCTGCAAAAGACCTCTTTAAACTGTTGAAAAGCAAAGACGTCACTTTAAGGGCTAAGATACTCCTGACTCAAGCCATGGTATTTTCAATCACATCATATGCATGCGAAAGCTGGACATGGCACAGGGCCAGGCAGTGTTCCATTCTGTTGGATGTAGGGTCACTATGAGTCGGAACCGATTCGATGGCACCGAACAACAACAACATCATAGGACAGAGTAGAACTTGCCCGTAAAGTTTCCAAGGCTGTAATCTTTACAGAAACAGACTGCAACATATTTCTCCAGTGGAGCGGCTGGTGGATTTGAACCACCTATCTTTTGACTGGCAGCTGTTATTTCTCCTTAACTGAACAACTCCAATGCATTTAGTTCTCTAAGTTCCAAGTTCTCTCTATTCTGTTCTGATCTGCTGCCATAGTCACTTTTCAAAAGTGTATTGACTGTCCTTACTGTAACATTAAAGCCCAAATATAATCTCAATGGCTTGTACAATATCACTTTTCTCTTACATGTAGGCATCCAATGATTCTCAAAACTGTAGTTTTCTTTAACGCCTGAGCATGCTAGACCATTTTGTTTTTGATTTCTACCTAGAATGATAACCTTCCTCCTGCCTCCAAAAACAGAAATCCAACCCATCCCTCAAGGTTCGTATTTCCTTGATCTGCCTACTCACTGGCTGAGCTCTTCCTCCTTTGCATCACTCCACCTCTATCCCAAAGTACTTTATGCTTCTTATGATGCTTTTAATACTGTGCCTTGAATTCTTGGTTTGTTTTTTTGTTTTGTTTTGTTTTGTTTTTTTAAATTTGTCTGTTTCTTTTATTTTGTTTTCTTTTTCTTTTTCTGTTGGGAGAGGTACTTAGGTAAACATTTATAGATTATCTCTAAGGGAGAATCTGGGTCTTATCTTTTAAACACCGGAACTTCTCATACATCTGTTGAATTAAATATTGATGTTGACTCCTTTTCTAGATTTGTAAGGCATTCCTAGCTATATATGAACTTTGGAATAGTGGAAAGAACATAACAAAATCTAAGGGATGTTGGCTTAATTGAGTAATTCAATCTGTTTCGTAGAAACACAGCTAAATTACTGCTCAGATTGTCCTTTGTAGTCTTATACAGGAACCACTCAGTATGTTCCTGTTTGGTTTCTATAATCAGAAAAAAAAAAGCCACTGCAGATGTGTTTGTTCACTTATTTTTCTCAACATTATGAACACCTACTATGTGCAAAAAAAAAAAAAAACATACCAAACCCGTTGCCATCAAGTTGATTCCTACTCAGTTAGGTTCATTAAAAAAAAAGTCACACAGTTTAGCAACCACAAAACAAAAACCCAAATTCTTTTCCAAAATGGTGTAATCTACTTAACTCTAATGCCTAAAAGCATCTATTCTTTCGATTCTGTTTTATTTTCAAATGTCTTATTTTGTACGGTTTGAATCTGTAAGTTGCTACTAGTCCTGAACATAGGTGAAGGATGCATAGTGAATATTAATGAGTACATCTGCTAATACTCATCATCTAAATTTCTCAAAAGTTCCACAGATCATACTGGTATCTAAAGAAAGCACTGAGTTATGTCCTGCTCTGTGTGGAAACACAGTGATGAATAAGATCATCTTCTCAAGTTTCTTTCTTTCTCACTGCTATAAAACGTCAAGAATTTGGGCACTGAGCATGTTTAACCATTAATGATCCCACAGCACAAATTGCCCAAAACGAGTTGCTCATAACCCACACACCTTGGAATAACTCCAAAGTAAGTAATTACATTCAGCCTACATGAAATTCCCAGTGCAGCGAGAGCTGGAACCAGGTTTTGTCTCCTGCTCAGGTGAACTATTATGTAGCATCATTGTACAGCACTAAAACAGCTGCTATATTTGACTTATTTCTATTTTCTCCCAGTTTGGACAACTAAAATGGTTCAGCACAAAATCTCTGAATAGGAACTTAGACAGATAAGACCTAGAGATTCCTTGTCTGTTCTCCAAAACTCAGGAATTCTGTTGCCAAGAAAATTTACTAATGGGATTATATAATCTCAAAACTACAAAGATTTTAGATGCCACGTGGCAGAGACCTGTTTAAAATTACCACCAGGGACTCATGTTTCAACATTTTTACCAACAAAGAAAAGTCAGCAGCATGTTCTACAAAGTCTCTCAAGTTTAGTTTAACCATAAAGAAATAAGTAGTATCCCTATGATGAAGCATGTCTTAGACTGGGTTCTTTAGAGAAGCAAAACCAGTAAAGCATATAAATATATATATAGAGAGAGATTCATATCAAGGAAAGGGCTGAAATGTCCCAAGTCCGTGGATCAGGATAGAGGCTTCTCCTCTGCAGGGGGTGGCGAACTCAGAATCGGCAGGTCAGATGGCAGGATTCTTGCTCACAGGCTGTGAAGGTTAATGAATGCCAAGATTGACAGGCAAGACAATAGGTAAGCTGCCAGCTCAAGTAAGAACCGGAGGTCAGACGAAAACGAGCCAGCTGCAGGATCCAGAACAAGCAAAAGCACCAGAGCCTTGCCAGAAAGTCCACTCATATTTGATGCGGGCCACACCCCCAAGGAAACGCCTTTTAACTGATTGGCTACTCACAGCTGATCCCATCATGGAGGTGATCACATTATATCAAATCTCTCATTATGGAAGTGATCACATCATCATATGACTCCCAAAGTACATCATAACTTCCAAACCACGGAGAATCATGGCCCAACCAAAATGATACAATCTTAACTATCACAAAGCAGGAGCCCTGGCGGTACAATGGTTAAGAGTTCACCTGCTTACCAAAAGGTCAGCTGTTCCAACCCACCAGAAGCTCTGCAGAAGAAAGATGTGGCAGTCTGCTTCCATAAAGATTATAGCCTTGGAAACCCTATGGGGAAGTTTACTCCATCCTATAGGGTTGCTATGAGTCAGAACTGACTGGAAGGCTTGGTTTTTTATATAAAGCACTTCTCATAGTCACGGTTGTGTTTTTGTTTGTTTCTTTACAGGTCAGGATCTGTTTATTAATTCCTAGTCCTATAATTACAAACCTTTTGTATATTTACTGAGTGCCATTTGCTATTACACAGTGTGATAAACTCCTATAGGGGAATTTTTAACACCTCTCCTTTCTCTTAGATATTTATTTTCCTTTTTACAAGTTGCACCTGAAAATGGCCAAGTCTTTGACTGGATTATTGATGAAAAATCAAAAGAAAGTGAAGCAACAGCCTCCTAAGAAGAACAGCTAATAACAATTGTTAGCATTTACTGGGGACTTTACCATGTGCCAAGGACTTGCTAAGGACGTGACTGCATGATCTCATGTAATACTCACATTAACTCTGTAAAGTAAGTGATTTTACTATTCTCAGTTTACTGATGAGGAGAATCGGGCTTTAAAAGTAAATAACTTGCCTAAGATCACAGCTTAAAAGTGGTAGAATCAGAATTTAAAAGGCAGTCTGGCCCCAATTCTATAGTATAGATACTGGGAAAATTTCCAACTTCAATACTTACAATGAAGACAAAATTTATGAAGTACTGTGACAGAAATTAAGCAAAACCCTCAAGTCCGTTGTGAAAAGGTAGACATTAAATTTCAATCTACTTCTTGAAAGTTTATTAGTGGTTACCAGAGGCAAGGAGGGGAAAAGGGAAAGTCTTTGTTTAGGAAGCACTGAGTTTGTCTATGGTGTTGGGAAATTGAGCAATGGATATTGGTCATGATTGCACAACATGATTAGTGTAATTAATTTCACTAAATTGTATACATGAAAAATATTAAATTAGCAAATGTGTTATATATATTTTCATGAAAATACAAAAAAATCAAGAAGCGAAAAAAAAAATAAATCTACTTTCAAATGGCCAGAAGGACTAAATACTCCCATGTGATAATAATTATTTTCCTACTGACACTCCAAATGCAAAGGCACTCAAAGAATTTTGCCTTCTGATAACTGGATCAAGCATGTTGTTGTTGTTAGGTGCCATCGCATTGGTTCCGACTCATAGCAACCCTATGTACAACAGAACAAAACAATGCCTGGTCCTGCGTCATCCTCACAATCGTTGCCATGCTTGAGACAACTGTTGCAGCCACTGCAATCCATCTCATTGAGGGCCTTCCTCTTTTTCCCTGACCCTCTACTTTACCAAGCATGATGTACTTTTCCAGGACATCATGATAACATCCTTCCTGATAACATGTCCAAAGTATGTGAGACGAAATCTCGCCATCCCTGCTTCTAATGAACATTCTGGCTGCACTTCTTCCAAAAAGAGATTTGTTCATTCTTCTGGCAGTCCATGCCAAGTAAGAACCGGATATTCTTTGTCAACACCATAATTCAAAGGCATCAATTCTTCATTCTTCCTTATTCATTGTCCAGTTTTCACATGTATATGAGGCAATTGAAAACATCATGGCCTGGGTCAGGGGCACCTTAGTCTTTAAAGTGACATCTTAGCTTTTTAATACTTTAAAGAGATCTTTTGCTGATCAAGCATAGTTATCTTAAATAGGACATTCAGATAACCAGGATTGTTTTTGCACTTGACTTTGAGCAAAAAGGAAAAAAAAGAAAAAACAAGAACAGGATATTTTGAAACACAATCTTTTTGGAATGGTTTTTCATTACTGTTAAACTTGGATAATGTAACGAGACTTATAGCCCCTGTTCATCCAACAAAGGTTCATTTAGGTTCACTTTTTTCCACTGAGACATTAAAGCAAGTGAGAAAATACAAATACTTTTGTTTCAACGTTGGTGAAAATCTGATATGTACTTTGTTTTGTGTTCTTTTTTCCGCCTTATGGTGCTGTTATTTAACCTTTAATTGTCGAGAAACCACTAAACTGGATAATTTATGTGATGGTTAATTTTATGTGTCAACTTGGCCAAGGCTATGGTGCCCAGTTTTTGGTTAAACACTAATCTAGATGTTGCTATGAAAGCATTTAGTAGATGTTATTAACATTTGCAGTCAATTGACTCTAAGTAAAGAGAGTACCTTTGTAAATGTTTTAAACTCACTCAGGAGAAAAACCTGGCGATCTGCTCCCATAAAGATTACAGCTAAGAAAATCCTATGGGGCAGTTCTACTCTGTCATATAAGGTCACTATGAGTTGGAATTGGCTCAGAACTGGCTGGAAGACACCTAACAATAACAACAATAGCAACAATGTGGGTGGGCCTCATCCAACCACTTGAAGTAAAAACAGAGGTTTCCTGGGGAAAAGGAATTTTGCCTCCAGGCTGTGACATAGATATCTTGCTATACTTTCCAGCCTGCCCTCTGGACTACAAATTTCAGACTCAAGACAGTTGGAGTTTTTAGCCTGCCACATGACCTGCTGATTTTGGATTTGCCAACCTCTGTAATCAAGTGAGTTAATCAGTCTATATCTATCTTTCTATTTCTCCTATTGGTTTTGTTCTCTGGAGAATCCTGAGTAATACGATTTACTTCCTGCCCATCTCAGTTAATTTAGGGTTTACTGTGTTCTCAGTGAAAGAGAAGGGGATACTGAACTACCAGTCCCACAAGGGAATTTAAAAGCACACTCCCTTCTGGCAGTGAGGCTGGGTGGGAGAGGTTTTGCTTAAAGAGTGACCTTTCTTTAATCTTCTATGGCAGGTGTACCAAAACCTCTCACAAATATTTTCAATTACTCAAAAATAGCTTTCATATTTTCTAAGGCTGTGGTCCACCCTCTTTGGTGTGTATCAGTGTCACCTGGAGGACTCATTAAAACACATTTTTGGACCCCACCCCCATAATTTCTGATCAGTAGTTCTAGAGTAAAGCCACGAATTTGTATGTCTGACGTGATCCCAGGTGATGCTGATGCTGCTGGCTGGGTGATAAAACCTTGAGAAACACTTTTCTGAGTTATAAAGAGGCACCCTTTTGCCAGGCTCACACCTTTGAAATCTGTAACGATATTTTGTTAACTACTTACTTCTTACTTACTATTTCTCTCTTTGTGCCAGGGACCCCTTCTCTCCTTGTGCTGGGTTTTCCAGAAACTCCAATCATATGCCTTGCACAGTATTGTTATGATTCTGCAGGTCATGATTACAGATGACTTGTCCAAAGCAATGCCTCTGTCCCAAAGAGGAATTTTTTTTTTTTTTTTGCAGGGTGAGGGGGGTAATTTTTTTTCAACTTGAGACAAGAAAAGGGGCATTTTTTTGTCTTTCTAATGCAAGAATCTCAAAATGTGAAATATTTCTTATTTGTTGAACAACTAAAATTCATTTAGTTTTGTAGTTTCCAAATTCTCTAATCTGTTCCACTCTGCTATCATAGTCATTTTTTGTAAGTATGTTGAACGTTCCCACAACCTTCTATGACTCTCCTTAGCCTTATTCTGACATTTAAGGCCCTCCCAAATATGGTCCCAATCAGTCATATAATGTTACTTTTCTCTTACATGCAGGCATCCAATGATTCAACCAAACTGTACCTTTCTTTAATGCCTGTACATACTGGGTCATTTTGCTTTTGATTCTACCTGGGATGAAATGTAGGAGCTGTTGATATCCATGTTTCCTACCATGTGGCAAGGTCTAGCCTGTAGGGCAGAGGATGAGATACTGTGCAAAGAGAAGGAGAGCTGAGAGACCTAAAAAGGTCATTAGAGAGATTAGTTCCAGCCATTCTCGAAGCATTGCTGCACTTCTGTGCCTCCCGTTATTTGGGTAAAGAGCCTAGTGACCTGCTAAAAGTTTTCTTTTCTCCTAACCACCCGGAGCTGGCTTTTTGTTACTTACAACTAAAAATTTGGAACTATAGAGCACCCCTTTCATTGATACTCAATTCATACAAGTTTGTTTCTCTTAAGAAGTTAAAATCATATAGGACCAGGTAGCAAATCACCAAGATTTAGTATACAGTTAAACTGGCTCAAGGGTCCTTGACTCATAAACCATGTTTCTAATAACAGATATTAGGAAGAACAAGCTCTCTTGACCATGTATGGACTGTCCAAGTTCACTATGGCTACCTAGAGACCTGGATATGGAGTCAGTTTCTGGCTGACAGATAGGCAGATGCCCAGGAACTATAAGGACTATTCCAGAAGGAAGGCATGTATATTCTGCAGCAGTTAAGAACTTATGTATGGCTCTTGGAACTTGTCTTGCTTTCTCTTTGTGCCTCTAGAGTGATCAACTGATTCCAGTTTATCTGGGACTGTGCCTATTTTAAAAATAAAAGTCCCACATCCCAAGAATTCCCTCCAAACATGTTATGGATTGAATTGTATCCCCCCAAATTGTGTATCAACTTGGCTAGTCCATGATTCCCAGTATTGTGTGATTGTCCACCTTTTTGCCATCTGATGTGATTTTCCTCTGTGTTATAAATCCTACCTCTATGATGTTAATGACATAGGATTAGTGGTAGTGATCTTAATGAAGCTAGACTCAATCTACAAGATTAGGTTGTGTTTTAAGTCAATCTCTTTTGAGATATAATAGAGAGAAGCAAGTAGAGAGACATGGGGACCTCATAGCACCAAGAAAACCCAAGCCAAACCCATTGCCATTGAGACAATTCCGACTCATAGCTACCTTATAGGACAGAGTAGAACTGCCCCATAAGGTTTCTAAGGAGTGAGTGGTGGATTCAAACTGTCAACCTTTTGGTTAAAAGCTGATCTCTTAATCACTACGCCACCAGGACTCCAACAACTCCCTCAACCCTGGGCAAACCAAGGTGGTTGATTCAACTACTTTGGGCCTACTGTTTACTGAAACAGTGATTCTCTGCCCTTTTCTTTTGTGAAAACTATGGTTTTCCAAAATGGAAGTTTAATAAGAAAACCTGATAGTATTGCTTTCAGGATAGCAGGATATGAGTAAACGTATCTTCCAACAAAAAACTTCAGTAAATTTTCACATTACTGTCCATTCCCGGTACATTATTGATCTGTGGCCATACTATTATAGGTATTGTTTTTGTTTTGTTTTGTTTTCCATATTGAAGGCAATAATTTACAAACCTTAGTCTTTGTTTTTTCAATATTTTCTGTCATAGTTGAAAAATTGTCTTCATCCAGACTGCTGAATGCTAAATTATGTAGAAGCTGAAGATGTTAATGTTTTTCCTGGACTCATTAGTCCCCTCTGTTTTCATAAGTAAATCTTCTCAACTCACTGTTTCATTGGAAGCCATGATTCATGTTAGCATATAAATGGCTGCTAATATGTTTTCCTCTGGCAGTATTTGATTTTTAATAGAACTGTTCTGAACATTAACACCTTAATCTCAAAGGAATTTCTATTAATGGAATTTATAAATCAGTAATTGACCCAAACTGAATCAGTGCTGGTTTTGAACAAAACAGTTTCAGGAGGTTTGTTTGCATTGCAGTCTGATGCAATTACCATTGAAGCAGATATATTGGGTCCTCTCAAAGATACAAAAGGACAGAGTCACCATTCACCAAATATCTGTTGAATGAAAAAAATATGTCAGTGTGACCATCTTGAATATGGAAACCACTGAGAAGTAATTCAGATGTGTGTATTCACAGTCACTCATCATATCTAGGTTAAACTAAGGCGGTGATTTTACATTTCAACCAGCAATACCTTCTCCTTTTCCTCCTCCTCCTTAACTCAACAATTTCTAAGAATGGCACCCTGACTCTTCCAGTTACCCAGGTTTGAAAATGACATCAGTGCTTTTACTCATCCCCTTCCACATCCACAAATCACCAAGTTCTATAGATATCTTTGTGGTAATCACTCCGCTGCAACTATCCTGTTAGGTCATGTTAACTTCATCCTGTACCATTTTCAACAACATCCTATCTGGTGGCCCTGGCCCTTCTTTCTCTACTCTTCAATTCATTGCAACATTATCACCATATTAATTTTTATGAAGTATCATTTGATTATACTAACAACATGCTGAGAAAACATTAATGGCTCTTATTTATCGACTAAATAAAAAAATTTAAAAAACAGTGCATGTAAAACAATTATCCATGAGATATTTTCAAATATAATCAAAATTAAAACTGTATTATTTGCAGCAATTCTACCCAAAGTCATCTCTGACATTTGACTCTGAAGTCTTTTGCTAGCTTCCACCATGGATTTTATGTCAACCCTACAGCACTTTTGCTACCCAACTCCTGAAAATTTCTTGGAAGAAACAATCAACAAAACAAACAAAAAACCCTTGCTGTCAAGTCAATTCTGACTCATAATGACCCTATAGAATAGAGTAGAACTACCCCATAGGATTTCCAAGAAGCAGCTGGTGGATTCAAACTGCCAAACTTTTGGTTAGCAGCTGAGTTCTTAACCACTGTGCCATCAGGGCTCCAGAGGAAACAACACAGTGTAGTAAAATTTGATCTACAGGGAACAATAAACTGGTAGTAATGAAACTAAGCTCCCAAGAGCACTTTCCTTTTTTGTAAATTCAAAACTCCACAGCTGCTAGTTTAATGAATTTGCCCAGCATAGAGTCCTAGTTTTCCATCTTTTGAAAATTTCTATTTACATTAATTTAAGAAATCACATAGTAGAAAGGCAACACAATATGAAACTATGACAAAATCTATGAAAATAAATATTTATAAAAATTAATAAAATTTCTGTAAGATTTTAAACAAGTATGAATTTCAATAACGAAGAAAACCTGAGCCCTAGAGCTTAGCACTATTAGACATTACAAGAAATGGTGAAGTTTCTCCCTCAGTTAGGTTAGAAGAACTTGAGGAACAAAAATAAGAGACAGAAAATAAAAGAAAATCCAAAATCAAGACAGATACATGGCACACACTATAATTGCCACAGATCGTCTGTAGAAGGTGAGATAAAAGAAGCGTTTAATAGCCTCAGACATGGCTTTGTGAAACAGCTATACCTTACCCTTCAGGGCCCCGGTGGCGCAGTGGTTAAGAGCTTGGCTACTAAATGAAAGGTCATCTGTTTCAGCTTATCAGTCACTCTGCAAAAGGAAGATGTGATAGTCTGCTTCCCTAAAGAGTACAACCTTGGAAACCATATGGGGCAGTTCTACTCTGTCCTATAGGGTCATTACGAATCAGAATTGACTCAACAGCAATTTTTTTTCTTTTTAATGCCTTACTCTAAACCTTAAGATATAGATAAAAAGAGGATAGGTAGACAACAGGGGAAGCATTTTGGTGGTGGTGGTTGTTAGGTGCTGTTGAGTCAATTCTGACTCACAGCAACCTGTATACAATAGAATGAAACACTGCTGGGTCCTGTGCCATCCTGACAATCGTTGCTACGCTTGAGCCCATTGTTGCAGCCACTGTGGCAATCCATCTCGTTAAGGGTCTTTCTCTTTTTCTCAGACCCTCTACTTTTCCAAGCGTGATGTCCTTCTCTAGGGATGGGTCACTCCTGATAACATGTACAACGTATGTGAAATGAAGTCTCACCATCCTCTCTTCTACAGAGCATTCTGGCTGTACTTCTTCCAAGACAGATTTGTTCATTCTTTTGGCAGTCCATGGTATATCGAATATTCTTCACCAACACTGTAATTTAAAGGTATAAATTCTTCTTCAGTCTTCTTTATTCATAGTCCAGCTTTAGCGTGCGTATGAGGCGATTGAAAACACCACAGCTTGGGTCAAGTGCACCTTAGTCTAAACTGAGATCTTTGCTTTTAAACACTTTAAAGAGATCTTTTGTGGCAAATTTGCCTAATGGAATGTGTCATTTGATTTCCTGACTGCTGTTTCCATGGGTGTTGATGGTCGATCCAAGTAAAATGAAATCCTTGACAACTTCATTATTTTCTCCTTTTATCATGATGTTGCTTATTGGTCAAGTTGTGAAGGATTTTTTTTTCTTTATGTTGAGGTGTAATCCATACTGAAGGCTGTAGTCTTTGATCTTCAGCAGTAAATGCTTCAAGTCCTCTTCATTTTCAGCAAGCAAGGTTGTGTCATCTGAATAATGCAGGTTGTTAATAAGTCTTCCGCCAGTCCTGATGCCCCATTCTTCTTTATATAGTCCAGCTTCTTGGATAATTTGCTCAGCATACAGATTGAATAGGTACAGTGAAAGGATACAACCCTGATGCTTACCTTTCCTGACTTTAAACCACACAGTATCCCTTGTTCTATTTGAATGGCTGCCTCCTGATCTATGTACACATTCCTCATGAACACAGCTAAGTGTTCTGGAATTCCCATTCTTTGTAATGTTATCCATAATTTATTATGACCCACAGTTGAATGTCTTCGCATAGTCAATAAAACAAAGGTCAACATCTTTCTGGTATTCTCTGCTTTCGGCTAGGATCCATCTGACATCAGCAATGATATCCCTTATTCCACAACCTCTTCTGAATCCTGCTTGAATCCATGACCTCTTCTGAATCCGGCCTGAATTTCTGGCAGTTCCCTGTCAATGTACTGCTGCAACTGCTTTTGAATGATCTTCAGGAAAATTTTACTTGAGTGTCATATAAATGGTATTGTTTGGTAATTTCTGCATTTGGTTGGATCATCTTTCTTTGGAATAGGTATAAATATGGATCTCTTTCAGTTGGTTTGCCAGGTAGCTGTCTTCCACATTTCTTGGCATAGACAAGTGTGTACTTCCAGCGCTGCATCTGTTTGTTAAAACATCTCAATTGGTATTCTGTCAATTCCTGGAGCCTTGTTTTTTTTTTGCCAATGTCTTCAGTGCAGCTTGGACTCCTTCCTTCAGTACCATCGGTTCTTCATCATATGCTACCTCCTGAAATGTATTCTACCCCCTGTATTCTTTTTGGTACAGTGACTCTGTGTATTCCTTCCATCTTCTTTTGATGCTTCCTGCGTCATTCAGTATTTTGCCCATAGAATCTTTCAATATTGCAGCTCGAAGCTTGAATTTTTCTTCAGTTCTTTCAGCTTGAGAAATGCCAAGCATGTTCCTGTCTTTTGGTTTCCTAACTCTAGGTTTTTGCACATGTCATTATAATACTTTACTTTATCTTCTTGGGTTGCCCTTTGAAAGCTTCTGTTTAGCTCTTTTACTTCATCATTTCTTCCATTTGCTTTAGCTACTCCATGTTCAACAGCAAGTTTCATAGTCTCTCCTGACATCCATTTTGGTCTTGTCTTTCTTTCCTGTCTTTTCAATGACATCCTGCTTTCTTCATGTATGATGTCCTTGATGTCATTCCACAACTTGTCTGGTCTTCAGTCATTAATGTTCAATGTGTCAAATTTATTCTTGACATAGTCTCTAAATTCAGGTGGAATATACTCAAGGTCGTAGTTTGGCTCTAACGGACTTGTTCTAATTTTCTTCAGCACAACTTGAACTTGCATATGTGGAATTGAAGGTCTGTTCTGCAGTCGGCCCCTGGTCTTGTTCTCACTGATGATATTGAGCTTTTCCATAGTCTCTTTCCACAGATGTAGTTGATATGATTTCTGTGTACTCTATCTGGTGTGGTCCACGTGTATTGTGTCCATTTATGTTGTTGAAAAAAGTATTTGCAATGTGATCTCCACCATCATTTCTATCACCAGAGCCATATTTTCCAACTACCGACACTTCTTAGTTTCCAACTTTTGAATTCTAACACCAGTAATTATCAATGCATCCTGATTACATGTTTGATCCATTTCAGGCTGAAGAAGTTGGTAAAAATCTTCAGTTTCTTCATCTCTGGCCTTAGTGGTTGATACGTAAATTTTAATAACGGTCGTATTAACTGGTCTTCCTTTCAGGTGTATGATTATAATCCTACCACTGACAGTGTAGTACTTCAGGATAGACATTGAAATGTTCTTTCTGATGATGAATGCAATGTCATTCCTCTTCAAATTGTCGTTCCCAGATAGTAGACCATATGACTGTCTGATTCAAAATGGCCCATACCAGCCCATTTCAGCTCACTAATGCCTAGGATATGGATGTTTATATGCTCCATTTCATTTTTGACAATTTCCAACTTTCCTAGATTCATACTTCATACATTCCATGTTATGGTTATTAATGGATGTTTGCAGCTGTTTCTTCTCATTTTGAGTCATGCCATATTGGCAAATGAAGTTCCCAAAAGGTAGAAAATAGGGGAAGCATTTTGGTGGAGGAAAATATATATAGGTAAGAAAAGAGTGACAAGACTGGTCTGCTCAGAGGACTTGGGAATGTAGTATTAATCATGGGTGACTTTGGAAGCCATGTTGAAGTTTAGAAACAACAACAAAAAAATGGAGTTGAGTGCAATCTTAAAATTTATTTACTCTAATTTTCGATAGTAATATTGTCATCAGTAACACTGATGACAGGAAGTCATCTTATCTCAATCTGAATGCTTCCAAAGACCTAGCCTGTTCCATTGCTGGAGAAATCTCCAGTTCCTTTAAAGAAAGCTTTCTAAAAATAAGAATGAGTTCAAAAAGGGAATGAGTTGCTGTAGCGGAATCATTGGTACTCACCAAACCTTCTATCACCCCCTCCACATTTCCAAGTTGCTTGCATTCAGGTGGAGCCATTTAACTTATTCTTGGCAAAGCAAAGAGATGGACTCAGCATCTAGATGTTTCTCTCCTTGGGCAGCGTCTTTGCGGATGAAATCCGTTGAGATGGGAGCACAACCCAGAAGCAACCTAGATCACTGAGTCACTATATGGAGCAATATTCTCTCCAGAGTGCTTTGCTGTGTTAGGTGAGGATTTGTCATGCTGCATTGCAGTTCAACTTCTTCCTCTGCCCAGTAATGGTCCTCTGTCTCCATTTCACAGATGTTGGTTGCTCCCTAATAAACATCTTGTACCCCAAACCAAACCTGAGTCAAAAGTCAAAGTCAAAAAACTTGCAAGAATTTGAAACTGGTCTTCAAGGATATATTGGGAATTGCATGCCCTAGGAGCAAGCTCACGCTGGTGACTAGCAATTACATTTGTACCTATTACCTGATGAAACAGTAGTAAGTAATGCTGGATTCAGAAAACTTAGGTTTGAATCCTGGCTCTGTCACCCCCTAGATCAGTGGTTCTCAACTGGAGATGAATTTGTCCCACCAGACATTTTACAATGTTTGGAGATACTTTTGATTTTCACACCTTGGAAGGAGAGGGAAATGTTAGTGGTATATAATTGAAAGAGGCAAAGGATGCTGCTGAATATCCTACAATTTACAAGAAAGCCCCTGCCACAATAAAATCTGGCCCAAAATATCAACAGTGCTGAGGCTGAGAAACCTTGCCATAGATGAATAACAGTGTGACTTAGTTACCCTTGCTAAGTGTATTAGTTTCCTAATGCTGCTGTAACAAATTACCACAAATTTGGGGCTTAAATGTAGTCTCTTACATTTCTAGAAGCCAGAGTACAAAATCAGTTTCACTTGACTGAAGTCAATGTGTTGTCAAAGATGGTTCCTTCTGGTCTAGGGAAGAACTGTTTCCTTCCTTTTCCAGCTTCTAGAGGTCACCTATATCATGACCCCTTCCTTGCATTATTCCAAAATCTATTTCCAACATTACATCTCCAACTCTGTGTCTCTTACTCTACTGCTTCCCATTTATAAGTACTCTTTTGATTGCATTAGGCCCACTTGGATAATCCAGGATAATCCCTCCATTTTAAGGTTCATAACTCAATTACATCAGTAAAGTCCCTTTTGCCATATAAGGTAATGTATTTACAGGTTTCAGGGATTAGGATGTTGTTACCTTGGGGAGGAGAAGCATTTTCTGTCTGCCACAAAGTCTGAGTTCTTCCATCTGTAATGTGGAGATAATGATAGTACACTACTTCCTAAGGTTATTATGGGTATAAGAAGAGTGATTATATGTTTAACTTTTAACAGTACATCTTGCACATAATTATAGCTAACATTATTGTGCCCTTACAAATATTATTTAACTAAGGCTATGATAGAAATAGGGACCACATCATTTATATCATAGCATTTTAGCCCTAACCTCCAGAGCTTTTTACACAGTAGAAGATGCAGAAAGTGCTTCCATATTTCCAGGGTGCTTCTAGCATGCCTCTTGCTTTGGCAGAGTGAAAGATTTCAGCTGGTACATCTTATTACATGGGTGGTCAAGTTATTGAACTTTGTTGACAAAGGGTTGGATTTTCCAGCAAGATGGAGCTTCATTGAAATTCTTCAGAGACTGAAAATTCAATAATCTTTCTCACAAAGCACTGCATGAGCAGGGCTGATTAGGCAATTGCTTTCTCATTCTATTTATTTTGCTAAAAGCATTGTTACTTTGTGTTTGGTACAAAAAGACAATCATTAAATGAGCATTCACTATAGATGATTAAGCAGAAAATTTTAAAGGTGCACTAGCTCCTTTCTCAAGGCCTAATTGAGGGCTTGAAAAGGGGGAAAAAACATTATTTAGTATTCTGGTCTGAAATATGGAAAGTATGATGCTAGCAAATACTTTCCAGCTTATTTCTTTCAGAGCTTTGAGCTTCTTATTTACTCAAATATGCTTCTTATCCACTATTTCCTTGCCTTCTCTCTTCTCTCTTATACTGCTCAACTCTCCTTCTATACTACCACTTCTCTCTAGAAAAAATTAACTTCTGCTGAACAGAATATACAGTTGTGCCCAATGAGCCTCACATTTCTCTGATTAAACCCACCATAATTATTGTAATTGAGAGCATATAGTATCCAATATCTAATACCTGGTTACACTACTGTCATAGCTCTAGAAATCTGTATTACCACTTATGTCTTAATTACTGTGTGGTGCCTTAACAGAAAGACCGCAAGCTGGTGGTTTTAAAGAACAGAAATTATTTTATCACACTTCAGGAGATTAGAAGTCTAAAGTCAGGGTGTGGCACTAGGGAGAGGTCCTTTCTTGTCTATTTAAGCTTCTAGTAGCTGCCAGCAATCGTTGGGGGTTCCTGGGTCTGTAGATGCATCTGTCTCCATTGTCTGTCTTCCTCTTGCCTCTGTATCTCTCTCTATTCTGCTCTTTTTACAAAGAAGTGATTAGGTTTAGGACCCACCCTATACTGATGTGACCTCATTCACATGAAACAAGAAAACCCTCTATTTCCAAACAAAGTTATACTTACAGATGCCAGGTTTAAGATTTCAATACTTATTTTGGGAAGGAGGGGTTCACAATTCAACTTATAACAACATATAAGTAAAATATTAGGATATGACTAAGAAATCGTTTATCCATGTACAAGCCCAATCTCTCCCTCTTTCTCTAATTTTACATTCTGGCAGAAATAGGCTTTGTCACAGTGGCTTTCTGTAGAGTATATCACTAACCTGGCTTTTCTATTCAGGCAGATATTTTTCTGTTTGTTTAGTTCAACTACCTAGAAGAGTGTCAAGCACATAAAATTTCTCAGTACATACTGGCTGAGTAAATGCATGAATGAATCTTGACTGTAAAAACAGGTAAAACATGCCCTGTTCAGATGTCTATCTATAGTAGTAAATTAATGGGGTTCTTTAACTTGAGTCCTCATGAAGATAAGAAATACATTAACTGAAAATGACAGTTTAGACTGAGAAAAGAAAGCTAAGTATATGTTGCTATTTCATATTTTATGATAAATGATATTTAAGAAAAATGATATTTAATTTAACTTAAAAATTATATTTAATTTAATGACATTTAAGAAAAATTCTGGGATTCTGATAGAAAACTTGCACTTCTCTTACTTAAGAAACCCTTGTAAAATCTTTATTAGATATTCCTAAGAATCTCCTTTCTAGTCCGGTTCAGATTCCTCAGTCCACATTTAAGATGTTGACAAGGCAATGCTTTCTCTGAAGGCTCTAGGTAAAGATTTCTGCTTGTTTCTTCCAGCTTCTGGCACCCCTAGACATTTCTTGGTTTGTGGCAGCTTAACTCCACTCTCTGCCTTCCTCTTCACATGGCTGTCTTCTCTCTGTGTCTTTATCTCTGTGTTTCTTCTATTCTTTTTATAAGATCACCAGTCGTATTGAATTAGGGTTCACCCTACTCCAGTATGACCTCAGGTGAACTTAATTATTTGCAAAGATACTATTTTCAAATAAAGTCGAATGTCAACACATCTTTTTTGGGGAACACAATTCAACCCATAATAGTATCAATGGGTGGTCTGAGAGACTGGATGGCGTATACAGTGTAAAATGACAAGCATAATGGACAGTGCCTTCCTTGTGACAGGTAGGATAGAAATGCATTGCAGGACAGCTTCACTGTGAGCCAAGACATGGAGATTGCAGGCAGGGAAGACAGAGACTGCACCTCAAGACTCCGGAGACCACTTCAACTGCTAAAACAATACTGGAGGCAGCTGGAAAACCACCACAGCTGACAGGCTCTGACAGGCCAGTCTGGCTTGCTGCTGTGAGAGCTGAACTTGCTGTCTTTGAGCAAAGGCTCCAGACCAATCATAACTACAGAATGCCGTGAAGAAAACAGTAATGTGCATTGTGGGTAGTAGCTGAGCCAGGCCCAAAAGAAAACTAATATGTACTTAATTTTAATCCAATAAGCTGAAAAACAAGAGAGTTTAATATGCTCTGCTCTACTATGCTCTTTTTCTACATAACTGGCTGTGCTATGCAAAATCATAAAATAGGCAATCGTTGTATTCCACACACAGAGCCTGCTGTTTCGTTTTCATTGGCCCATATTCCTTTCCCACTTTGGAACCTCATTCCCTCATGAAGTTTTCTTCTTTACCTTCCTTGAAAGATCCCACTCTCAGGTTGTTTATGGGAAAGAATCAGTTATTAGTCATGCACACCCTCCTGTGAATTTGAGTTGATTGTTTCCCCTTATTCAAGGGAATCTGAATTTTAAACTGTAGTTCTACTGGTGCCAGTGAAATGCTCTATCATAGGATAAAAATTCTAGAATCAGACGGTACTTAGAGGCTTCTTGTTCTAAGAATTTCAGGCAAAAGGGATCAAACAGAAGAAAATTTTGTGGAAAGAATATACACAGGTTTTCCCACAGGCACTAAAGACCAGACACAGTCACTCATCTAAGGATACATTTCGTGGTGGTGGTTGTCAAGAGGATGCTGATCCCTCTTCAGCCTTGTCAGCCACACATCCATACCAAGAGTTAATGCAATGTTGAGGGTCTCACATTTGAAAATAAAGGCAACAATAAACATTATACATTCCTCTGCTCTGGCTCTTGATGGTCATATGCCACATCTCCCACCAGAAAAACCAAAGGAGTTGGGGCATGGGGATAAATATAGCTTATTTATTTCTTTACCACCAAGGTCAAGCACTGAGCCTGCCACCTGTTGTTGTTTTGTGCCATCCAGCTGATTCTGACTCATAGTGGCCCTATTTAGGGCAGAGTAGAACTGCCCCATAGGGTTTGCTAGGCTGTACATCTTTACAGAAGCACATCACCAGGTCTCTTCTCCTGCAGAGCAGCTGGTGAGTTCAAACCCCTAATCTTTCAGTTAGCAGTTGAATGCTTAACCGTTGCACCACCAGGACTCCTGCCACTTGTTAGGTACTTGATAATAATAGCTAAGTTTTTGAGTTTTGACTCATACTAGGCACTTTCATCCCCACAGCTATCCTTTGAGGAAAGTACTATTATCAATCCATTTTACCGGTAAAGAGAGGAGCAGAAGATTCAAACTACTTCTCCACAGTCTCCTGGCAGCAAAGATAGGATTGGAGCCCAGATCTTGTGACTCCAGAGTCCATATGCTTAACCACTACATTATTTCTCTCCAATACTTATTGACTGAAAGAAAGAAAAATAATAAAAGATAGTTATACATATACATGTCCACAAATTATTTCATTTGTTTTCCCACCTTTTTGAAAATATATATAAGTTAATGTTTGAACAGAACAGAACCCATTGCTGTTGAATCAATTCCAGGTCATAGCAACACTATAGGACAGAGTAGAACTGCCCCATAGGGTTTCCAAGGAGTGGCTGGTGGATTGAAACTCTACCTTTTGGTTAGCAGACAAACACTTAATCACTACGCCACCAGAGCTCCATTAATGTTTGAGTATGGAATAATTTCATGGAATAAAAAAAGAAATAGAACAATAATAAAAAAAATAGCTATAGATTTGTGCAACAATCTTTTCTACTAGCAATACACAGAGGCTACCATACAGTACACATTTAAAAACTGCAGTTTATAGTGATTTTTTTCTAGAGAGGCTAGCTGAAAGTGAAGGGTCCAGAGAAAATACTTCGTAAAGAATAATTTTCTATGGAGAATTTCTTGGACTAGATAGGTAGGTCATCCATTGAGCACCACCCTGCCTGGCTTGGTGCTCAGAGGGTGTCAGAAGTTAACAATAGATACGAGGTTAATGTGCCACTCTCCTTGGACATTTGCTATAGCAGCAACATACACGCTATGCCTTTGTGTGTGTGTGTTTTTTTTTCTTTTTTTAAACACTACACATGACAGGTGATGTACATATATGCTCATTAAATCCAAATAAATTTTGTAGGAAAATAAAACAAAATAATAATTCATAATTGCTGTCACTGTGAAAAGTAGCTCAGTACTGCTCATTGTCTTAGTCGTCTAGTGCTGCTATAACAGAAATACCACAAGTGGATGGCTTTAACAAAGAGAAGTTTATTCTCTCCAGTCCAGTAGGCTACAAGTCCAATATCAAGGCGTCAGCTCCAGGAGAACACTTTCTCCGTTGGCTCTGGAGAAAGGTCCATGTCATCAATCTTCGCTTGGTCAGGGAGCATCTCTGCGCAGGAACCTAAGGTCCAAAGGACACGCTCTGCCCCCGGCACTGCTTTCTTCGTGGTATGAGGTTCCCATGTATCTCTGCTCGCTTCTGTCTTTTATATCTCAAAAGAGATTGGCTTAAGACACTATCCAATCTTGTAGACCTCATTAGTATAACCTCATCATAGTGATAGAGTTTACTACACATGAGGAAATCACATATAACTTCATCATAGTGATAGATTTTACAACACATAAGGAAATCACATTAGATTACAAAATGGTACACAATCATACAATACTGGGAATCATCACTCAACCAATTTGACAGATATTTTTGGGAGACACAATTCAATCCATGACAGTCATTTTGCATAGACACAGCTTAAATAGGAGCTGTACAGGTTATGCTCTGATCCAAGCCTTCTAGTTGTACTGTTACTACCCTTTCTCTTTTCCCACTCAGGGAAGCATATCCAAATGTAACCGGAGTGAGAGAGATGTTGCTATAGGGGTAGCCTTGAATTTCATTACTATTTAAAATATATACATATACCCACAAAGACACAGTTGGACTTTGGAAATTCAACTACTAATGATAGTTAATTATATGTAGTATTCCTCATAACTGAAAGCAGCTTTGGTGGCACAGTGGTTAAGTGCTTAGCTGCTAATCAACAGATCAGTGGTTCGAACACACCAGCCACTCCATGGGAGAAAAATGTGGCAGTCTGCTTCTGTAAAGATTACAGACTTGGAAAACCTATGGGGCAGTTCTACTCTGTCCTATAGGGTCACTATGAGTCAGAATCAACTTGAAGGGAACAGGTTTGTTTCTCATAACTGACTAAGATGTACTATCGTGTTATGATGCCTGACTGAGAACTGCTGTATAGGAAATCATTCAAGACTTCAATACCTTCTACCAAAGGAATGGGTCTCTTTATATGAACAAATCTACCTTGGAAGAAGTACAGCCAGAATGCTCCTTAGAAGCGAGGATGGTAAGACTTCATCTCACTTACTTTGGACATGCAATCACCAGGACCAGTCCCTGGAAAAGGACATCATGCTTGGCAAAGTAGAGGGTCAATGAAAAAGGGGAAGACTCTCAATGAGATGGATTGACACTGTGGCTGCAACAGTGAGCTCAAACATAGCAATAATTGTGAGGATGGTGCTGGACCAGGCAACATTTTGTTCTGTTGTGCATAGGGTCACTATGAGTTGGAACCACGTCAATGGCACATAACATAACAAGCATAGTTAGGGGAGAGAAATACATTTGGGGAAAAGAGATCTATTTCTGGCCCATGGAAGTTACAAGATACATGAGACTGTCTAGCTCTTGAATGCCTAAAACCATAGTAGGTCTTGTTTCCCTGCTCTTCCCTGCTCTGAGAGCAGTTTGAAGCCAGAGTTCTGCTGGATCTTCTCTCATAATAAATATTATAATGACCCACCAACCCAGTAGTGATCAGAGTGATGAAGTGTTGTATATTTGTACATTTTCAAATAATTGAAGTTTACTTCTGGTATCAATACTTAAAAAAAAAAAAAAAAAACAGTGATCAAATATTTCTGAATTTCATTCTCAAATATAAAATGCTAATCTTAACATTTTTCCTTGACTACTCAGAGTCAATATTATGAACATTCATTCTCCACAGTGTGTTCTGTAGGCATTTCTGAATTTTCTTATATTCTCCTCTGGCTCACAGTCATTATGTCTTACTACTATCAGGGTGCCTGTCTCCAGTGGAAATTTTGCTGGCAAAGCTACAAAGACATACCATTGCATAGGAATACTCCAAACTGAGATACTTGGCTGGAACAGAATAGCTAACCCCTGTTTGAATCAAACTCCATGTTGTTAACTAGACTTCGTTTTGAATCAGACTTCAGCTTGACCAAATCCTCTGCCTCTGCATTCCTGACAATGTAGCCCACAACTTCTCAAAACTTTAACCACTCTTAGAAAATAAGGGTTTGGGTGAGAATGTGATTGTTCCAGGAAGGTTTTGCTAATTATAAGAGAGATTATGCTGTTGGTGATCTCTCACTGTTCCTCCCTGGATTGCTAATGCTAAGAGAGATTATGATGTTGGTGGTTTCTCAACGCTCCTCCCCATTTTACCCTTAGTTATGCACTGTCACGTGTTTACCTTCTCCATCTTACCATGTAAAAATCTCACCTCTCCCTCAAAAGGTGAGATCACTTGGTAGACACCTCTCTTCCCTGTGTTTCCTCAATTCGCAAATTGTATTACCCTCAATAAATCTCTTTGCTTTTACTTTAACAGAAGTGAGCATTCTTACTCTTCTACATTTCTTGGTGTCAGATACAAGGGATTTTGAAGGTGCATTGCCTTTGGTGGTCCCTGGGACATCAAGGACTTGGGCTTCTGATATCAAGCAGAGATGCTTGGGCTCACTACCTCCTTGGATTCCCAAGAGTCATCTCAGGTAAGCAGTCTCTCGAATCTGAGCTCTGCTTACTTTGCATGACACTCTTTGAGATTTACTGTTGGACTTCTTCTTCACTTTCATTTTCAGTTTATGTTCTAAACATTTTGACAAGGTTGTTGCCAAGTTAAGTTGGTAAGGCTGTCACCGCAATTCTCCTAGGTCTAATAAGCCACAATAACTTAGGGCATGGGTTGACTGGTAAAAGCCAATAGGATAGTTGCCTGCCACTGAGCAGTTCTCCTGCAAGGTGGTTAAAGTCTCCTGTGACTTTAACCAATAAGGATAAGCCAGGTCATGGGCCGGGTGAGTGCACTCAGCGGCCTGCCAGCTGTAAGAAAATTCTCTAACAACAAAAGGCACACATTGGCTTAAGCAAAACCTAGTCCCAACCTTGTGGCAAGAACCCCTGATAAGACTTTATCTGACTTTGGGAGAATCAGGTTATAGTCCATTAAGTTTGAACTCGTCTTTTCTTTTTAAAGCACACATTCAGGTCTTAGTGCACCATTAAGTTTTGGGTGCACGTTAAGTCTCATAGTACCTGTTGTTCACTGTTTTAGTAGGATAGGTAATGCCAGTTCTAGGGACTCAGCAGAGCTGCCTTCAGGCACCCCAACGGCTTACATGAACAAATATCTTGGCCCTCCTACTTGCTTGTTTTTAGATTACTGGCATGCTTGTATTAAAGACAGTTTAGTAAATCAGTGGCCACTGTGGACTCTTTTTGAGCTGAATAAGCTAATTTTTCTGCACAGTAAATTAGAAAAGAAAGCTTCCGAATTTGGCAACCACAATGGGATACCTACTTTGACTGGTATGTAGAAGCCTCCAAAAGACATAAGTAAAAAGAAAAAATGGCTTCCATGCAAGATAGTATTTCTACAATAACTAGGCAACAAAAAGAAATGCAGTGTCAAGTGCTTGCCCCTCCACTGGCTAGTTCTTCTTTGTATCCCTCTCTACTCTCTTATTTGCCTACAAACACTCTCTCTGAACTCCTTTTCTACTACAGAGCCTTCTAAAAAACAATTAGAGATACCGGTTTCTGTTACAGCCCCTGAGATGCCTTTTAAGATAAGGTATCCAGAAGAACAAATAAAACTCCCCAGGTTACCTTTTCCCCTCGGTCTAAAACAGAACCTTGTACAATTGTAAAGGAGTTTCCTAAGCCTCCTGAAGATCTCTAGAAACTCATCTGGGAATTTATCATCAATTAATACATATGTTGATAGCAACAAGGGACATTCAAAGGTGCATGGAGGAGGCCAACTGGAAAAATCCAGAAAGAGCTTTAACTGTAAGACTCCATATTCCTGGTATAGAATTAAAGCCATCATTAAATTACTCACAGAATCTATTTCAAAATTTTCCCCCAGAAAAATAGACTGGGCAAAAGTTCAACATTGTAAACAAGAAAAGGATAATTATAGGGACTACTTGAACAAACTTTTTGCTGCACTCTCAGGCTTAAATATAACAGAACATGGAGTGAAATAGCTTTCAACTCCATATTCCTAAATGGACTTTACCCTGAAGTATCTGAGCTAGTAAAACATCACAGACTGGACTGGGAAGCAGTTCCCAACCCTGCAAGGAATTTCATTTGACTCTTGGGAGACCAAGGATCCCTAGTGGCACAGTGGTTAAGAGCTCAGCTACTAACCAAAAGGTTGGCAGTTCGAATCCACCAGCCACTCCTCGGAAACTTTATGGGGCAGTTCTACTCTGTCCTATAGGGTGGCTATGAGTCGGAATCAACTTAATGGAAACAGGTTTGGTGTTTTGGTCTGGGAGACCAAAGTTTCAACCTATTCTTAACATCCTTGATAAATGAGCCTGGATTTCTCCCTTACTGGGACAGTGGTTTGGGGTTCATATTCAAAAACACTATAAGCTAAAATAATTTGGAATTTCAGTGATCACTTTGGGAAAATGAGTTGTCATCTGCTTTGTCTTTTTTTCCTTCCACTTTGCTAAAATGAGTTCCCATTTGTGTTGTCTTTTCTTGCCTCTTGGGTAATTTTTGTTTAGTGCACAGGGTTGTGGGAGGGTCTCAGAACTCTCCTTCTAAGACTCTAGTAAGTTAATAAGTTTTCTATAGAGTTTATTTTCTCTTGAATTAGGTCAATGTTGCCAAAGAATTGTTGTATACATTTTAAGAAACTGGGTTGTTCATGTTATGCGGTATTCTATAAGCCTGGTCTTTTAGTTGGCTTCACAGGCAGGTGAGTTTATATGGTTTTCTGTCTCATTTTGTTCTGAGAGTTTGCCTCTGGTCTAGAGAGTAGTGTCTGAGTTTCTATCTTCTATCAGGTTGAAGGCCATGGGTGGTGCTTTTCACAAAGCTGTCTAAAATCTCAGTTATTTTCTCTTCCAAGAAAAACTACTTCTTGTGCCTGGGCTTTCAGTAACTACTCTGAGAAACTAATGCAAATTAATTCGTGAAAAGTCCACTGGAAAAAAAAATATGGATTGTTTATTTTGATTGGTGTATCAAGGCCTCAAAAAGATAAATTATTCTTTGGAAATCAATTTGGCACTTCCTTAAAAAGCAGAAATATAAGTACTATACGATCCAGCAATCCCACTCCTTTGAACATATCCTAGAGAAATAAGAGCTGTCACCTGAATAGATATATGCACACCCATGTTCATTGTAGCAAAAGGATGGAAACAACCTAGGTGCCCATCAACGGACAAATGCATAAACAAATTATGGTACGTTCACACAATGGAATACTATGCAACAATAAAGAACAATGATGAATCCGTGAATGGTCTTATATCATGGAGGAATCTGGAAGGCATTATGCTGAGTGAATTTAGTCAGTCACAAAAGGACAAATATTGTATAAGACCACTGTTATAAGAACTCAAGAAAAGGTTTAAACAGAAGAAAACATTCTTTGATGGTTATGAAGGTGGGGAGGGAGGGAGAGGATTGTTCACTAACTAGATAGTAGACAAGAATTATCTTAGGTGAAGGGAAGGACAGCACACACTACAGGAGAAGTCAGCACAACTGGATTAAACCAAAGCTAAGAAGTTTCTTGAATACAACCAAACACTTTGAGGGACAGAGTAGAAGGGGCAGGGGTCTGGGGACCATGATTTCAGGGGACATTTAGGTCAATTGGCATAACAAAGTTTATTAAAAATATGTTCTGCATTCCACTTTGGTGAGTGACGTCTGGGGTCTTAAAAGCTAACGAGCAGCCATCTAAGATGCATCAATTGGTCTCAACCTACCTGGAGTAAAGGAGAATGAACAGCAAAGACACAAGGAAACTATTAGCCCTAGAGAGAGAAAGGTCCACATAAATCAGAGACTGCATCAGCCTGAGACTGGAAGAAATAGATGGTGACCAGCTACCACCAATGACGGCCCTGACAGGGAACACAACAGAGTCCCTGATGGAGCATGAGAAAAGTGGGGTGCATAACTCAGATTCTAGTAAAAAGACCAGACTTAATGGTCTGATGAGACTGTAGGATCCCCAGAAAGCACAGCCTCCGGACTCTCTGTCAACCCAGAACTAAAACCATTCCCGAGGCCAACTCTTCAGACAAAGATTAGACTGGACTATGGGACATAAAATGATACTGTGAAGAGTGTGCTAATTAGCTCAAGTAGATACATGAGACTAAATGGGCAGCTCCTGTCCTGAGGTGAGATGAGAAGGCAGAGAGGGTCAGGAGCTGGTTGAGGGGACATGGAAAATCAGGGGTGGAAGGGAAGAGTGTGCTGTCACAGTATAGGGAGAGCAATTAGGGTCACATAACAACATATGTAGAAATTTTTGTATGAGAGACTATCTTTAATTGTAAACTTTCACTTAAAGTACAACAATAAATTAAAAAAAGACAAATTATTCTAAATTACTTCTCTATAGGAGCCTATAAAGTATGCAAGAGGTAGGGTTATAAAAATAAATAAATAAATAAATAAATAAGAGATAGAGTTATGAAGATTTAATAATTTCCTGCCTCTGCTATTCCTAATAATATTATGTACTACCAGATGATGATATTAAATTAGAATTGGTTTAATGATAAATAAACACTCGAATAACTTTAAGAGTCCAAATATTTCCAAGAATTAATGAAAGCAAATTTGTTCTGACAAAGGTTTATATGTTCTGTAGTATGTCAATCCTAAAAGAAAAATCTTTTTAAGTTAACTTGAACTAGATATTATATGAAATTTGTCTTATTTAAGGAAAAGGGAGGCATAGCACAAGCCTAGGCAGGAAAAAGGCTAGCCAAGAACTAATGAGTTCATTTGCAAAGTTGCTAAAGAGATTTAGTATTTACTGGATAGATAAAAAATTATGATAAAGAGAAGGCAAAACTGTTTATCAAGAGAATAGTAAAAGGGAATAAAATTGGTTATCTTTTGTCTTTCAAAATACATAGGCCAGATTAAACATATGTATATGAAATGGGATGACTAATTCTTGTCTTTGACCATAAGCCACAAGATAGAGAGGGTGGGACAGGATCAGGTCTCCTGGGCCCTGGGCTCTGAGGACATGCAACTGCAGGGAAGCTTTTGAAGGACCCCTCTCAACCAGATAAAGACATTTTAAGATAAGAGAAAATAAGAAAAATGTTGTCTTACTATACTTATCAGAAATTGGGTGGATCCCCATCACAAAAGAACTGTAAACAAGTTTTCTCTATTGTAGAGGAGTTCTAAGAAGCCAAAAGTTAGAGATTACAATGAGACACACTTGAAATGACCTGGGAAAATGTTTCCAACCTATCCAGAGACATAAGGCTATATCTATATCAATGAAGTTGTTGGGTTAAGCAGAGACTTTGTAATTTCCAAAACCAGTTGATAAGATCTTAAAAGGCTAAAGTTAGATAATTGAATATGCTTTTCTATATATATATATTTGTTGTTGTTGTTGTTAGGGGCTGTTGAGTCGGTTCTGACTCATAGCAAGCCCATGAACAGAACAAAACACTGCCCAGTGCTGCACCATCCTCAAGATTATCGTTATGCTTGAGCCCATTGCTGCAGCCACTGTATCAGTCCATTTCCTTGAGGGTCTTCCTCTTTTTCACTGACCCTCTACTTTACCAAGCATGATGTCATTCTCCAGGGACTCATCCCTCCTTATAACATGTCCAAAGTACATGAGATGAAGTCTCACCAACCTTGCTTCCAAGGAGCACTCTGGCTGTACTTCTTCCAAGACAGACTTGTTCATTCTTCTGTCAGTCCATCATATATTTATTCAATATTCTTCGCCAACACCATAATTCAAAGACATCAATTCTTCTTCAGTCGTCCTTATTCATTGTCCAGCTTTTGCAAGCATATGAGGTGATTGATAACATCATGCCTTGACAGGTGTACATTACGCCTCAAAGGGTACCTTTGCTTTTGAGCATTTCAAAGAGATCTTTTGCAGTAGATTTGTCCAATACAATGCATCGTTTGATTTCTTGACTCCTGCTTCCATGGACATTGATTGTGAATCTAAGTAAAATGAAATCCTTGACAAATATTTTCTCCGTTTATCATGATGTTGCTTACTGATCCAGTTGTGAGGATTTTTGTTTTCTTTATATTGAGGTGTAATCCATACTGAAGGCTGTAGTCTTTGAACTTCGTCAGTAAGTGCTTCAAGGCCTCTTCACTTTCAGTAAGTAAGGTTGTGTCATACATATCTCAGGTTGTTAATGAGTCTTCCTCAAATCTTGATGCCACATTCTTGTTCATATAGTCCAGCTTCTCAGATTATTTTCTTACAACATACAGATTGAATAAGTATGGTGAAAGGATATAACCCAGATGCACACCTTTCCTGATTTTAAACCACACAGTATTCCCTTGTTCTGTTCAAATGATTGCCTCTTGGTCTATGTACAGGTTCTGCATGGGCACAATTAAGTGTTCTGGAATTCCCATTCTTCACAATGTTATCCATAATTTGTTATGATCCACACACTTGAATGCCTTTGCAGAGTCAATAAAACACAGGTAAAAACCTTTCTGGTATTCTCTGCTTTCAGCCAAGATCCATCTAAAATCAGCAATGATATCCCTAGTTCCACATCTTCTTAACGAATCCAGCTTGAATTTCTGGCAGTTCCCTGTCAATGTACTGCTGCACCCATTTCTGAATGATCTTCAGCAAAATTTTACTTGTGTGTGATATTAATGCCATTGTTTGAAATTTCTGCATTCTGTTGGATCACCTTTCTTCAGAATAAGAACAATTATGGATCTCTTCCAGTCGGTTGGCCAGGTAGCTGTCTTCCAAATTTCTTGGCATAGACAAGTGAGCATCTCCAGCACTGCATCTGTTTGTTGAAACATCTCAATTGGTATTCTGTCAATTCACAGAGCCTTCAGTGCAGCTTGGACTTCTTCCTTCAGTACCATTGGTTCTTGATCATATGCTGCCTCCTAAAATGGTTGAACATCAACCAATTTTTTTGGTACAGTGACTCTGTGTCCCTTCCATCTTCTTTCGATGGTTCCTGTATTGTTCAATATTTTGCCCATAGAATCCTTCAACTCCATGTCTTTGCACATTTCAATATATATATATTTGGGTATGCTAATGAGTATTTTCATTTTTGCCACTTAAAGGATTATACTATTAGAGATATGCAACAAAGACAATTTTTAAAAGATTTATTAAAAGGAAATTTATTTGATGTGTTCAAAGTTTTCAATCTGTCTAGCTAAATTTTGGTGCATTAATTTATGAAATTTTAAATAATTTTACTATCAAATAACATATAAAGCAAAGAATTGTGTTTCTTGCTGTTAAAATAACAAAATTTTCTTTAATTACTGGGTTGAAGAGCTAACTGATTTGTTGTGTAATCTGCCTGAAAGGCAAGAGTTCAGCCTCTCATAAGAATAAAATTCCTGGGTTGAAAACCAAGCCACATGGCTTTGAAAAAAGCTAAGGTATCTTTGGTAAAATAACTCAAGTATTTTTTCTCAGTGACCTATGATAAACTCTTGACAACTTTGAGACTTCATGGAATGACACAA
This sequence comes from Dugong dugon, assembly GCA_030035585.1. Classification (NCBI taxonomy): domain Eukaryota; kingdom Metazoa; phylum Chordata; class Mammalia; order Sirenia; family Dugongidae; genus Dugong; species Dugong dugon. The sequence goes on from CM057472.1 coordinate 88,574,420, forward strand.
GGATCTGTTTCTCTTTTATAAAGAAAAAAAAAAATGATAAGAAGTTTCATTTAATATATTATGAATTACATAAAAACATGCTGTCAAATCAGGAGAAGTATCAAATTTTCTTTGAATTAAAATGTATATGTTAGTAATGTTTGCCTGATATTAAGCAACAAGCACAAAATATTATTTCATAATTTTATTATTTTATTATTGCAACTTTATTTCTTTTGAAACTAACATCATCAAAGTCAATGGTTTCAACTGGGGAATTCACACTATTTACCCATAGAGATTTTATTACTATTCAGATATTTAAACTTAATAGTCTTAGTATATGCTTGATACATCCTGACTATATGGTACTATGTTTCAAGATTAATATATGTTATATCTGAAAATAAGGTTAATCATTATGTTTAGAGATATTTTTATATAAAATTTTTTAACTTTGATTTTATTTGTCTTTGCATTACTTTTATAGTTAATTCCCATCAGTTCTTTAATTTTTAAGAATTATTATTATAAGTTAACCATAGCCATTTTTGTCTGTCATCTTCAGACTAATTTGATGTAAACTTTTTACCAAAATATTTCAACAAAAATGAACTATGAGAAGGACTATAATATTTGAAACATGGTTACTACTGGACTAAATCAAGTTTTCTAGAACTCCAACGTATAAGCTGACAGGGTTTTCGGACTGCTGCTGATCCAGAATTTCATGGAACTAAAATTAGCTACATAGGACTGAGTAAACTAAAAGAATTACTATAAAGTTTATATGAGAATATTGCTGATGTTCAATGTTCTATTGTCTAGATATAATAAATCATTTCTTTTTTTTAAATGAAAGGATCAGCAGAGTGTTTTAAATGATTCTGCTCATGAACTCTAAAGAAATGAATACTGAAATTACTATTATGAGAGAGGTAGTCCCTCAAAACCAAATAGCCCTTGACATCCTTACTACTGCACTGATAAGTATTATCAATCCTTAATCCAATATTCCAAAGTATATTTTTCACAGGTGAGGGAAGCCTTTGATGAATGGAAATCAAACTCTTAAGGCCTACACAAGGGTAGAATGTGTAGGAAGACTCCAAATTGAGGCACCTGGCTGGAATAGGATAACTAACCCCAGTTTGTATCAAACTCAACATTGTTAACTAGACTCCATTTTAAGTCAAGACTTTAGCCTGACCAAAGCCTCTGCCTCTGCATTCCTGACAATGTTGCCCAGAATGCCCCTAAACTTTCATTGCTCTTAGCAAATAAGGGTGGTGGTGAGAATCTAGTTGTTCTGGGAAGGGTTTGCTGATGGTAAGAGAGATTATGATATTGGTGATTTCTCACTGTTCCTCACCATTTTACTCTTAGTCGTGGGCAATCATGTGTTATTAAAAAGACAGGAAAGAAAGACAAGGTCATAGAAGCTCCATAGACACATCCAAACTCCCTGAGGGACTAAATTACTAGGCTGAGGACTGTGGGAACCATGGTCTCAGAGAAAGTCTAGCTCAAGTGGCATAACATAGTTTCTAAAGAAAATGTTCTATACTGTACTTTGGTGAATAGTGTCTGGGGTCTTAAAAGCTTCTAAGCAGCCATCTAAGATACTCTACTGGTCTCACCCTGTCTGGAGCAAGGGAGAATGAAGAAAACCAAAGACACAAGGGAAAGATTAGTCCAAAGGACTAATGGACCACAACTACCTCTGCCTCCACCAGACTGAGTCCAGCACAACTAGATGGTCCCCAGCTACCACCATCAACTACTCTGACAGGGATCATAATAGAGGGTCTAAGACAGAGCTGGAGAAAAATGTAGAACAAAATTCTAACTCACAAAAAAAAAAAAAAAAAGACCAGACTTATTGGCCTGACAGAGACTGGAGAAACCCTGAGAGTATGGCCCCCCAGACACCCTTATAACTCAGTAATTAAGTCACTCCTGAGGTTCACCCATCAGCCAAAGATTAGACAGGCCCATAAAACAAAACAACACTATATGGGCTCACCAGCCCAGGGGCAAGGATGAGAAGGCAGGAGGGGACAGGAAACCTGGTAATGGGGAACCCAAGGTTGAGAAGGGGAGACTATTAACACGTTGTGGGGTTGGCAACCAATGTAACAAAACAATACATGTCTTAATTGTTTAATGAGAAACTAGTTTGCTCTGTAAATCTTCGTCTAAAGTACATTAAAAAATTAAAAAAAAAAAAGAAAGACAGGAAAAAAAGAAAAGACCAAAATGGATGTCAGAAGAGACTCTGGAACTTACTCTTGAAAGTTGAGTAGCCAAAGCAAACAGAAGAAATAATGAAGTAAAAGAGCTGAACAGAAGATTTCAAAGGGCGGCTTGAGAAGATAAAGTATTATAATGACATGTGCAGAGACCTGGAGTTAGAAAACCAAAAGCGAAGGACGTGCTTGACATTTCTCAAGCTGAAAGAACTGAAGAAAAAATTCAAGCCTCGAGTTGCAATAGTGAAAGAATCTACGGGGAAAATATTAAAAGACTCAGGAAGCATCAAAAGAAGATGGATGGAATACAAAGAATCGTTAGACCAAAAAGAATTGGTCGACGTTCAACACTTTCAGGAAGTAGCATATAATCAAGAACCAATGGTACTGAAGGAAGAAGTCCAAGCTGTATTGAAGGCATTGGCAAAAAACAAGTCTCCAGGAACTGATGGAATACCAGTTGAGATGTTTCAACAAACGGATGCAGCACTGGAAGTCCTCACTAGTCTATGTCAAGAAATTTGGAAGACAGCTACCTGGCCAACCTACTGGAAGAGATCCATATGTATGCCTAGCCAAAGAAAGTGATCCAATCAAATGAGCAAATTGTTAAACAATATCATTAATATCACATACAAATAAAATTTTGCTGAACATCATTCAAAAGTGGCCGCAGCAGTACATTGACAGAAAACTGCCAGAAATTCAAGCAGGATTCAGAAGAGGGTGTGGAACCAAAGATATCGTTGCTGATGTCAGATGGATCCTCGCTGAAAGCAGAGAAAGTGAGAAAGATGTTTACCAGTGTTTTATTGACTATGCAATGATATTCAACTGTGTGGATCATAACAAATTATGGATAACATTTCAAAGAAAGGTAATTCTAGAAGACTTAACTGTGCTCATGAGAAACCTGTACATAGATCAAGAGGCAGTTGTTCCAACAGAACAAGGGGATACCACATGGTTTAAAGTCAGGAAAGGTGTGCATCAGGGTTGTATCCTTTCACCATACCTATTCAATCTGTATGCTGAGCAAATAATCTGAAAAGATGGATTATGTAAAGAAGAAGAGGGCATCAGGATTGGAGGAAGGCTCATTAACAACGTGCATCATGCAGATGACACAACATTGCTTGCTGAAAGTGAAGAGGACTTGAAGCACTTATGGAAGAAGATCAGAGAATATAGTCTTTAGTATGGGTTACACCTCAACATAAAGAAAACAAAAATTCTCACAACTGGACCAATAAGCAACATCATGATAAACAGAGAAAAGATTGAAGTTGTCAAGGATTTCATTTTGCTTGGATCCACAACCAACACACATGAAAGCAGTAGTCAAGAAATCAAAGGACTCATTGCATTGGCAAATCTGTTGCAAAAGACCTCTTTAAAGTGTTAAAAAGCAAAGATATCACCTTGAAGACTAAGGTGCTTCTAACCCAAGCCATGGTGTTTTCAGTCGCCTCATATGCATACAAAAGCTGGACACTGAATAAGGAAGATTGAAGAAGAATTGAAGTCTTTGAATTATTGTGTTGGTAAAGAATATTGAATATACCATGGACTGGCAAAAGAATGAACAAGTCTGTCTTGGAAGAAGTACAACCAGAATGCTCCTTAGGAGCAAGGATGGTGAGACTACCTCTCACATACTTTGGACATGTTATCAGGAGAGATCAGTCCCTGGGGAAGGACATCATGCTTGGTAAAATAGAGGGTCAGTGAAAAAGAGGAAGACCTTCAACGAGATGGATTGACACAGTGGCTGCAACAGTGGGGTCAAGCATAACAATGATTGTGAGGATGGCGCAGGACGGGGCAGTGTTTCATTCTGTTGTACATAGGGTTGCTGTAAGTTGGAACTGACTCGATGGAGCCTAACGACAACAATCATGTGTTTACCTTCCCGATCTTACCATGTAAAAGGCTCATGTCTCCTTTGAAAGGTGGGAGCTCTTGGTAGATTTCTTCCTGCCCTGTGTTTTCCAGATTCGTGAATTGTATTACCCTCAATAAATCTCTTTGCTTTTATTTTAACAAAAGTGCGTGTTCTTACTTTTTAATACCATAAAGTTTGCAGCTACTCTTTATCTATTTTAGGCCCAATTTTCTCGTTCATAAAAAAGAGTAATCATTATTGAAATATTTAGAAAAAATGCACACGATCCTTGTATGTAATAAGTGCTACATAAATGGTAACTATTACAATTATGATAAGCAGCAAGCTTAAAAGATAGTGTGTGTAAGAGGAGATGGAGGCATGAAGGTTAGTTGAAAGAGTGGAAAGATAATACTGGAGCTCAGAATTATATCAACTTCATGTCTTCCCACTGCCTTTAGCCTACCTATTAAATCCTGCTCATGATTCATAGCTCAAAATTTCCACTCTTGAGAATTAAGAATTAAGCCTTATATCAGTCAGAGTTCAACCAGAGAAACAGAAACAGTAAGATGTATATATTAAGGAATTTATTGTAAGAACTTGGCTTAGGTGATTTTGAGATCTTGTAGGCAAATTTGAAATCCACAGGGTAGGCCATCAGAAATGCAGGCTAGAATTCAGCCATAAGCTAAAGCTACAGTCCACAGACAGAACTTATTCTTCATGCTGGAAATCTCAACTCTGCTTCTAAGGCCTTTCAACTGATTAAATCAGACCCACCCAGACTACCTAGGATAATCTCCTTTACTTAAAATCAACTGATTATGAACATCAACCACATCTAAAAATATCTTCACAACAATACCTAGGTTAGTATTTGATTAAATACCTGGGAATTACAGCCTAGCCAAAGCAAGACCTGGTTGCACAATGGTTAAGTGCTCAGCTACTAACTGAAAGATCAGTGGTTTAAACCCACCAGAGGCTCTGCAGGAGAAAAGATCTGGTGATCTGCTCTTGTAAAGATTACAGCCTTGGAAACCCTATGGGACAGTTCTACTCCATCACATGGGGTCACTATGAGTTGGAATTGACTTGATGGCACATAACAACAACATAGCCTAGCCAAGTTGACATATAAAACTTACCACCACAACCCTTATCATGTGTTGAATTGTGTCCCCCCCCCCCCCCAAATATATGTCAACTTGGCTAGGCCATGATTCCCAGTATTGTGTGGTTGTCCTCAACTTTATAATATGCTGCAAATCCTAACCTCTATATGTTAATGAAGCAGGATCAGTATGGGGTATATCTTGAGTCACAGCTTTACAAGAGGATGTGACTCAAGTCACACCCTTGCTTGAGTAACATCTTTTATCTTATAGGAGATAAAAGAAGAGAGAAGATAGCAGAGAGGAGAGGGAACTCAATACTACTAAGAAAAAAGAACCTGGGATCCCTGTGCTGAAAACCTCCTAGACCCAGGAGAAGACTGATGCCAAGACAAGTGGAGCTCTCCAAGGAACCAGGAAGCAGAAGCTGAAGAGACAAGGACCTCCCTCCAGAAGTGACAGAGAGAGAAAGCCTTCCCCTAGAACCGGTGCTCTGAATTCAGACTTCTAGCCTCCTAAACAGTGAGAAAATAAATTTCTCCTTCTTAAAGCCAGCCACTTGTGGTATTTCTGTTATAGAAGCATTAGATAATTAAGACAATCTTCCACCCTATAACCCTTATATCTCCACTGAAGTCCACATCATGGTGGGTCTTGTTTTAGAATTAGATACACTGGTATATGTTCCTCCTACAAATATTTAGATCCTTGATAATAAAAACTATGAATTATACATTTTCATTTCTTAAAGATTTAAAATTGGAACGCAATACGTATTTGATGAATAAATTCCTCTATAACCTCACTTTGATAAAGAATTCTGTTTTCTAAAAGGCTGAGTTTGCCAGAAGTTTGATCTCTGCAGAATGGAATGTTATCTTATTTTGCACTGGCTGAAGGAAGCAGATAGTTAGGATCTTGGAAGATATACTCTGTGTGTGTGTGTTTATGTGTGTGTGTGTATGTATGTGTGACATGTTGTGAAGAAAAGAAATGAGAAACAACTTTATGGATTCAGGGTAAAAAGACTGAAGGATTGTTACACTCTCAAACAGTAAGGTGTCTAATGGGATGGTTGGCTCTAAAAAGTGTTCAGCCCTTTCTAAGTTTTGGACACCAAAAAGCACTAAAGAGTGTATTAGGGATGATCATGATGGCAGGAAGCACTTGAGAGGGCCACTCTAAATTCTGTAAATGTAAGACCAGGAAGTGCCTACTGTCCTGAGGGAAAAGTATTTGTTAATACTTTTGTGGCTTCATGAGGATAAACAAAACCAAACTTGGTGCCTTCAGGTCGATTCTGACTCAGAGCACCTTAATTCCTTCTGAGAGGCAGGATTCTGGGGCAAAGTGGAATAATACGCATAAACAGACAAGAGCATTCTGGGAGAAAAGGTAGGGCCATCAATGGAGGGGCTTGTAGACTAGTGTGATTTTAAAGAGTGATTTCAGGCAGGACAGGACACCAAGTGAACTCATCAAGGGTGGGGGATTCGGAACTGAGGAGCTGAGCTAAATAGTCACCTACAGGGTCATGAGAAAGTCTAGTTCCAGCACAGTGAAAAGTTTCTCTGTTCTCAGTTGCCTTGTGATAACAGTGTGACTTAAATAACCATGGCTGAGAGTGAAATGAAAGAGCTCACGACTAAATTCGAGAACGAGTGAACCTTATGAAATGCATTAAAGATGGCCAGAAGACTTTAAAATGTATGTTTGGAGGAAAAGACCAAGGAATAGACCTACCGATGCATTGACAAAGATGAGGGTAATGACCAACTCAAGCCCCTGACATGATATGTTGCTCTATACTTACTATGAAGAAGCCCAAGTTAGAAGGAGATGTAAGAAACAACTAGTTTTGCTCCATGAGTTTAAATCTCCTGACCAAGGTAGTTGATTTGCCTGACTACTGAGAGTTCTACTTATGAGATTGCTAAACCATTGATGGCAACTTTTGAAGAATAATGATTAAAAGAAAGGTGTAGGAGGACAGGAGATACATAAATATGGATTCTGTGAATGATTGCCTGGTGTGATGATTGTAAGTTTACAGCATCTATTCATTTAAAAGGTGGTTCATGAACACTTTGCTCACAGTGATTATTATTTCATTTTTAAACATGAGTTCACAATGAAGAAGGAATGCCAGATCTAACTTAATTAATTTTTGGCTAGCTTCTAGCCTAGTAGATTAGAGGACAGCCTATGTAAAATTAATGTTTCTGAATTTTAACACAGGATTTGATTATGTATTTTCCATGAAATCCTTGTGGACAAAATGAAAAGATATGCCTGGATAATAGCATAATCAGATGACTTAGTATGTTTAACAAGCATACTCCGAGAGTGACAATAGATTGATATAAATGTAGAAGGAGGTCTCTTATGTCATGTTGTCTTTGGATTTGTTCTGTTCAGTGTTTACTCTATATAACAACAAAAATTAACTAGTTAATTAGATAGTTCATTAATTTAATACAATAGAGGTAGAAAAGCAAATATAGGCTTAAACATACTTATCAACTAATCACTACATATGAAATGGGACTTACTGGAATCTGATTCAAATATTTTGAACCAAAACAATTATAAGATATTTGGGGAAATGTACACACCGATTGGATATTTGATAATATTTAGATATTGAGGAATTATTATTTTTTAAATTATATGATAGTCTCAATTTAATTGTGTATAAAAATAGAGTATTAATCACTTGTTAGACTGACCTAATGAAACATTTATAGATGAAATTCTATGTTGATTGAGAATTTCCTTTAGTAATCCAAGAGTGGGATAAGTGGATGGGGGCATATATGAACAAGATGGTTTATAAATTGATCATTATTGCACCTGAGTTGTAGATACATAGGATTCTACTATCTCTACTTTTATGTAAGTTTGAAATTTTCCATAATAACAGTTAAAAAAAGAACAAAGACTTTTCCAAATGTTAGCTTATAAAAAACAAAAACAGTAAAAATTCTGCTATTAAATAAGTTTTGGAAATGCTATGTTAATTTTTTTTTTAACTGCAGGATTTCTCAGAGTTTTTCATAGTCTCCCCAGTAGGGAAAATATGGATACAGCTTTCCTAGGCCCATGCAACTAGACAGCCCATTTTTTATTGAACATCTCATAAAATGAATGCTCTACCACAGACCTACAATACAGAAATTTGGGAAACCCTGGGTTTGTGGGATTTTGGGTCACAACAGCACAAGCAGAATGTCAACGATGATCAGTCTGAGAGTCTTGGTATATACACTGGCTGTACTATTCAGTTTGGTACTCTATGTTTCAAGGTAGGAGAGAGCAACCAGGACACCTAAAATAAAATCAGCTAAGGAATTAAGGAACAATTATACTGGAGAAGAGAAGCATTAGGGACAATAGAATAAGTGTCCCCAAGAATCTGAAGGGCAGTCTTATGGGAGAAGTTTAGATTGGTTGGGTAACCACAGAGGCTAGAACTAAAACCAACGTGTAGAAGTTAAAGCATTTAGCTAAACAGAGAGATTTTGCTAATCAGAAAGAAGAGATTTATGTAAACAAAGTTGCTCCAAGATGGAACAGATTGTCTCCTCATCACTGGTGAGATAAATCAATCAGGAGTTAGATGACCCCTGGCAGAAATATTGAGGAGGAACTTCTGGATATACACCCATTCCTTACTTACTGACATGGTTAGTCTCCAAAGACTAGGTCATTATGTGAAAATCGGCATTATGCAAAAATGGAGAATGACCTCATCAGATCCCCAAATGGAGGATGACTACATCATTACATAACTGCCAAATTATATCATTACATAACTGCTAAACCACTGAGAATCATGGCCCAGCCAATTTTATGTAATTAAACATCACAGACAATGCTGCTTTCACCTTGCACCTCAGCTTTTGTTACTACTGCCAGATGTACGTCGTTAATGTGCAAAATAGTCGAATAGATTTTTTACTACTGTCATAAATATGAAATATTGGATAATGAGATAGTCAATAAGTGAGGAATAGGTGTAATGGTAGTGTGTTAGATAATCTCTAGGTCCCTCTCATTCATCAGAGTGTCTAATTCTAAATAGCCTTCATCCATGTGCCAATAATCTTAAAAGTAAGAATCAGTCCTGGGGTTACCAGGACTTCAAATAACCTTTTCCAACTTTGCCTTACCTTGTGTGTTTCAGAGTGTTTCACATAGTGAAGAAATTATTCTCTAGAAAAGATCTTGTTCCCTTAGGATCCTCTCTCACTTTTGTGATGTTGTTGTGATTGATCACTGCACCATGGTAAGAGAAGAAAAGTCTGAGAATAAGAGTCTGGAGTCCTGTGTCCTGGCCCCATGTGAAATGAACTATCTGCATGATTCTCAGCAGGCTATGAAGTATCACTTGGCCTCAGTCTCCTCATCCACAAAATGGGATACCTGGCCAAGATGATTTCTAAAGTGCCTTTCTAGGATTAGCTGGAGTACTATGCAGAAGATGTCCAAATTTCATTTACTAAAAGCCAAAGCAGATGGCTTTTAATGGAAAGAAAAAGATAATTAATAGTTGCTAAGGACCAGGTGCTGTTTTAGATATCTTACTCACATTATGTTCTTATTTGATCCTCAGGACAATAAGGAGTTCTGTACCTGTAAAAAGGTAACAATAGAAAGACACAAAGAGATTGAATAAATTGGTCAAGATCACAAGAGGCATTTTCTTTCCAGCACACTGTGAAATTCTTCTGGCCTTCTTTGGCAAGACTTTAGACTCCTGAATTATTTATTGATTACAATATATTCTGGTCACTAGTGTTCTATATTATTTGCTTTGTTTATTATTATTGTTCTTATTCAGCAGTTTGAATCCACCAGGTGCTCCTTGGAAACTCTATGGGACAGTTCTACTCTGTCCTATAGGGTCACTATGAGTCGACTTGATGTCAGTGGGTTGGTTTGGTTTGTTATTAAGTATTCATATTTTTCCAGAATTGATCATAAGTGGAGCCACGCTGTTTTAGTAATCTAGTGCTGCTGTAGCAGAAATACCACAAGTAGATGACTTTAACAAAGGGAAATTTATTCTCTCACAGTCCAATAGGCTACAGGTCCAAATTCATGGTGTCAGCTCCAGGGGAAGTCTTTCTCACTCTGTCGGCTCTGGAGGAAGGTCCTTGTCATCAGTCTTCCCTTGGTCTGGGAGCATCTCAGCACAGGAACCTCAGTTCCAAAGGATGCACTCTGCTCCCAGCACTGCTTTCTTGGTGGTATGATGTCCCCCACCCTCTACTTGCTTCCCTTTCCTTTTATCTCGTGTAAAATAAAAGGTGGTGCAGATCACACCCCAGGGAAACTCCCTTTACATTGGATCAGGGATGTGACCTTAGTAAGGGTGTTACAATCCCACCCCAATTCTCTTTAACATAAAATTACAATTACAAAATGGAGGACAACCACATAATACTGGGAATAATGGCCCAGCCAAATTGATACATACATTTTTAGGGGGACATAATTCAATCCATGACACATGCTTTAAGTATAAATAAATGATAGGTTTTGTTCACTATTTGAACTTCAAATTTGCAGAAAAGATATTTTGGGAAATAAAACATCTTTCAAGGAAAGGATTTTATGATATCTTTTTTTAATTCTGAAATTTTATTGTTAATCTTTTGAATTTCCGTTTGCTGTCTCTCTATGGATTCTTGCTGCCTGTTAAATTTGTCATTATGCTCTGGTATAAACTTATTAAGTTCCTCTATTGCTTTGTCTGTGTATTCCTTGATTTGTTCTGTTTTGCCTAATCTCCTTCCTGATCCCTTGAAGAGCTCTGTAAGTTAATATTTTGAATTCTACCTCCAGTAATTCCAAGAAGTTCTCTTCCTCCGGAATGTTTCTTGATTCTTTGTTTTGGGCGCTTGCTGAAGCCATGATGGTCTGCTTCTTTATGTAATTTGATATAGACTGTTGTCTCTGAGGCATCAGTAAGTTATTATATTTATTTGTTTTATGTTTGCTTACTGTGTCCTAGTTTCTTGTTTTGTTTTGTTTTGATATGCCCAAATAGGCTGCTCACATGAGCTAGTTTGATTATTGGCACCTTTGAAGCTGTCACATCTTCTCATCAGGTAGTTAGAGCTGTTACCAGGTATGTAAGCCCAGGAGTCTGTTTACTTTTCTTATATTGATCCACCTAAGGTGTCCAGATAGTCAGTCACCAAGTTGTGGTGCAGGCTCTCGCCTACAGTCCTAGATGGGCAGGCGTAACTGGAGTATGCACAGGTATCTGCCTACAATAGAGGGTCATGCACTGAGCAAGGCAGGGGGCTGATGGCTGCCCCTGAGTATCTGGGAGGAAAGCGTGTCCCTGTTCCCTACAGCATGTAGGTGGGTGGGTTTTTCACTGGACTGTGGGCACCCAATGCTGTTGGCTGTTAAGGACTAGGTACCACTTATTCTTGGACCCTGTCGAGGGTGACTAAGTGGCGTGGGTGGAGCCACCAGTCCGCAGGCCCCAGATGTGGGTAGGTGAGGACCCTGCTTAATGGGCAGAACAGTGTCAAATGTCACAAATCTGCCACTCTACACTATAGCTGGTACAGTTGAAAATAGGCTTCAGGTGCATATCCTGTTGTACTGTGCTAATGAGGGCCTACGCTGTTGAAATGGGCCCACACAGGCCTATGCAGGGGTGAAAGACATTCAAAATCTGTGGACCGCTTATGCCTGTGCCTAGGCAAAGGGGCTATGCCTACCCTGAAGTCTCAGCTTAGGGGAGCTGGCAGATTATTTTTTCCTATTTGTTAATTTGTTCCCTCTCCAAAGCCAGGAGAATGGCTCAGGGTGAGTGATGGGTCCTACTTTCGGTCCAGGGGACTCAGCAGTTCCTGAAGCCAGCCCTGGGACTTGGTGCAGAGCAGGGAGGAAGCAGGTAAATGGGAGAGAGTTTCATCCGAAAGGGAGTGTTTTTTGATCCGCTTGGTATGTTAGACGTATATAATTATCTTTTGCCAATTGAGCGCCACTTTTCACTGGTTCTGGAGGCTTGAGTACATTCTCTGCCGCTCGGTCTGTCCCAATGTGGAAAATGTGCCCCAAGCGCCACTGCTTACTCCAATGCGTACGCTAGCCGATCCAGCCTGCAGGGTGCCAGTTCCCATCAAGTCAGTTCTGGCGACCCCTCACTGCTTCTGAACCGTCTCTCCCTCCCTTTGCCATTCAGTCCTATTCCTCAACTTTGTCTTTGGTGTTCAGGGCTCCTAAATTGTCATATATAATCAATTCACTTGTTTCTTCAGGTCTTTCTTGTAAGAGGGACCACAGGAAGCATCCGACTACTCTGCCATCTTGGCCCCACCTCAGTGGTGTACTTTTTTAAAGGACACCTATTATTTCCCTAGCTATATAAGTTTTTTTTGAAAGCAAGTGCAAGCTGTTTAGTAAGTACTTCATATCAGCCAATTCGCTTAATAATCTGAGGTACCTGTCTAGCTGATTTATAAATGTGCAAATTTTCCAAGTTCTGTATTCCCTTGTCTGATTTTTGCCAATAGCTATTTTGGCAAGGTTTTCATTATATCCTAATAGTCCAAATTTGTTTGCTTCATTTTTCCTGTTAAAACTAGATTCAAAGAATGAATTCAGTCTCTCAGCCATTTTAGAATCATCATCAGTTTCATACCCATCCTTGCTGATTAGCAGTCTTAATTTCCCCTGGTCTCTCAATTTCCCTGGGCATATTTATAAAAGCCTTCTTTGCACTGCACAACCCATTTTAGCACTAGTTATTTCACTACCTTATCTTTTCCCACCAAGTATTAACTGGTGTGGAATATTTTTACCCCATGCTCTCCTTTTTAGACATTTCAAGTGAGAATCTTGCTTTCACACGCTCTCTCATCAGTCCTCTGTGAGACTGCATTGGAGGTGTCATGCAATTAGCATTGCTGTTTTTCAGAAGAATTGAAGCACTATCCTGATAATTTGGGCTCCAGTTTCACTTATGCCTGAAATGTCTAGCTAATTGCAGCATATGTGGGTGTTGTGGGTTTTTTTTTTTTTTCTTTTTCTGCTTGAATTATCCAAGTAATTGCTTTAATCCTCCACTTCCCTTTACATATGGAGATACAAACACAAAGAAAGCAGATCTAGAAAATGAAAGAACCAAGGAATTTTATCTAGGATTTTTATTCTACATAGGGCTATGATCTTATTGTCTACTCTTCTGAAAGGAAGTGCCTTCTGGTCACCAATATGCCACTTGCCTGATAACCTTCTATTTTAAGTATCATAGTCTGTGTGAACTGCTGCTTAGCTGGCTGGCACTCAAATGGTTTCTCACATTACCCAGGATATTTCCTTCCAGTCTTTTCTACAGGGATCTTTGATAAATCATAATATCCAGAATATGTCAGAGAGCAAAGGATCCCAAAATACCAACCAACCTCCCTACCCAATGCCACCATCATTTTATACAAGTGGTAGCTGAGGTCTAAAGGGATGAAGTAACTTACATAAATTTTCATAGAGAATCAGTGGTAAAGGCAGGACCAAACCCAAGGTATGTTACTGTCAGCCAAAAACAAGCAAACAAAAAGATTGGTCTTAAGTATTTTTTCTTTAAATGCTTATGAAATTCAAAACATCAGTTTCATCAATTACAAAACACGACCCTGAGACAACCTTGGGATGAATGTACCAGTGGCCTCCACCTCCTTCACTCTTCTACGTTTCACTGGGCAATGCAGTGTAAGGTAAAGAATAGGAGCCTGTGTGTTTCCTCCAGAAAGGGGGGTGGTGCAATGCATCAAGAGATATGCCCCCCTTATCTTCCTCATTATCTGTAGGGCTGTGCAGGATGCCACCTCTCAATCACCAGCTAAAACTCTGGAGGCAGCACTACCCTACTTTTGGAAACTACCGTTATCCAAAATTAGATTCGACATCAACAAGGAAGATAAGTCCTTTCCATAGATACTTCTGATAGCAATGGAAAGAGGAAGGTGAGAGCAGCCAACAGAAATCTAACTCTCTGACTATGGCATTTATCTTTCCTCTAACACCTTTCTCTAGCTTCCACAGGAGACTCCATCTCTCTATCTCCATGCCCCATTTTCCACACAAAGAAATCTGTTTTCCTTTTTCTTCGAGGCTTATTGCAAGTGCATGCACGTGCACACATATACACCCACAAACAGACTCACACACACGTGTGCACACCCTTCTTTTGCGACCCAGCTAGCTATCTCTAGGTATCCAAGCAAATGCTTGGATTTTTTCCATTTTGTCCTTCAGTCTGGAATCCTTGTGGAAGAAATTGCTGACAGTAAACACTGCCCACCACTAGAGAGCAGCCAAACCCAAGAGTTTCCTGGGCAAAAATCTGTTTAGTGAGCTGTTCTTAAAGGAATCAGTTCTCTTGGTCTTCTCATCCTCTCTTTCACCTTCAGTCTTTTTCTGAGCAAAGCACCCCATCAGTTTCCTTCACAAGAGGATATTCTAAATGTCCATTCATATGTTATGGAAACAATGAACACTGTACTAATTCTGCCAGAGAAGTCTTTGTCAAAAATATTTTTTCTTGAAATCTCCGTGCTTTTACTCCATTACCACAGTTAAACATAAAATTTAGCTGACCTGTGTGAATCATAAAATGTTGAATGGAGACAATTTTGCAGTAAAAATTGAGTTATACCCATAAGTCCATGAGGAAACAAAATAGGATTCCAGTTGATTCTTCACTAAACCTCCCCAAAGACCAACCAAATCCGTTGCTGTCTAGTTGATTCCAACCCTTGTGACCCTATAGGTCAGAGTAAAACTGCCCCATAGGGTTTCCAAGGAGTGGCTGGTGAATTCAAACTGCCAACCTTTTGGTTAGTGCCCAGATCTTACCACTGTGCTACCAGAGCTCCTAAACCTCCCTAGAAGGACTGAAATGAGACAAACCTAACCATGGTCCTCAGTACACCTTTAGATGTGAGCTATTCCTATGGAGAACGTCATGATTTTTCCAACATTAGCGAAGACAGCAATTATACCTCACAGTCACTAGAATTTTAGTCGGTCACCCAGGGACCTTAGTTAGTACGCCTACATTATTTAATTTACTTTAGTTAACAGTAAAATAAAATAATCACTGCTGGTTGACCCGGCATTGTGCAGGAAACATCCTCTAATCTACTAGATGGAAAAGTGAAAAAGGGGAGAAAGGACCTCTGGGAGGTAGTGTGGTTGAATATTCAGGTTTGTGGACTCTGGATTCAACTTTAGACTACTTTCAAATCTTGTCTCTGCCACTTGTTACTTAAACTACTTAAGCTCTCTCTAAACCTCAGTTTCTTCATCTGTAAGCTAGAGCTTTGTTTTCATCAAATAGGTTGTTGGGAGAATTAAAAGAAATAATGCATGCAAAGTACTTAAAAAAGATGAGCCACTATTGTTCAAAGGGTTTACCATGTGCCAGTCTCACTGCTGACTACTTTCTGTCTTATTCTTGTACTACTTTATCTCCATATATCCAATTTCAATTTTTGTTTTGTTAAACCTTCTTTAAACAAGTGTTACATTCACATACAGTATAATTCTGACCCTCAAGCATTTCCAGTGCAGTTTACAATTGCTGTTTTTTTAAACAATGTAGGTTTTTTTTTCAAAAAAAAAAAAAGAGATAAACAGGAAGGAATGAAATACAAAGAAGATATATCTTACATTAGATTCTAAAGGTAACACATGAGAGAGAAGATTTGTATTACCAAAATTGTCCTCCAGTCCTGTTATCATGAAGTCCAGTTCTGCATATATGTATCTCTTTAATGCTTTACTGTCAATTTTTCATGATCTAAATTAATTCTCTATTATCTTCCTTGTTATTGGTATCACCAGCTGCTTGTTTGACCACTTGAACAATGCATTTCATGTTGTAGTCATGATGGAGACCCCTTAGAGATATTCACACATTCTTTCCACGGGTTTCACCAACAGATACCCATCATTGTATACCTAGGTCTCCGATTACTCATAGTAAACACTCAAAATAAATATTGGGTGAATGCTGCATGTGCTCCAAATGGATTAGCAACAGTTTTTCAAAGCAAAAATAGTGTATACATAAATTATTTCTCAGCCTGGTGTTTTCATTAGTTATAACATGGTTACTGCAGTAATTGTAGACATTGTAACATCCCAGGTGTATGGACAATATTGTTAAACCAATAAACTTGCAGTACCTAATCATTAAAACAAGCAACTACTACAACAAAAACCCACTGCCGTCAATCAGTTCCGACTCATAGACCCCTATTGGACACAGTAGAACTGCCCCATAGGGTTTCCAAGGCTATAAGCCTTTACAGAAGCAGACTGACACATCTTTCTCCCGTAGAGTTGCTGGTGGGTTCAAATTGCTGAATTTTCAGTTAGCAGCTGAGTTCTTTAACCACTGTACCACCAGGGCTCCTACTTAATCATTGTGCTTCCAAAATCTGAAATAATATTATATGATCAGAATTTTGCATATACTTAATTATAGGCAAAATATTTACTGTTAATGGTCCAACAATGACTGTACCATTTGTTAAAGCCACCTAATGAAACTCTTAGTTGGAATGATACCATATGTTCAGATTTCAAAACACTCCTAGTCTAGCAGTGGTATTTAGAATACAAAAGGAAAAAAGCAATGAGACATAGTCATGGTGAAAAACAAAAATCCAAACTTGTAAGTGAGGCTGAAGCTCAAGTCTTCTGGGCTCTGGGGCCAGAAGCTGGTTGAGTCTGCCAGAGACGTGGCTCCTGCAGAGTACCAGTGACTGAAAGGGCCTCATGAGAATCAAAGGGATGAAAGAAGGATCACTGTTCGAAACCAGGGGCAAGTGACTCTCTTCACCTGGGAATGAGTGTAGGTATGGAAGCGGGGCACAGTGACTGCTGTGGGATAATAGCTTTTTCTTCTATTAACTTTTTATTTTGAAATAGTTTGAATTTGCATAAAAATTATAACAATAGTATGAAGAACTCCTACATAAACGTCACCCACATTCCCCAGTTGTTATCATTTTCTACATTCTTTTATCATTCTTTTATATACGTATGTATATATATTTATATTTATAGTATTATTTTTTCTAAACCATTTTAGAGAAAGTTGTAGAAATCATGCCTCTTTATCCCAAATTACTTAGATTTCCATAACAACAAAGCAGTGACAAAAATCAAGAAAATAGCATTGATGTAACACTATTCTATAATCTACAGAATTTATTTAAATTTTTCTCATTTCTTCAATAATATTCT
Source organism: Dugong dugon (assembly GCA_030035585.1). Classification (NCBI taxonomy): domain Eukaryota; kingdom Metazoa; phylum Chordata; class Mammalia; order Sirenia; family Dugongidae; genus Dugong; species Dugong dugon. The sequence continues at coordinate 88,591,936 of CM057472.1, forward strand.
TTACAGAAAATAAAGAAGAAATCTACTCTAGGATTCAGTCCAGCATCATGCAATGCATTTAGTTGTCATATCACTTTTATCTCCTTTAATCAGTTTTTTTTTTTTTTGTAATGACCTCATGATTCTTAAAGAGTACGGGGCAGTTTTTTTGCAGATACCCCTCAATTTGTGTATGTCTGAGGTTTCTTCATAATTAGATTTAGGTCATGCCTTTTGGGCAGAAATACTACAGAAGGAGGAAACCCTGCTGGCGTAGTGGTTAAGAGCTACAGCAGCTAACCAAAAGGTTGGCAGTTTGAATCCACCAGGCGCTCCTTGGAAACCCTATGGGGCAGTTCTACTCTGTCCTATAGGGTCGCTAGGAGTCAGAATTGACTCTACTGCAAGGAGTACTACAGAAAGAAATGATATTCCATTCTCTTCTGACTTGCGTGATTTCTGATTAAAAGTCTCCTATAATTCTTATCTTTTTTTCTCACTAAATAATGTATCCTTTCTCTCTCTATCACTGCTTTTAGGATTGATCACTTTATCACTGGTTTTTGTGAATTTAATTACTATATTCCTCAGCGTTTTAGTTTTGTTTTGTTTTTATGTATGTGTATGTGTGTGATAGTTGTTCTCTCTTTCCATTCTGTGTGTATGTGTATGTGTTATCCTGTGTGGGTTCATTGAGCTTTGTGAATATGTAATTTATAGTTTTCCTCAAATGTAGAAAATTGTATGCAAGTATTATTTCAAATATTTTTTTCTGGCTCTCCCTCTCTCTATTCTTTCCATCTGATATCCCAATTACGCATATGGTAAACCGGAGAAAGGCTACATGTTTTATGATGTTCAAAGTGATCAAATGATAAACAACACACATTAAAAACCAACAAGAAAAAAAATAGGAAGAATATAATACATTGTAAAAATAAACTAGAAATTTTTGAGATAAAAATGTAGTTATGGAAAACTAGATTGGACACTGTTGAAACCTACAAGCTAAAGACTATCAGCAACACATCTGTAATCAAACAATCAGGAAAACACATGTTGTCAAACAAAATTAGTTTTATTTAGCTTACTGCAATGGAGGAGAATGAATCCTGGAGGAAACCTGGAAATATCTCAAAGGAATTGTGTTTGTGGTTGGGCATGAGCTGGATTATTCTAAAAAAGGACTAGGGAAGTGGGGAAGACTTCTGAACTGAATACTGTTAGGAAGTGGGGAGGGCCTACCAATTCAGATTTGGGTATGACTAATTTCTTTGTTCAGAAGGTGGGAAGAACAAAGCAGCACTGGGCTACCATTGGTAAGAAAGCAGCAATTTTCTTCTTTTAGAAGAAAATATTATAATTCATTTTTTGCAGCTGTATTATGACCTCTCATAGAAATGGTGTTTCTTTGTTATTGTCATGTTGCAATAGAAATATTTTTTACAGCTTGTTACCAACATGGCTGATTTGTACTGTCTCAAGAATGAATGAGTTAGAATACAGTTTAAAAAAATTCACTCAGAATTTAGCATGGAAAGTCAAAGTTATACACAAAACAGAAAATGGAGAGACAAGAAGTTTGTACTAGAGGCTCCTAAGAAATGACTGGGAAATAGTATTTGGAGAGATATGAGTTAAGAATTTTGTGTAATTGAGTAAGACATTAATCTTCAAATCCAAAGTTCGATTCACTACTAAATGGCAGTAAAAAACAAAACAAAATAAAAGTATAGACATTAAGACTGTAAATTGCTTGGCATGACTAAGAGTAGGGCAGAAACATGTAATATCTGCAGATTTGTTAGAACAAATTACAAAACTATGCATATGAAAAATTAAGAATAACCACTACAATAACAGAAACACTGTAACTTTCAAATTACAGAGAAAAAATAAGGGATTAAAAAAATTATTCCAAGAGAAAGCAATGAAATGGGAAAAAAAATCAACAAAAAGGCAGAATAAGGAGAAAGCTTTAGATATGATGGATTTTTTTAGAAATCTAGTTCTATGATCCTTTTATTTTTTTGAATCACAAAGAAAAGGTAAAATCAAAGGGATATTAAAAGTTCTATCAGTCAAATGTTAACCAAAACAAAGATGATGTAACTATAATAATATCTAACAAAATGTAACTTAAGGTAAAAATCAATTATAGTAACAAAGAGGAAAAATTCACCAGGGAGATTTAATTATCATGAATTTAGATTCACTTACAAATTTAAAATTTCCCACAGTCTGTCAGTTTGTTGTACTGTGGTGGCTTGCATGTTGCTGTGATGCTGGAAGCTATGCCACCAGTATTTCAAATACCAGCAGGGTCACCTGTAGTGGACAAGTTTCAGCTGAGCTTCCAGACTAAGACAGACTAGGAAGAAGGACCTGATGGTCTACTTCTGAAAAGAATTAGCCAGTGAAAACCTCATGAATAGCAACAGAACATTGTCTGATACAGTGCTGGAAGATGAGCCCCTCAGATTGGAAGGCACTGAAAATAAGACTGGGGAAGAGCCATTTCCTCAAAGTAGAGTCGACCTTAATGGCATGAATGGAGTCAAGTTTTCAGGACCTCGTTTGCTGATGTGGCATGACTAAAAATAAGAAGAAACAGCTGCAAGCATCCACTAATAATAGGAACATGGAATGTACCAAGTATGAATTTAGGAAAATTGGAAGTCATCAACAATGAAATGGAATGCATAAACGTCGATATCCTAGGCATTAGTGAGCTGAAATGGAATGGTAATGGCCATTTTAAGTGGAAACTCATGTGGTATACTATGCTGGGAATGACAAATTGAAGAGGAATGGTGTTGCATTCATTATCAAAAAGAACATTTCAAGACCTATCCTGAAGTACAGCGCTGTCAGTGATAGGACAACATCCATATGTCTACAAGGAAGGCCAGTTAATACAATTATTATTCAAATTTACACACCAACTACTAATGCCAAAGATGAGGAAATTAAACATTTTTACCAATTGTGACAGTACGAAATTGATCAAACAGGCAATCAAGATGTATTTGTAATTACTGATGACTAGAATGCAAAAGTTAGAAACAAAGAAGAAGAAACAGTACTTGGAAAATGTGGCCTTGCTGAAGGAAATAACGCTGAAGATTGCATGATTGAATTTTGTAAGACCAATGGCTTCTTCATTGCAAATACCTTTTTTCAACAACATAAAAAGCAACTATACACGTGGGCCTCGCCATATGGAATACACAGGAATCAAATTGACTACACTTGAAAAGAGACAATGGAAAAACTAGGGGCCAACTGTGGAAAAGACCATCGATTTCTCATATGCAAGTCCACTAGAGCCAAAGTATGATCTTGAGTATATTCCACCTCAAGAACAGATTTGATTTGCTAAACACTAATGACCGAAGACCAGACAAGTTGTGGAATGACATCAAGGACATCATACTTGAAGAAAGCAAGAGGCCATTAAAAAGACAGGAAAGAAAAAAAGACCAAAATGGATATCAGAAGAGGCTCTGAAACTTGCTCTTGAATATGGGGTGGCTAAAGCAAAAGGAAGAATTGGTGAAGTAAAAGAGCTGAACAGAAGATTTCAAAGAGTGGCTCGAGAAGACAAAATAAAGTATTATTATAATGAAATGTGCAAAGACCTAGAGTTAGAAAACCAAAGCAAAGAGCGTGCTCAGTATTTCTCAAGCTGAAAGAACTGAAGAGAAAATTCAAGCCTCAAGTTGTAATATTGGATTCTATGGGGAAAATATTAAACAATGCAGAAAGCATCAAAAGAAGATGCAAGGAATATACAGACAGTCACTGTACCAAAAAGAATTGATTGATGTTCAACCATTTTAGGAGGCAGCATATGATCAAGAACCGATGGTGCTGAAAGAGGAAGTTCAAGCTGTACTGAAGGCACTGGTGAAAAGCAAGCCTCCAGGAATTGAAAGAATACCAGTTGAGATGTTTCAACAAACAGATGCAGTGCTGGAAGCGCTCACTTGTCTATGCCAAGAAATTTAAAAGACAGCTACCTGACCAACCAACTGGAAGAGATCCATACTTTGCCCATTCCAAAGAAAGGTGATCCAACTGAATGCAGAACTTATCTAACAACATCATTAATATCACATATAAGTAAAATTTTGCTGAAGATCATTCAAAAGTGATTGCAGCAGTATATTGACAGGGAACTGCCAGAAATTCAAGCTGGATTCAGAAGAGGACGTGGAACTAGGGATGTCATTGCTAATGTCAGATGGATCTTGACTGAAAGCAGAGTATACTAGAAAGATGTTTACCTGTGTTTTATTGACTATGCAAAGGCATTCGACTGTGCGGATCATAATAAGTTATGGATAACATTGTGAAGAATGAATATTCCAGAACACTTACTTGAATCATGCGAAACCTGCACATAAACCAAGAGGCAGTCCTTTGAATAGAGCAAGGGGATACTGCGTGGTTTAAAATCAGGAAAGGTGTGTGTCAGGGTTGTATCCTTTCACCATACTTATTTAATCTGTATGCTGAGCAAATAATCTGAGAAGCTGCAGTATATGAAGAAGAAGGTGCCATCAGGATTGGAGGAAGATTCATTAAAAACCTGTAATATGCAGATGACACAACATCGCTTGCTGAAAGTGAGGACTTGAAACACTTACTGATGAAGATCGAAGACTACAACCTTCAGTATGGATTATGCCTTAACATAAAGAAAACAAAAACCCTCACAACTGGACCAATAAACAACGTCATGATAAGCAGAGAAAAGAGTGAAATTGTTAAGGATTTCATTTTACTTGTATCCACAATCAATGCCCATGGAAGTCACAGTCAAGAAATCAAATGACGCACTGTAAATGGGCAAATTTGCTGCACAAGATCTCTATAAATTGTTAAAAAGCAGTCACTTTAAGGAGTAAGGTGCGCCTGACCCAAGTCATGGTGTTTTCAATTGCCTCATATGCATGTAAAAGCTGGACAATGAATAAAGAAGAAAGAAGAAGAGTTGGAACCTTTGAATTATGGTGTTGGTGAAGAATATTGAATATACCATGGACCACCAGAAGAACAAACAAACCTGTCTCACAAGAAGTACAGACAGAATGCTTAGAAGCAATAGTGACAAGACTATGTCTTACATACTTCAGACATGTTATCAGAAGCGACCAGTCCCTGGAGAAGGACATCATGCTTGGTAAAGTAGGTGGTGTCTTAGTCATATAGTGCTGCTCCAACAGAAATACCACAAGTGGATGGCTTTACAAAGAGAAGTTTATTCTCTCACAGTCTAGTAGGCTACAAGTCCAAATTTAGGGCATCAGCTCCAGGAGAAGGCTTTCTCTCTCTGTTGCCTCTGGAGAAATGTCCTTATGATGCATCAGTCTTCCCTTGGTCTGGGAGTATCTCAGCACAGGAACCTCAGGTCCAAAGGACGTGCTCTGCTCTCGACACTGTTTTCTTGGTGGTATGAGGTTCCTGCGCTGAGATACTCCCAGACTAAGGGAAGACTGATGCATCACAAGGGCCTTTCTCCAGAGCTGACAGAGAGAAAGCCTTCTCCTGGCGCTGATGCCCTGAATTTGGACTTATAGCCTACTGGACTGTGAGAGAATAAACTTCTCTTTGTAAAGGCATCCATTTGTGGTATTTCTGTTGGAGCAGCGCTAGATGACCAAGACAGAATTTGGTACCAGGAGTGGGGTGCTGCTCTAACAGACACCTAAAATGTGGAAACAGGTTTGAAACTGTGAATGGATAGAGGTGAGGCAGCAGCAGAGGACATGCAGCAGCAGAGAACCTGCAGCAGCAGAACCAGGAGACCAGCGCAAGACGGCACTGGAGCCGACCCACAGAGCGAGAAAGCGAGTGCCTTCCAGCCGAAGTTTACTGGTGGAGTGGGGTACGTCCAGGCACTTATTGGTGGAGCTACTGATCTTTGGAACACTTGCCCCAGAAGGGCAGATGTGGGCATGAGGCCCAAGGGCTAAGGGAATACAGAATGGGTGGTGGAAAAAGGTAGTTCTAAATACCAGTTACGGCCACATGACCAGTTGCAGAAACAGGGACTGCAATTGTTATGAGTATTTCTGCTTTGTATGTATGCATCAAATATTTTTGTTTCCTTCACTTATAGAATATAAGCTGTAAATGGGGCTAGTGCATTCTCGATTGTACGTGTGTTAGTTGTAACATGTTAGGTGCAAGTATGACTTTCTCATTGTCTTTATTCAGAGATTATGTATGGTTTAAGGAGATGTGTACATGTGCCAAGTTGACAAGCGATGGACTGTGATGGTTAAGATTGTGTGTCAACTTGGCTGGGTCATGATTCTCAGTGTTTTAATGTGATCACTCCCATGATTGAATATACTGTGAGTAGCCAATCAGATGAAAGGGAGTCTCCTTGGAGTCATGGCCCACATCTGAATATAAGCAGATGTTCTGGCTTTTTGCTCTCTCTGGATCCTGCGGCTGCCTCCTGTCATCTCATCTCTGGTTCTTGGGACTTGAGCTGTCAGCTTATCTGCTGAACTTGGATTTCGTTGATCTTCACAGCCTATGAGCAGAGCCCTGCTCTCTGACCTGCCAATCCTAGGTTCGCCAGTCCCTGCACCTACATGAATCAGGAGAAACCTTGTGGTCTTGCCTGCCAATCTCAGAATTCGTCAACCTTCATAGCCTGTGAGTGGGAGCCCTGCTGTTCGACATGCCAATCTTGGGCTCGCCAGCTTCTGTGGCTGCGTGACTTGGGAGAGGCCTCTACTGTGATCCACAGACTTGGGATGTTCTAGCCTCTACAATCATGTGCACTGTTTCCTTGATATAAATCTCTCTATATATGTATTTATACTGGTTTTACTGGTTTTGTTTCTCTAGAGAACCCAGCCTAAGACATATGGTCAGTGAGAAAGAGGAATATCCTAAATGAGATGAATTGACACAGTGGCTGCCACAATGGGCTCAAGCATAACAGTGATCATGAGGATGGCACAGGACTGGGCAGTGTTTCATTCTGTTGTGCATAGGGTCACTATGAGTGGGAACTGACTCGATAGCACCTAACACAAACCTATTTAAAACTGACATATATAAAGTAAAAATTGACAGAATTATAAAGAGAAATTGACAAATACACAATTAGTTTGGGGATTAAAACACATTTTTCCCAAAAATCAGTATATGAAGCTGACAAAAATTAGCAAGTATGATAAAATTAAATAATATGATAAACAAGATTGATCTAACAGATATTTTAATAGAACTTCGTATTCAACAAATTAAATATGCATTATTTTCAAGTACTCATGGAATATTTACAAAAATTACCAACTAATGAGATCTGATGAATTTCAAGGTAAAAAGTGTGATTGATCATATTCTCTAATGACAATTCGATTAAGTTGTAGCAACATTAAAAACATCACTTGTTTAGAAAAAATAAGAAAAAAGCTTGGAAACTTTAAAAATACACTCAGAAAAGCTAGCCAGTTCAGAATAAACTACAAATTAAACTCATTTCCACTCAACTCATTCCCTATGCCCTTCAGTTCTACCACTGCAAGTAATTTGTAAACCCGATAGTCATAAGATCAGGAACTCTGTTATGTTTTATCTTACAAAATGAATTGCAAAAATCAAACAGCTTGTGTTGAAACATGGAAAAATAATGTGCTTGTTAATTTTCTGAATCAAAGAATTTTTGAAAGAACCAAGATTACTTTAGAGAAATGTGGTAAGAATAAAAAAGTCCTTTGTATATTAATAAAATGCAGTAACAAAAGCATTTTAATATGGTTTCAACATTTTGGCAAATGAGTGTTTTAAATTACATATAGTGGTATCTTTGAATGTTAAGTACTACAATAACAGTCTACAATACTGAGGTTCCTGTATTATTCTCATCCCCTTCTACTTAAATTACTATATTTACCACAGTATGACTTTAACCCTTAAAACACTGCAATTTACCAAACCCCTGGTCAACTGAACATTTAGAAATAATAATATAATTCTATTATTATTATTATTCCTATGCCTGTTGTCTTGGTTGAGGTTATTGTGTTGCTAAAAATTCTTTTCAAAATAGCCATTCCTTTATTTTTTTATGTTTGGATTTTAGGGGGTTTTGTTGGATTTTTTTTTTTCCTATCTGATTTCAGAAACAATTGATCAATAATTCATGATTCAAGTAGATAGAGGTCCAAATATCCCATTACTGACAAAGCTGTTGGAGAATGTGGCTCAAATGTCGATCAATGGTAGGTCCCCTGCTGCAGCCTTCCAGAATTACCCAGACTTTACCAATCAGTGCCACTGGCAGCATTGAGGAAAGAAGTCCTTTCCCTTGACATAGGAGCAAAGCAGAACTTAAGCATGCTACAGGTAGACAGATTTCAGAGTGAGGAATGGGAAGATAAACAGAGGTGGGATAATATGTTTAGCTCCTTCTTCTAAATGTACCAGAGAAGAGACTCTTCATCTACGGGCAAGAGTGAAAAAAAGATGGCAAACCCAGTAGTGGTACCTAGGAAAGCTTATTAGGTTAGAAGCCAGATTAAAAAAGTGAAGATGGAAGAAGAAACATCTCACTTTTCCATTACATAATCAACGTGTGAACCTATCAGCAACGCTCTATTCCTAGGGTGTTTTGTTATTTCATCTCAAAACCAAACCAATGACATACACAAAAACCAACACAAAATGGACTAAAGACCTGAATGTTAAAGCTAAAACCATAAAGTTCATGGAAGATAACGTAGGGACAAAACTATGGGACATAATTTTTTTTCAGAAATAGGCAATTAAATACAACTACTAATGGGAGAACAGCAGAAGACAAATCAGGTAACTGTGACCTCCTAAAAATTAAATACTTATGTTTATCAGAAGACTTTATCAAAAGAGTAAAAAGAGAACATACAGACGGGGGAAAAAAATCTTTGGGAATGACATATCCGATAAGGAACTAATATCAAAAATATACAGAAAACTTACACAGCTCAACAACAAAAAAGACAAATAATCCAATCAAAAAATGGGTGAAGGACATGAACAGACATTTTGCCAAAGAGGACATTCAAGTGGCCAACAAACACATGAAAAGATGCTCATGATCATTAGCCATTAGATTGATGCAAATCAAAACTACAATGAGATACCATTTCACTCCTGCAAAATTGGCACAGATCAAGAAAACAGAAAATCACAAGTATTGGAGAGGTTGCAGGGAGATTGGAACTCTCATGCACTGCTGATGGGATTGTAAAATGGTACAACCACTATGGAAAATGGTATGGCACTTCCTCAAAAAGCTAGAAATAGAAATACCTTATGATCCCGCAATCCCACTCCTAGGTGTCTACCCTAGAGATCTATTAACAATGGCATGAATAGACATATGCACACCTATGTTCATTGCAGCATTATTCACAGTAGCAAAAAGTTGGAAACAACCTAAGTGTCCATCAACAGATGAATAGTTAAACAAATTGTGGTATACACATACAATGGAATACAACACAGCTATAAAGAATAACGATGAGTTCTCTAAACATCTTAAAACATGGATGAATCTGGAGGACATAATGCTGCGTGAAACAAGTCAATCACAAAAGGACAAATACTGTATGGTCTCACTTTTATAAAAAGACAAGAATAGGTATACATACAGAAAGCAACATTCTTTGGTGATTATCAGGAATGGGGGGAAGGAAGGGAGAATCACTTTCTAGACAGTAGACACTTGTTATTTTTGGTGATGGGAAAGGCAATACACATATAGGTGAATTCTGCACAACTTGACCAAGGTAAATGATGACACTAAGAAGTACACAAAAAATAAGAGACAATTTTGGTAAATACCATGACATATACAATTTTGCAATAACAGTAATAACAACTAAAAAACGTGTGTGGTTACTTAGGTAGATATGTACGCATATACATATATAGGAAGAAACGTGCAATGATTGTTTTCAAGATGGTTTTTTGAAAAGATCAACAAAATCAATAAACCTTTAAACAGATGAACCAAGCAAAAAGAGGCAAGACATAATTACCAAAATCAGGAATGAAAAGAGAGACATCAATATGATATTAAAAGGATTAAAACTGAATACTATGAACAACTTTATACCAACAAATCAGTCAATTTAGATGAAATAGACAAATTACTAAAAAGATACAAATTATCTTTTAAACAGATACAACTGGATCAAGAACTACAAAATCTGAGTGGGTATGTAACATTAACACTTTCATCTCTTTGGGCATGAGCTGGATTATTCCTTGTGTGTGGGTGTTGGTGTGGGTGTGGGTGTGGGTACACATGCACACATGTGTATGTCATCGTCAGTCTGATTATCCAAATCAAATTTTAGATGAGGGTCCATCCTTTTTTTGTGGGATATCCACAAGAGCAAGGATATGGAAAACTGGAACCATCCTATATTGCTGGTGGAAATATAAAATGGTATGGCCACTTTGGAATCATTTGATAGTTTCTTAAAAAGTTGAACATAAACTTACCATACGATACATTAATTTCTTTCCTAGGTATGTATCCAAGAAAAATGAAATCTATTTCCAAAGTCTTGTACACAACGCTCATAGCAATATCATAATAGTCAAATACGGGAAACAATCCAAATGTCCATGAATTGATGAATGAATGAACAAAATTTGTATATTCACTTATGTACGTAGCAATAAAACCGTGCTTGAGGTGCGTTCATTGGTCAGGAGTAGAACCTAAGTCTCCCGCATAGAAGGTGAGAATTCTACCACTAAACCACCACTTACCCTATAACTACATTTAAAAAAAGTAAAAACCAAACCCATTGCCATCCAGTAGATTCCAACTCATAGTGACCCTATAGGACAGAGTAGAACCGCCCCATAAGGTTTCCAAGGAGCCGCTGGTGGAATTGAACTGCCAACATTTTGGTTAGCCGCCGAGCTCTTAAACACTGTGCCACCAGGGCTCCATATGTTAGCAAGTGGTAAATGCTATGAAAGATCAACACTAAATACTTCCTAAGATGGGAACATACATTGGGGTGTTTGAAGAGCAATAAATAAGTCACTGTGGCTGGAGAAGAGTCAATGGGATGGGGATGGATGGGGAAGAGCAGGAGAAGATAAGTTCCAAGAAAATCAGATCACATGGAGCCTGGTAGGCCTCTGGAAAGACTGACTTTTATCTGAGTGCCAGGCAGAGCCATTGCAGGGTTTTAGTGGAGGAGTGTCATGATCTTGCTTGCATTTTAAAAGACTCAGTCTGGTTGCTATGTTGAGAATAGGGGAGAAGTGTGAAAGCAGAAAGACTAATTATCTTAGAGGAAACCAGGTGAGAGAACATAGTGACTTGGTCTAGAGTGGTAGTAGTGGAGATGGGGAGAAGCATTTTTATTCCAGGTATAGTGAATATAGATATAAGAGGATTCCTTCCCTGTTTATCTTCCACACTAAACAGGTTGCTTAGCATTCCTGCACATACAATGTGTTCAGTGAATGTGTGATGAATGAATGAATGCTGGACAGTTATAATTAACCTGGAGCAAGGAAAGAAAAGCTATTTTAGGACAGCAGGGATGCAATAAAAATTATGCGTTGCTATGAGCTGATAATTGTTACAAAGAAAAGCTATAATCATTTTTGGGTACCGAAGCTACAGATAATTTTCTTTGGTTTCCCAGAATCTGAAAATATCTGAAATAGATGTTTCTATAATAGAATTGGAGGATTTTCTGCCTGAGAGTTGTCCTTACTAAATACATGAAGTGAATTCTCCTTCATCCAGCAGCTGCTATTAAGGAAATGTGTGCAAACAACATGCAATTTTGAACTGCTATTAAGTTCCTAAAATATGGCGAGTGGTTGACAAGCCATAGCAATAACTTTCTAGCTCTTGTATCTCCAGTCTCCCTCCTTGCCATTGATTTCCTCTGCCACTCCCAAGGCATTCTTTCTAAAGCACACTTCTGCTTAAAATATTCCAACAACTTTTCACTGACTTTTGAATTAAGAAAAAATTTCCTGTTTTGGTAGCCAAGGTTCTTCAAAATATCTAGTTTTGCGTCTCCAACTATTATTTAAACTCAAGAGAAAAGTGCTTATTATTGAGAGGAAATCAAAGTTGTATTAAGAGTGCAAGGTCTGAATATGAGCTATTTAGGTTCAAATCCTAGCGGAACACGTTAATTAACCTCTCTAGTCTCATTGTCAGCCTTTGGGAAAGGCGGAAGTAACAGTTCCTACCTTGTGCTTTGGGAGGATTTATTGAAGTAACAAACATAAATTCTGCTAGACTGTAAGCTCCATAAGGGCAGAGACCATGTTCATCTTATTCACCACTGAATTCCAGTGCCAAGTATGTAGTAGACACTGAGTATATGTCTACTGAACAATTATATATTGAGTGCCTACTACGTGTCTAATAGCCACAGTTATGGACTCAAACATACCAACAATCATGAAGGTGGCGCAGGACCTTTCATTCTGTTACATATAAGGTCTCCATGAGTCAGAGATGATTGGACAACAGCAACTATCTGCCTTTTCTAAATTCTGAGGATACCACAGTCCCTCCCTTTGCAAAACTCACCCTCTGGTCAAGAAAGACATGCAATAAACTAACATCTTAATTTCATATATTAATAGAGTGCTATCTAAAATATTAAAATGGGGTACTATACACAAATATCTGACAGGGGACGAAGGCATTTTAAATTCTGTGATCATGGAAGAACTCTCTGAGGTGAACTGAGATCTAAATATTGAGAAGCAAAAATGATGCAAAACTAGGGGGATAAAGGCATTACAGGTAGAAGGAATGTAAAGTGAAAACAACTCAAGACGGGGTGAACTTGGTGTATCCACTGAAAAGAAAAGATCAGCACTGCTAGGTCTTCATGGTAGTGGTGGTGGTGGGAATAATACAAACTGAGTTAAGATTGGTATCCAGGGCCCTTTGGGCTAAAAGAAGAAAATGAGATTTTATTTTTGGTGTAATGGGAAGCCACTGGATCTTTTTAAGCAAAGGAATGACCACAGTTCATTGAGCTGTAGGGAGCAAGAGTAAAAGCAGGGAACCTGTCAAGAACTCGAGCTGTAGTCCATATAAGAGATTATAGTGCTTCATCTTTGTCTGGAGAGAAAGCAACAGAACTGGAATATATTTTGGAGGTAGAAGCGAAAGAATGAGAGAAGTCAGGATGGGCCTATTAGGTCTTTGTGAGTCCTAGGTCCTTTTGCCTTTGTGGGCCCCTTCCATAAAAACAATATTGAAAACTATATTTTATGACATTGGTATAAAGATGAGTATAAACTAGGCTGTATTATATTTTTTGTCTGATTTTAAAAGAAATTAGAATATTTCCAAGGGCCCCTAAGAATATTGTGAGCCCTAGGCACTGTATCAATAGATAATTTGGCCCTTGTTCCATTTTTAGCATAAAAGAATACAAAGTTTAGTAGAATACATCAGAACAAAGTAAGTGCTCGATGTGTATTTACATTAGCTATCAAATTATTGTTATTATTATTACATAGTAGACATGTCCTATGCTTCCTAATCTCTGTGAATTTGGTCATGTTGCTTCTTGAACTCCTCTTTACCTGTCAAAAATACATCCGTCCTTCAATGCTCAGACCAAATGCCAGCTCTTTCATTAAATCTCTCATGACTGCTCAACTGGACGTGATCTTTCTCCTCTCTGCCCTAAAAAATCCATATGATGCCTCTCTCCTGTCACTAATTAGAGCCTGCCCTTGACATGTACTAATTTAAATACTTCTCTCCCTACCAGCTTTTTAGATCCTTTTAATGCTTGGTGATATATCTTACATCATGACTCTATCTCTTATTATGCCTAGCCAAGATTCATGCACAAAGTAAAGTCTCAATAAGTATTTGTTGAACTCCAATACCAAAGAAAACAGCCAGTCAGCCAAGTACTCTCACCAAAGCCAGTCGGGGCAAGACTGGTCTTCAGTATTGCTGCCCAGGCCCTGGCACAGAATCACTTTGGGACCATCTATTAAGTAACAAAATGCTAACAAGAGGAATGCCAACTGTGACTCTCCATTTTGGAAGAGATGCTGCCAGGCTTCTAAATAACAACTTCATAGCGCATCCATCCAGAACACTATCTGGAGTGCAGACAGAGACTTGTACCTTGTTGACTCCCAGAGCCATAAATCTAGAGCCTTGGCTTATCTCCATCACGGATGATGACTGTGATCTATGGCAGCTGAAAGATAAGGATCCTGGTTAGACACACAAAGGAAATTAGATCATGGATAAATGGAAACATTATTTATATAAATCATATTTGTTCTAATACTTATTTTATACAAAACACTATGCTTGGCACTGTGCAAAATACAAATAGATGTAAGATCCAGTCTTTGCTTTTAATGAGACTTTTCTATAGGAAGGAATGGAGCTTGGGGAAGGACACTGGTAGGATAACAAATGTGAAGATGGCTCCATCTGCATCCTCAATGAGAAGAAAGTATTATTTAGCTCCCGCATGGAAACTGTTGTGTGGCCTTGGATGGAGCAGCCCATGTTTATGAACTTCAATTTCTCTCTCAGGAAAAAATCTCCTTGTCTGTCTCCCAGGAAGACTGGTTGGTTTACTGCTTAATAAACATAATAATTTTTGTATTTTTTAATAATTTAGGTTTTTTTATTACTAAGTTTTAGTTAAATACATAAATTGTATTTCAACTTACAAGTTATGATTTTTTGAGGAGAAAGGAATTAATACTTCTATAAATTAATAAATAACCATAATTGAAATCACTAATTCATATATTTATTCAACAATTATTCATTAAGTACCAACTGAGAACAAGATATTTTGATCAGTCTAGAATGGTGGTTCTCAACTGGTGGCAATTTTGTCCTTTAGGGAACTTTTGGAAATTTTGGAGATGTTTTTGGTTTTCCATTTTGTGCCCTGTGCTTTTTGCCAGCTATGCTTTTTATATGAAACCCTTTTTTTTTTTGAAAGCTCTTTCCTAGCATTTCTTCTCAGCCAAAATATTCCTACTGAAATAACCAAAACTCAAGGAAGAAAAAAGGACTTATGACATTTTATGCCAGATAATTCTTTGTTGCCAAGGGCTGTTCTGTGCAATGTAGGATGTTTAGCCGCACCCCTCACATTTACCCACTAGATGCCAGTAGCATCTCCCAATTGTGACAAACAAAAATGTCTCCACACATTGCCAAATATCCTCTGGAGGGCACAATTACCCCTGGTTGACAATCAGTGGTGTGGGGAGAACCAGAAAGAACTAAGAGGTGTGGCAAAGTTTTGTAGAAATGTGTCCTTGTGTTTACTGCTATGGGGAATAAAGCCATTTTGCACTCTTTATCAAAAACCTTAACAAATGCTCATGACCTTTAAACTGTTAATTCTATTTCTATGAAATCTATATAAAGAAATAATACTATTTCTATAGAGAGAGCCCTGGTAGAACAGTGGTTAAGCAATCGGCTACTAACCTAAACTTCAGCACTTCGAACCCACCAGCTGCTCTGGAGGAGGAAGATATGGCAGTCTGCTTCCATAAAGATTACAGCCTTGGAAACCCAGTGGGGGCAGTTCTATTCTGTCTTAGGGTTGCTGTGAGTTGGAATCGACTCAAGGCAATGGGCTTATATATATATAAAAGAAACTGAATGTCTAATACTTCCCTAAGGAAATAGTAAAATAAATTCTAGAACAGCTACATTATGGATTATTATGTAAACATTAAAAAATGTGTTTAAGAAGAGATTTCTCTTATGTTAAGTGAAATTTTAAAAAAAAAGATTGCTAAACCACAGTTATATAAACAACACTGAGTTAAAAAAAAAAGGGAAGAAAAGAGACTAGAAGGAAATACATTAAAATTCTTATTTTTTTAGATGGCAGGACAAAATATGGTTATTTTATCCTACTTTTTATATTTACTGTATACGTTAATTTTTGAAATCTAAAAACAGAATCAACATTTTTGTCTTATTTTTAAAAAACCAAGCCTATGTGAATTGCTAATAGGGTCATCACTGGGAATGTTCCTCTGTAATAGTGGATTGAGCATTACAATCGTTTTTTCAAGCCTCTGATGACACTGTTTTGGAAAAAAAAAAGGATATTGGTTCTATTGCTGGCATTCTGTTTACAGGTAGAAAAGAGCAAATGATCAGTAGTTGGTCTTCCTTTCGCCCCAAAATTTGGCATCCAGGGCAAAGCACCGCTGAAATGAATTTGCATTTGAATTATGTCCACCCGAAAGCCAATCCCAGGTCTCTTCCAAAAGCTTTTCATGTGTGATGTGAGTTCTTGTTCCGCTCGTTTCAATAGTGGGGCTCTCTTCAGAGAAACAACTTCCCATTTAGCTGAGTGAGGATAACGCCTGCCAAGAGAAAGCCATCATTTTATGAATATGAAATGTTCATAATGAGATAGCTTCAGTAAGTCATTCCTCAAAGGAGCTGTTGATAATGTATGGCTCCAGAAATTAGAGAGCAAAGGTGTAGCTTGTAATGCCTATGACCAAAGCCGTTTTATAAAACATGGAAACGTATATATATTTGTTGTCATCAGATACTCTGTTTTTAGATATTTATTTCTGAACAAATTGGAATTAGGCAGAAAGGTGTTTAAAACATAGTGTTAACATGTGGAAGGGTTTTTGTTTTGTTTTTGATCCATTAAACTTGTTTCAATATTAAATTAAATGGTAGGCAAAAATACTTGAAAAGCATACACATTCACAAACATGCATGCACAAACACACACACACATCAGATGTGATCTGCTTTAACAAGCTACGCTTGAAAATCTAATTGATTACATCCTTTGTAGTTATACCTAATTTGCTTAATGCAGTAGTACATTGAAAATGATCATTTCCTTAGCTATGTTTAATTCACATGTAACTGTACACATCAAAATATTCACCTGTTTTTTTTACATGCCACAAGAAAGTGACAACATCCTTTCTTTATGATTTTGGTTAAAATCTACCAAGTTCTTCCCAAAACCCTACAAAACTCGTTGCCGTTGAGTCAATTCCAAACCATAGCGACTCTATAAGACAAAGTAGAACTGCCCCATAGGGTTTCCAAGGAGCAGCTCATGGATTTGAACCGCCAGCCTCTTGGTTAGCAGCTGAGCTCTTAACCACTGCACCACCAGGGCTCCAAAACACTGTAAGAGAATATTATTTCACTGATGGGAGTTCAGTGATATGCTTCACATATGACATACCATATGCTTTTAAGGAAAGTGCCCAAGACCATCAGAAAGGAGAGGAGAATAAGTCACTCTCAATAGGAAATTACAGTCACTGCATGGATTAATCGTCTCTCTGAACCCAGTGTGCAATCTGACAGTTTTCAGGGAAAACCTATTCATGACAATTTATCCTTTTCCACACTTGGTATGGTCTGTCAGACATGCAACTGGCTGAGCAGTAAGAATGAATGATATGAAGATGCACAATCATCCAACCTGGGCTCAATAATGGTTTCAGTGTATGGCTCAATTCCACATCCCACTCAATGTTTCAAATCCATGTGACTGCCCCTCCTTTCTCACAAGTAGTTTCTTTCAAGCCCAGACCTTCTATCCAAAGACATCTGAAAGGTGAGATTCAGGGAACTCAGCACAGGAATGAAGGTCAGAGTCTGGTTGTTCTAGGTTAGTCACTGAGCATTCTACACCCACCATTCATTGAGCTCTTGCATGTAAAGTGATAAGCACATTGCTAATTTCATCTATTGTACCATTTAACCCTGAAACAGCTTGTAAAATCAACTTTATTTTCTTCATTTTACAGATTTAGAAACCGGGGCACAGAGGTCCAAGTTCACATCGTAAGTGGGACAAGCTGGGATTTTAAGCAAAGCCTTCTGGGTGTCTAGGGAAATTACTTAATCTTTCTGTGTTTCAGTAACAAAATTCTGAAATAATCTAGACTTTATAGCTATACTGTCCTCCAAAACATTCTTCTCAGGTCAATTAAGCAAGGCCTTTGCCGAACTTAGTTGCATGTTCAAATACCCTTCAGCTTTCTGGAAGAGTCTAATCACGAACCTCTTCAGACACATGGCCTTGAGCCCAATTTTAGGACCAAGGATGTGGTATATATACTATAGTGAAAACTGTGAGAGGTGGAACTCAACGGGACTGCCTTGTCTTTCCAGGTCTCACAGGTTTTCTGCCTTTGACAGGGTGTAGTCTTACCATTTTTCTCTCTCTGCCTTTAGTGGAAAATATCTGAGTTTTCCTTCTCAGACAGGTTTCAGCCTTACATAGGTTCCAACTTTGGCAGGTTTTACTGTGTATACTAAACATGTGCCACCAAGAGAGTGTTTCAGAAATGGAGGGGCCAGAGCTGTGACTGAAGCTACACAGAAGGAAGGCTCATGTCAAGGGATGAGAATACACAAGTCAGAAAGTGACTGGAATCTGAGACATTGTAGACCACCATAAAGGTGTGGTTTCCAAGATTTACTCACAGAGCAAGCCCTGTCAAAATATGAAGTAAACCAAAGCCAAACCCATTACCATCAAGTCAATTCTGACTCATGGTGACCCCATGTGTTATAGAGTAGAACTGTTCTATAGGATTCTAATATTTATAGAAGCAGATTGCCAGGCATTTCTTCTACTGCACCACTGGGTGGGTTCGAACTGCTAACTTTTAGGTTAGTAGTCAAGCACAAACAGTGTGCACCACCCAGGGACCTCTAAATATGAAGCAGAGTAAATATGAAGTAAAAAATGTGTAACCATGCATTATTTTTTAACATTGGAAAAATCTGATTCACTTTCAGTAAGCTTTTAGTTTTTCTTTTTTACAATTTTTTTATAGACTTTTCTTTTTAGGGAAGTTTTAGGTTTACAGAAAAATTAGGCAGGAAGTACAGAGAGTTTCCAAATAATCCCTTTCCCTTTCCCTACAGTTTCCCCTATTATTAACATCTTGCACGGGTGTGATATATTTATTATAAATGAAAAATTAATATTAATATACTATTAATAACTAAAGTTCATTATTTACATTAGGGTTTACTCTTTGTGTTGTAATGTCTTATAGGTTTTGAAAATGCATGTCATGTATCCACCATTACAGTGTCATATAGAATATGCCCTAAAAATCCTTTGTGTTCCACCTATTCATCCTTCCTCACTTCTGCCCCCACCCCAAAGACTTTGGCATCCACTGATCTTTTTACTGTATCTATAGTTTTGTCTTTTCCAGAATGTCATATAGTTGGAATCCTACTGTATGTAGCTTCTCAGACTGAATTCTTTCACTTAGTGGTACGCATACAAATTTCCTCTGTGTCTTTTCATGGCTTGATGGTATTTTTAAAAAAATATTATTATTATTGCTGGATAATATTGCATTGTATTGATATACCACAGTTTGTTTATCCATTCACCTATTGAAGGACATCTTGGTTGTGTTAAAATAGAGACACTGAGGAACAGGAATTGACACATTGCTCTGAGTGTATAGGAACATTCACAAAGGTCACTGACTAAGGTGAAATGCACTTAAAAACAGATAAAAAGAAATAATGTGGACACACACACACACACACACACAAATTGCCACCAAGTTGATTCCGACTCATAGTGACAGTGACCATAAAACAGATTCCCCTTTGTGACAAACATGTTAACGGTAACTAGCTCAGGGTATAGCTTGTGCAAAGAATTTAACATTAGGCAATTTCCATTACTTCTTAGAGATGATCCTTGTAATTCTCTACCTTTATTATTTTAAAAAGAGTCCTTGGATGGCTCAAACCGTTAAGTGCTCAACTACTAGCCAAAACGTTGGCAATTCGAACTGATCCAGTAGCATCTCGGAAGACAGACCTGATGACCTGCTTCTGAAAGGTCACAGCCTTGAAAACCCTACGGAGCAGTTTTACTCTGCACAAATGGGGTGGCCGTGAGTTGAAATCAACTCAATGGCAACCAACAACAACATTATTTTAAAACTTCCGGACTACACCCAAGGATTTGTATGAAGAATGGGACCACAAAGAGCACCTAGTAACCTGATGTCAGCTGATCTCAGGAAGGGGGCATGATTTCAGTCAATCATGTTGAGACTAGTCAATAGTTAATTTTCTACTCTATTTCTTCCTCTTCTCCATAAAAAATTCATTGCAACCAGCCTGCTTTGAGTCATTTTTTTTCTTAGAAACAAAATGGTCTCCCTGTATGCTCACAGAATAACTGCTCGAATAAACCCTATATACTTTATTTGTGCTTTATTTTTTAACAGTAGATTCCAATTTTGGACAATTATGAATGAAGCTACTATAAACATCCATGTGTAGGTTTTTGTGTGGGTATATAAGTTTTCAACTCATTCGAGTAAATACTTACTAGTGCCTTTGCTTGTTCGAAGGGTAAGAGCATGTTTAACTTTGTAAGAAACTACCAAACTGTCTTCCAAGGTGACTGTAGCATTTTGCATATCCAGTACCCACCCCCCCAAAAAAAGAGAGAGAGTTCCTGTTACTCCACTTCCTTGCCAGCCTTTGATATTGTCAGTGTGTTGGATTTTAGCTATTTGAATAAGTGTGTAGTGATAACTTATCATTATTTTAATTTATAATTTCCTAATGACATATGCTATTGAGCATCTTTTCATATACTTACTTGCTTACTTTGGTGAGATCTCTGTTCAGATCTTTTGTCCGCTTTATAATTTGGGGTTTGTTTTCTTATTGTTGAGTTTCAAGAGCTCTCCATGTAATTTGGATGCAAGACTTTTATCAGAAATGTGTTTTTTTAACTATTCCAACCTGTGGCTTGTATTTTCATTCTCTTAGCAGTACCTTTCTCAGAGCAGAAGCTTTTCATTTTTTTTGTGTTTTAGTGAAAGTATACCCAGCAGATTCATTTTCCATTCAACAATTCATACACAAATTGTTCCATGACGTTGGTTACAATCCCCACAATGTGTCAGCACTCTCCCCATTTCTACTCTTCCTTCCCCATTTCCTTCCATCAAGTTTCCCTACCCCTCCTTGCCTTCCCATGTTTGCTTTTGGACAAATGTTGCCCATTTGGTCTCATATAGTTGATTGTTCTAAGGAGCATGTTCCTCATTGGTGTTATTGTTTATTTTATAGGCCAATCTATTATTCGGCTAAGAGGTGACCCCCAGGAGTGGCTTCAGTTCCAGATTAAAAGGGTGTCTTAGGGCAATCATCTTGGGGGTTCTTCAGTCTCTGTCAGTCCAGTAAGTCTGGTCTTTTTTATAAATTTGAGTTTTGTTCTACATTGTTATTCCACTCCAACTGGGATCTTCTAATGTGTCCCTGGTCAGAGTGGTCGGTAGTGGTAGCCAGATACCATCTGATTCTTCTGGCCTCAGGCTAGAGGCGGCTGTGGTTCGTGTGGACCATTACTAGAAACTTTTAATTTTAATGAAATTAACTTTTTTTTTTCTTTTATGTATCATGGTTTGAGGATTGTATCTAAAAACTCATTGCCAAATCCAAGATTACACCAATTTTCTCCTATATTATCTTCTAGAAATTTTATAGTTTTGTGTTTTACATTTGAGGCTATGATAAATTACATATTATTGTCTCATTTTTCCCTCTTTAGTATTTCCCTATTTTACTCTTTCCCAAATTATTTTCTCCAAGAGATGAGGGATATATTTGGTGTATTACTTACAGAAGTATTTGCATTTTAAAACTGGACCATGTGACTCCAGACTTTCTGAAGCCATGGAGGCTGAATGAACCTCTGAAACTATTGCCCTGAGATATTCTTTAAACCTTAAACCAAAAATCTCCCATGAAGTCTTCCTAAAATCAAACAGTGGTTTAGTTTAACTAGTAAACATGTTTGCCTTGAGCGTTATGCTCTTTTAAGAACTATCTACATGGGATCAAACTGACAACAGCAACTGGAACGATTAGACGGGAAGCTTAGGGAGCAGTGGTTTTATTTAAATGGAGGGGAACAACTCAGAAAAGGAGGGTGAGAATGGTTGTACAACTTGAAAAATGTAATCAGTGTCACTGAATTATACTTGTGGAAACTGTTGAACTGGTGTATGTTTTGCTGTGCATATTCTCAACAACAGCAACTACAAAATAATTTTTTTTTTTAAATAGACCACATGATAAGGCAATTTTGCAACAAAGAAATACATCTCTGAGAGTGAGACTTTAGGCATCAGCCTGGCATACTGGGACACGGACTTCCACAGGGCCCTACATATTGCTGCCTACTCAGACAATGCAGTAGCAAAGAGATGATTAGATTTCCTATGTTTTCTTTCTCCAAAAAGTGTTCTTAAGAATGTCTTGAGAAACAGAAAGTTATCACACACCATGTCTTTATCTCCAGCCTTCATACTCCCCTGAGCTCCTGACTTACATGTCTAACTTCACACTACGAGTCTTTTCCTCAGTATTCTGTAGACACCTCAAATCCATATATGACTGAATGCAGTGTCTCTGCCACTACACCTGGCCTTCTTGTTCCTCCTCCTCTGACTATCCCAAGCAAGTATCTAAAACTGTTCTCGTGCCCTTGGAAGATTCAAACTGATGGTTGTCACTTTTGATCCTGAAAAATGTCTTACACCCCACTGTCCCATCCTCATTGCCAAGATACTGAGTTAATCCTTCATTGTCTCCTGTTTAGATTTCTAAAAAGTCTCCTATGTGACTTACTGTCAAAGTTGCTCTGCTTCAATCCAGATCCTTCACTGATACTAGAGAATATTTATGAAACAGAGCTGAGCACATCACCCTGCTGTTTAAAATGCTTACTCTATAGGTCACATCAAAGTCCAAACTCCTTCCTCTGAGATCAAGGCAGTTTCAAATCTGGCCTCATCTACTTCTCTGTCTCTAAAGGGCACACTCTTTACTGTCTCAGCAACGCACAAGACTTAGGTGAGCAAAACTCTAGTTTTCCTTTCTTTTCTGACTGAGCTCAAGTTCACTCTTGAGCAAGTTCAAGTTCACTCCTGAGCCACCGTTTTCACACTGTGCTAAATCTTGAAATTCAAGGTAAACACAGTACTTCTGGATTTTTTTCCCCAATCTGGTAATTTCTTAGTTACTCCTAGTTTAAAACTTAATGTAGTTTGGGATTCCTTCCCTCCTTAGTTTCTTCAAAGTGTTTTCTATTTTTCCTTCCTCTTGATCTTGATTCTAAGTCCTTGGGTAATTCAGCAATCCCATTTCTGTTCTGGGGAGTAAGCAGTACACTTTTTGGCCTCAGTGCCACGCTGGCATTGGTAGCTGAAGCCCTTGTCCTGTCTATTTCCCAGCTCAGATGATGCCCAGTGCTTGTTTAGCAAGTCATAACTCGTCCATCTGGCATTTTTCCATTGACTCCTGTGCAGCTCTCAGTATATACCTTCCTACAGAGATTCAGCTACATGCTTCTCCACCCATTGTGGGTGATCCAGGCCCCGACTCTGCAGTGTAATCTTCTGATTAGCATGGTTGCTTTTCTTAATACTTAATATCTAGGTTTTACCTATGGCCCCAGAAGACATAAATAATTTTCTAAAAGTCACTTGAGAACCATGGGAAGTTAAAGAGAAAATATCCTGGCTAGATACCCATGCCACCATGTCTACTGTTCTTCATACAGTGGGTTCATCAATGGAGCTGCTACACCCAAAAGCTTCCAGACAGGGAGCAGGTTGCAAATCCATCCAAATTTTGTATCTCAATCTTATAGGCGTATTTATTCCACGGAATGGTGTAGACCACAAGGCCCCTACACTGCTTCATAATCTCTCCAAACTTTTTCCACTCCTCTTCAGATCAGAGTCCTTTCACTGAGCTGGACAAGAACATGAGAAAGGGGGAGAAGAGAAACCAGTTCTGTCTGTTTTAATCCTCTCACAAATCTATTTGTCCTATGCCACGCTGAGGAGATAGAAGTAAAAAATCTAGCATATTTTGTTTAAGAATGCTACACTGAAAAGTAAAAACCATTATTGAGAGAAATGAAAGAAGACTTAAATAAATAGAATGATATACCATGTTCTTGAATTGGAAAATTCAATATTGTGAATATGTCAATTTTCCCTAAATTGACCTATAAATTAAATGCAATACCAATAAAAAATATCATCAGGATTCCTTTATAGAAAATAATTATCTAACTGTAACATTTCTATCAAATTCAAACACCCAAGAAAAACCAAAACTCTTGAAGAACAAAGTTGGAAGAATTACACTACAAGATATCAAGATGTATAGTAAAGTTAGTATAATTAGGACAGTGTAGAATTCACTTAAGAATAGACAAATAGAAAAATTAAACATAATACAGAGTTCAAAAACAGATTTATATACATGTTATCACTTAATGTATAATCAAGATGACACTGCAGTACAAAGGGAAAATGATGGTATTTTTAATAAATAGTGCTAGGTCAATTGGTTAGGAAAAAAAATCTCACCCCTACCTCACACTACATACAAAAATTAATTCCAGGTAGATTGCAGACCTAAAAGTGAAACAGAAAGCAATAAAGGTTCTGCAAGAAAACATAGACAATATTTTCATGACTTTCAGTAGGTAAACATTTCATTAGCAGGACACAAATATGCAAGGGAAAAAAAAAGCACTAAAAGTACAGCCAGAATGTTCCTTAGAAGCAAGAATAGTGATAACTTTGGACATGTTATCAGGGGGGACCGGTCCCTGGAGAAAGACATCATACTTGGTAAAGTAGAGGGTCAATGAGAAAGAGAATTTACCCTCAATGAGATGGATTGACACAGTGTATTTTAGTTATCTAGTGCTGCTATAATGGAATACCACAAGTGGATGGATTTAACAAAGAGAATTTATTTTCTTGAAGTCTAGTAGGCTAGAAGTCTGAATTCAGGGTGCCAGCTCCAGGGGAAGGCTTTCTCTCTCTGCCAATTCTGGGAACTCTGGGAAAAGGTCTTTGTCATCAATCTTCCCCTAGTCTAGGAGCTTCTCAGCACAGGGACCCCAGGTTCAAAGGATGCACTTCCTTCTTGGTTCTTATTCTTCATGGTAATGAGGTCCTCCTTCTCTCTGCTTGATTCTCTCTTTTATATCTCAAAAGAAATTGATTCAAGATACAACCTAATCTTGTAGATTGAGTCCTGCCTCATTAACATAACTGCCTCTAATCCTGCCTCATTAACATCATAGAGGTTAGGATTTACAACACATAGGATAGTCATATCAGATCACAAAATGGTGGACAATTACACAATACTGGGAATCATGGCCTAGCCAAGTTGACACACATTTTTGAGGGACACATTCAATCCATGACACAGTGGCTGCACCAATTGGCTCAAACACACCTACTATTGCGAGGATGGCTTAGGACTGAGTGACATTTCATTCTGTTATATGTAGGGTTGCTGAGTTGGAACAGACTCAATCTAACGACAACCGCAAATATAAAGAAAAATAAGATAAAATAAACTATATTGGAAATAAAAACTTCTGTTTATCAGTATGCATTAAGAATGAAAGGCAAAAACTAGAGTAGGAGTATATTTGCAATACATTTACCTCACAAAGGATTTGTGAAAGTCTGGAAGCCCATTTAAAAAAAAAAAAAAAAATAGGCAAACGATTTGAATAGGTACTTCTTAAAATAAGTTACATAAATTCACAATAACCCTATAAAAAGATGTCGAACTTCATTAGCTGTCATAGAAATGCAAATTAAAAGCACAATGAGATATAACTGCACAGCCACCATAAAGGCTAAAAGGAAAAAGACTAACAACGCCAAACATTAGCAAGGATGTGAAATAGCTGGAGCTGTTACACATTACTGGTTAGAGTATATATTAATCAGTGCAACAATTTTGGAAAACTTTTTGGCAATAGCTACTAAAGTTGAACATATGTATACCCTATTACAAACCAATTCCAATACTATGATTTCTCAGAAGAAATATTTTCTCAGAAGAACATATTTTCATTAAAAGACACGTATAAGAATGATTGAAAACAATTGAAACAACCCAAATATCTAACACCAATAAAACAGATAAAAAAATCGTAGTATATTCACAAATGGAAAGATTGAGCTATTGCTACATGCAAAAAATGGATGAACTTCACAAACATAATGTTGAATTAAATAAACTAGACACAAAAGAGTACATAATTTATGGCCCTATTTATATAAAGTTAAAAATAAAAAGCATGTTTGTTTATTATCAAGTACATCAAGCACTTCTGTGCTCTTAAGCTTTCATATACTGACTCATTCCTCCACCTCATGACAATCTACTCATCTTCCAAGATCCACTATAAATGTCACTTCCTTTGTGAAGCAAAGAACCACATAGCTATGAAAGCCTCTGTGGTAGAGGGTTGCAACAATGGTGCTAATTCCTCAGCTTTTCTTGGATGCTTGCCCTTTGCTGTATAACCCTGTTGTACTCTCCCACTCTGTCTCCGGATCTGGCCATGAGATTTGTCTTGGCCAATCAGATGTTAGCAGATGTGATGGGAAGAGAGGCTTGAAAAGCACTTGCATAATTGCACTTTCTCTGCCCTTGGCCTCTGCTATTGTCACAAGAATCTGCCGGCTAATATGCAAGAAGGTGAAAAACATGTGGATCAGAGCCAAGTAGTCCCAGTTGTCCTAGATGACACCTTCCTTGATCAGCCATCAGCCAGCTGACCCTTAGACATGTGAGTGAGCTCAGCCAAGATCAGTGTAGCCACCTAGGAGACTGAAGCTGACTGCAGACTCATGAGCCAGCTTAACTGAGATCATCTGAGCCAACTCCAAATCAACAGAACCTTGCAGACTCATGAACTAAATAATTTTTTCATTGTATGCTAATGATGTTTTGTGGCAATAGATAATTGATATAACCTAGATCTCCTCTGTCTAGTCAACATCGAAATTCTATCATTAAAGCTTTGTTTTTTGGGGGGGAGGGGGCTTTCATGCATTGTCCCTTTAAAATGTTGATGACACCATTGGTTGTACCATATAGGGTCCCAGAATATAACATGGCACAATAAAATTAGCGTAATTCCATGAGATTTTTAATTAAAAATCTCATTATTTTTTTATAAGAGGATGGGAAGAACATAAAAAAATCACAAGGGATAATGCAGTACCCCAGAACTATTACTATCCCTAGGCCTAAAGAATCTAGGATCAGGAGAAGTTATCAGAATGTGGAAGGTAAAATTTGAGTTAAAATGGCCACCTCGAGAGGAGCTGTGACTTTTGGTGAAAGGAGGTGGCCAGCCCAAGGCACCCTGCAGGGAGGGAGCCTTGACTTCATTCTTCTCTCTTCCTCTAATTTCTTGCCAGTTTCCTCCATTGGCCAAACTAAACAGAGCACCAGAGGGCAAGTGAGCTCTCTAAAATAAGACGACATGGGTCATCTTCCCAGAGTGAGTGAAGGATAAAGAAGAGTGAAGAGGCATCTGCAGGGGCAAACAGAATATATCCAGCAACATAGTCATGGGTTTATAAGGCCATAAACACAAGCCTGTCAAATTCTTTCTTTGGAGTGGATTTTTATGTCAAGGAAAATATTGTCAATATTATGCACTTTTGAGTATGGAAAGCAGAGTGTGTAGAAAGTAGAGGCAATGGGGAAATATGAAATTTTTCCCGTTTCACAATTTGCTTGAGAATGGCCCTTCCAAGAATATGTTAATCACCCAAAGAGTATACAGTAAGTAATTGTTAAGTTTAGTTTTTCTGAAAATCTAATATGTGGGTATATTATTGGACCCTTGGCGCCAATGCTATAGGGAGTCTTCGCATAAATTTATTTTGTTTTGCTAGTGAAAATGGCATTAAGGATACAATGAAATATATCTTGTGCTGTATTGTTAGTTGCTTTCCGCATCTACTTTGAGGAAAGTTGTAAGATTGATATTTCTTTCTTGATTCACAGTTATGTTTTTTAAAGAGGGATAGTTGAATGGCAGGGCAGTGTTCTATAGGAGGCAACAATTAAGCAAGGAAGAAGGAGGCCTTCATTAGTAAACCTCCTGGAGGGCAATCATTATTTTGAGATTGATTGCAGCAAAGATTAACAGATGCAAATTGAGCTGTTTCTGGTATATAGTCTTATTTTGGTTTCAGTCCTCAATTAAATTTGAAAAGATAATTGAAGCAAGTACGTTTGGCAGGAAAGATTGAAAAACAGTGTAAAGGATGCTGGTCTTAGTAAGACCTGGGTTCAAATCTTGGCTATGCCGTGTTGCGTCAGGCCAACACTGATAAAATGACGACTATCCTGCCTCCATCACAAGGCTATTGCAAGGATTAGGTAAGCCACAGTCTTATGTAAGACTTTTACACACAGTCTTGTATAAAAGAGGAGGGGTCTTTATACCCCTCTGGTCAAGTAGCCAAAATAGTCTGCATGACCAGGCTTATAGCAGAAACCAAAAGAATATAATAAAAACCAGGTATAAACCATCAGACTGAACTTTTTATTTTTGTTTTTTTAATAAACAGTTGCCACTGGCCTGTCTTGGACCCTAACAGAAATGAATCACTAGTTAATACCTTTCACAAGTTTGGCCAAGGGCCAGCACTCTGGCGCCCAGTGTCCCTAGAGATGAGAAGGTTGTAACAGACCAGCTGAGACTAATTCTGTACCTACACAGTCCAGACATTAAACCTTAGCCAAATTTTCTGAATTGTGCACTGCTCATCATCATTCTCCTTTCTGTATCTGTTACAAAGTTTATAAACACACACAATAATTGGGTACATGTCATTTGAAAGCTGTTGAGTGACATGCTTAATGAGAAATTTGGCTAGTGGTTTGGTTCGTTTCTTCCTATACCCTGCTTCAGGTCATCCTTGGTTTGCTCTCCCATTCTTTCAGAGCGGTCATTTATTTGACAGTGATATGATGACTAATGAAACAGAAATGACAGTTAAGAAGCTTGCCCATAAATTCTTTAAACTCATTTGAGGCGAGTGTGAAATCACTGTCAGGAGCAGTAATACATGGCAACCAGAGAGTTGCCTATCACTGGTACAGGCCTATGATTCTTGTAGCTGAACCCTGGGGTGAAGTTTGGAGCACACTGAGTCATTTGGGGAAAGAAGTCTACTATAATTAAGAAGTTCTTCGTCTCAAATGATCCTGCAAAATCAATTGAGCTCTTAACTGTGGGGTGTGTGTGTGGGGGGGCCCCTTCTCATAGAAAGGAAAGTGCTTATCAGCCTAGCCTTTGCCACACACCTTTATAGATTCTTGCAATATACAAAACAATTCTAGACATTAATTTGAATAAATATTTACCACAAGGAACAACAGTGTGCCAGCCTGTAATTGTTCGTAGTCATCCCACTGTAAGGAGATAATGCAGAGGCTAAGAGATAGCTAAAAAGTTCAATATTTTCTGTGTAAGTTGTGGTTGTCGTTAGTTGCTATTAGGACTCTTTATACTTAATATTGGATCTCTGTTCATTCTAATTTGCCATCAGTTGTAAAGCATATCATTGATAAAACCAGAGTTTTTTTTTGCGGGGGTTGGGGGGCAGGTGACTTCTGCTAGTTTTATTAATATAGATTTTAAAGTGCATCCTGATTTGGAATCACTAATGTTTGGGAAAATATGGGTTCTAAATTTGTGGTAATGTCTTATATTATTCTTCAACAGTAGATTACACTGTTCTTGTGAACTAAGTTGCTGCACACCTCAGTGTGTTTGACATTTTTGTACCAACATACATCTCAAATGTTCCAAGAGATGAGTCAGTCGTAAGAAATGATGGTTTATGTTCATTGTAAGGAACTAGAACAGACTCCGAATGCAGTAACTGCTTGTCATTCCTCCGAGTGCCCAAATACTTTAAAGTCATGAGTCAGTGCCACCAAATGTCTTTTTCTATTTGGTGATGAAAAGGCTCAGGAGTGGTGGCATTTGTGGAAGTACAGCATGGCAGAACTTGAGTAGCCCCAGGAAGGCTTGGAGCAATTGTTTCGTTTTTGGAAAGGGGGCCTCACGGAATGCACATATTTTATCCTGAACTTGATAAATATCAGCAGCACTCATGCAGTAACCTAAGAAAACAACAGTGGAAGTTTCCAAGTTCTTTTTTTTTTTTTTTTTTTTTAATCATCTCCCCCTTTGTTCCACCTAGATATTTAAAGTATTGAAACATTGTAGAAGCAGTGTAGAAGTTGATTATGTTGATCACAGAGCATAATTGAAATAGAATATCACACCTGGAATCCTAGGAATCAGAATTCCCATTAAGTCCTGGAAAACTTCAGTAGCATCAGAATTCTGAACTGTCACTGTTTAAATCAGCCCTCTCTTCAATGGGTGACAATTGCCTAGTTGTCTGTAGCAGTATCCACACTGGTAATCAGACATGGATAGCTTGGGTAAAATCAAATTCTGATAAGAATTTGCATCTATCATAAATAGCAAGGAAGTAACCAATAGGAGCTGGAGGAGGTCAGTGCAATAGGGAGACGCTAGCCATAGCACACAAGTCCGTTGCCTCTCTTTTACTCCAAGCATTAGCAACACCACAATTTATATATCTCAATAAGTGTTGTATTAGTTATCAATTGCTGCATAAGAAATTATCCCAAAACTTAGTGGCTTAAAACAACATTAAACATTTATTATCTGTCTCAGTTTTTGTGGATCAGAAATCCAGGAGCAACTTAGCTAGAGGGTTCTTGTTCAGGATTTCTCATGAAGTTTCAGTTTAAGATGTTGACTGGGGCTTCAATCCTCTGAATGAAGGCTTGACTATGACAGGAGGATCTGATTCCAAATTGATTCATTCACATGGTTACAAGTTGGTGGGAGGCTTCAGTTAGTACTCATGGAGGCTCTCCATAGGGCTACTTAAGTGTCATAACAATATGGTGGCTGGCTTCTCCCGGAGTGAACAATTTAATAAAGTGTGATGGAAACTATGATACATTTATAACCTAGCCTCAGAAGCCACACACTGACACTTGTGCAGTAATCTACTGATTACCCAGGTCAATCCTAGTTCAGCAGGAGGAGACTACATGATAACATGAATACCAGGAGGTAAGGATCTTTTAGGGCCATCTTGGAGGCTGGCTACCATAGGTACATTGAGAAACTTCAAATTTTTATATGGATGATGTCAGGATCAATTGCAGTCTATTCCACTTTTCTGATGCCAGCTGAATGTGGGGATTCAATCAATCTAATTTCATTTATTTCTGTTCCCCTCTCTTCCACATCTGGCCGTTGCGGTACTTCTTTCTCTGATCCTAACCACCAGAGCCAGGGCAGATCTCTCAAATTAAAAGGGCACAGTCCTCCAGACTGTCAAGTCTGCCCAAGACCTCAGATGCGAGCTATAAGCTTGGGGGTGCCCAAAACCCCTCTCACTTCTGACCTGATGGCTCCCAACACTGTCTCAGTTTTGATAACTCACTAGAATAACTCATAGAATGCATGGAAAGCCCTGTACTAGTTGTGTGCCATCAAGTTGATTCCAACTCATAGCTACCCAATAGGACAGATTATAACTTCCCCCATAGGGTTTCCTAGGCTGAAATCTTTATTGGAGCAGATCACCAGGTCTTCCTCCTGCGGAGCAGCTGGTAGGTTCGAACCACTGACCTTTCAATTAGCAGCTGAACACTTAACCACTGCACCAACAAGGTTTTATTATAGCAAAAAGGATACCAATGAAGAAACGCATAGGACAAAGTCTGGGAAGCTTCCAGAGATTTGATATAAACATATTTTGGACAAGATCTTTGAGGATTTGGATCCAGCTTTGCCAACCAGTATTCTCAGACTCTCTAGTTACATGAATAAATAAATCTCCTTTTTGCTTTAAGAGATGTTGAGCAAGTTTTCTGTTACTGAGAACCTGGCGAATCCTGTCCAAAATAGTTCACTAGGGGTTCAGATTCTCCCTCCCCCACATAAAAACTGCTGCTCCTAAGCTCTTATTAGTTGCTTATTAATGGACTACTGGTCAATGGACTAGGGACCAAAAAACCTGGATTCTTGTCCCAACTTTGCTGCTCCCCATCTGCAGGACGTTTGGCAAGCTGGTTAACTTGTGGACACTTCAGTCTCCTCATCTAAAGAATGAGGCTAATAAAATATTCAGAGTCTATCTCATAAGGTTGTTATGAGGCTCTAAATGAGATAATGTTTGAGAAGGCACTGAACAAATTGTAAAATGGTAAGAATACAGGTCATTATCATTGCCATTGTAGTAAGCATGGAAGTGCATGAAAATTCTCCAAGTGGTTAAAGGACATTAACGGTCAGAACGTGACAATGAGTATATTTGTGCCTGGATTAATGATTTACTTATGATCACCTTCTTTAGGATCACAGCCCGAAAAGCGTCACATCCTTCCCATGAATTCTGGTCAGCTTTTTTTTTCAAAGCCCACGTTTGGGAACAAAGAGCGAAAGAAAGCTAGGAAGCTGTCCACAGCTCCTGATACACACGTGATCTACCCTTATCAACTTTCATTCCCACCCTGTGGTTCTGCTCTGTTCAGGTCAAAGCCCTATTTGCTCAAGAGTTCCAGGATATTGAGTCCTGCTAATCTCCCTTAGCACAAGATTGATCTCATTACCTAGAAGCTATTTACGGAAGCAACAGACTAAACGAACTTTTCCATGTTTAAATTTTTGGATATTTTTGGAATTCTTGTGAAGGTGTTCACTTACTCCGGTGGAGTCTATCATCCCTGGGCTCTTAGGTCACAAAGGTGGCCCTGAAATAAGTTAGGGGAAAAAAGGAAATTTTCAAAATTATTCTCTTTGAGAGGAATCCATTTGGAGAGAAAAACACAGAGAGCATTAAATCAAGGAACAGCTAAATTGTCCTAAATAGACAACTATCTAGAGTTTTTATGAAGGCCTTAGTGGCTCTTTCCTGAGACACTACTCCCTTTTATGTACATAATATTGCAAGAGTTCGTCAAATTTAGCACCGAGGGGACTAGAATAAACTTATTTTCTTTCCTTCTCCCCAACCAAATTCCATAGTTGTTTCCCTCCCATATTTCACTGTTTGCCTGAGGAAGTGACTTTTGTCCGCACTTCCCCACCTCCCAAAGAGGTAACTATTTATATATGTATATGCCAACACCCTCTGCTATAAGAGCAATGGAAAGCAAGAACCAGGGAGAATAGTCACACATCCAAAGGCCACAATTAAGACATTTTAAAATAAGACCATGGCTGGATTGATGCAAAGGATGGGTCACTGCTATTCTCAAGATGGGTGACATTAGGGGCCAGAGAGAGCTCTTGGTGACTGCAGAAGTCAATCCCAAAGTTCACGTTTCTTGGCACAACTGCAGCATTTCCTTCAAAGTCTTCTTTAGACAGTACCTCATACAGGTGGCCTGAAAAGATCTCCCTTATTTTCTTATCCAGAGAGAGAGAAGCAGATCTTACTATTCAAAGTCCATATGGGCTCTAGGTACAAGACAGATGTCATTCTCTGATTTACAGTTTTAGTTTCCCCTTCTCCCCCCTACCCCATACACACACAGCAATAGTGGTAGTAGTCACTGAACCACTTTCCTTGGAAAGTAACTTTGCATTTGTGAAAAAAAGGGAAATAAACAATGAATATTTTCTACACATGGCACAGCTACTTTACCCGCTGATTCACTAGTATGTGGAAGACGTGTCAGTCGTAAATGGATCTCTCCAGCAGAGTCTGTTCCACCCTCTATCAACAAGGCAAACTCATGTGATCTCTCTGGGTCTCCACTCGGATGGTTTGAGGGTTTCTGTGTGTGTGTATGTGTTTTCAACCTTCGTTCTCCACATAAACCCAAACCAAACCCCTTGCCAGTTGAGTTGATTCCGACTCATAGTGACCTTATCAGACAGAGTAGAACTGCCCCATAGGGCTTCTAAGGAGCAGCTGGTGAATTCGAACTGCCGACCTTTTGGTTAACAGCCTGAGCTCTTAACCACTGTGCCACCAAAAATATGAAGTTAAAACCAAACTAAAGCTAAAGGTAAAGGTCAAGTTTGCTCAGCTGCCTGCTGTTGGGGAGAATAATTTTAAATCAATTGGCCTGCCTGGAGGCATCAATATTATTTAGACTGAGAAGTTTAACCTACAGCAGGAAGGAAACCAAATGACCAAGTTTTCAACTTGAGAAGTGGGATTTGAGGTATCAAAATTACATATCCCAACTGCAGCAGACCTATGAAAAACAAGCAGAATAACAAGCAGCAAGCAGTTGATGAATATAAAATCTTTTCTTGTGAATTTAAAAACATTCCATATTATTTTTTATTGCTTTTAAGAACCAGCTCTCTAAGAGGGTTGATTTATCACTCTCTGTGGTAAATTTCATAACTCTAAATTAGTTAAAAAAATATATATGTATATTCTCACAGTTTCCAAGAAAGAAAGAACACCAGACTCCAGCATATGAAAGGAACCTGAAAAGGTTTGAGTGGCTATGGTCCTGCTCCCTCTACAGGTGTAAGCAAGAGTCCTTTTGTTTCCACTTGGCTTGTGCCTTGGGACATAAAGTTGTTTCCCAGAGTTTAGACAGGCACCATCCTTCCAGGAGGCCTTGGTGGAATTACCTAGACAATTGCTCAAGAGGCTGGTGGGCTGGAAGATTCCAGGTTCCCCATGGGGGAATTTGGTCACATAATCCAAATGACTAGTATTATCGGTTGAATTGTGTCCCCCCAAAAATGTGTGTTGGAATCCTAACCCCTATTCACGGGGATGTGAATTCATTTGGGAATAGGGTTTTTTCTTGTTAAGTCATTGAGGCTATATTGGTGTAAGGTGTGTCTTAAGCCAGTCACTTTCGAGATATAAAAGGAGCAGCTTAGTCGCAGAAGCAAGGAAGTATAAATGGAGGGGAGATAGATGCCGTGCCACATGAAGATCTCTAAGGAACCAAGGAACAGAGGCTAAAAAGAGACAAGGAGTTTCCCCCAAGAGCAGACAGAGAGAGCCATCTCCTAAACTCAGTACACTGAATTCAGACCTCTAGCGTCCTAAACTGTGAGAAAATAGATTTCTGTTCACGAAAGTCACCCACTTGTGGTATTTCTGGTCTAGCAGCACTAGGTAACCAGGATAAACTTGTAATGGGAGGAATTGTTTGAAACCCCCTTTTCTTTTTCGGGTGTACAAGGAGAGAGGCCCAGTAGTGAATCTCACCCAGTCTCACACAGTTCTTGGTTAGGTGCCTCAAGACACCTATAAATTTTGTGAATGTGTCATAGAACATGATCTGGGACTGAGGACACTCATAGGAAGCCTGGCCTCTTACTATTTTAACTATGCTATAGCTATGCAATGGAGGAAGAGGAGAAGAAAAAGTATAAGACGATTATTAAGGGAGCTTGCCAATATTTAATTAATCTATCAGCACAGAAATTTCTCCCTTTCACTTGAGTAAAGATACCAGTATATCGATACTGAGGGTGGTGTTTGCAGAAAATAATGATTTACTTTAAATTATGGAGAAACGTGTTGCCCAGCAAGGAGAAATTCGGTGTGCTGCTGTGAGAGAACAGATCCCCTTGTTGCAGATTGGAGCCGGCAGCAGCTGCTAGTACTGGGGCTTATGTAAGGCACTGCTCTTGGCCCTGCAGCCCTGGTGCCCAGCTTCCAGCCACAATCCAAGAGGTCAGCGTGACAGGTGAATGAAATCCTGTCTTTGTTTGACTGCCCCAGAGTCTCTTGCTTTGGGACGTTCCGTGCAACAGAAACCCAGACACACTTATTATACAGAAACCCGGGAGGGGAAAAGGAAGGAGGCTTGTAGGTGCCAGAGGCAGTGGCAAAAACTGAATAGCCAAGAACTTGCTCCTAGCCAAGTCAGCAGTGTCCCAAAGTCTCAGAGATTCTAGTCTATGGGGATGGGAGAAAGTGTTTTATAAAAGCAACCCAACTTAGCACCCACATAAAAAATACTGTTGTCTTTAAACACTAAGTTATATACAGAGGAATTTTTAAAATGGATTTCTAAAACATATTTTAATGTGGATTTTTAATTGTGTGTATTAAGCAACTTGACTGAAAGCTGTGAGGTCCCCAGTAAACAGACACAGACCATGTTGTCACAATGATGACATTGATCCATCAGATTAATGAAAAGACATAATTAAACTATTAGGTGATGTCTTGAAAATCACATAATTGCTTTCATTTAAAAAGTAGTAGAAAATATTACTTACAATGTCACTAGCCTGGCCCAATTACCATTATACTTAAACAATTTTACAAGTTTTGATCAAGGGTAAGCTTCTCATATTTGAATTAAGTTTATTCTTTATTGAATAAACATAAGCTCAGTCTGGGCGCCAAAGAAGGTTACAGCAGAAAAGAGATAGTCTACAGGGTATTTGCAGACACTCACATAAATACAAATATGAGAGAAGGCCACAATGAAATTTTAAATATGGAAAACAATAGTGTATCAAATATTTATTGAAACCCTACTGTGTGCCTGACACTGCATTATTATTATTATTGTAAGTCAAATAATCCATGGTTCCTGTCATCACAGAGTCACTGGGTGGTGCAGACGGTTAAGTGCTGGGATACTAACCAAAAGGTTGGCAGTTCTATCTAATCCAATCAGAAGGCACCACAGAAGAAAAGAACTGATGATCTATTTCCAAAAAATCAGCCATTGAAAATGCTACAGAGCACAATTCTACTTTGACACACATGGAGTCATCATGAGTCAGAAAGGACTCAACTTTGATTTTTTGTTTATTTCCTACTCTTCAACATAAAGTAAACAACATGATAAATTCACATTTATAAGACATCAATCACAGTTTTAGTTGTTGCTTCGTTATCTGGTGGAAGGCCAAAGTTGTACATCTTTGCATCAAGGTGGTAGTATCACAGGATGTGGTACAGTCTCACCATGCGTTTCAAAAGAATAATGAACCCCAAAAGTCAGGCGGGCAGTCAATAATATTTATCAAGTACCTACCCAAGCACAGCAGGGACTTATAAGTAAGCTGGTTAACGAACAGTTTCTGACCATCTACTTAGTATGCAATCGACTAAGTGCTGTGAGAAATGAAAGAGAAGGACGTTGCAAAGTCCCTGCTCTTGAAGAATTTTCTTCTAAACCCAAAATCCATGTGGGAATTGACTTGGGGGCACTTACAAAGGAACATGAGAAATTTGCATACTTCAAAGGGATTTTTAGAAAATACACACCGAATGAGTCAGAGCTGGGCAGAGTTCTTCATAAGTCTTCACCCAGAGAGAACGAAGAGGTTTAGGGGCTTGTTCATTTCATCTGGAAGTCACATGCTTGACTTTACACTTTATTTCTGTATTTGAAAAGTTTTATTATTTTTTTTTTAATTGCAAAGTAAAAAACTTAATCTCTGAGAGCACTGTTCTCTGACACACTGTTGGAGACCAAATTCTGCAGAAACACCTCAGGAGAAATCTGAAATGCTTAAGTGACTCCTACTCCATGTTCTGGAGACGCTCTATAGAAAGTCTCGCTCACCACCAGAGGTGGGGTAGGGAAAGAAAGATGGGATTTGAAAGGCCTAGAAAGTTGTTTTCTTTTTTTTTTTTTTTTCCTGCTGAGATAGTTGAAGTTTTGAAGTAAATTACAAATTTGCCAGTGGTTTCAGTTTTAACTTAATTCAACAAAATACATTCCAAATTGGTCTCGTGGGCTCTGGAGGAGCTGGTCTGTGATGGGCTCTATGAAATGGAGGATCTCTGATAAGCAGTATACGGAGCAGCACAGAGGGAGGAGTCTCCACAGAGAAGCTCTTCCTTCCCACAAGAGAGCAATGCTTAGGGGATACTGAGCGTCTGTTATGTGAAAAATTCAGGAATGGTAAATGCTAATGGTAGAACAACATGATGAATATAATGAACATAACCAAAAAAAAAACACCAAACCTGTTGCCACTGAGTCAATTCCAACTCATAGCGACCCTATAGAATAGCGACCCTATAGAACAGAGTAGAACTGGCCCATAGGGTTTCCAGGGAGCACCTGGTAGATTTGAACTACTGACCTTTTGATTAGCAGCCATACGTCTTAACCACTATGCCACCAGGGTTTCCTGTACATGTGAAGATTGTAGAAATGGCAAATGTTTTGCTACGTATGTATTTACTTCAATTAAAAAAAAAAAAAAAAACAAGAAAGCAAGATAGAGCCAGTCCCAGAATGCTGAGAGAAACGACCAGCCAGGGTTGGAGGGATTGCTGGAGGTGGACGGAGGGTAAGAACAGATGGACTGTGGGAAGCACCACGGAAGGGCCTTGGAGACACATCACTCAATAAAGGACTTTGTAGCCTACAGGTTAGTAAGAAAACACTACCAGTGACTTCTCTAGATCTAGGGCTTTGCAACTAGAGGCTCTCAAACAAGTTTTTAATGTTTGTTTGTTTTGTTACAAGACACACCCTAAAAGAATATACTCCCATGAACATATTCGTAATATGTGCATGCCACTAAAACTCCACTTCTTTCTCACTCTAGAGAACTTTCCAGAATACGAATGAGAATAATTTTATTATATTTAAATCTGCTCTAATGTAATTTTTCATTTAATTAAAATTTTACTTGGAATTAGTTTTCAGAGACTTAGAGCAAACTATGTTATTATGTATAAGGTTATAACAATTAAATTCTTGGTATATGAAATCAGATACAGTTGCAAAATTATTCTATAATTTTTGTAATAGGTATTTAATTATACAGAAAAAATAAAACATGCCTTTTTCATATTAAAGTTATGTTCTGTAAAAATAAACTTGGCAAACATATTTTAAGAAGTTATTTATATTTATTAAAATAGCAAAAATATTATCTTTATTACTTCTGTAAAGTATAATGTTTTTAAACACTAAAACCAAAAACCAGTTGCTGTTGAGTTGATTCCCACTCATGGCAACTCCATGTGTGTCAGAGTAGAACTGTGAACCACAGGGCTTCCAACTGCTGAATTTTTTGGAGGTAGATCACTAGACCTGTCTTCCGAAGTGCCTCTGAGTAGACTTGAACACTTAACAGTTTGCACCACCTAGGGACTTTTTAAACCTAAAAGCCAATAATTGTTAAAGTCAAAAGGGGAAGGAAAAAAAATTGACAAACTATTTGCATTTTTTCACCGAACCTCTAAAACTCTTATTTCCAGCTTTGCTTGTATAATTCCAAAATTCTGATTTCACTAGTTTGAAATAATTCCAATAAGGATTATATTGGTGAACTACAAATTCTGTTTTCTTCTCTAATAAGAAATGTAATTTTCTTTTTTATATCTAATGCCATTCTCTTTCAGATTTTCTCATTTACATTTTTAAAAGTGAATTATTCATAATCCTTGTTACTTTATCCATTAGTAATTACAGTTTGCTAATACCTCATAAATAACAGCAGTACACTGAGAACCACTGTTTTAGAGGACTGGGCTCCTCAGTCCTGTCCTCAAGGGCAGGAAGCCAAAGAGCAAGGGCAGCCTTGAGAAGCAATGCTAAAGACAGCTTAGGTTAGCCTGGTTCAGGAGCTGGGAAAACAGAGGT
The DNA here is from genome assembly GCA_030035585.1 of Dugong dugon. NCBI lineage: Eukaryota > Metazoa > Chordata > Mammalia > Sirenia > Dugongidae > Dugong > Dugong dugon. The sequence continues at coordinate 88,631,483 of CM057472.1, forward strand.
GAGTCCAATGCCCTGAAAGCAAGAGCAAGAAATATATAGAAATATCATAGATTTTCTCTATCAGAGAAAAAGAAGAGACATATTTTTAGCAAGATAACACAATGTCTGGCATGTGTATATGCAAAGACAGAAATCACTGTATGACAATAGAGTAGTAACCCTGATTAAGGTAGAAAGTTGGTGTATGAAGCTGAATGTGGATTAATGTTATAATAAGCTTGACGGCTAACTGAAAGGTTGGCAGTTTGAGTCCACCCAGTGGTGCCTCGGAAGAAAGGCCTAGTGATCTACTTCCGAAAAATCAACCATGGAAACCTTATGGAGCACAGTTTTCTCTGACACACACAGGTTCATTGTAAGTCAGAATCAAGTCCACAGCAACTGGTTTAAGGCACTTCTTTATGAGGCATTAGTGTTTTAGTAGTAGAATTGTCACCTTCCATGTAGGAGACCAGGGTTTGATACCTGGCCAATGCACATCATGCTCAGCCACCCACCATCTATCAGTGAAGGCTTTGTGTTGCTATGATGCTGAATAGGTTTCAGAGGAGTTTCCAGTCTAAAATGGACTAGAAAGAAAGGTCTGGAGATCTACTTCCAAAAATCAACCAATGAAAACCCTATAGATTACAAAGGTCCGATTTGCAACCCATCATGGGGAGCATGGGTCAGCTTTTTGTTCATTGTGCATGGGGTCTCCATGAGTTGAGGGCCAACTTGAGGGCAGCAAACAATAACAGAGGTATTTCTACAGCAATATCTAGACATATGACCCCAACAGAAGACTAATAAAATAGACAGAAAGAGAGTCAGCAGGGAAAAACATAGACCTATTGGTATTACAAATCTCTTCCTAGGATATTCAACAATTCCTTATTGAAGTGGGATTGGTGATTAAATGAAAATCATACCCTTGTTACTCTAACTACAATTAGTTACATAGGGATTTACATTAAATGTCTATATGTTTAAAATCTGGTATAAGTGTTTTTTTTTTTTTTTTTTTTAATTCATCTAAGTTGAGTATTTTGTTTCCTAAGTCCTAATATTCAATAACCAGTCCCTGGAGGACATTATGCTTGGTAAAGTAGAGGGTTGGCGAAAAAGAGGAAGACCCTTAATGAGATAGATTGACACAGTGGCTGCAACAATAAGCTGAAACAGTAACAACTGTGAGGATGGTGCAAGACCAGGCAATGTTTTATTCTGTTTCGTGCATAGGGTTGCTATGAGTCTGAACCAATTAGATGGCGCCTAACGGCCTAACAACAACAATGATATTCAAGAGTTGTAAAAAAAAGAAACACTTGAATTTATGTTAACACAACTAACTAGTGGCTTATGATTTTGGTGCTCAGATAAGGTCTACCTTGACTGAGTTTTTATAATAAGTGCGTATATTTATTCTTCATTCCACAGGTGTTTTGGAACCCTTGACATGTGCAAAGTAATGTTCTAAACTCTAGGAATGTAGCAGTGAACAAGACAGGTAAGTTGTGTCCTTATCTGAGACCCAACCAGAAACATTTCTGTGTATAATTTATGCCAAGCCAGGTAGTACTTGCTTTAACATGCAAAACTCTGCAATCTCCTTGAGTTGCAACTGTCTTAGAATCCTATCTCCATGCATTGAATCAGATGTCCAACAAAGACATCAAGTCAGGGTGGAGTAATATTCTTCTTGGTTTCTTCATGGTTTGAGCAGAGAACTGTATCAAAGGTATAAACAAAGACTTTCTATACTCCATGAACAGGGAATTATCCAACACCCAAGAAATAATTAGGCTAATTAGTTCCTTCTGCTCTGGCTGGATAATTTGTGACCTCAGAGTGAAAAAAAAAAAAAAAAAGCCAGAGGAAGGAAAAAAGGGAATGCTTATTAGACACTCCCAAGCCAATCTTGCAAACATCCTTGTATTTGTTTTATTTTATTCTGTTTCTTAATTATTGAGTTTTAAACTCAAATCAACAAAGACAAACATGCAAGCAAGAAATGTCAAAACGATAAATTTTGGCTAATAAAAACATCGGATTTTTATAATAAGATAGTTTTCCACTTATTAACACATCCACACTTTCCTCAAATGAAATATTCTCATCATTGCACGATAGCTCAAATTCTGCTCTAAATTGAAGAAAGTCTTTTCAAATCATAAATCTTAATTACACATAATTGGAGTGGCATTTGCCTCAAGACATAATTGGAATGGAAATTGCCTTCAAATTTTTGTTTTCGCTAACTACTGGATTTCTATATTTTTTATAGGTCTCAAACTTGGGTCAACAGAAAAGGTATCTGTATGTTTACAGTTTTTGTTTGTGTAATATATGTGTGTTATGTCTGACTCTGGAATGTTATAAGGGCCTATCTCTTGAAATGAAAGTTCTACATACTGAAATTTAGCTTACTGAGCCATAAGATGTAATTCCTTACAGACACTGTATAATGAACAGATTTAGTGGCATGTATAACCTAAAACCAAATAAGCAAATAGAAAAATGGAACCCTTTCTTCTGGTATCATCTCAATAAACAGTCATCAACAAGTTAGTTGCCCTAATCTTTGCACTGCTTATCAGACACATGTCAACAATGTATATTATAGTGCCCTTAGACTGAAATCCACCCTTCTCTCGTATGCAGATTCTTTCTTCTACCTGTTACCTAACTACCATTGTTGTTGTTAGCCGACATCTAGTTGCCCCCTGAGTCATGGCAACCCCATGAACAACTGAACAAAATGCCACCCTGTTCTGCGTCATGCCCATGGTCGGTTGGGGATCAAACCATTGTAACCCATATGGTTTTCATTATTTAATTTTTAGAAGCAGATTGCCAGGCCTGTTCAGCAACATCGCATCACACAAACCTCCACTGATAGATGGTGGCTATGTATGAGGTACATTGGCCAGGAATCAAACCCAAGTCTTCAGCAGGAAGGTGAGAAATCTACCACTGAACCACTGCTGCCCTCATTACATAACTAGGGTCAGAAAATTTGTGGTTGGCTTGTCTCACTTTCCCATACCATACTCCTGTCAGCAGGAAACAATTCTGTGATTGTCTGGTTATGTATGAGTTATAACTCTAAACCATTCTCAACATAGTTCTCTAGGTAGCCATTAATAGAGTGGCCACATAGATGAAATTCTTTTTGCCATCAAACAACAAACCAAAGTGAAATAATGAGCTTAATGGATGATGTTAGCAAATGTTTCTGCCAGGAATATTCAGGTGATTATGAAGTTCAATTAGTTATTTCCTGAACATCTAAGATATTTGTAGCACTTTCCTAGAAAAAAGTGTATGCCATAGTGTAGGTCAAGAGTATTACAACCTTAGTAGGGAGGCAAGATTCACATATGTAAAAATAAAAGTGTGTTATCCATTGTATTGGTACTGAGAAGTGCTAAAGAAATTTAAAACAGACTGAAATCAGTGAGGTCTGGAGTTATCAGTAAACTTTTCATGGATGAAACTTGAAATGGAACTTAAACTGAATAAGATTTAACTAGAAAATGAAAAGTAAGAAGAATATTCCAATCTAGATGGAAAAAAATTATTTAAAAAACTAAGAAAATAGGACTAAGTATGGAATAGTCATGAGAAAACAAAGAGACTAGAATCACTAGGGAGGAAGGAACTTGGCAAGAAATAAAACAGTAAATGGGAAATAAAGTAGAATAGGTTCTAAAACTGTGAGATCAAAAAGTAGATGGATATTTAGAGTTGATATGGCAAGAAACAAAGAACTTCTGAAAGTGTTTTCCATTTCAGATTAACTCAGTAAGTGTAAGCTCTGGTGTGTGAATTAGAATCTTGCTTCCACCACATATTAGCTCAAACATTAACCTCTGTGCCTCAATTTATTTATTTGTAAAGCTGGGATTGCACAACCACTCCTCACTTATTGACATGGTTAGGTTCCAAAGACCAGTTCCTTATGTGAAAATCAGCATTATGTGAAAATGGAGGATGACCACATCAGATCACAAAATATTATGTGGGACACGTATGTCCCTCTGGACCCGAGAGACAGAAAATGTAGTTGGGCACTATATGTCCCACTGATCATGAAAGGGTAGCTGCCAGATGTATGTCATTAATGCACAAAATAGTCAGATGCTATCTTTTTCACGATTGTTATAAATGTGACACATCGGCTAACAAGATAGTTGATAAGTGAGGAGTAGGTGTATTAGCACCACAGAGTTGTGAGAATTAAATTAGTTAATATTTGTGAACTTAGAACAGTGCTGGGCAACTGTAGGCACTACACAGATATGTTAAAGAAATGGAAAGTGAAGCAGAACTTACAGAAATAAGAACCGATTTGAGCTGTCCATGTAGGGCCTCTCTCATGGTTCTATAATCTTTTCTCTGATTTTTTTTTTTTTTTCTGCTCCACTTAAAAGCAGTGTCAGAGAAGTGTCCTCTGTCTGAGAGTGAGTGACTCCTGGGTGTGAAGACGTAAGTCAGGCTCCCACAGGCAATTGGGAGGGCTGAGGGATTGATCACATCCTTACAGTGGTTTCAAAGGACACTTTATTTTACGTTCCTGAAGATGAAGAGGAGGCTTAAACAAACAAAATAAACTTGGATTTCACTGAATATGTAATGAATTCTCACATATGTTCTCTCAATTTCGTAGTCTCCATGAGACACTGCCATGCCAACCACAGTCTCAGAGAGGTCAAAAAATCTGTATTTTTATAAAGAATTTTACAGTTTAGAAAGTATGCTCTTAATTGGGTCCCAGGATAAACCTCACATCCCTGCCAGGTGAGTGGGAAGGATTCTCTTATCCCATTTGATAGGTAAGAGAACTGAAATTCAAGTCACAGGTAAGAGCTATGGTCTTCCATTGCCTAGTCCAAAGCTCTTATACTCAGCCATTATGGTTAGAAGTAAAGTTTCCTTCATACTCCACTGTATTGAAAGGTATTATCAGATCAAAAATTTGACCCTCCTCTGCCACTTACTTGCTGAGAAACCATGAGGGAAACTCATTACGCTACTTCTAAGTTTAAAAAAATATATATATGTAAGGGCTGGGGTGGAGAAGAAGTGTAGTAATGTCAGAGAGTATGTAAAATCCTTGTCTTTCCCACCTCATAGGGTCCGATGGTAGATCAAATGAGCTAATGTAAGTGAATCTGCCATATTAACTTCAAGGTGTCATATGATGCCAGGGATTATTACAGGGAGTTCTGAATAAGCCTTCTACTGGTTCTTTGTTGCATGTACTTTTTGCAAGGTTTTTTCTTCTCTTTAAAACCATAGCAACCATTAGATCCAACCATTGGATCAAACACAACTTCACAGACACTGTTGCCAGTGGCTTTCTTCATAGCACATGCTCAGTTTTTTTCCCCATCAGAACTCACCTAATATTTGTTTAAGCAGCAGACTGATCTGCCCAAAGGAACTGATGCCCTTTGCTCAACTATTAAACTGATCTGACAGAAACTCTCATACTCCTATCTATCTTGCTGACAATCAAAGGAAAACTGCAAGTAACATCAAAAGGAGCCCAATCTCTATAGCCACTTCAAGTTATAAATGTCTCGGGTAAAGTACTCGGAAAGGGGAGGAGACTCCATACTCATTTAGAACCTTGACAATTGTCTTAGTCATGGGGGATCTGATACAAGTAAAATAGACACCCTGCCCAAACTGACAAGATCAATTAGACTCAGAAAGGCAATTCAAAATTTTAACAAAGAGAAACAGCTCTTTCTGCTGACAAAACCAAATTAAGAACCCCAAATTCAACATATTATTTATTGATCACCTAATATGTGTGAAGCACTGTCAACACAACAAAGAAACTATTACTATTTTTGAGGCTACAATCAAATATGATGTATAAGACACATACATCATAGACAGGAATACAAGGTTTTGCTAGGATATATGATCCCTAGAGAAAATTGATGGGGATAAATTAAGAATCATACTGTTACAGCCTCAGGATACAGACAGCTACTGTTTTCTGAGTACTTATTATCTGTATCTGGTGTCTCATTTAATCCTCCCAACAGTCCTACAAATTAGTTGTCATCACTTACATCTCACAGACGAGGAAGCTAAGTTTCAGGGAGATGAAATAACTTTCCCAAAATCACTCAACTAGAAATAGGCTGAGCTGGGATTTGAATCCAGATCTCTCTGATGTCAGTGCTCATTCAATTTTTGCTGCATTCATTCACACCCTGAATGCCTGAGTAAGACATTTTTATTAAAGCCTAGGCAATTACGAGTCATTGAAAATTACTGAGCAGGGGACTGAAAGAATAGATTTGGGTTTTGAAAGATCAATTTGACATTAATTAGTAAAATGGATTAGAAACAGTGGAGAGATAACAAGGGAAACAGTTAAAAAACTATTCTAATAGTCTAGACTGAAGGAAATGATAGTTTGATCTAGATCAGTGTCAACAGGATGTAAAGACTGGGACAGAGACAAGATATATTATAAAATTTAATTTATTAGATGTGGTAAATGTCTAGCTGTGGAGGAAACCAAACTTAAATGAGAAGGGTCATGCTGGATGAATTGAATACTGCTGTAACAGATGCCTTAGGAGGATATGCTGACCCTATACTGGATCTGCCAATGAGGTGAGGTCCTTTTCAACTGCAAAGTTCCATAATTTTAAATAAGGTCTAAACAGGGCCTATTGTACTGGAAAACTAAGAGATTCATACCAGGGACATCTCAGAGTTGGTTGACCTGAGTTCATTGTCCAGCTATCCAAAATATTATTCAAAGAAGAGTACTTGGTCCAAAATGTCCATTTTCCCCAACTTAAAATATGTGATAAATGGTTACAAAAGTGTCTACCTGGTCAGGTGACAAGGTGTTCTGGTCCATTATCTGTTGAAGCTCCACCTCTAACTGGCAAGAACATTTTCAAACATTTTAAAATACATAACTTTCATTTTTTAAAGGAGAAAAAAAGAGGAGGGAAGCAAGAAGAGAAGCTGAATATCAGAAGATTCCATTTTCCAAGACAATGTGCATTCAGAAAACTTTATAGAAAGTCATTTTAGGTAGCACTTAACTGCTTTTAAATTAATGGAGCTTGCTAGCTCCAAGAATTGCTCTGGCCACCTAGGATTTATTTCACATGTTGTTACAAGTGGCAATATACAAAAGACGACATCTAATATTCAAAATGCTTGTAATAGAAAAGTCCTTCTTGCCAATTTTAATAGCAGAAAAATGATTGCACACATCTAGTAAATCTGCTGGCTTTCAACAGCTGGAATAAGACCAGATTCACCTTCTGTCTGCTGCATGAAGCCAGAACTCTGAAAAGCTGAAGAAAAAAAATTAGTGCAGGTATTAGTTCTGACTTCCTGATCTTCTGTTACCCCCATTAGACTCAACTCATGAAGTCCAACTTCTCTATCATTCTAAAAAGGGACAGATGGACAGCAGGACACATGGGAAAGGTATCTGGGGCCTCATAAAATCATGGAGATGAAATTGCAAAGACTTTGAAATGTGGCAGATGCCTCTTTTCTTTCTTATACACATGAAAAATCAGGCTTCACCAAAAGGAAAGTGTACAGAGCTGATAAAAAGGTAGGCATGGACTTCCAGTGTGCAAGGATGGAAACTAAGTGATCTAGAATGGACTATAGAGCAGGTAGACACCAAAGTGAAACAGGAGGAACAGATATAAAGAAAGAGTTATTCTCTAAGGAACAGCCTGATCACATCATAGCTATGATGTGATGGTTACCATCCTTGCTAAATAAGACGCTGAAGAAATCAAGGAAAAGCAGAGATCTTGGTAGAAACACAGAAAACATCATGCAGAGGTTTCTGGATTCTCATCCTGATGAAGCTAGTAATTAACTTGAATAAGTCATTTAAATTCTCTAATCCTTAGTTTCTTCATCTGTAAAGATGCACCCCTTCCAATTGTATGGATCTTTATGTTATTAGATTTAATCTCTATGTATTTCTAATACAATCTTGTAGAGCTGGAAGAGCCTTTGAAATCATTAGGTCCGTCTCCTATTTCTATGACCTAAACAAGACAACAGAAGAGCATAGGATTTTGAGATGATAAGATTTTTTCTTATTCAATGCCTAGGACATTTCAATAAATGCAAATAAATCTAATGAGAAAATTATCAACTATATGTTTAAATTATTTTTGAAATTTATTGGAACATACCATAAACTTGAATAAGAATTACAGATGTGTCTGGTCTTTGTAAAAACTGATGTGGAAAATCTAAACTTATAAAGCAAATAAATGAAAGGGCAATCCTTTCTTTATAAAGGATTTTACATTAGGAATTTTCTGTATGGAAATTCCCCTTCCTTGGGGCATATAAAACATTTAAAAACTGAATTTTGTCAATCAAAAACAAATTCAAATAGGAAACTTTTGTGTAAACCTAAATGCCCCCAATAAAATATATTCAGATAACTACTCTAGAGTTTAAAATGTTATATATCAGGGAGGAGCCAAGATGGCAGCCTAGTCAGACACACCATGCCATCCCTCTATAGCAAAGAACTGAGAAACCAAGTGAAACAGATACAGATGACAATCCTGGAATCCTAAGTATCAAATGAAAAGATAAAGAACTAGAGCGAACACCTGTTGAAGAAGAAACTGATTAAAAACAGTGAATGAGGAGCGATACGGAGCGGAGGGGCCCTGCCAGCCAACTTGGCACAGTATGGTCATCTTGAGACGAAGCCAGTAGTGATCCTTGTTGAGGAGTACAGAAAGGCAACTTCACGGAATTCCTAGCAGGAGTCAGAGAAGAAGTGTTGACATACCCGGAGTGAAGCAAGGTGAGCTGGACATGAACTGGACCTAAGGACGGTGAGAGCTCCAGGGATGCCAGTGTCCACAAAGCAGAGAGGGAGCGAGGACCCAGAGACATGGTGATCTACAAACAGCAGTCCCTGACCACTGAGGGGGGTGACACAACATGAAGTAATAGATCTACAGAGTGTCAATAAGAGGTCCCCCACCTGACCAGACTATGGATAGCCCACCCCCGCCCCTCATTACACTTGATCAGAGCCAAGTCCAGATTGCCAGTTTCAGCCAATAGGAAGCTCACCAAATCCCATACAGGATAAATACCAAAAGAAAATCACCAAGACATATCATAATCAAACTTCCAAAACAAAAGATGAAGAAAGAATCCTGAAAGCAGCTCAGGAAAAACAAAATGTCACCTAGAAAGGAGAAACAATAAGACTAAGCTCTGGTTTCTCAGCAGAAACCACGCAGGCAAAAAGGCAATGGGATGACATATATAAAACCCTGAAAGAAAAAAAATTTGCCAACCAAGAATTATATATCCAGCTTAATTGTCTCTGAAATATGATGGCAAAACCAGGACATTTCCAGATAAACAGAAATTAAGGGAATTTGTAAAAACCAGACCAACCTTAAAAGAAATACTAAAGGGACTCCTTTGGACAGAGAACCAACAACATCAGACAACAACCTGAGATTAAGATCTGTGACAATACCAGGCAGATACTAATTCAGATAAAGAAGCCTCAGAAATAAAAGAAAACTACAAGACTGAAAACAGGGAACCAAAGATGACAATCTGTAAATGATGACAACTTCAAGACAAAATGGGAGACTAAATGGTGTAGTTATAGAACTTCCATATGGAAAGGAAGTCAAGGTGATATCAAGAAATAAAAGACTGTTTTAAACTTAGGAAGATAAAGGTAAATTTCAGAGCAACCAAAATATTGAAGGCTATAGTCTTTGATCTTCATCAGTAACTGCTTCAAGTCCTCTTCACTTTCAGCAAGCGAGGTTGTGTCATCCGTGTAACGCAGGTTGTAAATGAGTCTTCCTCCCATCCTGATGCCTCATTCTTCTTCATATAGTCCAGCTTCTCAGATTATTTGCTCAGCATACAGATTGAATAAGTATAGTGAAAGGATAAACTTTGATGCACAGCTTACCTGATTTTAAACCACACAATATACCCTTGTTCTGTTCCAACGACATTAGAGAAACGAAAATTAGAGGTGCAGATCAAAACTACAAAGAGACACCATCTCACCCAGGCAATAACAGCACTGATCAAAAAGACAGAGAACAACAAATGCTGACAAAGTTGTCGGGAGACTGGAACTCTTATACTGCTGGTGGGACTGCAAAATGGTACAAGCATTAAGGAAAACGGTTTGGCACTTCCTTAAAAGCTAGAAATAGAAATAAATGATCCAGCAATCCCACTGACAGTTATATATCCTAGAGAAATAAGAGTTATGATACAAATAGATATATGCAAACCCATGTTCACTGCAGCATTATTCACAAAAGCAAAAAGATGGAAACAACCTGTCAATCAACAGATGAATGGATAAACAAATGTAGTACATACATACAATGGACTACACAATAATAAAGAATAATGATGAATCTGCGAAACATCTCACAACATGGATAAACCTGGAGGCCCTTATGCTGAGTGAAATAAGTCAAGCACAAAAGGACAAGTATTGTATGAGACCACTATTATAAAAAGTCAAGAATAGGTTTATATACAGAAAGAAACATTCTTTGATGGTTACCAGGGATAGGAGGGGGAGGGAGGGAAAATCACTAACTAGACAGTAGACAAGTGTTAATTCTGGTGGAGGAAAAGGCAATACACCATACGGGGGAAGTCAGCACAATGTGACAAAGGCAAAGGAAGACTGAGAGGTACACAAAAATAAAGGGCAACTCCGTTAATGCTATAACATACAATCCTGCAACAACAGGAATTACAAACAATAATTTATGAGTAGATACACAGGCAAATATGTATGCTAAATAGGTGTGGGAGGTCATACGGGAGTACACTTTCATGCATACATAGGTATGGTTGTGGATATTTCTACATACATATTTGTAACTGCTGCCTGTATACTCATATATATAACAGAGCACATAGGGGGCACAGTTATAGAAACTACTTAGACATTGAGACCGAACTACTAGGTTTGAAAGCTAAGGACTATAGTCTTGGGGGGCATCTAAGTCAATTGACAAAATATAGTTCATAAAATAATGTTCTACATCCTAGTCTGGTGAGTACCATCTGGGGTCTTAAAAGCTTGCAAGTAGCCATCTAAGAAGTAACTATTGTTCTCTTCCTGCCCAGAGCAAAGTAGAATGAAGAAAAACATATACTTAAAGAAGCAGTTAGTCCAAAGGACTAATGGCCCACATGAACCACAGCTTCCTCTAAGCTGAGACCAGAAGAACTAGATGATGCTTGGCTACAACTACCAACCACTCTGACCTGGACCACAATAGAAGGTCCTGATTAGGTAAAAAATGTAGAACAAGATTCAAACAAAAAAAAAAAGACCAGACTTACTAGTCTGATAGAGAATGGAGGAACCCCCAAGAGTATTGCCCTAAGACCACGTTCTAACTTGAAATTGAAGCCACTCCTGGAGACCACCTTTCAGTGAAATAATAGACGGGCCTATAAAATAAACAATAATACCAGTGAAGAATGTGCTCCTTAGAACAATCAACTATATGAGACCAAAAGGGAAACATTTGCCCAAAACCAAAGATGAGAAGGCAGGGAGGGATAGGGAAATCAGACGAATGGAAATGGGGAACCCATGGAGGAAATGGGGAGAGTGCTGACACACTGTGGGAATTGCAACCAATGTCAAGGAACAATTTGTGAATGAATTATTGATTGGAAAACTAATTTGCTGTGTAAACTTTCACCTAGAGCACAATAAAACGTTCAAAAAAAATGTTGTGTATCAGGGTCAAGTTCTGAAATTACAAACTCATATCTGCATTTGGTTAAAAATATTTTACTAAAGATCTAATCTCACTGAGAGTAAAAGTCAAATTCCGTACAATGACCTAAGGTCGCAAAAGATCTCTCCCCCAGCTCCTCACTGGGTTACCAAGTGTCTTCATCTCCCACTATCCACCCCATCCCACTCTTGTCCCATTGTTTATTTCTGCCCAATCCCACTGATCTCCTGGCTGTTGCTGTAAAGTGCAAGGCATCTTTACACTTACTTTTCCCTCTGCCTGGAATGCTCTTTTCTTCCCAGTTATCCAAATGGATCCCTCTTACCTTTTCAATGGAGTCTTCCCTGGAGTCCCTATTTAAGATTGCAAAATGCTCTTATAGTTTTATGTCCTTCCCTTAGCATATATCACTAGCTTCTTGTTCATAAAATAATGTTCTACATCCTAGTCTGGTGAGTAGCACCTGGGGTCTTAAAAGCTTGCAAACGGCCATCTAAGAAGTAACTATTGTTCTCTTCCTGCCCGGAGCAAAGTAGAATGAAGAAAAACATATACTTAAGGAAGCAATTAGTCCAAAGGACTAATGGCCCACATGAACCACAGCTTCCTCTAAGCTGAGACCAGAAGAACTAGATGGTATCTGGCTACCACTACCACCCACTCTGACCTGGACCCTCGAGTTGGTTCGACTCATAGCGACCCTATGTAAAACAGAACAAAACACTGCCTGGTCCTGCACCATCCTTACAATCATCGCTATGTTTGAGCCCATTGTTGCAGCCACTGTGTCAATCCATCTCATTGAGGGTCTTCCTCTTTTTCGCTGACCCTCTACTTTACCAAACCTGATGTCCTCCTCTAAAGACTGGTCCCTCCTGACAACATGTCCAAAGTATATCACTAACTAACATAATTTTACTTGTGTGTGTTGTTTATTGTAAGCTTCAAGAGGGTAGATGTTTTGTCAGTGTTGCTTATTACTATATCTCTGGCACCTTGAGCAGTGCCTGGCATACAGAAGGCAGGAGCTTAAATAATATCTGCTTAATTAATGAATAATATATCGTATCATGGCCCTTATTTCTTATTTTGAACAATGATAAAGCAATGGATAAAATATTTGATCGTTCATTTTACAAATTGTCAACAAGAAGAGATGGTGCATGAGTGTCCTTATTTGAGAGGGCACTTGTGAATCACACGATTAAAAAAAAATTATTTGTGGGGTCCTCTAATGTTTTATGGATTGCATACCTTTAGTCTTACTACAAAAGCAATTCAAAACAGATTCTAGCAATTTTATTCAGACAAATGGTATGGTCACAGCCTAGTTGTAATTGGATAAATTTTTATTAATCAGTATGAATATGAGTATTCGATAAGTTGAATTATTCTCAGGTTCTGGGGGTAGTTTCAAATGAAGATACGTCTCAAATTGAGGCAGAAATTTCAAAAGAGTCCTTGGCTTCATATTTGGTCCTGTAAAATTCCAGGACATTGTGGCTTATTAAAGCATGGTTTAATGGTCCTTTCAACCCTCTCCTCTTAAAACTTAGCAACACACATACGGCATCTTGCTATGTGTCTAGAGATTTGCTGCCATCAAAGATAGCTGCGAAAACTTAAAGTCTGGTTCAAACTCATCAAAGTCTGTGCGTCTCTTCTGAAAGTGTAACTTCCTTTCCACTCTATAGCATAGATTCTATTGAACTCATTGTACTCTAACAATGGAAAATGGGTGGTTTTGAGATGTCAATTTCCTTGACCCAGTTTGAAAATGGATGCAGGCACTTCCTGGAATAAATCCATAAAACTGTTGGTTTTCCTTCCCCCATTGTTATAAGTGTATTGTATTCAGTTGCTTTCAATGTGTCAGAACGTGTCCACTGTAGAACAATTCTAAGGAATTCTTTAATTTACATTGTTGATTTGGTTATGTAAAGAAGGTATTTATCAAGCTGCTTCCTCATACAAAGCAAATGTTTATTTATATGCTGCTTTGTCATCTTCCAGAAGCCCACAAACTGGTGATTGTTAAGGACCTGAATGTCAAGAAAGCTTACAATCTCTCCCTTCATTGAATCTTGTAATTAAACTAACTTGCAAAATTTATCCCACCCTTCTGAAGGGTGATACAAAGGCAGCTACTAAACCAACCAAGCTTCTTTTTGCCTTACACATTTGTAACTTTCCTTTTTCCCCTTCTCTTTGGCTAATGGATTCAATTTTTCCATGCTTAGGCTAAACCTCTCAAATTCCTTACTGGTGGGTGGTTAAACCACACTGGTTCATGAATACCAGTTAGTCTGATAAAATCTCTTTTGCTAAATTCTCAAGCAGGAAGCACCCTGGGGAAAGGTAAGTTGAATCAGACCTGTGGACTGAATTTTGGAATAAATCCTATGAGTCAGATGACCTGCATTCCAGTCTTGTACTGACAGTTACTAATTCTGGGAGTATGGGTGGGTCATCGAACCTCATAGAGCCTCGATTTCCTCTTCTACGTAGCAGAGGGAAAAAAATATTGTTTTTTCTTATTTCACCATCAGAGGGATATTTAAGGATTAAATAAAACAATGTTGTTTGTCTTAGTCATCTAGTGCTGCTATAACAGAACTACCACAAGTGGATGGTTTTAATGAAGAGAAGTTTATTTCCTCACAGTTAAAGTAGGTTAAAAGTCCAAATTCAGACACAAATTGAATAAGGACACTGTCGATGTATTGTGAGATTGTTGACCACTGCTATAGGGCAACATTTGTAGTAACTATTAAATGGGAGGCTGTTTTGTCCTGTAAGCCTTCATCTTGGGCGAGAATGGCAGCACAATTGGAAGAGCATAGTCAATATCACTTAAATGTGTAAGTAAAAAGTTTTGAAATAGTGTTTAAATAAAATAAAAATAAATAAATAAATAAATAAACAAATGAGACTAAAGAGGTACAATAGTCCACTGACAAGGTCCAGAATACAGAAGGGGACAAGGAAGCCCCCTGGTGATAGGGAACACAAGGTGGAGTAAGGAATTCTTGATGTGCTGTGAGATTGTTAACCATTGTCATAGGGCAACATGTGTAGTAACTGTTAAATGAAAAACTATTTTGTTCTGTAAGCCTTCATCTTAAGTGAGAATAACAGCACAGTTGGAAGAGCGTAGTCAATGTCACTGAACTGTGAATGTAGAAATTTTTGAAACGGTGTATCTTTGGCCATCTGTAATTTTCATCAAAAAAAAAGGTTGAGAATTTAGAGGCTTAATACGTTGTGGGGTTGTTAACCAATGTCAAAAAACAACATGTGTACTACTATTTCATGAGAAACTATTTGCTCTGTAAGCTTTCACCTGAAGTACAATAAAATATATATTAAAAAAAAAAAAAAAAAAAAGTCCAAATTCAGGGTGTCAGCTCCAGGGGAAGGCTTTTTCTCTCTGTCGCCCTTCTCATCAATGTTCCCCCGGACTAGGAGCTTCTTGGCGCTGAGACCCCAGTCCGCACTGATTTCTTGATGGTATGAGGTCTCCCTGTCTCACTGCTCACTTCTGTCTTTTATATCTCAAGAGATTGCCTCAGGACACAATCCAGTCTTGTAGATCAGGTCCTGCCTTACTAACACAACTGCCACCCATCCTCCCTCATTAACATCATAGAGGCAGGTTTACAACATACAGGAAAATCACACAGTACCAGGAATCATGGCCTAACCAAATTGATACTCACATTTTTGGGGGCACATAGCTCAAACCATGACATTGTTAAAGAGCTTTATAAATTGAATGATACTATGTAAATGTGATAAATTATTACTATTGTTCCAATCATTGCTAGCTGAAATTTGATCTACGCCTCATTTCTGGGAGGGCTATGTGCTCCTTCTTTATCACTTGGCTGTTACCCTATACAATCTAAAAGCCAGATACTGCACAAATTATTTTGCAGCACGGGAAATTTGTGATGTTTACTATTGCTGAAAATAAATAGCTTTGACAATGTTTTTTGCACTGAGATTTTCTTTCTTTTTTAGTTAGATCAGCTCTGGATAAAATTATAAAAGTATTTTCAACAACTCCCGTTATTAATTGGCAACAGCATCATCTCAGTCTTCTCAATGCCCTTTTCTTCCCTAGGGAGTCTAATGCTTCATCTGGCCCTGGTGGCCAAAGAAAACCTTACACCAATAACCGTGGCTCTCCATCCTTGATGGTAGCACCCCCACCAGTCTCCCATCCTATAATACACACATCCAAATATATCTGACCAAAGCCCTCTTCTCTCCAAATAGAGCCAGTCTGATTAGTTAGTAACAAGTTAATAATGGAAAATAATGGCTTATGATTTTTTCCCCACTTAGGTTTAAAATTTGCATCTTAATATGTGTTTTACTGCCTTATCTCTAAGGTCTTAAGGTCTTTCTACAGCTATTTCCTCTATTTCCTCCAGGAACACCACGCCCCCGCCCCCTTTCCTCTTGCCCTCTTTAGTTAATGCCTATTCTGCCTATTTGGAGCCCTGGTGGTGCAGTGATTAAGAGCTCAGCTCCTAACCAAAAGGTCAAAAGTTCAAATCCACTAGCTGCTCCTTGGAAACCCTATGGGGCAGTCTTACCCTGTCCTGTAGGGTCACTATGAGTCGGAATCGACTCGACAGCAACATGTTTTTGGGTTTATTCTACTAAGGGAGAAGTTCTCTCTGGTCTCCCTGATTAATTTCTTTCAATGTAATTTCTTATAGCATCCTGTTTCTTTCTTCATATCATTTATCAAAACTGTAACTTTACATTTATTTGCATCATTTTTTTAAGTGTCTGTCTCCCCAGCTTCACTCTAAGCTCCAAGAGAGCATGGACTGTCTTACACTTTACTTCTCATCTTGATGCCCCAGGGCCTAGAAAATAGAGATACTCAAAAATGTTAAATAAATTGACAGGCCCATATTAAAAGAACAAAAAAAAAATCACTTTTTTATCAGAGAGATTTTACTTTTGAATTGCCTCCGGAAAGTGATCAAGTATAGTCAGTGGGGGTTCTCACCTGCAAGCAACACCTGACCCTTATTCTGGTATCTCAAGCAAGAGTAGACTTATTTGAAGGAATTTGGGGGCAAAGTGAGCAGGGACTCACCAACAAATCAACCGGATGCTGGGTGATCATACTTGGAAACAGTAGAAACTACTAGAACTCCAGATGTTTGAAACCAGAAAAAAAGGAAACACAACTATCTCACGGGTAAGAAAACTGGTCTAGATGCCCTTGCTCCTGCTGTTTGTACTATTGCTTCTCCTGTCTTTGTCACTACTGTCCCTATCCCTCCTCATGTAATGAATCTGGTTCCAGTACTACCACTTTTCTAGTGTCACTAGGAGTCAAGGTTCCGTGTGGCTGAGCTTAGGTCATGCACCACACGCAGACAGAAGTATCCTTAGTGGGAAGCAACTATAGCAGCACGTGCCAGGAATGACAATCCAACCCAGATTGATTATTTACACTTAGGAGAAAGAATTCCACAAGAAAATCAAGAGGGTGGATCCTGAACACAAAAAAACCTGATTAATACCAGCTGCAGGCACATAAGTAGTCAATATAATTTCAGCCTTCTTCATCCCAATGGAAAGAAATCCCAAAGTGGCAGAAAAGGTAAGAGGAGGACATTCAGGATCCTTCCCACAGGTAGGAAGAAATGTGAAATGCAAAAATGGTAAAGTCCCCACGGACTCAGATTTTAAACTTAATATAAATACTGTACATCAAAAGAATCACTTAGAATTCCAATGAGGTCCTTTGTTTAGTGACTATAATCACTTGTTCTAACCAAGATGGAATAATAACTTCTCCCAAATAAGCCTGTCCCCAAAGTCAAAGGCTGACAGAGCAGCAAACAAAATCCCTAGCTCTCCTCATTTTATTTCTCTTAGTGCGTTCAGATTCTAGTGGGTATTCAGAACAAAATCATTAGAACGCACTAACTGGAAGTTACATCCATATGCTCAATACATTGCCCAAGAGAAACTGGTTACTTACTATGAGATCCTGCTCCACAGCACAGCTTTCAGAATTCACCGATTCCTCCATTTAACTGCTCCTTACATCCATAGTCAGTGTGCTTTATTTTTCTTCTTGTAAGCACGTCTGTAGTCTTCTCTCCTTTTGCTGGTTATCTCTTTTAATATACAATGTCCTTCCCACTCATTAGTTTAAGTTATTTAAAAGTTAAAATCAGTTAGTTAGCTAATATCAAAAGTTACGGAGGAATCCTTCTTCCCAACTCCTAACGATTCCTTTCTGTGGAGAAATCCAATTAGTGTAACACCTGGCCTCTGCTTTTTGACTTGTTCTCCCCAGGATAAGTGGGAAGTGGGAACTTACCTGAAGAATAAATGGACCCAGGGTAACTAAGCCCCACGCTTCTTCCTGAGTCCACCACCTTGTTTCCCCTCTCCCTCTGTCTTCTTCCCTACCCTCTGCTGCTCCTCCACACAATGTCTTCCCCTCTTGGACAAGTCCAGGTGTTCAAGCCTGCCATAGTGTGGGGACCTGAGCTCTCATACTAGACTCCATTCCAAATATGGGTCTATTTGTTTTGTTACTCCTTTGTTTCATATCTAATTGCTCATATCTAAGTGTTATTTGAGGGCCCTTCAAACCACCAAACACTTTTTGACTAGTTGTAATTCAACAGTATTTATACCTCCCTTTGCCTGTATCTGTGAATTGAGTAAAATCTAATAGAAACTGAGAAGAAGAAATGAAGTGACTGGTGTCTGAGAACCCGTGGCTCTTTTCCAAGATCGGTGGATACAGTACATTCCTTTGGTCTAAAATTTTTTGTTCAGGATCAGTCCTGATGAAATCAAAAGAAGAGAGTTTAAAATGAGAACATCTGGCTGGTGGACTTCACGGAGGTTAAAGAAGTGATGCTTGTCCCAAATATGCCATCACTGATATTATCAGGAGTGTTTATTATCCCGTATTCTCTAGCATGCATTGCAAACAGGCACCAGGTGCTCTGGTCCTCTTCTGTTGCACAGTTAGTAGCAAACCGTACATGGAGTACAATTGCTTGGCCCCAGAGTGATTTGGCTCTGCAGGCTGACGAGGCTGGAAGCAAGCTGGCGCTTCCCTCGCCACTCAAATCACAGCTGGCTACTCTTGTTCTCAGAACCCCGTCTTAGCCTCATCAGTGTGTGTCCAGCTTTCCTAATCTCACAGAAGCTTTAGGGGTGGAGAGATCAGAGGGGAACACTTAAGACTGATTCTTTTCAGGCACAAATCACCATACTGATTGTCTATAAAGGGTAGTGACAATGGGGCCTAGATTGTATTTGCAGCAGAATTTACATCAATAAAAACAATCGTTCAAAATAATGCTGCAGAGGAGGGTTCATTTATTCCACATTTTTAAGTAGCAAAAACTAAACAGAATAAACTGTGTTTGTGGAAAGAATGAATCAGATCCTTGGGCTCAGAGTGGTTCCAGCCATTATCTACATTATCTTTTTTTTAAGTATAAATCAGATTATGTCATTCTCCTATTTATAATCCTTGGTGGCTTCCCATTGCACTTAGAATATATCCAAACTCTTTACACGCCGTCTTCATTCCTGCCTCAGGCCTGTGGCTCTGGCGGTTCCCTTTGCTTTGGATATATGTTTACTTCTCTGTAAACCTCCTGCACCTTCTTAGTATTTGGTTCTCAGATCAAATGGTAATATTCTCAGAGAGATCTTTTCTGACTATTTCATTTAAAGAGGCACACTGCTCTCGATTCAGGGCTCTGGCTAATAGAAGAACAAGTAGCCAAATAAGGAGGAAAGTATCAGCTTTGTAATGGGCCAGACCTGTTTCCAATCACCCTTGGTACTCATAACAACTAGATTGAACAGATTAGAGCTGTTTACATCACATCCTGTATAGATGGCCCCATTTTACTTGTCTACCCAGTTGTAGGCAAGAAATCAGAAATTGGCAGGCCCCCATCTCCACCAATAGGGCTTAATGCAGAGGGATTAGAAGCAAAAGGAGGGCCAGGGAGTAGGGTGCTTGTGTTTGAGAACTTTCCAGCCTAAGAGATCAAGATTGAGAGGCACTTCTATGCATAAGCACTGCCCTCACTAGAGAAATGTGGTCCGCTGGAGGTGAAATTCTCACCTTCCGGATTTGCAACTTTTCATCCTTGGGGAATAGTCAGAAAGTAGTGGAAAGTGAGCCTGGGTATCTGTTCCAAACCATTTCTCACCTATTGGGGAAGAGAGAAGCAGCCCTTTCCTGCACAGAAATTCAGCAAAGGAGAACATGGGCCCCTGCATTAACATCTACACTGGCTTTCAAGGAGAGAAGTACTAGCATGAAGATCTAACAGTGCCAACCAGTCTAGAATGTTTGAAAAATTGTCAACAGACTCATTCATAAAACAAACCAGTTGCCATCGTGTTGATTCCGACTCATGGCAACCCCATGTGTCAGAGTAGAACTGTGCTCCACAGCGTTTTTGATGGCTGATTTTTTGGAAGTAGGTTGCCAGACCTTTCTTCTGAGTCATCTCTGGGTAGACTGAACAGCCAACCTTTTCAATAGCAGTTGAGTGTGTTCACCATCTGAACCACCAAGAGACTCCAAACTGATGCATAGATGGATTCATTTATACAGCATTATAGTCTAAGCACCACAAAGGTTCTGTGAATACAGTGGGGAATGAGGCAGACGTTATCCCCTCCCGGAGTGTGTAGTGTAGTCAGTGGACAACATACTATATTATAATTGCATCTTTCATTGTGTAAGTGCCATTATAAGGAAATATAGAACAGAAAGCATATAACCTAGTTGTGCATAAGCTAGAGTATTTGAGTTGAATAGTGTCCACCCAAAATTCATGTCCACCTGGAACCTGTGAATGTGACCTTATTTGGAAGTAGGGTCCCCGCAGATGTAATCGAGTTAGGATGCAGTCATACTGGATTAGGGTGGGCCCTAGTCCAATAACTGGTGTCCTTGTTTTTCTTTTTTTTTAATTTTCTGGTGTCCTTTTAAGAAGAAGGAAATTTGGACACAGACACACAGAGGGAAGACAGCCATGTGAAGACAGAGGCAGAGATTGGAGTTATACTGCTGCAAACCAAGGAATACCAAAGATTAACAGCAATCACCAGCAACTGGAAGAGACAAAGAAGGATTCTTTCCCAGAGTTTTCAGAGGGAGCATGGCCTTCCCAACACCTTGATTTTAGACTTCTGGTCTCTAGTCCCTGGAGAAGGACCTCAGGCTTGGTAGAGGGTCAGCAAAAAAGAGGAAGACCCTCAACAAGATGGATTGACACAGTGGCTGCAACAATGGGCTCAAACATAGCAGTGATTGTGAGGCTAGCATAGGACCATGCAGTGTTTTCATTCAGTTGTACATGGAGTCTCTATGAGTGGGAACTGACTCAATGGCACCGCCACCAAGAACAACAATGCTACAAGCTTGGATACTGAATTTCTCACAAAGATGATTTGCCTTCCTCAAGCTACTTCTTAGTTAGAGACTACAGGTAAGTGGTAATTACTGGATCAGGAAAGGAAAAACACAGTAGCCACCAAAAATTGCTGCAGCTAGAAGATTGCTTTGTATGTATCAGGGAAGCACTTCCTCGGATACTGAGAAGTATCTAGAGGATATCTTGAGGGGTGCTAATTTCCTGTTTTAACAAATAGTAGGGTTGGTGTCTTATAATTTGAGTGTCAGTGGAAATGTGACTTCCTTCTCTGGTTAAAAGCTGATGAGGCCTGGATTTAGCAGTTACAGAGAATGACAATA
This sequence comes from Dugong dugon, assembly GCA_030035585.1. Lineage (NCBI taxonomy): Eukaryota > Metazoa > Chordata > Mammalia > Sirenia > Dugongidae > Dugong > Dugong dugon. Next base: position 88,653,059 of record CM057472.1, read on the forward strand.
ATAATAATAATAATAAATATATAGTACTTTCAAGCCCAAACTTATTTATTATTATTTTTATTTTTATTTTTTTGGCTTTCCTCATTTCGTCTGAGTACAGCCAGTTTTTCCCGTAATATTTTAGAGCAAGCTGACCAAGTACAGTACATGCTCCTCTGTGGAGCATACAGTTGAACCAAGGCTTTGAACTGGTTCATTCACATTTGACCCCCTGCTGATAATTTGCATTTCTACCCCAGATAGACTATGTTTTAACAAGATTCCCAGGTGACTCTTATGCACACATAAGACTCACCTTATGCACACATAAGACTCACCTGGAGATCTTGTTAAAATGTAGATTCTGATTCATTGTATCTGGGGTGGAAATGCAAATTCTCAGCAGGGGGTCAAACCAGAATTAACTGGTTAAAGCCTGGAATTGAACCTGTGAATAAAAAAAAAGAAGAAAATCATAATAACAATCTCCACTACAGGGATTTAGCAATATCGCAGCTTCTATATTTTTATCATTAGTCAAATGTTGATCAGTGCCACGAAACCTACTTTTCTAAAAGGAAATACTTCTCAATGGCTTTGATTTGGAAATAGATCTTCTTTCCTTTGCCATTAAATACTGTCACCAATAAAAGGAAACTCAAAATTGATCTTCCCTGAAAGTTACTGGTGTGACAATGGCAGATCTCTTGGAGAAGAAAGTAAAACTTATTAACTAAAAGCCCAGATGGGAAGGTAAGCTGTATCTCGTTTGATGATATTAACACAAGTTCAAAGCCATCTCTCAGGGGAAAGTACTCTGCTTGATACAGAGAGCTTCCCATTGGGGGAAAAATGGAGAAGAAAGAATGCCCATCTCCACATGGGAGAAGGGAAGATTGACAGTTTCTATAGAAGACAGACAGTAATTTTCATTCTAGCTTTAGTGTCTTCTGCTTCCCATCTGTCAAACTCTCTTCCACAAGTCAGCCAGGCTGCATGCCAACCTCTTGATTTGTTCTCACTCAGTTGGATCACAACTAGGAAGTATAAGACTGCTCCAGTAAAAGTCAATACCAAACTTTCTCCTATTATTACCTACCCTCTTTAACACTACAAAAGTCTTTTGGAAACATTTATTAAGGATCTCTATCTCTCAGGACCAGAAGAGAACTTTCCTGGCCCATTCTAAAAAGGATTTCATCAACTGTCCCCATTTTGTACAGTAAAGATCCAGAAAAGTGAAATGATTTTTCTGTTAGTCATCCAACAAGTTTTCAACTCAACAGCAATGAGTTTGGTTGTTTTTTTTTTTGAGTACATACTAGGTACTATTCTAGATGTTGGGATTACACGTGTGGATCAGACAGAGTCTTTGCTTTGCTGATTTACATTTACTTGCACCAGATGGGCTAAGAGTGAGAGGGAAAGGACAATAAACACACCATCAGATGATAAAATACCATGTCCTGATCAGTGCTGTGAAGAAGATAAAATAGTGATATGATAGCAAGCTCTAGGGTGCAGGAAGAGGAGGCTGCTTTCTCTAGAATGGCAGTGGATCACCTGTCTGTGATTATGGGATTAGTAAAGAGCTAGTCAGAGGTCACAGACTGGCAGGGTTGAAAACTATGTAGGCCTCCTGACTCTACAAGATTTACAGTGACTGTATAACTGGTTGTCCAAACTGGGACAAGACCAAGAGTGAAAACAGGACACAATTAATAATTACTTCAGGACAATAGGTATAAATGGGATGGTCTTGGGTAGACCAAGACATAATGTCACATTAAATTTAGTCAAGCAAATACTCTATTATCATTCTTCATAAAACAATAGGAATGACAATTGTGATAATAGTTTGAATATAATATTTCTCTCTGAAGGTATTCAGGCCCTTTCACATGTATTTTTTAATTGATTTTCTTGAGAAAAGCAAACTTCACACACATAAGAGACTTGCTCTGAATAAAAAGGCAAAATAGTTCACAAATATTTCAAGAAACACTCTTGCATTTTACAAATTCAATATGAAAACTTGAGAGGCCTTATTTAACTTAAATAAAAAGGACTTCAAAGGAAATAAATATGAACATCAACTCAGCAAGTATTTATTAAGCACATAATAAACAATAGGCCCGGTTCTAGGTTCTGGGAAACAAAGATGAAAACAAGAAAGCCATTGCCCTAGAGAAGCTCTATTCGGCCAGCCAAAGAATACAGCCTGTGGCTAAAGTATACTTGCCATGTATTAACAGAGAGAGAGAGAGATTATGAATGGTTTCTGCCATTTGCCTCCTCTCCTATTGTGCAATCCCAAAGTGGGAAGACTGGCTACAGTTGAGTGTGCCTTGTCGACTGACCACTTATGCTACCATTCTCACTGCTTCCAACTGTTCCTGCAAAAGAAATATAATAATTCTCATGATCTTCTTTATGAGGATGTTATGAATACAAGGAAATACAGGGATGAACACTATTTTGAGAAAACTATAGGCAAACCTTGATGTTAACAACCTCTCTCCCAGCCTCTAGTTGTATTCCCTTCCTTCCTGTTCTAGAGAATAAACCCGTTGCCACTGAGTCAATTTCCAGTCATGGCGACCCCATGTGTTACAGAGTAGAACTGTTCCATGGGGTTTTCTTGGCTGTAATCTTTATAGAGGCAGATTGCCAGGCCTTTCTTCTGGGGCACTGGTAGGTAGGTTCTAACTGTCAACTTTTAGGTTAGTAGTTAAGCACATACCATTTGCACCACCCAGGGACCTGCCCTAAAGAATACCTAATGCTTACCTCTAGACTCCCTGTCCCCTTATTAAACCCTACCTTCAGGGAAGAATTTTATATATAGCCAATTGAATCAATTGGCTTACTCTCTCTGGGTATTCTCAGTTGAAAACTATTACTAATTGCTAAAGGAAGGCTTAGTCTCTAGTTGGAGGAATTTCAGGAATCTTGGAAGGAAGATGAAGGAGGAGTTCTGAAAAGAAAGATGCCTATTCTGATTAAGTGTAAAGCCTAGCAGAAGAGAAAATTGAATTCAAGATATTACAGAGAACAGAACATTCTAATTTTCATAAAGCCCTCAAGAGATGGCCATGCCTTTTGGGAGATGGACACGGGAGTGGCGGTGAAGAGCCAAGAGGAAGTCAAGGTTGACATTGTGAATAATCCTGTTTTCTCCTGTTTGTGACCACCGCTGATGCAGCCGCTGATTTCATAAGTTTTCTAAGCCACTCAGAAAGCTAGCCTGGCTAATAAATGAGGAGTTATAAAGAGCTGGCATTTATTTTCCAAGAAAGCAATAGGAAACCAAACTTAGAAGACATTTAACCCAATTCATTCCCTACTGACAGGAGATAATGAACTGACACCTCCAAGGCAGTTGGGGAAACAGTGATCTGCCACGACCTGTAAACCCAGAGGCTTCTAGTTCAAAAATGATTGTGTCACTAACCTTCCCTAACCTCCCCAAGTTATATAACTCAGCTCCCTCACATGTAAGTTGGGAAAACAGAATAAACCTAATCAGAGGGTGGTTGTAAAGATTTCTGTTAAGTCAAGTGTAGCGGTAAAAAAAGTCAATATACATTTGTCAATTGGCTTGAAATGAAAGAGAGTCACAGTGGGAAAGACTGTGGTGAGTCATAACCTGACCAGCCTTCTACTTCTGTGAAGTAACAGCCAGAACAGTGGGAGAGGATGGTCCAATAAACACCCTGACAGATCCTACCTTTTCCTTGCAAATCACTCATAGAAGACCTCCCAGGTGGAGATAGATGGGAGAAGCCCCATTGCCAAAAGAGGGGAGCCAAGTGGGGAATGGGAAGGATCGCAAAGCACAACCAAAACAGTTACATCTATGCCTCCATGACACCCACCTTTACTCATTCATTCTTTCATGCATTTATTCATTAAAACAACAAACATCATTGAGGTTCACTCTGGGCCAGGCATCGTGTGGGGCATGTGAACTCAAGCACAGTTCTTACCTTCAAGTTTCCAGTGCAGTAGGGAAAGACAGACAACTGAGTGATGTAAGTGTCTTGCCAAGGCACAGGAGAGGAAGATGTGGGAGCCCAGCAGAGGAGCACCTAGCCAACATGTGGGGAGGAAGAGTCAGGTGAGATTTCCCCAGGAGGTGATGTCTAACCTGGAACTGCAGGTTGAGTATGAGTTACTCTAGCAAGAGTGCTGGAGTAATGGAGGAGGGGTGCTGGGGAAATTTCAGTATGCCAAGAGGCTCAGGGGCCTTTTTTATGATATTTGTAGATTGGTTCCTACAAGGTAAGCAATGTACTAGATACAGTGAGATATATCAAGCTGACCAAGATACTACTCCAGGATACAAAGAACTTAAAACCTAACAAATGAGATGGTTTGAAAATAGTTACAAGGTAAAGCATAATTTATGTGCCAAAGACCTCTTAGTTTTGGTCACTTGAGATGATTTAATCCCAGTCTACTCTCCCCCACAACTTCTACCCTTAGGACACTAGCTACTTGTTTGGATTTGTGTTAGATAAATAACCACTTAATAGATGACTTTTCTTTTTCAGTTCTTAGCCCATCACAGAGGGTGATTGTTCATTCTGTGTTTGTTCATTCACTTGAAACATGGTCAATTCAGTGGTTAAAAGGAAAAACCCGATTGTACCTCATGTCAGCGAGCCAACATGGATTTCACACTGTCTAATCAGACTGGTCACCTGAGCACCTACAACCATCACCAAGGTCTCCTCTCATTTGGTATTTATTCTCAACTTCCTTATGTTACAAGAGCTAGGATGACAACAGTGACCTACATTGACCAAACCACACTGAAAAGGCCCTTGTGGGGAGAGTCTATGCCCCTAACTTCTGTGTTGCTTGCTTAGTATCTAACAACAACAACAAAAAAAACCTTATACATTTCAGGAAACATTTGTTGACTTATTAATGATTTGATTCCCAACATGAGAGCACCTGAAAATAAAGAAGAGTCAATATCTGAAATGTACAGACACTGAGGAGCAAGCCATGGACCATGATTTAAGGACACAGAGATCAAGAGGAGAAATTGACCCTGAGAATTGGCTCCTGAATGTTAAGTAATGCTTTCAATCTGGTGGGCTATGACTATCCCCTCCATGAATTACTGAAGACCCTCTAGATGCTGCCTGGCATTGAATAACACTGGAGGGAAAATCTCAGGGAATACTGTAGTCTCTCTGGCCCCTGGTAAATGGAGCAGCTGACCTGGCTTTTTCTTTTCCATCTCAGATTTCAATATGATTCAACTGCCCTGGGGCTCCAAGGGAACACAGTCTGTCCTGAACTCGAATGTCCTGCCTCATGGCCTGAGGTCTAGCTGCCAAATAACCAGGGCAGCTCAGATTCCTGGCCTTCTGGCTTTTCCTTGTCAGAATTTGGTCATGTAATGAAGTGCAGTCTCTGCTGTTCTGGCAGTCTCCAGTGTCTGCTCCATTTCACTTGCGTTTATTGCACTGGCTTTTGACAGGTCACTCTCTACATGAAACCACAGTCGAAACTGGAATCTGAAGAGGCTCTGACAGATTCTCTCTGGGAATGAAAGAGAGGCCAGCAACAAACAAACCCTAGAAGTAGAGCGATTAGGGGCAATGTTCCTGGTTGTTCCTCCCTGCCATGCACGAGCTGTCACCTCCTTTGTTCTGCTCATCTTCCTGTCTTCCTAAGCAGATGCTAACCGAGCAGTGGAAAGCAACACAAGAAAGGACATAGTAGGGAAAGGAAAGAGCTTGAAAACTGCAGCCTGGCTTACTGGTCCTGACTGCATGGGAGGTAGCTTCATAGCTACATTTGAAAACTGGTATAGCCTGAGTTCACCCAGATTCTCCTTTGAAGTATGAAAAGAGAATGAGCTTTTAGCTTCACCATTTAATAGAAGAAAAGTTATGTTATGTCTCTACTTACAACCATAGTGTGTAACCCTTATTGTAGAATCAGAATGCAAGCATTGCTCTTCAAGATACTCTTCAGCCAAGGATAGTCACTTCCCTTTTCTATACCCCGTTCTCCCATTTTTATGATGGTTCTGAACACCCATGACTCTCTCTTGTCAACTCAGCAGTTATAACAACTAAGTGTGAGCATTTTTGGGAAAACTTAGAATATTCTAGGCCAGTCTCAATGTATACTGATGAAATGAAAGATTATATCATCGCAAGAACAGGTTCTAAAGAAATTTTACCCATGATCATACGTTAATTTTCCTAAGTTAAAATTATACATTGAAATACAACTATCCAAAGTATAAATGATGATTCTCCTGTGACCAAGTTGGGGTAGGGGGCAGTTATGCTTGGCATAAGTACTCTCCTTGGGGTTGTTGTTTGTATCTTTAGGGATGGCTCAGTTGCTAAGCTCACCCAAGATTAGAAGTGTTTCCAAACTGCCTCAGCGTGCACATGGGTCAGAATTTGTCCTCATGGGGCAGCCAGGGACAAATTTTTCAACTGTAACTCTCAGTCAGGCTTCTCTGGGGCACTGCCATGCCAGAGTTTCATGAACATCATTATCAAGCTTGATTTTTGCCCTGTGGCTGCAACAATGGATTTTTGACCTACTCCCCATTTTAGCTTTCAGAACCATGGTTTTTTCAGGTGAGATTTTTTGGAATATGACATGGACCTTATCAGGATTTTTTTTCTTCTCCTTCAATCATTTTGGTAAAATATTACCTTGACCTTTACCTTTCCTGATCCCTTAGAAAATGGGGAGAGGTGACTGCCAGATTCCCTGTCCTAGAGGAACTCCTAAGATAAACATTAGGAGCACAGGTTTGGTGCTTACAAATTCCATCCTGTCCTGTGATATTAGGGCTGTACAGATTCAAATCCTAGGAAGGGGTGGGCAGAGAAGAGAAACCTCCTTTCTCTGCTAATGCCCTACCTTCAGCAAATTCCCACTTCTCAACAGCACTACATGTGACTGAAAGCATAAATCCCATTTCTTCAAGGAGCAAAGCCACAAAATCCAGCTTTTCCTCAATGTCTCCACTAATAATCCAAACCCAAACCAAACTAGTTGCTGTGGAGTTGATTCTGACTTATAGTGATCCCATGTGTGCAGAGTAGGACTGCTCCATAGGATTTTCAAGTCTGTGACCTTTTAGAAGCAAATCACCAGGACTTTCTTCTGAGGTGCCTCTAGGTGGACTCTAATTGCCAACCTTGCAGTTAGTAGTTGAGCACTTAACTGTTTGCACCACCCAGGGACTCCTACTAATAATAGGTACCTTATACTCTACACACATTTTTTAAATTTAATCTTTACAAAGAAGGCAAAGAAGCTGGTGATCTGGATGTAAGAGATTGAGCTGGTATTCAAACTGTGACAACTCTGTCATGTGGGTGAAGTGATTACAGCTGGACGTTGAGGCTGGCATTTTCAATATTCTGAAGCCATTTCTCCAGCCAAAGCCCTGCCTGTGCACCTATCTTGGGAGAACAACCCAAGTACATATAGGGTAAAGACGGAGTGTGGTATTATTGGGAGCTGTGTGGGAGAAACGGAACAAGGCTGATGGGGCAAGGGAGGAGAGGATGTGGTGTCTTTGACCACTCCATTCTAAGGAATCTAGGAACACCTCATGGTTAACACTGCCCTCCCCCACCTATTTCATCCTCAAATCCAGGAAAAGAATAGGGCTGAATCATTGCTAGCAAGATACATCTTGCATGAAAATGAAAAATAAAACTGATTTTAAGAAAATTCCTCTTAATTAATAAACGAAACCCTAGGACTGGTCTTAAATGCTTTCAAGCAGCCATCCAAGGCACAACAATTGGTCTCTATTCACCTGGAGTCACAGAGGAAGAAAGAGAGTCAGGAATAGGAGGAGGATATGGAATTGTGGCCAATTGCCTCCATGAACAACTGCCTCCTTTGTCATGAGACAAGAAGAACTGGATAATGCCCAGCTACCATTACTGAACATTTTAATCAAAGATTGCATAGAAGAATCCTGATCAAAAGGGTGAAAACACAGAGAAGAATTTCAAATTCTCATGGACTCTAGACTTTCTGGAGCCGAAGAGGCTGGATAAACCCCTGAAACTATTTCTATAAAATAATCTTTAAACCTTAAACCAAAAATATCCCCCAAAGTCATCTTAAAATCAAACAATAGTTTAGCTTAAGTAGTAAAAAAGGTCTGCCTTGGGAATTATGCTCTTTTGAGATCTATCTATATGGGATCCAACTGACAACTTAAAATATCATATAGAAACCTTAGGGGGCAGTGAGTTTATGTTAGTGAGGGAGGAACAACTCAGAAAAGGAGAGTGAGAATGGCTGTACAACTCAAAGAATGTGATCTATGTCACTGAATTGTGCATGCAGAAACTTTGAATTGGTGTATGTTTTGCTGTATATATTCTCGACAACAACCACAAAATAAAGAAAGTTTAGGGGAAAAAAAGAAAGAAACCCCATGACTTTTCAAGTGGAAATAGCGAAGTAGTAAGGGAAAGTGGCTCTGCCTGGAAAGCTGCCAGGCATGGCATAGCCTCTGAAAGGGACATAGACAACTTGGTAAATGTTAAAAGAGCTCTCCCTCTTTCCCAGGAGAAGGTTAGAATAATGGTGAAAATCAGGGAGGAGAAAAGCTGATGGGGCTGGGGAAAATTATGGTATTCCTTCTCTCAAGTACACCGTCACCATGGGACTAATTTAGGTATTTTTTCATTGTATCACCAAATCTCTTCCTCTCTAACAGATTCTCCCTACTCAACAAGCAAACAAACAAACTAACAGTTGCTGTTGATGTCCTTATTGTTGTTGTTAGCTGTCCTTGAGTCAACTCTAACTCGTGGCTACGTTATGTACAACAGAATGAAATGCTGCCTGGTCCTATGTCTTCACAATCCCTGGTACGTTAGAGTCCATCACTGTGGCTATCATGTCAATCCATCTCACTGAGGGTCTCCCACACCCTAATTGGCCCTTTACTTAACAAAGCATGATGCCCTCTTTCAGCAATTGATCCCTCCTGATGTTTAAAGCAAGTGAGTTGGATGGACAATGTTCTGTTGGGATCTACAAGGTTTTCACTGACAAATTTTCAGAAGTAGATCACCAGGCCTTTCTTCGTAGTCTGCTGAAACCTATCCATCATGGGTAGCCCTGCTGGTATTTGAAATACCAGTAGCATATCTTCCAGCATTATAACAACATGCAAACCACCACAGTACAACAAAATGACAGACGGGTGGTAGACTCAGGACTGGTGGCATATATAGCCACCTCTTACTTTTTGTACCTCTGGGGTTCATTGGGAAGCTACTGTCCCACTGACAGTATGTGCTGCCAGCAGGCAGGGATCTATATAACAGTCTGAAACAGAAAAAAATAGACATGTGCTGCAAATTATTGTTTTTACAGGTTGTTGTATGAGGTGGTGCTGAATCATTGAATTTTTGGTAGGAAAAATATGAATTTGGAAAATTTTTATTTGGTACGTATATGTACTTCTAGACTCTGGGGGTAGAATTTGTGTTCACAAAGGGTACACATATGTACCTCTGGACTCCGAGGGTATGATTTGTGGAATGAGGCATAAAACAAAAACCATATTACCTACCAAAAATTCAGATACACTCAGTGATTCATCATACCCTCCATTACTGAAAACACATAGTGTCAACAAAAAATTAAGAGGAAAAAATAATTGGGTCACCAGAGGACCAAAATCAAAATTTTCTGATACCCTCCACAGCAAAACTTCCAGAACGGTTGGCTGTTTGCTGTCTTCACTTCTTCACCCATATTCACCCTTATGGTTTTCCCTTTAGCTCATCAGTCCAACCTGGCTTTAGTTCCATCATTCCACTGAAACTGTTTTTTTTCAAAGTCAGCAGTGACCTCTACATTGCCAAATACAAACAACATTTTTTTTTTTCTTCAGCCTTCTCTCTTTTATGAAACAGTCTCCTCTCTTTACTTCTGTGACAATATCCTCTTCTGGCTTTTATTTTTCCCTCTCTTACTGGTCATTTTTTTCTCTTCTTCTTTTTTTTTTTTTTTTTGCTGGATTTTTCTCTATTACCTAAACTTAAATACTAGTAGTCATCAGGATTTTGTCTTGGACTTTTTTTTACTTTTCTTTATACAACTCCTTCTAAGTGACTTTATACAATACCATGGCTTTAATTATTATCTATATGCTAAATATTCTTTCATTTATGTTTTGTCATAGAGTAACAACACAACTCTATTTAAAAATAAAATCAAGACAGATTTATGGAAAGTAAAGACAGCATGAGCTAGGGACAAGTTAGAGCTCACACAGTGAAAGCCAATGCCCCGAAAAGCTGCGGTCACGTGGGCATAGTTATAGGGTCGAATCAGGAACTTAGTTTACAATATTCTGATTGGTAGGTGAGTAGTCAGTAAAGTGTAGGTGGGATATCTCAATGTGGGGCTTTGGTTGGGATTGGTTAAGAGAATATACGTGAGTTAAGGGGATTGGGTACACTCACATAATCGCAGAAGTACGTTCTCACAAGGTGGGTCAAAAGATGATGGATAGGGGGCCAGGATCTGCTGGTTCTGCCCAGCCTGAGGCCCAAAGTCATATGCATATGAAAGGGAAGAAGCCAAGATTACATTCTCAGGAATGCAGACACAAGAGCTTGTAACAAAATGGAGTTTTGATTCAGACCTCATGTCAGCCATTTTATTATACCAAGTGTCTGAATTTTACAGGTTTTCTAGCACAGTTTTTAGCTCAGATCTCTTTGAGTTCCAGAACCATTTACTCAACTGCCTATGTGACATCTCTATTTGGATGCTTCATGGTCATATCAGGCTTAGCATGCCTCTTACAAATGGATTGAATTGTGTCCCTCCTTCCCCCCCAAAAAACGCTGGTACCCGTGAAGGTGACCTTGTTTAGATATAAGGTCCTTGAAGATGTTACCAGTTAACAAGAGGTCATATTGCAGTAGGGTGGGCCTTAATCCAATCTGAGTGGTGTCCTTATCAAAGAGGAGAAGAGGCACCAAAAGGACACCCATGTGAAGCACCTGCAAGCCAAGGGACATCTAGAGCTACCAGAAGCTGGAAGAGACAAGAAAGGATGTTCTCCTAGAGGCTACTTTAAATGTAAAAATGTAAATGATGTTCCCCTAAGGAGCATTGCAGGCTGACTCCTTGATTTGGACTTCTAGCCTCCAGAACGATGAGATAATAAATTTCTGTTCTTATAAGCCACCCAATTATTTTGTTATGGCAGCCCTAGGAAACTAATGCAAAGTTCAAGACAGAACCCTTACTCTTGCACCTCCCTAAGACTCCCTTCTCCTTCCCCCATATCAGTAAATGATATTATCAGCTACTTAATTACTAAAGCCAGATAGCTCGGTGTCTCCTTATCCTTGTATATTCCCTCCCCCCACCTATCCAATCCATCTAAATCCTGATTATTTTATCTCTAACACAAATTTCAGTTCTGCCCATGACTCTACATCTCCACTGCCACCACTCTGTGGCGCCTGGATCCTCCTACCTGGATGATGACAGTATCTCTCGGTGCATCTCCCTGATTCCATTCTCACCCACCTCCTACCAATTTTCTACAGCAGCTAAAATACTTTTTTTTAAAAATGTATATCAAATCACATCACTTTTCTGAACCATTTTCCCACATGAATTCCCACTACATTTAGAGTAAAATCTGGACAACTGCAATGTCCTAAGTGATCTGATCTCAATCTATCTCTTCAGTTTGGCTCATTTTTGTCAAAGAGAGACATTGACAGCAGATAGCTTGCTTTGGTTTTGGAATTTTCTTACCCACAAAACTAAATATTCATTTTAAAGAAATCCCTGACAAAAATTAATCCGCCAGCAGCTTTTCTTGCAAATCTTTGCTTTCCTGCTGGAAGCCAGGTTTGCTAAATTTGAATCTCAAAAGATATAGCTGGGTGGAGGGGCAGAGATTATCTTGTGAAATGACATCAGTTGATCCCAGCAATGGGGGAAAGCAGGGTCCAATCAATCATGTTAAGATTAGCCAATGGTTGATCTTCCTCTTCTTTTTATAAGCCGTGTATACCTAGCTTCTTCAAGCCTTTTGCTTTTTCTGAAATCAAAATGGTCTTCCTATAACTGCTCAGAATAAACATTATGTTCAAATTTCAGTGGATTTTGATTATTTTTAACACTTTCTAGCCATCAAGTATATCCTCATCATTATTCTCTATCATAGTTCCCTATTTATTTCTCTCATAGGGCATTGAGGTCAGCTGAAAAAATGGCCCCTGAAAGATATCCATGTCTTAATCTCTGGAGCTTGTGAATGTTACCTTAGATGGCAAAAAAGGTCTTTGTAGATGTAATTAAACTAAGGATCTTGATATGAGGAGAGTATCCTGGATTAACCAGGTAGGCCCTCAGTGTAATCACATGTATCCTTACAAGAGGGAGGCATAGGGAGATTTCACTGTCACTGAAGAGGAGAAGACAATGTGGCTAGAGAGGCAGAGATTGGAGTGATGTTGCCACAAGCCAATGCTTGTGGAATGCTGGCAGTTACCAGAAGATGGATAAAGCAAGGGATGGATTCTCTCCTAGAGCTTCTGGGGAGAATGTGACCCTACCAGGATTTGGTTTCAATCCAGTGATATTGATCTTGGACTTATGGCCTTGAGAACCGTGAGAGACTAAATTACTGTTGCTTTAAACCACCTGTTGTTAGCTGCTGTCAAGTCGGCCCATGACTCATGGCAACCCCATGCATTACAGAGTAGAATTGCTCCATAGTAATTTTCTTAGCTGTAATCTTTATGGAAGCAGTTTGTCAGGCCTTTCTTCCACAGAGCCACAGGTGCGTTCAAACCACAAACCTTTAAATTAGTAGCCTATTGTAAACCACTTAAGCCATCTAGTTTGTGGTAACTCGTTAAAGCAGTCACAGGAAACATACAGATGTATCAAAATCTGTTATTATTTTATCCGTTTATTTTTTTACTTATGTTCCCATTTATTAGTTTGCAAGCATCTGTCTTTCTTGTTTAACATTATATTGCCTAGTACTTTGTCATTACTAGGAGTTTGATAAATATATTTTGAATAAATGGATTAATTTCTCTTTTAAAAAGATGCTATTTTTTAAAAAAGATTATTCAAAGCTTTAAATCCAACCATTTGTCTAAAAGCTGTGCTCTTTAATATCAGTCAGTGAAGCAGGCAACTTTTCCTCCCGCCTCACCTTCTCCACCCAACCCAAATCCAATCCACCACTCATTCCTTAATCCCTATATGTATGTCTCTTTCCATCATTACCACCACCTCCACCCTATCCTAAACTACTAGAATCTTTTCCTGGACTAATACAGAAGCTTCCTAACTGGTTTACCTACTTCCCTGCTTACTCCTTTCTAATCTGACCATTATACAGCATTTAGAGTGATCTTATAAAACACATTTAATCATATAATCTTATGCTTAAAATCCTTCAGTGATGTCTTTGACCAGAATCCTTAGCATGGTCTACAAAGTCCTGCATTGTCTGTCTACTCCTAACCCTCCAATGTATTACTATGGCATCCCCTTTTTCAGGCTCTCCAAAACAGCCAGTGGCTTCTTTAAGTCCTCATTATTCACCACACCATTTCCCACCACAAAGCCTTGGCACGTGTTTCCCTCTCGCTCCATTCCCCTTTGCTTATTGTTGGTCTCCCTCGCTAGCCTGTATGCCCTAAGAAGGTACGAGGCTAGAAACCATATTTATTTTTAATCATTACTGTATTTCTAGAATTTAGCAAAGTGTCTGGTTCAGCAGTAGATTCTCAAAAAAAAATTTTAAATAAATAAATGAATGATGGTTCAAATAAAAAATGTTTTAATTTTTTAAAAAGAGGGTTTAACTCTTTATGATGACTTCAAATTTTTCAAAGTGTCTGTACACACTATTACATTTAATACCCCTAGACATCCTGGAATAAAGACAAGATTGATAATCTAATTTTTTTTTTCCTTTTTGTAAGATGATGACTTGGACTCTGAGAAGGTTTTAATGACTTATCCATGATGATATGGCTAGTAAGTTTTAGAAGGCATAATTGTACTATACACAAATATATGAGCTAATCCACACATTATGTAGAAACATATACACAACATGTATTGATTGTAGTCTATCAGGCACTGTGTTAAACATAAGTGTATTTTTTTTTAATCTAAAAAACAATACTGTGAGGTAGTTACTATTATTGTCCCCATTTTAATGGTGGAGAAACTAATCTTTGGTTGAGTAACTTACTCAAAACACGTATCTATTACATAGGAGAACCAAGATTTAAAATTGGGTCTGCCTGATTCTGCAGTACAAAACTCTTAACTATCTTCACGGAAGCCTTCTTGTATAATGCTGAGATATTTCAGATGTACAAAATATTATTTAAAAAATAAATAACAAAATACATGATGTCATCACTCAGCATAAGAAATAAAACATTAGAGATAAAAGTGATGTCTCTTGAATTTTTTATCATATTCCCGTTTCTCACTGGTAAAGCTAAGTGACTCAAAAACCAAACCCATTGCCATTGAGTCAGTTCCCACTCATAGCGACCCTGTCAGGGCAGAGGAGAACTGCCCCATAGGGTTTCCAAGGCTGTAATCTTTATGGAAGCAGACTACCACATCTTTCTCCTGCGGAGCAGCTAGTGGGTTCAAACTACCGATCATTCAGTTAAACAGATGAGCGCTTAACCAGTGTGCCACCAGGACTCCCTAAAGCTAACTACTTAACTGAATATATTTTATAATTCCCATGTGTGTTTATACTTTTACTACATGTGTAGGGATTCCTAAACAATACTCATATTGTTAACATATTTATACGTTATTTTCTATATATCTCCTTTTGCAACTTCCTTTATTTGTGCATGATATTCATCCTTTTTGAAATATGTGACTCTCTTTCGTTTATGCCAAGAGTGGTTTCACTACAAAGTTAGGTTTACACCAAAAAGACTGATTAATCTTTTGAGGAGGAGGGATTTCTCTATGTTCTGATCTATGCATGCGAAAAAAAGAAAAATGCAAAGAGAAGAGTAGTTAGTATAACTCCTCCTTACTCCCCATACCCCATTCCAATTATCCCAATGTAGCCTTAGGTTGATCTGTCAGACCACCTCCAATGATATCTCTGGTCAATGAGGAGGCGCCTTTAAGTCAGCCCTTTGGAAAATTCCCCAATAATCCAGATACTTCACAAGATACCTCTGACACAGCACTGGATCTCTCCTGGGAAAAAAGCACTGTTTTCCCCACAGTTCCCTAATCCCACAGAGAGTGCTTTGAAAGCATTTTGGATGAAATATTTTCAGAATGTTTGGAAATCAAACCTTCGAGGTAAGCTTCTCGTCAATGAACTGGTTGGCTGGAAGATTCAATTGGGTGAGAAAGAACACATTTTTTTTTTGACCAACTAATAGGATTTTTGGTGCAAAGAAGACATGGTTGTGGAATCCACGGAGCGCTCCTCCTCAGCTCTGCCCTATTTAACTTGGAGAGAATGAGCCTGCTTGCAGAAAAGGAAATAGAGCAAATGGTTGCTTTCCATGACACAAATGTATAAATCATTTGGTCTTAAATTCTCTTATAACCAAGGGATTTTGAATATGAGCTCTGTGGTTGTATCATTAATTCAAAAAGCTTGTGATACTATTTAATCACTGTATCCATTAGCTATAATACTTTCCCTAACTGTGCCGATAGGGTGATACAACTTCCTTACAACTACTTTCATACTCTAGAAAAATTGATTACTCATATGAAGTGAGTCAAAGTCCTACTTAACTGAATGATTATTGCATGTCATTCTGTCAGTTAAACTGGAACTTGGGATCATTCTGCAGTTCAGGATAGGCCGCTATGTAGTTGCATAGAATAAAGAAAACTGGAACACAGAAGAAATCATGAGCGGTTTCTTTTAACTACCAACGTTAACTAAATCCTGTTTGGTTTCTCTTCAAGTAAATGTTTCCATCCCTTTGTATAATAACATGAAGTTTAAGTTGAGGACTGGCCCAAAAGAAATACAAACGAAAAAGAAGGAGGAAATTTCCACCCATCCTCAGTAAATTAACACCAGTAGAAGAATAGTCCAGAATGGACTTCCCTGTAAAGAAACCTGCAAAATCTGCTTTTTAGTTCATGTCTCTGGAAAGGCCTTTTAAGTCCAGGAACAAACTTGCCATGGGAAAGGACACAAGGCAAGCCATTCTGGAAACGCAAATGGACCTCACTAAATATTCCCAAATTAAATAATGTCAGTGCTTGGTTCCAGACAGCTGCAGGTGGAAGTGTGTTCTGATGTGGGGCACCAGTGTTTGCTCTTTTTGGGATGTTTTCACGCTTAATTCCCTACCTTCTTCATCCTTACCGCACTCTCTCCTCCTTCTGTTCCTTGCAGTCAAAAAAGATTCCTGATGGAATGTTAACTTGGTGATCTCATTCCAAGTCCCTGTCTATTTAGACACAATAATTTGAAGAGGAACTAAAACTGGTCATATTGGGAAAGGAAAACTAATAAAAAGTTTTGCTCAGTCACTTAAGAGGAATAAACTGAATCCAATCTCTGTTTTCTTTGAAACTGGTTTGTGCATGTAAGCCAAGCCTGGGGAGTAACACAAACTCAACAAATTAGGAACCTTTTCCTAAGAGACTCAACATGCAGCTGGAAGACCTTCATATTGGGGTCCTTCACTCATAGCAGATCTGCAGTCATTTCTGGGGTGGAATGTGGCAGCTGTCTTACAGCTGGCTTACATTATGGACCGGTGATGACACCAGGAAGTGACAAATAGCCTATTGAATTTCAACTGTCAGGTTGATGGAGGAGAGAGTGCAGCCCAAAAAAAGCTTCCTATTGGAATCTGGCTGAAATTTCTAATTAAACAGTCCCAATACTAATCAAAAGGAGTCAAGGAGAATGATTAACCACTGAAATTCAAAGTTACCCCTTTAGGAAACTGGAGCTGCCTCCCCAGTACAAAATAAGCCAATAAATAAATAACTCGGGAATCAAAATTCTGACAAAGGGTATATTTTCAATAAAATTTAGCTTGTGTGTGTGTGTGTGTGTGTGTGTGTGTGTCTGTGTGTGTTTTTCCTACAGGTTAAAAAAAGAAGAAGTAGCACGTGTTTAAGACCCACCATTTGTCAGGTATAGAGCTGGAAGGTTTACATACATAACCCTATTCAATTATCACAACAGGCCTGTGAGTGCCTGCAAAGAGAACCCACAACAGGCCTGTGAGTGCCTGCAAAGAGAACCCAAAGTCCTTATTTATCAATGCTCCATTTTGGAGTAGTACATAGAAAGAACTAGGTTACTTTCCAACAACACTAAACAAGATTAGCCTTGGTGATAAAAATGTAATAGAGATCAGGCAGTTCTACCTATCACAGAAAGAGGAAGACTTGTTGAACTTGAGCTGAACAACCTGAGTGGATGGGATACCAGGCAGTCTGGAGGGGCACAAGGATTCTTTGTAACAGTAGTAAGGAAGAGGTTCTTTTGGTTAAAATACTGTATGAGTGAAGTAGAATTAAGGGAGACCCTCTTTAATAGGACCCAAAGGGACTTGATTTGGAATTGAATTAACAGATAATTGTAAGGCTCCCAAAGACATTTTCCCTTTGAACCACAAATTTACACAAAAAATAATTTCATCCAACTAAAATTTACTGAATAACTACTTACTTTGTGAGGCATGGGATTCATAATTATAACTAAAGTGTGGGCCTTGCTTTCAGACAGCTTGTTATACACTTATTATTTATGTTTTGTGTGGGGAGAAGGGTGAGGTAGGAAGAGCCTGAGGGAAGAATTACTGCGTCCTCTTGACCACCACAGCTAATATGAAAGAGGTTAAGCCAGCTCCAGATAAGCAACTTATCACTAGGGGTTTTCCAGTAAATGTGTCTAATCAGATCTAAATCATCCCGTAATAATTTCAATACTTAACAAGTAAGGAAACTGAGCAGTGAAGTGACTTAACTGTTTTATCTGGCTGGTCAGAACCAGGCTTCTCCTTGTTGCATTCGGTGTGGATTCTCGGACACCCCTTCGCCTCACTGTGCCAAACTATTTCTCAGCCCATTTCTGAACCATAATCAATTAATTCAAGCCATGGTTTAATTAATTAATTTATTTATCATTTTGATGGGTTGATGAGTTATTTCAGTGCCTGGCCAATTCAGCCTAAGCGATCAGTCCTATAGTCTTAGGTAAACCTAGCCTCCAGGAATTATCTTCTTCTGGCATTAGGAATGGTGTCAGTGCACGAAGCTGCTTGTCAGAGGACAGTGTGAATATGCACCGCCTATTTGGAAAGATCGTGGTGGCTAAATCCAATGATGGTGTCAGTTCTTTGGTAGAATGACCATGAAAAGTTATAGTCCAAATTCAGCTACTTCTTACCACATCTGGAGTTCCCTGCTGACAGATGGCATGTTGTGTTGCCATGCCTATATGAGATAAAGATAATCGTTTTAACAGTAACAGACCAAAGGCATTGGGAAATATTTATCAGTTACTCTTAAGCAATTCCTACCTTGAATTTTGGCCAGGGTGTTGCACTGTCATGAAAGTATGCCTAATTTGTAGGACTTAGACCTTTCAGTATGATCAAAAGAGCAATGTGTCCTGCACATTGTCCTGGAATCACTGCCTATGATCTGCATAAGAGCAGCTCTCTCAAAGTATGGAGTGATATGCATTTATAGACAAGGTATTGTGATAGATTTCAAGGAAAAACCATTTGAAATTCCAGTAATGTCCTTGAAACTTTTCACTGACTTGTAGTTTTGGAAACCAGACAACCTTGTTCAACAAGCTGGTGCCTTCTGAATGAATAGGACAGTAGTTGTGTATCTTAGATAATTATCTCAACCATCAGCAGCTTTGATATCATTGGACCTAAAGACCGAGGTAACTATAATCTTTAGAAGAGATAGATTTTATTACAGTGGTTCCTTTCACATTTCTTGGGAGGATCTAGAATGAGGTGCCGGAAGATTGCTTATCTACCTGGCAGATCAGATTATGCCTCTCCTAACCATCATAAGGGCCCCGGTGGCGCATAAGCATAAAGTTATTAGGAAAGGGAATGAATGAAAGCATTGAATGACAGTCTTACACACTTGTCTCAACAAGTAGCAAGACTACAACTGATATTTCCCCTATGACTTCCCACCTCTCATTCTACCCTTTACCTAATATTTTCCTCCCAGCCCATTGCATATACTCACCCTTCTCTAAATATCACAAAAAATGTCACCTTTACCATGAAGTCTAAGTAGAAGTGTGATGCTCTGAATAGTTAATCTCCTTGGCCAGAGGACAACAGGGAGCAAAGTCATTTAGAATCTTTTTTGTCTAATGACTAGGTAATCTTTTAAAAATATTTTTAATAAACAGGATAAAGATTCTCTCCTTTAAAGCACATAGTTTCCTAAACTTTCCTGCATTAAGGTGAATAGAGCTCTTAAAAGCATCTAGAAGTCTAAAGAAAATGGCAATATGTCTGCAATCCATGCTGGCATTTAAGGAAACAAAATAGTTTCTTGAGGTTCCTTTAAGATATTTGTGTCTATAGGTCAATTCAATAATCATGTTTGTCACCGATCAGTTGTTCAAGTCACAGTCTTCATACAAATGTGGTGTCATGATTTAACCTTTGGATTCTGGAGTCGTGTTGCCTGGATTTGAAATTTGTTTCCTTCTCTTTACAGGCTGGTTGGCCTTAAGCAAATCAACCGACATCTCTGTCTAGCTTTCCTCATCTGCAAAATAAGGACAATACCAGGTCTACCTCATTGGATTATTATAAAGATTAAAAGAGTAAAGCAATACAAGTGAAGGGCTTAGAATAGTGCCTGGCACAAAGTAGGAACTCAGTAAAACAAGTGTTGTTGTTCATCTGGATCTAGCTCACTTTTCCTCATCTCAGGTCAGCAGCTTTCATCTCCCATCTCTCTTTATCTTGCTGCTAGATTCCTCCTCTCATGTACCCATGCCAACACCCACCCTGACTCATAGTACCACAGAAACTCCTTAAAGGCAAAGATCACATCCTTTACCTCCTCGTGTTTCCTACATGACCGGGCGTTGTATTCGGCATAAGGCAGGTAAAATGTAACTAATTATTGAAACAAATTGCCCTGGATGTTCCCTGATGAAAAATTGTCAGTCAAGCATGTTTCCATCTCTAGTGATTTGGTGAGATAGCCCAATGCCACTCTGGAGAATTATTAAATAGATATTATAAGCAGCATGACAATAATTAAGTCGTTAAATCTTATAGGGTGTGACCTGCAATATATTCGTTACTTCGTACTCAGTGAATTACTGAGCAAAAGGAGAAAGTTCAAGAATTCTTGTGAATACTAGCTAGATGTCAGCTAATAGACCCTGATATTCTGACAATGAACTTTGATGACCAAATTATTCTTTCTGAAAGAATAACTACATTATTAAAAAAGACATAGAGCAAAGAGGGATCAGATTACAAATTTTACTGACATATAGCCAAGAATCCAAGCGTCCCTAGGTGACATAAACAGTTAAGTGTTCAGCTGCTAACTGAAAAATTGGCAGTTCGAGTCTACCCAGAGGTGCCTCGGAAGAAAGGCTTGGCGATCTACTTCCAAAAAATTCAGCCATTGAAAACCCTGTGGAGCATAGTTCTACTCTGACACACTTGGAATTGCCATGAGTTGGAATCTGCTCAATGGCAACCAGTTTGGTTTTTGGTTTTAGCCAAGAATCCAGTCTACCATCACACTTAACTAGTAATCAGTTGCCATTGAGTCGAGTAGATTCTGAGTCATGGTGACCCTATGCGTGTCAGAATAGAACTGTGCTCCGTAGGATTTCCAATGGCTGATTTTTTTTGGATGTAGATTGCCAGGCCTTTCTTCCGAGGCACCTCTCAGTAGATTTGGACCACCAACCTTTCAGTTAGCAGTCAAGCACATCAACCATTTGTACTACCCAAGGACTCCAACCAGAACACTTGCTCTCTACTTTACCTACTTACCAGCATGATTCTGAGACAATAGCCAAAACTTAACATTACTAAAACAAGTAGACAATGCAATCAATGTGGAGAAAAAAAATTGGTAAAAAGCTTTATTCAAAAAAAGTCACCTTATCTCTCTCTAGTTTTCTTTCTTTGTTTAATCTCCCTGGTGGCACAGGGTCAGCAAAAGGTCAGCAGTTCAAACCCACCAGTGGCTCCTCAGAAACCCCATGGGGCAGTTCTTACCTGCCCTATAGCGTCGCTATGAGTGGGAATCGATTTGCCAGCAACGGGATGGGGCAAGAGAGAGGTAGACTATGTAGTATTCTTAAATGTGTTCAAAAGAAGTTACAGATCAATGATAATGTGTTGTGTATGTAAGTGTACATATAAATGTATACCTAACTACCTAAACGTGTGTGTGCGTGAACTTAGATCCAAGTGAGTATCCCTGACTAAAGAACAATATATGTATTGTATGTGTTATATTTTCATTTATTCTTTTATTAAAAGAGTAATATTATGATTCTAACCTTGACCAGGCAACCAGAAGCAGAATATACGTTAAATATTTCAATGCTCGTGATGACAAGTTTTGTGGCCAAAGAAAAGTAAATGGGACCAATGGAAATGGAAATGAGTCTTGCAGGAGAACGCTGAGTCACCCATTTAGTACTGACATAGTAAATGACTTTAATAACACCTCCAAAAAGAAATGAATCTTCTTACTAGTTAACCTTACCTCTTCCAAGATTCAGCCAAGCATCTTCAGATATCTAGTGGAGTTAACAAACAAATGTGAGAAGCACAAGAAGTATATATATATATATTTTTACTCAAAAATGATATTTTGAAAGGTTCTGTCTAAACTGGTGTTTCAAAAATCCTATCACCCTTAAAAATGTTGGAAAATTTTGGTATTTAAAATAACTCTAGAATGATTCCAGATAGTAAATTACTGACAACTCGTGTATCTGATAGATATATTGACTTTTTTTTCTTTTTTCCCCCCATTAAGCCGAGTCTATCTCTGGAAAAAGAAGTACCATGAAGTCCAGGTTTCTTATTAGGTTTATTCTTGCCTTTGTTTTGTAAGGACTGAGCAAGTTAATATATGTAAAACCCTTCAAACAGAGCCTAACACGTTGTAAGCATTCAAGAAATACCAACGATTGTCACTGTTGTTGCCTTTTGCTTTACGATATCCATACATTCCCAAATATTCCCTAGTGATGTGGGTTGGAGGAACCTCTTTCTCATTTACTGTTTTTCAATGAACTGCTCCTCACTACCAAATTTTCCCTGAGGCAAGCAAAAGCTCTAACTGGAAAAACAGGATCTGAGTAAATTCTTCAGAGATTTCACAATCAGATTTAGCCCAAGTAATGCATAATTCAGCAAACTGAGTTCATATTTTGGCTGAAGACAGAAAGTCAGCTATTAGCCTTAGTAATATTAACTTAAGCAGTAAGATCACACTTGTATTTCTATCCGGCTTTTTATTGTCAAGTCTAATTGCTTATTTGTTTAAGTACTTTCATCTGCCTTGATTACCACTTATGCAAATGAAGGGTTTTCTTTTTCTTTGTTTTAAAATTCACAGACGTTTTTGAATTTTGGGAATTTACAATCCTTACACATGGATACATTTTACACTCTGTTGGTTTTGATAAGCAGTAGAAAAGAGGCCGTATGACATAGAATTGAAAGATGGGTTTTGGAATCCGACACAAATCAGTTGGAATCCTAGCCTTTCCATTACCTGTGAAGCCTTCAGCACATCACTGACCCTCTTCCAGCTTTGGTTTCCTCATGTGTAATATAGGGACTATAATAGTTCCCAGCTCACACAATAATTGTGGGAATTAAATAATCAAAAATAAATGTCAATGACCTTGTACATGGTAAGTTCTCAATGTTTGAAAGTCTATAAAAATTGCTGAGGTGGGCAAAATCTCACAGGTCATTTCAATGGTCCTAAAACAGAGAACTATTAGCCTCAGCAATTATTCCTTTAACAAAAGAATAAATGAAAATATAGTACATATAATATATATAATGTTCTTTAGCCATGGATATTCACTCGATCTAAATTCACACACACATTTAGGTAGTTACATATACGTTTATATGTACACTTATATACACAACACATGATTATTGGTCTATAACTTCTTTCGAACACATCTAAGGATTCATTAGCTGTGCCTCTTCTGAACTCAGAATTGACCCACGTGTTCTCACTGAAACTTAAATTTTCTATGATCTAATGTTTTTATACAACGTTTATAATACCTATCAATGTGTATTCTTGATCTATTATCTGTTTGAAGGTCTCAGTGCTTTATGTTTAAATGTGGACCATTTATCCAAGCTTTGGAAAGAGCATCCTCTTCCCCTAAGCGTCTCCAAATGATCAATTTCCAAATGCATTAATCATGTTACAGAGGTCACTTCTAAGCCCTGCAGTGTTTACCAGGACATTACCAAAACCTATCTTGCTTGAATAGGGAATAACCAATTACTTCTATATTGATGTTTGCAAGTATGTGGAATATACGGTTGAGTAACCTCCTGTTGCTTAGAAAATAATAATGTCCATTTTAATAAAGATGAGGTAACTGACATATTCACAACACAGGTGTTTTGAATTCTTTTTCCTGTATAATAATGGATTTTATAAGCTATGTGCGATGTATATCCTTTTTTAAAAAAAATAAATTCTGCCCTGCCTTCTCCTCACCCCCTGCCACCTCCACTCCATTTCTCCCATATCCAAATACATTTATAACAGCGGTAACTGAGGTTCAGCACAACTTCCAATAGATAAAACTTAACTGGTCCCTCTTGAGCTCATGGCCCTAACTTCATTAAGAGCTTAGACTCATCGTTGGAACTAACTGACCCATGCTTAACTGATATTAATTGGGTTAGTGAATAAATTGATTTAGCCTTAGTATGGCTTCAACGCCCTTGTGATCTCAGGAAAAACTCTAGTTAGCAAGTAAAGTTCTGTTATTCAAATCCCTCTCTGGTAGTAACGTTGGGTTTGGAACCCGACACGGGATCATTTTCAGTCTTCAGTTTCTATTTTGTCTATGATTGGTGCTTTGTTACATTTTTGTGTTAGGTGGGATTGCATTTACAGCCCTTTAAGCTTAAATTCTTTTTCCCTATTTCCCTCATCGTTTGTAAATATGCTAAATATTTCTGGTGGCATCAGAAGCCTGAGTTTCCTTCCAACTTGATTGCGTTTGCACCATTTTCTTGCCTTTTATTTTTAAGCTGAGCATCTATTTAACCCTTTAAACTCTCTTTTCCACTTGTTTCTGAACTTTCACTTAAGGTAGATGCTATTAGAATGTAATTAAGACCAAGGAAAGGAAGATATGCACTCACCTAACTCATCAGAAAAAAAAAAAACTAATGGAACCCAAGATCTGTTTAGCGGAGATTTTAGTTTCTGCTCAGTGGTCTGTAGAGGAACCTAGGATTTTTTCAGGCTAGCATATAGCTTTTATATTAAATAATAATAAAAACAATAATATTGAATTTATATCAATATCATATGATATTATAAAATACAATTAATGCTATATAATATAAATACATTATATAACAGTATATTAGAGCATACATTGTATATTTACAAATATATGCAATTATATAATCATATATCATATCAATTTATACTATATAATTCAAATCTCTGCTAAGATAAAGAGTATAATAAGAGTATTATAATATTAAATAACAATATTTTAATATTACTAATTCACGTATATGATTAATTAATTTCAGGCACAATGCTTTTTAAGTCATTTTCAGTCCCATTTCGATATCTGGCAAATCTGACTCAGGCATTAGCAGTTATCTCACTCATTCATTCATTCGATTAATAAATACTGAATCCTCTTCTGTGTGCCCTGTGTGCCAGGAACTGAGAACAAAACTAAGAACACAGCAGAGATGCCCCCTGCCCTTATGTAACTTGCATTCTCCTGTGGTGACAGCAACAATAAACATTCTAGGACTCCTTTTACCCCTTCTGTGGTGAGGTGTGATGACTTATTCTATGGATGAGACTGGGAGCAGGACCTCAGCATGCATGTCTCAACTGTCCCATTTTCCTTCCTTCTGGGTGTCAGCGTCTCTCTGACAGCCCACTCTGAAAGATGCCAATCTAACCGTGGCATTGAATATTAGGAAGCTTTTGTTCCCACTCATTTGGCCATATCCTCCACCTCAGCATTCAGTACTAAAGCTAGTGTTTTGATCTCCAGTATTATCTTTTAATTCTTCGTCTTATCTGTCAAGCGGTTCTAAGCTCAGATGGTGAAGAGGGCTGCCCTTCATTAGCTTCTCTCCAACCTAACACTAAGAGAAGAGAAGAGGCACTGATTCTAGATAGGGTGGAATGCCAACATGAGTGCTGCCCACCAGTTTCTGGTTCTCCCCTACTTCCAAACAAACAAATTGATTGAACTTTTTTGCCCCTTAACGTTAAACATGACCATGTACCTTTGCATTGGCCAATGAGCAGAGGAGACATGTGTCCTTCCCATGTGGTTGCACTTTCTCTGTTCTCCACCTTCTCTATCTTCTCTCTTCTTTTGTTCAGCCATGGAAATTATGAAATCATACAGTGAAAGGGGGCATCCTATGAGCATGAAGCATCTATCATCCCAGGTTCCTGAATAGCTACAATGGTCACTACTGTCTTGCTGAGCTGCACTGGACCTGAAGTATCAATGAGAAATAGACTGTCTTAGTTATCTAGTACTGCTATAACAGAAACACCACAAGTGGATGGCTTTAACAAATTTATTTTCTCACAGTTTAGGAGTCTAAAAGACAAAATTCAGGGTGCCAGTTCCCGGGGAAAGCTTTCTCTCTCTGTCAGCTCTGGAGGAAGGTCTTTGTGTCTTCTAAGCTTCTGCTTCTGGACAATCTTCACGTGGCTTGACATTTCTCTTCCCCCATCTTTGCTTACGTTCTTGCTTGTTTAATCTTTTCATATCTCGAAAGAGACTGACTCATCTCTTTAACAAATGGTTCTGGCATAACTGGATAGTATCTGCAAAAACTGAACCGAGCAACTGAAACCTCACACCATGCACAAAAACTAACTCAAAATGGATCAAAGACCTAAATATGAAATCAAAAACTATAAAGATCATGGAAGAAAAAATAGGGCAACACTAGGAGCCCTAATACATGGCATAAAGAGAATATGAACCATAAGTAACAATGCACAAACACCAGAAGAGAAACTAGATAACTGGGAGCTCCTAAAAATCAAACATTTATGCTCACCAAAAGACTTCACAAAAGAGTAAAAAGACAACCTACAGACTGGGAAAAACATTTTTGGCTATGACAAATCCAGTCAGCTTCTAATCTCTAAAATCTACAAGATACTGCAAAACCTCAACAACAAAAAGACAAATAGCCCAATTAAAAAATGGGCAAATGATATGAACAGGCACTTTGCCAAAGTAGACATTCAGGCGGCTAACAGATGCATGAAGAAATGCTCACGATCATTAGCCATTAGAGAAGTGCAGATCAAAACTACAATGAGATATCATCTCACCCCAACAAGGCTAGCATTAATCCAAAAAACACAAAATAATAAATATTGGAGAGGCTGTGGAGAGATTGGAACACTTACACGCTATTGGTGGGAATGTAAAATGGTACAACCACTTTGGAAATTGATTTGCTGCTTCCTTAAAAAGCTAGAAATAGAGGCGAGGCCAAGGGGACAGAGTAGTCAGATGCTTCCAGTGGACCCTCTTACAACAAAGACCCAAAAAAACAAGTGATTCAATTATATATGGCAATCTAGGGGCCCTGAACATCAAAGGCAGAGTTGAGGAACCGGACTGAGTGGCAGGGGGAGGAGGAGATGGTTCAGAAGCAGCAAGGAGTTGCCAGACCTGGCCCAGTGAGAGCCTGAGCCCTTCAGGCCTGAGCAGCTTGTGGGTGAACGGTGAGGCAGGCAAGCAGCAGTGCTTGGGAGATGCATTTTCCACACTGGGAGAGACCCAGTGCCGAAGAGTCTACATGGCCACCCAGAACCAGTGAGAAGCAGCCCTCATCAGCAAAAGATAAGTACTTGCATATGGCTTACTGTGTGGATCAAAAACAGCCCCTTAGGGAAAAATCTCTCTCCCATTTATCTCCCTGCTCCCTGCTCTGCACTGGGTCCCGGACCAGCTTCAGCAATTGCTGAGTCCCCTGGGCTGGAAGTAGGATCTGTCACACACATGGAGCCGTTCTCCCTGCCTTGGAGAGTGAACAAATTAACAGAATACAAATACTGCCGGCTCCCCTAAGCCAGGAACCCAGGGTAGGCACAGCTCCTTTGCCTAGGCACAGGCATAAGGGATCCACGGACTTTGAGTGCCTTTCCCCCAATAGACTTTTGTGGGCCCATCTCAACAATGTAGGCCCTCATTACCACAGTACATCAGGGTATATACTGGAACTCTAACTTCAACTGTTTCAGCTGTGAAGTGGCAGGTTCTTGACATTTGACACTGTTGTGACCATTAAGCAGGGTCTTCACCTACCCACATCAGGTGCCTGAGGTCTGGTGGCTCCACCCATGCCACCTAGCCACCTGCAATAGTGACCCATGAATAAGAGGTGCCCCCCAGTCCTTACATCCAACAGCATTAGGTGCTCATAGTCTGGCTGCAAAACCGCCCCCAGCTACATGCTCTAGGGAACAGGGACATGCCTTCCTCCTGGACACTCAGGGGCGGCCATCAGCCCCTGACTTGCTCAAAGTGTGTCCCCCTGCTGCAGCCAGATGCCTGTGCCTACACCAATCACCCACGCCTGCTAAGGACTATAAGTAAGAGCCTACAACACACAATTGGTGGCTATCTATCTGGGCACCTGAGTTGAATCCATACAGGAGGAGTGGGAGAACTCCTGAGCTCACATACCTACTAACAGATTTAACCACCTGGTGGCAGGACATTACAGCTTCAAAGGTGCCAATAATCAAACTAGCGCATATGATCAGCCTATTTGGGCACATCAAAACAAAACAATAAGCTAGGACACAGTAAGCAAAAATAAATATAATAAATTATTGACGGCTCAGACACAACAGTCAATATCAAATCACATAAAGAGGCAATCCATGATGGCTTCAGCAAGCTCCCAAAATAAAAAATCTGGAAATTTTCCAGAAGAGGAAAATTTCTTGGGATTACTGGAGGCAGAATACAAAAGATTAATATACAGAACTCTTAAAGAAATTAGGAAGGAAATTAAGCAAAACTCAGACCATGTAATAGAAGAAATTAAAAAGATTAGAGAAGAGCATAATGACAAATTCAACAGGCTGCAAGAGTCCGTAGAGAGACAGCAATCAGAAATCCAGAAGATTAACAATAAAATTTCCAAATTAGATGACTCAATAGAAAGTCATAAGACCAGAATTGAAGCACTGGAAGTCAGAATTAGTGAGATTGAAGATAAAGCACTTGACACCTACTTATATGAGGAAAAATCAGACAAAAGGATTAAAAAAAATAAACCCTAAGAATTATGTAGGACTATATCAAGAGAAATAACCTACGAGTGATTGGAATACCAGAACTGGGTGGGGGATAACAGAAAATACAGAGAGAATTACTGATGATTTGTTGTCAGAAAACTTCCCTGATATCGTGAGAGATGACAAGATATCTATCCAAGATGCTCATCGAACCCTATATAAGGTAGAGCCCAAAAGAAAGTCACCAAGACATATTATAATCAAACTTGCCAAAACCAAAGATAAAGAGAGAATTTTAAGAGCAACTAGGGATAAAAGAAAAGTCATTTACAAAGAAGAGTCATTAAGAATAAGTTCGGACTACTCAGCAGAAACAATGCAGGCAAGAAGGCAATGGATGACATATATAAAGTCTTGAAGGAAAAAAACTGGCAGCCAAGAGTTATATATCCAGCAAAACTGTCTCTCAAATATGATGGTGAAAATAGGGCATTTCCAGATGAACAGAAGCTTAGGGAACTTGCAAAAACCAAACCAAAATTACGAGAAATACTAAAGGGAGTCCCCTGGTTAGAAAATCAGTAACATTGGATAACAACCCAAGACTCAAACACAGGACAGAGCAACCAGATATCAACGCAGACAGGGAAGTCACAAAAGCAAATCAAAGCTAAAACACTGAAAATAGGGAAACAGATGCCAATATGTAAAAGTTGACAACATTAAAACAAAAAAGAGGGGCTTAAAAAATGTAGACATAGATTTTTCATATGGAGAGGAGGTCAAGGCGATATAAAGAAACAAAACACTGCTATAAACTTAGAAAAATAGGGGTAAATATTAGGGTAACCACAAAGGAAACTAACAATCCTACAAGTCAAAATAAAAAACTGGAAAAATATAAAGACTCGGCAAACACAAAATCATCAACAAAGAAAAAGATGAAAAGACAATACATAAAGAAAAACAACCCAGCACAGAAAATCAAGTGGAACAAAGAAACTGAATAACACACACAAAAAGACACCAAAATGACAGCACTAAACTCATACACCTATCAATAATTATGGTGAATGTAAATGGACTAAATGCACGAAAAAGAGACAGAGAGTGGCCAATTGGATAAAAAAGTATGATCCATCTATATGCTGCCTACAAGGGACACACCTTAGACTTAAAGACACAAACAAACAAAAACTCAAAAGATGGAAAAAAATATACCAAGCAAACAACACTCAAAAAAGAGCAGGAGTGGCAATACTAATCTCTGACAAAATAGACTTTAAAGTAAAATCCACCACAAAGGATAAGGAAGGGCAGCATATAACAACTGAAGTGTCAATACACCAGGACATAACTATAATAAATATTTATGCACCCAATGACAGGACTTCAAAAAACATAAAACAAACTCTAACAGCACTGAAAAGAGAGATAGATAGCTCCACAATAGTAGTAGGAGACTTCAAAACACCACTTTTGGTGAAGGACAGAACATCCAGAAAGAAGCTCAACAAAGACAGGGAAGAGCGAAATGCTACAATCAACCAACTTGCTCTCATAGACATATACCGAACACTCCACCCAACAGCAGCCAACTATACTTTCTTTTCCAACGCAGATGGAACATTCTCCAGAATAGACCACATATTAGGCCATAAAGCAAGCCTTAACAAAATCCAAAACATTGAAATATTACAAAGCATCTTTTCTGACCATAAAGCCATAAAAGTAGAAATCAACAACAGAAAAAGCAAGGAGAAAAAAATCAAACACATGGAAACTGAACAACACCTTGCTCAAAAACTACTGGGTTATAGAAGAAATTAAGGATGTAATAAAGAAATTCATAGAATCAAACAAGAATGAAAACACATCCTACCAGAACCTTTGGAACACAGCAAAAGCAGTGCTCAGAGGTCAGTTTATAGCAATAAATACACACATCCGGACAGAAGAAAGGGTCATAATCAAAACATTAGCACTACAACTGGTACAGGTAGAAAGAGAACAGCAAAAGAAGCCCTCAGGTGCCAGAAGAAAGGAAATAATAAGAATTAGAGCAGAATTAAATGAAATAGAGAACAGAAAAACAATTGAAAGAGTTAAAAGGACCAAAATCTGGTTCTTTGAAAAGATCAACAAAATTGAGAAAGCACTGGCCAAACTGACAAAAAAAAAAAGAAAGAAACAGGAGAGGAAGCAGATAACCTGTATAAGAAATGAGATGGGTGATATCACAACAGACCCAACTGAAATTAAAAGAATCATAAGAGAATACTATGAAAAATAGTACTGTAACAAATTTGAAAACCTAGAGGAAATGGACAAATTTCTAGAAACTCACTACATACTTAACACAAACAGAGGTAGAACAACTAAGTAAACCCATAACAAAAGAAGAGATTGAAAAGGTAATTAAAAAACTCCCAACAAAAAAATGCCCTGGCCTGGATGGCTTCACTGGAGAAGTCTACCAAACTTTCAGAGGAGAGTTAACACCACTACTACTAAAGGTCTTTCAGAGCATAGAGACGGACGGAATACTCCCAAACTCATTCTATGAAGCCAGCATAACCCTGATACCAAAACCAGGTAAAGACAGCACAAAGAAAGAAAATTACAGACCGATATCCCTCATGAACATTGATCCAAAAATGCTCAACAAAATTCTAGCCAATAGAATTCAGTAACATATCAAAAAAATAATTCACCAGGATCAAGTGGGATTTATACCAGGTATGCAGTGGTGGTTCATCATTAGAAAAACAATCAGTATAATCCATCACATAAATAAAACAAAAGACAAGAACTGCATGATCTTATTAATTGATGCAGAAAAGGCATTTGACAAAGTCCAACACCCATCCATGATAAAAACTCTCAACAAAATCGGAATAGAAGGGAAATTCCTCAATATAATTAAGGGCATTTATACAAAGCCAACAGTCAACATCATCCTAAATGGAGAGACTTTGAAAGCATTCCCCATGAGAATGGGAACCAGACAAGGATGCCCATCATCACCACTCTTATTCAACATTGTGCTCGAGGTCCTGTCCACAGCAATTAGGCTAGGAAAAGAAATAAAGGGCATCCAAACTGGTAGGGAAGAAGTCAAAGTATCTCTATTTGCAGATGATATGATATTATACACAGAAAACCCCAAAGAATCCACAAGAAAACTACTGGAAGTAATAGAAGATTTCAGCAAAGTTTCAGGATACAAGCTAAAGATACAAAAATAAGTTGGATTCCTTTACACCAACAAAGAAAACCTTGAAGAGGAAATCACCAAATCAATGCCACTTATAATAGCCCTCAAGAAGATAAAATACTTAGGAATAAATCTAACCAAAGATGTAAACGACCTATACAATGAAAACTACAAGACTACTGCAAGAAACCCAAAAAGACCTGCGTAAGTGGAAGAACATACCTTGCTCATGGATAGGAAGACTCAACATTGTGAAAATGTCAATTCTACCCAAAGCGATCTACAGATACAATGCAATTCCAATCCAAATTCCACCAGCATTTTTTAATGAGATGGAGAAACAAATCACCAGTTTCATATGGAAAGGGAAGAGGTCCTGGATAAGCAAAGCATTATTCAAGAAGAAAAACAAAGTGGGAGGCCTCACACTACCTGACTTAAGAACCTATTATACCTCCACGGTATTAAAAATAGTCTGGTACTGGTACAACAATAGATACATAGACCAATGGAACAGAATTGAGAATCCAGACATAAATTCATCCACCTATGAGCGGCTGATATCTGCCAAAGCCCAAAGTCTGTTAATTGGGGAAAAGAAAGTCTCTTTAACAAATGGTGCTGGCATAACTGGATGGATATCCATCTGCAAAAAACTGAAACAAGACCCATACCTCACACCAGGCACAAAAACTGATGCAAAATGGATCAAAGACTTAAATATAAAATTGAAAACGATAAAGATCACAGAAGAAAAAATAGGGACAATGCTAGCAGCCCTAATACATGGCATAAACAGAATACAAACCATAAGTAACAATGCACAAGCACCAGAAGAGAGACTAGATAAATGGGAGCTCCTAAAAATCAAACACTTATGCTCATCAAAAGACTTCACCAAAAGAGTCAAAAGACAACCTACAGACTGGAAAAAAATTTTTGTCTACAACTAATCTGATCGGTGTCTATTCTCTAAAATCTACAAGATACTGCAAAACCTCAACAACAAAAAGACAAATAACCCAATTAAAAAATGGGCAAAGGATATGAACAGGTACTTCACCAAAGAAGATATTCAGGCAGCTAGCAGACACCTGAAGAAATGCTCGCCATCATTAGCCATTGGAGAAATGCAGATCAAAACTACAATGAGATATCATCTCACTCCAATAACGTTAGCATTAATCCAAAAAACACAAAATAATAAATGCTAGAGAGGTTGTGGAGAGACTGGACACTTATACACTGTTGGTGGCAATGTAAAATGGTACAACCACTTTGGAAATCGATTTGGCCTTTCCTTAAAAAGCTAGAAATAGAAGTACCATACTATCCAGCTATCCCACTTCTTGGAATATATCCTGGAGAAATAAGTGCCATCACATGAATAGATATGTTCACACCCATGTTCATTGAAGCACTGTTCACAATAGCAAAAGATGGAAACAACCTAGGTGCCCATCGACAGATGAGTGGATAAACAAATTATTGTACATACACACAATGGAATACTAGGCAACAATAACGAACAAGGATGAATCCGTGAAACATCTTATTACATGGAGGAAGCTGGAACTCATTATGCTGAGTGAATTTAGTCAGTCACAGAAGGACAAATATTGTATAAGACCACTATTATAGGAACTCAAGTAAAGGTTTAAACACAGAAGAAAACATTCTTTGATGGTTACAAGGGTGGGGAGGGAGGGTGAAGGGTATTTACTAACTAGATAGTAGATAAGAATTATCTTAGGTTAAGGGAAGGAGAGCACACACTATAGAGGAAGTCAGCACAACTGGACTGAGCCAAAGCTAAGAAGTTTCCTGAATACAAACAAACACTTTTTTTGTGGGGGACCATGCTTTCAGGGGACAGCTAGGTCAATTGGCATAACAAAGCTTATTAAAAAAATGTTTGCATCCTACTTTGGTGAGTGGCATCTGGGGTCTTAAAAGCTTGCAAGTGGCCATCTGAGATGCATCAATTGGTCCCAACTACCTGGAGTAAAGGAGAATGAAGAACACCAAAGACACAAGGAAAGTATTAGCCCAACAGATAGGAAGGGCCACATGAACCAGGGATTGGACTGCACTGTGGAACTTAAAGTGATATTCGTGAAGAGTGTACTTCTTAGCTCAAGTAGATATATGAGGCTAAATGGGCAGTTCCTGTCTGGAGGTGAGATGAGAAGGCAGAGAGGGTCAGGAGCGGTTGAGTGGACACAGAAAATCAGGGGTGTAAAGGAGGAGTGTGCTGTCACAGTATAGGAAGAGCAATTAGGATCACATAACAATGTATGTATACATTTTTGTATGAGAGACTAACTTGAATTATAAACTTTCACTTAAAGCACAACAATAAAATAAAAATTAAAAAAAGGGACGGACTCAAGACACACCCTATACTAATGCTGACTCATTAACACAACAAAGACAACCCCTTCCCAAGTGGGATTATAATCACAGGCATAAAGGTTAGGATTTACAACACATCTTTTGGGGGGACACAGTTCAATCCATAACATAGACCTTTATTGTTTTAAACCAGTGCAATTTGGGGGTTATCCGTTTGAGTGCAGATGATCAGATCAAGATAAGTGTTTCTGAGGAAATATAGTGACAGTAAAGCTGAGGCTAAAAATGAGAAAGATTAGGCCAAATGCAGAACAGAAAGATCATTTTAAACCTAAACTAAAGCCACAAAGAACTCGAGGAGGTAAAGCGCCTGGAATATTTAAGGAACTGACAGAAATCTAGCTTGAATTGGGTCTGAAAGAAAAAGTCAATGGCCAGCTGTTGTTTAGGACACTTCACTGTTCATGCTATTTCAAAGGGTAAGGAAAGGGTAAGGAAGGGGACATGAGCCCCAGAAAGTCAATGTCTGTGACCATTACTGACTCAGGATATATGTGTTGTCACTTGACAATGCATACTCTGTTTAAAATGAAAGTAAATAAATTTATTGAGAGAAAAGGTGGAAGAGGCTGCATAGGCCGGGCTCACTATTGTTTACTCCCCCATTGCTAACTGCCACATTGTCTCATGATCTTTTTTTTTTTTTCTCCAGTCTCTACAAAAAGGTTTAATATTAACCGATGCTCCTCCCTGGAGGGTAGAAAACAAGAGATAATGATCTAAGAATGAAAAACCAAACAAAGCATCCATCTTGTGACAAGAATAAGCAGGATGTCGCCAGATAATCCCCAAAGATGTCACCAGATGACCTCTAAGAATACCAATAGAAGGTTAACTCATCTAAGTCATCACCACCTCAAGAGGAAACTACCATGAAAGATCCATAGTCCTGTCCCTATAAAAGACTCCAGGCAATCTCCAGTGGGGGGAGACGGGTTTTTTGGAGGAATCTATTCCCCTCCATCTCCTATATATCAATATATAATAAACATCTTGCTGCTCACCTCATCCCTGTCTCAGAATTGGCCATTGTGGCAGGCGGCTCCAATCCGCGTTATTGCGGTAACAAAGTCAACTCATACTGGGGATGTGTTTAATCTCATGAAGTGAAAGCCAGCACTCCAAAACGCTGCAGTCGCATGGGCATAGTTATAGGGTTCAATCAGGAGCTTGGCTTATCTGATGGTTAGGCAAGCAATAAGTAAAGTGGAAGGTGGGATCTCTCTAAGTATGGCTTTGGATGGGATTGGTTAACAGAGTATATGTGCGGTAAGGGAATTGTGTACATACATAATTGCAGAAGTACATGCTCAAAAGGGGGCTCACAAGATGACTGATTGGGGGCCAGGTTCTGCTGACTCCGCCCAGCCTGAGGCCCATGGTCAAATGCATACGAATGGGAAAAAATTAGTTTGCTAGTTCCACCCATCCGTAGACCCAAGGCCCTATGTATATGAATAGGAAGAAGTCAGTCTGCTGGTCCACCCAACCAGAGGCCCAGGACCATATGTATATGAAGAAGTCAAGGTTACTTTCTCAGAAATGCAGAAGCAGAAGTCATAAAATGGAGTTGGGTCTACACTAGAGACAGCCACCCTAGGCATGCCAGGCACCTCAGTTTTGTAATCCCTACACAACTTTTTGCTTCTTTTTGTCCTACTCTTAGAAGATATTGATGGGGAGTGTTTAGGAAAGGAGTAAGAAAGGTAACTTAGAGAAATATTTTCACAATATAACGTTAGCATTATTCAAGTCCATTACAAGCAAAACATTCAACAAACCTCATATCTGGTCAGTAGGTACAGATTTAAGCTTTGTTAGGTTGGAAGTTTATACAACTTCAGGGGAATGGCTTCTTTCAGAGAAAAAAAAATGTAACACTACCTTTACGGTCCTTAAAGAGGCTCTTAGATACTTAAACTTTATTAGCTTCATAGTCAACCCACCTTCACACACTTTTCTAATTTTAAACCTGTGTTGGTTTCTCATTGCCTACTATATCATTTCTCAAGCTTTTAAACACCTATTTAAGTTATTGATACAATAGATACAATAAAATAATGGATTCATTTTAATATGATAGAGTAAAATGATAAATTAATAATGTACCTCTTCTAAAGTACATATGACTCTATAACCCCCGCCTCCCACATAAGGGCTTTTAATAAATCTCCTGCCCTTTCCGTCATCTCCCACCAACCCTACTGACCACTGAGCCAGCTATTCAAATACAATTCAGACTCTTTAGGGTGACATTAAAGTCTTTTCACAAGCAGACACTGGTCTGCATTTGTACAGCTATTATCTTAGCACCAGATAACAGAGCATGTCCTTTGGCCAAACCCAATATCTTGCTGTGTATCTAACTCATGCTAAGTGATTTCTGAAGCTGTTAATCTCCAACTTCTTTGTTTTAAATGACTGGCAAAATTTTGCCCTTTCTTCATGATTCAGCTCAAATACCCTCTACTATATAATCTTTAAATTTTTCCAGACCTAGTTACTCATTTAATCAAGTCCTTTCTGTGTTCTTCAGTATTTTTTTATGTTGTTGTTATCAGATGCTGTCAAGTCAGTTCTGACCCATGGCAACCCTATGTACAACAGAACGAAATACTGCCTGGTCCTGCACCATCCTCACAATTGTTGTTATGCTTGAGCCCATTGTTGAAGCAACTGTGTCAATCCATCTCATTGAGGGTCTTCCTCTTTTTTGCTGACCCTCTACCTTACTAAGCATGATGTCCTTCTCCAGGAACTGGTCCACCCTGATTACAAGTCCAAAATACTTGAGACAAAGTTTCACCATCCTCACTTCCAAGGAGCATTCTGGCTGTACTTCTTCCAAGACAGATTTGTTCGTTCTTCTAGCAGTCTACAGTATACTCAATAGTCTTCGCCAACACCATAACTCAAAGCCATCAATTCTTCTTCGATCTTCCTTATTCATTGCCAAGCTTTCGCATGCATATGAGGTGATTGAAAACACCGTGGCTTGGGTCAGGCGCATCTTAGTCTTCAGGTGACGTCTTTGCTTTTCAACACTTTAAAGAGGTCTTTTGCAGCTGATTTGCCCAACGCAATGCGTCTTTTCATTTCTTTCTTTTTTTTTTTAAAGTAGAAAAGAAAGTTTTATTTGGCATATATTCAAAAGGACAAAAGTGGGAAAACAGACAAGCATGCTGTCACAGCCATATCTGCCCGAGTCCAAAGAACATCACAGAATAGGCAAGAATGGAAAAATGGACAAGCGTGCTGCCAGAGCCATGTCTGCCCAAATCCAAAGAAAGTTACAGAATCATCAGTATATATCAACATCACAAAATGGGTAGAATCATTGAAATCGTCACCTTTTCACTAGCTAGAAATTGTAATCTTACATTTTAAATCATCTTTCTTAACAATCATTGGTACGGGTTTCAGTAACAAAAGTCAGGAGGGTCTTCATCGGTCCAACAAATTCCTATTCACTAAATGCTAATAAAAAAGATAAGAGTGGAAAGTCTTTTGTGTTGTGTTTGATCAGCTTTATGTGAAAGTTTCCCTAAAAGACAGGATTTTCTAAGATTATCTTAGCTATTGTCTTTATACCTCAGGGCCCAGTTGATGCGTCCTTGTGAGTCTTTGTGAGTCCTTGTGAGCCCAGCTCCAGCTGGGTCACATTCTGTATGCTCAAGGAGAGGGAATAGTAACTCCAATATTATTTCCTAAATCAGTCCCTCCTTTTGATCGGAGATTGGAGATAACACATCGATGATCAATACCTGGACTTAATGGAGCTCCTGGATGGCAGCCATGGCAGGCTCTTTAAACTCACGGTGCTGATTTTCCACTGGATACCATCTGGTTCTTCACCAGGTTATTAAGTAAGAGCGATGTTCCCATCAATGGCATTGCCGGAGTGAGCAGACTCAGTGTACATCAACATTTTAGCCTGAGGCCTTCTTTTGCCTTTCAGGTGTGTAAGACAATAGAGGATAAATTTTATTATGCCTAATACTACCAGGATGTAGACTAAGAATATTACTATCCTTTGCAGTAGTGATCTAGCCCATGTACTTATTCCTGATGGTAACCAACCAAATAGATCTGGTGTTTGTAAGGGTGTGACAATGTGTAATCAAGTAGCTTGCTGTCTAATTCTATGTATATCTTGTCTACAGCACAGACTACACTTTCTTGGACTAATAAAAAAATCTAAGGTTATTTTGTTATCTCTTGTTACCTTGGCTTATGAGATCAGAGATCACTGCTGTGCTTTTATCTCATCTGTTATTTGTCGCATAATGACTGACAAATTTTCTTAAAGATTTCTCCAGTTCAACTATACCCTGAGTAGGAATTAAAGTTACCAACAATATCCTGACTGTTGGACCAATGGGTTTTCTTCTGACTTTCATTTTACAATGTGTAACAATTTAACATTATCTTTCCAGTATTTACTAGCATTGTTACTGTGAATACTTAAAGATAATCCTAAAGTTTCCGAAGTGCATTGTCCATGCATTCGTCAGTAATTTAAACAAGATTGCCCATGTAAATTCACTATCAGTTGGAAAGGAATCATCTAAATTAGAAACATATCTACACAGAAAGATATATCCATCAGAAGCACACAAAGTTTGTCTAGAAGAAACAGAAAATATAGAAAAATTCACGTGACAAATTTTCATTAGAGAGCTAATGATTAGCAAAATAATACAGGATGGACCTTTCCTGTAGGAGGTCTTCAGTTAGTCTGTTTAAAACATACTAAGTGTTCTCCTCAAGGGCAAGCTGCCCCTCCTTGGTTTACCTACTAACAGTCATGAGTCACTTTCTCAGAAGCAGAAATGGAACCTAAGACAAAACGGAGTCTGAGCCATGAGGTCGATCTCCTCTGAGAATCTGGTTTCTTTAAGATACATAATTTTCTGCATTGTAAGAGGGTGACAGTTTTATTACAAACACTACACAGGTATCTCATATGACACTATCTTAAAGACTGCTTAAACTAATTAGTAATTTACCCTAAACATAACTCTGTCTGATCTTCGAAGTTAGTTTCCTAAAACTGACTGAATTCTTCAAAACAAAAGTTCAATACCCAGAGCAAAATGGTCTTACTAATTTATCAGGACCATTGTTTGACTCAAAGTATCTTCAGGAACCAGTTTTTTTTTTTTCCTCAAAGCTCAAGGTTCAAGAGGACACCCAAAGGCAAATATCCCGTGTGGGTTGCCTCAACCTCCCTGAAAGCCAGAAATCTGGATTCCAGGAGAATTATATACAACTCTCTCATCATTCTTTCCTTTGGATCATGATCTTGTTATAGAATCTTTTATCAAAAATGCTCAATAAATGGTAATTGGACATCATCTGCTTTTTAAGATCCCAGGCACCATACAGCAAACTAAGAAATGAAACAGAAACACTAACAATTATATTAGGCCAATTGTCTGAAATAACCAATGAAACCACGACCCTAAGGTCTTTGAACCAAGGAAACAAATCTCACGAGGTGTTTGTCTCTACATATGAAGCATCAGTAACTGCTTTTCATGGGCCTCAACAGCAACTACATTCTGCAAAACCTCAGACTGAGTATTAATATAAATATAGCAACATTTCTCTATTGAGGCACAAACTGTTTCTTAAGAGACTAACAGGAAATCTAATGCTGTTCTATTTTATAAAATCATTTCAGACAGTTCTCTGGTTATGATATCGACAACTTGACTAAATTTACCAGCAGGAACTTCTAATTCAAGAGTTACAATATCTAAACCCATTAGTTAGATAATTTAGGAGAAAGGAGAATGATTTCTCATATCCAGAAAATAGGACCTTAAAACATCAGCAATATTCTCCCATAAAACCCATACTTTCCTTTCGTTTACTCAGTCTTATGTAGTTAATTTCTGTTCCACGTGATTCTGGATCAGCCGCGGTCTGCAAACTCGTCAGCTTCTGCATAGGAGCTCCGGAAATTTTATTCAGTCTAGTCACAGTCTTTTTAGCAAGTCCAATATAGTCCATCTTTTTGTTCAGATATTTTGGTCAAACTTTTTTAGCAAATGAGCAAAGTAAAACTTATCTGCAGATGACAAAACTTAATATGGCCATGATTAATTGATAAGAGTCTTAATAGTGAAAGACCTGATAGAAATTAATTATAAGCATAATATAAAGGCCAAATAAAATCAGTTAAAAAAAACTTTAGATAAAAATATTTGTAAATATAGCCATTAACCATATTCAAAGAGCTTCAGATATAATGCATAATAATTTTGAGACAAAATACCATATAGTCAAGATATACCAAGAATATACCAAGATTATCAAATCTCTAAATACCTGAACAGTAATAAAAAAAAAAAATTCATAGGTAAATGATGTGAATTCTCTAATCAAACCATTGGCTTTGATAATGCTAGATTCAAAAAGACAAAGTTGCGACCACATTAGCAATAAAGAGATAATAATATAGGTCACTGTGAAACAATACTTAAGTTATTTAACCAAAGATGTTAAAGTAAAAACCTTAGCTTTCTTTTCTAAAAGCCATGCGGCGGCTTAGTATTCAGACTCAGGAATCTTATTCTAATGAGACGTCAAACCTTTGTCTTCCAGGCAGATTACACAAAGAATACATTAACCCTTAGCTCAGAAATTAAATAAAATTTTGTCATTTTAACTGCGAGAAACCCAATTCTTTGTTTTATACGCTACTTAACATTAACTCCTAAAAATCTCATAAATTAAACCATTAAACTTTGGTCAGACAGATGAAACTTGACCATATCAAATAAATTTCTTTTTCAATAAACCTCTTAAAGGTTGCCTTTGTTGTATATCTCTTACAGTGTATTCCTTTAAATGGCAAAAATGAACACTTATTCACAGACTTAAATATATATATTTATATATCCTCTTGTGGCATAAAAAGACAAAGTATATGAACTTAAATTATGACAAATATCTATTAACTTAATAACATCAATAAGCCACCTAAAATACCTTTGGAGTTATCTTAAGCCTGTATACCATTAAACAATAACTGTTGTTGAAAGAAAAGTCTATTTAAACATTCTAAGATTTCGTTCAACTTTTACTACTTCTCATATTTTCCCCAATCTAATTTTAGCCCTTAAAGATTTTATCAACTGGCTTTGGAAATCACAAAGTCTCTGCTCAATTGACCTTCATTGATATGGATATAACCTTAAGTGTTTGGCTACTGCTGGAAACATTTTTCCAGGCCACTTCAAGTGTGTCTCATTGTGATATCTATTTATTTTTTTTTACTTCTTAAAGTTCCCCTATAATAGAGAGAACTTGTTTACAGTTCTATGATTAGGATCTACCCAATTTCTGCTAACTATAGCAAAGCAGCAATTTTTCTTATCTTTTGTGTTAAAAGAGTCTCCACCTAGCTGGAAAGGGGTCTTTCAAAAGCGTACCTGGAGCTACAGGACCTTGGAGACTGGGAGGTGGGGAGGCCCACTCTCTTGACTCATGGAAGAAATTTACATATGTTTAAATTGATGGAGGCATTTTGAAAGACAAAAGATAGTTAATTTCTTACTTTTTTACTGTTCTGGAATCTCTACTTTTACTTTAAGACAAAACTATCCTTTTTCCTTCAATAAAACACGTTTCATATCTAGCTTAAGTTACTTAGAAAGGTTTCGCTTTTAAGATGGCCATAGTATAAAACATAAAGATCTTAGCGTACTTTTCAAATAGACCAATGTATATCAAAGTTTCTCCAAGTAGCTATTAAAAATCTAAATCATAAGACAGACACAAGACGCAGTTTTTTCTGGATGAAGAAGGAACTGAGGTTCTATGACTAGCCTTACAAAAAACAGCAATTCTTAGATATAGCCACCAATCTAATACAAGACAAACTTAGACACAATGCTGTAGACCAGAAGCAAGCTCTTAGAACAAAAGGAGATAGAAAGACCACATAAACTCACCAGATAATACAACACAAAACAAGGATATGGGGATCCTAGTTTCTAAAAGTGTATATAGCGATTTTAGGTAAGATCGACTCGATTCAATGGAAAAAACAGGTACAGAACTACCACTTCTCCTTTAAATATCATAACACAGGTCAGGAGCTGTCACCTCCCCCCGAGAATTTGGCAAAACAGGCAAGAGCTGCCACCTCTCTCTGCGAATTTGGCAAAACGGAGCACTATTTTCCAGGTTTTCTCTGAGCCACAAAAAGGTCTGAATTTTGCAGCTTATAGTGACTCACAGCTCTTTGAAAATAGAATTACCTCTTCAAACGCCCGAATCCAGGCCTAAACTGCAGTCACTTAAAGGGTTAGTAAATTTCTCTCTTAACCAAACGATCAAGCAAAAATCTAAGAAAGAGTCTCCTTAATCAATCAACCGGTTTTACAAACAAATATGTGAAACAAAACTTAAGAAAACATGAGAAAGAGAACAACAAAGAATAAGCAAAGTTTCGTTTTCTAGAGCACTCACCCCGTCAATGTCGAAGGGACGTGGAGTGGGAACACATGGGTCCAAAAGATAG
The DNA here is from genome assembly GCA_030035585.1 of Dugong dugon. Lineage (NCBI taxonomy): Eukaryota > Metazoa > Chordata > Mammalia > Sirenia > Dugongidae > Dugong > Dugong dugon. The sequence continues at coordinate 88,695,784 of CM057472.1, forward strand.
GACCTTTCTTTACCGACTTCTGCTCCGCAGTCCAGGTCTCTTTGAAGTTGACTGGATTCGTAGCGTCAGATCCTGCTCACAGCGCCATTAACTGTTGTAGGGGGGAAATATCACAAAGTTTAGCAAAGTAAAAAAGAAAGCTTTATTTGGCATATAGTCAAAAGGACAAAAGTGGGAAAACGGACAAGCGTGCTGCCACAGCCATGTCTGCCTGAGTCCACGTCTTTTCATTTCTTGACCACTGCTTCCATGGGCATTGATTATAGATCCAAGTAAAATGACATCCTTGACAACTTCATTCTTTTCTCCATTTATCATGATGTTGCTTACTGGTCCAGTTGTGAGGATTTTCATTTTCTTTATGTTACAGTGTAATTAATATTGAAGGCTGTAGTCTTTGATCTTCATCAATAAGTGCTTCATGTCTTCTTCACTTTCAGCAAGTAAGGTTGCGCCATCTGCAAAACATAGGTTGTTAATGAGTCTTCCTCCAATCCTGATGCCGTGTTCTTCTTCATATAGCCCAGCTTCTCGGATTATTTGCTCAGCATAGAGACTGAATAAGTATAGTGAAAGGATACAACCCTGATGCACACCTTTCTTGATTTTAAAGCACGCAGTATCCCCTTGTTCTGTTTGAATGACTGCCTCTTGGTCTATGTATAGGTTACACATGAACACAATTAAGTGTTCTGGAGTTCCCATTCTTCACATTGTTATCCATAATTTTTTATGATCCATAGAGTTGAATGCCTTTGCATAGTCAATAAAACGCAGGTAAACATTTTTCTGGTATTCTCCGCTTTCAGCCCGTATCCATCTGACATCAGCAATGATACCTCTCGTTCCACGTCCTCTTTTGAATCTGGCTTGAATTTCTGGCAGTTCCTGTTATAAAAATTCTACTATAGCATACACTAAATTGGATTACCCTTATTTGTAGCTACATCTGTCTCCACCATTGAAATATAAACTCCTACATAGCATCTAATACTTACTGGAGGTTCAATGAGTGTTTGCATTTAGAAGGTTTAAAGGGAGGGAGGAAGGGAGGTGGAGTTAAAAAGGTGGTAGAAGATAGCTCTGCAGTAGAGAAAAGTATTTTTTAAAATTAAATTCCTGTACCAACACTTGGTTTTTGCCTTTTTTTTTTTGGAATATTTTTATTCCCATTTCAAAAGTGGTACATATTAATTGCAGAATTTTTTAGTATAGAAAGATTAAAGGAAAGAAAATCACCTATAATCTCCTTAATATTCCTTGTTGATAGTGTTTTATCTTTGGTCTTTTTATTTTCCTATATTGTTTGAAAATTCTTTTTTGTGTAAGATGTGAAAATAGAATTTTTGTTACTTTTGGAGAATTATTTAAATGATTTTTAAAATGAACACTGAGAGGAACTCAAGAAAAAAGGGCAACAATGGTAATGACTATAGCATAGACAATCCTGTAACAACAGTATTAACAAACGCTAATTTATAAATGGATACATAGGTAGATCAGTATGCCAAGAGGTGTGGGAGGGTGTAAGTGAACACAACCACCTGCAGATATAGGTTTGGTGGTGGATATTTCTACATATATAACTGTAGATGCTGCTTATATATAACTGTAGTCAGTAGAGCACACAATGGCCACAGTCAGGGCGACTTCTTAGACATAACCAAACACCTTGTGGGTTGAAGTTCCTAGGCTTGAAGGTGAAGGACCGTACACTTGGAAGACATCTATGTCAGTTGGCACAATACAGTTTATAAAGACCAAGTTCTGCTTCCTACTGTGGTGAGTAACGTTTGAGGTCTTAAAAGTTTGCACGCGGCCATTTAAGATACGACTATTGGTCTCTTATCATCAGGAGCAAAGGAGAGTGAAGAAAACCTAAGACTCAAGGAAGCAATTAGTCCCACAGACTAATGGACTACATGAACCACAGCCTACACAACCCTGAGGCCAGAAGAATTAGATGGTGCCTGGTATCACTACCGACCACCCTGACTAGGATCACAACAGAGGGTTCCAGACATAGCAGGAGAAAAACTGTAGAACAAAAAATCAAATTCACAAAAAAGACCAGACTTACTGGTCTGACAGAGACTGGAGGAACCCCCAACACTATAGCCTTAAAATACCCTTCTGTACTGGAACTGAAGCTATTCCCAGAGACCACCTTTCAGCCAAACCATAGACAGGCCCATAAAATAAACAATAACACCTGAGAGGAACATGCTCTTTAAAACAATCAATTATACGGGATCAAAAGGGCAACATTTGCCCAAAAGCAAAGATGAGAAGTCAGGAAGGGATAGAAAGTCAGGATGAAAGGAAACAGGGAATATCAGATAGAAATGGGAAGAGTGCTGACACATTGTGGGGAATGAAACTAATGTCATGGAACTGTTTATGTACAAACTATCAAATGAGAAACTAATTTGCTCTGTAAACTTTCACTTAACGTGCGATAAAAAATTAAAAAAAAAAGAAAATTGTATAATATATCCTATATCCACATACAATTTGACTTCAAAATTATGATTGTTCTTTTTAGTGGGCAAATAGAAAAAAAATGATGGGCACCTGCTATATTCATACCAAATTTCCATTAATTTGGCTACTTAAAATAGAAAATTAACTTATGATATATTATGTTATTTTTAGTCATCTTTTATAATTGACAAATGATATGTAATGTTTTATAGTGGAAGGAAGACAAAACTCCTCAAAACAGGCTGAAAATATTTTTGTAAAGGAAAGGTAATTTTTATTTTTTAAGTTAACTTTAAAAATAATATATTCATATGATTAAAATTCAAATAATCAGAAAGACATAAAATGGATTCCATCACCCAAGATAGAACTAATACAAACAGCTTCTTGGTATCCCTCCTGAATTTACTACTCATTTTTTAAGCTTTTAATAATTTAACAATTGTATTCTGTTATAAATTATTCTGTGACTTATTCTTTTTAGATAATAGAATATTTTCACCATATCTACATATTAGTGTAGTATTTTATACATATTATATATATATGTACATTAATATGATATCTGTCTATCTAGCTATAAAATCAGTCTTTTTAATTTCTGTATTCTGTGGTTTAGCTGGGCCAAAATATATTTAACTATCCTCCAACTAATAACCTGTAAGTTGTTTCCAGGATTTTTATATTTTAGCAGTATGGATTATTTGTTTGATTTTTATTGTCGTTTGTTTTAAATCCAAGCTAAAAATCCTTTTTCTTTTTAAAAAGTAATTTTATTTTATTATAGTTATTGTTATAACAGGTATGTTAGACCATCTTACATAGCATATATATATAATTTTTTGCTTCCTACTTATTGCTATATGGCGTTTTTTCTACTTTGTTTTTATTTTTGTTTCTTCCTTATGGTAGTTAGTGTTCTTCGTGATTACATTTATAATCTTTTATAATTCAATATTGTGTACAAAAGTTCTATTTCTTGATTTTTTTAAACTTTAGACAGTATCTATGCAATATAGTATTCCCTGCTGTGAAATATGACGAAATTTCCCTAGCTACATTTCTTTCCACCTCTCCTTTCCTCCACTGTCAAATATTTAAGAAATATATTTTAATTTTATATGGTAAATGTTTTTAAAATTTATATTCAGTTTACCATCATAATCCCATTATTGTTCAGGCTGAGACCCCCATTTAAATTGATCCTACGTTCTTTGATGATTCTTTCAAAGCCCAGTTTTTCTTTTTCTGAGTTGCTTATTTGATTCATCTCTTGGAAGGCTGAGTTTTATCATGAAGGAAGTTTTTTTTGGTTGTTGTTGTTTTGTATTTGGTTTTTAATCTGAGGAGGGTCCATGGATGCTCTATTCTGTGAGTCTTTGCTTGCTTGAGAGTATTATTCTGTGGCATTTATACAAAGACAACAATTTAGCTAGGTATAGAATTCTTGCATCACACTTTGTGTCTCAGAACATTGCTCTGACAATGAGGAAACTTGGAAACCAGATCACACTTAAAGGTAAACTGCTTTTTTTGTCACTATGTCTACAGGGCTGGTCTTCCCATGCCACCCTGGGAATTCTTTGTCTTCCTTTATTTATGAAAATTTTTCTTCTTTCACCTCTGAATATTTTTCTATTTGTATATGTTTGGTAGCTGTTGTTGTCGTGTACCATTGAGGTGATTTTCTACTAATAGCAACCCTGTATGACAGAGTAGAACTGCCCTATAGGGTTTCCTAAACTGTAATCCTTAGTAGGTAGGGTTGCTATGAGTCCGAACTGACTCGACGGCACCTAACAACAACAATCTTTAGGAAAGGAGCCCTGGTGGCACAAGAGTTAAGCACTAGGCTGCTAACCAAAAGGTTGGCCATTGGAACCCACCCAGCAGCTCTGGGAGATAAAAACCTCCAAACCACCGGCCTTTTGGTTAGCAGCCGAATGCTTAACCATCTAAGATACACTAATTATCTGATTCATTTTTACCTTCCTTATCTGATCATTTTTATCTCTTTGAACTTCTCCGTATCTTCCTTTGTAACATCCTCAAGCCTGAATATCATGTCATTCACATGATACTTTTAAAGGTTGCAATGTTTTTAGCTATATCTATTCTATTTTTTGCTGTTTTTAATGTGGTTTCTATGAATAAAGTCATGTTATTTTTTCTTTATCTCTTTTCTGAGCTTTAGTAGTGTCCTTTCTACTTTCTAATATTGCCTTATCATCTCTTTAGTCACTTGTATCTCATTAACAAAATTTCTTTCAAAATATCCCCTTGTCTCTCTTTTTTTGGAGAGTATAAAGAAGTGTATGGCTGAAATTTTCTTCAATGTCTAGGATTTTTTTTTCTGAACTTTGCTTTCATCAGCTCTTTAATATAAATTACGTTTCTTTCATCCCTATATTTTTGTAACATATGTGTCAAAGTCCCGTTTTGGATGCCGTCAGCTTATTCATCTTTGAACATTAACCGTTCTAACCTGGCCTACTTTTTCCTGAAGACCAGTCTGGGGTGGGCCAGGTGTGTGACCTGTATTAACTGGTTTGTCATGTCTGAACTCCTTCTCACCAAATCTGCTGCTGTGTCTTCTGTCCTGGGCCCATCCTTCTACAACAGATCATCCAGGTAGGAGGTCTATGTGACTTGCAGTAAAGCATCTTATCACAAATGTCTTGTCACTGATGATTTAATGTTTATTTTTGGTCAGCAGTACATGCCCCAAAATCACATCCTTTACTTTTCACGTGATCGTCAACACCCTCACTCTTTATTTTTCCAAGTTAAGGATTATTGAACAGGACCATCAGGCTCTCTTACTTGCTTTGAGAGAAATCTCTACTCAAAGTCCAGAGAAGTGTGCATTGACCATTAGTGTCTTCCTTCCATTTGGTCCAAGCCTCACTGTATTTGGTGGACAGCTACCATTCATAAATTGTGTTTTGGGATTTTAACCATTTCTAAATTTCGATGCAAATGAAATTTTATCTTACTAAGTTTAAGCTTGTTGTATGCATTTCATTATATTTCAGGATTGGAGGTAGGAATGAAAATAAATACGGCTTTTCTCTACCATATTTTGCAGGGAAACCTCTTTCTCCTTTTAAACTGTGTAATGACAGTCCATTTTAGGGAGGAGTTTAATCTCACACATGTCAGTCACAAAGTTTTTCCTGAATTTAATGCAAAAAAACAAAAATGGCGTAAGTTACTGATGCACAATATCTGTACTTCTGGTGGAGATATGTTCTAAATATTTCCACCACTTAAAAATTTAACTTTTTATGAGGATAAAAGTAATAGAAGTTAATTGTTGAAAATTTGGAACATGCATGTATTATAAAGAAGGGAATTTAAGCAATGTATAACACCACTACCTGATAGACAGTGTATTTCATTCATTATAAGATGCACGTTTTTTCACATTTGAATATTTCTAAAAGGGGGATGTGTTTTATAATTGGTGACACGTCATGATGCAACTGGCAGCATATTTTTGTCTTAAACCCTAAAACCAAACCCATTACCGTTGAGTCGATTCTGACTCATAGAGAACCTATAGGACAGTGTAGAACTGCCCCACAGGGTTTCCAAGGAGGGGCTGGTGGATTCGAACTGCCAACCTTTTGGTTAGCAGCCTGAGCTCTTAACCGCTGTACCACCAGGGCTCCATTTTATATCTTAGTGGTATACAAAACAGTGGTGCCTCATACTGCTAATACCAGCTTAGATTTGATGAGATATGGCACTCTTAACATTTTGTTATATTTTCTTCCATATATATGTGTACTTTTTAAAAACAAAATTGAGATCATATGTAGGTAATCTTCCAGAAAACTTAAATAAAATTCAACAATTTGAGCTACTTGTAGAATAAAATAAGGTGGGATTACAATGTCGTGATCTTTTAAGAATGTCATGCAGATTTATAAATGAGTGATCTAAACGTCTACATAATTTAAAACAAATAGAAGAAAAGTATCTGTTTCAAAATATACAGGTCACTTAACTTCTCTTAGCCTCAGTTTTCCTTATCTATAAAATGATTAATAATAATCTTATTAATAATACCTACCTCTTAGAGTAGCCATGATGAATCACTGAAGTACCCCCTATGCTGACACATATTAAATAGTTAGTAAATAGGAGTCATCATGATTATTGTTAGTAGTAGCAGTATCATTATTGATGATTTTTCAAGGAATGGCCCTTAAGCATTTGCTTCCAAAGATAGATGGTTGATTCCACTCTATCAAACTTACCTGTATTGACAATTTATTCCATGAGACACTAGCTAGAGACAAACGCTGCTCTTGCCCAGGATCCTCTCTGAATATGTTTACTTTTAGAATCTTGTTCATTTATTTTGTTTGAATGGATTTTAGAGCTAAGAAGTTTCCTGTCATTTACATTCTGTCCAAATAAAAAGGAAGAACAAAAACTAGAACACAAACCAGTTCACACAGGGTATTGGGCAATGGCATTCACATGCAAGTGTCCTTGTATCCTTCTCTAATCCAGCTACTCTGATGTCACTACTCCTTCCTCCATACTCCCCAGAGGATTATTTGCATTATTTCTTACCACATTCTGCATCACAGTATTCATGTGCGTGCCTTTTTTGGCCTTGATTGTGAGGCCCGTGACGGCAGAAATGTTATGCTATTTACCTTTATCTCCATAACATCTGGCATACAGCACATGCTTAATAAGTGCTTTTTGAATTGAATTACTTTTGGTCACCTGACTGTTAAGACCATTGTCAGGGTTGCTCATTCCTTGGCGGAAATTGTTGCATCCATTTATTTAAAATTAAAAATATAGTTAAATTATATATACATATATGTATCAAATATATGTATATAAGGTCAGACAGTTTTCCAAAACTCTCAACAAAAACCAGCCATCTCTCTTGGTGTTCCTTTCAACCTCAGGTCTCCTCCTCAGAGGCCAACACTTTCAGTTCCTCTGGCTGTTCTTTCCTGTATTTGCCTCTGTATGTTAAAATAGCACTGCTTTCTTGACTGCTGCTTCCATGGGCATTGATTATGGATCCAAGTAAAATGAAATTCTTAACAATTTCAATCTTTTCTCCATGTATCATGATGTTGCTTATTGGTCCAGTTGTGAGGATTTTTGTTTTCTTTATGTTGAGTTGTAATCCATACTTAAGGCTATAGTTTTTGTTCTTCTTAAGTAAATACTTCAAATCATCTTCACTTTCAGCAAGCAAGGTTGTGTCATCTGTATATTGCAGATTATTAACAAGTCTTCTTCCAATCCTGATGTGACTTTCTTCTTCATATAGTTCAGCTTTTCGGACTATAAACTCAACATACAGATTGAATAAGTATAGTGAAAGGATACAACCTGATGCACGCTTTTTCTTATCTTAAACCATGCAGTATCTCCTTGTTTTGTTTGAAAGACTGCCTTGAGTAAGAACATCTCAGATTAGCTTAGGACTCCCAACATGAGATGGTGGCTATGCTAAGATCCGAGGCTAAAACTCCATTTTGCACTGCTTGTCCACAATACAATTCAGGTAAACTTCTCAAGGTTCTCCCTGGACAATATCCTCCATCTTCTGGACTTATGCTTAAATGACAAATTAATTTAATTGTCCTTCCTCCTGCCAATGAAAATAAATATGCTCTGGCCATGATTTGCAGATTCTCCCATTGGGTAGAAATTTTTCCTTGTCGACAGACTACAGTCACTCTTGTGGCTAAGAAGCTTCTGTAGACTATTATTCCCACCTGGGGATCCCCAAAAGTCCTTTGCCGTGATCAGGATACCCATTTAACTGGTCAAATTTTTCAAGAGTTATGTACACTATTTCTTATCTGCCAGAGGCTGCATAGTCCTTATCATATACAATCCTCTGGTCTAATAAAAAGAATTAATGGCATCTTAAAAACTCGGTTGGTTAAGTTATGCAAGTCACTTGATTTGTCTTGGACTAAAGTTCTCCCTTTAGTCCTCCTGAATTTGAAGACTATGTCTTTTGGGTCACACAAACTTACTCCTTATAAGATAGTAACTGGAAGAGCTATGGCTCTCCCACATACTGCCTACACTGACCCTAGTATAGTTCAGACTGACCTCTTGAAATATTACCAATCCTTGATGGCATATTCCCAGAGATACTTAGCACAAGTTAAAGATGCCTTTGATGATCAAAATTCATCTCTCCCAGATTCACTTAAACTCTCTCCTGGTGACTATGTGTATTGGAAACACCACCAACTAAAGGATTCCTTAGAACTCCACTGGAAGGGACTCTACCAATCAGATGTATCCTCACTCAATTTTGTAACCATTACCTAAAAATCAACCAATTACTGAATTTCTTACTGAAGTTCCTTGTGTTTTCTTATAAAGACTCCCTGGACTGTCTCCTCCTCGGATCACTTAGTTCAGAATCCTCTGGACCTTGTGATTCCCAAGTTGCAAATCACCTTACCTCTCAATGAAAGCTCTTTATTTTTAATTTCAACCAGACTCTGCTGTTTTTTGTTCTGCAACAATTCTTGGTGTCAGAAGTGGGATCCAAAGGAAGCTGCTGGAGTGACCTCCAGGAGGCTCTGGAACTCAGGCTCTGATACCAGCAGGAGCCTCTCAGCTCACTGCTTCCCCGGACTTCCTTGGGAGACTCCTCAAGTGAGCTTCATCTTGTATCCAAACTCCACTCTCTTTGCATAGAGTTCTCTGAGCTTTATTAAGAGGTTTACTTTCTCTTTTGTCACTCTCAATTTTTCTGTGATCTTTGTCTCTTCGAACAACTTGGTTGAGTTCACTTTTATTTGCGAGCCTAGAGCTCCCTCTGCCAGGATGCTGCCAAAGGCAACTGTCCCGAAGTTTTCAAGTTCTGTTCTGGGGAATCTCAGACTCCATAAGTAACTTGAAGACTCGGGCACAAGTCGAGCTTCTAAAAGCCGTTAGGGTGCTTGCCAGCTGCACAGTGGTTAAATATTCCTGTGCTAGGATAAGGTGGTCATGAGACAGTCCAGAGCATTAGGCTGCCTGCTACCCACAAGAAAACTCTTATGCAGCAAAAGGTACACATTGATTTAAAGCAGAATAAACTACCCAAACCCAGAGGCATTCCTTGATAAGATTTTTTGAGCCTGAGAATCCTAAACTTTCCTAGCAGACCAGAACCTTCTTTGAAAATGGGTAATGCTAGTTCTCAGAGCAATTCTTATTTCCCTTCTGGGACTCCTGCTCATTACCTGAACAAGCACTATGGCCAATTTGCCTGCTTGTTTCTGTTTCGTTGGCATGACCTTATGAAGGACAGTTTGGAAGATTAGTGGCCACTTTGGAGGTCTTTCAACCTGTCTAAATTAGTTTTTTCTCTGCATCAAATTAGAAAAGAAAGAATCTCAAATTAAACAGGATAGTAAAATTGCTTCTTTACAAGACACTGTTTCTAAATTACAGTAGTTAAGCAGAATAAGGAATTGCAGTGTTTTAGCTTGACACCCAGCCCCTCTGCCCCATCAGAGACAGTTCTTTCCTGTCCTCCTACCACTCCAGCAGCTCCTTTTCTACCTGCCTATGTTCCAGAAAATAGTTTTTCTGATTTACCCTTCTATCCTAAAAAGTCTATCAAGAAGTAGTTACAAAAATCTGTTACTATTGCACTCCTGGAAATACGTTTTAAAATTAAGTATACAGAGGAGTTTAAGAAACCTCCATGATTTACTTTACCCCATGGTCAAAAGTTGAACTTCATGTTACTGTAAAAGAATTTCCAAATCCATTCAAAGATCCTCAAAAGTTTACTAAAGAATTAAGGATTTCGATAAAAACTTATGAACCTGATTTATCAGATTTGTTTCAATTTCAATGAATTTGTTTCAATTGATTAATATGTTAATAGGACCTGGGAAAGCTCAAAGATAGGCTGAAGAAGCACAGTGAAAAAAACCTAAGAAATTATTAATGATTAAATCCAGTGCTTCAGGCATTGAATTATTAGATCAAACAAAAGCAGTAGCTAAACTCCTTTTGGTTGTCATCCCAAAGGTTTTTGTTTTTGTTTTTTCTAGGAAAATAGATGAGGCAAAGATCTCAAGCTATAAACAAGGGAAGACTGTAAACAAGTTTGTTTACAGTTATTGGGACTGGTTAGCCAAGTTAGTGGACACCCTGGTTTAAAAATGGGTGAAACCGGAGCTGTAATTGCTTTTAACTCTTATGTTTTTAAATGGACTACATCTACCATAGTCTGACTTAGTCAAGTGTTACAGGCTGGACTGGGAAACAATTTCCATTTATTGAGCTGACTAAATTGGCTTTTAAATTACCTGAAACACTACAACAAAGAGAGCTCTTTACAGAATGAAGGGGATCCAGGATATCTAACAGGCACTTTTTCTATAGTGGCTTTAAATTCAAAAGGAGTTCCTCAGACTGGGGAGATTGACAGTGACAACCTTGCTGACGTAGAAGCAAAACAGGCCTCTTCCGAAACCCTGGCAGCTCTGTCTTTACCCAAACCTCATGTGCTTGACAGACTCAAGAAAGAGTCTGATTGGAAGTTGCATACTGCTTTTGAAATCCTTTTTGATTATCAACAACCAGTACCTAAAGAAGAACTTATTAGTTGGAAGGAGATTGGATGCTATTAGCATCCTCTGCTGTTTTTTGCTCTACAACAACCTCTTGGTCTATATATAGGTTCTACATGAGCACAATTAAGTGTTCTGGAATTCCTATTCTTTGCAATGTTACCCATAATTTGTTACGATCCATACAGTGGAATGCCTTTGCATAGTCAATAAAACACAGGCAAACATCTTTCTGGTACTCTCTGCTTTTAGCCAAGATCAATCTGACATCAGCAATGATATCCCTCGTTCCACATTCTCTTCTCAATCCAACTTGAATTTCTGACAGTTCCCTGTTGATGTACTACAGCAACCATTTTTGAGTTATCTTCAGCATAATTTTATTTCCATATAATATTAATGATATTGTTTGATAACTTTACTTGGATCAACAACCACGGAAGCAGCAGTCAAGAAATCAATCAATGTACACCATTGGGCAAATTTGCTGCAAAAGACCTCTTTCAAGTATTAAATAGCAAAGATGCCACATTAAGGACTAAGGTGAGCCTGACTCAAGCCATGGTATTTTCAATTGCCTCGTGTGCATGCAAAAGCCAGACAACGAATAAGGAAGACCAAAGAATTGATGCCTTTGAATTATGGTGTTGGCAAAGAATGTATACCATGACTGCAAGAAGAAAGAACAAAACTGTCTTGGAAGAAGTATAACTAGAATTCTCCTTCGAAGTGAGGATGGCATGACTTCATTTCACATATTTTGGACATGTTGTCAAAAGCGACCAGTCCCTGGAGAAGGACATTATGCTTGGTAAAGTAGAGAGTCAGCAAAAAAGAGGAGGACCCTCAATGAGATGGACTGACACGGTGGCTACAAAAATGGGCTCAAATAGCAATGATTGTGAGGATGGCACAGGATCAGGAAGAGTTTTGTTCTGTTGTTCATAGGGTCGCTATGAGTTGGAATCAACTCAATGGTAACTAGCAACAACAACAGCTGTTTCTTGATTTTTCCATGTTATTCAGTGAAAGAGGAGTATTAAGTCCTTTACATGCCTCCACTTCCCACACACATACTTCACCTCTCTCCAAACTCCTAGTGTAGTTCAACTTAATTCCTCTTCAATTTGTCCACCTTCTTGCGCCAATCCAGCCTGCCTGGTCTTGAGGTCTGTTTCACAGCTGCCGTCCCGGGATCTCCCTTCACCATCACCTTGCTATTTCTTTTTGTCCTTTCCTGTGTTAGTTTCTGTGCTTCCTGGATCCCAAATATTTGTATTTGTGGCTTATTCCTTACTTTGGTGTATAACATCTTCAACAGTTTTTCAAGAAACACTTTATCAGAAACTATTTATTTTGGGGGAGAAGTAAGATTTTAAAACTTCATATGTCTTTAAAAAAAATTCTTTATTCCACTTTCACAAGTGATTGGAAGTTTGACCTGGAATAGAATGCTGTGTTAGAGATCACTATCCCTCAGAATTTGGAAGGCATCACCTGCCTTACAAAGTCAGGGTAAAGTGCAGATAAAGTGTCTATAGAATTATGTGAAAAGGTGAAACATCTCTTGTCAGTGGGATGCAAGACACGAAGCCAGCTAAGAAAACTGGAGGGGCAGCGTTAGATGGAGGCAGGAAGAGGATGGACTGAATTGAAAGCCAGACAGATTTTCCAAATCATCACTGATAAAGATAGAAACTGGGAAAGCCTGCTGAAAGGCAAGGATTGGAAGGAGAGACTCTATACGGAGCCAGAAAAAAATGTCCTGTAACAACAAAAACATAATAAAATAAGTAAACTATCTCCAACAGTTTTTGACTAGGTGCCAGCAGTTGATTGAGAAGGAGCCTGATCAGCGGCTTACCAAAATCTTGACACATGGGCACCCTCCCACCCCAATTTCATTGGTCAACTCAGCTCTCATGAATTCCTACCTGGCCCTGAAACATAAAATGCAATCACACCAGGCAGCAATGCCATTTGTATTTTTTCTTAAAATTGAGGGTTCCTTCAGCCCAGCAACTAACGCCAAGAAAAAAAATGGCTCAAGTGCTGTTTCAAATTGTCCTGGTGAAGAGAGCCCTTTAGTTCAACATCATTAGGCAGCTTCTATCTCTGAAAGGGGAAGGTTAGGAATGCTGGTCAGGCCAGCAGCAAGCTATCTGGCTACTGAAAAGCCTGAACAGCCACCAAGTGCAGAATTCTACATGGATACAGAATTCCATCAGCATCAACACTACTGCAAATGAGTGTGCAGTGACCTCCACATCTTCCGTGCTGTGTTACTCCACGCTGTTGGAAAGGTCATCTTTGGCCTCTGTGTTATTACACCTTTTAATCTTTCATGAAAGTTGTGGTAGATTTTCAGAATAATTTCCTAAATGAGGCTAAATGTCCCCCTCCTATTGTACCTTGTAATATTTCCTACTCATGGTTGCCAGATGATATTAACAGGCTGAGACTATCATCTATCGCTGCTAAGCACGTTTAGATCTTTTGCCTCTTCCAAAACAGATGGGCTCTGTGTCTGCTCTGCGGAAGAAATAAGTATGTCACATGTAAATCCCTTACTTAAAGCTTTTTGCTCAGAACTACTACTTGTTTGAGCTCTGGGTATTTGTGATGCTAAAAAAAAAGGGGGGGGGGCGAGGAGAGGAAATGCAACCCTTTATATCCCAAGTCAGACAAGGAGAAGGCCATAAAAAGGATGAGAAAGATGCATCCATTTGTTGAAAACGTTGCAGATTTTTCCTACAGGCTTTGATTCTCAAAATGTAGTCCACTCAACAGCAGCATCAGCATCACCTGGGATCTTTTTAGAAAATCATAAGTTCTTCCCTATTCAATCAGAATATTTTTAACAAGACTCCTAGGTTGATTCATATAAATATTAAAACTTGGGAAGTATTGCCTGTAGGGACATTGCATTGTATTAGGAGTCACAGAAAGTCAATATGTTTCATTAATGGTGATGTTAACTTTGATTATTTAGTTAGGGTGGTGTCTACCAGTTTTCTCCATTGTAAAGTTACATCTTATCCATTTGTAATTAATAAGCATTTTGTATTGATACTTTGCAACTATGCAAACATCCTATTTCTCTTCATATTTTTGCCCACAGATTTTAACATCCATTGATGATTCTTGATCACAACAGTTATTACTACAATATTTGCCAAATGGTGATTCTTACTTTTTTTAAGAAACTTATTTTTTAGAACAGTTTGTGACTTACAGAAAAATTGAGCAAAACAGAGAGCACCCATATATCCTGTACCTAGTTTCCCCTATTATTAACATCTTACATTTATATGGTTACAATTAACAAACAAATATTGATACATTACTATCAACTAAAGTCCATAGTTTATTTATATTTCCTTAGTTGTACCTAATGCCAATTTCTATTCCAGAATCCCATCCAGGACACCATATTATAGTTAGTTGTCATGTCTCCTTACGCTCCTCTTGATTGTGACATTTTCTCAGACTTTTATTTCCTCCGTTCCTTCCTCATGTATTGATTAGAATTTATTCTATTATGTGAGATTCCCCAGTGCACTACTGTTTTAACACAATATATTTTTTATCTCCCTGAGAAAGTTCCTCAGTGGGTGGCTCTTTCAGGTGGCTTCCTTTGAGCAGTGACTCAGGGACTCAGGCACCTTCCATCCTGTAGCTCTACTCTCCTTCGGTTCTTAGAGCCTTCCCCACTCAGGGAAATAGTAGGAAAAGAAAATGAAGTATTGCACATTGGAGTGACTCATAGGCCAAGCCTGAAAGTAGAACATGTCACTTCTGCCCACATCCAACTGGCAGAACTCAGTCACATGGCTATGCCTAACTACAGAGCGACTGGGGAAGGGAGTACAGTTGAGTACTCCTAGGAGAAGAGTAATGATTTGGCGAACAGCCAACCTGTTTCTTCCATAGCCAGTAAACTCCCATCTATTAGAGTCCTAACATTGCTTACACATATTTGCTTTGGTATTTTGTTACTTGCAACCAAGGCTACAGACTAAAATACAAGTCTTAGGTACACTAATGTAAGTTTGACCAGGGGCATGTCCTAAATCCGCTAGGTGACCTTTTAGATAATTTCAGTGTAGATTTCATTGTTCATTTTTGTTGTAAAATATAAGAGCAAAGACTCAGAACATAAAGTAAGAGATGAAAGAAGTTAAACATGTGTTGGAAATCGTCACAATATCCAGCAAAATATTAAGGATCTGTTATTTTGTTAAGAGTTTTTCTTTAACTGCTGACATGCAATGCCATTTAATGGAGTGACTGATCACTTTCTAACACAGTTTAAACTTAGGCATCCAGAGGTTTTATAAACTTCCAAATTATTTTTCATAAGTCTTCTCATAGTGCAGTAGTTCTTAGATTTGGCCACGCATCAAAATAAGGAGCTTATTTAAAACATGGATACCCAGGCCAAAATCCCAGAAATCATCAATCAGTTATCTAGGTCACGGCCTGTATATCTGTATTTATTTAATGCCACAGGTGATTCTGATGCACAGCTGTTTTGGAAAAACACTGACATAGGGTGTAGGAATAAATGTGCATATCTTATTTTAGCAACAGCTATATATGTCCTATAGTTCCTCAAGTTAAGTTTGCAATTGAAATAATTATACCACTGGGTTGTAAGAACCATATAAAAGATATACAAAATTATCTATGAGAATAGTTTCCAAAAGATAGATGGTCCCTTGACATCAAGTTAATTCCAACTTAAAGCGATCCTAAAGAACAGTAGAACTGTCCTGTAGGCTTTCCTAGGCTGTAAATCTTTACAGAAGCAGACTGCCACATCTGTCTCCCACAGAGCAGCTGATGGGTTCAAACCACTGACCTTTTGGTTAGCAGCTGAGCACTTAAACACTAGCCATCAGGACACCCTGGTAAGTGGGCAGAATTGATGAGAAGAGGTTAGGAGAGGCTATTCCAGACACGTGGAAGCAGCATGAACAAAGTCAGAGCTGGGAAAGCATGGGGCAGGATGAAAGGAAAATAAGCAGGTTTGGAGTGGCCGGAAGAGAAACAATGAAGGAAAAATACAAGGCAGTCGAACCAAATGATAAACTGTGCGCTATGAGCTCAAAGTGTTCCAGAAATTCCAAGAAGAGAGTCGTTTGGTCAGAACCACCAAGAAGACTTCATGAAGAAAGCTGAACTTGAACTGGGTCGTGAAGGATAAGTAGAATTCAGCTAACAACGGAAAGGGAAAGATCGCTTATTTCGATGTTTCTTAAATCCAGCTGACAAAATGAAACACTACATGACTGAATATTCTATCTGTCCTACAGACGTACTAGGGTCTTATGCATACAATTTCAGACTATTGTAAAATTTTACAATGAATTTGTCTAATTGTTTATTTAAATGTCTGTATACCGCATGGTGGCACGGTGGTTAAGAGCTTGACTGCTAACCAAAAGGTCGGCAGTTAGAATGCACCAGTGACTCCTTGGAAACCCTATGGGGCAGTTCTGCTCTGTCCTATAGGGTCACTATGAGTTGGAATCCACTCAACGGCAACGGGTTTGGTTTTTTTTTTTTTTGGTTTTATACCACATAGGATGTGAGTCAGCTTTTCAGAAAGACATACAATAAAAAAAGACAATAGATATTTTCAGAAAAAAACTAGAATCAGGAAAAAGTATAATTAAACTGACATTAAAGAAAGAGGGGTAGTTGAACACAAATATCTAAGCATGTAATAATAGTTAACATAATTGGTTTGTATTAGCCAAAATTTTGTCTCTAAACTTCCTGGAATTAAAGCAGAAACAGAAACATAATTAGTTACACAATTCTCAATATTCATGAGAAGAAATCATACAAGTTTTTCATGGGAAGGAAAATTTAGTCTAGCACCTAGCAGTAGAAGTGTATCAACTGCACTCTAAATATTGAGCAATGTCCTCACCAATGGAGTTGCATTTGTGTTCTTTAGGGAGCCAGACAGAAGACAAGCAAATGGCAGAAGCTGTCACGATTGGTAGAACCATTATAGCCTCCTTGGTGAACTTCATGACACATCAATCGCTTATCCATAGACAGCCAAAGCAAACTTGATTTTCAAAAGATTTTCCCTGCTGCAGGTCCTAAAATTCTGAAGGAATGAAGATCATCAGAAAGGAATGTTTCTGCTGTATCTATACAGAGTTGGTTCAGCTGTTTTGATTTAATTAACAACCAGTCAATTCAATCAATTAACAGTTTGATTCCATGAAAAGCATTCCATCAAAGCTCAGTAATAATGAAAATGAAATAACTCATTAATATCCTAGATTTTTATCTATTCAGATGGCTGTGTAGGCCATGCAAAGACACAGCTTTTTTTAATTTTCATTTTCTTCGTGCAATTCTGAGTAGTCCTGGGGAGTGACTAATTAACTGATGATAATAATTTAAATCTGAATAATGCTTTCAGCGCTCTTTCACAAGTATAACCACCCCACGAGGTTGTGTTTTCACCTGTAAAACAGGAGATTCACTGACTTGATCATAGTCTAACATCTACTCATTAATAGAAGAGGAGGAAGGATTACATCATAAAAAGGGCTTTGGAGTTGTGGTAAATAAGAGTTTGTTATTTAAATCCCTCCTTTACTGATTGGATGGCTTTATATCATCTGTCCAGTTTCAAACTCTTGACTCCATACTCTCAACTTTGGTCTCCACATTTGTTCTCTCCAGATTTAGTGTTTATTTTTATTCTTATTGGAAATTTGGTCCTTGACTCTATTCTTTTGTTTCTGACTGAGCCAACTCCCCAATTCCCCTGGCCTCAGCATCTTTTGTTGTCTTAGGTGAGAACCCTGATCTACCTCCAACAATACATAAACCCACCCTTAGGCTGGCTTCTTGGCTAGACCAGTATCAACTACCCCCAAGGCATGTACAACACAGGCAACCCCCACAAGCACTAAGGATTGGCATAGGACTCATACCAAATGGTGGGCATAGGGGAAAATTGGGACAGCAATGAGGATCAAGCTACATATATATAACATACATCAAATGCGTCACTACATATCAAAGAAGATACAGATCCCTTACTCTGGGAAAAAATCGTTCCCGTGAGTTTCAAGTGAGATTCTATGATAACATCTCATAAGCAACTGTAAATGCAAAATCCTCTCTGCTTCTATTTACTTGCTTAAATTATTAATAAATAATTTTCCACCAGAGGAAGATAGACATTTACAATCATGCTACTAATTCCCCTGTAGAAATAGAACTATATGGAATTCAGTCCCTTCTTCTGGTATTGCAGTTCTAATTTTCCTCCCATCCATTGACAAGATGAGATTTAGGATATCTTTAATTAAAGTGCTATCAATGAATAAATAGACTGAGTGACACTGGGTGGTAGCAGAGACAATTAAAGCAAAGTTACTTGGTATCCTATTTATCTGTCATGCGGACTCATTTATAAGCTTCCTACAACAAGTAATTTAATGGTTCTTTAATAGAAGAAGGCTTGATAAAATGCCAGCAGATGGTATTGTGGGTAATGACCCAGGATATAATGATTTTAGTAATGACTTGTCTTATCTATTTACCTGTACTCAAACAAAGCCTGAACTTGCGTATATACACAACACACACACACATTGTCTTTGGTGGACTAGACTGCCTCTACTAAAGTAGAGAGAATGGAAACACAATTAAATAATCAAAATATATAAAACCCAAGAAAGAAGCAAAAGCTGGGTAAAATAATAATAATTGCACATAATAATAATAACGAATTGACACAATAGTCAAAGCAATGAACTCAAACCTAGCAACAATAATGAGGATGGTGCAGGATCAGGAAAAATTTCGTTCTGTCATCCCTAAGTTCGCTATCAGTGGGAGCCAACTCGACAGCAGCTAACAACAACAACCACATCAACAATAATAATAGTAAATAATACTAATAAATGTGTTGATGATACAATTGTAACGCAAACTACTTGGTACTTCCACTCTGACCTGTTTGGCTTTCCATCAAGAGGCATATGACGTCTTCCTAGAGTATGTGCCTTTTAACCATTCTGAGCAAGCTCCACAGAGATCCTGACTTTATCTACTGGCAAAAAGGGATGAGGAGACATGGCGTCTTTCCTGCAAATAGCCATTTGGCATCCATATACAACATAGGCGACTCCCATAAACAGTCAGGGCTAGCACAGGATTCATACTAAATGCCATCTTTTTTTTACTGATTAATTGCTCTTGGTCCAAATAATCTCAGTTACAGGTCTGGCAGTTGCCGCTCATCCTAGATAGCTTCTCCTGACCCCGCAGAAGCACAACTATAATTGTAAGTTTTCCTCAGAGAAAAGACAGGCTAAGAGCAGTGGCATCCTATCTACTATTTCATTTTAAGTATTGATAGGGTATGAGGCCCAGCAGTCTGGGTGCAGCCTAGGGGGTCAGTCAGGGACAGGAGGCCAGAACACAAGGGGGAAAGCCCACAATGATTGGCTCACTTGACCATCCTAGACATTGGAATAAGGAGCCATCAAAAACCAGTTCTCTCTTAGGTCTCAGAAAGAGCTGAGTCAGTTTTGGGCACCATTAGTGGCTGCTCTCTTGGTGGAAATAGCAGCACATTATTTCAGGGAAGTTGAGCTCACCTCTGACCTCTGCTCCTGTGCCCCAGACAGTACAACTTGCCTCTGACCATGATGGGAAAGTCCATGAGCTCATTTCTGGGCAAAGTTTCTATGGAATAGATACAGGGTCCACTGGGGCTACCACAAGAGGGAAATTTCAGGGCTCGGTTTCCTAAGAAAGTTGGGAAAGATATTATTAGGTGTTGAGTAGAGTAGTCTGTGGGTTTTTAAGATAAAAGAGGGAAAGCAAAATGAGAATTTTCCCAGGAAAACTTGACTAGGACATACTTTCTGTGGGTGGAGCAGCCAACACCAGCACTGACCTTGCTGGTGGCTTTGGAGAAAGTCAGCAAACAAGCAAAGCTTATCAGCTTTGCTCCTCTTAAGGCCCCCAAGCCCCTCTTCACTCTCCCTGGTCTCCCCTGGGTACTCATTTTAGGTTTTCCCTTTGTGAGTGTATCCTATCCTCTTCTCCACTCCCACTACCCACAAGTGACAAACTGGTTTTCTTAACTGTCTAATATGGTAGCCACCAGCCACATGTGGCTATTAAGCATCTAAAATGTGGTTAGCTTGAACTGAAATGTATTGTAAGTATAAAATATGTAACAGATTTGAGATATTTAGTGCAAAAAAAGAACAAAGTATCTCACTGAAATGTTTTTATATTGATTACACACTGAAATGAAAGTATTCTGGATATATTTGATTAACTAAAAAAATTATTAAAATTAATTTAAACTATTTCTCTTTACTTCTTTTAACGTGGCTACTATAAATTTTAAAATTACAGTGTGGCTTGCATTTGTGGCTCACATCATATTTCCATTGGATTGCACTGTTCTCTTTCCTCAGGGCCCTTATTTCTAATAAGATAAATTTGCCCTTCACCATGACAACGAGGAACTTTCTCAAATAACATATTTGTATTTTAATAAGAGTTCAGTGGAAAGCTGTGTGTGGGCACAGATAATTCCCTTAACCCGGAATTGCTTCCTCTGCCTTCATTCCAGCAAACTCTTACTCATCTATCAAGACCCCACCAGGAAGACTTCCCTAATATTCCTAGGCAGAGATAACTAACTAACCCATAGCCATTGAGATGATTCTGACTTATTGCGACCCTATAGGACACAACCTTGCTTGGTGAAAGTGAAGAGAACTTGAAGCGCTTACTGATAAAGATCAAAGACTACAGCCTTCAGTATGGACTGTACCTCAACATAAAGAAAATAAAAATCCTCACAACTAGACCAATAAGCAGCATCATGATGAATGGAGAAAAGAATGAAATTGTCAAGGATTTCATTTTACTTGGATCCACAATCAAGGCCCATGGAAGCAGCAGTCAAGAAATCAAATGTTGCATTGCATTGGGCAAATCTGCTGCAAAAGAACTCTTTAAAGTATTAAAAGGCAAAGATGTCACTTTGAGGACTAAGGTGTGCCTGACCCAAGCCATGGTATTTTTAATCACCTCATATGCATGTGAAAGCTGGACAATGAATAAGGAAGACCGAAGAAAAATTGATGCCTTTGAACTGTGGTGTTGGCAAAGAATATTGAATATACCATGGACTGGCAAAAGAATGAACAAATCTGTCTTGGAAGAAGTTTAATCAGAATGCTCTTTGGAAGCAAGGATGGTAAGACTTCCTTTACATGGTCTCATGAGACTACGTGACCAGGGACCAGTCCCTGGAGAAAGACATCATGCTTGGTAGAGTAGAGGGTCAGTGAAAAAGAGGAAGACCCTCAACAAGATGGATTGATACAGTGGCTGCAACAATGAGCTCAAGCTAACAATTATGAGGATGGTGCAAGACTGGTCAGTGTTTCCTTCTGTTGTACATAGGGTTGCTATGAGTTGCAACTGACTCAACGGAGCCTAACAACAATAACAACATAGGACAGAGTAGAACTGCCCCATAGAGTTTCCAAAGCTGTAATCTTTATGGAAGCAGATGGTCACATCTTTCTCCCATGGAGCAAATGGTGGGTTCAAACTGCTGACTTTCTGGCTAGCAATGAGTACTTAACCACTGTGTACCACAGCTCCTTCAGGCAGAGATAGTTCCTTTTCTTTACTGCATCAATACTTCCTGCAAATCTCTACCAGAGCATTCTGAATAGTACCATAAAGTACCTTAATTTACCTTGTTATTTCCCCTTTTAAGCTGTGAACTCCTTCAAAGGTAATAACTGGTTCTTATTAATTTTTAATAATAATAATGCTCTAATCAGCATACTCTGTTTGCTTAAGCCTTCCTTAATTTATTTATTTATGTTTTGTTGTTGTTGCTAGGTGACGCTGAGTTGATTTTGACTCATAGCAACCCCGTGTGACAGAGTAGAACTGCCCCATAGGGTTTCATAGGCTATAATCTTTATGGGAGCAGATTGCCAGGTCTTTCTCCCATGGAGCCGCTGGGTGGATTTGAACTACCAACCTTTTCATTAGCAGCCAGGCACTTAACCATTGTGCCACCAGGGCTCCTCTACTCATTTATACATTTATTTATTCATTGGAAAACAAGCCTTCTGAGCCATTCAACCAGCAGCAGGGGCCTGCCCACACCCCTTATTCTTCAAATAGCCAACAAGTAGGAACCTGGGAGTGAGTTTTCTCCTTAAGAATTGCCAATTCAGCAACTTCCAATGAATTTACCTAGAAATAACATGTGACACACCTGTCTACATAAATGACCTGGGGGTATTACCTTATACATGTTACTTGTAATTGAATCTAGGTCAACTTTGCCCCCTGTTCTTGCCTTGTCCCCTGCTCTCTTTCTACTGCTGCTTTTAGGGTTCTGTGGTAAACTCTCTCCTGACCCCAGCCCTGTGAATACTCTCCTGCTTCCAAAAAGCAATGTTATTACATTGTTTGGGTGTTGACTCTTGTCAAAGCCAGTGGAATATGGGATTCATTAGAAAGATAATAAAACTTTATGCCAAAGACTTAATGATTTAGCACAGATTATTTCATTTCCTCTTTTCTGACCACAGCCAACCTGAGGGCTGACAAAATGAGCCTTCTAACACATCCAAACCCGGCTGCCCTTTTGGGCCTGTCATTGGCTTTCTTGGTCTCTGTCATGTAGAGAGGACTCCTGCAAATAGTAAAAGGTTAGCTGGTTGGAGGGATTTCAATTCTATATAAACACCCCGTGGAATGCTCTGGAACAGGCCTTTCTCCAGCAGCCAATATTCCTCTTTCTGAGGACTGGTGTGTGATCGACTAATACCACTTGGCTTTCAGAAAAGTAGGTTTCAGCCTTTACACAGGGTGGCCTCAAAGGAGGAGGTGCCCTCAGAGTTCTTTTGAAAGGGACATTGTCAAAACTCTGTCTTCAATTATCATTGAGATAGTAAAAACAAACTGAATTGCCAAAACATTATCATTAAGTTAGTGAAAACAAACCAAAAGCCATTTTCAAAAGTGTCAAACTCCTTTGTCGTGAAAAGTCGCTTAATTTGACTCTTGAAGGAAAAAGGAAATTTAATTGATGAATATTTTCGCCTTTTAAATTCTATGAGATTGTACATCTGAGGTACTTTAATTCTTAGCTTCTTGCTTAATTTCTGTTTTTCAGATCCAATGAAATAGTTTTAGACATGAAAATTTAGTCTGCTTGGAATGCTCCCAGCCCTCCCACTTTGCCTGAATAACATCTACCACTTCTTCCCTTCTCAGCTTGGACACCACTCTTATGGAAAGTCTCTGATCTAACAAGATAGAGAAGTTCACCACTGTATGCTCAGTTCCCAGTGCAGTGCCTAACCCATGTAGGTACTCAAGAAATGTTTGTTGAATTAACAAACAAATGAATAAATGAATGGTAGTGGGGTATAGACCAAAAAAACAAAAAACAAAAAACAAAACTTCACCTGGAGATTAAGTTCTAGCTCTGTCATTTATCAAAGTCATTCCATTTTCTGAGTCTTGTGTGCTCATCTATAAAATGGAGACAACAGTATCTACATCATAGGGCTTTCTGAAGACTGAGTAAGGTTATGTGTGTGAAAGCATTTTGTAAACTGAAATGCACTATAAACTTTGAAGTTATAACTTGGATCCTTTTCCCTTTTCCCTACATATTTCCTGTGAAGGTTTACATGTATTGGAACATCTGGGCATGAGAGCCAAAATTATCTGGGAAGCAAGTTGATGGGAGCCTGCCAACCACGTGCTGTGCTAAGTGTAATTCCACAGTGGACTGCATATACTCCATGGCTGATATGCAGAGAATTCCCACTGGGCAATCGAGACAGCCCAGCCTAGAAATCAGGGCTACAAGGAAGCAGGCA
Organism: Dugong dugon; assembly: GCA_030035585.1. NCBI lineage: Eukaryota > Metazoa > Chordata > Mammalia > Sirenia > Dugongidae > Dugong > Dugong dugon. The sequence goes on from CM057472.1 coordinate 88,719,785, forward strand.
CTGGGGAAAGGAGGTGGTTTCCTGCCTCTTACCACCTGTGACTCTGTCCACAGTGAGGATCAGCTGTGTTTTAAGACCCGCGGTCAGTGGGAAAGCTCTGAAGTACTGTTCAAATGTTTTAATAGCTTTGCCAAATGACTAAATTGAGTACAAGGTTAAGTTTATTACCTTGCCTTCCCAGGGAGCAGTTTCTATCAAAGACGGGAACAGTCGTCAAGTGGTGCACAACCAGAAGGGTGAAAGAGATGCGTTCAGCAACTTTGCTCGCTGCCCTCTTCAATCAGTATAGCATTGAGAATGAGCTAGGAAAAAGGACCCACTGCGCAGGAAAGGAGAGGAAAAATGAGTTAAACAGGAAAAGCAGATTTGTACATTGTACCAAAGGGTTGTGGATATTTCTGTTAAGTTGTAGTTGATCACATTAAGATTATCAGTATTTTTTGAGGTAGAGACTGAATTGCAGAACACAGCTCAGCGTAAGGACAGCCAAAGAATGAAAGCTAAGCCAGGATCACTCCCTCAAATCTGCCATAAATTGCCTAAGTGACCTTTGACAACTTGTTTTACTTCCTGTGCCCAAGGATCTTTACACGGCATATGAAAGGTCATCATGATCCAAATCCAGTAGAATCAAACACTGAATCTTAAGAGAATAAGTTCTCCACATGTAGTTGATATGAATGTCTTTGTGATTATGTTGCAAAGATTAGAAATTTAGCTAGCTAACACAAAACATTATGTCCTATAAGAAAGCACAGGCGATTTCACAGGCAACTGAGACAAGAAAGAGAAAAGAAAGGCCACATTAGGACAAATACATAAACCGGTAAGTCTAGAAGTGAGGCCCCTTTTTGTTGCTCGAGGGCAGCATGGCCATCTGAGTTTTGGCTGCTCTCTGCCACCTTTCTCTCTTGATTGGCCTCCTTTGCCTTCATGGTCTAACATGGCTTCTTAGGCAATCCACCATCACTACTTTCTGGAGCCTAGGAACACTTGCTCAACTTGGACAAGGACTTCTCAAATGATCCAATCAGTTTTGGTCATTATATGCAAGGTTACATGATAAAACAGAGCAGCAGGGGCCCGTGGATAGGCAGAATTTTTAAAAAGGAAGACAGTGGCAGAGTGCAGCAGTCACTTAAATGGTTAAGTCTACCCGTTGAGGGCCTCTCGGGCTTATGAGTGGTGCTGAGGATGTGGAAAGAGGCATGGATTGAGGAGAAGTAAGAGGAAAATTGTCTTCTTTATTTAGGAACCATGCCAAGAAAGCAGAAAACCAGGGCAGACCAAGTGTGATACATCTACTCCCTCTTTGTGTGTTTTCCCTCAACTGGCTGCTAAAGGAAATATTGATTTGAGTCTGCTCTGAGTCACAAAGGGAAAGAAGACTCCTCAAGCAGGCCTCTAATTGTGGTTTGGAGAAAAGCCTTGTTAACAATCTGTGCCTAATTTCTCCCTTACCAGTTAGTTTGCTCAGCATATTAGCACAAACGGTTAACAGGTGAACACTAGCTGAAAGGTTGGCAGTTCAAACACACCTAGGGAATGCCAGGCAATGTTGCCTCCGAAAGGTCACAGCCTTGAAAACCCTATGGAGCTGTTCTACTCAGCAAACAGGGTCACCATGAGTTAGAATAGACTCGACAGCAAATAACAACAAACAGCAAACCAAAACATTAATATACTCCTATACTTGAAGTGCCCTTTAATTATCCTGCTCTTTGCCTCTGCTTGCCCTCTGCCAGGTTGAATGGCCCTATGTATTTCAGGGTTCATGGCAAGAGTACAAATGAAAGTCCCATACTGTGGCCCACCTACCTCCTCTTCCCACACTCAACTCCATCTTCACCATGAAGGGCCTTAGGCACATGGACACCCAAACTCACCTCAATCCATATTCCTCCTCTGAAACAATCGCCCCTTGACCACCGTTTGGGCCAAGAGTAAACACAGCAACAGCATAGCTCACCTTTGGGATGACAGATTATGGAAGAGGGCTAAACAAACCCTGAGAACTGGCTTCAGGATCTCAGGTATCCAGATGAGTGTAGAAGTGAGAGGAGGCCTGGGCTGGAGGTCACACCTCTTGGCTCTGCAGACTCCTCAATTCCGAGGGGAGAGGCTGACCTCTGAAGTGCTAAGCCTATGGCAAGGACCCTAGTTGCCAGAACCTAAGGGCAGTGCTGGTTGGGAGTATCAAGAGTAACCAAGGAAATCTAAGGAGATGGGGTCTTTGGCACTGGGACTGGAGCTGTGCTCCCAATTTTGAGACTGGGAAGGAAGTAGGTACTTGTGTGGGTTGTTAGCCATAGTCGACTGGTGAGTCTTTATTTCTCTTGCAGATATGATGTCAAAGAAGGGAAGGATCATTCAGACAGGTCATGACAGGTCCAAAAGAGAATTTCCTAGATGAAGCCTGATTAAAGCATAAGGTTCAGATTTGCAGCCATTATACTATTAAAAAAAAAAAAAAAAAAAAAACTCAAGATGAGCTATCTCTTCAGCATCAGAAACTCAACTTATTTGAAATGAAATTTCTCATACTTTTCCTAAGCCTTTTCTTCTTCCTGCTTCTCTTCACTATTCTATCCCTGCTGCAAGCACCATTGTTATCCCAATAACTTGGACTCCAAATCTCTTCCTTTGACTTCTCCCTTTCTCTCAGTCTCCCACACTGAATGCTGTTACCAAGTTCCCTAGATTGTTCCTAATAATTATGTCAAATGTCTCTCGTTCTTCCTATCCCTCCTGCCACGATGGAGTTCTGGCCCTTGGTACTTCCTGTCTAGACCATGACAATACATTCCAGTCACTTTTCCACTCGAATCCAAGCTAAACAATAACAATACCTCTATCTTAATCTTCCCCAAGTACAAATCTGTTCACATCACTCCGTTTCTTAAAAAGCTTCACTGGCTTCCCATTGATTCAAGAATGCATCCAAATCGCTTAATCAGGTATTCAAGTCCTCCACCACCAGCCACAAGCCAAGCTCTCTCTACAGCATTTGTTTATTTTTTTACTATTATAAAAATAGCCTTTGGTAATTGTAGAAAATTTGTGTATTTCGCAGCAACATTTAAAAATAATATAAATCTTAACCTTAATTTTACCATTCAAAGATATTCTGGTCTATCTACATATGTTTACAAAAACAGAAACATCCTGCTTTTTCCATTTAATTGTGTATTGATAGCATTTTTTCATACTTAAAATAACATTTAATTGCTCTATACTATGTGCTGCACTGACTCAAAAATATCGATGATTTGTTCTAATATAATCAATCCTTGTTTGTTGTAAAACATTATAAAATATAGACAAGCACAAATAAGTAAACAAGAAAACTTATTCCATGCTTATATTACATAGAACTAACCATTGTGGATATTTTAGTACATTGTATATGCTTTGTTATTAGGTACCATCAAGTCAATTTCAACTCATAATGACTCCGTGTGACTTCCTCACAGGGTTTTTTTTTGTCTGTAATCTTAACAAAAGCGGACTACCAGGCCTTTCTCCTGCAGAGCCACTGGGTGGGTTCAAACTGCCAACCTTTCTGTTAGCAGTTGAGTCCTTAACCATTGCACTGGGAGGGCTTCATTTAGTATAAATACCTGTTGCCGTCAGTTGACTCCAACTCATAGAAATCCTATAGGACAGAGTAGAACTGCCCCATAGGGTTTCCAAGGAGCAGCGGGTGGATTCAAACTGCTGACCTTTTGGTTAGCAGCCTGAGCTCTTAACCACTGTGCCACCAGGGCTCTTAGTATACATAGTTACTGCTTATTTTATTTAATTATTATATCACGACATTGATCCGGAATCATCTTAATTTACGCTTTCTGTTTTTGAAAAGTGATTTCTTGGTCCTTTGTCCCTTTGTCTTTGGTTATATGAAATATGTTTGTATCTCTCTTTTTCTCTAGTTATTTGAAAGATTTATACCATATTTTTAGGCTACCAATGATTAACTTTAATTTTAAAAATATATTACTATCTAGTTACTCCAATTATTGTTAGGATCAATAAAGAAAAGTATGTATTTATTCTCCTGGTATATTACAAGATATGATTTTTCTTTGTCTCTCTCATATCCTCATCAATGTCTCAGTTTTCATTGATATAATTTAAGTTTTAAGACCGAGTCCTAATTAAGTCATTACTGTTCCTATCAAGTACCTTGTATTTTAAAGAATTTGATATTCAAAACGCATTTAAAATGATTTTTGATACTCAAAATGTTTTATCACCCGTGAAATAATTATAGATATTCAAATATTATTATTACCTATGACTTTCTAGGAGCCCTGGTAGTGCAGTGGTGGAGAGCTATGGCTGCTAAACAAAAGCTTGTCAGTTCAAATCCACCAGCCGCTCCTTGGAAACCCTATGAGGCAGTTCTACCCTGTCCTATAGGGTCACTATGAATCGGAATCAACTGGTTTTTTTAATGACTTTCTTATTCTTGAGTTCATTATTTTGTTTTAATTCCGGATTGACTTCTATGCTTTTAGGTTTATTTCTTTATATTTGATTTTAAATATCTCAACAGGCCAACACTCTCCAGGAGTTGATATAATTCCATTAAATTTACCTGATAATTGGTGAGTCCTCTCAGTTAAAGATTTGGATATTTTTCAGTTCAGAACAATTTCTTCTTTTACTTCTCTGTTCTTTCTGTTCTTCCACTCTGCTCCTTACTCCTTGAATTTCTACTATGTATAGACTTTTTTCCCCAAATTTTCCTAAATTTTTTTTCCTAAAATTTTCTAGATCTTCTCTTTTATTCTGTCAAGATTTTTATCTTTTATCTTCTAGTTTCTTGGAGATATTTTCAAAGTTTCCAACATCATTACTCAGCTTCAGAGTAATCAATCAGCTTTTCACAGTCTCCTTTTAATTAAGCATTTTTTAAAATATACATAAAGTCTTTCTTGATTTCAGAATATGCCTTCTTTGCAATGCCTTGCTCAGTTTTCATAGCCATAGCAACTTCTTGAATCATGTTAGTAATACGAACGAGAAAATTTCTAAAATTTTCTTCTATCCAAGAGAGGGTGGTCTTATCCTTTTGAATTATGTATCATTTTTTATGAATTAGGAAATATGGTCCTATTTAAATATCCTCATAGATGAAGAAAGAAAGCCAATCATACTTGGATTTTGCTGGAACAGGAGAAGCCTAAGGAAGAAGTGTTTCTTCCATTTCTCTAGGATGAAAACTTGTTCTTCTGGTTTCTGCTTCTTGTAACTTTTCATCCAAGGCCTCTTATTCCTATGAATTAGAGTTCCATCAGTATCCTCTGCCAGGGACTCCTCCGGTTTTTACTTTCACAACCCTCTTGCTTTTTATAGGAGAAGTTTTAGGTCACTTTTCTATGCTTTATTTATCTGCCCCTTTTTGAACTCTGTTGTTGTTGTTCTATTCCAACTCATAGTGACCCTATAGGACAGTGTAGAACTGCCCCAAAGGGTTATAATCTTTATGGAAGCAGATTACCAGGGCTTTTTCTCCCATGGAGCTGCTGGTGAATTCAAACCACCAACCTTTCAATTAGCAACCAAGTGCTTAACCATTGTACCACCAGAGTCCCTTTTGAACTTTACCTAGCTGAATTTCTTGTAATTTGAAGGTGTACATCACACTTTGTAGTTTCCCCCATGTTTTTGCTTGACCGTGGTCATCTCTACCGGAATCTGGTGATGGGGCAGTTGGACACTTCTGTAAATGCCCCCATATTTTTCTAATTTTTTTTAATCTCTTCTCATTATATTTATCCATCAATGTTTCTATTGTATGTCTATGCTTTCTGGAAAATATGCATTTTCTCATGCTGTTCCCTTTTCCCAGAAGGTCTTTCCTAGCATCTCTTCTCAATCAACCCTTTACTACTGAAATAATCAAGACTCAAGAAATTTTCAACTAGAAATAGGAAAAAGGGGTTCATGAAGGAGGTAATATAGAACTCTCTCGTATGTGCGTCCCCATGCTCTCTGTTAATACACATTAGAGTCTACTATGAGTGATAGCCATATATGATGATACATTATCTGCCTAATTAGAGTATTCAATCTTTGAGAGCAGGAATAATGTTTTGTTCATAACCATATCCCCAGTAGTGCACGAGGCTTTCACATAACAGGAGCTCCAAAAAGAAGTATGTTAAATTTAAAGTTTGGCTGTCATTTATTATTCACTTCACATTAGTACACGTGTTATTTCTATTCCCCACATCAAAATTCAGTGTTAAGTATTATTACCCCTTTTTATAGAAGAATATCTGAGGCACAGACAAGATTAATAACTGTGAAATCATACAGTTATTGGCTTAAAGTAGATTCACACCCAGTCTGACTCCAGTGTCCGTGTGATTTTCTGCCACACCATTCTGATTCAATTAAATTTTAATTAAGTTGAGATGACTTCACCAGGAATAAAACTTGCAGAAGGAATATAATTGAGTTAGATATGAAACAGCATTCCTCCCTCATTGAGCCCATTGATGTCCCCTTAGATCAAAAATGGGAAATAGACCCCAAGATTTCTACTGAATTGCTGGCTGTAGTACTTCTAAAACACTTTCTCGACACCTCTCTTCCCTTCCCAAATAATGTGACAATTCTCCAATTAGGACTTACATGAAAAAAAACTAGCTATATCATACTTTGGAAATCTGAAGTTAGTTTTGACCAAGAATACAGTTTTTCCTTATATGATAACTACAGTGTCATCCTAGAATGCTAAACCTACTTTGTGATCCAAATCTGCTGGGGTAAGTGTATTCTTTGAGAAGCCTGCAGAAAAATAATATGCAGCAGCTGTTGTTCACTGACCAGAAAAGTGTAATTAAAAAGGGTAAGGGCAGAAAAAAAACTCTCTAAAGTGTAACTGGCAGCCCATGGGCCAAACCCAACCTGCTGTTGTATTTTGGTTGGATTGAACAGTGTTTTAAAGCTACCTGACTTTGTAGCCAACATTTAAAAGTTAGAATTTCATATAAAAATCCAGATTTCTGGCTTCTTTTTCAAAAATATAAATATCTGGTTACACCAGACTTGCATTCCTGCATGAAACCTATCTACCCAGGCAGAATAGCAGCAGTGATGATGGCTAGTGTCTCCAACTATGGGCCGGTGAGTTTAATATTACACATGTGGAGTAAATATCAAATATAGAAAGTTTGATCTGGAAGGAACCTTAGCAAAACTAACCTAGCCCCTTGATTTTGCATTAAAAAAAAAAACAAAAAAAAAACTGAACCAGGACGTTAATACTACCCAAGTTTACATAGCTGGCTAGTATCAGGGTTACAACAAAAGGCTAGATAATGAGACCACTCAGTCCATCGGTCTGCTTATTGACTAACTTCATAATGAAAAAAGGACCTCTTATTGAATTATACTATTGGCTATTTTAAAAAGTAGAGTATTGTAAAATACCTTGCCGATGGTTACCATATTGCCTTGACCTCTCCTCCTTTCTGTATTTGTATCAGCACATTACCTTATCATATAGCAAATAACCTTTGAGATAGGGGTGCTAATTTATTTGAGTGATCAAACATAACTTAGCTCTGAAATAGGGTATGGTACAAGGTACAGCTTGTATAGAAATAACAAAAGAGTTGGTTTTGTATTAATCTTACTATAAACACACATTAATAGTGTTCATCTGTTCAACAAATATTTAGTGAACACCTACCCTAATCAAGAAGCTGTTAGGCTTTAACTAGGGATGAAAAGAATGAATGAGAACAAGATAATTATGGCCCCTGTCTTCACAGTCATAGGTTAAAACTACTACTTGTAACAAAATCTCCAACAGTGAGTAATCTCAGTGGGTGCTTCTCCAGGTCTAAAAGTAGAGTTTCTTTATAGTTCATTGAGTGCACCAAAAAGAAGACATAATCCATGACATTTTTAAGGCAATGTTATTGGTGGAAAATTAGAATCATAGGCTTAAACAAAATTTTAAAAAATTACTAAATCAAATGATAGAACAAATTTTCTGGAATTAGCACAGGACCCAGCAACGTTTTATTGTTTTACATAAGGACACCTGGAGCTGACTTGACAGTAACTGACAACAACAATGACATTAACTTTTAACAATCCAACTTTCTAACCAATAATTATTCTTTGTTTGAAGCGGAATTTTAAGGCATAACTATGATGCAATAATATTTATATTTGAAGGAAAAGTTGCAGACCACGCATCAAGCCACAGAGAAATTGTCCTAGAAAATGCATGTTGAGTCAAAGACTTCGCTACTCATGGAAGCAGCAGTCAAGAAATCAAATGATACATTGCATTGGGCAAATGTGCTGCAAAAGACCTCTTTAAAGTGTTCAGAAGCAAAGATGTCACTTTGAGGACTAAGGTGCACCTGACCCAAGCCATGATATTTTCAGTCACCTCATAGGCATGCAAAAGGTGGACAATGAATAAGGAAGACCAAAGAAGAATTGATGCTTTTGAAGTATGATATTAGTGAAGAATATTCAGTATACTATGGACTGCCAGAAGAATGAACAAATCTGTCTTGAAAGAAGTACAGTTGGAATGTTCCTTGAATGTGAGGATGGTGAGACTTTGTCTCATCTACTTTGGACATGTTATCAGGAGGGACCAGTCCCTGGAGAAAGACATCATGCTTGGTAAGGTAGAGGGTCAGCAAAAAAGGAGGAAGGCCTTCAACGAGATGGATTGACACAGTGGCTGCAACAATGGGCTCACACATAGCAATGGTTGTGAGGATGGTGTAGGACTGGGCAATGTTTCGTTCTGTCGTATGTAGGGTTGCTATGAATCAGAACCAACTTGATGGCACCTAACAAAAACAACAGGAAGAAGAAGCTTTTTTTTCCCCTCTCATTTCCCAGGGAACTCTCCTTTCAATAACATCTAGTTCATCAAACATGCGTTGAGCACTAACTATGAATCAGGCACTACGTTTACTTAACTATGTTTATGGAAGGATAGAAAGATGACTAGAGCATATTTATATATTAAAAGTTGATTAAAGACAGGGTTAAGAGAGATAGAAAATAATTAATAATTAACTACAGATTGTTTCATTATTTTGTTCTCCCAAACTGGAAATAAATGCTATAGGAATCCAAAAACTGGAAAAATAAATTAATTAATTAATAAGTTGGAGGGGTCAAGGTAGGCTTCATGGAGGTGACAGGTATCAATGAACAGGTAGTAAATATAGAGGTCCAGAGGAAGGGTGTGGACATCTAGAGGCACTGCAAGATCAAAGTAACACAGGTGGTGGATAACTAGGATTCTTTTTATTACAGAAATAAAACTCTAATTGGACCCTCAAAGAGAATGAAAATGAATAGAATAAAAAATAATAGATTGTTTTACAAAAGGTGAAAAAGAGGTTAGCAACAAGAAGCTAAAGAAAAATGAAAAAGAAAAGGAGGAGAGGAATTTACTGGCTTATTTAAAACAAAGAAACAAAACAAACTCACCGCCATCGAGTTGATTGCTACTCATAGCAACCCCATAGGATATCCAAGGCTGTAATTCTCTACGGAGGCAGACTGCTACATCTTTCTCTTGCAGAGCCACTGGTGGTTTCAGATCGCTGACCTTCCAGTTAGCAGTCAATCGCTTTTACCACTGCACCACTAGGGCTTCTTATTGGCTTATTTAGCTGGGTTGTATTCAAGTATGGCTAGATATAGATATTGAAATTTTGTCACCAGAAACCCATCTGTCTTCAGCTCTCAACTCTGCTTTCCTTTGTGTTGTCTTTGGTCCCATTCCCTAATTCCAGCAAACGCTGAAATCTCTTCTTTCTTCTTCCCACCTGTCTTAGGCTGAGTTCTCTAGAGAAGTAAAACCAGTGGAAGCATAAACACACACACACACACACGCGCATATGTATAATACACACACACACACACACACACACACACACAAATATATATATATATATATATATGTGTGTGCAGAAAAAGATTTATCTCAAGAAAATGGCTCATATAGTTGTAGAAGCTGATGAGTCCCAAGTCTGTGGGTCAGGTGTCAGGATGGAGGCTTCTCCTGACTCATGTAGCTTCAGGGGCTGACTACCCAAGACCAGCAGGTCAGATGGCAGGCTGCTGGCTCACAGGCTGTGGAGGCTGACAAATCCCAAGATCATCAGATAAGCTGCTAGCTCAAGTCCTAAGAACCAGAGGTCAGATGATGATGAATCGGATGCAAGATCCAGAGTGAAAATCTTGCTGGAACATCCACTTGTATCCTGGAAGCAGGCCACATGCCCAAAGAAAGTCCCTTTCTACTGATTGGCTGCTCATAGAAGATCTCATCATGGAGTTGATTACATCATTACATAACTGCCAAAATATGTCATTACATAACTGCCAAACTACATCATAACTGCTAAACCACTGAGAATCATGGCCTAGCCAAGTTGACACAAACCTTTAACCACCCTACCATTTATACATTTATTACTTGATTCAGACATTTGGACAACGGATTATATTCAGCCAATACTTCATTAATCATATTTATGAATTTCAAAATCTCTTTTTATTAGCCTTGTGAAACCAAAAATCTTTGAGGAAGCACCAATGACTTTTGTATCATCTGTAGCATCTTGCATATTGCCTTGCACAAAGCAGGTGATCAATACATATTAGTTGCATCGAAATTATATTAAATAAACTTCTGAATGTAATAAGGGCTTTGCCTTCTGGACAAGTATTGTTGTTAGTTGCCCTCAAATCCAATACAGCTAATGGGGCAAAGGAGAGGAGTCAGTGACAGATGGAATAAAGGATACGAAGGTACAGTAATTATTTCCAATATTTTCAAGGTTTAGAAGCTAAAAGATAGGAATAATGTTGATATGTTATGGTAACAAAATAGCAAAGTTGGATAGGAGAATCAGTTTTTGAAAGAACATAAATTCTACTTTTGACACATTGAGCTTTAACAGGTGATAAAACATTCAAGTTGCTAGTTCATATTTCCAAATGCTTATGGGAAGTAGAAAGCAGATGAGCGTTTAGGCCTGAAAATATGGATTTGGATTCATCGTCAATAGAACAGAATTAATGATGAAAATCATTAGAAAGGATGATATTCCAAAGGAATGAGTGGCAACAAGTTCTACTATCAGCAAGCATTGGCTATACGTTCTGGAAAAAAATTAGTACAAGCACTGAAAAATTCTGGAAAAAATAAAACAAAGAGACTTTAGAATGCTTAGATGAGCAATAAAAAAAAAGTAATTATTCAGGTTAAAAAACATTCACTGGTGTAAACAAACCAAAAGCTTAAAAGAACCTGAGACTGAGTGGTAAGCAAGCTCTATAGTCATGGACTGCCCAGGGGCATCTTCTGAGAGCAGGATTCTAGACGCTCAGGTTTCAATTTGTCATGACCTGGGAAGGTAAGAAAGACCTCAGTCTGAGGCATAGCAGTAAGCATATTTGGGACTTCTACGGAAGATTGGGTTAGCTTGAAGGGATAGTCCCACAATAAAAATGTAAGCCAGAAAAAAATTTTATCCACTGGGAAAGGAAATGACAGAGGAACACGTCTGCCTTAAGCCTTAGTAGAAAGGAAAAACACAAGTTTTCCCTGGAAATTAATAATGACAAGCCTGTCCTCAGATGGATTGGGGACTTGAATGTTTACTATCTTTGCAGCCTGTAGACTGTAATCAAAATTAATTTTTAAGGACTAACAGGACACCTAGAAGAAGGAGACACAGATTCTATCTAGAGAAACATTCCCTTAACCTACGTCTCTTAGCATCCTCATACGTTATTATCAATCAAAAGGGAGAATATGATACAAAATTACCAAAAACACAAGGACACAAGGCACTAAGAACAAGAGTCAGCATAAAAGCAGCCCCAAAGATTTCAAATATTGGAATTATCAGATACAAATTATTTTAAAATATGCTTTAAAACATTTTGGTACATAGAGACAATTGAAAATGAAAAAATCAGAGATACTAAAAATTACCAGGTACATATGAAAATTTAAACAACTTTCATTCATGAATAATATAATTATTGAAATTTAACACTTAGTGGATTAAACTACAGATTAGTCACAGCTGAAGAGAGAATTGGAGAATTCATAAGAGATCTCTGAAAAAATTAAAAGCAATGCAGCACCAATGAAATGGGGAAAAAATGTAAAAGACTTGGAGAGTAGAATGAGAAGAGCACAGACATCTCTACTTTGAGTTAATAAAGGAAAAAGATTAAAAAATGGAGGAGAGTTGATATGCAAAGAGATAATGGCTTTGAATTTTTCAGACTCCATGAAAGACATTTGTCTTCAATTCAGGAAGCACAACAAACACCAATAAAAGTAAATGAAAAGAAGTCCATACTTCAGTACATGGGAGAGAAATTTCAAAACACTCATGACAAAATCTAAAAAGCAGCCAGAAAGAAAAAGAAAATTATGCACAAATGGGTAACAGGCTATCAGCAGATTCTCAACAATGATGTTGAGAACACCAGTAGAATAATATCTTCAAAAGATTCTGAGAAAATAATGGCCAATCTATAATTATATTCCTGCCTAATTTTTCATTCAAGAACAAGATTGAAATAAAGACTTTTGCAGATGAAAAAATAATAGAGAGAGAAAATGTTTACCACCAACAACACATCTTCACTAAGGGAAATTTTAAAGAATGTACTTCAGGAAGACAGAAACTCATCTCATGAGGTGGGTCTGATATGCAAGAAGGAAAGGTAAGCAAAGAAGTTAGTGTCTATGTAGGTAAATATAAATGAACAATGCTTGTATACAAAACAATTAGTAATTTGAAAAAGAACTAAAATATTGCTTCGAAATAATGCTAGAGAATTTGGGAGATATTTATTGAGAAAACTACTAAACTTCATTATAAAACATTAAAGAACACAAATAAATGGAAAGATTGGTAGATGCTATGCCATATAGATGTCAATTCTCACACAAAATAATCTATAAATTCAATACAATTTCAATTAAACTGCTAAAAGTGTTCTTTCTTATAACTTGACAAGTTGATTCTAAAATTTACATGAAAGAAAAAAGTGCAAAGAATAACCAAGATGCTCCTGAAGAGGAAAAATATGGATGGGGAAAGTAGGGGAAGGAATTTGCCATAACAAGGTCTATTATAAAACCATGGTATTAATTTTGAATCATATGAAACTGACATTTTTATAGGTCAAAAACTAATATGGCAACTTCTTACGATTCAGCCTAGTAATTAAGACAGTGTGGTATTGATATAAGGAAATACAAATAGATAAGGAAAATCTTGAATAGAGAGCGTAGGGACAGACTGTTGCATACATGGAAACTTGTTGTCAGAACAGCCATTATATATAAGTGAGAGGAAACGAATATTCAATAAAAGGTGCTGGGATAATTAATTATCCAATGGAAAAATAAAGTCAAATTAGATTTATCACCTCATGCCATATATTGAATTAGCTAAAGGTGAATAAAACACATAGTTATGAAAAGCAAATGTTAAAACTGCTAGAAAAAAAATACAGGAGAATGTCTTTACAAATATCTGTTTTCCTTCTTTTGTAGTAATAGAATTTTCAGATGGTAACCTGACAACCCAGAAAAAGGTCACATTCTCTAACCTTTTCAGGTATGATGGTCACCTTGCAAATTTTTGACCAACAGGATATAAGTGGAAGTGTCCATGAAACAGCTTTCAAGAACTTTCTTAAAAGGCAGCTCATAAACTCACACTTTGCCCTTTTCCCCCCATTTTTTCCTATACTTTTCTACCTGAGATATGGGTATATAAGGGGAATAATGCTTCATGAGGGTGGAGCAGAAAGCTGGAAGGAACCTAGGTCTTGGAGGACTTCATAGAACACAGCTGGCATACCTGCTCTGAATTACCAACCTCAAGGCTCTTACAAGAAAAAGAAATATAGTTCTGTCTGTTTAAGTCACTATTATTTTTGTTTCTGTTCCTCGGTCAAACCTAATGCTAACTAGTACAATCTACAATGGTATTTTCCCTCTCCTAGTTGGAAAATAGGAGAAAAAAATATCTGCCATGCATCATACTGTGGTAGTTTGCATGTTGCTGTGATACTGAAAGTTTTGCCACTGGTATTTCGAATACCAGCAGGGTCACCCTTGGTGTACAAGTTTCAGCTTACCTTCCAGACTTAGACAGGCTAGGAAGGACTTGGCAGTCTACCTCTGAAAAAAATTGGCCAGTGAAAACCTTATGAATAACAGTGGAACATTGTTTGATATAGTGCTGGAAGATTAGTCCCTCAGGTTGGAAGGCACTAAAAAGACAACTGGGGAACAGCTGCCTTCTCACAGTAGAGTCAACTTTAATGATGTACGGAGTAAAGCTTTCAGGACCTTCATTGCCTGATGTGGCACGATCCAAAATAAGAAGAGACAGCTGCAAACATCCATTAATAATCGGAACATGAAATGTACGACGTATGATCTAGGAAAATTGGAAATTGTCAGAAATGAAATGGACCACATAAACATTGATATCCTAGACATTAGTGAGCTGAAATGGACTGGTATTGGCCATTTTGAATCAGACAATCATATGGTGTACTACGCCAGAAATGACAAATTGAAGAGGAATGGCACCACGTTCATCATCAAAAAGAACATTTCAAGATCTAGTCTGAAGCACAATTCTGTCAGTGATACGATAATATCAATACTCCTACAAGAAAGACAGTTAATACGACTACTATTCAAATTTACACATCAACCACTAATGGCAAAGATGAGGAAATTAAAGATTTTTACCAATTTCTGCAGTCTGAAGTTGATCAAACATGCGATCCAGATGCATTGATAATAACTGGTAATTGGGATGTGAAAGTTAGAAACAAAGAAGAAGGTTTGTTGTTGTTGTTGTTAGGTGCTGTTGAGTCAACTCATAGCAACCCTATGTACAACAGAATGAAATGCTGCCTGGTCCTCCACCATCCTCGTGACCATTGTTTTGCTTGAGCCTAGTGTTACAGCCACTGTGTCAGTCCATCTCGTTGAGGGTCTTCCTCTTTTTCGCTGACCTTCGCATGATGTCCTTCTCCAGGGACAGGTCCCTCCTGATAACTTATCCATCCTCACTTCTAAGGAGCATTCCAGCTGTACTTCTTCCAAGACAGATTTGTTTGTTCTTCTGGTAGTCTATGGTATACTAAATATTCTTCACCAACACCATAATTCAAGCCAGATTCAGAA
The DNA here is from genome assembly GCA_030035585.1 of Dugong dugon. Taxonomy (NCBI): domain Eukaryota; kingdom Metazoa; phylum Chordata; class Mammalia; order Sirenia; family Dugongidae; genus Dugong; species Dugong dugon. The sequence goes on from CM057472.1 coordinate 88,735,035, forward strand.
GAAGATGTGGAACGAAAGATATCATTGCTGATGTCAGATGGATCTTGGCTGAAAGCAGAGACTACTAGAAAGATGTTTACTTGTGTTTTATTGACTATGAAAAGGCATTACTGTGTGGATCATAACAAATTATGGATAACATTGTGAAGAATGAGCATTCTAGAACACTTAATGGTACTCATATAGAACCTGTATATAAAACAAGAGGCAGTCATTTGAACGGAACAAGGGGATATTGCATGGTTTAAAGTCAAGAAAGGTGTGCACCAGTGTTGTATCCTTTCACCATACTTATTCAATCTGCATGCTGAGCAAATAATTCAAGAAGCTGGACTATATGAAGAAGAATGGGGCGTCAGGATTGGAGAAAGTCTCATTAACAGCCTTTTGATATGCAGATGACACAACCTTGCTTGCTGAAAGTGAAGAGGACTTGAAGCACTTACTGGTGAAGATCGAAGATCACAGCCCTCAGTATGGATTACACCTTAACATAAAGAAAACAAAAATCTTCACAACTGGACCAGTAAGCAACATCATGATAAATGGAAAAAAGATTGAAGTTGTCAAGGATTTCATTTTACTTGGATCCACAATCAACACTCATGAAAGCAGCAGTCAAGAAATCAAATGACACATTGCACTGGACAAATCTGCTGCAAAAGATCTCTTTGAAGTGTTAAAAACCAAAGATGTCACTTTGAGGATTAAGCCATGGTGTTTTCAATTGCCTCATATGCATGTGAAAGCTGGACAATGAATAAGGAAGACAGAAGAAGAATTGATGCATTTGAATTATGGTGTTGGCAAAGAACATTGCATATACCTTGGACTGCCAGAAGAATGAACAAATCTGTCTTGAAAGAAGTACAGCACAGCCAGAATGCCCATTAGAAGCAAGCTGGTGAGACTTTGTCTCACATACTTTGGACATGTTATCAAGTCCCTGGAGAAGGACATCATACTTGGTAGAGTAGAGGGTCAGTGAAAAAGAGGAAAACCCTCAACGAGATGGATTGACACAGTGGCTGTAACGATGGGCTCAAGCATAACAAGGATTGTGAGGGTGGCACAGGACCGGGCAGTGTTTCGCTTTGTTGTACATAGGGTCACTATGAGTCGGAACCTAACAACAACAACAAGGTCTCAACCAAAACCAAACCCGTTGCTGTCAAGTTGGTTCCAACTCATAGCGACCCTATACAGTAGGCTTAAAATATTCAGTAAAGCATGTTGTAAACAGATGTGCTGTCACCCAGGCTTTGTTGTTCCATTTATAGAGCACAGGCAGAGTATATTTAGCACAATTCTTTAGGGACCTAGGATTTTCAGCATGGTAACTGAGCATTGGCTTCAACTTAAACTCACATGCTGTATTATTAGCTTCCAGCAAGAAAGTCAGCCTGTCCTTTGAAGCTTTGAAACCAGGCATTGACTTCTCCTCTCTAGCTATGAAAGCCCTAGATGGCAACTTCCAATATAAGGCTGTTTCACCTACATTTAAAATCTGTTGTTTAGCGTTAGCCACCTTCATCAATCATTTTAGCTAGATCTTCTAGATAACTTGCTGCAGCTTCTACAACAGCACTTGCTGCTTCACCTTGCACTTTTATGTTATGGAGACAGCCTCTTTCCTTAAACCTCTGGAACCAATCTCTGATAGCTTCAAACTTTTCTTCTGTGGCTTCCTCACCTCTCTCAGCCTTCCAAGAACTGAAGAGAATTAAGGCCTTGCTCTGGATTAGGCTTTGGCTTAAGGGAATCTTGTGGCTGGTTTGATCTTCTATCCAGATCGCTAAAACTTTCTCCATGTCAGCAATAAGGCTGTTTCACTCTCTTATCATTCGTGTGTTTAGTGCAGTAGCACTTTTAATTTCCTCCAAGAACTTTTCCTTTGCATTCACAGCTTGGGTAATTATTTGGCACAGGAGGCCTAGCTTTCAACCCGTCTCGGCTTTTGACATGCTTCCTCACTAAGCTTAATCATTTCTAGCTTTTGATGTGCAACTCTTCCTTTCTCTTGAACACTTAGAGGACATTAGAGTTATTAATTGGCTTTATTTCAATATCATCCTGTCTGAGGGAATAAGGAGGCCCGAGGAGAGGGAGAGAGATGGGGGAATGGCTGGTTGGTGGAGCAGTCAGAACACACCAGCATTTATCGATTAAGTTTGCCATTTTACGTGGGCAAAGTTAGTGGCACCCCCAAAAAATTACAATAGTAACATAAAAGATCACTGATCTGCAATGAGTGATCTTTTATGTTACTATTGTAACTGGATATAATAATAACGAAAAGGTTTGAAATATTGTGAGAATTACCAAAATGTGATTCAGAGACACAAAGTGAGTACATGCCATTGGAAAAATTGCGCCAATAGACTTACTTGACGCACTCATGACTAATATCCTTTATTTTTTGTACCAATCTGTTATTTCACTAAAAGGTAACCGCAGGGGATAGTTTCGATTCAAGGTTTAAAGAGTATCTCAGGGCAATAGTCTCAGGGAGTCCTTCAGTCTCAAATGGTCCAGTAAGTGTAGACTTTTTAAGAATTTGAGTTCTGTTCTGCATTTTTGTCCCATTCTATCTGGATCCATCTATTGTGGCCTTGATCATACCTAGCGGTAGTGGTAATTCTTCTGGTCTCAGGTTAGATAGGCTGTAATTTGTGTAAGCTATTAGCCCTGTAGACCAGATTCTTCTCTTAGACTTTGGTTTCCTTCTTTCTCTTTTGCTCCTAACAAATAGAGACCAATAGTTGTCTCTTAGATGGCCACTTGCAAGTTTTTTTCTTTTTCTTCTAAATTTTATTTATTTTCTTGTTGTTTAGAATATATACAGCAAAACATACACCAATTCAACAGTTTCTACATGTACAATTTAGTGACACTGATTACATTCTTAAAGTTGTACAACCATTCTCACCCTCCTTTTCTGAGTTGTTCCTCCCTCATTAACATATAAACTCACTGTCCCCTGAGGTTTCTATCTAGTCTTCCAAGTTGCTGTCGTCAGTTTGATCCCATATAGATAGGTCCTAAAAGAGCATAGCTCATGACAGAACTTTTTTACTAGTTAAGCTAAACCATTGTTTGGTTTGAAGAAGACTTTAGGGGATATTTTTGGATTTAAGGTTTAAAGATTATCTCAGGGCAATTGTTTCAGTGGTTCATCCAGCAGCCATGGCTCCAAAATGTTTAGAGTCCATGAGAATTTGAAATTCTCTTCTGCATTTTACCCCTTTTGATCAACATTCTTCTGTAGAATCTTTGATCAAAATGTTCAGTAATAGTAGCCAAGAACCATCCATTCTTCTGGTCTCCTGGCAAAGAAGGCAGTTGTTCATGGAGACAATTAGCCACACATTTCATATCCTCCTCCTGTTCCTGACTCTCCTTCTTCCTCTGTTGCTCCAGGTGACTAGAGTCCAATTATTGTACCTTAGATGGCCTCTTGCAAGATTTTGAGACCCCAGGCACTATGCAAAGAACTAGGAGGTAGAACAGAAGCATGAAACACATCATTAGGCCACTTAACCTGGGTTGAACATCTACTTTTAATAAACTAAAGTGGAAGAGGTACCAGTGAAAAAGAGAAAAACCTTAAGAGTCAGAAGTGAGAAATGCTGTTAAAATGCGAAGAATGAGGACAGAAAAAGAATTACTCTCAGATTTCTCTAGATCAGAAGAAGGTCACTGGTGACTTTAGAGGGCTGTTTCTAAAGAGTGACTAAGAAGCCAGTGAAACATCTCAGCACTGAAGGGATTACTGCCACTTGCATGTTACTTGGAGTCCTTTCAGCACCATAAAAAACCACCATACAAGCACATTTGGTGTTTCTGGGCTACGGGTGTAACTAGGTGTACCTAAATCATCAAGAAACAGAAATAGCCCTTACCCAGGATAATTTCTTAATGCTGTCCACAATTGTGCCACACCCAGTAGAACATAGCTGGTCTACTCTTACCTGGTCACTAGGATGACAACTGCCAATTCCATTGGGGTTCAACTTATCCCTCTCCCTAACTATATAAGAGGATTCTTTTTATTTCTGGCTTTAGATGATAACAATTTTATACCGTGAAATAAACTGCACATATTACTATTAGAAATCTATTTATATATGTGTATATAAGCCATTTATCTATATATAGAAAATGACAAACCACCTAAACGTATATGTATATTGTGAGCCTGGTGTCACAGAGTTCTCTGCATAGAAGCCCAGAGCACCAGAACAAGGGAAGATAAAGAGGATCTACGCCGGAACTTTGACCTTCACAGAATACAAGTAGGCATTCTTTGATGTACCTAAGACAGGTCCTTTTGAAAAAGTGTGCGTAAACTAAAAACATATGTCAAAAGAGATTTTTTCCATAAGAAATAGTGGTAGAGGATGAATTTAGGGAATTTCAGTCATTATAACACATAATAAAATAGCCTATATTTATATGTCTTTAAAGTATAATAGGGAGCACATTTAAATGGGTAAATTACATAGTCGAGTTGATAAAAATAAATAATTAGTGTTGGACTTGCCGGAGGGAGAAGAGAGCAGCTATTACAAAAGCAGAAAAGGTTTCTCTCCGTGTTGGAAATGGGGGATTAGCTTCCCCTAGTACCATTAGAAGGAACCCTGGTGGCGCAATGGTTAAGTGCTTGGCTGCTAACTGGAAGGTTGGCAGTTTGACTCAACCAGCCCCTCCATGGAAGAAGAGAGCTGCCGATCTGCTCCTGTAAAGATTTCAGCCTAGGAAACCCTATAGGGCAGTTCTACTCTGTCCTATAGGGTCACTATGAGTCAGAATCGACCTGATGGCACACGACAGCAACTACAGTACCAATAGAGGATGAGAATGCCTAAAACTTTCTTTAGGATTTTCTTCACTTTAAGGAAACTTTAAAATGCCAAATATTTAGAATGAGCTCATTTTCCTGATACAATGGTAGAGCACTTGAATCTCAAGCAGTTAAGATAGCAAAGGTAGCATGTAAGGTATAGCTGAACAGAAACACAAGAGGCAATGAAAACCTGGAGGGTGGAGCAGGAACACCTGATGAATAACTGTCCTAGCACTAAGTGAGGATGCCATCTCCTATGGGCATGGCTGTGAGGACACTTGAGCCTGTGGACTGCACATGTGTTAAAAAATTGCTTCGTGGGTTGTCTAAAATGTCAAGAACTTTGCCTGAATTACAAAGACCATATCAACTATACAGTCTACTCCACCCAGTCCCACTTCCTTCTCCCTCTTTCAGGCTAAAGTTCTCATCTTCTTTGGAGGGAAAATATCCCTTACATTCTCCCATTCCAATCTCCATGGTTCAAAGACATCAAAATGGCCAGAAGTAGTAAAGAGGTACCTGGAATCTCTGCCACTGTTCTGGAAGACCTAGGCCGCTGCAGAAACAGAAGTGTTTCCTGGAATATTTAAGCTACAAGGGACAAATGTCACCACGAGCTCCATGTGGAGTCAAACTGCAGCAGCAATTTGGCCAGCTTTGGCTCCTGCTGGTGGATACCTTCAACTCACAATGGCTAGATGTACAGGGTCACCCAAGTTATCTCATTAACCTTATTTTCCTGATCAAAAGTTCTCAACATTTTGCACTACTTTATAAAAAAACAGTTGCCGTTGAGTCACTTCTGACTCACGGCAACCCCATGAGTGTCAGAGTAGAACTGTGCTCCATGGAGTTTTCAATGGTTGATTTTTTTAGAAGTAGATATCCAGGCCTTTCTTCTGAGACACCTCTGGGCTGACTGAACTCCAGCCTTTTGGTTAGCAGCTTAATGTGCTAACCATTTACACCACCTAGGGACTCAGACACTAGTTTATGGTGGGATGTTATACTATGCCTCTTATTCTAGCTTATCTTCTTTATGACTTTGCACAAATCTAGGCAACAACAGTTGACTAAGATGAATAATATCGAATACTTTATCCATGTAAAAATTGGAAAAGAATTCTAAATTTCTTTTTTTTAATTTCCCAATACAGTGCATTATGCTAAAGATTTATTTATTTATACAAATCAAAACTACAATGAGATACCATCTCACCCCAACAAGGCTAGCATTAATACAGAAAACACAAAATAATAAATGTTGGAGAGGTTGTGGAGGGCCTGGAACACTTATACACTGTTGGTGGGAATGTAAAATGGTACAATCACTTTGGAAATCCATTTGGCACTTCCTTAAAAAGCTAGAAATAGAAGTACCATACGATCCAGCAATCCCACTCCTTGGAATATATCCTAGAGAAATAAGAGCCATCATACGAATAGGTATATGCTCACCCATGTTCATTGCAGCACTGTTCAGGATAGCAAAAAGATGGAAACAACCTAGGTGTCCATCAACAGGTGAATGGATAAACAGATTATGGTATATTCACACAATGGAATACTACACAACAATAAAGAACAACAATGAATCCATGAAACATAACACGGAGGAATCTGGAAGGCATTATGCTGAGTGAATTTAGTCAGAAGCAAAAGGACAAATATCATATAAACTACTATTATAAGAACTCAAGAAAAGGTTTAAACACAGAAGAAAACATTGTTTGATGGTTAGGAGGGTGGGAGAGAGGGAGAGGGGTATTCACTAGCTATATAGTAGATAAGAATTATCTTAGGCAAAGGGAAGGACAACACACACTACAGAGGAGGTCAGCACAACTGGACTAAACCAAAGCTAAAAAGTTTCCTGAATACAACCAAACACTTTGAGGGACAGAGTAGCAGGGGCAGGGGTCTGGGGACCAAGCTTTCGGGGGACATCTAGGTCAACTGGCATAACAAAGTTTATTAAGAAAATGTTCGGCATCCCACTTTGCTCAGTGGTGTCTGGGGTCTTAAAAGCCAGTGAGTGGCCATGTGCTGTTGTTATTAGGTGCTGTCAATTTGGTTCTCACTCATAGCGACCCTACGCACCACAGAATGAAACACTGCCCGGTCCTGGCCACGCTCACAATCCTTGTTATGCTTGACCCCATTGTTGCAGCCACTGTGTCAATCCATCTGGTTGAGGGTCTTCTTTTTCACCGACCCTGTACTTTACCAAGCATGATGTCTTTTTCCAGGGACTGATCCCTACTGACAACACGCCCAAAGTATGTAAGACCTAGTCGCACCATCCTTCCTTCTAAGGAGCATTCTGGTTGTACTTCTTCCAAGACAGATTTGTTCATTCTTTTGGTAGTTCATGGTATATTCAATATTCTTCGCCAATGCCACAATTCAAAGGCGTCAATTCTTCTTCGATCTTCCTTATTCATTGACCAGCTTTAGCATGTATATGATGCGATTGAAAATACCATGGCTTGGATCAGGTACACCTTAGTCTTGAAGGTGACATCTTTGCTTTTCAACACTTTAAAAAGGTCCTTTGCAGCAGATTTGCCCAATGCAACGTGTCTTCTCATTTCCTGACTGCTGCTTCCATGGGTGTTGATTTGTGGATCCAAGTAAAATGAAATCCTTGACAACTTCAATCTTTTCTCCATTTATCGTGATGTTGCTTATGGGTCCAGTTGTGAAGATTTTTGTTTTCTTTATGTTAAGGTGTAATCCATACTGAGGGCTGTGATCTTTGATCTTCACCAGTAAGTGCTTCAAGTCCTCTTCACTTTCAGCAAGCAAGGTTGTGTCATCTGCATAATACAGGTTGTTAATGAGTCTTCCTCCAATCCCCATGCCCCTTTCTTCTTCATATAGTCCAGCTTCTCAGATTATTTGCTCAGCATACAGATTGAATAGGTATGGTGAAAGGATGCAACCCTGACGCACACCTTTCCTGACTTTAAACCACGCAGTATCCCCTTTTTCTGTCTGAACAACTGCCTCTTCATATCTGTACAGGTTCCTCATGAGCACAATTAAGTATTCTGGGATTTCCATTCTTTGCAATGTTATCCATAATTTGTTATTTTCCACACAATCAAATGCCTTTGCATAGTCAATAAAACACAGATAAACATCTTTCTGGTATTTTCTGCTTTCAGCTAGGATCCATCTGACATTAGCAATGATATCTCTGGTTCCACTTCCTCTTCTGAATCTGGCCTTAATTTCTGGAAGCTCCCTGTTGACATACTACTGCAGCCGCTTTTGAATGATCTTTAGCAAAATTTTACTTGCGTGTGATATTAATGATATTGTTCGATAATTTTCACATTCAGTTGGATCACCTTTCTTGAGAATAGGCATAAATATGGATCTCTTACTGTCGCTTGGCCAGGTAGCTGTCTTCCAAATGTCTTGGCATACACGAGTGAGCATTTCCAGCACTGCATCCGTTTGTTGAAACATCTCAATTGATATTCCGTCAATTCCTGGAGCCCTGTTTTTGGCCAATGCCTTCAGTGCAGCTTGGACTTCTTCCTTCAGTACCATCAGTTCCTGATCATATGCTACCTCTTGAAATGGTTGAACGTCTACCAATTCTTTTTGGTATAATGACTGTGTTATTCCTTCCATCGTCTTTTGATGCTTCCTGCATTGTTTAATATTTTCCCCATAGAATCCTTCACTACTGCATCTTGAGGCTTGAATTTTTTCTTCAGTTCTTTCAGCTTGAGGAATGCTGAGCATGTTCTTTGCCTTTGGTTTTCTATCTCCAGCTCTTTGCACATGTCATTATAATACTTTACTTTGTCTTCTCGAGCTGCCCTTCGAAATCTTCTATTCAGTTCTTTTACTTCATAATTTCTTCCTTTTGCTTTAGATACTCGAGGTCCAAGAGCAAGTTTCAGAATCTCTTCTGACATCCATGTTGGTCTTTTCTTTCTTTCCTGTCTTTTTAATGACCTCTTGCTTTCTTCATGTATGATGTCCTTCCACAACTCCCCTGGTCTTCTGTCATTAGTGTTCATTGCATTAAATCTATTCTTGAGATGGTCTCTAAATTCAGGTGGGATATACTCAAGGTTGTACTTTGGCTCTCATGGACTTGTTCTAATTTTTTCAGTTTCAACTTGAACTTGCATATGAGCAATTTATGGTCTGTTCCCCAGTCAACCCCTGGCCTTGTTCTGACTGATGATTTCGAGCTTTTCCATGGTCTCTTTCCACAGATGTAGTCGATTTGGTTCCTGTATATTCCATCTGGTGTGGTCCATGTGTATAGTCACCGTTTATGTTGGTGAAAAAAGGTATTTGCAATGAAGGAGTCATTGGTCTTGCAAAATTCTATCATGCGATCTCTGGTATCATGCGATCTCCGATCCTTCTTTGTTTCTAACTTTCACATTCCAATCACCAGTAATTATCAATGCATCCTGATCACATGTTTGATCAATTTCAGACTGAAGAAGTTGGTAAAAAGCTTCAATTTCTTCATCTTTGGCCTTAGTGGTTGGTGGGTAAATTTGAATAACAGTCGTATCAACTGGTCTTCCTGGTAGGTATATGGATATTATCCTATCACTGACAGCGTTGTACTTCAGGATAGATCCTGAAATGTTCTTTTTTACAATGAATGTAATACCATTCCTCTTCAAGTTGTCATTCCCAGTATAGTAGACCATATGGTTATCTGATTCAAAATGGCCAATACCAGTCCATTTCAGCTCACTAATGCCTAGGATATTCATGTTTATGTGGTCCATTTCATTTCTGATGATTTCCAGTTTTCCTAGATTCATACTTCGTACATTCCATGTTCTGATTATTAATGAATGTTTGCAGCTGTTTCTTCTCATTTTCAGTTGTGCCACATCAGCAAATGAAGGCACTGAAAGTGTGACTCCATCCACGTCATTAAGGTCAACTCTACTTTAAGAAGGCAGCTCTTCCCTAGTTGTCTTTTGAGCACTATATCAGACAATGTTCCATTGCTATTCATAAGGTTTTTTTCACTGGCTAATTCTTTTCAGAAGTAGACTGCCAGGTCCTTCTTCCTAGTCTGTCTTAGTCTGGAAGTTCAGCTGAAACCTGTCCACCTTGGGTGACCCTGCTGGTATCTGAGTACTGGTGGCATAGCTTCCAGCATCACAACAACACACAAGACCCACAGTACAACAAACTGACCGATACGTGGTGGAGTGGCCATCTGCATCAATTGGTCCCAACCCTGCTGGAGCAAAGGAGAATGAAGAACACCAAAGACACAAAGAAAGCATTAGCCCAAGAGACAGACAAGGTCACATAAACCAGAGACTTCATCAGCCTGAGACCAGAAGAACTAGATGATGCCTGGCTACCACCCATGACTGCTCTGACAGAGGACACAAAAGAAAGCCCCTGATGGAGCAGGACAAAAGTGGGGTGCAGAACTCAAATACCAGTAAAAAGCCCAGACTTAATGGTTTGATTGAGATTGGAGGGACCCCAGAAGACATGGCCCCCATACTCTCTGTTAGCCCAAAACTAAAACCATTCTTGAGGCCAACTCTTCAGACAAAGATTAGACTGGACTGTGGGACATAAAATGATACTCGGAAGAGTGTGCCTCTTAGCTGAAGTAGATACATGAGACTAAATGGGCAGCTCCTATCCAGAGGCAAGATGATAAGGCAGAGAGGGTCAGGAGCTGATTGAATGGACACAGGAAATCCAGGGAGGAAAGGAGGAGTGTGCTGTCACAGTATAGGAACAGCAACTAGGGTCACATAACAATGTATGTATAAATTTTTGTATGAGAGATTAACTTCAATTATAAACTTTCACTTAAAGCACAACAACAACAAAAAGATTTATTTTTAGTGTGCTAAGTATATATATAAAATTTGCCATTTCAACATTTTTTACCTATACAGTTCGGTGACATTAATTAAATTCATCATGTTATTATATACTTTATTGGAATATCTTAAGGGCTGAATGCTGGCTAGAAGACTCTCCCTCATTTCTTAAATGCGCTTTTGTATGTGTTTCTTCTCAATTTCTTCTAAAGGTCCTTCTAGCTGGAGGTAAATGTCAAAACTTGAAGGATTTAAGGCTCAGTACATAATATCAAGATATCTGGTGGATACCTTTATGTTTAGATTTTTCATCTGCTAACTGGATTGTAAGTTCTTATAGTTTGGGAAATCATATATTATCCATTATATGTACATTCTTTGAATGTAGTGCTTTATAGCTAATAGGGGCTTATAACATTTGTTGGTAGTTGTATTTTAGTTATTTAAGCATTTGCCCACCCAAGAGGGGGAGGAATACAAAGATAAATAAAACATAACTCCCATCCTCAGTTCCCTCAACTTTCACTGAATTGAATTGTCCCGAGGATTATTGACATATTTTAATGTTTTTGGTTTTTGACTGATTTGGCCTCTTTAGTCACAACTAATGGACACTTAGTAAATACATATTATTAAATGGAAGATGGCCCATCTTTTCCTCTATCTAAATTTTGCCCATAATTCTAGGTCAACTTAAGACCTGTCAAACTCCACAAAGTCTCCTCTGAGAGGTCTATCCATAGGACCCTTCCTTCCTCTGAACTTGTTCTATTGATTGTTCATCATATCCAATTACTTGTCAAGATACCTCTGTATTCTCGTTTAAACCTTATTATTAGCGATGTTAAAAACAAAGGCCACTAAGTTAACTTCTGGTATCTTTGTATATCCTCAGCACTTCTTGTTCTCCTTATTCTGGTAATAGACACTACATCCATGGTAACAGGATGGACACATAACACAAGCTGGTTCAATCAGAGTTGTTCCCTACCGATATGGTCAAACTCCATCTGGAGAAAAAGGACCTGCTTTGCTTTCAGTCATAAACTGTAAGTATGTAAGGCAGGTGCTTTTCCCAGTCAGATCACCCAATATAAGGAGAAATTAGTCTGAGAGTAAAAACTGTTGCCAAAAAAAGGGCAGAGACAAAAGATCTAGCAAGCACTAAAGGTATGTAATTCCCTGGATCCAGTTGCCGTTGAGAAAAGTTCCACATCTCTCATGTCCAGGGTTCAGTCATGTGAGCAAATAAATTCCACTTTTTTTAGACTAACTGAGTTTCAAGAGCAAGTTTCAGAGTCTCTTCTGATATCCATTTTGGTCTTTTTTTTCTCCTGTCTTTGTAATGACCTTTTGCTTTCTACATGTATGATGTCCTTGATGTCATCCCACAACTCATCTGGTCTTCGGTCATTTAGTGTTCAGTGTGTCAAATCTACAATTGAGATGGTCTCTAAATTCAAGTTGGATATACTCAAGGTCATATTTTGGCTCTCGTGGACATGTTTTAATTTTCTTCAACTTCAACATGTATATGAACAATTGATGGTCTCTTCTACAATTGGCCCCTGGTCTTGTTCTGACTGATGATAATGAGCTTTTCCACCGTCTCTTTCCACAGATGTAGTCAATTTGATTCCTGTGTATTCCTTCCAGTGAGATCCATGTGTGCAGTCACCATTTATGTTGTTTAAAAAGAGTATTTGCAATGAATAAGTAATTGGTCTTGCAAAATTCTATCATGCGATCTACTACGTCATTTCAATCACCAAGGCCATATTTTCCGCTACTGATCCTTCTTCTTTGTTTCCAGCTTTCACATTACAATCACCAGTAATTACCAATGCATCTTGATTGCATGTGTGATCAATTTCAGACTGCAGAGGTTGGTAAAAATCTTTAATTTCTTCATCTTTGGCATCAGTGAATGGTGCATAATTTGAGTAATAATCATATTAACTGGTCTTCCTTATAGGCATATGGATATTACTCTATCACTGACAGTATTATACTTAAGGATAGATCTTGAAATGTTCTTTTGGATGATGAATGTGATGCCATTCCTATTCATTTTGTCATTCCCAGCAGAGTACACCATATGATTTCAAAGGACAGCTTGAGAATACAAAGTATTATAAGATATGTGCAAAGACCTGGAGTTAGAAATGCAAAAGGGAAGAACACACTCAGCATTTCTCAAGCTGATAGAACTGAAGAAAAAATTCAAGTCTCGAGTTGCAATTTTGAAAGATTCTATGGGCAAAATACTGAATGATGTAGGAAGCACCAAAAGCAGATGGAAGGAACTGGTCGATTTTCATCCATCTCAGGAGGTAGCAGATGATCTAGAACTGATGGTACTGAAGAAGAAGTCCAAGCTGCACCGAAGGAAATGGAGAAAAACAAGACTCCAGAAATTTACAGAATACCAATTGAGATGCTTCAACAAAGGGATGCAACACTGGACTTGCTCACTCGTCTATGCCAAGAAATTTGGAAGACAGCTACCTGGTCAACTGACTGGAAGAGATTCATATTCGCACTCATTCCAAAGAAAGGTGATCCAACTGAACGCAGAAACTATCGAACAATATCATTAATAACACACAAAAGAAAAATTTTGCTGAAGATAATTCAAAAACGGTTGCAGCAGTACATCAACAGGGAACTGCCAGAAATTCAGGCTTGATTCAGAAGAGGACATGGAACAAAGGATATCATTGCTGATGTCAGATAGATCTTGGCTGAAAGCAGAGAATACAAGAAAGATATTTACCTGTGTTATACTGACTATGCAAAGGCATTCACTAACTGTGTGGTTCATAGCAAATTAAGGATAACATTTACAAAGAGTGAGTATTCCAGAACACATAATTGTGCTTATGCAGAACCTGTACACAGACCAAGAGTTGGACAGAATAAGGGGACATTGAGTGGTTTAAAATCAGGAAATGTGTGTGTCAGGGTTGTATCCCTTCACCATACTTATTCAATCTGTATGCTCAGCAAATAATCCAAGAAGCTGAAGCAAATAATCCAAGTATCAGGATTAGAAGAAGATTAATTAATCTGTGATACACAGATGACACAACCTTGCCTGCTGAAAGAGAAGAGAACTTGAAGCACTTACTGGTGAAGATCAAAGACTACAGCCTTCAGTATGGATCACACCTCAACATAAAGAAAACAAAAATCCTTACAACTGGACCAGTAAGCAAAATCATGAAAAATGGAGAAAAGATTTCATTTTACTTTGAACCATAATCAATCAATGCACAAGAAAGCAGCAGTCAAGAAATTAAATGATGCATTGCATTGGACAAATCTGCTGCAAAAGACCTCTTTAAAGTGTTAAAAACCAAAGATGTCACTTTGAGGACCAAGGTGCAGCTGACCCAAGCCATGGTGGTTTCAATCACCTCACATACATGCAAAAACTGGACAATGAATAAGGAAGACTGAAGAGGAATTGATGCCTTTGAATTACAGTGTTGGCAAAGAATACTGAATACACCATGGACTGGAGAAGAGTGAAAAAATCTGTCTTGGAAGAAGTGCAGCCAAAATGCTCCTTAGAGGTGAGGACGGTAAGATTTTGTTTCATATACTTTGGACACGTTATCAGACGCGACCAGTCCCTGAAGAAGGACATCATGCTTGGTAAAGTAGGGGGTCACTGAAAAAGAGGAAGACCCTCAATAAAGTGGATTGACAGTGACTGCATCAATGGGCTCAAACATAGCAACAATTTTGAGGATGGTGCAGGACCAGACAGTGTTTCCTTCTGTTGTTCGTAGGGTTGCTATCAGTCAGAACCGACTGGACGGCACCTAACAACAACAACAATTTGAGTTTGTCACTTGGATAGTCTTGACTAACCCACAACAGGCTCTTTGTGAGAGTCATGTTTTTATGAATTTAGTCATACTGCTTTTGTACTTCCTATCACATTTAGCACAGGGTCCTGCAAGTAACAGAAACTCAACAAACATTCATCAAAGTAATGATTCTTTAAATTTTCATGAGTATGCTGGAATATTATGTAAGATACTTCAAAATATTAATGAAATTATGTGTAGGAAATAATATAGACCAATAAACAACATCATGAAAATTGTGAAGAAATTAAAGTTGTCAAGGATTTCATTCTACTTGGGTCAACAATCAATGCCCATGGAAGCAGCAGTCAAGAAATCATGACATACAGCATTGGGAAAATCTGTGGCAAAAAAAAAAAAAAAGCAAAGATGTCACTTTCATGACTAAGATGAGCCTGACCAAGTCATGGTCTATTTAATCGCTTCATATGCATGTGAAAATTGGACAATGAAAAAAGAAGACAAAAGAAGAATTGATGCATTTGAATTGTAGTGTTGGTGAAGAATATGGTCTATACCACGAACTACCAGAAGAACAAACATAGCAGTCTTAGAATAAATACAACACAAATGCTCCTTAGAAATAAAGATGTCAAGACTTTGTCTTGCTTACTTTGGACGTGTCATCAGGAGGCTCCAATTGCTAGAAAAGGACATCATGTTTGGTAAAGTAGAGGTCAGTGAAAACAAGGGAAACCCTCAATGAGATGGACTGACACAATAGCCACAGCAATGGGCTCAAACATATCAAAGATTATGGAGATGGCACAAACCCGGGCAACATTTAATTCTGTTGTACATAAGTTCATCATAAGTTGGAGCCCACCTAATGGCAACTAGCAACAAACAACAGGGAATAATGAGCAAGTTCAGTGTCTCCAGACCTACTAATACTTTGGTTATGTTGCCAGTTTCCAGGACCAAAATGCATATATTTAATCATGTTGCACATATATTTTTCATTAATGAGCCACTGCCTCCCTAAAACGTTTGTATCCTTTGCACCTTTCATAATGGAAAGAGCTTGATATAAATATGTTCAAATGTTGATATTTTTCACCCTCCATATTAACACACTACTTGTCATATAACGAGTTATACACAACACATATAGTGCTATCTATTGCTTTAAGCAATTTCTGGAAAGTTTATTTATTGCACTTAGAAACCCTCAGAGATAAATATAACAAAGTAAAAGTTTGCTCCACAGTCTCTCAAATAGGCCCTTTTCCATGAATTCTGTTTGTGCCTTGTTCATGAATATGGAACGTAACTGAAGACTTTCTTTTAACTTTCTTGTCTTGATTTCCTTGAAGACTCTGGCATGCAGTATGAGATTAAAATAACCTGGCATCACTGGCTATTTTGCCCACGAATATCAAGGAGTAAATATTAGAATGATGGATTCTCTTTCCCTTGTCAACCATGAATGTGTTCCAGCCTGGGGGAAGGTCTAGAGAGCAATTTAAAAATAAACAGACCCAAAGAGTAACTTTATTCTTTTATTCAAAGTTTATTAAAATACAAGAACAAATTGTAAAAGCACACATACCACACAGCACCAATATAATAATACTCTTTCTATTCATAATCTCCAAAGCATTTCTGTTTCTGCAACTGAGAAGCAGAAATAAACACACACGCATCCTCACCACATTTACCCAGTACTCATAGCATCACATCCCGAAGATTCTCCTTGCTAGGGAGACAAAGATGGGGAGAGGCGAACCAATGTGACTACATCCAACCACTAACTGAGTCAGTGCCTCTTTCATCAGCAGTTATCATTTGCACACTAGTAGCCTCTGCACATCCCAGTCTCCCCTTCGGGGGCCCGATTACTTGGGCTATCGGTAGAGTCCAGTGATAATGTGATGCAAAACTAAACAAAACTGGCCAACATTCCCTACCTAATATCTTTTATTTGCTTTGGTTATAAAGTACTGGATACTTATGTCTCCACATTTCCCAGTCTTAATACACATAAAAACCACACCAACCAGTGACATGGTCTGGAGAAGTCTTGAGAGAATTTTATTTACCCACCCCCCTCTTCTGTGGGATTCTTTAATGTATACGTTTACCTGTTTGTCCTAATTCTTTTTGGTGGGGGGAGTGGTAAAGGGGGTCGAGCCAAAATAGTGACTTCATTAAACATCTGCTAGGTCTTCGAAGTCTCCACAGTAAATATTAAATAAACTCTCTGGAGCTCTCATGCTGCTGCCCCAAATGGGCAACAAACCCCGACTTGCACGAGCTGTCTTGTTTGGATATCTGTACATGTTTGCTTTCTATTCGTTCAGACTCACCTTGGAACAGTACTGGGTCTGTTAAGTCTGAAACTTTGCTTCTAGCACCATCCAGAACCCAGGTCATTAGGAAACGGCCCAATGCTTTGCTCATCCTAAACTCACTCAGTAACATTCAGCAGCCTTCCTCCAATGGTGAGAAGAAGTATCTTTTCTAATCTTCCCAAATCAGTAGACCCTCAGGGCCCTCAGGGCTTAGTTCTTCCCAGTTAGGAACTTCCTAACTCTCCCAGCCTCTGATCTCATCTTTCATAAAGACGGCTTCAGGGTACCATCAAGAAAGTGTTGATCATCCGGTGGAGACTGGTACTTATGCCCCATTCTGGATGTATATATGAAGACTGGGTTTGGTTTCTATTTCTAAGGTAAAAAGGGAAGTAAGTGGGCAGGGAGTTGGTATACAACTAAAAACACTTTAATTCTGATTTTTGGCAATTATCTTTTTTTTTTTTTTAATGCTCCAAGAATTAAAAGTCAATCGCCACTGCTGAGAGACACGAGAACACAAGGCATGTTCTGAGAAGCTCCAAATGCTGGTAAAAGGTTTTCATTAATTCAGTGGGGCAGAAGTCACTGTCTACTTTTCCCCCTTTGAAATGGCCCCGTGATTCTAATTGAGCTTTTTTTCAAACCTCATAGATAAGACTGTGTAAGTGTCCAGGTTCCCCTTATGATTTATAGAATGGAAATTCCTACACATCAGTGCTTCCCTCTTGCTGTGGACATAGCCCATAGGGTATGCCAAGGAGACCTTGTACCCACCTGAAATTTTCCCAAAAGCATAGATATTGCCTTTAACCTGCTCCTCTGGTATTTTACGCAAGGCAGGATCCATGTATGACCTCACCATATTTCAGAATTTTTATTAAAGAGCCTAAATAGTGACAAGCACTCAGGCAGAATGAAAGAGAGCAGGTTTTTCTTTCCTCCTTGATCAGAGAATAAGCATTTGCTCATTAATGGGAGGAGAATTTGCCTAAGTCAAGAGGCCATTTAGAAGTCGATATTACCAAAAATCAGTAGCACATTTTATACATGAGGTGAAGACATAGGACCAGAGATCCAAAAGGTGAATATGAAAAGTCATATAAGTTAAATGACTGTCACTTTAGCTATTCAAAGCAAGAGCAGAGTTACTAATCTGCCTCTAAGGAGGTCAGTTACATTTTAATAGCTGTATTAAACACTTCTACATTACTGTGCAGGCATTTCATTCATGCCCATTCAAGAAAGTTATTGTCAATTTTGTTAATATTTTTCTCTAAGCAATAAAAATAAAGTAAATTTTGAATAGTTCCAAGACATAAGTTTTTTCAAACATTAAATGTTTGAGTAAATCCAGATGTTATGATAATGTCTAAAACTGCTTGGAAACTATCACAATAATAGACAAGCTAATTCAGTTTAAAAGGGTAAACTGAGAGCTCCATGTAAACACAGTATATGGAGGGAAAATTTTAAGTACTAAGAAGTACTATATGTATAATTATATATATATATATATACATGTATGTATATATATGTCATTTTTTTCATTGTGAGAATAAAAACTACTATGCTTCAAAGGAACATGATTTGTAAATGACAGAACAACAGAATAGTTGGGTGGATATTGAAAACATAATAATTTCTCTGGGCATACCCGCTAAGGATTGATTCCTCTCTATGTCTAATAATGAGTTCTTTTTAAGTGTATAAAAGATACATCACAGGAAATCATAAAATTTTATGTCGTGGTAAGTAGGTTATAGAATTACAGGCTTATCATAACCCAAATAACATCAAGTCATTCTACATATTGTAGGATTCCTGAGCTTTGTCAACTCACTTTCTCCACTGGCCCTTCAACAGCCTTTCTTCCAGAAAACTCTTCTGTCTCTTATTGAACAGATCTTTCTCCCTGATATTCAGCCTATGTCTTTGTGTTTACTTTCTCCGTTCCATTTCTCCTTTGGAGTATTCTCAGGGAGAAGAACTGCTTGCTTGCACACAACCTTCTCTTTTTAAAAAAATATAGCACACCTGAGTGATTTTTCCATCACCCTTTTGCCCAGACGACTAGCACTGCCTTAGCTAAATCTCATCCCCCCACCAGCTTCTCTGACATCCTCTTCCATTACCGTACACACAGAACAAAGGGGAAATTTAAGGACAATGTGGTGAGTGTGCTACAACCAATTTTTCATTTTACTTCTCAAGAGTGCCACATAAATCTCAACACCATTTTGAAGATAAAAATCAGTTGTGGGGGGGCATCGATAAGCCTTTAGTATACAGTTTAACAATTCAGGAATCTGAAATAATCTATTCTCAATATGATTTGCCAGCAATTCATTAGAAACATCACATTTTCAAAGTTCACTTTGTTTCTTTGTGGGTTATTTTTATAGAATTTAAAACAGTGGAAAATTTAGATGCTGCTGTAAAAAAAAAAAAATCAGTCAAAATGCTGTTTTACTCTTTTAACAATAAACTAACTAGAGATATGACTGATATGTGCTCCAGTTTTTGTTATTATTAATTACTCTTGGTTATTGCACACACAGTTCATTTCAGGAACTGTGTTCAGGAAGATGTTTTCAATTTTCTGCTCATTTTACTTTATGATTTCATTATTAAAGGAATGGTCATAAGAACTTTGTACCCACAAATACAAACATACACTATGATTTTGATAGCATCCTCAAATTTACAAAAAAATTCTATGACACAAAATTGGTTGGTCTATTCCTTTTTGGAGGGTATGATCTTTAGATATTATATATAGGTAAAACCATAGTGTCTTAATTTTAAAGGGAAATATATATATATATATATATATAAACTGAGGTCTAATAATCTAAGGCTCCTATAGTAGCCTAATGGTGTATATAGGGTCGATATGAGTTAGAATTGACTCGATGGCAATGGGTATATATAACCATTAGGCTACTATAGAGAACTTAGATTACTAGACCTCAGTTAATGGGTCCAAGAGAGACCCAAGTCCAAATTCAAATGTTAATGGAAATTCCACTGTACCACATTCCATGCTATAGTTTCATTATATCAAAGCCCCCCAAATTACTGATGGGAATTATCCCAAACTAGCTTTCTCTCTTTTGCAGTGGAAAAACCCTTGTTTGTTCGTGCCTATCATTCATTATAGCTCACTTACTTCTGGAGGAAAACAGGACTGTAGCTGAATGCCAGGTTACCCATCCCACATGGTAGCGGAGGAGAATATGTATATACTCTTCAGTTCAACATTTGGAGAGAACATTGCCATAGAGTCTAAGACCAGGAATGAGTGAGGCCACATCATAGTTTTAGGAATGGAGAGGAATATGTCAGCACCGCTGGACCCACTGGTTTTACCTTTAGTAGGTATCAAGGGGTATTAAACACACCACATACATGTTTCAAAAATTATTTCCATAAAAAAACTCACAAATAATAAGTGTGTGTTTTTTCCTTTCAATCCCCCTTTCTCCCTTGATCTAAGAGTACATGATAAACACATTATTTTCACACGTGTATTCTCTATGTTATTTTTAGTTGAGCTTCTTTTTCTGGGCTTGGGTCTGTTTATGTGTTTCTGTGGCTAACAAATCAGTCCCACTCTCTGTAGCTTTATCAGGGCTCCTAATCTGTCTGCATCCTCTTTCGTAGCCTGTAAATTTGATTTACTTCTAGCCCTTTCTCTAACTGCCTAGAAAGTAACCCTCAGACCTCAGACAATCATACTAAACCTCCAGGCTGAAGGATCATTCTTGGTATCTGTAGGTACACTTGTCAATTCTAGGCATTTAGGTTGGCATAGAGAATTGGCATACTAGAAACTTGAACGGCAGAAACTACACTAACATGTTAAATAAACACCAAGGTCTTAACCATGTGGCCTGAGCTCAAGGATTCATTATAAGTAAGTATTTGAGATTTCCCAGTTGGGCTCTCTCCATGCTGAATAAAACCTAGGCAATATTCCTAATCCTAGCATGAACAGTAGCTTTCCTAACATAGCAGTTATTCAGTTAATTTTTTTCTTTTTGTCCCATAGCATTCATCAGCTATATCACTTCTTTCTCAAGGCAGAATGAACACATGCTGAGTCAGGATTTCTTCTTCTCCATCTTGGGATCTTTTCAAAGCTTTTCACTAGGAAGAGAGGTGATGGGGCTGCTATTTAGCCAGACACCATCTGAACGGTGAAAGAAGTATCGAGATGTTAGATGTTCTTCTGACATGTAAATTCCTGTCTTTCAGTGATGCAATGGGACTCAGTTGAAATAGTGGAATCAGTTCTTAGTTTTCTTTGCTTTACATATATATTTTTTAAATAATAAGTTCTATTACAATCATACCTTTAACCAGCTAATCTAGATTTCATCTCTGACTGAAATTCTTCTCTAGCCAACGCCGGACTTCTTGAAGACTATAGTAGAAGGGGCCCTTTCCTCCCAGATAGGCAATTTTCTGTCTCTGCACAATGCACACACGTTCAAAGGCTACCCCATACGCTATGTTGGCATTATTGTCCATGCGGTCAGCCACAACACGACACTGGGGCGGCAAGGAGAATCGCTCCAGAAGCTGGTGGGCTGCTGCACATCGGTCTTCCTGGTTCCGGTGCTTCTTCACCTCAAAAGAAAAAGAGGAGTTCCCAGGCACTGCCCAACCATCTGAAGGATGAGCCTCATCAATGTAGACCAACAGGAAGTCGGCCACTGATGAGAACTCTTCCGCCAGTTTGCTGAAGGCTGGCAGCTGGCTCGTAAAAGGAGGTCAAGTGGCTGAGCCAAAGTTGACCACCAGTGGGCGCTCAGGGCTGGCAAAGTCAAGAAGGTGGCACTCTGCTCCATCAGCTGTCTTCTCCTGGGCACCATTTACACTATTGTCACCTCCTTCAGAATTGGAGACATGCACCACGCTGGAATTAGGAGCATCTTCACCTAATTTCACCTGATGGTGAAGAAAGAGAAAGAGGGAAAGCATGCCGCATTAAACACATTGCACGCTGCCGCTTCAGTTCACTCCAGATAAATACAATTGGCTCTAATAAAATGTGGTATTTCCTTCAGAGCATGTGGCACACATACACTGATTTGCGTAAAGAGGTATCATGACAGCTAACGTAAAGAGTGTTCCAAAAGAGAATAAAAGTGTTTTCCATTCTGTATAGACACTGAAGGTAATTATTTTCATTTCTAAAGGCACTGCAGTTAATTCTTTTCATAATTAAGTTGAGGCTGATGTTTTTTACTACCTTGGCCTTGCTGTCAATGCTTAGCACACAGTATATGACAAATGATTAATTGACTTCATTTTAAAAGTTAAAAGTGAATGGTCCGCATTAAGACAAATTATCAGGGTCTTAAGACAGAGTGCCTCTTTCTGAATTCAAAAATATTTAGACAAGACCATCTATTTCTTGCCTAGTCCTATTTCATTTCACCTCATCCAATGGAAAATGATGGGCTCTATTTCTGGCCAGAGCTAGAAAACCTGTGGTCCTCCATTGACAAGAAGGACTACTCCCACTTAACCTCCTAGTAGCTTCCGTTTTCCTATCTGTAAAGTGACAATAATAATATCTGTCTTCCTCATACAGTTATTGGGAGATAACACGAGGCAAATAGTCCTGTACACTGGAAATCAATGTATGGGTATATGTTGCCCTTATTACATACCGCCCACCATGTGAAACAGAATACCATATTTCGTGGGAAATTCCATGTTTAAAAAAATTGGCCTGAGACATTGAAGCTGTCCTCAGTATAGTGTTCTGCCTGGAGATTCCTACTGCTACTGCTTACATTAACAGTTATTATGACTAAAACCTCACCATTTCCATAAATACATACATATATGTACACATGCATACATACAGTAACTCCAAAATTCTGCTTCAGTTGATATCTCCTTTTTCATGTGTTTTCTCTCTTTATCTAGAAAGTCACAAACCATTTATTTTTATACCATATCTTTTATTTGTTGTTATTGTTGTTGTTAGTTGCTGTTAAGTCAATTCTGACTCAAGGTGTGTGTGTGTGTGCAGAGTAGAACTGCTCCACAGGGTTTTCAAGGCAGAAAACCTTTCAGAAGCAGACCACCAGGCCTGTCTTCCAAGATGCCTCAGGGTGGGTTCAAACCACCAGTGTTTTCAGCTAATAGTCAAGGGCTTAACCATTTGGGCCACCCAGAGACTCCATATATGTTATTAACAACTTCTAATTTCTAAATCAAAAGCTTCTCTGAATTCTAAAATACTCAGGCAGAGGAGGTATAGAAGAAAATAATTCTGTGTGCCCCCACTGCACATGGTTTAAATGGTTGACTACAAGTTGAAAAAAATTTATGGGCATTTGGATCTGTAAATTGATAATAAAAACTGGGCAACATAAAAGAGCCAATTACTTCAGTTTCATTGAACACAACTGGATCTTCTAGAATGGTTTAATCCAAGCCAATAACATTAGGAACAACTTACGGCAGTACAATTGGTTTTTATACAATATGCTTAATATTATAAAATACTACCAACTGGATCGGCTTATTTCCTCATATAAATACATCCAAATATAACACTACTGTTAATTGAAGTCACTTAGAAGTGAATTGCTAAAGACTCAACAATCCAAACTGATATAAAACACTCAAGGGCTTTTATTCAGAAGCTTCTATCTAATGTTAATGCATAACTCATTTTAACTAGAGAGAAAGAATTAAAGAAATATTTGAAACCCTGCTGGCATAGTGGTTAAAAGCTATAGCTGCTAACCAAAAGGTCAGCAGTTCAAGTCCACCAGGCACTCCTTGGAAACCCTATGTGACAGTTCTACTCTGTCTGGTATGGTCTCTATGAGTTGGAAGCGACTTGATGGCAATGGGTTTTCTCCCTTCTGAAAAATCCTAGCAGGGCTGGTTGGAAACAAGAGCTACTACGTTTCTTTCAGACATCGAGAAATTTCTTTTTTAGAAAAGGAAGCTGTTGGTGATTTAACTGAGTACATTTGTTTTCAGTCACCATCAGGGAAAAATATTATTCTACTTATATTAATTTTCTTGGTTAATTTGCTAGTGACATCAGATAGAGAAATCTAATAAACTACATTTAACTGGATTATTTTAATATGAGCTACACTCATAACTGAGGTATTAAAATACACTTTAAAGATGACATTTTGAAATATTATAAGCCTTTTAATCGATGGGTTCTTTTTCCAGTTCTTTACAGATTTATGTTGCTGACAGTATTACCACCATCTTGTCCTTAGATATTCCCCCTTAAAATAGCAATAATGATTGGAGGAGGGCTGTTTTTAACAATATTGTTGTACTGTTTTCTCCAACATACTATGATATAAAGACCTGAATGCTGGGGATAGACGAGTCTGAATTCATTAGCTGTTGCAGGAGCTTCTTATTAAGTAAGAAACCTATATACAGAGAAGAATAATCTCTGGACTATGGACTTACAGGTTCTTAGTCGGTGAAAATGTGCATCTGCTTTTTTGGAGTCAATTTAGAGACCTACAAACAATTGTGTGGTCACATTTAGCAGGTCACTGACCCATGGAATCTAATCTTAGCAGATCATTTGAGCCTTGTACTAGTCCTGATTCATTGGACTGAATAACCTAATATGCTCAGTCACAGGTGACTCTCTTGTTACCTGCAGTTAATTTTCTTGGAAAGTTAAAGCACATTATGCTTCCTCTAGGGACAATGCATAAGTTAGCAATAGAATTTTTCCCAAAATACAGACTGGTTTGCCTTGGAAAATTTTTTAAGACAAGTACGTTGTCATTCTAAGAGGAAAAATGAGAAGTTACCAAATGCATAATGCTCTTTGTATGGAGGGGAGGGGGGTTAACATTTGTTAAGCTGGGAAATCTTTAAAAAATTTTGTTTTGGAATACATTATTGAATGAATGGTAGTTTGTAATAATCCTGAGTAGGGGTCAGTAAAGAATTTTACACCTACTAATAACCTTGACCTGCAATGAATATAATTATATTTGGCTGATGAATGAGTTCACTGAGACAGATAATTTAGAAATGGAAATCTTGGAACTCTCCTGTAAAGTATGTCCATAATCAACATCCAATGCTCTTGATCTGTTCCTGATTATCTCAGTAGGTCATTGCATAAAAACAAATGTGGTCAATTCTCTTTATTTTCTTGAGCAGTCATGGGATCCTACTGCAGACTGGAATGCCGTAAGTGAATATCCTTATTTATGAGGGTGACTAGATAAGAGAAAATGCATATATACGCTATTAATAAAACCAAGAGGGAACACACACAGACACACACAATCCATAAATCCACAGGTGAGTAGACCAGTTGTCTGCTTTTATAAGCATCATCGACCAAAACCAAAATACTAAATCTGTCACCATTGAGTCGATTCTGACTCATAGCAACCCTATAGGACAGAGTAGACCCACCCCACAGGGTTTCCAAGGCTGTAATCTTTCCAGAAGCAGATTTCCACATCTTTCTTCCGTGGAGTGGCTCGTGAGTTATAACTGCCATCTCTTCGGTTAGCAGCCTAGTGCTTAACCACTGTGCCAACAGGGCTCTAATCATAAAATTTGTTCATCTTTGTTAAAAATTGGCAACAAGGACTATAACAAAACACTTCAAAAAATTTAAGACTGATTATTTTCTTTAAACTAAAAAAAAAAAAAAAAAAAACTTTTGGAAGGACATCACTGTTCATGTTCCCATCTCCCCATTTGATCACCATAAACATTTAATTCCTACTATGACCAGAATTTCAAAGGCAGAATTTCTTGGTTTGCTCTGTAAGGCACCCTGCAGAGATGGAATGGGAGAATCACCATTGTCTTCAGTGATGGAAGATTCTTTGCTTTCCCCAGGAGCAAAGCATTCCTTGACAAACAGCCAAAATGATGAAGAAAACAGAGTTGGTCCCATAATAACATTTAGGCTGCAGGAGAGAAGCTCAACAAAAGCGAGTTATCCCCTGGTACTCCCGAACTTTGTTTTAATTTCCCACAGTGGCACAGAAAGTCTCCTGGCCACAAGTTACCTATCATCTTAATTTCTCCTTCTTAAAGGGTTTGTGTTTGGTTTTTGTCCTTAATGAGACATATTTGCCAAAGAGGCATTCAAAAGGCATTTTTTACTCTTGCGGAAGAGTAATTAGGTCGGTACCTCTTTCCCTGCCAGCACTAGTTGCTCTAAAGAGAACCCTGACCAGTATTTAATGCCCAAACACAAGAAGCATCATTTCCACTAATTCAGGCATCATCGGTCTTGAAGTTCCGATGTTCTCAAAGGGTCCTTTTATTTTACAAGGATCAGAAAGGACATAAGTAAAATGTGATATCGTCATCACGGACTTTTATCTCTCTCATCTGAACTATTACAATTGGCCTTTCTTATGTTTTTGTAATCAACATCAACACAACACCAACAAAGGAGATAAATCAAGCGTTTGCATTTTTACAACAGCGGCCATCACTGAGCCAAGTTCAAATGCTGTTATAGTGATATTTATAAATACGAATATGACCATAAATATATTGCATATATATAAATTTAATTGCTTTGATACTGGGATTCTTTTACTAACAGTGTTCACTGCATGGGAAAAAGGATAACGCTGCTTTAGTATGTGGATTGTGAAATGCCGGGCAAGGGGAGAAAAAAAGAACCATTCATCAAGTAGATGCTGGAAATAGAGTATATACTAATAACTTTTTTTTTTTTTTTTTTTCCTTTTTCTCAGCCTTAGAAAGGATTTTGGACAAAACATGGCCTAATCTCATGATAGAAAGTAAAGCAAGTGATAAAAATTGGGAGTGGGTATGTAACAGAAGAATTTTCACACATACTTCTTGCTATCCAGAGCCAGGAAATGGCTTTATTAATTATCAGGAATTTTCAAATTCTTTGACATAATGACCAGCCTACATTAATGTCCTTACAAACAGGCCAGACAATTAAGTGACGATTTAACCATTTACATTCTTAGTGGCTGAATAAATCTGAGTTGAATAATAAGCTATGTGCTCCTTCCTCTGAGCTCCATCTCCTTTTGGTTGCTCTCTTTCAGATTTGTACCTTGAAAATATAACTCTAAGCCCTATCATTCCCCAGTGTTTTAACCAAATGATGGGCAAGTTCTGGCTGTGGCCTTCTTTATGTACTTTTGGGAATGCTTCTCTCTTAAAAGGGCCATTTTCCATTGTAGACCCTAGTGTCAAAAGGCTTGAGATGAATGAAGAGGAGGAGGTGAATGTTAAAGAGACCCTTTCAAAACCAAAATCATATGTTCAGATGAATACGTTTTCTGTGCCGCTGCAATATTCAGTGTGCAGAAGCTAAACTATTTGTCAGCATCTATACTGTGTTTTACACTTCATTTAGGTAGGAGCCAGGCTCCCAGACAGGGCAGTTTGCTTATTGGTTGCATTTTTCCCTCTTTGGGCAGTGGCCCAAGGAGGTAGTGTTTCAGATGCATGACATTGACTAAGGAAGCTCAAATAACAAGTATCTGTTATTTACCTCGGAATCACTCACAAGCTTCTGTAGACCTTCTTTTCAATCAAAATTATGCATGGAATTCTAACTGAACCCAAATTATCTTTAAAATCTCCTCTATAAAGTTAATTTTAAACCCCGTTTAGCATTCTGACAAACACGTGTTTGTTTGTTTCATTTTGTTCTATTTTAATATTTTTGTTGCCTCTTGTAGGGACAAAACACAGGGATAATACTTTTATTCTACTTTCTCTAAATATCTTTCAAGTATCTGACATTCAACAAGGAAAATTTAAAATGGCACGTCTAATTGTGTCACATGTACACACACCCCATATCCTTGGAAAACTTTGCTTCTGGGGTGGTAACTCCAAAATAATGCAAGTCAGGATTATGAAAATACTGTGATGTCATTTCAAATAGAATCTCCTCTACTATGTCTCTAGAAATGGCTACACCCAACAGAGAGTTGGCACAGATAGCAAGAACCATCAGGAAGTAGTTCAACCTGTTTCAGAGGGTGTGAGTGACCCTCAAATGCCACCACAGCCATCACCACCCTTGCCACACTTGGAGAAAGAGGGGGACCAAAATTCAGTGCAAGCTGTGTATGCAATGTTTTCATTCCTTACACACCCAGTCCAGTCTTGTGTCTGGATATATGAGTCATTGAGGTAGCTCTTCTTATGGTAGCTATTACATAAATCATTAAAAGCAAACATAGCAACATGGTCAGTCATGAGCTTGCTCACTAATCAAATCCAAAGACAGAGACAAAGAAATATGGGAGAGGAATGCACAAACCACGTGCAAAAGGAGAAAACACATCCCTCACCCTTCCCAGTTCCAGGAGGATGAATAATAAAATATTGCAACAGAATGAAACACTATACATTTGTGAAAAAATAAATAAGAAAGTTTATTAAGGAGGCAACTTGTTTGTTTTTCCATTTTTACTTCAATAAACTACTTAATGGGGAGAAACAACCTCACTCAGCATTTGTGGAGAACATTACAGCCCTGACTGTTTATGGGAGAGATGACACTTATATAAGATATGTATACATATAAATAAAATTCTCCCAAGAAGCGATTTTTCCCACCTAGGCTAAAGTCAATTGTCTTAAAAATCAAAAACGAAAAACGCATACAAAATACAGATGAGGATGGGGAACTTCCTAATTAATAATATGCCTGACATATCTGTGCATTTCTGGTTATTGATAGCTGCCATCAAGTCCATATGACAGAGTAGTACTGCCTCATAGGGTTTTTTAGGCTGTAATCTTTACAGGAGCAGATCGCAGATCACCAGAGTGGTTCGAACTACCAGCCTTTAGGCTAGCATTCGAGCACTTAATCATTTCACCACCAGGGCCCCTGGGTGTATCTCTACTCTCTCTTCAAATCCCTACCCCAAAAACAAAACAGAAAAATTTCACATTAGTGGATACATTTGTGGAATTGAAATGGTTATCTCGATACCTTCCTACCCACATCTCCCACTCCTGTTCCCACACGCAATGAGTTCTTACTGTTAGAACTTTTAGCATTGAGTCATATTCTTATAAAGCTATGTCAACTTACTAGTAAGAGCTCTTGCTATTCACATGTCTTTGGGACAACAAATACAAACCTCCTGAAGGTTACTCTCAATAATAAAAGCATGCATTGTAGTAAAACTTTCCCAGTTCAAAACTGATATTTTCTTCTTGAACACTTAATTGATTTTCAGTGGAATAACACTGTCCTGGATTCTTTATGACTAGAAGTTACTTCTGTTCCTTTTCTGGTGCATAACTTTATATCTGTAGTGTTTATTTATCCATTCCCTTCTCCTCTTTTATTCTGAGCATTCCTAAAATCAGCCATTGAAAACCCTATTAGAGCACAGTTCTATCCTAACACACATGGGGTCACCATGAGTTAGAATTGACTCTCCAGCAACAGGGAGTAGTGGTGGCGGCAGTTCCTGCCCTACTAGAGTGTACCTCTTCATTGAACACCTGGCTTCCACCTTCCTCTCAAAGTCCTTTCCCTCGCATCTTGGGCTAAGTCCCCAAGACTGCTAGGGATTACCAAGACTGTCTGCTTTGATAGTAACTTTTGCCAAGTGAGTTAATTCCTCTTAAGCCCAGGGAACTTCTGGAATCAAATGGCTCTGGGGGAGGGGCCAACTGATAAACTACCCATGCCAAAATGTTCCTCTTTGCCGCTTAAGATCTGAGTTGAGGATGCTCCACCAATATCTCCAAACAATAGAAAGGCTGAAGCGCCAGTATTCGTTATTTAGAAACAAAGATCATGAACTCTGGCTTTGAGAGAGCAGTGCCCGAGATGCGACCTCTGCGGGTAAGTGAGGCCACTGCTCTAATTATCAAACACATCTTGTAACAGCTTTGAGATTGTTATGGACCGTAGATCCATCTGCTCTTCCTAAGACAACTTATTTTACTTTTGAGAAACAAAAGCATATCTGGCTTTCCTTCCAAAGTCTGGGTTTCTGACAGCCACTTCTCTGACCTAACTGTTGCAAACCAGTCTCTACTAACTAGGGACTCAGTTGTCCAGTTAGCCGCTTCAGGAGGGTTCAAATCTGAATCAGTGCAGAGGATGCTGCACACAAGTTTGTTTTCATTAGCTCCTACCTCTACCAGAAACAAAGCAGCTATTATGCCAAATCCCACTTGCTGTGACCACACTATTAACTCCCTGAGAGTTTTGAGGAGAGTTTTCTCTTTTCTTGCTTTTCAGTGCCCACCCCTTTGAACTGTCTTTCCTAATGCTCCTGAGATAGCCTCTCATCAAGCAAAACATCAAAATTCCACTTTACAAGAGCAGAATAAATACAGTAGTCCCATCCCCACAAACACATACTTCCTGACATTTCCCAAAGTTATTCTACTGGCACAAATATCCTCTACTCCAAAATTGCAGCAAGACATTAATGACCCTCATTAGAGAGACCATTTATTAGGTCTCTCTCTCTCCTCTCTCTCACATACACACATAGGGTCATTATGGCTTAATACCTGTCATCCCCAGATTTAAGCTGCATGACAGGTGTAGGAAGTAAACACAGCAGGCTCACCTGAGCATAACCACTAGTCTCCCGGGTAGAAGGGCACAGTTCTCACCTCCATGTCCCTGCTGGCCTCCAGTTCCAACTGCCCCAGCCCCTGGCCCTGTTGACAGAGGGAGAAGGCTTTCGCAGCGCAGCAGCTCACCTGTTTGTAGGCATCGAGGAGGAAGCTCTTCCAGACACAGCGCAGTCCCTCTGAGGTCAGCATGCGCCGCCACTCTCTGCGAGTGGACTTGGAGCGGCTCAACAGCAGCACCACGTGCTTGAGGAGAATGACCGAGTCATAGAGCGCCAGGAAGAGGCAGTTGGAGAAAAAAACTGGCAGAATTTGCAGTGTGATCAGCAAGTCTACGCTGAGGATGCCCATCTTCTCTGCCTCCTGAGTCAGTTCCCTTGTGCGCTCTGGCTCCCCTTCACCCTCTTATTTAAAAGGGGGGTGGCAATAGAGGGGGTGGGGGAGGTAAGGGGGAAAGGGTGGGGGGAGAAGGAGAAAAACTAAATTAAAAGGAAGCCCAAGTTGTCTCCTCTTTCAAAGAAGCAGAAATGGCAAGACCAAGTTCAGTCTCTCCGGCCCAGCAGTTGGAGTGTACCCACCAATTCATTCAATTCGGAGCTGCTGCCTTTTTTTTTTTTTTTTTTTTTTTTCAGGATTTTAGATGTTTAAAGAAAAAAAAAACAAAAAACAAAAACAAAAACTGGAGTGCCTGTCCCTAATCCAGTTATTCCTCTCTCAGTCCGTTAAAGACAAGCAGTTCTACTTTCATTTCCAAGCACCTATGAGACTGTGGCACGAGATCGCAAAATTTTCTTTAGCTTTTCATTGCCTCTATGTTCTTTAAACGTAGCCTGTTTCTGAAATTGCCCGTTTACAAAATGTGCTTTAAGGGTAGTTTTTTTTTTTTTGTTGTTGTTGTTGTTGTTGTTTTTCTTTCGTTACTCCGTTTTACACACACTTTCTGTTCTCTTCCTCCCAGCCTGTCTCACCCTCTCCCTTCCCCAGAAGCGTCTGACACTTCTCCTTTGCCTCACTCCCTCTGGCTTTTCCTTCCTGCTATCTGTCTGTGGTGCAAAGTGCCTCTCTCTGCAGCCCAGTGAGTCTCCCTGAAGCCTTTTATACATTCCCTGGCTAATTGCTGCAATAGAGAAATGAAAGCCTAATCTTGGTAAAGATCTTGACGTCATTGAGAAAGAGGGCTTTACTTTGGCCAGGACTGCAATGAATAGAAAAGCAAAACTCGACAACCTTTTTTTTTTTTTTTCAGAAGTGGGGGGAGACAGTGGAATTTTGCTTTGTGATTTAAAGAGAGAGAAGAAAAAAATTAATACCTTTGACAGCTCTCGGGAAATGCTTCCAAACTTTGAGAAAAGTAATTTAATATAATGTGAAGATTGATAAGGTAACTCTCCCTCTTCTGATTATTATTATTATTTTCATTTATGAGGGGCTTTGAAAAGAAAGGATCCTAGAAGCCAGGTAGAAAAGAGAGTAAGCATAGTCTTTGCTCTGTATCTTGGAGTACATGAATGCTTACATTAGGTCCTTATGCCTTTATACTGAGAGTCTTTCCCTTGGTCAGACTGGTGACCTCGGTTCTTTAAATATTTTTGAGTCATTATCTTATTTAAGAAAATGCAAAGTGAGTGGTGAGGAGGAAAACTTTTAAACTCTTTGAGTACCTTTCTAGCACTTCTGTAAAGCTTCTTGCAGAAACTTAACACACATTTTCTTTTCAGTTTTACTGAAGTCTTGAGTGCAAAAAGAAAAAAAAAAAAATCCTTCAGACATGGAAGTATCTAGGTGACCAGAAACCTTTTACCTCTACTTGGACTGTATGCGGATGAAATTAAAATTTTCCATTGAATGCCATTAAGATGCTAATAGGCTGAGGAATAAATTCTCTATAAGAGAAGTTTTTGAATTCTGTACCTCCTCTGCTTCTGTTAGCATAACCTTAAGATGTCTAACCCTTTAGGGAATCCTCCTTTTTGCTTGAAAAAAAATTAATTAAATTTGTAGGTGGTTGAAGCAGACTTTGAGTTGGTTCAATGTGCCATGTTGACCCTTGTTCAATGGCTTGCCTTGCCCATGAGTTTCCAGGACAGGTATCCAGACAGATAATGCTTTCTGGCAGAATGCCACGATCCCACTTCATTCTAGCTTCCCATCCTCATCTAACAGACCACCTCTAGGAATTATGTTTTCTTGGAAGAAGGAGTGGTAAGTTCAGACACTGGGGTGGGGAGTATAAAATTTTAATTGACAATTAATTAGCTGACTTTTCTGTGTACACGAAACTCTCATTGAATTAAGCATGAGCTAAGCAGTGGATGCAAACCTGCAGTCAGTGTATTTCTGTATTTTGTCCCTGTGGTTAAAATCTCCCAGGTCACAGAAATAATTTCAAAGCCTAGAGCAGGGGTCATTAATCGGTAGACCCATGGGCCAAATTCTGAATACACTGATGGCATTTTGTTTAGCTGGCGTGGTACTTCTTGGCCTTTTTTTTTTTTCTTTTAATAATTGAAAGTAAATGCCTTCAGGTTCTCTGGGGCCAGGGATTCTTGTCTGCTTTGGTCACTGCTATCTTCCCAGCACTGAGAACAATGCCCTGTACAAAGTAAGCTCCCTGAGGATGTACTGAATGAATGAATGGGTGGGGCATGTAGAGGGCCTCTGCATTGCTCCACACTAGGGGGCACCATTCACATACAATATGATGTGACTGGGCTGCCCTGGAATTATACATCCCCATTGGCCTGGGCATGACCCTTCCCATTGACACAACCCCCACCACTCCCTATCGTCCTAACCCAATTCTCTCCTTTTTATTATCAGTTTGGCTCATGATGACTTTTGAATTTGTATCCCACGGACTAAAATTTTTTAGACGACTTCAGAGCTTAGAAAAATAAATATAAAGCTCATAGAAAAATGATATTTTTTTGTACAATTAGAATACCTTGTTAGCCCAAGGACATTCCTCGTATGTGTATAATATACATGTACTGCATTCACTCTCTATCTTCTCAATGTTCTCCTGGGAGTAAATATGAGGAGAAGGAGGCAACAACATGATATTTCAACTAGTACAGATGGGAAAGCGCCGGTGCCAGACAAAGCTCCTGCCAACAATGACAGATGAAGGTGTGGACTCAGGAAATGATGCGTCCACTCACTGTCCAAGCCTGAAAATTGCACCCTTTCTCGGACATTCATTCTGCCCCGTTTGAATTAAACCAGTGCTCCTCTGAGGTAGAGACCTCTGCAGCTGCCATAAGCCAATTCTCTCTCACTTGTCATTTAATTTCAAGGAGGGAGGTATATTTGAAAATGAGAAACTGAAGAGAAGGACTGGTAGAAAATGAAAAAGCTTTCTTTCCAAATGCAAAATTCAAATCACATCCAGATTATAAATGGTTGTAGACCAGAATTATGAGACTCTGTTGGGGGCTTTTCTTTCTCTCCCTTTCTTATTTCCTTTCTCTCTTTCAGGGCAAGGGGCTTCAGAAGTGTTTATTTGAAGGGAATTTAGGGGAAAAAAATAGAACAAATAGGTAGATAGTCAGCCTTGTGTTGTTTTTCAGATTACTCTATAATTCTTTCTAAATGAATTAATAAATTAATCACAAAACTGAAAGCCATTCTTTCAGCCGATAGTTAGACAATCCATGCATTCTAGAAATAACATTTCTCCAAGGCCATCTCTTTTTTATGGATCATTCACAGGTGCTTGTTATTAATATTGAGCACTTTGATCTTCAAATAACTTTATGCCCATTAAACAACAAAAACCACCCTGAATGTGACTAGTCCTATCACGCAGATGAAAGAAAGTGGACCTCCAAATTGGAGAGTTAGAGCTGGCACTGGGATATTTTCCCCAACTCTGAACCTCACCTCTTTCCTTCATGACTTTTATGAGACCTGGTGTTTGCTCTGAGAACTAAAACCCTCACTAAAAGTGGTTGTACTTTCTTTTTTTTACCTTCTAAATTGCAAAGGATATCTGGGACTTCACATCTGTTTAATATTGGTCCAACTCAAGCTCCTGATTTAGATTTCAAATGATCATTCAGAAGGTGTTCTTAGCGATCAACATTGTAACGAGTTGAAAGTAAACCAACGTGTTCAAATTTCCCTATACAACGGTACACACGGGTTTTAATTTCAATGAGAGGCAAGCTAGGGCAAATGCATTGGAAAAAAAAAACCCAAAAAGTACAGAACCACTGTAAAATTGATTCAAATGTTTCTCTTCCCATACAAAGACAGCAGCATGTCCTACTATTGCCTCCTTCTGGTTGCGGAAATAAGTATCTGAGTGACAACATTTCCTTTAGTCCACTTTTTGACTCCTAAATCGAGACTAAGGAAATGGAGTTAGATAAATTGAAAGCAAAATAGGAAGTTTCAAGGATGGTAACTACCACTACTATTTCCTTACCGTTATCTGAAAAAGCGAAAGAGCTTCCAGAGAATTCTGTGGAGTTAACAGCTCATACTGTGGACTTTCTGGCAGTCTTAGTTTCATAGAATTTAGTCCTTCAAATTCAAGTGATGTCTTAAATGAACAATAAAAAATGAGGTTTCATTTTTACTTTATTGAAAACCTGTCAAATAAATAAAATTATAAATCCAGAAATGTCTGGTCAGGACATGTGTGCTGATTTGGGGTTTGGGAGTATGATTGTCATACATAGTTCCAGAAAACAATTCATTTCTCATCAGAGGAAAGAATCACAACCAGCACAGCCTTCCTCCTCTAGTTACTCCTGGTGGTCCCTATGAGGGGCTGATGATGAAGAGTTTTTACCACAACCACTGAATAACTCAAAATTCCTTGTAGGTCCATCCATTCTACAAACATAGCCTGTTCCTTGCCTAATGATCCAAAGAGAAGCTCAATGGATAAAACAGACAATCCCGGAGTAAACTTCAACACAACTTGAGCAAAGCACTTGGGGCTAGGGCAGAGGAGGCTGGCGCTGTGGGAGGTATGAGCATTCTCTATCCCAACAGTGGTTCCTCAGATCCCTAGCAGGCCCTGGCAGACAGCATAGCCTAAAGTGTTCGTGCATTCTTCCCTCAGGAACTGCTGCTGCTCTTTTTTTCCAAGCCACCTACTGGTAAGATGGAGGAAGGAAAGAAAAAGGGAAAGGATCTAAGGAGGCGGAAAGCAAACATAAGAAGAGGAGAAGGGAGATGAGAACAGAGAGAAGAAAGAGGAAGGAGGAGAAGAGGTGTGGACTCAATGAACTGCGTGCAAAGGCTGCCAGCCAGAGAGCCAATTAATTCCAACTGTGGTGTCTTTTGAGAGGAAGACAGCTGTCAAGAAACTGGATGGAAGCCACCACCTCATTTCACAGAGGCCACAGAACAGCTGTTAGGAGACAACAATCTTCATTTGCTACTGACTTGGTCCAGATTTGAATTGATGGCCAGTCCCCACCCCCAGCTGCCCAAACCTCTCCAAGTGCCACGGGACTCTCCGAGTGTTATTTAATTTTGAGAATAATTTATTAACCTCTGAAGACTCCCACAGTTTGGTGGGGAGGGGAAGATAGGAGTTAAGTTGTAAAATTATACACAGTGATTTTTTTCAAGATAAAAGTCACTCGCTCTCTCTTTTTTGAAATCTTTGATCCAATGCAATAGACCAAAAGAAGCAAAGGAAAACGGTCAAGGAAAAAAAAAAAATCATCTTCGAAACAACTTTTCATCTACTTTGTTTCATCCCACAGCCCATATGAAACCACCAGATGATATTAAAATTTTAAAATAAAATGGCTCATTCTTTATAAATGTCTTTGTAGCAGTTAAAAAAACAATCACCTATACATTACCTCACGCACATGAGGAGTACATGAACACGGCACATGACAAAATCTATTAGGATGGATGCTGGTTCATGTCAGTCCAGAGGTAATGCTGTAATTTTTTTCCCACTGAGAGCAAAAGACGCCACATCTCCTCACTCAGGAACAGGTTGACACTAATGCACAGAGGAAATAAACTAGATGTTCTATTCCAACCTCTGTGAAGCAAACAGAATTAACTGTACTATGGAAAATTCAGGTTTGATATGGGGATAAAATACTGGCAATGAGGTGATTATACAATGAGGTATGGTACCAAGGGAAGCTATGAAAATGTTATCAGTGGACTGTTCTCAAGGTAGAAAGGGAACCGAACAAGGTAACCTCTCAAAACCTTTTTCAAGCCTATGGTGCTATTAAGCATAATGGTTTAGAATAAGTTAACATATAACACATACATAAAACCACCCAACTGGGCAAATGGCAGAATACTGTATTCATAAATTATTGCTCTGTTTGTGTTTCAATTTTGAAGACTATTTTTTTTTTTTTGTCAGTGAATCCTTATGCTTTTCTAAGAGGTGTTAGATGTGCAAGGATTAGCATGTCTTCCTGGGATGAAATATAAGGCAATATAATTCAATAATATAATTGAAATCTGTGTTTAAATCCAGCCTCATTTATTAGAAGGACACTAGTCGTCTTTTATCAAGGCACAGCCACTTAGCTAAATGATTATTTTCAAAGTGGATGTGTAAACAAATTCCTGAGTAGGTATACTTTGCTTTCTCAGGGGAATTTTCTATCATGTTTTAAAGACTCTAAATCTACTTCCCAAAATAAAACCAATACTCTATGACTTTTGCATCAGAAATGAGCTCAGTGAAACATAAATTCTAAGAACTCAAACTCCTCAGGCCAAATATCACTGTTGCTTCCTGATAAATGTTAAATAATACCATCTTACTTAGTAACTTGGCACTTACTTCCTATCAAGTGATGTCTTGTTCAGACAAACACAGTCATTAGACACAGAAATTATTTCTGGGGCCATATAGGCCCACATGATCAGAAGCAAATCTCTGCCTTGATTTTTCTACTTGTAAAACGAAGCTAAAAATGTCTGCCCTTGTTTATCCCATGTTAATGGGTAATATATTCAAGGTTTATAAAAAATGTAGCCTTGTTCTAAAAGTATTCAAAATAAAAAACAATTTTAACTGATAAGTTTATTTGAACCTGTCTCAGTCAATAGATTCCCTCTGATCAAACTTGGTTTGAGAAAAAAAAAAATTCTTGGAAGATCAGATCTGATGAATGAGCCAATGTGCTCCACCTAACTTGAATGAAACCTTGGTTACTTAGTGGAAAACAGTAAAGATTATCTGTAATTATAAGGGATGGACAAATTTTGCTTACAGATTAATGATATTTAGCCTGAATTTCTGCCCAAACTCAACCCTGAACTGAACGTGATTGAGAGCCCTCTGAAGAGATATGTTTCTTGACTCTAGGTTATTCAGCATATAACACTCCCTCCATCGTGCATGACTCTAGAGAAAATAGAAAGGAAAGCTCCTCAGATATCCCTGACCCTGGAAAATGATTGTGCTCCTAACTTTCATGGACCAGAAAGAAGTAGAAAAACATTCAATACCAAATGAGGGGAATCACTGACATTTCAGAAGATAATGCGTTTGTCCAACTGAAGCCTCAACAAAATTCAGTGCTTGATGATATTTGTGGTACTGCTTTGCATCCTCTTTAAGAGATTGTTTCATTCATCCTACACAGAAATGTAACCATCCTATCATGGAACCTCAGAGCTATGGATCCTTTTAAAAGAGCTACCAAGGACTATTTGTCTTCTTGGAGGACAGAATGACTCTCCTAGTTAGCAGGCACTGAACAACAAAAAAGAAGGCAAGGGACAAAACAAAAAGCTGGAAGGTAGGTCTTCATATAGAAGAATGGCTGTAACAAGGATATTTGGGGGCAGTGCCTAATAAGTAGCGTTTGATTGCTTTGATCACAATAGATGTTAAATATTGCAAAAGTAGAGAAACATAAAGAATGTAGATGTTAGCTCAATGAAAGTATATGAAATTGAAAGTCAGTAGGTAAAAGACTTTCCTTTTCCACCTGTAGCCCCAGTGAAAGGATATGGTATATGTAAGGAAAGAGATAGGAAGAAGCGAAAAGACATCTTCTTACACTATAAAATTAGACCAAAACAACTCAAAACAAAGGATTAACACCTGTAAGTTGTTTATTTACTTAGCCATCTACTTACAACACAAATTTATTGAAACCCACAAAGAGCTAGGCATTGTGCTGGACTTTGAAAATGGTCCCTGGTCTTAAAACAAAATTTACAGTCCAGTAGTGGGAGACAGACATGTAAACTAAAGAAGACAACACAAAGTTACAGGTATATAATAGACAGAATTGCAGCATACAGTAGGGCATAAAGGAAGAATTCATCAATTCTACATGGGGTAAGGAGCTCTGGTGGCGTAGTGGTTAAGAGCTACAGCTGCTAACCAAAAGCTCGGCAGTTTGAATCCACCAGGTGCTCCTTGGCAACCTTATGGGGCAGTTCTAGTCTATCCTATAGTGGAGTTGTATGGTCTAACTCAAGAAAGATACAGAAATCAAAATTTTGTTGAACTAGGAAACATCTATGAAATACAGAGGCTGCGGTCTACGTGCACATTTTTGTTTCCTCATTTAGAGTATAAGTTCCTGCAGGGGAGTGATATTATCCTGAGGTTATTAAGAACATGTTATTATGGAAAAATCAAACATATGAAAAGCAGAATGAAGGGCTTAAGGAAATGCCATCACCCGGGTTGAGCAAATATGAACCCATGACCAATTGTATTTCCTCTCTGCCATCCCCACCTACTTTCCCACTTCCCACGTAAGTTTGAAGGAAATTCCAGTTAAAGTTTTTGATTCTCCTAACACATCTATAATATTTGTTTGCCCACAGAAAGCATCATATAAATTAGCTAGCTACTTGATTTATTCTCTTATATCTACCTTTTTGCTCACTTTTTGATGCTCACCTGTCAAGCCACTAAGAAATAAATGAAACACAGAAATTCTCCCCCAACATTTTTGAGCTAGAATTCAATCTTTCATCTAAGTACCTTTGTGCTACAGTGATAGGTGTTGTTAAAAAAAAAAAAAAAGGCGTAGATAGATAATAAAACTATAACATGTTTCATAAATTACTGAACCACAGTCATTTTCCTTTTTTTTCATTCATTTTTAATGGTATGCAGTACACATGCCGACTCAGACTGAGATTGCTTTTTAAATTATGAGGAGCTCTCAGTTTACTCATGTACATCCATCCCAAAATTCAGTGTACTACAAGGTATGGCATGTAATTGTCAATTAGGTCATAAGAACCTGACAATTCCGATAGAACAGGAACAGATGATAAGAATTCATGGAGGTGATCAATGGCAAGCTAATGTGTTTTTTAACGTGCAATTTCTCAGAGAGACTTAACTGATACAATAAAATCATGCAATTTACCCAAAAAAAAAAAAAAAAAAAGAATTATATGAAAATAAACCTTAACTTCTTAGTGAAATCCATAATAATAGGTCTGTAGGTCTTATTCCCTACAATCACTCTCCTTCCTCGAATCATCAAATGTTCCCCACATGTAATAATCTTTCATTAGCGACCTGGCATCTTCCCAAACTACATACCATTCCAGAACAACCCCTAGACCAAAAAGTGATGAATGTATGTTTGGGAAGGTTTTATAGAAAATGTTAATACCCTTCCCCACATCGCTGATCACTAAGGCAGGGGGTGGAGGGTGGGAGGGAAGAAATGTGTGCATCTATTTGATCCTCTGCATTTTCCCCAACAGAAGGAATAAAATTTTACCTGATGCTCTACCAGGGTAGTATACCTGCATATGCACGTACATTAAATTTTGTAGGTGTGCTTTGCTATATTGAAAAACATACTCAAATAATATATCTCAATAAATGAAAATGACTTTCTTTTCCTACAGTATATGAAAATGGCAGAGCAATCTGCTTTCCACGATGAGACACCAAAGAGCGAAACATTGAGTGATATCCAACTTTATGAAACACATAAAAAATGAAATAAAAATGGGTGAGATGATAAACATTTAAAGAGATAAACATGGTCAAACAGAAATGATTACAAAGTTTGTAACAATATGCATTTCTCGATTGTTTTCTGTTCACCTAGCTTTCCCCAGTATGAATTTGTTTCGCTTATTTCCCTTCTTTTAATAAAGTATGTTCCCATAATCATTGACATTAAAGTAAAGGATGTGAAACAGGGCTCAGTTTATATTTACTGGGAGAAATAAAAGTAACTTGAAAATGTAAACAAGTAACCTGAAAATGTAAAAATTTCCTTATATACTTGAATGTTTCATCTAGCTACTTTTCATTTAATAGCTCTGGAAATGGACCTCCTTTTTCACAGGGGTACTGTCTGTTTACTTGGTACCACATGAAACCACCACATGCAACTTTTTTTGACCTACAAAAACACTAATTTCATAAGACTCAATCTATTTCAAATAGTACGAGGTCTAGAGACTGTCTTTGCATTTAAGCTGTATATGATTATTTCTTGGTGAAATGAACAGAGAAAAATGGAAGTATTGCTTTCCATTGGTGTACCCTGCACATTATTATTTGAAATTTTATTTTGTTAAATCATACTAAATTAATAATGAAAAACAAATTAGTATTTTTTTTAGTCTGTCTTATCCATCAATGTTATTGGCATAATTTAACCCCTGGGAGAAATTATACACCCTACCAATTAGTGTGAACCTTCTTCAGAATGACTACACCCAAGATGTATGGTAGAATGTACAATGTTAATATTTATAAAACCCAGTAAAAGCTTGGCTACAAACAGTTTTGTGGAAAATGTGTTGTTTTGCTAATAAAAAATTAAATATGTTAATGACGAAAAGGAGGAAAAAAAGTGGCAATTTAAAGTTTTAGAGGTAGAAAGGCTGACCTAAATGGCATACCGATATTAAATATCTCGAGTTATATAAGGATGGTATCATTTCAGCAGGAGAGGACTTCAGTTACAACCGAAAAGTTAAGAGATTTTACTTATGTCCATAAAAAGATAAAAAGGTGAGTCAAGCATTTTTAGAGTATAGTATAATTTCTTCTCTGAGAGAGTAGTCTACTTCTGTTAATACGACGGCTATTATTACAAATAGGAACTTTTATAATATTTGATTTCTGTGTTGCCTTCTTAATTTGGAAGTCAGCTTAGTCTGTCCCTTTTGTAGACAAAGTTACATATATTCCACAAAGCAGATCAATTAAATTCTCTAAATGCCAAGTCACTACTTTAACTACTCCTGTTACCTGCCTTCATTAAATTTGCCAAAAACAAAATATAGTAATGGGAAAGAAATGAGAATTATATGACAGGGTATCAAGCAAGTGCCTAATTATCTTCTCACAGAATCTTCCTCATACAACAATAACAATACAATAGGAGGCACCAGCAATAATGATAGGTGAAACTTTTTGGGAATTGGTTTTATGCCAGTCCTCTGCCAAATGTTTTAAGGTTATTAATTCATTTAATCTTCGTACCAATCCAATAGCCTAAATACTATTATCAGGATTATTCTGTAAATGAGAAAACCAAGGCTCAGGGAAGGGTAAAGCAAATTGCCAAAAATCACAGATTCCTAACACTGGAAGCACCCATGAAAAACTCAACTGGTTTATCCTGCAGTCTGTGTGCTAAGCTGAAAAAATGGCCCCCCAAATGATAACAAAAAACAAACAAATCTGTTGCTGTAGAGTCAATTCTGACTTATAGTGTCCCTAT
This sequence comes from Dugong dugon, assembly GCA_030035585.1. Taxonomy (NCBI): domain Eukaryota; kingdom Metazoa; phylum Chordata; class Mammalia; order Sirenia; family Dugongidae; genus Dugong; species Dugong dugon. The sequence continues at coordinate 88,777,197 of CM057472.1, forward strand.
AGGACAGAGTAGAAATAGGGTTTCCAAGGAATGGCTGGTGGATTAGAACTGCCAACCTTTAGGTTGGCAGCCAACCTCTTAACCTCTACACTACCAGGGCTCCCCGCAAATGATAATCAGGTCCTAATTCTTGGAACCTCAAATGCTACCCTATTTGGAAAAAAGGGTCTTTACATATGTGATTAAATTAGGGATCTTGAGATGGGGGGATTATCCTGGATTATCTGTGTGGGCCCTAAATGCAATCACCTGTTTCTTTATAACAGGGAAACAGAGTTTTGGCACAGACACACAAACACAGCAGAGAAGGCAAAATGCTTTGCAGAGAGATTTTTAGATTCTTGAAGATGAGAGAGATGGTCACAAGCCAAGGAATGCTGGCAGTCATGCTGCAAGGTGCAAGGAACAAATTTGCTTCTAGATCCTCTGGAAGGAACGTGGCCCTACAGACACTGTGATTTTGGCTCAGTGATACTGACTTCAGACTTTCTGGCCTTCAGAATTGTAAGGGAATAAATTTCTGTTGTTTTAAGAAACTCAGATTGTGGTAATTTGTTAGAGCAAACACAGGAAACTAATAACACAGGCTATAATTACAAGAATATTCAAATTACCAAGCATAAGTTAAATGTTCCTGTTTTGTCAAAACACTAAAGAAGAGAGTTTAAATACTTTTTTCAGTAACATGCCACAACATTTGACAATCTCTCAGGAAATAATCCTTTCTAAGGACAGGGTAGAACTACCCTATAGGGTTTCTAAGGAGCAGCTGGTGAATTTGAACTGCTGGCCTTTTGGTCAGCAGACAAGCTCTTTAACCACTATGCCATCAGGGCTTCAATTTATAAATCATCCGTTTCCTTTCCCTCCACCTTCTACAGGAATAGTTAACAGCTTTATTTTTGTCCTCTGTGACAGGAATCCATATTTTAAGCAACTTCTTATCACTGTTTAATTCCATAGGCTGAATAATAGTGATTTCTTTAGTATCTTCATTACAGTACAAATTTCTGGTGTTTTGATTGTCTTTCTAGCTTTCTCTCGACAGCCACTATAGTTGCAAAACTCAGAAGTGGTCCCAAGATTCAAATAAACTAGATGATTTTCAAGATATAAGTATAACTGAGAGACTGAGAGATAAATGGAAATAGTTTTCAAAATTAACAATAAATCTCTAACTTAAAAACCCATTAATTTAGTCAAAATCTCTTTAACATTAATAGTGATTATATATGCGAGAGGCATTCCTATCAGTTCTGTGAAGTTGCTTTTAGTTATCCAAATAGATTGTCAAGAAATTGTGAAATGTCATCTGTGACTTCTATAATGAGAACTTAATCTGTAGAGTAGTATATAACAATTAATTGAGACATCAGGCATTTACTAAGGGATGGTAGAAAAGGGTTTTATATAACAATAAATATAGGGGACACAATGACCTGTACTGTATTTATGCAAGTAATAAATATTACAGATGCACTTACTTGCTCTAAGCTCTGGCAGGTTTTACACCAACCTGACTACTCTGAAACAGAGACTAGATTACTTCATCATGAGATAGCCAACAGAGAAGAGGATGTCCACCCCATCTCATTTCTCTTTATTGGTGAAAATAAAAATAAGGTTCAGCAATGAAACCTATTTTAGCCAAGCCAGTTGATAAGCCATAATTAACAATGACACAAGAGAGCTGTAACTGAGGTCTTAATCACTTGAGAATGACCACCCAAGATACAACAATTGGTCTCCGTTTGCCTGGAGCAACATAGGAAAAAGGAGACCCAGGAATCTGAGAAAGAAATGGACTGCAGGTCTAATTGCTTCCATGAGCTACTGCCTCCTTTGCCATGAAACCAAAATAAATAAATGGTGCACGGTTGCCATTACTGAATGTTTTGATCAAGTACCCAATAGATGGATCCTGATCAAAAGGAGGAAAAAACGCAGAACATAACTTCAAATTCTTATTGGAAGTCAGACTTACTGGATACATTGATACTGGAGGAACCCCCAAAACTACTGCCCGGAAAAAACTTAAGACTTCAACTAAAACTATCCCGTGATGTCATCTTTAAACTAAACAACAATTGAGCTCATTTAATAGATGATGCTCACCTTGAGCGCTATGCTGTTAAAGAATTATTTGTATGAGATTAAATGGACAACAGTAACTCAAACACACAGGTGAGAACTTGAAGGGGCAGAAAGTCTAAGTCAGCGGTGGTGAAACAATACAGGCAGAGACAGGGAGAATGGTGACACAAGAAGTATGGAACTATTGTCAGTGAACTTGTACATGTAAACATTGCTGAATGGGTGCACGCTTTGGTGTGCGTGTTTTCACCAAAAACAAACAAACAAAATGACGCAAGAGACTTGGTAGCTTGTGGAAAAAAGGGTGCATTTTCAACTGCCTGCGAAATTTTCAGCACATCATCATCAAAAAGACTTCACTTTTTCTACTTGAAGTGCACTCTCTTAGACCAGGGTTTTTCAAACTCAGCAGTATTGATCCTTTGGGCTGGAAAATTCTTCATTGAGGGGGTCTGTCCGGTGCATTATAGGATGTTCAACAGCATCCCTGGCCTCTATCGCCTAGATACCAATAGCTACCCCACCTCACGTTGTGACAGACAAAAATTTTTCCAGACGTTATCAAATGTCCCCTGGGAGACAAAATCACCCCCAGTTGAGAATCGCTATTTTACAGCAAACGTTAATGCTAATTAATAAATCAAATTGGCTGAAACGGGACAAGTTAAGAAAGAAAGCACGGAACGAATATCTCTTTTCCATTAGTCTTATTTTAAAGAAAATAATAAAGTTATAATGCAAGCCAAGGAGGACCCCCTTTAACAAAGAAACCAGATTTCTTTAAAAGAGCAAATCAGATTTTATTTTTAATCAGTCAGTATTGTGGCTGAACTCTAGGCTAAAGGACAATCTGTTCATGTTCCTTATCTCTTCAACAGTTCTTACCCTACGTTTCTGGGAAGAAGGATTTTAAAGCCAATCCCTGATTTGCATGGATTACCTTGCTGTGATGCTCAAGGGCGGGTGTGCATTCAAGGTAGCTATATTCATATATGTATCTGGAACACAGGGAGGCAATGTGCCTGCATCAGACATTAGCGGTTTCATTACTTTAAGTGACCAACAGGCACGTTTTTAATTCCCTGGGTGATTTAGAAGCAGAGGCAAGGAGGAAAGGACTCAGAAAAAGGTCAAATGAGAAGCTTTCCCCCTCTTTGCCCCCAAAACATGGATCTCTGTTCTTTTTACAGCAGATAAAACTAAGTACATTGGCCCTGGGACTTGCAATTGTCATAACACAGCATGACCTTTAAGAGAATGAGAAACTTGTGAAGCAGATTTTCTGTCTCTTATTTTCAAAATAACAGAATAAATACATAAGCCCACAACTTTTTTTTTTTAAATACACTAGTAGAATGAATGTTTATGAACATTTGCAGAAACGGCACCATTCGAACAATTGAGACTCTTAGAAACTTCTCTTTTTGCTGTGAATTCTCTTAAGATCATGTAAATACTTGGTATCTTTAGCTGTACCAGGGGTTACATGATACTCCCTAGATTTCTATCCCATTGACTTTAGGTCAAAAATAAGAACCCGGATTTCAGAGCTAAGTTATCTTCACAATCCCTCCCAAAAAGTCCATGCCAATCTTCTTCCTGTTACCAAGTGAAGGAAAAGTTAAATAGCTAGCTTTCATTTCTAATGCACTCAGCCAGCAATCCACTTCTGCCCATCCCACAAAAATAATGCATGTGCAAACAAATATGGGCATGTGTTTATTATTGTTATTTTCAATCAGGCATCATTTGTGAAAGCATATGGGTAAAGTCTGTGGAGCCTTCCTGCTCCTGGCATCACAACCACTCCCTTCCAAGGCGAGGGAAGCAAGCCCTGCCCCAGCTCTTGTACCAGCAAGTCAAGGGCTTTTGCTGAGGTTCTTTTTCACAATCACGCAAAAATGAGCACAAGAAGCTGTGTAGACTGAAAGTAGATGCGGCCAGCCTTGCTTTCAAAGATATGCATTCCTGCCCCTCCTTCTGATTAAGTGTGTTGCTCTTTTGACTGAGGGAGTTTCAGTGGGTGAGGAAAGGTGCCCTTGAATTGTCATCTCTTAAGAGGAAGCTGACAATGCCAATAGTTCAGGTGCAGGCTGACTGATGAGACCATCCCAGCCTGGGAGGCTGGCAATCTTTGTAATTGTAAAAGCAGGTAAGCAAGTTCACCTGCCAAAACTCTAGTCTCCTTCCACCTCCGCCTGCCTCACCCCAAAGGGGAGTGAGTAGCATTACTGTTATTGAAAAAAGAAGTCTCGTGTGCCTTGGGATTTGTTGACTTTGCAGATTCTAGGACATTGGCTTGCAAACTGAGATATTCCTCCACCAGTTTTTCTATGTGAATGATGAAACATATGGAGGACAAATCCAGATTCTGAGGCCTGAAGCTTCTATAATTTGGGCGGCCTTCTTTAAGGAAAGGAATGTACAATTATGAACACAAAATCAGGTTTAAAACAAAGTTATTTAGAATGTGAAAAGAAATGACAACAATTTACAAATGTTTAAAAACTGAGAAATACCAAAAGTACACTCAGAGTACTCCTTAGAGGAAAGGATAGTGAGACCCAGTCTTGCTTACTGTGGAAACTTTATCAGGAAGGACCTATTCCTAGACAAGGACACAAGGCTTGGTAAAGTAGAAAGTGAGCAAAAAAGAGGAAGACCCTCAACGAGATGGATTGACACGGTGGTTGCAACAATGGGCTCAAATATACTTACTATTGTAAGAATGGCCCAGTACTGGGCAGTGTTTCCTTCTGTTATACGTGAGGTCATTATGAGTCGCAACTGACTCGATGGCACCTAACAACAACAAAATGCACCTCTACCAAAAGTGCCCACTGCCTCCGAATACCACCTTGCACAGGAGGAAGCTTGAGAGAGGAAAAAGTCAGGATGTAAAGAGGCCATTGTTTTAACTAATTGTGGTTAAAATACTTCCGTTTTGTAAATTTTGCAAAAACATATGACTATGTGAACATATCGCAAGGTGAAGGACCTCAAGCTGCATTTCATTAGCATTGCCATAAATCTGCTTTGGGGAAAACAAATGGCTGTGTCACCTATCCAAACACTCCCATCCCTTCCTTAGTTTTCCCCATATGTATTACAACTCCTTGTACTTCACAGTGACTGGCACAAAATTTAGTTATGTAGCCTCCATCAGGGAAGTTTATAATACTAATGTGACAATATCAGTTGTAAAAGGAAGACACCATGGGAATTTAAACACAAATTCATCAAACACACAAGACCTTAGGAACAAGGAAAAGCAGTATCAAAAATACAGAAAGGTCCTGGGTCCTTTAATGATCATAGAAAGGCCAAACACACACTGGATGGGTTATTTTTGGACCTCTTTTATCAACTTGACAGCAATGGGTTTTGGGTTTATGTGAGAGAGATATAAATCCTTCTCTTGTGTAAGCCATTAATTTGGATTTTCTGTTATAAATATCTAAACCTAAACTTAACTAACACAATAGTTATTTAAAATTGTGCTTGGTGGCATTGGCAAAGTAGGGATTTCAAACCAATCCTCCCACTGGGGGAAAAAAAAGTTAGACAAAATATTTTTAAAAGATGAAGCCATCAGAGACCTACAGAGACTGTAAAAATTATAGGGCAATGGTTTAGGAGAAGATCCAAAGAGATGCATCTGGCATTGGAGATCGTTTTTAATTAAGAGCGTCTGTAGATTCTGGAGGAGCAGCTGGGTGGCTAAGTAGCTGAGCAGAGCTTTTGAAAAACTTTCAGGACAAATGGGCAAAAATTTAACTAGAAGACCCTAATACCTCAGATTGGGATCCTAACAGCCACACACTAGAAGAAAAAAATAAATCAGAAATATACCAGCACTCACAGGAAATGAAGACAATAGTCCAATAGTCTCAAACCTTGAAATCACGTTAAGGTTGTCTCGGATTGTTCGTGCTTCTATCCCTCTATCCACTTGACAGAATTCTCCTAATTTTTGCTTTTCTGAAAACGTCTTTATTTCACCTCCAATTGTTTCTAGATACAGAATTCCAAGTTGGCAGGATTTTTTCCCCCTTTATAAATTATTTTCCCTTTTAAATGATGTGATTTTATTTTCCAGTTAACGTAGTTCATGTTTAATGTTCGAGGTCAGTCTTACTATTGCTGTTTTGAAAGTGATGTCTTTTTTTTTTTTTTTTTCTATTTCCTTAAGATTTTCTCAATATCTGGCTTTCGTCTTTTCTTTTTTTTTTTTTTTTTTTTGATATATTATCTTGCTTGGGGTTTGCTGAGCTTCTTAAATCTGTTAGGTGATATCTTTCATCTGTTTTGAAAAATTCTTGACCATTACCTCTTCAAAAATAGTTTCACTCCCATCTTTCTCCTTCTGAGACTCTAATTATACATATGTTAAATTGACAATGTTGCTCAGGTCTCTTACACTTTTTGTTGTTGTGTGCTGTGGAGTCGATTTCGACTCATAGTGATCCGATAGGACAGAGTAGAACTGCCTTATAGGGTTTCCTAAAGTGTAATCTTTAAGGAAGAAGCCCTGATAGTGCAGTGGTTAAGCACTTGGCTGCTAACTGAAAGGCTGATGGTTCAAATCCATCAGCTGCTCTGTGAGAAAGAGGGGGCAATCTGCTTCAGTGAAGATTATAGCCTTGGAAGCCCTACGGGGAAAGTCCTACTCCATCCTATAGGTTTGTTATGTGTTGAAATTGACTCGATGGCAACAGGTTTGGGTTTGTTTGTTTGTTTTTAATCTTTATAGGAGCAGATCAACACGTCTTTTCCTCCATGAAGTGGCTGGTGGGTTCATACCAACTACCTTTTGGTTAGCTGGCAAGGGCTTAACCATTGAGATACCAGGTCTCCTTCTTACATTTTTTACTGATTTTTTTTTTTTTGCCCTCTGTGTTTTCGTTTGGATAATTTTTATTGACTTGCATTTGAATTCAGTAACCCTTTTCTAGTGTGTATATGGACTTTCTGGGTGGCACAGATGAGTAAGCACTCAACTACTTGCTGAAAAGTTGGAGGTTCGTACCCACCCACAGGCACCTTGGGACACAAGCCTGGTGACCTGTATTCGGAAAGTTACAGCCTTGAAAATCCTATGGAGCAGTTCTACTCTGCACACGTGGGGTCATTATGACTCAGAATCGACTCATTGGTAACTAACAACAACAACATAGCATAATGTTAAGTCCTTTCAATGAGTTCTTAATTTCAGGTATCAGTTATTTTCAGATTTATAATTGGTGTTGTTATTAGTTGCCATGGAGTCAGTTCCAACATATGGTGACCTCATGTGTTAAACAGAGTAGAACTGCTCCATAGGTTTTTCTTGGCTGTAATCTCAACAGCAGTAGATTGCCAGGGCTTTTCTTCTCTGGTACTGCTGACAGGTTTCGAATCACTAACCTTTAGCAGTTGAATGCAAACTATCTGCACCACCTAGAGACCTCTTCAGATTTATAATAGCCACTTGGACCTTTTATATAGATTTCATTCTTCTGTTGAAATTTACTGTCTTTTTATTAATTTTGTCAAATGTTCTTTGTGATGGTTAACTTGATGTGTCAGCTTGGCTAGATGATGGTGCCCAGTTCCTTGGTCAAACACTAGTCTAAGCTCTGTTACGAAGTAGTTACAATCTCTCTCTCTTCTGTCTCTGCATGTATATACCACCATGCAGAAATATATATATATCAATGTTTCTGTTTATTTAGGAAATTTTAATAGTCATTTTAAAGTCCTCGTCTTTTAATTCCAACCTCTGGATCATCTAAGGGTCTCAATTGTGTTTTCGCTTTGATTATGGGTCATATGTTCCCGCTTCTTCATATATCTCCTAATTGTTTATGTATACCAGAAAGGACAATAGAGGCAGAAGTCAATATTATTTTCCCTTAGAGAGGGCATGTCTTTTCCTTTGTTAAACAGACAGAGTGCCTGGTTGATTATAATGAATTAATTAGGAATTGAGCTGGGTCTGAGTGGAGTTGCTACCTTAGTTAGACTTATTTACAAAGGAGTAAATTCTTCCGTGTTTATTATAAAACTCTCCATCTAGTAGAACTTTGGATTCTAAGTATTAAGTGATAGTAAGAGTTTTAACTGAGTATTTCAGGCAGGTCCTCCTCCTGCACAATTCTAGACAAGAATCCTGGGACGAAATACGGATGGAGCAAGCCAGCTGTGCAACCTCCAGATTGACCAAGTGGTAACGTCATCCCTCTGTTAAAAGTTTTTTTGATTTCTCTTTTCCTCTGCATTGTCTGCCTGTTTGTCTGTGGCAAGCTCAATTCTCAGCCTATGATCAGACTTGGTAAAAGACTCCAGAGAAAGATGGCTTCCAACCTCCAGTCACTGGGAAAATCTCTTTGGTCTCTGGAATTTAATTTCTCTAGATCTTTTCACTTTCATAGATTTCTGGTGATTTTAAAGTGTTATATATATATAATCTGTTCACCCATCCAGGTTTTTCTGATTGTTACAGGATAAGCGACGGCTGGCCACTACCGTCTTATCTTAAAGGAAAGTAGAAGTACGCAAAAGTATAAAATAACTTGATCTTCAATTAAATTTTTTTTAATACAGAAAACCCCATGCCCAGATGTCTTCATAGATAAATTATACCAAATATTTGAGAAAGTAATAACACCAAACTTACAGCAATCCCTCAAGAGAATTGAAAAAGAAGAAAGACTTCCCAACTCATTTTTTGAGGTAGCAAAACCTAGAGGAAATGGACAGATTTCTAGGAACACGCAACCTACCCAAACTAACACAAAATGATGTTGAAAATCTGAACAGACCTATAACAAGAGAAGAGATTGAAAAGGTAATAAAAAAGGAAACTTCCAACAAAAAAAAGCCCTGGTCCAGATGGCTTCAATGGAGAATTCTACGAAACATTCAGAGAATGGCTTAAACCAGTACTACTGAAACTATTTCAGAACATAGAAAAGGAAGCAACACTTCCAAATTCATTCTGTGAAGCCAGCATAACCCTGATACCAAAACCAGGCAAAGACACCACAAAAAAAGAAAATTACAGACCAATATCTCTCATGAATACAGATGCAAAAATTCTCAACAAAATTCTAACCAATAGAATTCAGCATCGTATCAAAAAAATAGTGGGATTCGTACTAGGTGTGCAAGGATGGTTCAACATTAGAAAATCAATCAACATAATCCACCACATAAATAAAAGGAAAGAAAAGAATCACATGATCATCTCAATCGATGCAGAAAAGGCATTTGACCAAGTCCAACACTCATTCTTGATAAAAATTCTCAATAAAATAGCTATAGAAGGGAAATTTCTCAACATAATAAAGGGCATCTAGGCAAAACCAACAGCCAACATCATTCTTAATGGAAACAGGCTGAAAATATTCCCCTTGAGAACAGGAACAAGACAAGGATCTCCTTCATTACCACCCCTATTTAACATTGTGCTGGAAGTCCTAGCTAGAGCAATAAAGCAAGAAAAAGAAATAAAGGGATTCCAAATTGGTAATGAAGAAGTTAAACTGTCCCTATTTGAGGATGATATGATACTATACATAGAAAACCCAAACGACTCCATGAGAAAACTATTGGAACTAATAGAAAGATTCAGCAAAGTATCAGGATACTAGATAAACATAGAAAAATCCATTGGATTTCTATATACCAATGAAGAGAACGATGAAAAGGAAATCAGGAGAACAATACCATTTGTAATAGCCCCTAAAAAAGTAAAATACTTAGGAATAAATCTAACCAGGGATGTAAAAGACCTATACAAAGAAACTACAAAACACCACTGCAAGAAACTAAAAGAGATCTACATAAATGGAAAAACATACCATGCATATGGATAGGTAAACTCAACATTGTGAAAATCACAATTCTATCCAAACTGATTTACAAATACAAGCAATCCTGATCTGAATACCAATAACATTCTTTAAAGAGATGGAAAAACTAATCATTAACTTTATATGGAAAGGGAAGAAGCCCCAGATAAGTAAAGCATTACTGAAGAAGAAGAATAAAGTAGGAGGACTCGCACTACCTGACCTCAGAATCTGATATACAGCTACGGTAGTCAAAACAGCCTGGTACCGGTACAACAACAGATACATTGACCAATGGAACAGAATTGAGAACCCAGATGTAAATCCATCCACCTATGGTCACCCGATCTTTGACAAGGGCCCAAAGTCCATCAAATGGGGAAAAGACTGTTTTTTTAACAAACGGTGCTTGAATATCCATCTGCAAAAAAATGAAACAGGACCCATACCTCACACCATATACAAAAACTAATTCAAAATGGATCAAATATAAAACCAAAAATTATAAAGATCATAGAAGAAAAAATAGGATCGACACTAGAGGCCCTAATACATGGCATTAACAGGATATATGCCATAAGGAACAACACACAAACTCTAGAAGATAAGATAGATAACTCAGATCTTCTAAAAATTAAACACTTATGCTCATCAAAAAACTTCACCAAAAGAGTAAAAAGAGAACCTACAGGCTGGGAAAAAAATTTTGGTTATTACAAATCAGACAAAGGTCTAATCTCTAAAATCTACAGGAAAATCTAACACCTCTACAACAAAAAGACAAATAATCCAATTTAAAAATGGACAAAGGAAATGAACAGACAATTCACCAAAGAAGACATTCGAGTGGCTAACAGACACATGAGGAAATGCTCTCAATCACTAGCCGTTAGAGAAATGAAAATCAAAATCACAATGAGATATCATCTCACCCCGGCATTACTGGCACGAATCAAAAAAACATAAAATAACAAATGTTGGAGAGGCTGCAGGGAGAGTGGAACTCTTACGCTCTGCTGGTGGGAATGCAAAATTGTGCAACTATTTTGGAAAATGATACGGTGCTTCCTTAGAAAGCTAGAAATAGAAATACCATATGATGCAGCAATCCCACTCTTAGGAATATATCCTAGAGAAATAAGAGCCATCACACGAATAGACATATGCACACCCATGTTCATTGCATCATTGTTCACAATAGCAAAAAGATGGAAACAACCTAGATGCCCATCAACAGATGAATGGATAAACAAACTATGGTAAACACACACAATGAAGAACAATGATGAATCTGTGAAGCATCTCATAACATGGATGAATCTGGAAGGCATTATGCTGAGTGAAAGAAATCAATCACAAAAGAACAAATATTGTATGAGACCACTACTGTAAAAACTCATGAAAAGGTTTACACACAAAAAGAAACAATCTTTGATAGTCACAAGGGAGGGGAGGGGAGGAGACAGAAAAACACTAAATAGACAATAGATAAGTGGTAACTTTGGTGAAGGGTAAGACAGTATACAATACTGAGGAAGCCGGCACAACTTGTACAAGGCAAGGTCATGGAAGTTCCATAGACACATCCAAACTCCCTAAGGGACCGAGTTGCTGGGCTGAGGGCTGTGGGGACCATGGTCTCGGGGAACCTCTAGCTCAATTGGCATAACATAGTTTATAAAGAAAATGTTCTACCTTCTACCTTGGTGAGTAGTGTCTGGGGTCTTAAAAGCCTGTGAGCGGACATCTAAGATACTCCACTGGTCTCACCCCTCTGGAAGCAAGGGAGAATGAAGAAAACTAAAGATATAAGGGAAAGATTAGTCCAAAGGACTAACAGACCACATCTACCACAGCCTCCACCAGACTGAGTCCAGTACAATGAGATGGTGCCTGACTACCACCACTGACGGGTCTGACAGAGATCATAATAGAGGGTCCCAGACAGAGCTGGTGAAAAATGTAGAACAAAATTCTAACTCACAAAAAATAACCCAGACTTTCTGGCCTGACAGAGACTGGAGAAACCCTGAGAGTATGGTCCCCAGATACCCTTTTAGCTTAGTAATGAAGCCACTTCTGAGGTTCACCCTTCAGCCAAAGATTAGACAGGTCCATAAAACAAAATGAGACTAAAGGGGCACAACAGCCCAGGGACAAGGACTAGAAGGCAGGAGGGAACAGAATAGTTGGTAAGAGGGAACCCAAGCTTGAGAAGGGAGAATGTTGACAGATCGTGGGATTGTTAACCAACGTTATAAAACAATATGTGTACTATCTGTTTAAAGAGAAACTAGTTTCTTCTGTAAACTTCATCTAAAGTACAATAAATAAATAAATAAAAAGAAACAGGAAAAAAAAGAAAATACAGGTTAGAGTGGCTAAAATAGCCCCAACAATGAACTCAAACATACCAACAATCGTAAAGATGGCACAGGACTAGACAATGTTTTGTTCTGTTATATGTAAGGTCACCAGAAGTCAGAACTGACTCCACGGAAATTAACAAAAACAGAGCAGCTAAAACTGATAATACTAAGTGTTGGTGAGAATGTGAGACAAGTGAAATTCTCTTACACACCTGGTGGGTTCTAAATTGGTAGAACCACTTTGGGAAACATAAATTATCTATGAAAGTTGAATATACACGTCTTATTAATAAATTCCATTTTAAGCATATTTAAAAAACAAATGCATGCACATATGCACAAGAATATTCAGAACAGCATTATTCTTCCTGCCTAGAGTGCCATTTTGCCAGAAGTCCCGTAACAGCATTATTCTTAATAGCTCTTAACCTGGAAACAACCAAAATGCTAATCAACATTGTTGTTGTTGTTGCAAGCCGTCGAGTTGATTCCAACACATAGTGACCCCATGTAACAAAGTAGAACTGGCCCTAGGGGGTTTTCTAGGCTGTAATCTTTACAAGAGCAGATCGTCAGGTCTGCAGAATCACTGGGTGAGTTTGAACTGCCAACCTTTTGGTTAGCAGCCGAGCTCTTAACCATTGTGTCACCAGAGCTCCTTTAACCAACATTAGAATGAATAAATAATTTGTGGTCTATTCATTCAACGGAATATTACACTACGGTGAAAACGAATAAACTACCATTCAACAAATAATGTGGGGGCATCTCACAAACATAACGTAGAACAAAGGAACTTACCAGACACGGAAGAATACATACTATATGATTTTATGCAAGTAATTTTTGTAAAAACAGGAAAAACAAAACAATGGTGTTCTAAGTCAAGATAGAAGTATCTGGAGGCAGAGGAGAGGATAGTTCATCTGGATCTTTGCAATAATCTATTCTGTGACATGGGTAATGGCTACATAGATGCCGACTATTATGATTATTCTTTCAGCTATATTATTTTAACAGAGAATGTTAACTATTAGAATACACATTACCTAGCATATTACATGGTGACTTTCAAATAGAGTTTTAATTAATCAAATAAGCACTTACTAAATTTCTGATGATACAAATCTAGGAGGGAAATTAAATACATTAAATGTCAGAATCAAGACTGAAAAGATCTCAACAGACTGGAACAACGTAACTGAATTCCAAGATAAAAATAATAGGAATAAAAGTAAAGTCTAGAATTTATTTTCAAGAAAGTAACCTCATAAGTATGTTGTTGTTAGGTCCTATTGAGTCAGTTGCGACTCATAGTTACCCTGTGTACAACAGAACCAAACACTGCCCAGTCCTGTGTCATCCTCACAATCGTTGCTGTGTTTGAGCCCATTGTTGCAGCCACTGTGTCAATCCATCTTGTTGAAGGTCTTCCTCTTTTCGGCTAGCCCTCTACCAAGCGTGATGTCCATCTCCAGGGACTTGACCCTCCTGATAACATGTCCAAAGTACATGAGACGAAGTCTCATCATCTTTGCTTCTGGGCATTTTGGCTGTACTTCTTCCAAGACAGATTTGTTTGTTCTTCTGGCAGTTCATGATACATTCAATATTCTTTGCCAACATCATAATTCAAATTCATCAGTTTTTCTTGGGTCTTCCTTATTCATTGTCCAACTTTCACACACATGAGGCTATTGAAAATACTCTGGCGTGGGTCAGTCACAGCTTAGTTCTCAAGTTGACATCTTTGCTTTTTAACATTTTAAAGAGGTCTTTTGCAGCAGATTGGCCCAATGCAATACATTGTTTGATTTCTTGACTGCTGCTTCCATGGGTGTTGATTGTAGATCCAAGTAAAACGAAATTCTTGGCTGAAAGCAGAGAATATCAGAAAGACGTTTACCTGTGTTTTATTGACGACACAAAGGTGTTTGACTGTGTGGATCATAACAAATTATGGATAACATTGCAAAGAACGGGAATTCCAGAATACTTAATTGTGCTTATGTGGAACCTGTACGTAGACCAAGAGGCAGTAGTTCGAACAGAACAAGGCGATACTGCATGGTTTAAAATCAAGAAAAGCGTGTGTCAGGGCTGTATTCTTTTCACCATACTTATTCAATCTATATGCTGAGCAAATAATCTGAAAAACTGGACTGTGTGAAGAAGATTGCATCACAGGAATCGAGAAAGACTCATTAACAACCTGCAGTATGCAGATGACACAACATTGCTTGCTGAAAGTGAAGAAGAATTGAACCACTTACTGATGAAGATAAAAACTACAGCCTTCAATATGGATTACACCTTAACATAAAGAAAACAAAAATCCTCACAAATGGACCAATAAGCAACATCTTGATAAATGGAGAAAAATACTGAAGTTGTCACAAGCATAGAATAAGAAAGTCTTATTACATAGACCTTTATGTGAAAATGACTTAAATATTTGAAATGACAAAGATCCCAATATAAATTAATGCGGTGTACAAGGCTACGAAAACTTAGGTCAATTTTAGGCTATATCAATAAAAGTAGTGTCCTGAACAAGAAAGTTAATAGTCCCATCAAACATTTTACTGGCCAGAACAAACTGGAATATGCTTGGTTCTGGCTTCTTGTCCAGGGGAAGGCAGCCAAAATGGTGAGGTGTCTGGAAACCATGATTTAAGGATGGTTGATTCTTGGAAAAGAATAAATCTAATGGGAGACAAGACAACTGTCTTTGAGTAGTTAAAAGGCTGTCATGTGTAAGAGGGATTTGATTTTCTATGAAACTTTATAGTCCAAATAAATAGTTCAACTTAACCTAAGAAACAGATTATAAGGTAGACATGTCCAAAATTAGAAAGCGCTCCCCATGAGAATACCCCGTCACTGAAACATTGCTTTTTTTTTTATTTTTAAGCTGAAATACATAAAATAAGATGGTACATTACAAAATAAACATTAAATTACAGGTAAACATTAAACAACAACAATAACCACAATAATAAAATAAAATCCTATGTACTTAGCACTAAGATTAATTTAAAAAAATCAGCAGTATTTTGGAAGCCCCAGTGGGATGAAAATACCATCTTGAATTTGTATTAATCACACTTCTGTTTTTCTTATAGTTTTAGCATGCATGTAGATTTCCCTAAATAATATACTGTTCAGTATTAATCTTTATGTAAATTAATCATGCTGTGTATATTATTCCATCCCATGCTTTTTCCTCACAATGAAATTTTTGAGGTTCATTCATGCTGAGTCCTATGGGGATGGTTCATTCATTTTCACTATGTATAGTACTCTGTTTGTATGAATATATCACAATGCATTAATCCATTCTAATACTGATGCACATTTGAGTTGTTGTCAGTAGCTATTATGTACAACACTCCTAAGAACATGATTGTATATGTTCTTGATGCACAGGGAAGAAGCGTTCAGAATTCTAGAACAAAGAGGATACGCATGAATTCAACTTCACTAGGTAACGTCGTGCTCTTTCAAAGCGATTGTGACGATTTACCTTTCCATCAGCACTGTTGTTGTTGTGTGCCATCCTGTCGATTCCAACTCATAGCCACCCTCTAGGACAGAGTAGAACTGCCCCACAGTGTTTCCAAGGAGAAGCTGTGGATTCAAACTGCCAACCTTTTGGTTAGCAGCCCGAGCTCTTAACCACGGCACTACCAGTGCCCCATTAACATTAGATAACAGTTTCTATTGCTCCAATTTACCTCCATCCTTTGGTGTTTTCAGACTTGAACATACCATGCGGTATGCATGAAATGTATCTACTTGTGATTTTAATTGGTTATCCCCTTACCGCTAATAAGGTTGACTGGCTTTCATATTTATAGACTTTTTTTGTCCATTTCTAAGAGCTCTTTTTTTTTTTTTTTGCCTATTTCTCTGTTCAGTTCTTGTCTTTTATTATTGATACCTAAACACTAATTCTTTTTTGGTTGTTTGTTTCATAATTATCTTTTCCTGAAATATGTCTTGTCTTTTTGAATTCCTCAAGGAGTTTTCTGTTTTATTTGGGTTTTGTTTATTGTTTGCTTCTGGTTTATTTATTTTTTATTGTGTTTTAGGTGAAAGTTTACAGCACAAAGTAGTTTCTTATTCAAAAATTTATACCCAGATTGTTTTGTGACATTGGCTGCAATCCCCAGAATGTTGGCATTCTTCCCCTTTCCCTTTACACCCCGGGTTCCCCATGTCCATTCATCTAGGTTTCATGTCCCCTACTGCCTTCTTCATGGAGTTTTTTAATGAAGCCAAGTCTAAATGTTACATTAGTATAATCTATCAGATTTTTCCTTTATGATTTACCTTTATGTAACTTTTTAATGAGTTTCTTTTCTACCCTGAGTTAATAATATATTCTTCTTTATTGTCTGCTAAAATTGTATTTTCTTCTAAAGTTTGATGTTTAAGTCTTTATTCAATCTAGAATTGATTTTTGTTTATACTGTAAGATAGGGATTGAATTTCTTTTATTATTCTCATACAATGATCAGTGATCTGGGAAAAAAAAAAAAAAAATCCCAAACCCATTGCCATCAAATTGTTTCCAACTCATAGCAACCCTATAGGACAGAGCAGGACTGCCCCATAGGGTTCCCAAGGAGCGGCTGGTAGATTCAGACTGTCAGTCTTTTCGTTATAAGCCAAATGGTTAACCACTGTGAAGGTCACCATTAAATAAACTGTTTTCATATATACATGAGTGCATGTGGGGACTCTCTTTTATGCTCCATTTGTCAATGAATCAATTGCTTCATAAATGCCTTATTTTCTTAGTTGCTGTAGCATTTTTTAGTTTTACCATGTGGAAAGGTAAGATGTTCTCATACACACTAGTTGATTCTTTGACAATTTGGAAGTGTGGGGTCTTAGTCTCTTGGACATTTGCCCTGTGGTATCCTTTTTAAAATCAGTGTATCAAGCTCCATAAAAAAATACAAAAATCACATTAGGTTTTTGTCAGGGATTGTTTTGAACCTATAGATCAACTTGAAGAGAACTACCATCTTTACAAAATTGAGTCTTCCTATCTAAGAATTCAAAAATGGTTGCAGCAGTACATCGACAAGGAACTGCCAGAAATTCAAGCCGGATTCAGAAGAGGATGTGGAACAAGGGATACCATTGCTGATGTCAGATGAATCTTGGCTGAAAGTAGAGAATACCAGAAAGATGTTTATCTGTGTTTTATTGACTGCAAAGGCATTCAACTGTGTGGATCATAACAAAATATGGATAACATTGCGAAGAATGGGAATTCCAGAACACTTAACTGTGTTCATGAGGAAACTGTACATAGACCAAGAGGTAGTCATTCGAACATAACAAGGGGATATTGTGTGGTTTAAAATCAGGAAAGGTGTGCATCAGGGTTGTATCTTTTCACCATACTTATTCAGTCTGTATGCTGAGCAAATAATCCAAGAAGGTGGACTATATGAAGAATGCAGTATCAGGACTGGAGGAAGACTCACTGTGATGGTTAAGGTTGTGTCTCAGCTTGGCTGAGCCATGATTCTCAGTGGTTTGGCAGTTATGTAATAATGTAGTTTGGCACTTACATAACGATATAATTTGGCAGTTGTGTAATGATGTGGTTATCCTCCATTTTGTGATATAATTACCTCCATGATGTGATCAACCAATCAGTTGTAAGGAGAATTTCCATGAGGGTGTGGCCCGCATCCAATATATATGGACATCTGGTAAAGCTCATTGGTTTTTACTTGCCCTGGATCCTGCATCCGGCTCATCATCATCCGACTTCTGGTTCCTGGGACTTGAGCCAGCAGTCTGCCTTATTGCCTGCTGATCTAGGGATTTGTTGGTCTCCACAGCCTGTGAGCCAGTAGCCTACCATCTAACATGCTAATCTTCAGTTCATCAGCCCCTGCAGCTATGTGAGTCAGGAGAAGCCTCCAGCTGATGCCCAAGGACTTGAGACTTGCCAGCCTCTACAACTGTGTGAGCTATTTCCTCAAGATAAATCTCTCTCTGTATATATATATACATATTTACACACACATATATATAGATAAGCAAGGTTGTGTCATCTGCATATTGTAGGTTGTTAATGAGTGTCTTGGGCCGGGTTCTCTAGAGAAGCAAAGCCATGGATGACACAACCTTGCTTGCTGAAAGTGAAGAGGGCTCGAAGCACTTACTGATGAAGATCAAAGACTGCAGCCTTAAGTATAGATTACATTTCAACTGAAAAAAAAAAAAATTCTCACAACTGGATCAATAAGCAACATCATGACGAACAGAGAAAATATTGAAGCTGTCAAGGATTTCATCTGACTTGGATCAACAATCAACACCCATGGAAACAGCAGTCAAGAAATCAAACCACATTTGTATTGGGCAAATTTGTTGCAAAAGACCTCCTTAAAGTATTAAAAAGCAAAGATGTCAACTTGAGGACTAAGGTGCATCTGACCCAAGCCATGTGTTTTCAATTGTCTCATATGCAAGTGAAAGCTGGAAAATGAATAAGGAAGACTGAAGAAGAATTGATGCTTTTGAATTACAGTGTTGGTGAAGAATATTGAACATACCATGGACTGCCAGAAGAATGAACACATCTGTCTTGGAAGAAGTACAGTTAAAATGCTCCTTAGAATCAAAGATGGCAAGACTTCGTTCGTCTCATGTACTTTGGACATGTTATCAGCAGGGATCAGTCCCTGGAGAAGGGCATCATGCTTGGTAAAGTAGAGGGTCAGCGAAAAAGAGGATGGCCTTCTGTGAGATGGATTGACGCAGTGGCTGCCACAATGGTCTCAAACATAGCAACGATTGTCAGGATGGCGCAGGATCGGGCAGTCTTTTGTTCTGTCGTACACAGGATGGCTATGAGTCCGAACTGACTCTACAGCACCAAACAACAACATCTGAGAATATTTTTTAGGTTATTTTTAATGCCTTTCAATAACAATGCTTTTATCATAGAAATTTTAAACCCTCTTTGTTATACTTATTCAGAGATGCATATATTATACTTCTTTGTCATTTTTTAATAGGACATTTGTATCAAATACCTCTTACGTACCACTTCATATCCTCTTGTTCTCAACTCTTACTTCAACCTTGCTGTAAACAAGGTTTACAAACAAACATCAATCAGCTTTATTCATTTTTAACATTATAGCATAGCACTTTGGTTCATATACCATATTGGCTAATACCTGCCCAGGGGTTTCTCTGTCATCACAGTGGGGACACTCATGTAAACTCCTCCACAATCCCCTATATGTAGCCTGAAAGTGTGAAGGAGTTAGCACTTGATCACTGGGGGACTGGGACAAACGGATAAATGTTTCCCCTTTTTTACCACAGAACGATATTTCTGAGCTGCATTTCATAAGCTCCTCAGAAGATCCTGTGGCTGGCTCAATAACACAGACTTATCTTGGCTTTCTTTTTTTTCCTATTTATTCCTCCATCCCTCACAACTGCTGCCTGGAATCACATTCTCAAATTACCTACCTGCATAAGAGCCTTTGTTTCCAGGCTATGACAGTATTTTTAGATTTTATTTTCTCATTGTTGCTAGTGTTACTATTTGCGTTGCAAGTGGTAAGTGCTTTATATACATTATCTGTTTTAATTCTCACAATATTAAGGAGTTATGTTATTATATCTAACATCAGTTACCATCAAGTTGATTCCAACTCATGGAGAACACGTGTGTCAGAGTAACAACACTGTGCTCCACAGAGTTTTCAGTGGCTGATTTTTCAGAAGTAGATCACCAGGCCTTTCTTCTGAGGTGACTCTGTGTGGTCTTGAACCTCCAACCTTTTGTTTAGCAACAGAGCACATTAACTGTTTGCACCACCCAGGGATATACATAACAATAAACTTTAGTATATTGACTTTTGTATCCAGCAATGTTGTTAAACTCATATGAATTGTAATAAAATTTCTATAGATTCTTTAGAATTTTCTATGTAAACAATCCTTGACTTGGTCCTGATATAGAAGGGAATGTTTTTAACATTTCAAATTTAAATCTGATGCTTATTGTGGAATTTTTAGAGCTCTTCTGTATTAAGTTACAGAAAGTCATTTTTATTCCCACTTTCTTAAGAATTTTTATATTCAGTGGATACTGAGTTTCACCAAATGCTTTTTTTCCTATTTATTAATTTGACATTTCATTTTCTCCTTTAGTCTGTTAACGTGATTGTTGGTTTAATTCATGTTAAACCAATACACTATCATTGAACTCCTGAGATAAAGACATGTTGGTCATGATTATCTTTTTTAAATATCACATGATTTCATTTGTTTAATATTTGGGTATCAATGTTTAATAATGAAATTGGCCTAGTATTTTTTAGTAGTCTTGGCTTGTATTTGGTATCAAGGTAATATTAACCTTATTAGATGACTAGGAGAATGATCTTGAGTTTATACAAGCTTAGAATTATCTTTTCCTTGAAAATTTAGTATAACTTCCTATGAAGCCATTTGGGCTTGGTGCATCTTTCATGGAAAAATTTTTAAACTCTCTTTCAATTTTCTTTATGATTGTATGATTAGTCATATATTTCTTTTTAAGTAAGCTTCAGAAGTTGTATTTTTCTAGAAATTTATTTCATCTAGGTTTCCAAATTTTTTGGTACAGGTTGCACAATGTCTGTCCCCTTATTCATGTTTGATATCGTTTATTTTTTAATTTTTACCTTATTTTTCATGATGAATCTTGTCAGTGGTTCATGTAATTTATTAATATTTTCAAAGAACCAGCTTCTGGTTTTGTTGATCTTTGCTATCTTTCCTCATTTTCTATTTTATTAATTTCTGTTCTTATCTTTATTAGTTTCTTCCTTTTACTTTTTAAGGGTTACTGTTCTAACATTTTACATTGGATGCTTAAGATGCCTGTCTCACTAATTTTGAGCCTTTCTTCTTTTTTAATGTACCCATTTAAGGCTAAGAATTTCCCTGTAAGGACTATTTTAGCTGAATTCAAAGTTTTGACAGTAGAATTTTTATTATTATTAGACTCGAAGTATTTTCAAAATTCCATTAGGATTTATCTTTAAACCTTTAGTTTATTAGTTATATTTTATATATATATATAAATATAATTTCAAGCATTTTTTTCTCTTTTTAAGGGTTAATGACCTCTAATTTAATGGTTTTATGGTCAGATAATGTGGCATGCATGCTATTAATCCTTTGAAATTTGCTGATGCTAGCTTTACGGACAGTTTTCATAAATACTTCAAATGAGCTTGAAAAGAATGTTTGTTATTCAATTACTGGATGCAATCATTGGATGTAGTGTTTCATATAGGCAAATTAGATCAATTTTGCTCTTCAAATCTTTGGTGTTTTTAGATGTAAAAGTACCTGAGTCTGCTTGTGCTATCACTGCCGAGGACACACATGTTAAAATTGCCAAACTTGATGGTGCCTTGTGTCAATTTCTCCTTGTAATTCTGTAAATTTTTTATTAAAAAACTTGAGGCACTATAATTATGTACATACAAACTGAGATTGCTTTAACTTCTTGATGAATCTAGCCTTTCGTCATTTTGCAGTGATTCTCAATATCACAAGTCTTTCTTTTTGCCTTCAAGTCTGCTTTAGATGATATTGCCATTGCTATAGCAGGTTTCTTCTAGCTAGTATTATACTGGAAATCACAGAAGTTGAATGACTGGCCCAGATTCACTCGGATGACTCACAGAAGTAGAACTAGGAACGAGGCTTCCTGACTCCCACCCCAGAGCTCTTGCCATGTGCCCTAATAGAATGAGCATGATGTGGTGCAAAGAGCAGAAGAGAATCAAAATGGAATGAATGATACACACCAAGGAGCATTGGAGGATAACACATATAGCAATGGAGAAATAATTCAGGGCAATCAAAGCCAGCCACAGTGTTTGGATTTTATGACAAGGGTGTCATAATAAAGCAAGAAGTTGGTGATGCAACAGTTAAGCACTTAGCTGTTAACTGAAAGGCTGACAATTTGAACTCACCCAGTGGCTCCAAAGGAGAAAGAACTGGCGATCTGCTTCTGTAAAGATTACGGCCTAGGAAACCCTATAGGACAGTTCTACTTTGTCACATGGGGTCACTATAAATCAAAAATTGACTCGCCAATACCTGACAACAACAACAACACACTTCCAGCACTATTCAGGGGAGAGAGAGGGGGAAAAATATCATGTAGAAAGGTCCTTGCCCTCCAAATCCAGTATAAAGTAATGAGAGCGTGAATCAAGGTCATGGGACTGAAAAGGAAAGAGCCATTTTATGGAGGAAATGACATACCACAAGGGCTTTATGTGTTGGAGATGAAAGAAATTGAAGAGTCGAAGATACTACCTCATTAATATTGTACTTCCCTGACAACTGCAGTATTTTTTTGGTTCGAAACCACAGTTAGGAAATCAGAGTTGACTCAGAAGAGGAGAGAAGATGATGTGTTTTCTCTCAAAGAAATGAGTCTAGTATTTCTAGTAGATGTTGAAAATATCAAACCAATAACAGATTCAGATATGTAGGTTTTTGTTTTTTTTTTGAATGAGGAAGGGGGACCATTTGCATAAAAACAGTTGTTGAATCTTTATTTCAGGCTCCGGGTACCTTAAACATAGCTGCATTTCTTGAACATCAAGTATTATCATTTTTCGCCAAAATTTTAAAATTAAAAATCGCCAAATTTTTATTACCATCATATTTTTACAATTGATATCATGGATAATGGATTCATGGATAAACTCTTCGACAACCCAGAGAGCCTTCTAGGACAGCCACTGTATTCCAGGTCATTCTTGAGCACCTCTGTATTAAATAACTAAGGTTTATTGCTACAGACCTTTGAAATTACTTGTAGACCTCCTCTTAAAGTATTAACAAGCCTCGATCGTATATAGTTCACAGCCATTAAGATTAAAGCAGTAAGTGGTACATCTGCTTGTGTAATTATTGGTAATGCTAGAAAACAGCTTTGTGAATTTGGTCACAATGAACTCTGAGGAAATAGGCTCTGGAAGCTTTCTCCTCAGAAGTTTTAAACAACTGTGCTAAGCTCAGTGAATTTTTTTTTCAGGAAGTTTAGTTTTGTTTTTTGTTTTTCCAACTGGATATAATAAAAATGTCTGAGATGTCACTACATAATATGATCTCCTTGGAAAGGTCAATACTAATGTTTTAGGCAAGTTCAACAGGCTTAAGTTCAACTCTGGAAGTGTATAAATTCCAACATAATTGTAACAAATCCACCTAAAAGAGCCAACATCTGTCCATAGATTATTTATGTTCAGCCCTTCCACTGGTAGAACTGGCAAGACCTGGGGGAATCATTTAATTGTCTGAACATCAACTGTAGGATTTTTAGATGCCCTGAAATCACAAATTCAGCTCCCAAAAGGCCTATTCAGTCCTTGCTACAAGATACGTTTATGGAGTATAATGCTGTCTGCTGTGGAGGGCTTTAGGAAGAGACTGTTATATTAACACAGAACAGACAGAACTTTAGTTTCAAAGACCCCATGTCATTTTTGGTAACACTAGAAGCTTGTCTTAGTGTGCTCAGCCAAAATTTCTGGGACTCAACTGAAAACTTGAAGCCACTGAAAACTTGGCTAAATATATCTAATCTCAGATTAATAATAAACTATATATTTATTTAAAATTACAAAATGTATGTCTAGAGGAAACAAAGTGCTACAAAATTGCCTCTCTACAATAGAACTAGAAGACTGTTCTCTGAATTTCTACCTCTAAACTTCATACAGGACCGTTTCCCAAAATGTCAGTAAATATAAAGAAAACATAAAGTTCTTTAAAGTTTTTATTTGTATGTTTGCTTCACCAAGAACTCTGCTGCCTATATTCACCTCGCAGCATCATTTCTTGCTCCTGCCAAGCTTTTTTCATTTGAGAATGAATGGGGCGTGAATAGGACCAAATACATGAAGATGTTTAAGGTCTCTTTCTGAATAGTTCCATGTGTAGTTCCCACTGCTTAGACCATCCTTTCCTATACTCTCTTTTAGATAAATCCTAAGGCCTCTTAGCTGAGTTGTCACTTGTTCCAGAAAGCCTTCTTTCCTAGCTGTCTTTCTCTCATTTTAACCCTCTCCTCTACTTTGGTGGGATTAGAAATCTTCCCCTGACATTCAGTCCCCTTTGTTTCCTTCCAATACTTACCAATATGTCTCCTCCTTTAGCAAGAGCTCCTTTTATATACATACTGCCTCATTTGCATCTGTAGTACCAGTACCTCGTTTAACAAACATTTTTTGAGAAGTACATGATGAAGCTCTGATCAACTGTCTTTTGTACTCACTTGGCAAATGTACAAAACAAATGTGATATTTCCTTTTAAGTTTTTACCAAATTGCATTCATTCATTCATCCTTTAAAAGTATTGATTGAGAACCTTCTACGTGCCTGACACTTTAGGCCCTGAGACAGAGAGAGGAACAAACCAAATATTGTCCCTCTCATCTTAGAGTTTATATTTTAGTGGGGGAGGTATACAATAAAGCAAACCAAAGTAAAAAACAAAAATTAAATCCACAGTATAATGTCAAGTGCTACTTAAAAAAAATCAATCAGACCCAGGGAAAGTGAATATGTGTAGCAGAGTGGGAATGGTGGTGGGGGCCTCAGGGAAGGATCTTCTGGCCTGAGTGATATGAGTGAGTGAAAACAAGGCAAGGAGGGAAGAGCATCCCAGATAAGGGAACAGCAAATACAAAGGTTCTGGATATAAGTGCGTTTGATGTGCTTAGAGAACAGTAAGGAGCCAGTGTGAATGGAGCAGGAGCAGGAGCAGTGAGGAGCAGGGCAGTCGGAGGTGGACGTCAAAGGTGGATCTGGATGGTCATCTGACTAACCAGAGACTTACAGGCTCTTAGGGACTTTGCATGGGATTCATGTAACGCAAGTGTGAAGGGGGGTCATTTGTGTCTCTGGTTTTGATCAGGGACATAATGCAATCTGATGTATATTTTATGGGGATCACTCTAGTTCTTAGGTAGAGACAGAATGTAGGGGACACAGAAAATTGTTAGGAAGCCTTTGTAGGAATCCAGGCAAGAAATAATGATGGCTGTGGCTAATGTGGTAACAGCTGAGGTGGTGAGAAGTAGTCAGAAGTCAGTTATATTTTGAAGCAGGGAAAATAGAATTGGCGCTTATTATTGTGAAGTTATGGTTTTAAGGCTATTACAAAGTAAATTAGGATCAGGCTAATTCCGTGATTAATCATAACACAACACACATACACATTTTCACCCACACATCCCTAACAGATATAACTGACGATACAACATGGATGAAGTCCTTGGTTTAGTTTGAGCTGGAGCTATAGGGACTATTTTCAGATGTTATGGCAATATGTGACTCAGGATTCACCGCACAATTACAGAATAGTTGCTCCAGATGGCCTACCTCCAGCTGCCTCTGCCCAATTTACAAGTCTACAATGACAGTTTGTCAACTCTCCCTTCACAAATGCATTGCCCTGTCTGAGCCTGAACATTAGCACATCTGTGACAGGTTATTTGCATCTCTCCAGGATCACAAAACTGTAGTTTGGTACTCCTCAGGGAAGCCTGGGCTGCCCCAAGCTCTACTCCTGCAATAAAATGGAAAGAGAAGTTTGGGGTTTGAATCCTGACTCTGCCACCTACTTGTTGGGTAAACTTGGGCAAGTTGCTTAATCTCTCTGAATCTGTTCCATCAATTCTGAAATGCAGAAAACAATAAACTTCAAGAGATGCAACAAATATTCCTTTTTCCATCTCTTGCCTCCTGTGCGTTAGGATCTCATTCTGAGTCATGTCCAGAAAACTATGGCATCAAGGTAACAGAGATAAGACCAACAAATGGGGCATCCATTGCACATCTAAGCCATGTCTAAGGTTGGAATCTGCCTTTGGTCCAAAGACCTTTAAAACCCATTGCTGCTGAGTTGATTCCAACCCATAGCAACCCTACAGACAGAGAAGAACTGCCCCACAGGATTTTCAAGGCTGTAATCTTTTTTTTTTTTATTGTACTTCAGGTGAAGGCTTACAGAACAAATAGTTTCTCATGAAACAGAAGTACACGTTATTTTATGACATTGGTTAACAACCCCACAACATATCAACCCTCTACCTCAACCTCTTTTTTTTTTTCCTTTGGTGAAAATACACATAGCCAAAGATACACCATTTCAAAAATTTCTGCATGCACAGTTCAGTGACATTGACTACGCTCTTCCAATTGTGCTGTTATTCTCACTTAAGACGAAGGCTTACAGAACAAAATAGTTTCTCATTTAACAGTTACTACAAATGTTGCCCTATGACAATGGTTAACAATCTCACAACACATCAACAATATCTTTACTCAACCTTGGGTTCCCTATCACCAGCTTCCTTGTCCCCTTCTGCCTTCTGGCCCTTGTCACTGGACTCCTGTACCTCGTTAGTCTCATTTGGTTTTACAGGGCTGTCCACTCCCAGGCTGAATGGTGAACCTCAGAGGTAACTTCACCACTGAGCTAAAAGAGTGTCTGGGGGCCATACTCTCGGGGTTTCTCCAGTCTCCTTTAGGCCAGTAAATCTGGTCTTTTTTTTTTGTGAGTTAGAATTATGCTCTACATCCTTCTCCAGCTCTGTCCAGAGCCCTCTGTTGTGATCCTGGTCAGAGCAGTCAGTGGTGGTAGCCGGGCACCATCTAGCTGTACTGGACTCAGTCCGGTGGAGGCCTTGGTAGCTGTGGACAATTAGTCCTTCGGACTAATCTTTTCCTTGTATCCTGTTCTCTTCATTCTCCCTTGCTACTGAAGGGATGAGACCAGTGGAGTATCTTAGATGGCTGCTCACAGGCTTTTAAGACCCCAGACACTACTCACCAAGGTAGAATGTAGAGCATTGTCTTTATAAGCTGTGTCATGCCAATTGAGCTAGATGTTCCCTGAGACCATGGTCGCCAGAGCCCTGCGCCCAGCAATTCAGTCCCTCAGGGATTTTGGATGTGTCTATGGGGCTTCCACGACCTTTCCTTGTACAAGTTGTGCTAGTTTCTCCTGTATTGTGTACTGTTTCACCCTTCACCCAAGATACCACTTATCTATTATCTATTTAGTATTTCCCCCCCCACCCCTCCTATCCCTGGTAACCAACAAAGATTGTTACATTTCGTGTGTGAACTTTTTCATGGGTTTTTACAATAGAGGTCTCATACAATATTTGTCCTTTTGTGATTGACTTATTTCACTCAGCATGATGTCCTCCAGTTTCATCCATGTTATGAGATGCTTCACAGATTCATTGTTGTTCTTTCTCGTTGCATAGTACTCCATTGTGTGTATGTACCATAGTTTGTTTATCCATTCATCGGTTGATGGGCGTCTAGGTTGTTTCCATCGTTTTGCTATTGTGAACAATGCTGCCATGAACATAGGTGTGCATATGTCTATTCAAGTGACAACTCTTATTTCTCTAGGATATATTCCTAGGAGTGGGATTGCTGGATCGAATGGTATGTCTATTTCTAGCTTTCTGAGGAAGCGCCATATAATTTTCCAAAATGGTTGTATCATTTTGCATTCCCACCAGCAGTGTATAAGTGTTCCGATCTCCCCGCAGTCCCTCCAACATTTGTTATTTCCAGTGTTTTTGATTCGTGCCAGTAATGCCAAGGCTGTAATCTTTATGGAAGCAGATTTCCACATCTGGAACAGCTGGTGGGTTCGAACCACCAATATTTCGGTTAGCAGCCAAGTGTTTAACCACTGCACTACCAGGGCTTCTTCCAAAGACATTTAGTTTGGATCAATTCCTGTCTGCAGTGACATCACTGGGACTGTTGTTCTCTCTGTAATGGAGTCCAAGGACAGCTTCCAGACTTGAGTTTCCACTAAAATCCTTGGCACTCTTGAAGGTAATAGTACTCTCAGCATGGCAATTCACAAATACAGATGACAATGATGTCTCAGAAAGAAGGCACCACACCCCACACCGAGACGTTTTCCAAGATTTGGCAAGTCAGATTCTTTACACCTCCCTCTTGATCACTGAAGAGCTAAGGTCACTTGAGTTCCATTAATTTTAAAGTAGTGTTTTAGGATAAAGGGTAAAATTGCTCCAGTGGGAGGGAGGGAAAGAGGGCAGACAAGAGCAAAGGGCTGAGAGTTGAGCAATGTGTCAATACAAACAGAATGGAAATCATCAGCAGACACTGAGGGCAAATTAACTTTCATATATAGAAATTACATGACAATAAAAGAGACTGATAGATGCTTACACAGCTGTGGTTATTAGGGCACCATAATGGCATTTGTTCAAAGAAAATAGCAGAGTAACAGCAGGCTCAATATGACAGGCTTTCAGACCTTACCAACAATGGGAAGGAGACAAGTAGCAGATAAAGCAATAAAATAATCTGGGGAAAAAGAATGAATATTGAGCCCTGAGTTGATGTGATGAAGTGGGGGTAATGTCAGGAGGGTTTTAAGAAGGCTGCTTTTCTGGTCTATAAGTTTTATTCTAAATGTCTAACAGGTTAACAATTTCACAGCCTGTACATAATCGAATGGGCTGTTGGTGACTTACTTCCTTTGTTTCTAGTTGCATGAGATTTGGAATTTGCAATGTGTGATAACTGGTGTTAGAATGGAGATACAGCATGTAAAAATTTGATAATTTGCCTTTTAAAAAGAGACATCATAGATAACGTAACCTAAAATAGTGTGTCCTATCGGGTCGCAGTGAATCAGAATCAACCCAACAGCAATGGGTTGGTTTTTTTTTTTTAGGAGTCCTTCAAAATGTGTAATTTGGATAATGTGTATTATTAGAAATGGTGCTAAAGAATGGAATAAAATAAGTTTGTTTTTCTTCTGTTGACATCATCTTTCAGTAGAGTACCTCAGTCAAATCCTGGTTCTCTCTCCTCAAGAAATGATATGTTTTCTTCCCTTTCATGAACAGATTTTGCCTGAGCAATAGCATTTGGTTTTGATAAATACACTCTTTGATTTCATAAGAGAGAAGATCACTACCTTTATTTCCTTCTTGTCTCAGCCTGAAATGTGGTTCTGGAATTCTACATGTGCAAAGTGCCAAGGGAAGGAACAAGTTTACTTATCATATAAAGTTGAATATTATCATATAATAATTATTACATAGTTATTTTTTCAAAGTTGTAACAAAAGGAGGAATCTATGACTACTGTTTAAAAAAATAATAACGGCATTATCAGCCAACCAACTCTAATTCAATTAATGCCGTACCCCATGGACTATAATCCCCTAATTATCTCTTATGCAAACTTTATTTCAGGCCCTGGCATCCAGTTAAAAATTTCTTCTCTCTTCTGAGCCTGAGAGGCTACTGGTAATGGAGGAGTTAATCAAGAGTTTGCGAAGCTTGAAGGCTTTATAGTCTCATTTGTTTCTTTTTGTCCAACAGAAAGAGGCCTTGAGAAAGTTTGACTGACATTCGTGATAATTACATTTGGAGATTAAAATAATTTAGGGTTTCGAAAGGTTTAAAATTTCTACACCATACTGGGCCTCACATGATTATGTCTTCCTTCATATCATTTTAGTAGGGGGTTGAAATCCACTTGATGTGAATGTAATAGTCATTTTAATGGATATTGTTAATTCCTTGTTTTCACCATAATAGATAAAGGGGATTTTAATTAAATTCATTGTGTGAGCACTTATTGGGGGTAGAAAGGTCCATAGAATTATTATTTTTCTGGCATGACATGTAAAGAACATTGTAAAAGACAGGGAAGAGAGCAGTATCACAATGTGGCTGACATTAGAAGTCAGGCCAATTTCATCTTCTCTGTAGATGATGTGGCAGGCTCCAAATCAACACACAAAAAGCAGTGCCTTGAAACTATAGCTTCCATAAGGGACAGTACAACCTAACATCACTGCTTTCTCACTTTTTCAAACTTAATGGTACTCTTAAAGATCAGAGTTTAAGTTTCCCCAGGCACCACAAGTCACCATAGAGAGCCAAATTCTAGGTCCCATAAAAGTCAGTCTGAAATCTGGCAAGAAATAGCAGGAGCTTTTTTTTTCCAGTAGCTCCACTTCCTGTGCCAGCTCAGAATACCAAAAGAACAGCCTCTCTCTGGGTGTTTTGGGACATCCCTGGTTATAATCCCTGGCTGACTGAAGGGCTCAAAAAGCCATTGGCCTGGTTGCAAAGGATCCATGATGTCATGGACGATAGCATTCTGGAAATGAAAAGTCCAGCAAGAACTGCTGAGATGCTGAGCTTATTTTGGTGGGAGAGGAAAGTCTGAATTATTTATTTAGTAGACTTTTTACAACACGTTATCGATTGACCATCTCTCTTTGGGTCATTAAGCCTACAAACTCTGCCCTTAGCTTGCTACTCACAAACCTATGTCATAAATTCCTCAGGGTTGTTAGACTACATTTACACAGCATAAACAGTAAATGTAAAAATATACTAGGCGCTTTCAATGAACAGAAACCAGTTATGAGCACTTCCAACTAGTTTAACAATAAACGAACTCTACAATAAATGAACCCAGTACACTCATATCCGATCAATAAACCTGTAGAGTTAGGATACTAAAAGTAAATAGTGTATATATAAGTGCATATATACATACACACATATATACTATATATGTATATGTGTGTGTCAAACAAATATATATATTATATCTATTATGGATATGTGAATAGTTTTCTCTGGTGAAGAGTTACAAGAGATTTTACTTTCTTTTTCATGTGACTATGTTATGATAATTTTTTACAATTTTCTACATTTAAATGCTTTTTTACCTTTAAATTAATTAACTTTTAAATTAAATACCTGCACAAATGCCTTTGCAAATTGAGAGTAACTAACATATACAAAAATCTCTTCTCTCTTTAGATAGATAGATAGACACACACCCGCTCATACACCCTGTGTGTGTATATCACTTTTACCAGATCAAGCCTGGTTACTCCTATCCGCAACATCTGCCCTAAAAATCTCTCTAAGATTGAGAAGCAGTTGTTAGCAAGGAAGGTGAAAAAAATAACTGCATCACATTGTTTAACTTTCCCAAGTTTACGTGGAGGTGGTTTTCATATGCATTTTTAATGTGCATTCTTTCGGGAGAGAAAGGGACACCATTTGCCTCTCTTCTATCCTCCCCCTCCTAAACCGAACTCCGTAATACCTCTCTTCCTTTCATGATTAGAATTTCAAGGGTATTTCTCACCTCAATCTCCTTACCAGTGTTTCCCAGTCTTTATCATGTGACTTCTACCTCTCATCCACTAATTCCTTAAAATTATTCTCCCAAAAAGTCACCAACGACTTCCTAATCACCCAGTTCAAATAGCATTTTTCTCTCCTCATCTTCCTTGGTTCTTCTGCTGTATGTGACACTTTTGACTTTTTCCTCCTTTTTTAGAAACCCAAGGCCAACTTTTTTTCCCCCAACTCAGCACTCTTGTCGTTCTCTAATTTCCATGGCTGTTCTTTCTTTGATTTTAGCACCCACTCTCACTCTCTTTCTGGCTCTCTGGCCTCCTCCTACTCCACATGTGAAAGTCATTTCCAAGTCTGTTTCCAATCTTCATGTCATTTATTTCAGCAAATGTTAATTAAGAACCTACCACATATTTGGCACTGTGCTAGGCACTCAGCGTACAAAGATTGACACACATTGAGAAACTTACACACTGATACAAAAATTAAAAATATTTCAAAATGGAGCAAAATAGGGCAATAAAGTGTTATAGGTGACGGGATTAAAGTATGGACTGAAAATACAGCAGGGATGCAAAGAATAAAGTGACCTTTTGATTCCACTTGAAGAAGAATCAGGAAAAGTTGAGTCCTGTAGGCCATACTAAACAGCTTAAACCTTTTAGACTTCATTCCATTGAAAAAGGAAAGCTAGAGAATTTTAAGCAAGGAAGTATCACAGATACACTCTTTAGAGAAATTATTGAAAGTCGTGAAATAAATGGAAGAAAAGACTGCTCAATTAGCAATGAGGGAATTATTAGGACACAGTTGTTGTTGGCTAGGTAGGAGTGGATGCAGGCTTGAACTAATGCCATATCAGTAAGGATGGAAAAGAGGAGATGGAGGAGAGAAAGATTAAAGAGTTAGACTCTATAGGACTTGATGCTGATTCATATGGGAGAGAGAGAATGAAATTCAAGATGACTATTACTTAAATGGTGACAAAGTGCTAATAATTCCTTAACTCTGACTTATTTTATTGTTTTTCTCATTCTATTCATTCTAAATGTTTTTCATCTATTTTTCTGATATAATCATACACTCAGACTATCTCTTTTTTACTTAGAGTCTCAGATCTGTATTGCCAATTAAGACCATTAACTCAGGATCCATCTAAACAACCCTTCATGGAATTCCCTGAGATGCCTCAATCTCTTCATCTCAGCTTGTCTAACATCCAACCCACCAACTCACCCATCACATATTCCTCCTCCTATATTGCCCATTTGTAGAATATGGCTTTAGCATCATCCATTCAGAAAACAAATTCAGAATCCTAGTAGTCTTCTTGAATTTCATTCTCTCTCTCCCATATGAGTCAGCATCAAACCTTATAGATTCTAATTCTTTAATCTTTCTCTTCTCTGTCTCCTCTTTTCCATCCTTACTGATATGGCATTAGTGCAAGCCCACATCCACTCCTACCTAGCCAACAACAACTGTGCCCTAATAATGGAAACCCTAGTGGCATAGTGGTTAAGAGCTATGACTGCTAACCAAAAGGTTGGCAGTTTGAGTCCACCAGCTACTCCTTGGAAGCCCTGCAGGGCAGTTCTACTCTGTCCTATCGGTCGCTATAAGTTAGAATTGTCTCAATGGCAATGGGTTTTTGGTTTAAATGGTGAAGAGAAGAAGAAAAGTCAGCAAAGAAGACTAAGCAGGAAAAGTCACTAATTTTATAAACCCATCTGCACTGGTGGTCATATTCCCTGTTCTCCTCTTGCTACAATTTACAAGATGTCCTACTAGTATTTCCTACCCTCTCAAGCAGGCTTGTAAATAACTCAAAAATCCACCACTGATTCCACCTCTTTTCTAAACTTCTTAATAAGCCAAAACCAAACCTGTTGTCATGGAGTCAATTCCAACTCATAGCGACCCTATAGGACAGAGTAGAACTGCCCCATAGGGTTTTCAAGAAACGGCTGGTGGATTCAAACTGCTGATCTTTGGTTAGCAGCCAAGCTCTTAACCACTCTGCCATCAGGGCTCCAAACTCCTTAATAAAACACAGTAAAATTTTCTACCATAACTCTCTTACATAGCCCTTGATTTGATTACATAGCCAATCAAAATGACACCTTTTCTTTGAACTTTGTGTTCACTGCTCTACCTTTATGCTTTTATTCATGATAGTCCTTCTTCCTCAAATTCCCGCATCCCCCACACCCAGCATCAACACCACCCATCATTCATCATCATTACCCATGGCTAACGAGAAGCTAAAAACAGGTCAAATTGGAGTATCTAGCACCAAAGAGAAAAGGAAGTAGAGTACTAATATTTATTCAGGGTCTACTAATATGCCAAAACAATGCTAGGCAACGTGTGTGTGTGTGTGTGTGTGTGTGTGTGTGTGTGTGAATGTGTGTATGTGTGTGTGTGTAAATAAATCTCATTTAATCCTCACAACAACCAGTTTCCATAGAGACAACTCCGACTTATAGCAACCCATGCCTATCAGAAAAAATCATGCTCTGTAGGGTTTTCAAAGGCTGATTTTTCAGAAGTAGATTGCCAGGCTTTTCTTCTGAGGTGCCTCTGGGTGAACTTGAACCTCAGACCTTTCTGTTAGCAGCCAAGCACTCTGTTCACACCACCCGGGGACTTCACAACAACCTAGAAGTTCCCTTTTATAGATGGTGATACTGAAACTCATTTAGTTACTTAATAAATATTTATCAAATGCCGATTGCTAGCCAGGCACTGTGCTAAGAGCCAGGTAAACAATGATTAAAAAAACAAAACAAAACAAAAAAAAACCCAGATTTACTACCTACAAGAAGAGTTAACAATAGTGGGAATAACGGGAAAGACACATATTAAGATATGATAATGTAAATAAATATATACCATATTTTTATACAAATAATGCCCACCTTCTAGGTTTGTTTGCCAACTGCTCCCTCCCCCATGAGGTATTTTTGTAAGCGTACTATGCTAATTTTTTTTTTTTAACAGCAACATGTAAAATAATTAGCATAGTGGCTTATGAAAATACTTCGTAGCTGGAGGGAGCAGTTGGCAAACAGATGTAGAAAGCATGCGCTATTTGTGTAAAAATGCAGCAACGGCAGATTGGAATAAGAGCGCCATAAAGTAAAAGGTCAGGAAGCTCGCTCTGGGAAGAAGACTCCTTTTCTAAGGAAGACACATTTAAGCTGAGACCTTAAGGATAAGTAACCAGGTAAAAGGACGGAAAACATGTCAGGCAAAGGAAAGAGCCTATGTGAAATGTAAGGAACTTACAAAAGGCCAAAGAGGCTAGAGAAGTGTGAGCTAACTGTAGAGAAGTGCTCTGTGAGGCTGAAAAAGAAGGCAGGAACAAGATTTTGCATGTCCTTATAGCCCATATTAAAGAATTTAGATTTTAGGCCACATAAACCAGAGACTTCATCAGCCTGAGACCAGAAGAACTAGATGGTGCCCGGCTACCATCAATGAACGTCCTGACAGGGAACACATCAGAGGGTCCCTGATGCAGCAGTAGAACGATGGGATGCAGGACTCAAATACTAGCAAGAAGACCAGACTTAATGGTCTGACTAAGACTGGAGGCGCCCCAGAAAGCTTGGCCCCTGGTCTCTCCATCACCCCAGAACTAAAACAATTTCCGAGGCCAACTCTTCCGACAGGGATTGGACTGGACTGTGGGATGTAAAGTGATACTTGTGAATATGTGCCTCTTAGACAAGTAGAGATAAGAGACCAAAGGGGCGGCTTTTGTCCAGAGGTGAGAGGGGAAGGCAGAGAGAGTTCGGAGCTGGTTGAATGTTCATGGGGAATCAGGGGCGGAGGGGAGAAGTGTGCTGTCACAGAATGGGGTGAGCAGTTGGGGTCTCATAAAAATGTATGTTAAAAAAGAAAATTCTGTATGGGAGACTATCTTGAAATGTAAACTTCATTTAATTACATCAATAAAAAAAGAATTTAGAGCTAAATAAATAAAGCCATACCGTTTACAAATGATAGAGCAAAAGAATAAACACCAGGTCTGATACCTAACCATTTGCAGAAAGTTTATAGTCTCAATCTGAGCCTATTAGCATAATTTAAGAGATATGGCCACTCTGGCTTGACTAGGCTAGTCTCAACTAGATTCTAGTGCTCTTTGTTCAAACAGAGGCTTAGCTGAAAATCTCCCGAATGACATAAACGATTTCTCTTTACCATAGGAACCCTAGCAAGATAGGACTGTCTGTCAAGTTCGCCTTCAGCAAAGCTAAACCTGTCTGCCTTTCGACTCAATGTTATACCCTAGAAAGACGATTGTGGCTCAACAACATGTTTCAGATGGTGTTGGTATTAAAATTAGGCCCCTTGGTATTATAGCTTACTGGGAATGCATCTTAGCAAATCAAAGGCTGTATAGGGTGATGTAGCCTGATTGCCTAGGTTGCAAATCTGGCTCAGTCACTTACTAGTTGTGTATTCCTTGGCAAGGCACTCTGAGCCTATTTCTTAATCTGTAAAATGGGGATATTGATATTAATAATAACAGTACTTAACTCATAGGGCGGTTTGAAGATTGCCACCAGTTGCCACTGAGTCAGCTCTGACTCGCGGTGACCCTATGTGTATCAGATTAGAACTGTGCTCCATAGGGTTTTCAATGGCTGACTTTTCAGAAGTAGATCACCATGGCTTTCTTCTCTAGTGCCCTCTAGCTGGGCTTGAACTTTCAATCTTTGGGTTAGCAGCTGAGCAAGTTAACAGTTTGCACCACTCAGGGACTGTGTGTGAAGGTTAAATGAGCTTATATATAAAGTACTTGCTACAATGCCTGGCAGAGAGTGAGTACTACATAAATGTCTGCTATTATTAATAGCTATGAAAGCATGCATAATTTTGGGTGTTTCTTAGGAAAAATGCATATCTCCATTTGTAAACATTTTTATAAACAGGCTGGCCACCTTAGGTGAAGAAATCAAACCGAAGAAACGTGTTATTCTATGTTCATACTAAAATGTGTAAAGCGTGTGCTTGTCAGATGCTTTGTGATGGCTTCTGTGCTTCTGTTCCTATAAGAAAGGTACAAAGTCTGGGCAAGTGGGCTCTGTCCCCACTGGAGTCTGGAGGAAGGCAGACCTTCAAAGCACTGCCTCTGAAAACACAGTTGCTGGTAGGATCTGAAAGTCTAGAGGTCTTCTAGGGTTGTATCTGGGGCTTATCAAATTAACAGTCACCAACAAGGAACAGAAAAAACCCTAAAGACAAAGCCAGATTGAACTGTTCACTGCAGCGGTGACTCCTTAAAGAACTAGATTCTGGAGAAGTTACCTGAGTAACATTAAAATTGGCCTCTACCCCTGACCCCTCCAACAGAGAATGCTGAGCTGTTAGATGAAAGGCTTCCCTGATCCTGTTGTTAGTTGCCATTGAGTTCACTCCAATTCATGGTGACCTCATGGACAGCAGAATGAAACACTGTCCTGTCTCGTGCCATCTTCATGATCACTGGTATGTTTGAGTTCATTGTTCACTAACTTCCAACCTAGGACACTCATCTTCCAGCTCTATATCGTACAATATTCTGTTGGATCCATAGGTATTTCAATGGCTAATTTTTGAAAGTAGATCACCAGGCCTTTCTTCCTAGTCTGTCTTAGTCTGGAAACTCCATTGAAACCTGTCCACTACAGGTGACCCCCAGTATTTAAAATATCAGTGGCATGTCTTCCAACATTATAGCTACACACAAGCCACCACAGCACGACAGACTGACAAATGGGTGGTAATCCCTAATCCTACTAATATGTTAAAGAAATGCAAACCATATGAATTAGATGGTCATTTAAATGGAATAAGCTCTTCTGGTTCGTTGCTACCATGGTTTTGCAAAACTTGAGATCTAGCCAGATGTCCAAACTGACTTAGGAAGAGGAAAGGAAAGGGGCCTTGAAGATATTTACAAAACTAGGAGAAGAAAGTCTAGAAGAGAAGAAAAATGGATAAAATCAGAATAATCTTAATTGGGAGGAGAGATGAAGAAGGAATGGCAACAGTAGAGTTGAAAATTGATTTAAAGAGCAACAGGGAGGCAAAGAAACTGGGAAAGAAGGGAGAAGTAATTTCCCCCACATTGTCTAGGTGAAGAAAGGGAAAGTTTAGATGGATTGATAGGAGGTCAAGTATGAGACTCAGCTGGGTATCTTGGAAGTCGAATCTCCAACTTTGTACCTTCACCTTCTTGTTTGAAATATGGACATTGAAGCTAGAGTTGCAGCTACCTTGTGATTATACATATTTTTAAATTCTAGGGAATGGATATATGACTGGTTTAGGTGGTAGATACATGTTTTTGTATATTTGAAATGTTTTCTAATTCTTAAAAAAAGTGTTTTGGTGGACTGAAACACTATTACATGAAATGTACCCGTCAATTATAAGACATTTCACAATTCTGAGAATAATAACACACTAGGAAAAAAATCTGATATACAATCAAAAAACACAATATCTGTAGACTCCTTCAAACAGCATAACAATGAGCAGAGAGGTACTTAGAATTCTTATCTCTTTTTAAAAGCTTTTTAAAAATCAGAGTTTGGGTTTTGGTTTTCATAGAGATGAGTGTCCTTGGCTCAATTCTCCCTGTTCTCTTTATGTAGGGCAGCTTCCTTCAAATATTTCTAAGGGCTGAAGGAGTTTCCTTCATGGTTTAATTGAAAATTTGGTACAAGCTATGGACAAAATAATCAAGCTAAAAAAAAAAAAACCCACAAGAATATTTATTATATTACAAAACATTTACTTTTTCATATTTTTCAGTCCAAACCAGAACCAGGTCAGAAGATGAGCTGAAAAATATCCAAGAATTCATTTCCTTGTGAATTCATTTGTTGATTTTAAGTTGGAAAGCAAAGTTTTTTTTAGTTTTCCAATCAATGATTTAATATTCTAATTGCTATTTTAAAGTATGAAAGCAACATGTGTTTATTGTACAAACTTTGGAACTACAGAAAAAATGAGAAAAAAAAAAAGAATCTTCAATAATAACTTTACCCAGTTAATCATTGTTAACACCTGACATGCATTCTTGTGATCTTTTTTCCTAGATATATAAACTTAAATAAAGGTAGGATTATACTGTCCTTTCATTTAACATTGTACCTTAAACACTTACTCACATTATTACTCTTCTAAAACATGATATTTAATCTTGCGTAGGATCTCATCATATGAATATATTCTAAATTATTCAATCAAAAACTCATTGTTGGTCATTTAAATTGTTTGCAATTAATAAATATAGTAATTATGCAATGAACATTCTTGATATAATTTTGGGAACATATCAGATTATTTCTTTAGACTATGTAACTAAAAGAAAAATTATTAAGCTGAAGGATAAAAACATTTAAGACATGTGATATAGATTGCCAACCTGTGCTCACTAAGATTTTACCAGTTTGTTTTCCCACTAACAGTATAAGATAGCCAGCACTGATTACAAAAAAAAAAAAATTACACGTATATATGTATTATATATATATATCCCCCATGTGTCTGTTAGTTTGTCGTACTGTGGGGGCTTGCGTGTTGCTGTGATGCTGGAAGCTATGCCACCAGTATTCAAATACCAGCAAGGTCACCCATGGCAGACAGGTTTCAGCTGAGCTTCCAGACTAAGCCAAACTAGGAAGAAGGACCTGGTGGTCTACTTCTGAAAAGAATTAGTCAGTGAAAACCTTTATAGCAGTGGGACATTGTCTGATATAGTGCCAGAAGATGAGCCCCTCAAGTTGGAAGGCACTCAAAAGATGACTAGGGAAGAGCTGCCTCCTCAAAG
The DNA here is from genome assembly GCA_030035585.1 of Dugong dugon. NCBI lineage: Eukaryota > Metazoa > Chordata > Mammalia > Sirenia > Dugongidae > Dugong > Dugong dugon. The sequence goes on from CM057472.1 coordinate 88,816,585, forward strand.
TAGAGTCAACCTTAATGACATGGATAGAGTCAAGCTTTTGGGGGCTTCATTTGCTGATGTGTCATGACTCAAAATGAGAAGAAACAGCTGCAAACATCCATTAATAATCAGAATGTGGAATCTATGAAGTATGAATCTAAGAAAATTGGAAATTGTCAAAAATGAAATGGAACACATAAATATCAATATCCTAGGCATTAATGAGCTGAAAGGGACTGGTATTGGGCGTTTTGAATCAGACAAACACATGGTCTACTATGCCAGGAATGATAACTTGAAGAGGAATGGCATTGCATTCATTGCCAAAAAGAACATTTAAAGATCTAACCTGAAGTATAACACTGTCAGTGATAGAATAATATCCATACCCCTACAAGGAAGACCAGTCAATACAGATATTATTCAAATTTATGCACCAACCACTACAGTCAAAGATGAAGCAATTGAAGATTTTTTTACCAACTTCTGCAGTCTGAAATTGATCGAGCATGCAATCAAGATGCATTGATAATTACTGGTGATTGGAATGGGAAAGTTGGAAACAAAGAAGGATAGGTAGCTGGAGAATATGGCCTTGGTGATAGAAATGATGCCAGAGACCGCGTGATAGAATTTTGCGAGACCAGTGACTTCTTCATTGCAAATACCTTTTTTCACCAACATGAATAGCAACTATACACATGGATATCACCAGATGGAATACACAGGAATCAAATCGACTACATCTGTGGAAAGAAATGATGGAAAAGCTCAATATCATCAGTCAGAACAAGGCCAGGGGCTGACTGCGAAACAGACTGTCAATTGCTCATATGCAAGTTCAAGTTGAAACTGAAGAAAATTATAACAAGTCCACAAGAGCCAAAGTACAACCTTGAGTATATCCCACCTGAATTTAGAGACCATCTCAAGAGTAGATTTGATGCACTGAACACCGATGATCAAAGACTAGACAGGTTGTGGAGTGACATCAAGGACATCATATGTGAAGAAAGCAAGAGGTCATTAAAAAAACAGGAGAGAAAGAAAAGATCAAAATGGATGTCGGAAGAGACTCTGAAACTTGCCCTTGCACGTCAAGTAGCTAAAGCAAAAGGAAGAAATGAAGTAAAAGAGCTGAACAGAAGATTTCAAAGGGCAGCTCGAGAAGACAAAGTAAAGTATTATAATGACATGTGCAAAGACCTAGAGATAGAAAACAAAAAGGGAAGAACACACTTGGCATTTCTCAGGCTGAAAGAACTGAAGAAAAAATTCAAGCCTCGAGTTGCAGTATTGAAGGATTCTGTGGGGGAAAATATTAAACAACACAGGAAGCATCAAAAGAAGATAGAAAGAATATACAGCATCACTATATCAAAAAGAATTGGTTGACTTTCAGCCATTTCGGGAGGTAGCATATGATCAGAAACCAATGGTACTGAAGGAAGAAGTCCAAGCTGCACTGAAGACATTGGCGAAAAACAAGGCTTCAGGAATTGGCACAATATCAATTGAGATGTTTCTACAAATGGGTGCAGCACTGGAAATGCTTGCTCATCTATGCCAAGAAATTTGAAGACAGCTACCTGGCCAACCAACTGGAAGAGATCCATATTTATGCCCATTCCCAAGAAAGGTGATCCAACTGAATGCAGAAATTATCAAACAATGTTGTTAATATCACACACAAGTAAAATTTTGGTGAAGATCATTCAAAAGTGGCTGCAACAGTAAATCAACAGGGAACTGCCAGAAATTCAAGCTGGATTCAGAAGAGGATGTGGAACGAAGGATATCATTGCTGATTTCAGATGGATCATGGCTGAAAGCAGAGAATACCAGAAAGATGTTTACTTGTGTTTTATTGACAATGCAAAGACATTTGATTGTGTGAATCATTAACAAATTATGGATAACATTGTAAAGAATAGGAATTCCAGAACACTTAATTATGCTTAAGAGGATCCTGTATATAGATCAAGATGCAGTTATTTGAACAGAACTAGGGGATACTGCGTGGTTTAAAGTCAGAAAAGGTGTGCATCAGGGTTGTATCCTTTCACCATATTTATTCAATCTGTATACTGAACAAACAATCCGAGAAACTGGACTATATGAAGAAGAACGGAGCATCAGGATTGGAGGAAGACTCATTATGCAGTTGACATAACCTTGCTTGCTGGAAGTTAAGAAGACTTGAAGCACTTACTGATGAAGATCAAAGACCACAACCTTCAGTATGGATTATACCTCAACATAAAGAAAACAAATATCGTCACTATTGGACCAGTAAGCAACATCATGATAAATGGAGAAAAGATTGAGTTGTCAAGGATTTCATTTTACTTGGATACACAATCAACATCCATAGAAGCAGTAGTCAAGAAATCAAACGACATATTGCATTGGGCAAATCTGCTGCAAAAGACCTCTTCAAAGTGTTGAAAAGCAAAGATGTCACTCTGAAGACCAAGGTGCGCCTGACCCAAGTGATGGTGTTTTCAATCACCTCATATGCTTGCAAAAGCTGGACAATGAATAAGGAAGACCAAGGAACAATTGATGCCTTTGAATTGTGGTGTTGGCGAAGAATATTGAATATACCACAGACTGCCAACAGAACGAATATATCTGTTTTGGAAGAAATACGACCAGAACGCTCCTTAGAATTAAGGATGATGAGACTACGTCTCACATTCTTTGGACATGTTGTCGGGATAGATCAGTCCCTGGAGAAGGACATCATGCTTGGTAAAGTAGAGGATCAGCGAAGAAGAGGAAGACCTTCAACGAGATGGATTGACACAGTGCCTGCAAAAATGGGCTTAAGCATATCAGTGATTGTGAGAATGGTGCAGGATTGGGCAGTGTTTCATTCTGTTGTACACAGGGTCACTATGAGTCTGAACCAACTCGATAGCACTTAACAATAAGAACAACATATATATATATCTCAAGTTAAGGCTATATAATAATTTCTGCTTCCGGCTAGAACCAAGTATGGAGATAGCAAGAGCAATAAAGTTATAATATGTAAAAGAAAGAAGCACAGATTTTCTTAACTTAGTGAGCATTTTGAAGTGATATATTTATGCATAATTTTAATGCTCTCTGAACTTTTTTTTCATAATTTAAACTTTTAAATATCTAGCCCTTTTAAGTCCCTGGGTGGTACAAATTGTTAAGCACTCAACTACTAACTGAAATGTTGGCAGTTCGAATCTACCCAGGGGCGCCTCTAAAGAAAGGCCTGCAATCTACTTCTGAAAAATTACAGCCATTGAAAACCTGATGGAGCACAGTTCTACTCTGTAACACATAGGGTCTCCATGAGTCAAAATTAACTAGACGGCAACTGGTTTGGTTGGTGAGCCCTTTAAAAATGTGGTAGAGAATAGCTGGGATAGGCTTTGGAGTGACAGGGAAGTAAGTTCAAGTCTTAGTTCCTCCATTTGAAAACTGTGAGTGAGTTACTTGAACTCTGTGGCCTCAACCCTGTTAAGTTCACTCATACGTAAAATGAGAATAAGTGTACTTCCCAGGATTGTTGCAAAGACCTATGAGATGATAAATGAAAGTTTCCTAGCAGTTTTTGATTGATGGTAGGACTTCATTCCTAGAGAAAAGTCCACCTATATTAAACATATTCCATTCATGATATTTTTTAATATAATGGAAATATGCTGGTTAGTTGTTGAAATGGATCAAAAACCTGTTGTGCCCATTCTTCTTTTGTTAGTTTGTTTTCTTTCAGCTGGAAGTATTAAGAGATAGGTAAGAGAGCCTGACATAAATATTTAGGAGAATGCTTTATTTTTTCAATGTTGTAAAAATTAAAATTACCCATTCAAACTGGGAAAAAGCAGGCTCTGCCTAGCAATCCAACTCTGTTGACTAAGCCCTTGTTCCCCTTTCTCTGTTACATCTTCGTGATTACCAAGCTCTTCTCACAAGATATGCCCACTAAAACAGCCGTTTTTGGTCTTTTCGCCCTCGTTATTTTCACATCTTTTTCAGTTTCTCTCTGATGATTAATCCTTCTCATGAAGCCCATGCATCTTGATTTCTTCCTTTCTGTTCCATTTTGTAATTTAAATTCCATCAGGCATTCAGGGTGGGGGGCCAAAACACTTATAATGAGAGATGCTGAAGGATAAAGTGGTAGAGACTTGTCTAACGCACTGATGAATAGCAAACATAATTGACTCAAACATATGAACAAAAGAAAGTCACAAGAGCTAAAACTGTGTGGGCACTGAAATATGTCATAAACGGAGAGGATTAGCCCAGTGAGTCACAGTACCATGCTGTCTGAATATTAGCATATGGATTGAGAGAAGAAAATATAGATGAATTTCTACTTTTTGCTCCAGAAACGTCCTCTTTTTTTTCATTTTGGATAAATTAAACTTTATCACTTAATGTTACTGCAAATTTACTCTTGGGAATCAGCATATCATTCAATAAAGCTACAAACTGACCAAATATACAAAATGGCCTCCATAATGTCACAAACAAGAGTTCATCTCAAGGGAGGATGTTAAGTTCTTTGTGTTATAGGTTTATAAAAAGTTACGGAATTTTTAAGGAAACGATTAAGTTCTCAATATTGATCAAGTTTACCACAGTACATCAATAAAGAAAAGGGGAAAAAATAATAGGATAAGGAATTTATTGTATGATTATTAGAAAATAGGGGTAGATAACATACCATCTTCCTTTGAAGTCCATTTTCAGTTTATCTTATAAACCAGACCCATAGTGGCCAGAACTCCAGAGGGTTTTGAAGGTTAACAGTGAGGCCACACCATGTCCCTGGAGCCAGCACTCTCTGTTACCAACACATCCAGATGGTCAAAAAAAACCCCAAAAATCAATTGACCTCACACTTGAATGAATGGCCTTTATTTTTCAATTTTCAACCAAAATTTAGCATCAAAAGTTGTTCAAAGATGGCAATTAATATAAATGATTACGTTAATATTCAATTCAAAATGTCTTAAACAGTTAATTTTGAATAGAAAACACAGATATTTCATTCATCTGCTTCATTACTAAGAGAACCCTGTCTAGGGGCAGACATGTTCAGAGAAGGTAAGGACTTACCTAGACTCATGACTGTTCTAAATGAATCACAATAATCCCGTTCCTTTTTGCCAGTGATTTTTTAGGAGTGGATATCCGAGCTAGTTCTAGCCATGAGCTCTGAAGGAAGCTTCTGAAAAGTGTTTTCTGGCCTGATAAAAAAGTTAGCAAAAAAGAAGGAAAGAAACTGCTGCCCTGAGTGAAGCTGCATCACTCAACGTGTGAACACAAGGGGACAGACCTCAGGACGAAAGCCATCACATCAAGGGTGGCAGGCTAGATGCCTATAGGTCTATAATGCCAGGACTGTAATCATGTCCTCATGCTATCAGATGAATCCATCCTGAAATTCCCCTCCTCCAGACTTCTTGTTTAGTGATGTAATGCATTCTCTTTATTTTGTTGTTTAAGCTACTTTTAATTATATATTCTGTTACTTGCAGCTGAAGTCATTATAAATGTTATAACTATTTAGACATCAGATTGACTCCCAGGAAGGGACAGAGACGCTACATACACTTAGGCTCTAGCCTAATCCCCTTCTATGTCACTGTGCCTTTGTCCAGGATATTCTTTCTGCCTAAAACACCCTTCTTCTCTCCTTTGAACTGTTGGCTGAATATCTCCTCCTCTGTAGTGCTGTCCTACTCTTCCCTGGAAGATTAATTTCTCCATTATCTGTGGTTTCTTGTAATTTAGCCACTATAATTATTATAGTATAGTTACCAGACATCGTACACTTATTCTGTGAAAGGCATTGTGCTAATGCTTTGTACACTTTACATGTATTGTCTTGTGGAAGACTGTATTATGTGTTCATAACTTTTGCTTTCTTCTCACACATGCCATACTCTTCAAGGCAGAATATTCTTCCCTGTCTACTGATTTTGTATTTGCCTGAGTGTCTTGATTTGGTCAATGAAATATAAGTAGACCAGATGTATCCTATGTCTGAGCAGAAGCTTTAAATGCCCTCACATAGTCTGGCTCTGTCTGTCTTACTCCTGTCTTCACTGTGAGAACAGCATGTCCCAGATCATGGCTGCTCCTTCAATGTGACTTCCAAAATGAAAAGATACAGGAAGCCCAGTAGAGCCCAATAAAGCTCAGTAAAACCACAGATAATCTTCAGTCCTCTTTAACATAAGCAAGAAAGACAAGTTGATTTTAGTAAGCCATTGAGATAGTAGGCAAAAGCTAATACAATGCCATTTAATCTAAGCTTCATAACCATATGAAGTACTTACTCTTATTACACAATTTAACATTGAAGGAAACCCAATTCTACTTATAGGACTTAAATGCCTGTCTATAGTATAATGAATATCTGTTTCTCCTTCACTATACTGAGTTCCTTAAAAATAACTACCACATTTTTTTTCCCCAACACCTTGAGGCATATTGTCTGCTTGATGAATTATGCTGCTAAAAAGAGAAAGTCAGATTTCTAGAGTATATCTCCATCATTAAAACACCTTTATGAATCTCACACTTTACATACCCCAAAATCAATAGTTTGAACTACTTATTAGTTCTTCCTCAATGTCCTTTAAAAGAAGGGGCGAATTCGTTAGTACAATTTTGGATAAATGCAATAATCTGTACAGCAATCTTATATCTTCATTACAGTACATGAAATGAAAAACAATCTCAAAAATTCATCTGGATAAGAAGCTACTTAATTATAACGAAATATATTTTTACAAAATTATTGGTCCTCGAATAGCAGCACAACTGGAAGAATGTAATTGATGTCACTGAATTGTACATGTAGACATTTTTGAAATGGTGTATCTTTGACTGTGTATATTTCCACCAAAAAAAGAAAATACTCCAAGGTTGATAAGGGAGAGCGTTGACATGTCATGGGGTTGTTAATCAAAGTCATAAAAGAATATGTGCACTGACTGTTTAATGAGAAACTATTCTGTAAACCTTCATCTAAAGTACAATTAAAAACAACTATTGGTCCTCTTTAGCTGTAAGGTTTGTAATAAGAGAAATTGAACAAAAAAAGATACTTTGTGCATTTTTAAAAAATTAACAATAGCTTTAATTCAGTAAAATCTAGTTCATTGGAATTGGGAAGATGCCAGATATTTTGGAGGCTGAATTCACTAAACTTAATGACTAATTGTATATAGGTGAAGGGGGAATTTAGGAGAATACCTACAGAATTCTTTCATTGCACAAATATGCAGTCAATGCAACATCCCTGTGCTAACTGAATTTTCATTTTGCATCAAAGAATTTTAAAACTAAAGACTATAGTTTCCGGGGGGCAAGGCCAAGATGGCGGAGTAGTCAGATGCTTCCAGTGGTCCCTCTTACAACGAAGACATGAAAAAACAAGTGATTCAATTATATATGGCCATGTGGGGGCCCTGAGCATCAGAGGCAGAGTTGAGGAACTGGACTGAGTGGCGGTGGGGGGAGAGACAGTTTCGAAGCGGTGAGGAGTTCCCAGACCTGACCTGGCAAGAGCCAGAGCCCTTCAGGCCTGATCAGCTCAGGGGTAAGCGGTGAGGCAGGCAAGCAGCCGTGCTCTGGAGGCACGTTTCCCGCACTGGGAGAGACCCAGCTGCTGAGAGTATACACAGCCACCCAGAACCAGTAAGAAGCAGCCTTTAATCAGGTGAAAGATAAGTAATTGCGTATGGCTTACCGCGTGGATCGAAAACACCCCCCTTAGGGAAAAACTTCTTTCCCATTTACCTCCCTGCTCCCTGCTCTGCACTGGGTCCCAGACATGCCCAGAGCCACTCTCCCTGCCTTGGAGAGTGAACAAATTAACAAACAGAGGAAAAAATAAACTGCTGGCTCCCCTAAGCCAGGAACCCAGGGTAGGCACAGCTCCTTTGCCTAGGCACAGGCATAAGGGATTCACGGACTCTGAGTGCCTTTCCCCCTGCATAGTCTTGTGTGGGCCCATCTCAACAGCGTAGGCCCTCATTACCGCAGTACAACAGGGTATATACCGGGAGTCTAGCTTCAACTGTTTCAGCTGTAAAGTGGCAGGGTCTTGACATTTGACACTGCTCTGCCCATTAAGCAGGGTCTTCACCTACCCACGTCAGGAGCCTGAGGACTGGTGGCTCCACCCATGCCACCTAGCCACCTGTGAGAGGGGCCCATGAATAAGAGGTGCCCCCCAGTCCTTACAGACAACAGCATTAGGTGCTCATAGTCCGGCTGCAAAACCCAACCACCTATGCACTCTAGGGAACAGGGACACATCTTCCTCCTGGACACTCGGGGGCAGCCATCAGCCCCCTTCCTTGCTCAGAGTGTGTCCCCCTGCTGCAGTTAGATGCCTGTGCCTACACCAATCACCCATGTTTGTCTAGGACTGTAAGTGAGAGCCTACACCACACACTTGGTGGCTAGCTACCTGGGCACCTGAGCTGAATCCATACAGGAGCAGTGGGTGGACTCCTGAGCTCACATACCTAGTAACAGAGCTAAGCACCTGGTGACAGGACTTTAGAGCTTCAAAGTTACCAATAATCAAACTAGCTCATATGAGCAGCCTATTTGGGCATATCAAAACAAAACAAGAAGCTAGGATACAGTAAGCAAACATAAAATAAATATAACTTATTGATACCTCAGAGACAACAGTCAATATCAAATCACATAAAGAGGCAATCCACGATGGCTTCAGCAAGCTCCCAAAATAAAGAATCTAGAAATTTTCCAGAGGAGGAAAACTTCTTAGAATTATTGGAGGCACAATACAAAAGATTAATATACAGAACTCTTCAAGAAATTAGGAAGGAAATTAAACAAAACACAGAACAAACAATAGAGGAAATTAAAAAGACTAGAGAAGAGCATAAACACAAATTTAACAGGCTGCAAGAATCCAAGAGAGACAGCAATCAGAAATCCAGAAGAGTAACAGTAAAATTTCAGAATTAGACAACTGAGTAGAAACCCATAGGAATTGAGGCAATGGAAGTCAGAATTAGTGAGACTGAAGATAAAGCACTTGACACCAACTTATTTGAGAAAAAATCAGACAAAAGGATTTAAAAAAAAAAACAAAACCCTGAGAATTATGTGGGACTCTATCAAGAGGAATAACCTTTGAGTAACTGGAGTACCAGAACAGGAGAGGATAACAGAAAATACAGAGAGAATTGTTGAAGATTTGTTGGCAGAAAAATTCCCTGATATCACGAAAGATGACAAGACAGCTATCCAAGATGCTCATCAAACCCCACATAAGGTAGATCCCAAAAGAAAGTCACCAAGACATATTATAATCAAACTTACTGTCTTACTCATCTAGTGCTGCTCTAACAGAAATACCACAAGTGGATGGCTTTAACAAAGAGAGGTTTATCCTCTCACAGTCCAGTAGGCTACAAGTCCAAATTCAGGGCATCAGCTCCAGGAGAAGGCTTTCTCTCTCTGTCGGGTCTGGAGACAGGTCTTTGTGATCAGTCTTCCTTTGGTCTTGGAGCTTCTCTGTGCAGGAACCTCAGGTCCAAAGGAAGTGCTCTGCTCCCGGTACTGCTTTCTTGGTGGTATGAGGTTCCCATGTGTCTCTGTTCACTTCTCTCTTTTATATCTCAAAAGAGATTGCATTAAGACACTAATCTTGTCAACCTCAACAGTATAACCTCATCACAGTGATAGAATTTACAACACATAAGGAGATCACATATAATCTCATCATAGTGATAGAGTTTACAACACATAAGGAAATCACATCAGATAACACAATCATACAATACTGGGAATCATGACCCAGTCAAGCTGATAGACATTTTTGGGGGACGCAACTCAATCCATGACACTTACCAAAACCAAAGATAAAGAGAGAATTTTAAGAGCAGCTAGGGAGAAATGAAAAGTCATCTACAAAGGAGAATCAATAAAAATAAGCCCAGACTACTCAGCAGAAACTATGCAGGCAAGAAGGCAATGGGATGACATATATAAAGACTTGAAGGAAAAAAACTGCCAGCCAAGAGTTATATATCCAGCAAAACTGTCTCTCAAATATGATGGCGAAATTAGGGCATTTCAGATAAACAGAAGTCTAGGGAAGTTGCAAATACCAAACATAAGTTGCAAGAAACACTAAAGGGACTCCTATGGTTAGAAAATCAGCAACATCAGATAACAACCCAAGCCTACAACACAGGACAAAGCAACCAGATATCAACCCAGATAGGGAAGTCACAAAAATAAATCAAAGTTAAAACACTTAAAATAGGGAAACAGACGTCAATATGTAAAAGATGACAACATTAAAACAAAAAAAGAGGGACTTAAAAAAGGTACACATAGACTTTGCATATGGAGAGGAAGTCAAGGCAATATAAAGAAATAAAAGACTGGTATAAACTTAGAAAGGCAGGGGTAAATACTAAGGTAACCACAAAGGAAACTAACAATCCTACAAGTCAAAATAAAAACTAGAAAACTGTATAGACTCAGCAAACACAAAATCAACAACAATGAAAAAGATGAAAAGAAAATACATAAAGAAAATTAAGTGGAACAAAGAAACTGTGACCAACACACAAAAAAAAGACATCAAAATGACAACACTAAACTCATACATATCAATAACGACACTGAATGTAAATGGACTAAATGCACCAATAAAGAGACAGAGAGTGACAGATTGGATAAAAAAAACACGATCCACCTATATGTTGCCTATGTGAGACACACCTTAGACTTAAACATACAAACTAAAACTCAAAGGATGGAAAAAAATATATCAAGCAAACAACACTCAAAGAAGAGCAGGAGTGGCAATATTCATCTCTGACAAAATAGACTTTAAAGTAAAATCCACCACAAAGGATAAGGAAAGACACTATATAATGATTAAAGGGTCAGTACACCAAGAGGACACAACCATAATAAATATTTATGCACCCAACGACAGGACTTCAAAATACATAAAACAAACTCTAACAGCACTGAAAAGAGAGATAGATAGCTCCACAATAGTAGTAGGAGTCTTCAACACACCACTTTCGGTAAAGGACAGACATCCAGAAAGAAGCTCAACAAAGACACGGAAGAGCTAAATGCCACAGTCAATTAACTTGATCTCATAGACATATACCGAACACTCCACCCAACAGCAGCCAACTATACTTTCTTTTCCAATGCACCTAGAACATTCTCCAGAATAGACCACACATTAGGGCATAAAGCAAGCCTTAACAAAATCCAAAGCATCGAAATATTACAAAGCATCTTTTCTGACCATAATGCCATATAAGTAGAATTCAACAACAGAAAAAGCAAGGAAAAACAATCAAACACATGGAAACTGAACAACACCTTGCTCAAAAACTACTGGGTTATAGGAGAAATTAAGCATGGAATAAAGAAATTCATAGAATCAAACGAGAATGAAAGCACATCCTACCAGAACCTTTCAGACATAGCAAAAGCAGTGCTCAGAGGTCAGTTTATAGCAATAAATGCACACAGCCAAAAAGAAGAATGGGCCATAACCAAACATTAACCCTACAACTGGAAACAGAGCAACAAAGTAGAAAGAGAGCAGCAAAAGAAGCCCTCAGGTGCCAGAAGAAAGGAAATAATAAGAATTAGAGCAGTATTAAATGAAATAGAGAATAGAAAAACCATTGACAGAGATAACAAGTCCAAAACCTGGTTCTTTGAAAAGATCAACAAAACTGATAAATCATTGGCCAAACTGTCAAAGAAAAACAAGAGAGGAAGCAGATAACCCGTATAGGAAATGAGATGGGTGATATCACAACAGACCCAACTGAAATTAAGAGAATCATAACAGAATACTATGAAAAACTGTACTCTAACAAATTTGAAAACCTAGAGGAAATGAACAAATTTCTAGAAACTCACTACCTACCTAAACTAACAGAAACAGAGGTAAAACAACTGAATAAACCCATAACAAAAGAAGAGATTGACAGTGTAATTAAAAAACTCTCAGCGGAAAAAAAAAGCCCTGGCCTGGATGGCTTCACTGGAGAATTCTACCAAACTTTCAAACAAGAGTTAACACCACTACTTCTAAAGGTATTTCAGAGCATAGAAAAGGATGGAATACTCCCAAACTCATTCTATGAAGCCAGCATAACCCTGATACCAAAACCAGGTAAAGACACCACAAAAAAAGAAAATTACAGACCAATATCCCTCATGGAACATTGACACAAAAATCCTCAACAAAATTCTAGCCAATAGAATTAAGCAACATATCAAAGAAATAATTCATCACGATCAAGTGGGATTTATAACAGGTATGCAGGGATGGTTCAACATTAGAAAAACAATCAATATAATCAATCACATAAAAAAACAAAAGACAAGAACTACATGATCTTATCAATCGACTGCAGAAAACGCATTTGACAAAGTCCAACACACATTCATGATAAAAACTCTAAACAAAATAGGAATAGAAGGGAAATTCCTCGACATGATTAAGGGCATTTATACAAAGCCAACAGTCAACATCATCCTAAATGGAGAGACTTTGAAAGCATTCCCCTTGAGAACGGGAACCAGACAAGGATGCCCTTTAGCACCACTCTTATTTAACATTGTGCTTCAGGTCCTATCAACAGCAATTAGGCTAGGAAAAGAAATAAAGGCATCCAAATTGGTGGGGAAGAAGTCAAAGTATCTTTATTTGCAGATGATATGATCTTATACACAGAAAACCCCAAAGAATCCACAAGAAAACTACTGGAACTAATAGAAGATTTCAGCAAAGTTTCAGGCTACAAGATAAACATACAAAAATGTGTTGGATTCCTTTATACCAACAAAGAGAACCTCGAAGAGGAAATGACCAAATCAATACCATTTACAGTAGCCCCCAAGAAGATAAAACACTTAGGAATAAATCTAACCAGAGACGTAAAAGATCTATACGATGAAAACTGCAAGACACTACTGCAAGAAACCAAAAGAGACCTGCATTAGTGGAAAAACGTACCTGCTCATGGATAGGTAGACTCAACGTTGTGAAAATGTCAATTCTACCCAAAGCGATCTACAGATACAATGCAATTCTGATCCAAATTCCAACGGCAGTTTTTAATGAGATGGAAAAACAAATCACCAACTTCACATGGAAAGGGAAGAGGCCCCAAATAAGTAAACCATTACTCAAGAAGAAGAACAAATTGGGAGGCTTCACACTACCTGATTTTAGAATCTATTATACCGCCACAGTAGTCAAAACAGCCTGGTACTGGTATAACAACAGATACATAGACCAATGGAACAGAATGGAGAATCCAGACATAAATTCATCCACCTATCAGCAGCTGATATTTGACAAAGGCCCAAAGTTCACTAATTGGGGCAAAGTCAGTCTCTTTAACAAATGGTGCTGGCATAACTGGATAGCCATCTGCAAAAAACTGAAACAAGACCCATATATCGCACCATGCACAAAAACTGATTCAAAATGGATCAAAGACTGAAATATAAAATCAAAAATGATAAAGATCATGGAAGAAAAAATAGGGACAATGCTAGGAGCCCTAATACATGGAATAAATACAATACAAGCCATAAGTAGCAATGCACAAGAAGAGAGACTAGATAAATGGGAGCCCCTAAAAATCAAACACATATGCTCATCAAAAGGCTTCACCAAAAGAGTCAGAAGACAACCTACAGACTCAGAAAAAAATTTTGGCTACAACAAATCCGATCAGCATCTAATCTCTAAAATCTATACGATACCGCAAAACCTCAGCAACAAAAAGACAAATAATCCAGTGAAAACATGGGTAAAGGATATGAACAGGCACTTCACCAAAGAAGGTATTCAGGCGGCTAACAGACACGTGAAGAAATGCTCACAGTCATTAGCCATTAGAGAAGTGCAGATCAAAACTACAATGAGATATCATCTCACCCCAACAAGGCTAGCATTAATCCAAAAAACACAAAATAATAAATGCTGGAGAGGTTGTGGAGAGACTGGAACACTTACACACTGTTGGTGGGAATGTAAAATCGCACAACCATTTTTTTTTTCTTCTATTTGCTGCTTCCTTAAAAAGCTAGAAATAGAAGTACCATGTGATCGAACTATCCAGCTCCTTGGAATATATCTTAGAGAAATAAAAGCCATCACACAAATAGATACATGCACACCCATGTTCACTGCAGCACTGTTCACAATAGCAAAAAGATGGAAACAACATGGGTGCCCATCAATGGACGAATAGATAAATTATGGTATATCCACACAATGGAATACTATGCAATGATAAAGAACAACCATGAAGCCGTGAAACATAACAATGAGGAAACTGGAGGTCATTATGCTGAGTGAATTTAGTCAGTCACAGAAGGACAAATATTGCATAAGACCACTATTCTAAGAACTGAAGAAAAGGTTTAGACACAGAAGAAAACATTCCTTGATGGTTACGAGGGTGGGGATGGAGGGTGAGGGGTATTTACTAACTAAATAGTAGCTAAGAATTATCTTAGGTGAAGGGGAGGACAGCACACACTACAGGGGAAGTCTGCACAACTGGACTAAACCAAAGCTAAGACGTTTCCTGAATACAATCAAACACTTGGAAGGACAGAGTAGCAGAAGTAGGGGTTTGGGGACCATGCTTTCAGGGGGCATCTAGGTCAATTGGCATAACAAAGCTTATTAAGAAAATGTTCTGCATCCTACTTTGGTGAGTGGCGTCTGGGGTCTTAAAGGCTTGCAAGCAGCCATCTAAGATGCATCAATTGGTCCCAGCTACCTGGAGTAAGGCAGAATGAAGAACACCAAAGACGCAAGGAAAGTACTAGCCCGAGAGACAGAAAGGGCTGCATAAACCAGAGACTTCATCAGCCTGAGACCAGAAGAACTAGATGATGCCCGGCTACCACCAATGACTGCTCTGACAGAGAACACAACAGAGACCCTGATGGAGCAGGAGAAAGGTGGGGTGCGGAACTCAAATTCTAGTAAGAAGACCAGACTGAATGGTCTGACTGAGACTGCAGGAACCCCGGAAAGCAGAGCCCCTTGATTCTCTACCTGGATTCCCAGAACTAAAATAATTTTGGAGGCCAACTCTTCAGACAGGGATTGGACTGGACTGTGGGACATAAAGTGATACTTGTGAGGAGTGTGCCGCTTAGCTCAAGTGGATACAAGAGACTAAATGGGCAGCTTCCGTCCGAAGATGAGATGGGAAGGCAGAGAGGGTTAGGAGCTGGTTGAATGGACTTGAGGAATTAGGGGTGGAAAGGAAGAGTGTGCTGTCATAGTATGGGGAGAGCAATTAGAGTCACATAACAATGTATGTATAAATTTTTGTATGGAAAAAATTAAAAAAAAATAAAAAGGCTATAGTTTCCAACTGAATCATTTATACAGATGAGAAAAGTAAGGCCAACAGATGCTAAGTACTTGCTGTACGCGGTATTTACTGGTAAAGGTAGAGGTAAGATTAGAGCAAAGGTCAAGAGTGTGTGCTCTTTCCATTATACTGTACATTTCTACTTCTTAGTATTTGACTGTGAATTCTAATCTCAGGAGAAAGAAGAAATTAATAGATGTCACACATACGTATGCCTTGTGGGATATTTATCTTGTTACAAATACATACACACAAGTGTCTATGAATACAGGGAGAGATAAAAGTTTTACTATAGCTTCCAAGCAATAGTAAAATACATTTTTGACATAAAAGAGAAGATTCCCATAGATAAAAATGCATACCCTTTCAAGTTTTTCATCCATTAGAGTGAAATATAATGAAACACCCAATTTCTGTTCCTGAATGAAGCATTTCAGAAGTTTAATTTTTCTTGCTAACATCCAAATAACCCAATAATGTTCATCTAAAAATGAGGGCAAAAGGTATTAAATTCATCAGCATGTAAATGACTTTTCTAGGATGTGAAGATGGATCACAGCAAAAGACATCCATGATTTCAAATGTTATTACTTAACAGGGAAAAATAAATAAAGTCAAGTTTTTCAAGCTATCATTTACAAACTATTTCACCGAACTGCTTGTGATATTATCACTTTTTGCTTTATGATTTTCCCCCAGAGAAACTAAATGTAAAATAATGCGTGTAACTCAATATTCTTCAGAATTTTAACGCATTTCTTCTCCCATTGGTGCCCTAAGCAATCCTATTAGCAAAATTTCGTTGGTAATTGACCTCCATCAACAGAACACAAGTGGCACCAGCTCAGAGTGAATTTCAAAATGGCTGTCACCTTGTATTCATTCCACAGGAATGGTGATGCAGTTTACAAAGAGAGATCATGCTAGGTATAAATGCCAGCAAATGTTTTAATACTCTAGTTGCTTTAATTTTAGTACATAGTCTGGCCTATTGTTTTATCGTCTCTTATAATATGTTAATAAAAGTATAGAACAAATTAAAAATCTCTCTTATAAATTAACCAAAGTTCAATTCCTTATCTATCCATTCATCCATTTACTCAACAAACATTTATTGTTATGTTAGGCTAAAATGGGTCAGGTGCTGAGCCTGGTGCTAGTAGACACCTTAGAAGCTGAATTCACCAAACTTAATGATTAACTGGATATAGGTAGGTAGAGAAGGAGAAATTATATAAACAAAATGTGGCTCCTGCCTTCAAGGAGGTCACAGTCTGTCAGGAGGCTTAAGCAAGTGATATGGTTCAGGTAAAGTTACAATAATTTACGGAAGCAAGGTGAAGGGACAATTACTTGCCTGACGAAGACTCAGAAGGCTACTCAAAGGAGCTGACACTTTATCCAGGAATGAAGAGGGAAGAGGTTATTACTGAGAGTGTGAGAAATGTTAAATGGCATAGAAATACATATATAGTTGAACATTGAATACTTATGTTCAAAAAGAAAGTAGTGTGTGGGGTACGAAAGATGGGACTGGAAAGGAGATTGGGGCTAATCTGTAGGTTGTGCTAATATATTTAAATACATTCATTTAGCAATAGACATGGCACTGAGAGTGTTTATACTGAAGTGTGACAAGATCAATTATGAGTTCTAAAAAAAGGTAGAAAGAAGGGTTAAAAATAAGAGCGACCTGAGGCAAAGTTATTAGTTAAGCAAATATTATAATAATCCTACAGAGAAATGATAAGCATCTGAAGTAAACAATGGAGATGAAAGGGTGGAATTCAGATGTATTTTAGAATTTACAGGATTCACTGGCTGGCTAGATGTAGGGAAGAAGGAGAAGTCAAGAATAAAGATCATTTTTCTTGCTTGAATACTTGAGAGGATAATAATGATTTTACCTGAAATAGGGAAGAGTGGAGATGGCACAGTTTTGAGAGGAGGCATTAACTTAAATTTTGAATAGATTGGATTTGAATATGTTGACTATAAGAGATATTCAGGTGAAAAAAATTATAAATCTTTTGGGCCCAAAGGTGTGGGACTCGAGCTGAGGATAGAATTGGCAACATAGGGTAGAAAGTCAGTAACATGGAGGGAAGGATGGTAGTAAGGGAATGAACGGGGTCACAGACGAAAAATTTATATAGTAAGAAGAGAAGTGAGGCTGAGGAAAACCAATTCTGCATGCAGCAGTAAGCAGAAAGGGAGCCCACAGACCAGCAGTGATTTAGGAAGAGAACCAGGTGAGAAAGAGAAGCCAAAAGAAGAGCGTACAAGGTGTGAGCCGAGGAGGACCCAACCATCTAGAAGAGTCAAGTGATAGAGAGACTAGGAAGAGGCATTAGATCTGATCACTGGGAGACTTTTGGTGACATTACTGAGAGCAATTCCAGGAAAATGATAGGGAAGAAGCTGGACTGCAATGGAAAGAGGAAGTAAGGAAGCTGACCCATCACTAAGGAAGCAGAAACAGCCCTAAACACTGGGAATACAGTGTGAGCAAAACAAGCCAAAGTATCTGTTTCTGGATATTAAACTCTAGTGTACCATGTCTGCCTGGAAGAGAAATGACTTTATCCAAGTCTAATACCAATGATTATGAAAAAGGCACAGTACCAGACAACAATTTGTTCTGTTATACATAAAGTTGCCATCAACCAAAGCCAACTCAATGATGGTTAACAACAACAGTGGCGGCAGCAGCAACATAAGCCAGTAGATGAGATATGAAAGTTAGAAAACTCACAGAATGAAATAAAATAATAAACAGGTAGTCTCCCAAAGTTATGGTAGAGATAGGAACGGAATTTCCAAAAATCACAGTCAAGAATGACAAGAATGGCCTTACCATAACAAATGAAAATATTATTTGAAGAGCACTCCTGGTAGTTTTGTGGTGGATGGAGTGTCAAGGAATGTGTAACTCTACTTGCTCATTTGAAAACGATAAAGTTTTATTTCTCAACTGTCACATAAGCCTTTTGAGCTATCAACTAAGTATTATATTCCTTTGGCAACCCAATAACCCTAGATGAATTCACTTAATTAAATATTTCAAAAGCATCCTTCTATTCCCCCCCAAGGACAGATAAATAAAAAGACTCATGGTGGTTCTTGTTTTAGAATCAGAAAGATCCCGTTATCCTGGAGTAGGCTGGGCCTGGGTTGGAATTCTAGCACGTACCTGAAAATGCATCTTCAACCTTTAAACTGCTCGCCCCTTGAGTGACAGCTGAGAACAGCTGCCAAGACTGGCAGAATTCTTAACGGATTTTGTAACACGGTTAAGTACCTAAAAACACATATTAATAGTATAATGCCATTTGGAGTTACAGCAATGTACAATGATAGTAATTGATTTGTAAAACATACATGCACATGTTATCAACCAATATAAATGATTTGTTATGCAAATGACTATTTTGTTTGGATGCATTTCATTCTAATGCTGGGATGCCTGAGGTCAAAGCATTCTAAAAACACATTGTTATTTAATTCATAATCTGCTCATTTTGAATTTGTGATAGATCACAGAAAGGCTAAAGAAGGGGAGGAATGGTATATTAAGTAAATTACTGATATACATGGGACTGCTATGTTTATGTTTCATGGACCAAAAAAAAAAAAAAAACAAATATCTTGACTACCGTATTTTTATCAATCCTTAAACGATTAATGTATTATAATGAATCATTCATATCCATTTATTAAAGCAAGTTCCTAAATGACCTCTGACAAACCCTTTAGTTAGCAATTATGTAGTTAAAAAATTTTGGAGTTAAAAAACTAATTTTTTCTCCTAAAAGTCAAATTTAACACATACGTGATTGGCTCTCAAATATTTGAAATTAGTAAGATTTGATGTCATTCCTATTTAGCTATTAGTTGACAAGGCCCAAGTATTTTACACATCCTGGAAACTAGTAGATAAATAATTAACTTTTACTAGTCAGAATCAAGAAAACCCTGGTGGCATAGTGGTTAAGAGCTATGGCTACTAACCAGAAGATCAGTAGCTCAAATCCATCAGATGCTCCCTGGAAACCCTATGGGGCAGTTCTACCCTGTCCTTTAGGGTCGCTATGAGTTGGAATTGATTCAACAGCAGCGGGTTTGGTTTTTTTGGTTTGTTTTAGTCAGAATCAATAATTTTACTCATTTGAGAACTCAGATTATTTTGATTTTCTTTCTCCATAAAAACAGACGGTCCAAATTGCTTACATCAGTGAAACAGTAGCCATTAAAAATATTTCAAAAGCTTTAAGCTTGATAAATTAACAACTGTTAATCTATTCATATCCAGACAATGGAATCTTGATACTACCAATTGCCTCCCTTTTTTTCTGTGTGTATATCTATTCTTGACTTTTTATAATAGTGGGACTATACAATATCTGTCTTTTTGTGATTGGCTTATTTAATTCAGCATAATGTCTTCCAGATTCATCCATGTTATGTTTCACTGACTCCTCATTATTCTTTATATTTGCGTAGTATTTGCATAGTATTTTTGATTGGATTGTTTGTCTTTTTGTTGCTGAGTTGTTGAAGCTTTCTATATTTTTTATATTTGCGTAGTATTCCATTGTAGGTATGTACCACAATTTGTTTATCCATTCATTCGTTAATGGGCACTTAGGTTGCCATCTTTTTGCCATTGTGAATAACGCTGCAATGAACATAGGTGTGCATATGTCTATTTGTCTCACTGCTCTTATATCTCTAGGATATATCCCTAGGAGTGAGATTGCTGGATCACAAGGCATTTCTATTTCTAGCTTTTTGAGGAAGCATCGGACTGTTTTTCATAGTGATTGTACTGTTTTACAATCCCACCCGCAATGTATAAGAGTTCCAAACCCCCCACAACCTCGTCAGCATTTGTTATTTCTGTTTTATTGCTTATTGCCATTTTTGCAGGGGTGAGATGGCATCTCATTAGTTTTAATTTGCGTCTCTCTAAGGGCTAATGATTGCGAGTATCTTTTCATGTATTTGTTGGCTGCCTGAATGTCCTCTTTGGTAAAGTATCTGTTCATGTCCTTTGCCTATTTTTTCAATGGATTATCCTTTTGTTGTTGAGTTGTTGAAGTTTTCTATACATTTTAGAGATTAGACCCTTATCAGATATGTCTTTACCAAAGATTTTTTGCAGTCTGTAGTTACTCTTTTTACTCTCTTGGTAAAGTCTTTTGTTGAGCATAAATATTTAATTTTTAGGAGGTCCTAGTTATCTAATTTATCTTCTGTCATTCACACATTTTTTGTTTTGTTTGATAGACTATTTATGCTGAAAATCAGGTCCACTAGTTTTGATCCTATATTATCTTCCAGCAACTTTATAGTTTCAGCTTTGACATTTAGGTCTTCGATCCATTTTGAATTAGATTTTGTGCATAGTGTGCACCAGTTGTCTTTTGAAGCATTTGCCAAAAAAGCAAAATTGAGCTCAGACCATAAAAACCACTGTTTTATTTGTGAATAAATGATGCAAAATAAGACTTTAAGTATAATACAAGAGGATAAAAGTTTTCTTTTTTAATCTGAGCATTAACCTAACCCAAACCAGAGACAGTTGAATATGTGTAACAGAGGCAATGAGAAGCCATTTCAAGAATTGTATGAATTGATACTGCTACACACCCACCAGAATGACTAAAATGAAAAAGAAAAAAAAGAAAATGCCAAAACTGAGAAGGCTAGTGAGAATATGGAAACCCTGAGAACATGTTATACATAGGGTTTTTATTGGCTAATTTTTGGAAGTAGACCACAAAGCCTTTCTTCCTAGTCTGCCTTAGTCTGGAAGCCCTGCTGAAACCTGTCCAATCACTGCAAAAGGACCTCATGTTTCATAAAGTAGTGGGTCAGTGAAAATGAGGGAAGCCCCCAATGAGACGAATTGACACGACCGCCTCAACAATCGACTCAGGCATACAAAAGATCATGAAGATTGCGCAGGACCAGGCAATGTTTTGTTCTGTCATACGTGAGGTCACCATGAGTCTGAGCTGACTCTATAGCAACTGATAACAAAAACAAGTGAGAATGTGGAGCAATCAAAACTCACAAGTACTGTTAGTGGTATGTAAACTGGTAGAACAGCTTTGGGAAACCTGCCTGACAGTAGACATATTCAGTAAAGGTGAATACATGTATATCCTATGGCTTAGCAATTCCATTAATGCCTCAAACTGGACACTCTCCAAATGCTCATCAAGAGTAAGAATGGATAAATGAATCGCAGTATATTCGCACAATGAAATATTGCACAACAATAAGAATGAACAATATGGATGACTCCCACAAACAACATGGTGGAGTTAAAGAAGCCAGACACAAAAGGGTATATGTTATATTATTCTACATATATTCAGTACAAAAACAGACAAATCTAACCCGTGCTGTTAAAAGTCAGCATAGTGGTTACTCATAGGAGTAGGTAGTGGTTGGGAGGGCTCATGGCTGGTTTCTGGTCTGCCGGTAATGTTCTACGTCTTGATCGGCATGCTGGTTACACAGGTGAGTTCCATTTCTGAAAATTATTTGAGCTGTATAATTATGATCTATGCACTTTTCATTATTTATATAATTTTTAAATGACATAAATTCATTACACATAAGTCATTAGATCGGTCACCCTTGACCCAGTAGTTAACTTGTCTAACGCCATGAGAAAGATGGCCAGAAACGTGTAAATGATATTCATTGCCACCTACATTATTTAGGGGAACACTATTTAGAGGAACTGAGAACATCCCCTGTGCCTGTAATTCCTCCCTTCCTCATCTTGGGCATGCTATTTAAAGTTCTACACAATTAATTTTTAAGCTCAAATATTCCTGAAAAAGAGTAACATATTAAGGTGATAATATCTTGGGGCAATTTAAATTTACTGCTTTCCTTTGTAGCAGGGGAGACATGAAGGGGAAGGAAAAGGAAAAGGGGACATTTTCCTGTGTCTACTACAATGTATCTTTTATTGCTCATACTGTCTTCATAAAGTGGGACTGATAATCCTCCTCTTGAAGATGAGTAAATAAGAGACTCAGGAAGGTTAAGCAACGGGGCCCAGGTGAACAACTTTTAAGTGGGAAGCTGGATTTTATTTTCAGATGTAATGCTCTTCTACTACACCATGTTGCCTGACAGGAAAGGCTATAATTCATGAAGGAAGGAGGAAAAAGAAAGGAAAGTAGACAAATACCAAAAAGCAACTCTATCAAACAAAAAACCAAACCCGTCAAATCGATTTCAACTCATTTTGACCCTATAGGACAGAGTAGAACTGCCCCGATAGGGTTTCCGAGGCTATAAATCTTTACAGAAGCAGATTTCCACATCTTTCTCCCTCTGAGCAGCTGGTGGGCTCAAACTTGCAAGCATTTGGTTAGCAGCCAAGTGCTTCTAACCACTTTGCCACCAGGGCTGTCTGTAATTTTGTCTGAAGCTAGCCTAGGTTGTCGGTTCAATTGATCTATCTCACTGGAAGTTGTTCTCAACCATAAAATTACTGATATGAAACACATCAAAGCTAATTTAAATATTCAGTCTATGCTGATGTTCCCATCTGCCCCCCCCCCAGAAGACTTACGGCAAATCAAAAATAAATTGAAATTACTGATTGTTTTGTAACTGTACTAGTACAATGATTGCGGAATAAAAATGCTCAATTGGTTCATCTAGGAAAATCTTCTACCTGTAGCCATTATGCCGACACTGACTCCTGTAGAGTGGCATTTTTCCTATGGATGAGAAAAAAAAAATCCTAGATTTGCCTTTGGTAAAGCCATTTCAGTGGTTGAAATCCTTCCTTGCTCTTAGGAATTTCTTCTTTAGACATTAACAAAATTTATGTTTCTTGTCTTTCAGGATATTTCTCAGAGTAGATGGAGATGAACTGGCCATTACTCTTCAAATACTAGAAGATTTCCATTGAACTTTCTTTCCCCAGGTGAAATAGTTCTAATGTCTTTCATCATATCTCCTAGATTAACCAGAATTTGCTTGGAATTTAATGAGAAATGTCAAATCTGAGAAGGTGACTGATTCATCTGAGGCTCTTCAGGATCAGCTATGGTCCATAATTGTAATTGCTTCTGTTAATCTCAAGTATAAACATGAAAATGGTTTTATTAGCTTGCTGCACATTCAACTGAAATAACCTCAGGTGATATTTATGAAAACTTGAGAAGACACAGCAAGAGTAACCATATTTGAAAACATGTTTTACTATACTGTGTTAATTTCATAGATTGAATTATCTAGAGAGATACATATAGAGAAAGAAATAGGAAGAGGTAGAGGTAAAAATAGATACAGAGACAGAAGTGGAGATCATGAGATTAGATATGGTTAGACTATTTCTGGGAAAAACATGAGGCACACCTGTTGTGAATATTACAAATAACTATCATGAGAAATATTCATATGCTATTTATTTTATTATACTTTGGAGATTACAAACTTTTAAACAGTTTTATTGATATATAATTTAGATACCATGAAGTTTACCCACTTAAAGTATACAATTCAATACTTTTTAGTATACTAACAGAATTGTGCAACCATCACTATTATCTGATTTTAGAACATTATTTTCATCACCCAAAAAGAAACCCCAAAACCATTAACAATCACTTTTCATTCCCTCCTTCAACCTCTTGCCTTTCCTCCCCTCCCTGTGGTTGTTAGGCGCCTCCGAGTCGGTTTTGACTCATAGTGACCCTAGGTATAACGGAATGAAACATTGCCAGGTCCTGCTCCATCCTCAGAATTGTTGCTATGTTTGAGCCCATTGTTGCAGCCACTGTGTCAATCCATCTTGTTGAGGGTCTTCCTCTTTTTCGCTGACCCTCTACTTTACCAAGCATTACGTCCTCCTTCAGGGATTGGTCCCTCCTGATGACATGTCCAAAGTATGCAAGATGAAGTTTTACCATCTTTGCTTCTAAGGAGCATTCTGGCTGTACTTCATCCAAGACAGGTTTGTTTTTTCTTCTGGCAGTCCACGGTATATTGAATATTCTTTGCCAACATTATAATTCAAAGGCATCAACTCAATTTGTTTTTTTTAAATACACTTATTACATATATTAAGTATAACCTTTGCTATAACGTTGTTAAAATGACTTTTATAATTTTAGTTGTCATGTGTATTTTCTCCTTAAGAACTAAATGCTATGTTGATACAAAAACATTTCAAGAGTTAAACTGCAATTGACTAGTTGAAGTAAAATTACATCTTGTAATCAAAATTGAACATTTATGAATTTTAATTTTTTGATATTTTAGATCCTCCAGATTTTTTATGTTTAATATTTTTGAAAGCTCTAGGTCTTATGTTAATAGATAAATAAAATTTTTTAAACTGCTGGTTATTTCCTTTTATCCTTCCTATATTTCACTATTAATTGCTTTCTACATGTTTTTGTTACTGCCACCAAATATTTGCTAATAAAATACAATGATATTTTTAACTTTTCATCATATTTGAAATAGATAGCCATCAATTGCATAATTAATCATGAAAGCTTTTACCTAAATAGTTAATCTCCTACAGATACAATACAATCCCTATCAAAGTCCCAACTGCCTTTTTTGGAGAAATTGACAAGCCAATACTAAAATATGTATGGAAATACAAGGAACCCAGAATAGACAAAACAATATTGAAAAAAAAAAAATAACAAAGTTGGAGAACTCACGCTTCCCAATTTTAAAACTAATACAAAGTTAGAGTAATCAAGACAGTGTGGTATTGGCAAAAGGATAAATGTATAGATCAGTGCAATATAATAAAGAGTCTAGAAATAAACCCTAATATTTTTGGTCAATTGATCTTCAACAAAGGAACCATGTCCAGTCAATGGGGGAAATAATTGTATTTTCAACAAAGGTACTGGAACAACTGAATATACATATGCCAAAGAATGCATTTGGACCACTACAAAATCTTATACACAAAAATTAACTCAAAGTGGATTGTAGACCTAAATGTAAGACCTAACACTATAAATCTCTTAGAAGAAAACAGGAGTAAATCTCTATGACCTTGGGTTAGGCAATGATTTCTTAAGTATGACAGCAAAAGTACAGGTGATTAAAAAAACAGACAAATCGGATTTCATCAAAATTAAAAACTTTTGTGCTTTGAAGGATACTATCAAGAAAATGAAGACACAACCCACAGAATGGGAGAAAATATTTGCAAATCATATATCTGATAAGGAACTTGTATCTACAATATATAAGATCTCTTGTAATTCAAGTGTAACAAAATAATTATGACTGGACGTAAATTTTTAAAAAAAATTGGCAAAGAATTTGAATAGACATTTCTTGAAAGAAGATATAGGAATGCTAAACAAACACATGAGAAGATACTCAGCATCATTAGTCACTGTTATGTTGTTAGGCACCGTCAAGTTGGTTCTGACTCATAGTCACCCTATAGTCATTAGAGAAATGCAAATCAAAACCATAATGAGCTAACACTTTACATTCACATGACTATACTCAAAAGTGGGCATATGGAGAAATTTAAACACTTATACATTGCTGGTGGGAATTTAAAAATGTGAAGCCACTTTGGAAAATAGGTTAGAAGCTTTTCAAAATGTTAAACATAGAGTTACCATATGACCTAGCAATTCCACTCCTAGATAGATACTCAAGCAAACTGAAGAAATATGTTCACACAAAAATTTGTACATAGATATTCATAGCAGCATTATTCATAATAGCCAAAAAGTGGGAACAACCCAAATGTCCACCAACTGATGAAAGGTAAACAAAATGAGGTATAGCCATACAATGGAAAATTATTTGGCAATAAAAAGGGGCAAAGTAGTGATACATGCTACAACATGGATGAACCTTGAAAGCATTATGCTAAGTAAAAAAAGCCAGTCACAAAAAACTACGTATTATATGACTCCATTTATATGAAATGTTCAGAATAAGCTAATCAGTAAAGACAGAAAGTAGATTAGTGGTTACCTAGGGAAGGGATTGCTGTTCAGAAATCAAATGACATATTGTATTACATTGGGCAAATCTGCTGCAAAAGCCCTCTTTAAAGTGTTAAAAAGCAAAGATATCACTGGGAGGACTAAGGTGCTCCTGATCTAAGCCATGGTGTTTTCTATTGCCTCACATGCATGTGAAAGCTAGACAATGAATAAGGAAGACTGAAGAAGAATTGATGCCTTTGCCTTATGCTGTTGGCAAAGAATATTGAGTATACCATGGACTGCCAGAAGAATGAACAAATCCGTCTTGGAAGAAGTACAGCCAGAATACTCCTTAGAAGCAAGGATGGCGATACTGTGTCTCACGTACTATGGATATGTTATCAGGAGGGACCAGTTCCTGGAGAAGGATATCATGCTTGGTAAAGTAGAGGGTCAGCAAAAGAGGAAGAGCCTCAATGAGATGGACTGACCTAGTGGCTGCAACGATGAGGGGCTCAAGCATAACAACAATTGTGAGGATGGCACAGGACCAGGCAGTGTTTTGTTCTGTCATACATAGGATCACTATGAGTTGGAAGTGACTCACTGGGACCTAACAACAATAAGTGTATTTTAATAAATTTAAAATTGCTGGAGATAAGATCTGCAAAATCAGAAAATCTAGTGCTATTAAAGGTCTTAAAAATAGCCCTGAAATCAACAGCAAAGAAATCACATAAATTCTCAACTCTGAAGAATGAAATAAAGTATTTTATATGTTTCTTTGAAATGTAAATACATCACATGATATCTTCGTTGTGGTCTGTTACTTTACAATACAGAAATCAAATAATATAGGTCATACAATAGCATAAGAAAAATCACTTCTCCCTTTGACCTACTTCCAAAAGCATTTTCCTTTGGCTTTGAAGATGAATAAATATGCTTGTTAAAGTAATAGATTAAGCAATACACTCTTACTAGGGGGTTCTATTAATTATAATCTGGTCCTTGTTTGGAGCCCTGGTGGCACGGTGGTTAAGATCTGTGGCTGCTAACCAAAAGTCCGAAGTTCAAATCCACCCTCTACTCCTTGGAAACCCTATGGGGCATTTCTACTCTGTCCTAAAGGGTCACTATTAGTCATAATCTGCTCAACAGTAATGGGTTTGGTTGTTGTTGTTTTTTTGGTCCTTGTTTAAGTAATTTTTAAACTCTGGAAAGAAAATGTTTTATTGTGTAAGTGTACTGATTTCTCTCTTATTCACTAAATGAATGTATATTCGCTGCTCAGGAGATCTAGTTATGTTCCACCTTTGATTATTATTCCTGTTAATATGAATAGTAAGATATTCCACAGCTAAACAAGTACCATGAATTGAGAAACCTGAAAGTAACTTCCCTTGTAACTTCTTTAGTTATTCCATAAACGTTTAAATATTGGAACCATTTTCTTCAATGAAGACATTTCTATGAAACAGCTAATATTATCCATAATGTTTACCAAGTACCACCATTTTGGTTATGTAAGCAAGATTAATAGAAGATAAAATTTCACCCAGCAACAGCTAAATGGAAAATCTTAGTCACAGTCCTTAATTCTAGTAAGACAGAAATATTGGCAAAGAGGTTATGATTATTACCTTTTCAAATTGGTTGGACATTCCCAGCTTCAGAAGCACTAGAAATTTGAAGCCGGCCAAGGATGAGTGAGTAATTTCATGTTCTTTGCCTAAGAAATGATTCGGTAGTCTTCCAAGTCCTTAGCACTTGAACTATACCTTAAATTGATATACTAATTGAATAGGGTCACTCTGAGTTGGAATTGACTCTATGGCAACAGGTAGGTAGAATTGAATAATAAAATTTTTAATATAAGCATACATTTGCAAATGTAGCATGTCCCTACTGCTATTGGATTTGGAAAGGTTCTAATTTACCAGTATCTAAAAAGTTATGTGTAAAGGAACTGACAACTTATGTATCCCCTTGGTAATTTAAGAATGATGAATTTTTAAAAAATTGAGTTTCATACATGAGGTAGTCAATACGAACTGCTGCTATGAAAATCAAAATCTTGTGCAAAATTATCAAATTACTCATAATTAATATAAAAATTAGAATGCTTGAAGCCTTCATTGACCATTACAAACTACTTTCTTATGAAGAGAGTAAATAAATATTTCTCTATGTGGATTTTTCTTTTAGTGTGTTGGTTTCAACACTAGAACTACAAAATATTCAGCTAAGATGAATATGCTTCATTAAAATCAAGAAAAAAAATCCTTCTAGTTTTAATAGGCAGAGATGCTTTCTACTGGGATATTTCGATCTATTGAGCCCTCACCACTGTTACTTATCTTTGTGGTCTTTTATAACCCCTTGAAGAAATGGTTGATGAATGAGAAACCCTAAAGTTTAGGGAAGTTATATTAGTTGGTTGCGGTCATACTGAAAATAATGGCAGAGTCTGGATTCAAGTTCAAATGGTCTAACTCAAAAATGTCAAGTTTTTTTTTTTAATTATACCACTATACTATACTTTTCTCTATAGCCAGTAACAATCTCTGTTACCACCACTACTACCATCATTACAATCTTCCCTCCTTATCTCTTGAGCAATAGTCTAAGGTCTCAAACCAATGTAGTATGTACCTTTTAGGGCAATTTAATATAGAACTGGTAGTCCTAGGGATCTAGAGCCTAAGTTGAGGTGACTTCAGAGCTGGGTATAAAAAAAAAAAAATAGACAATGAGGAAGTCTGCTGCATTTAGTAGACACCTCTGAGAACAATGAATAAGTCAGGGTACTAAAGACAAGGAAACACAGAGTATGGACCGCATGTTTTTAAATGTGCCAGCTTTGTGCTACCTTAATGTCAGGAACATGCCTTAGCTAAATGTGTAATTCCCTTGTACAGATTTTATTTAATATTTTGTAGGCAAGATAGAGGAAGAGATTTACATTGCATATCCCATCAAAAACGTTAATGGCTACCATTAGATATTTGTATTCTTTTCTAAATCACTACCAGGGTTTTTTTTCCTCTTTTCTTTAACCACATGATGCCCAACCTTGTTCATTCTTCCCTCTTTCCTCTCCAATTCCCCCAAGACATTTAAATACCTCTTCCCTTTAGACTGTTGAAAAATTTAGCTCTGCCTCAAGGAGTACTCTCAAATTATACCCTGAATCCCATTACACTAATAAAACAAAGGTTTTAATTAAGAGCACCCATCCTTGGTAGGACGCCATGAAAAATTATAGTATTTTTAAAGTAATCTTGACTACCCAGAATCATTGTCTGTAATTTGTATAAACTGCCACCATTTACGGCATATATGATGCCTGTCTTCATGGTAACTCTGGCTGCTTTCACCTGTCTAACTCTTGTCCTCACAATATTTGCTTCTCATGTCTAACTTTGACCATACTCTGAAATGGATTCTGTTCCCAAATATATTTTTCATTGACAATAAATATACAGCTCTATTTATCTAGCATTTCCTATGTGCTTATGTCCCTGGGTGATGCAAATGGTTTGCACTTGACTACTAACCTAAAGGTTGGTGGTTTCAACCAGGGATGGATTAGCCAATAAGCAAGGTACACACGGGCTTCCTTGTGCTTGCTTACTAAGCTGTAGTGCACAATTTTACCTGTTTTTCACCACATCAAAATCAAGGATGTGGTGAAATCCATGTGAAATTGAGCACTACAGATTAGTAATTAAACACAATTAATCCCATGTTTATCTTGTTGACTATAAGCCCATGAGTGCCTTGCTTACTGGTTAATCTGCCCCTTGTTCCAACCCACCCTGCAGTGCTGGGGAAAAAAGTCCTGGCGATCTGCTTCTGTAAAGATTACAACCAAGAAAACCCTACAGAGTAGTTCTACTCTGTAATACATGGGGTTGCCATGAGTTGGAATCAACCCAGTGGCAACGGGTTTGGTGTGGTTTAGTTTATGTTCTTAAGAATGTTTTGAATACTTTACCAAAAATCTCATTTAAACCTTTCAACAAATCAGTGAAATGGATATTACTCTCTTCATATCTGCCACTTGGTCTTTCCCTGTACCAAGACTTCGCTGCTTTCATCTTGGTGCTCACACCTTTTGGTGGGAAAGAGACAGTGTACTCACTAAGCAGACAAGTTCATGGAGCTAAACAGTAGAGGAGAGCTATCCACTGCTATCGAGTTGATTCTGACTCATAATGACCCTAGAGGACAGAGTAGAACTGCCCTGTATGGTTTCCAAGGCTGTAAACCTTCATGGATTCAGGCTGTCACATCTTTCTCCCATAGAGCAGCTGGTGGGTTTGAACCACTGACCTTTTGGTTAGCAGCCAAATGCTTTAACCACTGCACCAGCAGGGCTCCTTCAGAGGAGAGATAGATAACAATTATTCAGTCCTGACCTTGGTCTTACATCTAAATGGTTTAATGAGGCAAAATAAATAAAAGTATGTCATATTAAAATTTGATTCACTGAGGTTTGTATGGTGCTTTATAACTTCTGCAATGGTGTCACCTGTATAATGTCCCCTCATCTTCATAGCAAGCCTGAGAACAAACTATTGTTATGACCCCATTTTTACAAAGAAAAGAACACTCATAGATGTGGAAAAACCTGCCCCCAAACCTGCTAGCAGATAGCACATGCAAGAGCTAAGTTTTTGTTGTCTCCTTTTAGATTTAAAGTACTTTTAATAATACCATGTACTTTATAGTTGTACGTGCATATGGTAGCATCTGTATATACATGTGTGTAATTGTATGTGTATCAAAAAAATGAAGGCAACCGGTTTATAAGCCTAGGTTATTTAACACAGAGGTTAACAACAGCCTCTTCCCCTAAAAAAAGTAAAAAATTCAAGTACAGTGAATTGCTCAGAAATGTATAACCATAATATGAGGAATCTATTTAATTTCATCACGTAAAGCTCATTTTTTCATCTATAATCTAGAAGTAGTTGTTATGGGATTCTGTGTCACTTCAAAAAATAAAATTTTATTTTGATTTATATATAGGGTAGGTTTTGGTATGTGGGTCCGCATTCTTTTCTGAAGGCTTCTAACATTATTAATCCAGGCCTGTTAACTTAGAATATTCCTTTAAGTGATTTGGCAATAAAAGAAGAAAAATATGGTGGTAGTTGGAAGAGGAAAATTAAAGTAAAGAGCAATCAGAATAGGTGGTAAAAACGAAAAAAAGACAACATATATTATATGCATATTACCAAATGATTATGAACTATAAAGCATGGATCATGTTTGAAATACAAAAGACCTTTTGAGAAGACAATGACAATAGTAATTTAAAAAGTTCACATTTTTAACACATATAGTATGCCAAGAACTTTATATGCATTGTCTCATTTAGCCTTCGCATTGGCCCCATGAGGTATTGCAATGATCATCCACATTTTGCAGATAAGAAACTAAGATTTTGAGAAGCTAAGCCCAACATCATCCCACTTGCAAGTGATTTAGCCTAGGTTTTCAAAGTGTGGCCACCAGCAGAAGCATTCTTTCAGGCCTGAGGGTGGGAAGAAATGTAAAAACATGGAGCTGCCAACCCACATGAGTTCATAAATCAAAGAAATTAGGATCATTTCAAATTGAAAAGTTGAAAAAATTAAGTAATTTGTTGCAACTCAAACATTAAAAATGGAAGAAGTTCTATGGCCACAGGGAGTTAGCAAAAAGAAAAAGAAATCAGTGACACTACAAAGCAGATAAAACGTATAATTTTAAAAATATTTTCATTCTCGTTCTCCCTGTGGAGCAGGGAGGAAAGGGAAGAAGGGAAGGGAAGCGAGAACATGACAGAAGAGAAACCAAAGAGACTCATCCTAAGGGTGACTCAAGGAATTCTCACTGTGAGCAATGGGAAGAGGACTAGATAAAGTTCAGATGACATGAAAATCTAAAATATTTATTTGCATTAATTACTTGCGGTAAGGTTTGGATAAATTATTCCCTAGCTAGAAAGAACAGAGGGATGTTAAGTAATTTGATCACAATCATTACAAACGATGCTTAGATCAAGTTCTCTGTTTCTCAGAGCCTCACCTTAACTCTTGCTATTCACGTCCGCGTTTTTGATTTCAGAGGATTGAAGCCAAGAACTGTGCAATCATGAATAAATGGTAAACATACTGTGTGGGTTTGTTTTCCCTTACTCAGGGTTTTCTGTGGGGTGTACGTGGTAGGAGTTACACCATGCATGGCCAATTGTGTTCAGTTCATAAGTTGATTATAGACATCCCTCCCAGAAAAGCTCCCATCCCTGATAGACTCAACTTTATTACCCAACTCTCAGACGCAATGAAAGATTCACGAGGACAGTGATAGTACAGAGGTGTGAAATCTAAAATAATTTCAGGGAAAGATAAAATTAGATCATTGCTCAATCACAGTGTGTTGTATACAAGCACAGTGTGGCAAGCTGTGTGCATTATCAAAAATATATCTTTATGAACTATGGCACCTCGTACGAAAGTTACCATTTCTAGAGATAGGCAGAGAATAATAGCTCACCTAGGCAGTATACTAATGAGAAGCAGAAAATAGTGATGTCTCTCACTAGCTAGTGCACTTTTTCTCACAAAGCTCATATCTAAACCTCTTACATTTTACTCAGTGAAAAGTTTACTGGAACCTCATTCAGAACCTTCCTACTCTTACTTTACAAAAAATTCTTAAAGTTGTGATCTAGCATAGAATTAAAGAGCTTGGGCTTGTAGTCTCGTCATTTGGATCAGAATCACAGGCTTCCTCATAGTTTAGCTGTGTGATCATGGCAAGTGGTTTAATTTCAAAGCCTCTATTTCCTCACCTCTGAAATGCTGAAATAGGTACAATGTTTCATAGGTGCTTAGGCTGGGTTCTCTAGAGAAGCAAAACCAGTAAAGCATATAAATATATACATAGAGAGAGATTTATATCAAGGAAACAGCTCACATGATTGTAGAGGCTGGAAAGTCCCAAGTCCATGGATCAGGATAGAGGCTTCTTCTGATTCACGTAGCCGCAGGGGCTGGTGAACCCAAGATCAGCAGGTAGGAGAGCAGGACTCTTGCTCATAGGCTGTAAAGACTGATGAATCCCAAGATTGGCAGGTAAGCTGCTAGCTCAAGTCCCAAGAACCGGAGGTCAGACAAACAAGAGGCAGCTGCAGGATCCAGAGAGGGCAAAAGCCAGAATGTCCGCTTATATTTGGATGCAGGCTACAAGGAAACTCCCCTTCAACTGATTGGCTACTCACAGCAGATTCCATCATGGAGGTGATCACATAAACACTAAGAATCATGGCCCAGCCAAACTGACACACAATCTTAACCATCACAATAGGGTAAATGTGAGGGTAATAAGTGCAACCATGTAAAGCACAAACACAATGCAAGTGCCCTAGTTTTTAAAGACAGGTATTTTTCATACAACATGGTACCTCATTCAGTTGTGTGTGTGTGTGTGTTTTAGGTGAAAGTTTACATAGCATGTCATGACGTTGGTTATGTTTTTCACAATGAATCAACATTCTCATTATTTCCATTATTTTTGTTGTGTTTCCATTAATCTATCTTCCCTGCCTCTGCTTAGCTTCTCATCTTTGTTTTGGGGTAAATGTTGACTATTTGATCTCATATGGTTGATTAATTTAAGGGAGTGCAGTATTCATGGGTGATATTGTTTATATTATAATCCAATCGCTTATTTTAATGAAAGGTGATCAGTAGGAATGGCTTTAGTTCCAAGTTCAAAGGATATCTTACCGTGATAGTCTCAGGGGTTCCCCTAGTCTCTATTGGTCCAATAAATCTGGACTTTTTTAGGAATTTGAGTTTTGTCCTACATTTTTCTCCTGTTCTAACCAGGACCCTCTATTGTATTCCTGTTTAGAACAGTCAGTAGTGGTAGCTGGGTGCCATTTAGTTCTTCTGCTCTCCGGCTAGAAGAGGCTGGTGTTCTTGTGAGCCATTAGCCCTGTGGATTAGTTTTTTCCTTGGGTCTTTCATTTCCTTCACTTTCCTTTACTCGAGACAGAAAGAGACGAGACCCATAGTTGTATCTTAGATGGCCACTTGCAAGCTTTTAAGATCCCAGGAGTTACTCACCAGTCTAAGATGTAGAACATTATCTTTATGAGCTATGTTCTGACAATTGACCTAGATGTCCCCTGAGACTATGATCCTGAGTCTTCAAACCCAGTAACTCAGTCCCCTGGGGTGTTTGGATATGTCTAGGAAGTTTTCTTAACTGTGTCCCATATGTTCTCTATTATATATATATGAATATATATGGAGTATACATAAACATATATATACATATACCTGCAGATACACCTGTACATGCATGCTCATATACTCACATGTGTGTTCCTATACCTGTTTATGTATACATGTCTACCTATGTAACCATACATATATTTTATTGGTTGTTACTATTGTTGCAAAATTGTCTGTTATAGTTTTTACTGAAATTGTCCCTTATTCTTCCATACTTCTTGATGTTTTCATTTACTTTGGTTAAGTTGTGCAGATTTCACCCATATTAACTATTGTCTTTCCCATCACCAAAAATAACAAGTGCTTACTATCTAGGAAGTGGTTCTGCTCCTTTCCCCATGCCTGGTAACCATCAAAAAACATTGCTTTCTGTGTATATACCTGTTCTTGATTTTTTATAAAAGTGATGCTATACAATATTTGTCCTTCTGTGATTGATTTATTTCACTTAGCATAAGGTCCTCCAGTTTCATCCATGTTATGTCTCACGGACTCATTGTTCTTTATAGGTGCATAGTATTCCACTGTATGTACGTGCCTCACTTGGTTTATCCATTCCTCCATTGATGGGCATTTAGATTGTTTCCATCATTTTGCTATTGTGAATAATGCTGCACTGCAATGAACATAGGTATGCATCTGTCAATTCGTGTCACTGCTCTTATGTCTCTAGGGTATATAACTTGGAGTGGGATTGCTGGATCATAAGGTATTTCTGTTTCTAGCTTTTTGAGGAAGCACCATATTGTTTTCCATAGTGGTTGTACCATTTTACAATCCCACAAACAATGTCGAAGGGTTTAAGTCCCCCCACAATCTCACCAGAATTTGTTGTTTTGTTTTTTGTTTTACCATTGTCACTTTTGCAGGGGTGAGATGATATTTTGTTGTAGTTTTGATTTGCATCTCTCTAATGACTAATGATTGTGAGCATCTTTTCATGTATTTGTTGGCCACCTGAATGTCCTTTTTGGTGAATGGTCTGTTCATGTCCTTTGTGAATTTTTTTATTGGATTTTTTGTTTTTATGTTGTTGAATTGTTGAAGTATTCCGCATAGTTTAGAGATTAGACCCTTATCAGATATGTCTTTACCAAAGATTTTTTTTCCTAGTCTGTAGGTTCTCTTTTTGCTCTCTCAGTAAAGTCTTTTGATGAGTGTATTTAACTTTTAGAAGGCCTCAGTTGTCTGATTCATCTTCTGTTATTTTTGCATTTTTTATTTTGTTTGATATTCTATTCATGCCAAAGATTAGGTCCCCTAGTTTTGACCCTATACTTTCTTCCAGGAACTTTATGGTTTTAGCTTTAACATTTAAGTCATTGAGCCATTTTGAGTTATTTTTTGTGAATGACATGAGGTATGGATCCTGGTTTATTTTTCTGTATATAGATATCCACTTTTGCCAGCACCATTTGTTGAAGAGACTGTTTCTTCCCCATTGAATGGAATTTGACCCTTTGTCAAAGATCATCTACCTGTAGATGGATGGATTTAATTCTGGGTTCTCAATTCTATTCCACTGGTCTATGTATCTGTCATTGTACCAGCACCAGGCTGTTTTGATTACTGTGGCGGTATAGTAAGTTTTGAGATTGGGAAGTAAGAGGCCTCCTACTTTGTGCTTTCATATTGCTTTAGCTATTCAGGGCCTTCTTACTTACCATATAAAGTTGGAGATTAGTTTTTCCATTTCATTAAAGAACGTTGTTAGGATTTGGATTTGGATTTCATTGTATCCATAGATCACTTTTGGTAGTACTGACATTTTCACAATGTTAAGCCTTCCAATCCATGAGCATGGTATGTTTTTCCATATGTAGATCTCTCTTAGTTTCTTGCAGTAGCATTTTATAATTTTCCTTGTATAAGTCTTTTATGTCTCCAGTTAGGTTTATTCCTAGGTATTTTATCCTTTTGGAGGCTACTATAAGTGGTATTGATTTCTTGATTTCCTTTTCAGAGTCCTCATTGTTAGTCTAGAGGACTCAAACTGATTTTTGTGTGTTGATCTTGTATCCTGCCACTTTGCTAAATCCTTCTACTAGTTTCAGAAACTTTCTTGTGGAATCTGTAGGATTTTGTATGTGTAGAATCATGTCATCTGCAAATAAGGAGAGTTTGACTTCTTCTTTTCAAATTTGGATACCCTTTATTTCCCTTTCTTGCCTTATTGCTCTAGGTAGAACTTCTGGTACAATACTGAATAGGAGTGGTGATAAAGGGCATCCTTGTCTTGTTCCCATTCTCAAGGGGAATATTCTCAACGTTTCTCCATTGACAGAAATGTTGGCTTTTGGTTTTGTGTATATGGCTTTAATTATGTTGAGGAATTTCCCTTCTATTCCTATTTTGTTGAGAGCTTTTGTCAGGAAAGGGTGTTAGATTTTATCAAATGTCTTTTCTGCATTAACTGAGATGATCTTGTGATTCTTTTCCTTTGTTTTATTTATGTGTTATGTTGATTGATTTTCTAATGTTGAATTTTGGCTTATATATTTATATGAAATATTGGTCTGTAAGTTTCCTTTTTTGGTGTCTTTGCCTGACTTTGGAATCAGGGTTATGCCAGCTTCATAGAATGAATTAGGGAGTATTTCTTCCTTTTCTATGCTCTGAAATAGTTTGAGTAGTACCGGTGTGAGCTCTTCTCTGAATGTTTAGTAGAATTCTCCAGTGAAGCTGTCTATGCTGGGTTTTTGTTGACGTTGTTGTTGCTTTGTTTTGTTTTGTTTGGGGGGGATGTTTATGACTTCTTGAATTTTTCTTTTGTTTTGGGTCTGTTCAAATTTCCTGCCTCTATTTGTGTTAGTTTCGGAGGCTTGTGTGTTTCTAGAAATTTGTCCATTTCTTCTAGATTTTCAAAGTTGTTGGTATACAGTTTTCATTAATTTTCTGCTATGATCCTTTCTATCTCAGTTGGTTCTGTTGTATTATCATCCATCTCATTTCTTATTTTGGTTATTTGTTTCTTATTTTTTTCTTTTGTCAGTTTGGTCAGTGGCTTGTCAATTTTACTGGTCCTCTCAAAGAACCAGCTTCTAGTCTTGTTGATTCTTTCTAGTGTTTTTCTGTTTTCTATTTCATTTATCTCTGCTCTGATCTTTATTATTTCTTTCTTCTGGTAACTGTGGGCTTCTTTCGCTGCTCCTTTTCTATTTGTTCAAGCTGTAGGGATAGTCTATTGATTTGGACCCTTTCTTCATTTTTGATGTGTGCATTTATTACTGTAAATTCTCCTCTGAGCATTGCTTTTGCTGCGTCCCAAAGGTTTTAGTATGTTGTGCTTTCATTCTCATTTGAGTCTAAGAAAATTTTTTATTTCATTTTTAATTTCTTCTATTACCCGATAGTTTTTAAGTAAGGTGTTATTCAGTTTCCATTTAATTTTTTCCCTTATTCTTTGCTATTGATTTCTAGTTTTATAGCATTATGATCAAAACAGGTACTTTGTATTATTTCAATGCTTTTGAATTTACTGAGTTTTGCTTTATCACCTACTGGAGAATGATACATGTGCATTGGAGAAAAATGTGTACTGTGCTGCTGTTGAGTAGTATGTTCTGTATATGTCTATGAGGTCTAGTTGGTTGATTGTATTATTTAGTGCTTCTTTATCTTTGTTGAGTTTCTTTCTAGTAGTTCTGTCCAGCATCAAATGTGGTGTGTTAAAGTCTCCTACTATTACTGTAGAACTGTCTATTTCTCTTTTATATTCTGTTAGAGTTTGTTTTATGTATTTTGGAGCTCCATCATTGGGTGCATAAATATTTATTATAGTTATGTCCTCTTGGTGGATTGATCCTTTAATCATTATATAATGCCCTTCCTTGTTTCTAAAAGCAAATTTTGACTTAATGCCTATTTTATCAGATATTCTTACTGCCCGCTCCTGCTCTCTTTTGGCTGCTATTTGCATGATATATTTTTTTCCATTCTTTGCTTTTTACCTTTTTATGTCTTTGTGCCTAAGTTGTGTCTCCTGTAGGCAACATATTGTTGGGTCATGTTTTTTTAATCCATTCTGCCACTCTCTGTCCCTTGACTGGTACACTTAAACCATTTACATTTAGTGTGATTATCAATAGGTATAAATTTACTGCCACCATTTTACTATATTTTTTATAGTGGTGTTAATGGTTTGTTTGTTCCGCTTAATTTTCTGTGCTGACTTCTTTTTGTTTGTGGATTTTCTTTTTGTTTCCTTCATTGTTGTTGAGTTTGTTTTCTGAGTCTTTTTGGTTTTCTTCTTTTTTTTTTGTGAGTATGTTTACTTACTTTCTTTGTATTTACTCTGGAATTTACCTTTTTCTTCCCAAGTTTAAAAGAGTTTGTTTTATCTTGATAGTGCCTTGACTTCCTCTCCATATGGAAATTCTATAACTACAACACTTACTCCCTCTTTTTGTTTTGAAGTTATCATCATCTCCAGATTGATATCACCGGTTCCCTGTTTTCAGTTTTGCTGTTCTATTTTAATTTGAGAATTGTCTTGATTGGAATCTGGGTGATGCTGTCATGTATCTTGATCTCAGGTTGTTGTCTGGTGTCCGTTGTTTTCTGTCCAAAGGACTCCCTTTAATATTTCTTGTAAGATTGGTCTAGTTTTTACAAATTCCTTTATTTTTTGTTAATCTGGGAATGTCCTAGCTTCACCATTGTATTTGAAAGACAAATTTGCTGGATACATGATTCTTGGTTGGCAATTCTTTCCTTCCACAGTTTTATATATATTATCCCACTGCCTTCTTGCCTGTATGGTTTCTGCCAAGAAATCAGCACTTAGTCTTATTGGTCCCCCTTTTTAGGTGATATTTCATTTATCATGAGCTACTTTCAGAATTATTTCTTTGACTTTGGTTTGGAAAGTTTGATTACAATATGTCTTGGTGATTTTCTTCTGGGGTCTATCCTGTATGGGGTTCATTGAGCTTCTTGGACAGAAATCTTCTTGTCTTTCGTGATTATCAGGGAAGTTATCTATCAATAAATCTTCAAAAATTCTGTGCTTTTCTTCCTATTCCTCCTCTTCTGGAATTCTAATTATGCATACATTCTTCCTCTTGATAGTTTCATATAACTCTTAGGCTTTCTTAATTTTTATTCATTTTTTTTTCTGCTTGTTCTCAAATAGATTAAGTGTCAAGGGATTTGTCCTCTATTTCACTGATTCTCTCTTCTATTGCTTCAATTCTTCTATGTCCTTCTATTGAGTTATCCATTATGGATATTTTATTGTTAATCTTCTAGAGTCCTTCTTGTTGTTTTGTATTTTGGTTTCTAATTATCTATTTATTTTGTCATTTTATTCTTGTATTGTTTTCCTGTATATTCTTCTAGGGCTTTATGTGTTTTCCTTGATCTCTTTGAGGATCCTTTATATAAGTCTTTTGAATTCCTTATCAGGTAGTTCTATTACCGTTTCTTCTTTAGGAAGGATTTCTGCCCCTTTACTTTGGTCATTTATTTGAGCCATCTTGTCCTGTTTCTTCGTATGATTTGTTATTGTTTGTTGTCTCTTAGGCATTGAGGTGTTATTTTACTGATTGATTGATTGTGTCTTTGTTTGTTTCATCCTGATTTTTTGTTTTGTTTTGTTTTAATGTATCAGGGCGGGCGGGTGGGTCAGACAAACTGCTGATCGCTCGTCTGGCAGCACAGGAGCACTCACCACTTGTCTTCATGTGAGTAGGGCAGTGGCAGGCAGGGCGAGCCCACGTTGGTTTCTAGTGGGTGTGTGAGACAGCTGAGGATAGGTGCTAGTCTCTACCTATTTTCAGTCCAGCAGCATGGGGGCACTCACAGCCACTTGCTTGGTGGGTGGGGCAGTGGCTGTGGGATATGGTGCACCAGACGGTTCTCATACCACTCCGTGGGCCAGCAAGGGGGGGTGGAAGACACGCTGCCGAGTGCATCTCATTGCTCTAGCACCACTTGGTAGGTTGGCTGGGGTGGTGGATGGGCTGCCAGTCATGCCAGAGCACTCTTGTGTTGCTCAGTCAGTTGGCTGGGGAGTGGTGGTGGTGGTAGACAAGCTGCCTGGCATGCCTGAGAGCTCTTGCACCACTTAGGGGGTAGGTGAGGGAGGGTGGCAGTTAGGCAGCTGGGCATGCCAGAGTGTTCATGTGCTGTTCAGTGGGGTGGTGGTGGGCAGGGGGTGGTGCCCTGGCATGCCAGACTGCTCTTGTCCTGCTCAGCATTTTTGTGGGAGAGGTGGTGGATGGGTGTCGGGGGGGGGGTAAGGGGGGGTTCATACTGTGGTTCCCGGTGGTCAGGGATTCAGGGATGGGTGGTTCATGCTGCTTATCACCAGAAGGGTGGGGGGAGGGGGATCGTGCTCCTCTGGTCACCAAGCAAGTGTACCTGGGCATTTCCCATTGGCTGCAGCCAGAAATCGGGAGCTAGCCCCAGCCAAGTGCAGGGAGGGAGGGTCTGCCCGAAGTCCAGTTAGGTGCAGGGGCCTCCTGTTGACACTTTACAGATCTATTAGTCTATGTGTGCCACCCACCCAAATGGATGAGGTCTTCTGCTGGTGAGTAGCCCTGTCTCTGAGTCCTAGCTCTTTCCTTGCTCTGTGGACACTGCAATACCTGGAGTT
The DNA here is from genome assembly GCA_030035585.1 of Dugong dugon. Classification (NCBI taxonomy): domain Eukaryota; kingdom Metazoa; phylum Chordata; class Mammalia; order Sirenia; family Dugongidae; genus Dugong; species Dugong dugon. The sequence continues at coordinate 88,857,872 of CM057472.1, forward strand.
TTCACCCTCCTTCCTGTGTTTTCTCTCCTTAGCTCTGGTTTATGTCTTGCTCACCTTGCTTCACTCCAGGTATGTCTACACACATTCTTTGTCTGCTGTTAGGAATTCTGTGAAGTTACTTTCCTGTGTTCCTCACCCGGGATCACGGCTGGCTTTGTCTCAAGACGGCTATGCTGTGTCGGGCTGGCTAGCAGGACACCTCCTCTCTGTGTCTCTCCTCGTTTGCTGTTTTTGCTCAGTTTTTTCTCCCAGTTGGTGCTTAGTGTAATTCTTTATCCTTTCATTTGATGCTTAGGGTTCCAGTATTGTCATTTGTATCTATTTCACTTGGTTTCTTGGGTTTTTGCTGTAGAGGGACAGTGTGGTAGTCTGACTAAGCTGCCATCTTGGCTCCATTTGGTAATCTTTTAACTGACAATTAAATTTTTTAAAGAATATTTTTTTCAGTAAATTTACATGCATATATAGTCAAGAATACTCAGCCATTCAAAAAAGCTAATTGCAATGTCAGTGAGTGAATGCAGGACCCCTGTTTTCCCATTCAAGTCTACCAAGTGAAGGTTTTCAGGTGAAAAGAGTGAGTTACCTATACAATGTGAAACATTGTTCCCCCCTGCCCTTTGTTTACTAAATTCATTATCTTTTTATATTGATTTATAACTGTTCTTTATATATTAAAAATACTTGCCTTTGCTTCCAAATTGTAAATAAATTTCCTCAGTTTATTCTTTGTTTGGTGGATAGATTTTGCCATACAGATATCTTAATTTAAGGTTTTGTAAAATCAAATGCAACAAACTTTTACTTTATGATACCTGAGTTGTTTTCATGTTAAGAAAGATTTTTTCCAGTCTAAGATCAATAACATATCCTCCCATACTTGCTTTTATCCCTTACATGACTTTTTTTTTACTTGTCATTAATCCAATTATAATCTATGTTTGTGCATGAAGTGAAGTAAGCAAGTTTCCAATAAAACATGTTTCTTGAAAATATAATTCTTAGCCTTTTAGTCCACAGATTCTTACATTATTCCAAGGTAAAATAAATGTAATAGATTTTTTCACATTATTATAAATGATCAAACATTCTTATTTGTTAAAGCTAGGTATTTTGATGAGAAGGAAAAGGGATCTAACACTTACAGAATGCCTACAATGTGCCATGCACTGTCCTAGGTATATGACATATGGTATTTCATTTAATCTTCATGAAGCCAAGATTCAGAAAGGTTAATAACTTGACCCCAAACTCACACAGCTGCTAAAGTAGAGTGATGATTCAACACTAGGTTGTTCTGTCTTCAAAACTCATGTTCTACTACAGAGACACAGAATATTTACCACATTTATAAGGAATGCATGATTATAGTATTTAGTGGTTAATGTAACTTTTTCTAAGTGCTAAGTAGTCCGTGCAATGCCTTAGATAACATTTATTTTTATCAATATATTATATTTAACTACAGAAACAAAATGATGATATGGATGGCCCTCTATTCCTCGGTAGGATGAGGGTTAGGAAATATCTTCCTCTCTGTTCTAATTCTGTTTGCTTATTTCTAGACTAGAACTTAGTAAAGGGATGATTGTGATAGTCCACAAAAGAATTTTGTATTTCTAGGTACACCTCCCAACATCCATAAAATTATCCTGAATTTCACTGCTTTGTGAAATAAAATGGCATTATCAGAGAATAAAGCCAATTCTGTTCATTGCTTTCAAGGTTAGCCCAATAGAAATACTTATGTTAATGCCGATGCCTACTAATTTCCCCATTATTGCCATATCATTATAAAAACCTTAGCGCACTTTATTGTGTGACAAGCATCACCACATACATTATCCCATTTGATTCCCGCAATCACCATGTAACAGGAAACAGAGCAGGCACTATTTCCCCTGTTTTACCAGGGGTCACAGATGTTAAGTGATTTACCTAAGATCCTGAGACACGGAAATGGATGAGCAGGATCTAGAACTCAGCTCTTTGCATTCCTAATTCCTGATTTGGTTTTTCCCACCATTCCATGTTCCTTTAAATGAGTAAATGAATGAATGAAAATCCCAGCTTTGATTGAAAATGCACTGAAAGTTAATAATAGAGTTTTAAAATGATGTAGTCTATTAACCTCGGATTTTAAACCTACTCTGTTACAGAAAGAGACATAATCTATGCCCCTAAAGATATTTGAGAAGTTAATAAGTATCTGTCTTCGAGGACTGAAAAAAGGACTGGTTTACCAGAAATTCTGCCAAAGTCCATTCGAAGGCAATAATGAAAATTCATAAAGGTCTGACAGCACTTTTACGTCTTTTTGGGAAAAGTTCAATTCACCAAATTGAGTACACATACTATGTGCAAGACATTCTGAAGGGTACTAAGGAAATACAGTGGTTGGGGGATGCCTATAAAAGTAATATTCATTCACTGCGAATGTCACTGAGGATATGGAATTGAGGGTGTTCTATGGGCATATCTCTATTTCTGAATTTTTTTATATCATTTGCTTGCATTTGTTTAAGAATAAAAAAAATATATGGGAAATTATATATATATACATATATATATATAGTTGTTAAGGATTAAATTGTGTCTCCCCAAAATATGTGTTGTAAATCCTAACCCCTATACCTGTGGTAATAATCCCATTTAGGAATGTGTTTTCTTTGTTATGTTAATGAGACAGTATTAGTGTATGGTGTGTCTTAAATCAATCTGTTTAGAGATATAAAAGAAACTAAACAAGCATCAAGCAGAGATGGGGGAAGATAGATGTCATGCCACATGAAGATTACCAAGGAGTCAAGGAACACTGAGCCTACACATGCTAAAAAGAGACAAGGACCTTCCCCCAGAGAGAGAAAGCCTTCCCCTAGAGCCAATACCCTGAATTCGAACTTTCAGCCTCCTAAACTATGAGAAAATGAATGCCTGTTTGTTAAAGACTTCCACTTGTAGTATTTCTGTTATAGCAGCACTAGATAACTAAGACTAATAGTATTGTCTTATTTTCCCCCAGAATCGGTCTCCCATGTTAAATCCCTTTGAAACTTCTATTTTGCCCTGCTAAAAGAGAAGGGAAGCCCACATTGACTGAGCAGTTACTATGTACCAGACATTTTCTTAGATGCTTAGAAATATTATTTACTTCTCACAACAGCCTCACAAACGAAGTATTATTATCCTCATTTTATAGATTTGGAAACTGACCCAGTGAGTTTATATGACTTGCCTCTGGTCACTCAGTAAGGTTTCAGGACCCACATACAATATTCCTGTCTCTTTGCCATGATACATTCTGTTTAATACTGCAGACAATACTGTGGAGAATATCAATTTGAATTATGATTAAAATAATATCAAATCCCTAGCAGCTTCATATTTGTTTTTATTCATGGCTTCCTGGTATACCAAGTATTAATTCCTGTTGGATTGCCCTTAGTCCATAAGCCATTGCTTTAAATCCACTGTAGTCAATCAGTTGGTTTGCTTATTGACCAAGTTTTCCTATTGGATAAAATGGAAAAAAAAAATCCTCAACTACTTGTTTTAAATTAATGTAGTTCAAATAAGACCCTGTCTTAATTGCCTTGAGTGTTCCATAGTGATCTATACTGACGACATACCTAGTACCACCCAGAATTTTAGTTTATACATTCCAAGTTAGAAGGAAAATATAGAGGAAGCAGAAATGAATCAAGATGAAACTAGAGAAGACATATTCAATAAAAGAAAAATTGTAGAATTATAAACTAGCAAAAGGAAAAGTTTTTTTTTTTTAAAGTTGGCATTTAGTCAGGAAGTCTCAGATTGAATTAATATTGATCATCATGCTGCTAAATATTCCAATATTTGAGAAAAGACTAATATTTACAAAAAATATGGATAAAGTGATTTTATTTTTATTAAAAATAATGGCTTTTAGCCATCAAAGAAAGCTGTTGTTCTTGGAAAGCTTTAGTGTCTGGAATTGGGGACAAGAGTGACTACTGGAGTGTCAATGAAAGTCTGTTTCTTGATCTCAGTACTGGTTACATGGTCATTCATTTTGTGTGTATTCTGTTTGTATATTAAACTTCATTACAAGTTTCTAAGAAATGGCTTCTAACAAAGAAGACTAACACCCAGAATGATTTTTAAATGAAGGCTTTTGCATCTCTTTCTCTATGGAATTTTTTAAAACAAGAGTCATGAGAAGAGCTTGGGTGTAGGAACTATCTATTCTTTTGTAAAAGAAAAAGATGAGGAAAATATCTTTAAATCATTTCATAAGGAAAAAATAAGATGAGTTCCTCTTAGACTAGTATTCCATAAATATTTGAATTGGGATAAGATAGTATAATCTAAAGTCCCCATATACAACAGTTCCCCTAGTTAAATCCCTTGTCTCCTAATACGTACACACACACACACACACACACACACACACACACACACACACACACACACCATGCATGCGCACGCATGCGCGCGCACACTCTCAAGTCACGTAGACCATCCCTGAAAATAAATCTTTGCCCTTTGAAGAGTACTGTTAAACAGGACTTATTCACTTATATTTCCAAAGGTTGATTATGGGATAATATTCATTAGCATGTCAGCTTACAAACCAAACATGGGTTGTAAGGTTATTGCTGATTTATGAAATCCTTATTTTATTTAAGTTTAATATTTTAACCCCAATTCTATTTCAAATCTATTAAAAATAGCAAATTTAACTTCAATAATACTTAATGGTTCTCAAACTTGAATTCATAAGGATCATTTGGATAATTGTTGAAAACAGACTTTAAAATTTTATGTCAGAGATCACGGTTTGGTAGATCTGTAGGGAGAGACCAAGGAATCTGTTTTTCACAAGCATGCCAGGTGATTCTGGAGCAGATAATAAACAGACCACACCTTGAGAAACATTGCCACTATTAAAACCTCAAATATTAAGAAGTTCCAAAATAAACCCTGCATAGGATTAAGAGAGATCACAATCCAAGCAATGCGCATGGACCTGAATAACCAGGTGATTTTCACTGAGTTAATGCCGCGAAAAGAGTAAATTAAGAGGAAAAAAAATAACAATATAGGTGACTTCACCATGTTACCTTAATAAATGATTTTTTTTTACAAGATGTACCTCTTGCTGAAGTTCATACATTTGTAAACTTTGTTCCAGTGCTTTCACAAACTTTGATCTGTGAGGTAGAATGATTTATGTGAGGAGAGAAGGTACAATTCAGTAAACTTTTATGACAGCCTGGCCCATGGTTGGTTAAGACCTAACAAAGACTTTGACTAACTAGCAGGCAAACCCTCAATTCTGAGACAAGCTCCACCCACGGATGTCGTGATTCAACCTGTGACAACATGTGCACACACATTACACCTGGAAAACCATGTGCTGTCAGTCACAAGGTGACTTACTAATTTTTTCTGAAACCCAGAACCTCATCATTCCAGAAGCAGCAGCTACCTTGTTTACCCTCTTTCTTAGGCAATCTTTCTCTCCATTATCATTTTGATCGTTAACATGTGGAGGAGCCAAAGAAAATTCAAATACAACCCAGAAACAACAGAAATGTGTCATCCTGGAACAGAAATGTGGCCTGTCCAATGTAGGCACCAACTTCTCATGATGAGTAATGCCAGATGTTTCAGAGAAAGACATAAGCCCCTATTACACATCTACTACTTTATGCAGTTGTGCAATGATACATCACAAGGGAGTTTACTCTGACCCAGGGTTAACCATCAGTTGCAGTCCTAATAGTTCAAGACACAAGCCATGAACTCATTACCCTTGCATTTTTTTGCCACGCTTACTTTATAGAAAGAGTGTGAGAGAATAGTTCCCCATCCCTAATCTCAGATCATGTACCAATGTGCTCTTTCATTAACTGCAGACCCAAGTAACTATACTCATGGACAACTTTTTCTGGTTTCCATTCAAGAGATGACTGGGCATTTGATGTAAAGGCTATGTTTGTTGGTTGCAATTGGTAAATGAGAACTCGCTCACATTTTTAAATAGTTTGGAAATGAAAATCACTGTCTTTGTGATACTGAAAGTCAATATTAGAAAAGCCTCTGAACATATCTCAACTAAAACTACAAATAACCAATAATAATTACAGTTATAAATCCCAACTACTTCTCTTGAATTAGATACTGTTAAAAATTTGATGATCAAGATATATAACTATTAAAAACAAACAAACAAACAAACAAAAAAACCACTGCCATCAAGTCGATTGCAACTCACAGTGACCCTACAGGACAGAGTGGAACTGCCCCATAAGATTTCTAAGGCTGTAAATCTTTATGGAAGCAGACTGCCATATCTTTCTCCCACAGAGCAGCTGGTGGGTTTGAAGTGCTGACCTTTTGGTTAACCTTTTGGTTATACAGGAGCCCTGGTGGCACAGACGTTAAGGACCACTGTGCCTTCAGGGCTCCTGTATATAGCTATAGTATGTTTAATCATTTGTTCCACTGGTATTTATAGAGTGTCTTCTCTGTGCAATGCACTGTGGTAAGTGCTGGGGAAACAGTCATTGGTGCTATCCTGATAGGGACCAGGGGGATATGGACATTATGCAGGGAAATTAATAGATAATATAATGACAAATTAAGAAAAATCTGGTGAAGGACACTAACGTGATTGTGATATACAGTAGGAGGAATTCAGTGCAGATAGAATGGTCACAGACATTTTCTTCAACAAGTAACATTTAAACTGAGACCTAAAGAATAAGAAAATTAAGATTATACCAAGAACAGGAGGAGATTGTTCCAAGTAGAGGAAATGAGGGCAAGTTTTGAGGATAGAAACAAACTTGGTATGTCCTAGGAACTGAAAGAAAGTCAATGTGCTTAGAAGTAGGCAAGGATTAGATCTTGGAGTTCTTTGTAGGTTACTGTAAGGACTTTATTATGAGATAGGAAGTCATTAAAGGGCTTAAGGTGGAGAAAGTTAAATTTTAAGCATTTACTTATTTAAAATATCACACTGAAAGCAATGGGGAAATGTAATGGAGGAGGCAAAGAGGATATGAGAAGATCTGTTAGAACAGCGCTTCTCTAACAGGAACTCCTGTGGGGGTGGGGATCTTGTAAAAATGCAGAGTCTGATTACTTCGATCCAAGGTAGGTCCCAAGATTGTGCATATACAACAAGCCCCCAAGTGATGTAGATGCTAATGGTTTATGAATCACACTCTAGCAAAACATGAAGAAACTTTTACAGTAGTCCAGCCTGTTGTCTCTCTCGAGATGTGGTCTTGAGTTAGGATGGTGAATGTGGTAATGAAAGAAATTTGACAGATTTGAGATATATTTCAGAGTCAGAACCAACAGATTTTATATAGCATGCCTCTTAAATCAACATTACAGCAATGTGTCTATTTAGAAGGCCTCTGAAACCAAAGTTTCTAAAAGTTAAGGAAGATCCTAGAAGTTCTTGTCTCAACACTGGATATGGATGAAAATAAGAGGCAGAGGTAGATACTTTCCATGAGTAGGTCAGAACTTATCATAGCTTGGGGGTTGAGGAGAAGGTTGAAGGTTGTATGGGTGGGATGAGGGTATTACCTGAAGCTCAGACAGTTTGCCTAACAATCAGGGAATAACCACCAGCATGTCAATGAGAGCAGAAGACCACCAACATGCAGGAAAGGACCTTGAACTTCAAAGTATGAAGTCTTCAAGTCATAGTTCTGCCACATTTCAACTGTGAGTCTCTGAAAAATTGTTCCTTACTTGGTTTCTTCCTCCTGTGTGTGTCTGTTTTTCACTTTTTAAAGACACCACTTAGAAGGAATTAGGTTTAAGATCCATCCTACTCTGGTTCAACCTCCTTAACATAACAAAAGAAAACCTCTATTTCCAAACGGTCATATTTACAAGTACAGGGTTAGGACTTCAACATAACTTTTAGGGGGACACAATTCAACCCATAACACTTAAAGACAATAAATAAATATCACTTTTAAATTTATCAATAGTCTACACTTCTGAAAATGCTATAAAGGTAATTTCTAATTAAACATAGCTAAATAAATAGGTTAATACAAGATTTAAAGAACTTATCCAGTCCCCTTGCCACCCCAAAAGGATCCATAAAAGCACCAAACTTGCAATGTTACCTAAACTCTTAGGAAAAGGAGTTTGGCAATACCAAGCTAGACTCTTTCAGTGTCTCACTGCAATGACCATGGAGAAGATTTTTTCTTGATGACTTGTTGTTAAGTCTTCTGCTGTTTGCTTGTTATGTTACTTGTACTAATAAAGAGACATGCTGGCTTTATCTTTCCTATTTCAATTTAAAGCCATTCCTTTTTTCCACTCTCTCAGAGGGAGTGGAAAACAGATGGTCCCAATACTCTATAACTCAGATCTAGTGTGAATTTATGCCACCTTCAATTAAGCCTCGTTTGTAATTAACTGCAAAATATTTGCATATAAGCAAAGTTCCAGAAGTCCCAAAAATCTGTTTGAACTCTCTGTGGGTAAAACATGACTTCTATAACATGTTCTGCATCACTAATTCATAGTGATTATCATTTTCACAGTGATACAAAGACAAACTTCAGCCTTTAAAAATTAAAAGTTCTAAACAGTGGGCTACTTTATTGTATAATCTTAAAAGTCATGGTCTTTATAGCTTTCCCAGGATAGAGAAGGATTTATAGAGTACATCTCATCCAATCCCATGAATTAGCTTAGCTGTTGATCCCTGTGTCTGAAATGAACCCCCAGAGACCTTCTCCTAAAACATATTGTATCTACCCAAGTCAAGGCAGATGTAGTTTCTCTTCCTCTCCCTCTTTCTCTCTCTCTCTCTCTCTCTCTCTCTCTCTCTGTGTGTGTGTGTGTGTGTGTGTGTGTGTGTGTGTCTGTCTGTCTGTCTGTCTGTCTCTGTCTCTCTCTCCCCTAGAATAATTCTGAAATCCCAAAAGAAGATCACCAAAGTTTCCCTTGGTACTTTACTCTGGTAGAAAAGAAGCAATAGTTTTGGTCATTATCACTGCACACACTACTTAGGCAACATTTAGGGCCATGTCCAAAATGTTACATGCAACTTTAGCCCTCTGTAAGAACTTCACACAGAATGTTTCTGAGTAACTCTATTGCTAAATTGCACAAATTTCTCCAAACACAGGGGAAACTTTTAGTCATTTCCTACCCCTCCATATGATCACTATTGTTTTTCACATGCAGCAAGGCTACATCTTCCAGGGAACTGAATATTTCAACCACATAAATTATCCAAACCCTACAAATCAGTCTTTCCCTCCACTTCATCTCATGATAAGTAATATCAGGTGTTTGGGTTTCAGTGATGAAAGATTTTCAAAGGACAAAATAGGTGAGATTTCTCACCTGTACTTCTGCAATGGCTTGGATCAATCTTTCCTTCTTCCAGTCCAACCCATTTAAATCCATCCTATGCACTGACCTCAGAGAGAGATAAGAGAGGTTCTGAGGTACAAATTTGATCATGGCATTTGGGCAATGGGAGAGCTTGAAGAATTTAACACCCCCAAATTGTTGATATTGTATCTAACTCCCTCACTAAAGTAAAACCTTTAAGGCAGGGAACGAATCATATTCATCCCATCACTCCTACAATTTAACACAAGGCATGGCATTCGATAGGTACTTCATCAAAGACTGCACAATGAGTAACTGAATTTTTCAGAATCTCAGAATCTCAAAAATGTGATCAAGGAAGAAAGTGAGGAAAACAGTAAATGAGAAAGATGCCAAACTATAGACCTCCTGCTACATCCCCTTCTCACTCCCCACAGCAGTTGGAGTAATATCTGAAACAAATATTTTATATCACAACCTACTACTGCACCCAGAACTTCTAAGATCACCGTCACTCTCCAAGTGATATGCAGAGAAATCATATTTCATACCAACATATTATTACTGAAACGATGCAAAGCTGAACTCTCAGTTTTAAATAGAAAGGAATGAAATGTTTTCTTAACAGTTTCACTAAATCGGATTTGAGTATATATCATTCAGTAATGATATCTCAACATCCACATTTGCTCCCTACACCCACCACACACACACACACACACACACACACACACACACACACACACACACACACAGACACACACACTGCACAAACACACACCAAGGTTTTTGATATGGCAACTCTTACTTGGAGGTATGGAGGTAAAGCTTACTCACCCTTAACTGTCATTCCACTCAGCTCCCCCTAACTGCGTTATAATCACAGTCATTACTGCCGTAATGATAGTAATAATACTTTATGCTTCTACAGCACTTCTCAGATGATCTCAAAGCATGACTGCATCCTGACTGTAAAGTTAAGAACACTTGTCTCCTCTGGAGATGGTGTTTATAATGACATGCCTGACACCCACAAATCAAAATTATGAGGAGGCTTGCACAGATTTGTTTCTTTTATTTAGTTAGAAAAGGGTAATTTTATTGACACAGGTCAAGACCTGCCTCCATAGGGGCCCATCAAAGAAGAAACTCCTATTTCTTATCCAACATTCACTGACTTCATCAAATATTTTTTTTTATACTGACAAATGAGAAAGGAAAATTCTAATGATTCCATGGCTTAAGGCTGCAAAATGATTTTCAAGTCATGATAACAAATTGATTGACTCCTCCTTCTACTCTTGGTCCCTGTAGGCTAGAGATCATGCGATGGAATAATTGGTCTTCTTGCTTCTACTTTGTAACCGCCCCGTCCCTGAAGTTTAACCTCTATATGGCCACAGAAAGATGGGTTTAAAATACAAATTGAATCATACTGTTCTCCTGCTCAAGACTCTTCAATATGTCTCATCACACTTAGAATGATATCTAAGTTGTAACCATGATCTGCATGGGGCTCTCAGATTCTCCTGCTGTCCTTCTCTCCAGTCTGGTCTTTCTTCCCCATGATCCCTCCATTCCTTTCTGCTTCTCTAGGACCCTTAGCTTGATCCTATCTCAAGTCTTCTTCCCTTGCTGCTCTGTCTTCTTCAACACCCCCCTCTCTATATTATCCCCTCCCCATATACTCCCTTGCTCCATTCAGCTCTCTCCTCAAATGCCTGCTCAGAGATGCCTTCCTTGACCATTCCCTCTAAAATGGCCTCCTCATCTGTAACAGATCATCTCCTTCTCCTTAGCCTGCTTTGTCTTCTTCACAGTACCTTTCCATGATAATATCTGGTCAATTGATCACTGTTGGTCTTTTTCACCAGAACGTAAGCTCCTTGTGAGCAGGGATTTTGTTGTGTTCATGACTGTAACCCAAGCACCTAGAAAAGTACTTGGTACGTAGTGTCCTGTCATTAAATATTTGTTGACAAATAAATAAATAATGGAGGTTTTATCTACTCCCCTTTCACCTAATAATGCCAGAGAACCTCACATTTACTTCCAGTACCCTAGGAATTCTTTAAGGTCTTGAAGTTAAACAGATGGGAAAGAATAGGGAATGAGTTTTTATCTATTAAATCCGGACACACTGATGTGGGTTGTGAGTAGTATCTAGGTGTCTGCAGCCATCCCCTGCATATTCCCAGGTATCTCTGTCCTGTACACATTAGGTATTATAATGTTAGGATGTCCAGTCACCAAGGAGCATCCTTCACTGAGCTGTGTTGTCTCATGGACATAGGTCCAGAAACTGTGCCACTTTGTCTCTGTATCTGTTCCTTCTGTTTCTCCTGACTAGGCTTAAACTTGATGCATTTACATATCCCAAGAAAGTTTCCCCATGGGAGCAGTAACAGGAATCAACTTGTTTTCATGGGGCTACATGTATATCTTGTTAGCTTCCAGGGGTCAAATTTTTGTGTCTTGCTTCCTTGCGGGTGACTTTAAACTATCAAAACAAGTTTGGGCAACCGAAGAGCTACTCAGTTGAATTCACCAATAGTGTGGATGTCTACCTACAAACATACACAATTATTCTCTATGCAAAATGTTAATGGGAAAAATGTAAGGTCACAAAAGCTCAAGCCTACCAAAATGAACACACAAATCGTGAGATGCCAAACTGGTGCTTTTGAAATTCTGATGGGTTCAAACAAGTCTTGGATTAAAGCAAAAGTCTCATTCATAATTGCCCCTAATTCTGTATGAAGCTGTCTCCCCAACAAAGATCACTCCCTCCTTCTTACCCCAATGCCTAATAAGAATATTGGTTCCCGTTGCCAGCAGGCACCACACTGCCCAGTCTATGGCATGTGAGAAAACAGGCTGATGGCACAGTCTTTCTTCCTCTTTTCTGTTTAGCAATCATTTAACAGTTGGCTTGGTCTCATCGGCTGACAATAATACTAATTCAAAAAATGTGGCTTCCAATCACACAGAACAAGACTTGTTCTTTCAGCTGCACTTCATGCCATCATCTGTCTTTCTAGAAAACGAGACACAACACTGTATACCTTACAAAAATGTTTACGAAAGTCATGATTTTGGCTTTCTTTTAAAATTGTATTGAGCTGAGCTGAAGAGAGTATCAAAATTTGCTTCTCTATTTCAGAACCTAAAAATGACTATAGAGCTATGAAGCCACACAGCCGTCTGTCCATCCATCCATCTGTCCACTTAAACATGCATTGAACATCTACTCTGGGAGAAACTCTGCTGGAACTGGAAGTGTAAGTATTATTACACATGGTTCTGGCCCTGAAGCAACTATCTACCTCAACCCAGAGTTTTCTTCTTCAATAACAACAATAGCTTTTAGGTCCAAAAATATTCAGGCTATGTAACTTTACTTCTTTTAATCTCTTTTTTGTGACTCTCTTCCAAACCTTTAATTAAATCCACACTGCATATCAGTGATGTCAGGGATCTTCTATTTCCTTTGATTATTCATAGCCTGTGATTGACAAAGTACTTTCACATATAGCGTTTCATTTAGTCCTCACAACAATATGCAAAATAGATGTCATAAACCTCATTTTATAGAAGAAGCAGAACCTCAGGGATGTTAAGTGACTTGCCCAAGGTCACACAGATCAGAAATGGAATTATCTGTCTCCAAATCACTTCACTACAATGACATCTGACATCTACTCTGGCATCTCCTTCAAGTCTTTTTTGATCACTCACTTCGCAAATATTTATTGATCATCAACTTTGTAAAATATTTTGCTAGGCAAGAGCAGTCAGTCCTTACACTAACTTTGTCAATTTCTTTAGCTCTGAAATTGATCAAGAGAAGTTGTTCATCTCTGTGTTCCCCAAAGAGTCCCTGGGTGGTGCAAATGGTTAACACATTTAGCTGCTAACCAAAGACAGGAGGTCCGAGTCAACCCAGAGGCACTTTGGGAGAAAGACCTGGTGATCTACTTCCAGAAAAAAAAAAAAAAATCAGCCATTGAAAAACCTGTGGAGCCCCTGACACAGATGGGATCACCTTGAGTCAAAGTCAACGTGATGGCAACTGGTACTAGTTCTGCATTCCCTAAATCTAGATCTAGTCTCCTCTACCATTTTCCAGCCAAGTACTATAAAATATCACAGAGAGTCTGCCTTCTCTCATATATGCCCTTTTCCCCTGAAAGATATGCCAAAGGTCAAAATTTTTCTTCATAAATTATACCAATTTTTTAATTCTCTTCTTACTTTGCATAGTAGTTTTCAGTCAAGCCTATTGCCCCCATGCCCCACCTAGAAAGAACATAAGTGAATCAGAGGAGAAAGGAGTAGTCAAAGGAAAATTTCTTTGGCAGTATTTGAGAAGTACAGGTCATGAGCAGCTAAATGCACTAGGGCTGGTGGCAAGTGCAGATGGAGTCCTTGAATATAGATGACTTCGCAAAAGCCCAGGTTACACAGCTCTTCAATATCCCTGGCAGAGAGTTCTGTCATTTCTGCCACTTTTTAACTAAAGCCACTGCTCTCATTAGCTTCCCCTTACACTTGATATTTGTTGAGCTCATTTAAACCTTAGTTCAATAAGATGGCCCTTAAGATAGAAGAGATGAGAAATTAAAAGCAGATGCTTCAATGTACTGGGGTCATGTCTGGGTCTGGAAATGTAAACAGGGACAGCAGGTTTTTATATTCTCTTGAGCAAGTACCAGGACATTCTTTAAAATGAAGCAGTCAGAAAATATAAACATTTTCATTAGTCAAAGGATACCAAACCAAGATTTGTCAACTCGGTGACTGTGAGGACTTTTCCAAGTGGAAATATTTACAAGAAGGCTGAGGCAATCATTGTTACCAAGAACTTTTGTGAGACATGCACCGTTTTCTCTCATTTTCCAGACAGACATATTGTGGCATGGAAAGGTAAAGAAAACAAGAAAAGAATTAAAGGGGACAGGAGCTGAGAGGGCAAGGGTAGGAAAGATGAAAAGAAAGGATGAGAGAGTAGATCATGTAAAGAAAAGAACAAGTTTTGAATTCACATGAGCACAGATTTAAATTCTAGCACTTGTCATATGTCCTTGAGCTATTGTTTTCACTACTTGGGCCCATATTGTCTCAGCTATATAAGTGGGTGTGATTATATTGACTTTGTAGGATAACTGTGAAGAATAAATGAGATATTGAATGAAAATGGCTAACACAGTGTATGACAAAGAGTGTTGTTTTTGTTAGGTGCTGTCCAGTTGGTTCTGACTCATAGCGACCCTATGTACAACAGAACGAAACATTGCTTAATCCTGCATCCTCACAATCATTGTTATGCAAAGAGTAGACCCTCAATAAACAAAGGTAGAGATGGTTGTTGTTATTTATTATAGGGTGAAATATTGAAGAAAGAGAGAAAAGGAAAGATGTTCTCACTGGATAGCATCTCATTTTCAAATCAGAATGTTTTAAATCTGTATTTGAAAAATCTACCTGGATATTCCAGAGTCTTCTAAATTTTCTATCATCTGTACTAGCCTGATAATTTTCTATGGTATGTTTAAAAAGTTAAAGCACAAATTAAAAACTGATTTTTTTTCTTTTAGTACACTATGGCTCTCAATCCTAGATAATTATCAGAATCACCTGTGTACCTTTAAAAACATAAAATACCCAAGCCTCACATTCACAAATTTGTTTTCAGTAGCTGCTGAGTAGGGCTCAGACACCTGTATTTTTCTAAAGCTCCATGTGATGGTTAAGATTGTATGTCAACTTGGCTAGGCCATTATTCTCAGTGTTTTAGCAGTTGTATAATGTTGTGATCACTTCCCTGTTGAAATTTGATATGTGATCACCCCTGTGATGGAATCTGCTGAGTGGTACTGGTGGAGGCGGGGCCTGTGGTAGCTCACCACCCCTTCAGTTTCCTCTCTCTGCCTTCCGCCGGTTACTTTCTGCCTACTCACCTTGCCAAGGTTTTTGGCTTGTTCCAGACTCAGCAACTGCATCTTGTTGTCTCACCTCTGGTTCTTGGGACTTGAGCTAGCAGCTTACCTGTTGATCTTGGAATTTGTTGTTCTTCTCAGCCTGCGAGCAAGAGCCCAGTTCCCTGACCTGCTGATCTTGGGTTCACCAGCCCTTGCAGCTACATGAATCAGGAGAAACCTTGCGGTCTTGTCTGCTGCTCTTGGAATTCGTTGACATTCACAGCCTGTGAGCGGAAGCCCCTCTCCAACATGCTGACCTTGGATTCACCAGCTTCTGTGACTCTGTGAATTGGCAGAGGCCTCTTCCCTGATCCACGAACTTGGACGTTTTAGCCTCTACAATTGCGTGAGCTGTTTCCTTGATATAACTCTCTCTATACATACATTTATATGCTTTACTGGTTTTGCTTCTCAAGAGAACCCAGCCTAAGACACTCCACATGTATTCTGATATACAAACAAGGTTGAAAATTGCTACAATAGATACTACATAAGGTTGGGCATTCTGGCAATGCAAGGCTTTATACCCAATTCCATCCCACCACTAAGAAAATTAACACATATTTATCCACTAGGATGAATATAACAATTTTCTAAATCAGATTTGAAAGCAGTAGTTACACGTTCTTTTATTTTCTGAATGCATTTACTCAAACTTTCTTTGTGTTTATATCCATCTATAAAACCAAGATGTGCCCCATAAGAAAGACTATGGAAATACAATAAACCCTTCATCTAGAATTTGTTCCAGATTTTAACCAACCTTTCATGGGTCTATATAAAAGACATTTATAATTTAATGACTTCTATTTCCATGTGTGGAGAAGCACATCCCTGAGAATAAGGTAGTGACTGTGGCATGTGATGCTCTCATAAGTAAAGGGAGTTATGTGGTTCAATTTGCTTGGTTATCTCCACTGAGCAATCATTGACTGGTGTATGGAGAATGAGTCACCAAGAAATTAAAACTATCATATAACAAGTTCTTTACAAATCATAGCTAACTAGCTAAATAATGTACTGAGTACCAATAGAAGACCCTTCATTGCCCACGGATACTCCTGGAGTGCACTTTTCATTTGAGATTATAGCTTTGTTTATTTAAAATACCTTTCACTTCTACCATTCCAAAAGGAAAACAGTTATAAAAAGAACAAAATTTGTGCTCTTATGTCAGAGTTCACCATTTTGAAAAGCTCTGTTTGCAAAACTCAAAAGAGCTTATAATGTATTTGTTTTAGATATGCAGCAGAAAAATTGCCCTAACTAAAGCTTAAAATGAAATGCCAAAAACTTGGGAAAATGTAGTTAGTGGGCCAAGAAAACAAAAAAAAGAGTGGATGGTGATGAGAGTATCCCTCGTCTTTCATCAGGTTTCACTTAGCTAAGGTCAGACAGGCACTTGCAGATAAACAAATAAACACACTTACATGTAAACACGGTGCATTCCTAACAGGACTTCTCGGCATAGGGAAGAGAGCCTGTCTCAGTGCCTCGCTACCTTGCGGAAGCACCAGCTGCTCCTAATCACTTGGGGAGCACGTTGTAAAGAACACTGATGACTTATAATTAAAGTGAAGAAATTCCATTCAGATGTAATCACAAAGGGAAATGACAGAGACACAAAAGAAACGAAGAAATTGAAAACAAAAATATTTAAACACACTAACCCCTTGGAGGCCTGAAGTAACCCCAGATTGTGAGAATAACAGATTGGCCTTAAAAGAATTATCCTTTTGATAGGAAAGCCACATTAATGGAGAAGAATTTGAGGAAAAGAAAAGCCATGTTGTTAAGAAAGAAAAGCCAGTCATTAAGAGCTTAAAAACATAGATGAGTTTGTAAAAAAAAAAAGGGAGGGGGAGAGGTATACTCAATCCTCTGATTACTTAACTTCTTTAGGATAGTGGGTCTTTCAAAGGGGTTCTCAACATGGAATATACTAGATATTTATACCAAATAAGTTTAAGGTGAAATCACTTTGAAACACCCTGAATATTTTCTGTTTCTTATAAATATTAGGAAATAATTGATAATATAAATCATTGATGCAAAATGGAGTCACTCATGCTTGGCCCACATCAGTAAGCCAGCAGAAAACAAGTAAAGTCTGTCGCGTTCCTGTTTAGGAGGACTCCACCAATTTCCTGTATTTTCAGGGCCTCATCAATTTCCTGTTTTAAACAAAAAGCAGTTAGATTATTACAGAAGTTGTTTAAAACCAAGCCAACCAATCCTCAGCTGTCATCCAAGTAGCTAAAATTTCCTATATGCTTGTTACTATAAAACACTGACCCTTTTCTTTGTTGCCAGGAAGCTCCTGTCTGACTTCCAGGCTGGATGCTTCCTGATCCACAAATCTCTAAATAAAGCTTTTGAGTTCTGCAAATTAACTTTGTGAAGATTTTGTTTTAACAGTTTTGGCAAAGAGGAAGAGATCCGAAGTAGACCATTAGCACTTTACAGAGATCGTGAGAAATGCAGGCATGGTGCCACCAAACCCTTTGTGTTCTCTGCCTTTTTTACAGCTTCCAGAGAGGCTGGTGAGTCTCTCTTGGATCTGAGCTCTGTGACTTTGTTGTGTCTCCAGGACTAGTGGGTCAGTTATATGAAATTGGCATTTGACTCTACTTTGTGGGCTCCAAGTCCCTACTCCTAAGTATGTTTCCAGACCAGGGCTAGTAGGCCAGTTATGTGAACTGGCCTTTGATTCAACTTTGTGGAGCACCAGTCCTTAGCCCTAGATAAGTCCACAATCTCTTCTTGATAGTGTTCGTTTTGTTGCACACATTTGAAATGAGGTGGATTAGTCTATATGTTGAAGATGAGCTCTTTATGTTCTAAGAGATCAGGCACTCCAACTTCTGGAACTCCCACCTTAAAAATTTTGGACAAGGAAGTTGTACCATCTTACAAAAAAAATTGCAAAATCTCATTAAAGATTTTGGATTACAATGGCCATTGTGGGAAACTTTTCAATGAGATAAACTGGTCTATTTGAGAGGAAAACTCAAGGAAAAAGTCCTCTAATGAAATAAAGGGAATGGAATGCTTATTTTAATTGGTATGCCAAGTCATCTAGGAGGTCTCAGGAATCTAAAATGGCTTAATTGTAAGATTTATTACAAAAGGCTAATGAAAAGTTAAAAACTCGAGAAACTTCAAAGATAGATGATCATCTAGGACAAAGACTGATGTGACTTCCTCTGCTCTCCCAGTCCAACTCTATCCTTCTTCACCTGAATATTCACTGTCTGCTAACCCTCTATCTTAACTCCCTTTCTTCACTAAGGACTGACTTAGCTAGAGAAATAGAGCAAAAGGATAATAAACAGAAACCAGGACAGCATTAAGCCCCTCCTCTAGAAGAGAACAAAGGGCTGGAGTAGCAGCCAGGATAGAAACTCCTGTGTGCCTTCCATGAAGCCCTGACCAAGGTTCCCCTAAAGGTAAGGCCATTTTGGAGGACTGGAGGCCAAACAAAAGATCCTGGTTTGGGTTGACACTGGAGCTGAACGTACTTTGATTCATGGTAACTCACATAAACTTGCAGGTCTTATAAGATTGCTATAAGTTTGCATTGACTTGACAGCAATGTTTTTTTTTTTTTTTAATGGCCTATATAAGAGCCCCAGTGGCGCAGTGGTTAAATGCTCAGCTGCTAACCAAAAGCTCTATGATGTGGACCCACCAGCTGCTCCACGGGAGAAAGATGTAGCAGTCTGCTTCCATAAGGATTTACAGCCTTTGAAATCCTATGGGGAAGTTCTACTCTGTCCTACAGGGTTGCTATGAGTTGGAATCAACTAGACCACAGTGGGTTTGGTTTGGTTATTTATGGCCTATATTGACACCGGTAAATGGGAAAAAAATCATAATGCAAATTAGGGAGGCTCTTCCTTCTACCTTTTAGGTTTATAATTTTCCTGTTCCAGAAAACATACTGGGCATTGACACTTTGCCTCAAGCCTCCCTAAAAACAATGGAAGAATTCTGCTTGGCTTGTGGGCTAAGAATGTAAACCCCAGTTCTTCAAGATTGGGCTAAATTAGAGCCATTTTCACTACCTCAATCCCAGAGAAAAGTGAACAAAAGCAGTACCAGTTGCCAGGATGTCACAAGAAAATCACACAGACTGTAATAAATTTTTTTTTAAAAAAGGGCACGGATCATTCAGCAGGCTCAGAACCCTTACAATAGCCCAATGCAGCCCATTCATAACATGGACAAAACATGGGAAATGACAGTGGATCACCAAAAACTAAATAATGTAACTAGAATACTTTCACCTTGCAAGAGGCCCAAGAACTAGAGGCTATAAAAGAGAGGAAGCCTTTTGAATTATTGTTACAAATGATGGCATGGGATGGGCTCTATGACAAAAAAAAAAAAAAAAATAGAGAGACAGCCCATAGGATTCTGGTCACCGTTATTTAAAGATGCAGAGATGTGCTACAGTCTAATAGAGAAACCATTCTTGGCCTTGCACAATGCACTGTTACAAACAGAGGGCCTCGCTAGAGGAGCATAAGTAAAGGTAAGAACAGCATGCTCTATAAAGGGTTGGATAAAGGGCCCCTTTGCCAAGCAGTGGACAGCTGTTGCAATGAGTAGTACCTTAGTGAAGTGGCATGTCTATCAGCAACAATGTGGTAAATTGTTCCCTAGCCCCCTCTCCAAAGAGTTACAGAAATATTTAGGACCTATCAAATTTACACAAGAAATACCACTGGCCACCAACAGATACTTCTGGTATGCCCTAGGCATGTCAAGGAGGGGCAGGCACACCCCTGAAGGACACCTGCTACATGGATGGTTCTAGTATAGGCCAGCCCCCCTGAATGTTCAGCCACTGCTACCTACAATGGCGTCCCTAGGGGTGTGTGGGGGATTCAGACTACACCAGGTGACACTGTCAGAGGGGGTGACACCAAAATGACTATAAAATTTTTGTGCTGTGTTTCAGCAGAAATTTATTATTATTTATAAAAATATCCCTGTTGTTATAACAACAACAACAACGAAATTTTTTTTCTTAAGCCCAGCTTATATGTATCAATATACCTACAAAGCTAAAATTCGATGCAAATTTACCTTTTTAACCTTCTACTGTGCTCCAGTCAGAGCTTTCAGTATTACCCAATCACAATGATGCTTCAAATCACATGGTTTCATCCACACACGTGCTACAAGCACCTGTTATTGTTTTCATCCTTGCTGATGTTTTTATAGTCGCTGATTTTGTCAAATTTTCTGGTGTTGTAACTACAATATGTGGTAATTAGTATTTATGAGCCTATATCAATAACTTTTTTGAGAATGAAGTAGTAAATAAAAGAAAGAGTGACATACAGGAATTATGATTTATAAGTAACATTAGTACAAGAAACATTACTAAGGATTCTGTATGGTCTGGTACGGGAGGAGGTCCATGGGGTGGGGGGTGGTTATATCATGAGTTAATGCACTGGGTGACACCATCCCTAAAGACACCATTGACTGTCTACCCCAGTAGTGATAAAAACCATCTGGATAAAAACAGGTATTGGGTGCAGTAGCCAGTTGGCAGAACTGAGGGCAGTTAGGCTAATAACCACCCAAGAACCCCATCTGCTATTTGTACTGACTCTTGGGCAGTAATAAAAGGCCTCACCCTGTGGAAATCTCAATGGGAAAAAGATAGTTGGGAAATTAACAAGAAACCTTTGTGGGGGCAGAAATTATGAGAAGATATCTAGGACAAATTGCAAAAGCCCAGTTCCAAAGTGACTGTGTATCACATCCCAGCACACATAGCAAATTCTCTGCTGGATAATATAGAAGATGCCCTGGCAGCTGTGAGGGCAGTTGACACCATCAATAACTTAGACATAGCCATGTGGATACATAAAAAAGAGGGCATTGAAGTATTCAAACCACATAAAAACTATCCCAAGGAGCAGGACTCACCACTACTAGAAAAGAAGTAAAATGGGCTTTTGAAGAGTGTACAGTATGTTGCCCCAAGTGCCCATCTTCATTAAGGATGTTGTTGCTGTTGTGTGCCATCAAGTCGATTCTGACTCATAGTGACCCTATAGAACAGAGTAGAATTGCTCCATCGGGTTTCCACAACTATAATCTTTTTTAAAATATAATTTGATTTATTTTGTTGCTGTTGTTGAGAATATACACAGTAAAACATACACCAATTCAACAGTTTCTACATGCACCATTTAGTGACATTGATTACATTCTTTGAGTTCTGTAACCATTCTCAGCCTCCTTTTCTGAGTTATTCCCCTCCATTAACATAAATTCACTGCCCCCTAATGTTCCTATCTAATCTTTCAAGTTGCTGTTGTCAATTTGATCCCATATAGTTCTTAAGAGTATAATGCTCAAGGCAGACCTTTTTTTTCACTAGTTAAGCTAAAACTATTGTTTGGTTTTAAGAAGACTTCATGGAATATTTTTGGTTTAAGATTTAAAGATTATCTCAGGGCAGTAGTTTTAGGGGTTCATCCACCCTCCATGGCTCCAGAAAGTCTAGAGTCCACAAGAATTTGAAATTCTGTTATGCATTTTTTCCCCTTTGATCAGGATTCTTCTCTTGAATCTTTGATCAAAATATTCAGCAATGGTAGCCAGACAACATCCAGTTCTTCTTGTCTCGTGACAAAGGAGGCAGTTGTTCATGGAGGCAATTAGTCACACGTTCCGTATCTCCTCCTATTCCTAACTCTCCTTCTTCCTCTGTTGTTCCAGGTGAATAGAGACCAATTGTGCCTTGGATGGCCACTTGCAAGCTTGTAAGACCCCAGACAGTATGCACTGACTAGGAGGTAGAACAGAGATACTAAATATATTATTACGTCAATTAACTGTGATATCCCATGAAACCATGACCCTAAACCTTCAAACCAAGGAACCAAATCCCATGAGGTTTTTGGTTGTATATAAACAGCCTCAGAAGCTACTTTTTGTTTTTGTTGTTGTTGTAAATATATCTATCACACAACTTTTGCCAATTTAACTTTTTATAGGTATACAACTTATTGACAGCAATTACAATAATTGGTTGTGAACCCTACCCTTAATCAACACAATATCTCCATCACTGTTAACTCCCCCCTTTCCACCTGCCTCCTACCCTTGGTAACCACTAATAAACTTTGTTCTCTATATATTTGCCTTTTATTGTCTTTTTATGTAAATGAGGTCATACAATATTTGTCCTTTTGTGATTGACTTATTTCACTCATCATAATATCTTCCAGCTCCATTCATATTGCAGCATGTATCAAGACTTCACTTCTCCTGTTGGCTGAGTAGTATTCCACTGTATGTATGTACCACATTTTATGTATTCCTTCATCTGTTGTTGGTGGGCGTTTAGGTTGTTTCCACCTTTTGGCTATTGTGAATAGTGCTGCAATGAACATTGGTGTACAAGCTCCTGTTTGAATCTCTGCTCTCAAGTCTTTTAGGCATATACCTAGAGTGAAATTGTCGGGTGATATGGTAGTTCTATTTTCAGTTTTTTGAGGAAGCGCCATACTGTTTTCCACAATGGCTGTACCATTTTCCATTCCTATCAGCAATGGATAAGTATTCCAATTTCCCCCCATCCTCACCAACATTTGTTTGTTTTCTTTTAATCTTAGCCATCTTAGTGGGAGTGAAATGGTATCTTATTGGGTTTTGATCTGCATCTCTCTGACAGCTACACTGAGCATTTTTTCATCTGTTTGGTGGCCATTTGAACGTCCTTTTTGGTGAAATGTCTATTCAAGTCCTTTACTCATTTTATGATGGGGTTATTTGTCTTTTTGTTGTTAAGTTGTCAAAGTTTTATATGTATTTTATTTTTTTGATTCTTGCCAGACATATGGTTTTCTCCCAGTCAGTAGCTTGTGTATTTTCACTTTTTTGGTAAAGTCATTTGATGAACAAAAGTTTTTAATTTTTATGAGATCTCATTTGTCTTTTGCTGTTTGTACTTTTGTTATTATATTAGATAATCCATTGCTAAAAGCTACACCTGACAGCATTGCCCCTGCATTTTCTTCTAAGAATTTTATGGTTTTAGCTTGCACCTTTAGGTGCTTGATCCATTTTGAATTTGTTTTCGTGTATGGTGTGACGCATGGATCCTGTTTCATTTTTCTGCATGTGGAAATCCAATTTTCCCAGCACCAGTTATTTAAGACTCTTCTTTCCCCATGAAATGGCTTAACACCCTTGTCAAAAATCAGTTGACCATAGATGTGTGGGTTTATTTCTGGACTCTCAATTTTATTCCATTGGTCTATGTGTCTATTGTTATACCAGTACCAGGCTGTCCTGATTACTGTAGCTGTATGATATGTTTTAAAATAAAAAATTGTGAGTCCTCCTATTTTGTCCTTCTCTTTCAACATTGCTTTAGTTATTTGGGGCCCCTTGCCATTCCATATAAAGTTGAGGATTGGTTTTTCTATTTCTGTAAAGAAGGCTATTGGGATTTTGATTGGGATTGCATTGAATCTATAAATTGCTTTGGGTAGTATTGGCATCTTAACAATATTAAGTATTTCAATCCATTAACATGGAACATCTTTCCATTTATTTAAGTCTTCTTCAATCTCTTTCAGCAGTGTTTTACAATTTTTATTGCATAAGTTCTTCATGTCACTGGTTAAATTTATTCCTAGGTATTTTGTTCTCTTAGATGCTATTGTTAAAGAAATTGTTTCCCTAATTTCCATTTCAGATATCTCATTGCTGCTGTATAGAAACCCAGGTGATTTTTGTTTGCCGACCTTGCAACCTGCAACTTTGCTAAATTCCTCTATTAGATCTAGAAGTTTTCTTGAAATCTTTTTCTGATTTTCTATATATAGGATCATACCATTTATGAAGAGAGATAATTTTACTTCTTCTTTTCCAATCTGTATATCTTTTATTTCTCTTTCTTATCTTATTGCTCTGGCTAGGACTTCTAATACAACATTGAATAGATGTGCTGAGAGTGGGCACGCTTATCTTGTTTCTGATTTCAAGGGGAAAGTTCTCAGTCTTTCTCCTTTAAGTATAATTTTGTCTGTTGGCTTTTCATATATGCCCTGAATCATATTGAGGGATTTCCTTTCTAATCCAGTCTTCTTTAGGGTTTTGAAGAAAGGGTGTTGGATTTTACCAAATGCTTTTTCTGCATCCATAGAGAAGTTCATGTGGTTCTTTTCCTTTGTTCTATTGATGTGGTGTATTATGTTGATTGATTTTCTAAAGTTGAACCATCCCTGCATTCCTGGAATAAATCTCACTTGGTCATGGTGTATGAATCTTTTAATATGCTGATGGTTTCTGTTCTCTAATATTTTGTTGAGGATTTTTATTTTGTTGAGGATTTTTGCATCTGTATTCATAAGAGATATTAGCCTCTAGTTTTCCTGTGGTTTTTTTTTCTGGTTTTGGTATCAGGGTTATGTTTGCTTCATAGAATGAATTAAGGAGTATTCCTGCCTTCTCTATCTTTTGTAAGAGTCAAGGCTATAATCTTTATGAAAGTAGACCGCCACACCTTTCTCCTGTGGAATGGCTGGTGGGTTCAAACAGCTGACCTTTTGGTTAGCAGTTGAGTGCTTAACCGTTGCACCACTAGAGACCCTTACTTAAGGAGAAGACAGGACATATTAAAAGTGGTGAGGATCCTTTACAGATTTGGCAAATTGATCACATTCACCCTCTCCCTAAAAGTAAGGGTTATCAGTTTACTCTCACATGTGGGGATACCTACAGTGGAATACTTCAAGCTTTCCCTACTATAAGAGCTAATTAGAATGCCACCATTTGGGGTTTAGAAAAACTAATATTCAAGTATGGAACTCCTAAAGAAATTAACAATGATCAGGGGTCTCACTTTACAGGGACCCTTGTGAAGCAATGGGCCAAAAAAACAAGGTATGGAACACCCAGCCAGGGAAGGCCCCATAAGCTGCAGAAGTAATAACAAAAGGAAGAAATAATACCAGTTATATTTTAATAGAAAATAATGAAGGTCATACTTATGTACCCGATAAGTTTCTTTATTTCTGCTACAAGATATTCACCCCTAGTATTGGAAAGATTAACATTATGGCTAAAATTCAGATTTTACAGAAATTCTTTTAATCTGCCCTAAATGACACTGAGCACTGACTGGCTGCCTTAAATGAAGAAACTGAGCTACAAGAAAGGTAGTGTTGCAAAACTAGACAGATTTTGACACGATTACTGTGGTGCAAGGAGGCACCTGTGCTATACTAAAAGTTGAATGTTGTCTATATATTCCTGATAATGAAACTACTGAATCACTTCCTCATATATTTATAGATACAATTAGATCTTGGAGATGATATTTGGTGGACTGAGATCAAGGGGTGGTTCTCTGGATGGGGAACCTGGTGGAAGAAACTACTATTGGGATTATTATGTATAATAATTGGAGGATATTTCATTGCTCTTGTCTATATTGTTGGTGTGGGTTTTGCTTGAAATGTTTTACAACATTGGGACATAAGGCTCTAGTGATATGACTCCCTTCACATGCAGGCTTTGAGGCAATCACAGAAGAGGGAGGCACATGAGATTGTAAGAGGTGGGCATGAAGGATTCATTGAGAGGGCCCTGAACAAGATAGATCCTGCCCATAAAGGACTCTGGGAAAGAACCAGAATACCTGCCTGAACAGTGACCTGGGCAAGAAAAAAAAAACACACCAAACACCTTACTTCATGATAACGTTAATTAGAATTCATTAGCTAGTACAAAAACAGCCCTAGAGCCACAGCTGAAGGGACCTTATCATATTCTTTTACCACTGACACTGCTGCCAAACTACAGGGTATTAAACTGTGGATGCTTATTTCCTAGCTTTAATTGGCTCCACCTAACTCTTGGTCCTATCTGCCCACTGGAGACCTGAAAATCAAGCTAATCAGAAAGAGAACTCTATGACATCATGAGGTGATCGGCTTCCTCCTATGATTGCAGATCAAGAACCTACAGGATTTTCCTCCCTCACCCCTATCCTTGTCATTCTCAGTGTTGTTTTCTGCCTTCCTCTCTTGATATACCACTATCTATAACGAAGGGTTTTTTTTTCCCCCCCACTTTATTTTCCCTCTCCTCACTATATTTTCCCTCTCCTTGGCCTGGGGATGATAACTCTGTAATTTTCCCAAGTCATAGCCAAAAGGAGAAAACTTACCAACTGCTGGATTTGTCATTTTATTCATGACTGTTAAGACCCATTGACCCTTCCCATAACTAATTTTTCACCTCAGAAAATATTGAAAAAACCACTGTTAAGGCAATAACAACCCAAGAAAAGTCTAGATTGCTTGGTTAAAGTTGTTCTAGACGACAGGATATCCCTTGACTGTCATCTTTCTGAGCAAGGAGGAGACTGTGCAGTGGTTAATATCACTTGTTATATTTAAATTAACACTTCTGGAGACTGCATAAAATAATAAAACAAGTCACTTGGTTTAAAGAGGCAAAATTATCCTTGAAGATCATTTTTGATCTATTTGATTTCAGCTGGTTTGAGTCATGGAGACCTTGGCTCCAAAGTACTCTCCAGACTGTGGGTATTCTTCTAACAGTTATAATTGTAGTCTCCCTGGTGTACTAAATTCTCTGAAAAGTCTTAAATGTGTGTTCACGCCACTAATGCATCAACAGATGATTTCACTAAGGCTAAAACAAAAGAAGCATGAAAAGAACTGTGAGAACAACATTGTACCTGCAAATACTATGCAAATCACATCAGAGCGACCATGCAGTGACTGAGAGTGGTGCTCTGCCTTAAATTTTGATCACATCTCTCAAAGACTTGAGAGTATGATCAAAAAAGGGAGAATTGATCATCTAAGTAATTAACCCAAGATGGAGTCACTCATGCTGGGCCCACATCAACATGCCATCTGAAACCAAGTAAAGATTCCTGTTTGTCAGGACCCATTGATTTCTTGTTTATCAGGACTTCACCAATTTCCTGTCTTAAATGAAAAGCAGTTAGACCATTACAGAAGTTGTTTAAACCCAAGCCAACCAATCCTCCGCTGTCATCCAAGTAGGACTAAACTTTCCTATGCTTGTTACTATAAAACCCGAACCCTTTTCTTTGTTCCGTGGAAGTTCTAGTCTCAATTTCAGGCCAGTTGCTTCCTGATTCATGAATCTCTAAATAAATCTTTTCAGTTCTGCAAATTAACTTCGTGAAAATTTTTTGAACATAATGCAAGTTGCTATTTCATCATTTCTTTTTGTTCCTTGGGTTTCTCTCTCTCTTTTTCCTTCCTCTTCTTTCTTTCTCTGTCTCTGTCTCTCAGTTTTTTTGAATAAAGAATAAAGAGAAAGGTTCATTGTCTTTGCACTGAGTTTTCAAGGCACTTAAATAGAAACATGGTGTCATGGTTAGTTTCATGTGTCAACTTGGCTAGGCTGTAGTAGCCAGTCATTCAATCAAACCCTAATGTAGGTGCTGCTATAAAGATATTTTGTAGATGTGGTTAGCATCTACAATCAGTTGCCTTTAAGTAAAGGAGATTACCCTCAATAATGTGGGTAGACCTCATTCAATCAGTTGAAAGGCCCTAAGACCAAAACTGAAGTTTCCTTGAAGAAGAAGAAATCATGCCCCAAGACTGCAGCATCTGCTCCTGACCAAGAATTTCCAGCCATACCAGCCTGCCTTATAGATTTCAGACTTGCCAACCCCCACAATTGTATAAGCCAATTCCAATATTATATATTAACATTTTATTAATATTATTTATTAATTATATATATGACTAACTACATTATATATTATAAAATATATATTATCATATATACAGTATTATATATATGTATCTCTCTGGAGAACCCTGACTGATACACATGGCCTCCTAAAGGAGATTAATCTTTCATTGAAATAGTCCTTTGTAGATATATATATATATTTTTTTTACCAGAAAGGAAATTAAAGAAAACAGTCTAATCCCCATGGGCATTATGATTCAGTCAAAGTGCCACCCTAAATATTCACATAGGCTACGAGTTGAATTTTAGTTGAATTGGTAGTGTGGGGATATGGCAAATAAGTGTCCTGAAGAAAAGGGAGAAAAAAATGATGCATTAAATATTTGCATTTACATGTTGCCAAGTTACCAAAACATTGACCTACTGAAGGGGCAGAGACATCTGGGACCCTTCAGCTTCTGTTTTTATACTTTGTTGTTGTTAGTTGCTGTAGACTCAGCTCCAACTCATGGTGACCTTATATATAACAGAATGAAAAGTTGCCCAGTCCTGTGCCATCTTCATGAGCATTGGTATGTTTGAGTCCATTGTTTCAGCTATTTTAATCAATCCATCTATTTAAGAGTCTCCTTCATTTTCACTGACCCTCTATTTTACCAAACACGATGTCACTGTCTAGCAGTTGGTCTTTTCTGATGGCGTGTCCAAGTAAATGAACCCCACTTCTAAGGAGCATTCTGGTTGTATTTCTTCTAAGACTGATTTGTTTGTTCTTCTGACAGTCCATGGTATATTCAGTATTCTTCACCAATAGCACAATTTGAACGCATCAATTCTTTTTCTGTCTTCCTTTACCATTGTCCAACTTTTGCACGTAAATAAGACAATCGAAAAGACCATGGCTTGGGTCAGGAGTGCTTCAGCCATCAAAGTGACATCTTTGCTTTCTAAAACTTTAAAGATGTTATATATTTCCAGGACTAAATTGACTGGTATCCCTGGGAGTTAACTTCACATCATAAAAAGCTAGTTCCTCTGTTTAAATATTTGGAAACCTAGAAGAATATACTCAAGGTATACATGTTAATAAAAGGCTACAAAGACTTCTGTTACCATATTCTATCAGCTGTCTTGCTAATAGCATGTTCATAAACCTCACTCTTCAGAAGCAGCATGAAATAGTGAAAAACACATGGACTTTAGAGCCAGAGAGTCCTCATATCAGACCCTGCCAGCTATTGTTCTCAGCACCTGGCACAATTAAGTCATGTAGTCTATATAACAGTTTTATGAATTAGGTATTGTCAGGGATTGAATTGTGTCCCCCAAAAATATCTGTCAACCTGGCTAGTCCATGATTCCCAGTATTGTGTGATTGCCCAGCGTTTTGTCATCTGATGTGGTTTTCCTATGTGTTGTAAATCCTACCTGTATGATGTTAATGAAGTGAGATTAGTGGCAGTTATGTTAATGAGGTGGGACTCAGTCTACAAGATTAGGTTCTGTCTTAAACCAATCTCTCTTGAGATATAAAAGAGAGAAGCAAACAGAGACATGGGGACCTCATACCTCTGAAAAAGAAGAGTAGGAGTGCATGCCCTTTGAACCCGGGGGTCTCTGCACTGAAAAGCTCCTAGACCAGGGGAAAATTGATGACAAGGACCTTCCTAGAACTAACAGAGAGAGAAAGCCTTCCCCTAGAGCTAGCACCCTGAATTTGAGCTTCTAACCTCCTAAACTGTGAGAGAATAAATTTCTCTGTTTTAAAGTCATCCACTTGTGGTATTTCTGTTATAACAGCACTAGGTAACTAAAACAGTTATTATTATTAGTGATGTTGAGTCAGAAATACAGAGCATTTAAGTAATTTACCAAAGGTCACATGGCTAGTTAACAAAGAAATCAATATTTCAACCCAGGGCACTGGCTCTAAAGCTATACTCTTAACGTCTGTGCTATGCAATTTCTCAGCATTGTTTAATTTTTCTCTCTAAGCTTCAGTTTCCTAATCTGTGAAAAAAGAGTAACACCTATGTTAGAGGACTGTGGTGAAGATTAAATGATACATCAATGGTCTTAACTTTTAAATAGTACTATTCTTAATTTGACTTCTACTTTCAGTCATGATGAAATAATGTAGACCAGATTATCTTCCCACCTTAAATAACTAGAAAACTGGGGGGAAAATATGTTAAACAACAATATTCAAACATTTGACACTGGCAGCACAAGTCAATGATCTCTGAGAGAAGTGAAACAAAGTAAGCCCTATGATTTCCTCAGCTTACATCCTAGAGAATTTCCAGAATGCAGTGCAGAAAGGAGGAACCCAAATACAGCCTGAGATCTTTCTGATTTGAGGACATACTTTGAAATTTTGGGGAGGCTGAAGCAGCTAGAATTTTTGGGGCAGAGTACAGGAAAGGAAAGAATTTCACAGAGAAGAAAAGCTCCAGAGATCTGAACAGGGCGTATGCTCAGGTTTTTGGCTGAGTATTGATCTGCACTTGGTAAGAAGACACTACCCAAGGCTGGGAAAAAGAGTAGACTGGGGAAATTCCTGAAGCTTACATAGGACTGAGGATAGTTCTGTTTCAACCAGGTTGAATGGAGAGATCTTCTAATATATAGGGAATTGGATAGAATTCTCAGTATGATATTGACTTAGAAGTAGGGATAAATTAGTTTCAGACTAAAGGCTTCCTTTGGATCTACCCTAACAAAACTTAAAAGCAAGCCTCAAAAGGATCATACTAATTCCAAGCAGTTTAACTACAATGCAGAACAAAACCAAACATTATTTAAGGATAAAACAAAATTTAGCACCAAAACAACATAAAATTCACAATGTTGGCATCCAATCAAAAACTACCAGGAATGCAAATACATGGGAAACTAACTCATTGCTAGGAGAAAAATCAATCAATAGAAATAGACCCAGAAATGAAGAGATGACAGAATTAGTAGACAGGGACATTGAAACAGTTACTATAAATATGTTACGTATGTTCAAGAATGTTATAAAAATATAAACATAGTCAGGAGAAAAGTTAATAATGTAAAAAAGATCCAAATCAAACAATATCTGACATAAAAGATATATTAGATGGGATTGATAACAGAAAATAAGATCAGTGAATTTGAAGACATAGTAGTATAAGATATTCAAAATAAAATGCAGAGTGAAAAAAAGACGGGAAAATATGATAAGTAGTTAGGTTGTGAGTAGTCCTTGATTCACACTTTCAGGGACACTGGTAGAGTAGAAGAGAATGGGACCGTAATTTTATGGTCAGACTGCCTAGGTTTGAATGTCAATGCCACCAATACTGTAATTAGCTTGACACAGTAACTTAATTTGGTTTAATGATGTGTAAATGGGAATAATAGTATGCATTACTTGTGAATATTAATTGAGTTACTTCATTTAAAATGCGTAGCAGAATGCCTCAAACATTGTTGCCCATTAATGTTAACCACTGTTATTACTCATATATTTCTGAAGAAATTGGATTTCTATATGGATAGTATTAGTGCAGTACTCAGTGTCATGCCAACCCATATTGGAGCTTGAGGCAAAAGGAAAATTCAGTAATACTGACCCTGTCTTTATTTAACCTTGTGATATTTTGTTCATCATGGATTTTTTTTTTTTTGCATTAATTTAGATTCTTAAAAACAATGCATTGAAATATTTAGTTTGGTGTTTTTGTGCCCGAGTTGAGTGCCTCACTCACTTCACCCTAGTCCTGGCCCTGGTATTACTTATGTAATTTTAAAAAGGCACCTTCCTATGATTACATAGCCCAGTGAACAAATATTGAGGAGATATGGTCATGAGCCCATCCTCTGAAGGCATGTGAGATATAAGTATCCTGAGAGTGAGGTGCTTTTTAACTAGACATGCTATTTCCTGTTCAATTCTTCAAATAGTTTTCCTAAAAGCCTTTCCAGAAAGAATTCAATTTTTTTTTTTACTTTTTATAAAAATATTTCACTTGCAAAATGACTTCAACCAAGAATAGTAATCTGATAAGTAACACTGATTTAGTATTCAGTTTGTGCCAGGTATTGTTCTCAATATCCCATATATGTCAAATTAATTATATCAACAATTCTATGAGATAGGTTCCATTTTGCCCCCATTTTATAGATGAGGAAAATGAGGTCTTTAGAGGTTATGTGACTTTCCCAAGATCACACAACTGGAAAGTGGCAGACTCAGGGTTTAAAACTTGGCCATTTGATCTGGGGCCTCCCTCTTAACCACTACACCACATGACCTTTCACCCTCAAGGTAAGGAAACCACATGACTTCAGTAGGCAACAAAATATCTGGGCCTCTTAGCTTCTGTTTTTTATGTCCCCGGGGTGAAATCACTGCCTCTGTATTGACTAGTATCATTGGCCGGTAACCACATCAACAGCTGGTTCCACTGCCTAAATATTCAGGAATATAAAAAAAACACTTGATGATTTATAGGTCAAGGGAAACGTGTAGAAAACAAGGGCCATTGAATCGCTTAGGCATTTGCCTCCTTTTCACATTACGATATCTTTGCTGTCATGAAGGCCCCTGACAACATGTCAATTTGGAAAATGGTATCTCTGTTGAAAGCTTGATAAGTACGTCTTATTTTTAATGCTAACTAATTCCTGCTTGCAGATAATCCTCTTTGAGTGATGTTTACAAAAGACACAGAGAAATGACAGGATAAAAATAGTTACTAGGAAATTCTCCACAGGATATAAACAGTTTTAACTTTTGGCAAAAGGACTTTATTATTTAAATACTCAGACAAATATAGGTCATACTCTGCTATGATTATTAATGTTCCTCTGCAAATAACTGACATGCAGAGTATGTAACTATGCCAGCAGAGTCCCTTCTTGTATCATAATTAAATTCTAGCAATCTTACTTAAAGTCCTGTGTATTTGGTTTATCTTGGAATCATTGTTAATATACATCAATAATATCACAGTCAGAGATATTTTCTTTCCTTCTTAATTTTAAATAAATGCAGTCAGAGTGATTTATTTCCAATGATCAAGAATGTCTGCCTCAAGAATATCAAGATTCCAAACCCACTGCCCAAATGTCCATAAACTCCAAATAACATCAACTCAAATGCCATAGCCCTAGTAGAGAACAACGTGGTAGATTCTGCAACTGAAGTAAGGAGCACACTAGTTTACATTAGCACAGTTATTTCTCTGTCAAATCCTCATGGCAAGAACAGAATCTCCATTCAACTTTTTAAGCATCATCTATATAAATAAAGCCTTCATCCCTTTTCCTCTCTGAGCAGTAAATTCTTTGCAACCTCTGGCATTTGCAGTATGAATATTTGTCTGATTTAGTTGTAGGACAAAGGCACTCTGTCATGAAAAAAGAAACATTTCTGTACCCACTTATTCCCCAAAACATTCCTTAAACCTAGATATCCTATGAAGTCTTTTGTACGCACAATGGTAGACCCACAGATATGTCCATATCTTTATAATTGTTGTTGTTGTTAGCTGCCACCTAGTCAGCCTCCAATTCATGGCGAGTCTGTGCACAATGGAACAAAACACTGCCCAGTCCTGAGCCATCCTGATGATTGGTTGTAGAACAAATCAGTGTGATCCATAAGTTTTTTTATGGCCTGATTTTCAGAAGTAGATCACCAGGCCTTTCTTCTTAGTCCATCTTAGTCTGGAAACTTTGCTGGATCCTGTTCTGCATCAGAGAAATACACAAGCCTCCAATGGCAGATGGATAGTGGCATGCATGAGGTGCATTAGTCAGGAATTGAACCCAAGACTTCTACGTGGAAGACAAGAATGCTACCACTGAACCACCGCTGCCCCTTCTGGCATATGGGCCCTAATTTTCAGCTGTGATAAAAAGTTTCCCTCATTATAATATTTCTTTTTCCATTCTGGAGCTGTGATGGTGCAGTGGTTAAGCGTTCAGCTGCTAACCAAAGGTAAGCATTTCAAATCCACCAGCTACTCCTTGGAAACCCTATGGGGCAGTTCTACTCAGTCCAATTGTGTCACTGAGTCAGAATCGACTTGGCAGCAATG
This sequence comes from Dugong dugon, assembly GCA_030035585.1. Lineage (NCBI taxonomy): Eukaryota > Metazoa > Chordata > Mammalia > Sirenia > Dugongidae > Dugong > Dugong dugon. The sequence goes on from CM057472.1 coordinate 88,892,046, forward strand.
GGTTTGGGTTTTTTTTTTTTTTTAGGGTCCATTCTAGTGGAATGGGAAATGAGTTAAGTTGAGCAAACAGACACAGGCCATGCCATCATATGAGAAGAACACTATCGTTCTCATAAAACCTCAATTTAAATAATCAGTTTTTCTTTTTCTATTTATCTCTCCATACATCTGTCTAAGTCATTCTGTATTTCCAGCATCATTTACTTTAATTTCTTTCCTCCCTCCTGAAAATTGTTTTCCCAATAAAAATATGGAAAGTGACAAGATAACATCTCTCTTATTCTCATGATGAAGAAAAGCCACATAATCTAAACAATCAACTTTTCTTGAGCCCATTAGAGAGTTAAGGTCCAAGGCAACCAAGGGAACAGAACTCCAAAGAGTGACAAGCCTCCTGAAGAGAGAGCCCACCCTCTGCCATCGAATCAATTCCGACTCATAGCGACCCTATGGGACACAGTAAAACTGTCTCATAGGGTTTCCAAGGCTGTAATCTTTATGGAAGCACACTGCCATCTTTCTCCCATGGAGTAGCTGGTGGGTTTGAACCACCGACCATTTGGTTAGCAGCTGAGCACTTTAACCACTGCGCAATCAGGGCTCCTCTGAAGAAAGATAGGGCAGGTGAACTGTATAATCTTTGGCAGAGTATGGGAGGCAACCATCACCATGAAATCTTGTAAGAAGAAAACAGCTAAACTTCAATTTAGAGTAACTGGAAAACCCAGACACAAGGCGAGCCTGCATTCACACTCAACTTCCTTTCCATGGGCCTCTACTAGGTGCTCATGGGAAAGACTGGAGAAAGATCAGGATAGCAGAGTGAGTCTCCCTTGATGGCACAGTTATGCAAGTGGTGATCAGATACTGCTGAAGGACTGACACAAAACACACCCTAGACTTTTCTCTCATAGGAAGCAAAAGCCTTAAGGCTCCATTGGAGGGGAAGTAAACTGTCTCAGTCCCGGAACCCAGGCAACATTCCACTGTTTCTGGGAGGGGTTGAAGCAAAACTCATCTGCCTTTGGGAGAGGTGTAGAAATCCTTTCACCTCCCAGGTCTCAGGCAAGAATCTACTGTTTCTGGGAGAATGGGAGAAATAAAAACTCTCTACTCCTTGGAGAGGGCAGGAAATTCTTTTGGGTTTAAGAGCTTACAGTAATACAAAGCAGAGGTCAGTTACCACTGCAGAAGTGTAAGGAGACTCTTCTTAAATGCTGGTGATGTAGTGGTTCAGTGCTATGGCTGCTAACCAAAAGGTTGGCAGTTCAAATCTACCAGGCACTCCTTGGAAACTCTATGGGGCAGTTCTACTCTGTCCTATATGGTCGCTGTGAGTGGGAATCGACTCGACAGTAATGGGTCGGTCGTCGGTCAGTCTGTCCAAGAGGCACCACAGATACAAAGCAGAGTTGGCTGCCACTGGAGGGAAAAGCAGAAATTCTGAGTGGGCCTCACTCCCAAGGCTCAGGTACACGGGGTATGCCTAAGACTGAGACCAGACCAGAAGAACTGAGAACCAGCCCTGCCTCTCCTTGAAACTAGCACTGGGGTAAAAGTAGCAACATTCTAATGTCCAAGGAGGGAGAAGAGTGAAGAGAAAACCCTCTTTAATGCAGGCTTCCAGGGACTGGAGGAGATACCCTAGACTTAACACTAAGTGCAGTGTTAAAGCAGCCCACCAATGGAAGAAGTAAAGCCCATGGTGCACTGACAGTAATGTTAGAAACAATGAAACTTAAACCTAGTTCAACTACTGATTACATTGACTCAGCTCCCACACACTTTGCCTGTTTCTGAAGGTAAATGCTATTTACTTCAGTCGCTGATATTTTTCTATCATGATGTCCAACATTCAATCTCAAATTATGAGATGCAAATAAAAAAGGCAAGAAAAAAGATTTTATCAAGAGACAAAGCAAACAACAGAACCAGGTTCAGAGATGACCCAAATGTTTGAACTATCAGAAAAGGACTTTAAAATAATTATTATTAATATATTAAAGGATCAAGTAGAAAGGGTAGACTGCATGGATGAATAGATAGTGAATTTCAACAGAAAGATGGAAATTATTTTTAAAAAGAATCTAATATAATGCTATACAAAATCAAATTTAAAAAAGTAAACATAAAACTAGAGATGAAAAATTCCTTTGATAGGCTTATCAGCAGACTGGACACAGTAAAATAGAATCAATGAGCCTGAAGACAGGTTGATAAAAATTATCCAAACTGAAACACAAGACAGAAAAAGAGCGTGTGTGGGGGAGGGTGGGTGGGTAGGGGGACAAAGTATTCAAAAACTGGTAGACAATATCAAACATGCTAACATAAGTATTGTTAAAGTCCCACACAGAGAAGAGAGAGTGAACAAAACATTTAAAAAAATCTTTGAAGATATAATGGCTAAATATTTTCCAAAATGAATGAAAGACAGCAAACTACAGATCTTAGAAGCTCAAAGAATTCTACATAGAATAAAAATGAAAAGACATAGCTAGACTCATCATAAGGGTACTAACCAAAAAAAAAACAAAACAAAACAAAACAAAAAAAACCCATTGCCATTGAGTCGATTCCAACTCATAGTGACCCTATAGGACAGAGTAGAACTGCCCCATAGGGTTTCCAAGGAGTGGCTGGTGGATTCGAACTGGTGACCTTTTGGTTAGCAGCTGAGCTCTTAACCACTATGCCATCAGGGTGCTGGGGGTGGTGTAAATGATTAAGTGCTTGACTACTAGCAGAAAGGTTGGTGGTTCAAACCCACCTAGGGGTGCTTGGAAGATAGTCCTGGCAATCTGCTTCTAGAAGGTCACAGCCTTGAAAACCCCATGGAGCAGCTCTACTCTGCACACATGGGGTCGCCAGGAGTCGGAATCGACTCAATGGTAACTAACAACAACAGACATTTCATAGTCAAACTGATGAAAACTAAAGATAAAGAGAAAATCTTGAAGGTAGGCAGAGACAAAAGGAACATACATACAGAGGAAGAAAGATAACAATTGCAGCACATGTCTTGTCAGAAATTACAAAAAGTTCAAAGATATAGTGATATGTTTAAAGGACTAAAAGAAACAAAAGCAATAACAACAAAACTGTTGACCCAGAAGTCTAAGCTCAGGAAAAAAAAAAAAAAATCTATTTCAATAATGAGGAGAAACTAAATGCTTTTTCAGACAAACCAAAGCTGAAATAATTAATTGTCAGCAGATGTATACTCAAAAAATGTTGAAGAAATTTTTTTCTGTCAGAGGGAGTACCATCCCAATTAAAAATATGTATCTACACACAAAATGAAGAAAGCTGAAATGGTTAAAAACTGATGTTATAAGTGAAAGATACCCTTTTCTTATTTTTATTGCTTTAAAAAATAACTATCTAAAGCAAAACAATGCCTTGCAGGATTTATAGCAGACAGAAGTAAAATATATGAAAGCAATATCACAAAGTATGGGAGAGATGATATGGAAGTATACTGTTGAAGCCTCTTAAGCTATACATGAAATGGTGTAATATCACTTCAAGATACTACCTCTTACAACAAATATCATCATCATCAAACAGGGTTTCCAATAGAGTATGCGCAACTATTCTTTCAGATGCACTATCAAAAAAAAAAAAAAAAAAAAAAACTTCTGTAGCCTAAAACATTTGGGAAATATAGCCTACTGTATCTATCTCTTGAGTTTTACAATGCATACTGGTATAATAAAGGCTATTTGAATTACTGCAGTTAAAAAGAAAAACAAAAAACTTTAAGTTTGCCTAAACTAGCATGTCTCAAATCTGTTTGAAAGTTGTTTTCTTTTTAATATAATACTTACCAATATTCTAAGAATAAGTGTTTGATGGCATGTCCCTTGGCAAATTCTTACCTAAATCATAACATGAATTCATTTTTACCCTCTTTAAAAATTTAATAGTTCATAATTGGCTATAAAATGGCACCCAAGCTCTGTGGCCTAGATGCAAGGCCTTTCATGGTCTGGCTTCAGCCTTCCTTTGAGCCTTGTCTCCCTTACACTCCCAGTCCATCCAACCCTCCATGACTCAGCCATTTTGGACTTCTGTTCATGACACAAAAATACCTTGTTCTGTCGTACTGCTCTGCTTGCTCTTTTTCCTGTATTCACTTGTTTAATTCCACTGATTATTCCCAAGCCAACTAAAATACAGCATCATTTATGATGAGAAGCCATTCATTTATTCAGAAAACAGTAATTAAATATCTATGATGTACCAAGCACTGTGGTCTATTCCAAGAAGGCAATAATCTCTCCCTCCACAATAATCCCATAACAAGCTTTATCTATAATACATTTTACATATATTGAAGCAGTTACGTAAAGCTGATCCTCAGGGGCCCTACTGCCTCTCTGGAACACTTGTATCTCATATGTCTATATAAATACTTCCTTAGCTTCTTTAGGTCATGACTCAAATGTGACCTCATTGAGGCCTTCTCTGACCATTATTTAAAACTGTTGTTACCCTCCACCCTTTTTATCTTATTTTTCTCCATATTTACCATATGACATAGTGTGTTTCACATATTTATTTGGTGTAAACACCATTGTTGTTGTTGCTAGTTTCCATCAAGTTGATTCTGACTCATGGTGACCCCATATGTGCAGAGTAGATCTGCTTCATAGGATTTTCAGGCTGTGACCTTTCAGAAGCAGATCACCAGGCCTGTCTTCTGAGGTGCCTCTGGGTGGGTTCAAACTGCTTAACCATTAACACCACCCAGGGACCTGGAAACACCATAAACACAGGGATTTTCATCTATCTTGTTCACTGCTATATGCTGATATGCCTAGTGCCCAGAACAAGGCCTGCCACTTAATAGCCACTCATTAAATTCTCACTGAATGAATGAATGAATAATTTATGATTAGTTGTTTATAGATCCTCTTTCTTATTCGACTGTAAGGTCCTTGAAGAAGCTATATATATTGATCTTTCTATTTGTTCAGTGCCTAACACTGGGCCTTAAATATTCGTAGGCATCTCATTAATTCATTTATTCATATTCATTCATTCCACATCTATTTGTTGGTTACCTAACTCGTACCAGGCATTCAGCCATGCCACTCTCATACCTTGTACTTTCCTACTTCTCTGACTTTGCTTGTTTCCCCCACTCACTTATTTAATTCCATCTATCATTCAAAATCCAACTCAAATATAACATCTTCTATGAATAAGAAGCCATTCATCTATTCAGCAAACAGTAATTAAATGTCTACCACGTACCAAGCACTGGGTTATGTTTATTGAATAAACATACGTGCTCCCAAGAAGAGTTACATAAAGAGAAGGTTGGTATGATTAAGAGAAACATATTCATTAAAGTTAAACTTGTTAGCAACTCTATATGTTAGTAGCATCACAAACACCAAAAATGACAGAGATCAATCGATTGGAGTCACGTTAGTCATCTCTGAAATACAGTCACCAGTCAGCTGAAGGACCACAGCACTGAAGCATTTCATACAGGAAAGTAGCACATTCATACAAAATGAAAAGGTCAAGTAAATGCAGGGAGTGAGAAGTCTGCAAGTTCAAATATGAGTACAGCAGGTTAGGGGTACTGAAGAAGGAAGATGGCAAAGGATTTTCAAAGGAACATCATTTTCACACCTCATTCACATTTTCATCATCCATCAAAGGTGATTAGTCCAGGTTAAGTGTCAGCACTAGCAAGGTAAAAAGCTTTCTGTAGGAGGTGAAAAGTAGTCTTCTTGGCTCCTGACTGGCTCTGAAATGATTTATGAAGATCACAGAGATTGACAGATTGAAAAGGTCGCTTGGCCAGTCAGCCCACCATACCTTACCTCTCTGCCATGTCATCATGAACTTCATTTACAGACCCTGTCTAAGCTCACATCCACATGCCTGGGGTGCTCCAGGAGCTGAAAGGTCATTTGGACCCGAGTGCCTCTCAGTCATGTGTGGGTGCTCCTGGTCTCCCCTCACCTGCACATCTCTGTATTTAAAGCCTCAAGCAGGTACGTTTCCATCTCTTGTTCAGCCTGTCAGCCTGGGTCTGAACCGTAAATCATATTCTTCCATTTTAGAGTCAGAAAAATCTCCTCTTCTTTAATGATAAATAAAATCAGTGGACCAGATTCTGCCCTTCGTTACTAATGTACAAATCCTGCTGAAGTCAGCAGAATTTAAGGGCATGCAACTTTGGGCAGAATATGTTCCAACTTTTTTTCTCCTTGCTGGATTTTTATTACCTGACATCTTTCTGATTCCTCTGGATTGCACAATAAGGGGAGGGTGGCCTAGTTTGGATAAAATAAAAAATGACCCAAACCACTGACCTAAATCCTGCCTTTGAAATTTCAAATTACATTTACTAGGAAGGAAAATAGTTTTTTGAGTGTGGGTGGTTTCCTTTTTCAAAAGCCATTTTCAGATGTTGACCTCCTGAATGTTATCATACCAGTTTGGATTGGAAAACAGAAGGGTAGGTAAACATTTTTTTAAGCTTGTTGGGGGGGAGGTCATCCTTTCTGAATTCATTATCTGCATAGAAGCAGGAAATACCAGGAACTTTTTTTCCCCCCCAAAAAAGATTTCCTGGTTACATTACCAGAGTCAACTCCCAAAGAAAATTGTCTACTTTTGTGAAATATTGGGGCTTTTTGTCTTCCCTTCCTTCAAAAGTGAACTCCAGTGGTCAAGAAACAGAGGTAGGACAGTTTTGCTTGGGAGAATGGGGGTGAGGAAGGCTACTCTTTTGCACAAACAGAGGGGCCGTATGTACAGATGCTGCATGAACCATAACCCGTGTGGTTTGATTTAAGGAATGCTCAGAGACAATCCCACCATAAACCTCAGAGCTCTTCTGTTGTACTTGAGATGCCTGCTTAGTTCAGTCTCTTCAGAGAAGATGCCACCTCTAGAAGGACTCTGTAAAATTACCTGGGAGATGGGACTCTTACACATTGTATCCACACACCCAAATATATGAATTACTTATCAACTCCTTATCTGAAACCAAATAAAACTTGTTGCCGTCAAGTTGATTCTGACTCATAGCAACCCCTATAGGACAGAGCAGAACTGCCCCAGAGAGTTTCCAAGGAGCAGCTGGTGGATTCGAACTGCTGACCTTTTGGTTAGCAGCTGAGCTCTTAAACCCTGAGCCACCTGGGCTCCTATCTGAAATTAGAGCCTTGAAAAATGGAAAAGGAAAGAGGCAAATTTTGATAAGAGAGAAGAAAAAGGAGGAAGGGAAGATTTGGGGCAGAGCTTTAGACAAATAAAAGCAGTTAATTACTGTAGTTTGCTATGCCCTTACCAGTCTGTATTATTACATTAACAATTATCCCACTATTTCATTCTTTGTATACATAGTTAATCCTTGACCTAAATTGATCTCCTTAAAATTGGAGGTCTTTGCCTCATCTATTTTTGTTTTATCAGCACCTGATAAACTACCTGATAGTGCTTTAAGGTAGTTCTGGGCTTGAGTTCAAATTCCGCCGTTTGCAAGCTATGTGACGTTGGGTAAGATACTGCACCTCATTGAACCTAATCTACAAAATGGGCATAATAGCTCCTTCTTCAAAATATTCTTCTGAGTGATAAATGAGATATGTTTTCAGTGCTTTTCACAGTGCTTGGCAGAATAAGTACTTCATAAATACTATTATCCCTATGATGTATTCCAAAAAGTTTACTGAATGAATGAATAAATAAACTAATTAATCAATTAACTAAGAATTAACAAAGGCGCAACAGAAGTGCATGAGCATTTGGCTATATGAAGATATTTAAAGGGTGGGGAAATGCCTAAGGAAATAATTAACCTCAATCTTTCTTTGTTCTCAGCTCAGTTTCGAATATTCACCACATTTGGTGGGGCATTTGAAGAAAATAAAAGTCTCAAAACAGCAGTAAAATACCAATAACTCACAATGTGTGATCACTACTCTAGAATAATGATGTCTCACAACGTCTACAGAGCTTCCATAGTGATCACACCATGCACTGGTCACCTGTCAGCACTATGCTGCTGTTAAGTGAAACTATATATGTGCTCTCTTAAATTCTTATAGAGCAAAGTCGTCCTATGTGTCAGTAAACATGTACTCTTTCTTTGGTGCTGACATGATGTTACTTTAGGCTTCCAATCGCTCATTTTCATCATGCCTTACTCCATGCTACGTAGTGAAAGCAAACATTTATTGAAAGCTTACTACGTACTCCCCACATTTCTAAGTATTTTCCACGGATCAATTAATTTGATTTTCACCTATATGGAAGTTAGTATTATTACGTTCATTATCAAGTAACTTGGCCAAGGTCAGAGAGGTAGCAAGGACTAAAACTGGTATCTGAACCCAGATGCATGAACTCCAGAGCCCTTGCTTTTAACCACAATGCCAGGTTCCCCACGAGATACTCCAGCTTCCCCTGCCTATTACAGGCATCACCATAACAGTGTCTGCATATGACATTGTAGCTAAATCCACTTTACACATTGATGTTGGAAATTTGGCTGCACACTGGAAGGACCTGCAGAAACAGTGTGAGATCCGCTGGCAGAGGTGCAATGCCCTGTAAGCAAATTCTGCTTAATTCACGAATGTGCCAGGGGACCCCATGACAAGCTGAGGCTATGGGGCAAAAGTTGATTGTGTTCTAACGCATGCAGTCCCCAAAGGAAATGTGACTTGTCATAAGGTCTCAGCCATAATCCCTATTTCTACTTGGATGCCATTGAGGGTCTCTTTAACTCACTTTTCCAAATTTTCTGCCAAAGCATCAGGCCTACAGATAGCAGCCGGATGATTGTGGGGTATAGCCAGAGCTCCCTAGAGCATCCTTGCTGAACTTACAAATCTTTGACAATTCCTCTCTAATGATAACCTTTGATTAAAAATAAATCTGAGCAAAACATTCACTGAAAGAATGGCCAGCAATTTTGAAGATCAGTAAATATTATGGGGACTATAGAATCTTCCTTTCGGTGTATATTCTAGTCCAGGCCTATGCACCTGCATATCTGTAGGCCATTTCAGTGCTGGCATACATCAAGTTATTGCCCTCAGGAATTTCACTTGCATGACAATTGCATTCCTGTACATGAGCTCATTAACATAGCTCCCCTGCTTGATTCATTGTCCTTAGACTAATTATTTCTAAATGTTAAGATTCAGCAGCACTATCCACTACCCATTTTCTGGCCTTGTACAATAGCAGGATTCAGTAGCTCTTGTTACTGTGCTGAGATTTTAAAAACAGTTGCAATTGTATACTGTATGGCATCCAAATAAAATGTTAGTTCTGTCCTAGAATAGGTAGATTGGATTACATATTTATTAAAATGTGAAAAACAGGCCAAGGACTTTGAAGAACTCAACTTTGTTAGCCCCAGAATCTTTACTGGTGCACGGTACTACCCTCTTCAGCTGGCAGAGTCGTAATCAGTAATGGAGAACCTATAAACTCCTTTGAGATCCTCAGGTGAAAAGATCTTGAATAGTCCTTAGAATACTTGTAATTTTGCACGGTGCCTTTCATCTCCAGTGCTACCCCTGATGACTCTTGACCCTCTCCTCTATCTCTAACTCAGAAGAGATGGTAGCCCTTGAAAATGATGAGCATCCCCACGTAACAGATGGGAAAATGGGCATCTGACTGGTTCTTCTCTAGTCGTTAAGATCACTGTTACATAAAAACATTCAGCACAGACAAAACTCATGTAAATGTAACGATTGAAGGGCACCCATTCAAAAAAATCCTCATCCTCAGATCCCACTAAGGTTATCAAACATACTGGAAAATATGTTTCCAGTAAAACAAATGCTATAGAAGTCTGCATTTGTCATTATGCTTCAACTAGCCCCTGGGTGGTGCATATGGTTAACACGCTCAGCTGCTAACTGAAAGGTTGGTGGTTGAGTACACCAGAGGTGCCTCAAAAGAAAGGGCTGGCAATCTACATACAAAAGATGACAGCCCTTGAAAACCTTAAGGAGTGCACAGTTCTTCTCTGACACACATGGGGTCTCCATAAATTGGAATCAACTACATGGCAACTGTATTTTGTTGTTTTATTTTCTTCGGGTTTTTTATCATCATGTTGAACCCAAGGAGTGGTGACTGGACAAGAGGAATATGCACAGACTGATGTCTCTTCTTGACACAAACCAGCTATAAAATTGCACCAGGTAAATAAAGCCAAAGTTGCTACAGGGGAGGATAACGTTAATCCAAGCTATTATCATTTCTTACCCAGATGATAGTAATACATTCTCTGCTTTCATTATTGTCTACCCCTAATTCTCTTCACATTGACCAGTTTTGGTTTGATAAATACTACATCAGATCACACTCCTGCCCTACTGAAAGACTTTCAATGGATTCTCATGGTACCAAAAAAAAAAAAAAATTCAAACTTCTTAGCTTGACATACAAAGGTACTTTATATTATCTGACGCTTGCCTACCTTTCCAGCTTCATCTTCAGCCTCTCTCCCCTTCATTCATATTTTCCAACCACACACCCCTCCTTTAACTTCCTGAATCAGGCACTTTTTTTTTTTTTTTCAATTCAGAGTGCATAATTCCTGGGGCACATCCCCCACCCTACTAGTCTACCTTCCCTCTAACTGTTCCTAAGGATGGCGCCTTATTTTTCAGGTGTCAGTCTCTTCTCCTGCCAAGACAAAAGGCCTCCCTTTATTAACCTAGGCAGATCTAACTCACTATTCCCTATCACAACACCCTGTTCAGTTTAATTTTTTATTCATTTAACACATTTAGTTTGTTTACTTAGACTGTGACAGGAACTGTTTTATGCATTGGGAATACAAAATGAAGAAAACAGAGAATAAGCGTGTGCCTCCATGAAGATGCCATTTTGGTCAGAGAAGCAGAAAATAAGCAAAATAAATGGGTAAATGAGTAAGCATTTAGATACTTAATTTTAATTTAGATAGAGTAGTTAGAGAAAGTTTCCCTGAGAAGGTGACATATGGAACAGAGGGCATGGAGGTAAGGGGCAAGCCATGTGACCATCCAGGGAAAGAGCGTTCTGGGCAGAGGGGGCATCAAGTACAAAGGCCCTGGGCAGGAGAGCATCTGGAATATTTGAGGAAGTCAAGGAGCTAGAATGGCTGAAGTGGACTGAGTCTGGGACAGTAGTAAAAGATAAGGCTGGAGAAGTTAAGCGTGGGGGCAGATGTGGTAAGGCCTTGGACATCATAGTAGGTTCTTGGCTTTTATTTTGAGTAAAATTGGAAGCCATTGGAAGCTCCTGAGCGGAAGGTGATATGCTCTGTTTTGCTTCTTGAAAGGACCATTCCATTGCTTTTTGTGGAAATAATTTAAAGAAGAGCACGGTATGCTGATTAGTGGTCCCCAAAGATATCCAGGTCCTAATCCACAGAACCTGCATGCTACCTTAGGTGCCAAACAAGGCTTTGCATATATGATTAAGCTAAAGATCTCAAAATGGGGAGAGTATCCTGAATTATCTAGGTAGATCCTAAATGCAATCGTAAGTGTCCTTATAAGAGGGAGGCAGAGATAGATTTGACTACAGAAGAGGAAAAGATAATGTGATGATATAAGCAGAGATTGGAATAATGCACTTTGAAGATGGAAGCTGTGATCACAAGCCAAGGAATACAGGCAATCGCTAGATGTGAAAAAATGTAGGGAAACCAATGCTTATCTGGAGCCTCCAAAAGGAACCAGCTTACTGGCTACATTGACCTTAGCCCAGTGAAACTGATTTCGCACTTTTGACCTCCGGAACCGCAAGAGAATAAATCTGTGGTTATCTGTTACAACTGCAACAGAAAAATAATACAGGAAACAAAAATGGAGGACCTTGTTTCCTTTACAACATTTAAGAGAATTTGTAATTATATCTGTGAGTGCTTGTTTATTTCAGATATTCTCCCCATTCAACTGTAAGTCCATGAGGGTAGGTTCTGGGTCTCTCTTATTCACTACTCAACCCCCAGTTCCTAGCACAGTGCCTGGCAGATCACAGATGTACAAGAAATACGTATTGAATGACTAAATCGATGAACTTAGAATTTTCCTGAGAAAGGCTCATGTATTTAAGACATTTGTTTTTGATTAAAAGCATTTTGATTTTGTTTAGTTTTTTGTTTCTGTAGTCTTCTATGGATTGATACTATCGTACCGTATATTAATCAACTTTCCTCTTTCACCTTCTTTTATTGCTCAACAATTTATTGAGTACATGCTAATAAACTAGACACGGTGCTAAGGCTTGGATGCAAGGGTGAATCCTGGTTGCTTACTTCAAGTTGCTCACAGATTTTTACATTTATATTATTTAAAATCATACCACTTAATGAGAGTTCAGTATGCAAAAAAACAGGATATATTTTTACCAAAGTCATACATCTCTGATTTCTGAAACATTTTTACCAGACCCCTTAACAATCGTCTATTAGATCTCAGATGGTACCTATTCAAAATGTAACTGTTTTATACGATGGGCTACAGTTTTAAAATCTAGATCAATTTGAAAGACTCTCAATAAAGGAATAAAAATCTCTTCTCATATAGCCTCCCTTTCTGCCCTAAATTACTGCTTATCTTGGTAAATGTTGGGGTTATATATTGCAAAAATAAGTTGTACAAGTTTCATCATACAACTTTCATAAGAAAATCACCATGCTGTAGCCAAGAAAGCACTTTAGAGGGAGTCAAAAACTCTGTTCTAGTTCTGTGCGTTATTGTCTGATTCAGCTAATCTTATTGAAGATGTCAGTGAGTTTCACTCATGTATAAAACTCAACGGTTAGCTTTCATGATCACTACTGTCTCACTTTGTCTCAGAAGGAAAGAAAAGAGCGCTATTGTTGTGGTAGGCAGAACTGTAAGATGGCCTCATGACCTCCACTCCCTGGTGTTACTCCAGAGATTATGTTACACTGCATGACGATGAGATTTTGCAGATGTAATTAAGGTTACCCGTCAGTTGACTTTTTCATAGGGCGATTATCCAGAGTGGTCTATTCAAATCATAGGAGCCTTTAAAAACAGTGAGTTTTCTCCAGCTGGTGGCGGAAGAGGAAATCAAAGTGTGACTCAAAGAGAGATTCAAAATATGAGAGAGATTCAACATAAAGGAGGTTCCCCATTGCTAAGATGGTGGGAATTATGAGAGCAAGGACCTGAGAGTGACCTTTAGGAGGTGAGAGTGGTTCCTGGCCAGCAGTCAGCAAGAAAACAGTGACCACAGTCTGACAGTCTACAAAGCACTAAATTTTGCCAACAACCTGAATGAGCTTGGAAGCAGATTCCTCCCCAGCACTTCCAGCTAAGCTCCCAGCCTTTTGAGAGCCTAACCAGAGAACTCAATCAAGCCAACCTAGATTTTATTATCTCAGAATTGTTAGATATTAAACAGATGTTGTTTTAAGCTGCTAAGGTTGTGGTGAGTTCTTATTCAGCAATAGACAACAAATACATTATTATATTATGTTAAGAAAAGGAAAAAAGAAATCAGGAGGAAAAAGAAAAATGAATAGAATCAGGGAAGAGACCCAGACAAAGATTAAGTAGAACAGAGAAAGATCAAATGAGAGAGGGGAGGAAAGGCATAAAGATGGAAGAAGATAACATATATGACATTTTCCTGAACATAAGTATTTTATATGGTCAGAGCTAAAAGGTGTTTATTATTTGCCTCTCTGACTATCCCTCTGTTTGCATGGAGTGGTGATAGGGAATTTGATTATTAGGCACACGATACTTTGTACAATTAAACTGAAATCACTCTCCATACTGCATAGGAAAATGTAATAAAAGAGATGAAAAGGGCTTTTTGCACACTTGAGGAAAAAGGGGAGAGAGAGAAAGAAAAAAGGGAAGACAGAAGGAGAGAGGAGGGCAGAAGGGGAAGGAAAGGAAAGGAGGGGAGAAGGGAAGGAAACTAAGGAAAATCTTTTTTAGGGGAAATAAAAGCCTGTATTGAAAATCAGACAGATGTTGGGTGGTATCAGACTTCTCTTGAAGTTCTCCAGAAGGAATGGAGAATAGGCCATTTCTGTTCTGCTCCTTCAGCCTTTTAGCTTGACTAGTTCCCTGAGTGCTTAAACAGCCTTTAGCGCCATCTGAGGAAGCAAAATTTCCACAGTCATGACATTAAAAAAAGAAAATGCAAAATGTCTTTACCTCATGTAGGTATTTCTGAATCCAACAATTCTGAAAACGTAAAATCACAACTGTTTGAAAGGGATGGGTAGGCCAATAGCAATGTTAGACATTTCCAGTAAAATTCAGTAATTGAAACTAAGCTTTGTTAGGAAAACATCGTTTCTGGACTTTCACACAGCAAGGCAGAGAAATTATTCTAAGATGGTCGAATCCCAAGGAGATTTGTTTTTTTTTTTTTTTGTTCCCTATCCCCTTAATGGCTCTGTGGCTCCTTTATGGTATGTGGGAACATTTCATCCCATGTTCAGTGCCTGGTGGCACAGGCCAACATCAGTGCACTGGAACAAAAACACAAAGACCAACTTGGTGCAGAACTTACAGTAACAAGCATTAGTGAAAGAGCAAAAGTGGCTAGACAATTAAACAACAAGCACACACACGCAAATAATGAACAACCTCTGAAAGCAGATTTCTATGGCTACTTTCATGTAAGAATTATTTTATATAATTTGATTACTAAACAATAAAAAAAATAAGAGTTTAATAACCAGGGCAAAATTCAGCTATACAAACTGGCATCCAAATAATAAATAAGAAGAAAGCAGAAATTGACTTAGTAACCTCTGTTCTGGGTTTAAGGCCTACCAACTGTTTTCTTTGTCTATGACTGGCAATATTATTTGCAAAGCATTCCCAACAAGTTAGTTAAATATGATCTCTTCTGCAGCAAGAGCCAAAAGGCCTCTAAGTATACTTACAGCATCTCCGCTTGCTGCCCTCAGAAATTCTACTTGATTATTGCCATTATTTCCTACATAAATGACTATTATGTAATTGTCTATTCTCTGTCTTGTGGCCTTGGGAGGACTATTAATATGTTTGATGACCAGCCAAACCCCAAGACTGTAAAGTGACCCAAAGAGTTGTTTATGCCAATCTCAGGGAGGAAAAGTACTACATAATTACAAAATTACATATTTAGACCAGGGGTTGGCAAACTTTTTCTGTAAAGGGCCACATAGTAAATATTTTAAGCTTTGTTGGCCATATGGTCTTTGTTGCAGCTATTCAACTCTATGCTTGCAGCGTGAAAGCAGCCATAGGCAATACATAAACGAATAAGTATGGCTGTATCACAATAAAACTTCATTTACGGACACAAAAAACTTGAATTTCTTATAATTTTATTGTGTCACAAAATATTATTCTTATTTATATTTCTTTCAAACACTTAAAAATGTAAAACCCATTCTTAGCCCACAAGCCGTACAAAAACAATTGGTGGGTACAATCGCCAGCAATGCCATAGTTGTCCTCCCATGATTTACACTATTTTATGTATGTTTTCAGACTATTATCACATAATTATATTTTTAGATTTACTACCTGATATAAACATAATAAAAGGTGGTTCAAGTTGTGTACAATGGGCACCAGATGGACATTACCGAATTTCGTCAAGTATTAATCGAAGTTTACCTTTTCTAATATGCTGTAATTCTGTGTACCTGGTACATTTAGAACTTCTTGTCCACAAAAAAAAAAAAAAAAAAAAAAAATACACTGCAGAAAAATCTGAAAGTCCCAAATAACTTGACTACCCATCAACTGCAATTTTTTGACACTGAAATACTGTGTACTATCATAAAACCCTAAGATTTGTTTTCTAGCAGACAGGAACTGTTTCAGAATTATTTAGTGATTTTATCACGTGCAATAACACTATTACATTTGGCCTATATGAAACACCTACCCTCCCCTTGGTCCTCTGATATCAGTGATGGTATTAAATGAATAAATCCAAAGAACTGAGTTGAGGTTGACTCTAATTGCAATTCCTGCAGATTGCTCTAGTGGGAGTTTTAACGTAGCTATTGCTATCATCCACACAGTGGCCTTCACAGTTCATGGTAATACTAACCATGATTGGTACAGCACTATTTGCATGCATGTAAGTTGTTCAAGGGATATGAATGCCTATTCTTCATGTTAACACAAATTAAGGCAATTACCAGAGAGCCGTCTAACCCAGTTCAACCCTATCGATTAATTAATCAACATGTATTTGCCTACTATGTGATTCACCCAAAGCTTCATAAAATTCTCTTTCTGTCTGCTTTCACTTAATACACCACTGCAAGATATCTCTTACCAATTGTTTGTTTGATCTGGCAATTACTTTTCCCAAAATTGTCAATTTTTACTTATAGCATTATTGATGTGAGTTTTAGGGATCTAATCAGGCTTTAGTATCCAGAGGACACGATTCCAGTGTTTCAAAAAGAAGACAAATCCGAGCTCTTTAAAGCCCATCCGCTCTCAGTAGGATCATGCACGTTGGCAACGGAAAGCAAGTGCATCGTCTTTTATCTTTTAATTTTTCTTTCTGTTTTACTTCTCTCATTCTTGTTCACTGTCATTTCTTTTCTTCCTTTCCTTCTCCTCTTGTATTTCCCAATCATTCTTTCCTTTCTGGTTTCTCAATCTTCCTTCTTCTTCCTACAAACACTGACTGACTACCAGCTCCTGTGCTTGGCACTAGAGATATAAAGATGAATATGACACAGTTACAGGAGGACACAGGTGGTGATGTAGATGTGTGCACATAGAATTTAAGATGAGACACTGAGCTCAAAACCTGCTCCTCTCCACCTGTGCCTTAGGACCCCTGGGGTCTCATTTTCCGAAGGCCTGTGCTTTAACCCCAGTACCTCAGGAGTCTTAAAATTATCCCTCTTTCTTGGCCTCTTACCTCCTAATTTCACACATAAATAAGCCTCTCAAATTGGGGAAAAAAAGTCTTCACTTTCATTTGCATATTTAACTAAAATATATCCTTTATAAAAATGGAGTAAAATAACAAATCACTTACCTATCACTCTAACGAATGTTAATATTTTATTTTATTCAGACATTTTTTATAACGAGATAAAAAAATTACAGGCACAGTTGTAGTTCTCTTTATAGCTCGCCTTGGTCCCATTCCTATCCAATATCTCTGCCAACCCTTTTCCCCATCAAGCAACCACTGACCTGAGTCTTTCCCATTCAGTGTTTTATACCCTTACTACATAGGTATGGATCTATGTAGCTTTACTGTATGTATATGTGTCTTTAAAATGTAGAGTGTTCTTTTAGTTGTTCTTAAAAGCACATAATGATATCATACACGTTTCATTCTGAAACTTGATTTTTAATCTATTTTTATATATTATTTATTTAGTTCAGATTTATCCATGTTGATGCTTATAGTTTCAATTCATTCATTTTACCTGCTGAGTACTGTTCATCATATGAACGAGACACATTTACCTATCATTTCCTTCCTGGTGGACATAGACATTGCTTTCAATTTTTCACTCACAGAAATAGTCTAACAAAAATTAATGTCAAAAGGAACATTTTAGTATATGTCTGCTTGTGGACATGGATAAAAGTTTCTCTAAGGTACTTAGCCAGAAAGTGGAATTGCTGGGCCATTGGCTATGTGTATTTTCAACCCTACAACCTTACTAGACAGTGTAGCTATTGCCAGCTGTACTCCAAAGTAGTAGTTCCAAAGTCCTCTCCCACTATTATTGTATGAGGTTTACCCACAGCTTTAAAACCTTGGTACTGTCAGACTTTTACATTTTTGCCCATCTGATTGGTTTTAAATATATCTTATCACTTCTTTCCAATCTGGTTTCCATCCTCATTTAGCTATAAAAACTGTCCATTCCATGTACATGTAATAATCACCTTCTTGCCAAATCCCAAAGACTTTACTTGTACTCATCACTCTGCTTGACCTCAATTGCATTTGGCATGCTAGTAATCACTGAGTTCAAACTCTCTTTGCTCTGTGCCTACATTTAACAATTCTCTGGGGCATGGGGGAGAGAAAGCAAGATGCCCCTTTAGAAGATCAGATGTGAATTTGGTAGATAAGGCAGCAAAGGCCTCTTTAGGGAAATGTATTTAAAAATGGATCTGCACACTTGGAAAATGTTTAAAACTACAAATATCTTTTAGAGTATAAAATATATAAAGTTAAAGTCAGAACAAATACTCCCAGATTTTAGAAGTGTGCAATACAAAAAACAGCATGAGAACACATGCATAATAAGCACTACATTTATTCCAGCATATGATATGTATCTCTTATCTATGTCCAATGTCATTTATTGTGTGTGACTCATTTTACATTGCTAAATCTATTGCTTATCGTAGCATAATAAATATTGTCTATTTTTAAAAAACAGATAAAATTTGAATTTACTATAATGTACAAAAAGGGGGCCAGGGGCTTCACAAAAGCTATTTATAATGCATTTTCCATTTCCTTTCCCATGAACTACAGTTCATTTTGATTATACAAGCTAAACAAAGATTTTAAAAAAAGATGATTCTGGCCTGGCCCAGACACCTTTAAATGGATGTAAACAGTAGCTGTATATGGAAAATGATCCCAAATATTGTTTACTGGAGATCAGACATATCTGGAATAGCCAGCCCTGTCACCCATTGTTCACCATTGATGTCACTAATGACATTAAATAAATATTTATTTGAGAAATTCACTCAACGAATATTTATTAGAGCATTGCCTCTCCTATGTGAAAAGATTGATCAATGAATAAGAAAGTCCCTTCCTGGAAACAGCTTAGATTCTAGGGCTCTGTGAAAGTAACTTTAGCCTCTGATCAGTACCTCCTGTTTTATAAGTTATTTGGGGAATAAGGTATTGGGTATCTTTGTTTTGGGGAAGAGTAGGGTAACTGTTAATGTTGGAGAAATCAAAACTATAAAATGTGATGAGAATGGTTTCAAATAAAAGACCATAAACATTGTAAAAACAGGAGATCTAGATTTTTCAGTGGAGTCTAAATCTAAAAACACAGAATAATGATACCAACTGACCTTCTTGAATGACATTTTAATTTAAAAAAAAATGTAAACCTTCTTTTTAAAAAGATGATTTAATTCTATATGCAACACATGAAGTTAGCATTACTAAAACCTATTATCCAGAATCCTCGAAGGCTAGCTATGAAAATTTTATGTGAAATAACACTTTATAAAGTAAAAATCTTACTTCATTGGTGACTCTCATTAAACACTGCATTCTGAATGTTTACAAAATTTTAATAAACACTAAGGCATTTCTGTGTGAAATTTCTGTAGTCAAGCTTCAAACTGACTACTCAACAGAGGATATCATAATTCAGGTTTATCAAAAGATCAAATTACTTTGTTTTATTTTCTTTGGTATGACTTGTGATGGTTCTACCAGTGGGTGAGTCTATTTAACTATTAGTTTATGTTGAATATTTGGCTAAATTTTCCTTGAAATAGATGTGCTGTTTGCTCAAGTCTTGGGGGCTGCCACAAAGATGATTTATCTTTATGGTTCTGACAACGTTCTTCTAAAGGAGCAGAATTGAGGGTGGGGAGGATAGTAGCATATGCCTTTGCTATTCTAGATATATTAGGTTGATAATCTGGATTACTGGCAAAAAAAAAAATGGAGAGAAAGAAAAATCATCAGATTTCAAAGACGCTCTATATCATTCCCAATCAAGCAATGATTTTCCAAATGCTCCCAAGTTCTGTAAAGACAACACCTCAACCTCAGTGTCAAGGTAGTCAATTATGAGAGAAATAGTGCATGAAACATCAGATTTTTTCTTTACTTTGTGAAGATAGGTGTGTGAATCAAAAAATCCTTGTGTTCCATATTGAGGTTCTTTGATTCTTAAAAGGAAATGTGCTTGGCTAAATTTATGAACTGAAAGACCAAGTGGCCTATTTTTGGAACACTAGAGAAAGACCAACTGTGTCAAACTTGAAAAAATTATAACTGTCAGTGAATCTTGGCTGTTTGGCCAATCTACTTTAAGCAATGAATATACTGAATCTGAAATTTCAAGTGAAAATTTCCAGCCTCGTTTCTCATTATAATAAATTTCAAGCGTTTATAGCCAAAACCCAGATATGGATACAGCATAACAATGCTAAAAAATATCTAATTAGTATCTCAACTTGGTGATCATTTCAAGTGCAAAGTTCTTGACAATGATTTAAAGGGGGAGAAAATCAAGTCTGATCTACACCTACAATAAGAAACATGTGGATGGTATTCGCTTGACACTCTGGCTTAAAATCCCTTTCAGAAACTTGCACGAAATATTTTCTAGCATTGAATTATGCACAAGTAGCTCCAAAGAGAGATTTTAAAATTATGCTTAATTTGGCTTCCAAAATTAATTTTTACATAATCATAGTGGAATAAAATATCACCCCATTTACTCCAAAGGAAGTAAACAGGCTTTGCATGTCACTATTTGATTTTCGTCAACATACACATGTTGACACACATTTTCTTCACTTTTGGCGAACAAGAAAAAGTTAGATTTGATACTTAAACCTACTATTGTATCCTTCATTTTCAATATAACCTGATATAGGAAAGTTTGTAACAACCAAGCATATTCAATTCTCACATAATCAAAGTAAAAAAAAACAAAGATTATCATAGAGGATTAAAGAAATATTTTTTCTTCTAAAAGTACCACTGAAAATTTTGTTTTCAGCTACCGTTTTAAAATTATAGAAATTTTACATATCAAAGTTACTATCTTTCTGATCTATTTTTTTTTGGTGGGCTCTTGCCTTGCTCCTTTCTGGGGACTTTTCCAAGAGTTGACTCCCAGTAATGTTCTTATTTATTTGTGACATTCCTACTCAGAAGATTTGTCATTTTTCACAATTTGAATTATGATACGTGTACAGAGGACTTCCAAGTCTGTGTTTTTTAACCTTTAACCAAATTTCCGTTATTATGCATTTCTTTTAAATCACTCAGTTAGCATGTATTGGGCAGTTACTGTTTACCAGGGATACAACAGAGCACCAAGTGGTCAAGGTGTATGTTTGCCTCAGATACCTACTCATCAGCACACTTCACTGCATTCAACAACCATTGATTAAAACACGCCATTCTCCATTTTTTTCTACTCTCTTTCTTCTTCCTCTTCTTATTTTTTTGTCGATGCTACAATCACTCTCCAATTCATACAGTCATGTAACTGTAGAGTTAACTTGACTATTGGGGTAAAGAAGAACATAACTTTTCGGTCTCCACTCCACAACCTAACAGTTCTGTATTTCATATCTTTTCTTGTATCATTTTCTAACTGATACCTTAGCATTCAGGGTTTTTTACTTCCAATCCATTCTGTATCAGTTGACAAGTCAGTTTTACAATATTATCTGCATAGTGTCACATCCCTGTTCAAAACCTTCAATGGTTCATCACTACTTATGAAATAAAAGTTAAACCTGTCATTCTAGCATTGAAGACAAATCACAAAGTGTTAACATACCTTGTAACTTTATCTTCGTAGCTCACCATTCTATTTTTTCTGCTCCAGCCCGAACACTCTCCTCACTGTTCACAGAATATTCCTTATATGTTTCCACTTCTATATTCAGTATGGAAACCCTGGTGGCATAGTGGTTAAGAGCTATGGCTGCTAACCCAAATATCCGTGGTTTGAATCCACCAGATTCTCCTTGGAAACCCTATGGGGCAGTTCTACTCTGTCCTGTAGGGTCTCTGTGAGTTGGAATCGACTCAACAACAACAGGTTTGGTTTTTTTTTGGTTCTATCAGCACATCCTACAGTGCCTCTCCCATCTTCTTCACTAGCTGGCCGTTTCATCCACTTTAAGATATACTTTTAATCCCAGCCCTTAAAGTTGTTCCTTAATTCTTCTAATCAATATTTAAGTCTCTCAGAAAGTATAGCCTATTTTGCTTATCTTGGCATCTATCAGATACTGACTTAGCTAAAATAACCAGTACCAGTTGCTGTCGAGTTGATTCCAACTCGTGGCTAGCCCATGTGTGTCAGAGTGGAACGGTGCTTAATAAAGTTTTCAATGATTGAGTTTTTGGAGGTAAATTGCAAGTCCTTTCTTCCGAGGTGCCTCTGGATGGACTCAAATATCCAATTAGCAGGTGAACACATTAACTGTTTGCACCACCCAGGGACTCCAAATGAAACAAAGATGAATATATATTATCTCTGAGCCAAACTCAATTTCCTTAAAGCTGGAGCCTTCATTTTTTAACTTACTTTCTTTATCTTAAAGCTCCTAATGTTGCAATTCTGTTTGCCTAAAGGTTTACATTATAGAATGGCATGGCATTTTACAGATTTAGATGCACCACAGTCTAATCACATCCTCTGAAAGCTGTATACAAGTATCATACGTTTGGCTTTTTACAAAGGTCACACTTGTGTCCCCTGCAGCGGTGTTTTGATGGGATCCCCCGCATGACAGTATTCTGTTTGTTTTAGCTCTCAAATCAAAGGATAACTCAGTGCCTCCTTGCATACTATTCATGAGGACCCAATCATTAGGGCTTTCTCAGTTGTAGAAAGTTTGACACTATTTTCCATCTTTTAGGTGAGGGCAGGACAACTGACAAGATCTTCATGTTGATTTTATGTTCTCTTTGCGAGCTACACTTAGGCATTTGATTCTATTAGCTGAGTTAATATGTGGAACACCCTGTAAAAGATTGGCTATCCGGACTAGTTTATAAACATCATTTGCTCTCTGCACAAGGAGTGATGGTGAGGGTTACAGTTTAGGAGAAAATATCAGATGCATTTACGGTGACTAATAGCACTAACATGGCCCCATTCTTGCTCCATTGTTGTTTATTATCTGCTTTTCAACAGTACTCTGCATTTTCTCCAAAGATTCTGATTTAGGGATGAGCAGAGTGTTCCTCAGACAAGAATATGCTCAATCTGCAGCACATTGATAGCAAAGTGCTGATGGACATTATTCAAGAATCTCGATATGTCAGGAACTGTACCCATGTGGCTCATAATGGGAATGAAGCACAGCTATTTGACTGATTTGCCAAGGCCACTCTTCCCTTTAGTCTGACAGTGCCAGAAAAGACAGGGGTCCTCACCTAGTGCCTCCCGATTAGTGTGTTTACAGTTCCTGTCATTCTGCTAAGCAGTTTTGTGCCTGAAAGTCACAGATAATTTTGTGGTCTGAGTAGCCTCATCTCCCCCTAAGCCATCTTTCCAAGGAAAATAAGTGTCCCGTTGGCCAGCAATGCTTTTGAATGGACTAAAAGGGATTTGTGAAAAGATTGTGGTCTTAAGATCAGCATAATCTAAAAGAAGAGAAATCTAAGCTGGACCAGAACAAAGGTGATTTCTAGGATATGTGCTTTCATCAGCTTTTCATTAAGAAAGAACAGGAAGCTTTATTAGAACTCCAATGCTTCTGGAAAACAGCTTTCTTGAGGTATAATTTACATAGCATAAAATTCACCCACCGTAAGTGTACAATTCAACGAATTTTAGTAAATTCATAGAGTTCTGCATCCATCACCACAATCTAGTTTTAGAGTATTTTCATCACCCCCAAAAGTCCTTTTGTGCCCCCCAGATGTGGTTAATCTCTATCCCTACCCTAGCTCCTGACAACCATTGATATTCTTTCTGGGTTTGCCTTTTCTGAATATTTTTAATAAACAAAATTATACAATACTTGGTCTTTTTCTTTGGGATTCTTTCACTAAGAAAAATGTTTTTTAGTTTCAATTATGTTGTAGCATGTATCCCGTAGTCCACTCCTTTTATTGTTGACTAGTATTCCATGGAAGCAGTGCTGGTGGCACAGCGGTTAAGCACTGGGCTGCTAACCAAAAGTTCAGTGGTTCAAACCCATCAGCTGCTCTGCAGGAGAAAGATGTGGCAGTCTGCTTCCAAAAAGATTTACAGCCTTGGAAACCATATGAGGCAGTTCTACTCTGTCCTGTAGGGTTGCTATGAGTTGAAATCAACATGATGGCAATGGGTTTGGTTTAGTATTACACTGTATGTATAGCCATTCACTAGTTGGTGGTCATTTGGATTTTTTCCAGTGTTTTTGGCTATCATGAATAATGTTGCTATGAACATTCATGTACATGTCTTTGAGTGTACATATGTTTTCACTAAAAATCAATGTAATCTCTCCTCACCCCCAGAATAGTTCTTTTTCCTAAATATCAGCATTCTAAATTCTATTGGAATGGCAAACACACACACACACACACACACACAGAGAGAGAGAGAGAGAGAGAGAGAGAGAGAGAGAGAGAGAGAGAGAGAGAGAGAGAGAGAGAGAGAGAGAGAGAAAAATGGCAGTACCAGGAAGATTTTAAAGGAATGCAAAGCCTGACCTAATTCTTTTTAGTCTGCTGAATTCTTTACCTGACTTTTTCTCAAATTTATTCTATGTCCAGGTAACTGTATACAGAGAAATGACATAGGGTCAAATCAAAATGCTAGAAAGGTAGCCTTTATCAAGGGTTATGTACTTTTTTCTTCCAGGTCTACAATAGTCTAAAGAATATAATAAAAACTGCTTCTGCCTTGACTCATTCAATGGCATAGATTTCTTGAGACAAAACAACAAATCTACTAAGACTTGTTTCTGAGTTTAAATAATGCTTGATTCTAAGAAAGAATGCTGGATTTGGCTTTATACCCTTTATTTCAAGGCAGGAAAATCTTGCTTCCAACTTACAGATGTGGGGAATATTTTCATGGCAGACAGAACATCCCATGCAATGACCTTTACCCCATTTTCAAAGAACTGCTTTCTCTCCCCAAAGCAAAAGCAAAAAACAAACAAACAAAAAAAACAAACTATGAAAATTAAAATGAATATTAGTTTGTTTCAAATGTAATTTTGTATCTTGAAATTTTATGAAATAAAAAAAAGTCCCAGTAAGGTATTTCATTTATTTTTGGTGCCTTGAATAATTTCTCAGAGCCTCTTCTTTTATAATAAGTATGTTATTGTAGAGTTTTTCACGTTAGAAAATTATTTTCTTTCTCCTTAGAGCCAATAGTTTTAAGAAGGGGACTAAAACCCATAAACTCATTGCAACTGAGTCAATTCCAACTCATAGTGACCCTATAGGACAGAGGAGAACGACCTCCACAGGGTTTCCAAGGAGCAGCTGGTGGATTCGAACTTCGATCTTTTGGTTAGCAGCCGACTGCTTAACTACTGCGCCACTAGGGCTCCAAGAAGGGGATACAGCCCTAAAATTACAATGTAAATCACTGGAAAAATGTCATATTATTTACAAAAATACAGAATGACTTTTAAGAAGCATAACACTTGGTAAATTGCAATGTCCCCACAATGTGCATAAGCCCTCTAGTGTTTGTAGCCTTAACAGATGTGTCCCTTGTTCAGTTGGCAGAAGATGCACTTGGGAAGAATCAACTAGCACCATGTGCCTCTTGGGGAGCTCTGCCTCATGCCCAAATTGTGGCAAGTGTTGAAAACATAGTAAACACAGCAATCACTCAGTGTGTAACAAGCTCTCTAATAGAGAAGTATGTCAAAAATTCTGCACAACCAAAAATGCGTGTAGAATATTATCAAAGGATATGTCTCTGGGGCAATCAGTAAACAACTTGAGACTATGAAAATACCTCTTATGAAGCAACACAGTCAGAATAAAGGATATTGCCCAACTTCAGCCAAAGCCAGGATATTTAACTTTCAAAAACAAATAACTACAAATGACTAATGTCTGTCTGCATTCAGAGAATATTTATCTGAGAAATAGTAGTAAAAAAAAAAAAAAAAGAGTTAAATCTTGTTTCCTTTACCATCTCCTTGGTTGTCAGGGGAAAAAAAGGCATTGTTTTTATGCTCTGCTGCTATAGGGGCAGCAAGTATTTAGGCCATATTAAGTGTGAGGTGCCTGTAGGATACCAACTGAAGATAGCCTATATTTGGAAATACCAGTGTGGCACTCAGAAGAAAGATCTAGATGGAGATATGCAATTGTAGGTCATCGACATATGGATGTTAGTTGAAGCCCTAGAAATGCATAAACCAGTAAAAGGACAATCTGTAGACTGAGAAAAGAGCTAGGAGACAACCCTCATAAGCATCCATATAGAAAGAATATGAAGAGGAAGAGGAGTCTACGGAGGCTGCTATGCTGTCTCAGAAGCCAAAACGAACGAGTGTATAGATGAGGAGAGGTGCACCAGCAGTGCCAAATGCTACAGAGAGGTCATGGACAATAAATAGCCAAGAGATTGTTTGTAATCTTAACCAGACCACAGTGGACTGAGAAGTGAATATGAGGAGAAAAAGGAGAGACGGCAAGTGCAGACTATTCTTTCAAGATGGTTGGCTCTGAGAAGCAAAGATGTGTGTCAATAGTGGGAACAATAGAGGATATAATGTTAAAGGTATTTATTTAGGTATCTCGACAGACTAAACGGGAGCCCTGGTGGTGCAGTGGTTAAGAAGTATGGCTGCTAACCAAAAGGTCAGCAGTTTGAATCCACCAGCCATCCTTGGAGACCCTATGGGGCAGTTCTACTCTGTCCTACAGGGTCACTATGAGTCAGAATTGACTTGATGGCAATGTTCTACTCTTCTCTTCATAGACTAAAAGAGGTTAAAGTACCAATGAGAAACAAGTAAAGAGGAAAAGATGGAAGACCCAGGCAGGAGAGGGAGTCTGATGAATTTTAAATACTTAGCCCATAACAAGTTTAAGAACTAGTGATCCAGTTTAATACCTCTTCATTTTAGATGTGAGAATCATAGCAATCATAGAGTTTAGTTGATTTGTCCAGTCATGCTGCTAATAAGTGGCAGAAACAAGACTACATCACAAGTCTACCATTTTGCAGTCCAGTCCTTTTTCCACTGAACCACTTCATAGTCTGTTTTATTCTATGGACCTGTCAGGATGTGTTCCATGTGTTGAGATGCTGGGTTGGGCAATGTTAGATCTATTCTAGAAAGCCAGTTTCTGATTCTTGTTACAACCAGAAGATCTAAAAGCTGCACCCTATAAGGATTTCTTCTTATTTTCAAGATCCTCTTAACCCAATCCATTGTGTGTGTTTCTGTTTGCCACTCAATTTGCCTGCCTTGGACCTATGGCTCTGCCTTGACATCTGACTTTGTCACATTTCCAGGATAGAATTGCTAGATAAAATACTGGAGGCCCAGTTAAATCTGAATTTCAGATAAGCAATGAATTTTATTTAGTATAAATATGTCCCATTCAATAATTTGAGTATATTTATGTTAAAAAAACTTATTAGTTGTTTGTCTGATATTCAAATTTAATCAGGCATCCTGTGTTTTTATTTGCTAAATCTGGCAACCCCATCCCAGGGGCCAGCTAGCCTGGTTTACTTTCTTCTTCCCAGCATGCCTACTCTTTACTTTGCAGTGCTTTACTTTATAACCCTGCTTCCCCGTCACCACTACCTGAGGCCCAGATTAAGAATATTAATATACGCAGTTCCCGAATATCTAATAAACCCTAAATCACATATATTTGTCTTCGCAATGCATTCTAGGATTTTTTTTTTCTAGAAGATTAGCTTTCTTAATCATGTGTCATTTGGGTAAGTATCAACCTTTCCTAGTATTCTATGAGTACATACTAACCAATGTCAGATAAAGTCAGTAGACATGGGATGCAAGAGAGGAAGCAGCCTCGAATTTCTATTTTTCTACAGATAATCCACAAAGCTGAGACAGGAGGGGTGATCACATTTAATCCTCACTGGAGGCTGATATATAAAGGGCAGTTTAAGCAAGAAAATTTGGATTTCTATTCTCATCTCAGAGGACTGACCATATCAGCAACTTCTGGCTGACCCAACACGATGGCTAAAATAATAAATGCAATGAAATAGGAGTCAGTTAATTTATGTAATCCTGCTCTGATCTATTAACCCAAGTATATACTAAGTGCATATGGGAAAGAGTAGGAGAAGTTCATTTCGTTTAGTCTTTAAAAAAAACCAAAAACGCATTTTGCCCCAAGCATTTTTCCCCTTCATTTAAAAGTTAAATTGTGTATTTCAAAGATAAATCTAAGCCATGTGTCTCACTTCTTCCCTCTAACAGCAAACTGTTCTGAAAGAGCTCACTGTTATATCAAGGACTTCCAGAATATCATTTTTATTCCAAATGAGATAACTATATTTTTCCTAAGCACACACAACATCCAATGTCAAAAAGATGCACGTATGGTTCTAACTCACATCTCATGAAATATAATAATCTATTTCCAGTTGATTAATTGATATCATTTCTGATTATACTCAGCATCTGATCAACACCATCAGCAGCTTAACATTTATTAAAAATCTATTATTTGCCAGGCACTAGGCTATGTAATTTACAACATTAGTTCTCATTTCTCAATAGCCCCACTAGTAGATATTATTAATCCATCTAATAAATAAAAATATTAAAGTTCCAAGAAGTTTAGTAACATTTGAAACAAACAAAAGGCTAACACAAGTCTGCCTAACACACAAGCACATCCTTTTTCCATTTTCCCAGATGGTATCAAGCTCTCTTTTGCTAGGGAAGAAACAGCTAAATCATCCCTATTTTCTAGGAATTTATAGTCAAAATACACAGACAAAAGCATATTAAAACAGTGACTCACCTATATTTAACTCAGTGGAGAACTGTGTACTAAGATGGTACCATCATGAATCTAAAAAATCAATATTTTACAAGAAATTAGATCCTAAAATTAAAAAATAATCATAAATTACCCAGATCTTCTTAATTAAGATGATACATAATAAATCCAACCTTCAGTGCTCACGTTTTTGGAGGGGTAGAGGTTATATATGGATCGCATTCTATTGTATCATAAGGGCATAAGACAGGAAAAAGAACATTTTTAAAGTGTGTGCATTGCAGGGTGCAAACTGGAAGGAATGGATAAGAACACAGGTTCTAGATTCAAAGACTACTTGGTTCTAAACCAAGTTCTGCCATTACCTGCCAATTGCTCAAAAACAGGTTCATTACTTAATAACTTTGCACCTCCATTTCTTCGTTTGCAAAATAGATAATAATACCTATCTGATAGAAGTGTCATGCCCATTAAATGAGATTATATTTGGAAAGTAGTTAGCCAAGTGCTTGGAACATAATAAGAGTCCTATAAATGGTGGTTGTGCTTGTAGCTGAATCAAGTAGAAAATTTGATAGTCATAGTAGAATTGTGGAGGCCAATGAGGAGACATTTTCTAATACTTATAGCCCAAGGATAGAAAAAGGGGAAACCAAACTAAATGCTTGGCAACACTGGGAAGAAGGTGGGGCGGGGGGGAGAATGTCAGAATTGACATATACGAAGATACAAAAAGCTTGGCAACACATTCACTATGTATAACAAAGACAGACCACGAGTGATCTTTTGTCTAAATATTGCATCCAGGAAAAATAAAGCATCAAAGAGTATATTTTCATTTGATTATGGGAAATATAAAAGAGATTCAGAATCTATACATCATAGTCATGGAAGTAAGCATTAGCCCATGTACCTCTGGCCTAAAAGTAACCATAATATTCTAAACAGAATCCTATGTTGGAACTTTAAAAAAAAATGGAAAAGACAATTATCTTTTTAAAAAATTTTATCAGTAATAATGGAAATCTGCCTTTGAGAAGAAACCCTGAGGCTACCTCTTTAAGTTATTTTTGGGGTTCTCTTACAGAAAGTAACTGTAAACTATGACCTGTGTCCAAATATGGCCTGCTTTCTCTTTTTATATATAAAGTTTTATTGGAACACATCCTCGTTCATTCATTCACATATTGTCTATGGCTGCTTTCATGCTACAATGGCAGAGTTAAGTATAGGCAGTCCCTGGGTTACAAACCTCTGACTTAGGGACTAACCTTTAAGGTTATGTAAATTTGCCCTCACTTTGAAACAATTGAATCAACCCCTGCTCAGCAACAAATTCTGCATCACAATCACCTTCACTGGCTACATATGCAGTTTTTAAATCACTGAAAAGGCTTCCAGCCTTTTCTTGCAATACAGTTAATGCTGAATAAGAATTGTACGCACCTGTTGGGAATTACCTACAGACTTGACTTAAAGACTTAAAGACACAGTTAGGAATGGCTCTCGTTCATAACACTGGGAATACCTGCAGTTGCAACAGAGACTGTGTGGCCCACAAAGCCTAAAATATTTACAACAGGGTCTTTCACAACAAAAGTTTGCCAACCTCTTTCTTAGAGCTTTGAAATAACGATTTCAAACCTACAAGGTCTGATTTGGTCTGAAATATGCATGGTCTTTCATTCTCAATGTACCTTCCAATGTACCTTTCTAAACATATCTGGAAAATAGGTTGAAAACAAAGTATAGTGGAAACCTTCCTTCCTTCCTATGAATAAAGAAAATATCCAGAATTCTTACCCCGAATGTTAGCAAAGCATCTGAGCCTGGAGAAAAATAGAGACGAAATGATTTCTGGAGGGCAGGACAAATTCCTCCATTGTCAGACTGAAAGGTACCCATTAATCCATCCCAAACGGTAGTTTCCATCATGTGCATACCCTTTTATCTGACTGAGGAAAATAGCAATGGAAGCTCTTGGAGACAATCTGTAATCAAGCAGGGTTAAAGACTCAAGTAAGCACTGAAGGGTCAAAGTCAAGTTGTGGGCCTCATCATTTTTGCACTATATGCAAAGAGGATATAACTCTATTTCTCCAACAACCACAGAGTATTTTAAAAGACAGTACCTCATTCATTTTCTGATGCTTTTGGAAGTAAAGTATCCCACATTTTATTTCTATTTTATAAATGGAAAAACTAGGCCACAGAGCAGTTTTGTGCCTCTCCCAAGAGTGAATCAATCACAAGGAGAACTAACGATGGAATAATTTTCAGCCCCTTGTTCTCTGCGCATTCGACCATGAATTAATTAATGTATTAAAGGCTTTTCCATGAATTAAAAAAAAAAGTTATTTGCTCATTGGAGGAAATATTATTCACACCATGATCACCATGTGGGTTTACTGCTATGCCAACATGATGGACAACTCCCTCACTTTGGTGCTTGTAAGGACTCCTTTCTCAGTTTTAAGTAGGGAAACATGAGTAACAATAGGAAAGAAATTTTAAACCAAAATAGTTTATGATCAAAACACCAGAAGTAGAACTGTGTCGATAGCCCATCACCTTACTGCCTCATAACACAGATATAGGCTTTAGCTCCATCTAGTGGAAGAATAGAGTAAGTCATGGATTATTAAGAGGGTTGCCGTCCTTGGGGGTCTTTTTGCAAAAGGTTTAGACTTATTTCCAGATTAAAGCTTCCTTGGACTTAATTCTACTCCTAAATATTCAAGTATATATTTTATTGAAGTCGTTGTAGAAGTACATCAAAGATTGAGTTTCACAACAGATACATAGACCAATGGAACAGAATTGAGAATCCAGACATAAATTCATCCATCTATGAGCAGCTGATATTTGAGAAAGGCCCAAGCCCATTAACTGGGGAAAAGACAGTCTCTTTAACAAATGGTGATGGCATAACTGGATATCCATCTGCAAAAAAACTGAAACAAGATCCATATCTCACACCATGCACAAACTAACCCAAAATGGATCAAAGACTTAAATATAAAATCAAAAACGATAAAGATCATGGAAGAAAAAATAGAGACAATGCTAGGAGCCCTGATACATGGCATAAACACAATACGAACCATAAGTAACAATGCACAAGCACCAGAAGAGAGACTAGATAACTGGGAGCTCCTAAAAATCAAACACTTATGCTCATCAAAAGACTTCACCAAAAGAGTCAAAAGACAACCAAAAGACTGAGAAAAAATTTTTGGCTATGACAAATCCGATCAGCATCTAATCTCCAAAATCTACAAGATAGGCAAAACTTCAACAACAAAAAGACAAATATCCCAATTAAAAAATGGGCAAAGGATATGAACAGTCACTTCGCCAAAGAAGATATTCAGGCAGCTAAGAGACACATGAAGAAATGCTCACAATCATTAGCCATTAGAGAAATGCAGATCAAAACTATAATGAGATATCATCTCACCCCAACAGGGCTAGCAATAGTCCAAAAAACACAAAATATTAAATGCTGGAGAGGTTGTGGAGAGATTAGAACACTTATACACTGTTGGTGGGAATGAAAAATGGTACAACTACTTTGGAAATCGAGTTGGCGCTTCCTTAAAAAGCTAGAAATAGAAGTACCATTTGATCCAGCTATCCTGCTCCTTGGAATAAAGCCTAGAGAAATAAGAGCTGTCACAGGAATAGATATATGCACATCCATGTTTATTGCAACACTGTTCACAATAGGAAAAAGATGGAAACAACTTAGGTACCCATCAACGGACGAATGGATAAACAAATTATGGTATATCCACACAATGGAATACTACGCAACGATAAAGAACAACGATGAAGCCGTGAAACATCTTTCATCATGGAGGAAGCTGGAACTCACTATTCTGAGTGAATTTAGTCAGTCACAAAAAGACAAATGTTGTATAAGATCACTACTATTAGAACTCAAGGAAAGGTTTAAACACAGAAGAAAACATTCTTTGATGGTTAGGAGGGTGGGGAGGGAGGGTGAGGAGTATTTACTAACTAGATAATAGATAAGAATTATCTTAGGCGGAGGGAAGGACAGCACACACTACAGGTGAAGTCAGCACAACTGGACTAAACCAAAGCTAAGAAGATTCCTTAATACAGTCAAACACTTTGAGGGACAGAGTATCAGGGACGGGGGTCTGGGGACCATGCTTTCAGGGGGCATCTAGGTCAATTGGCATAACAAAGCCTATTAAGAAAATGTTCTGCATCCTACTTTGGTGAGTGGTGTCTGGGGTCTTAAAAGCTTGCAAGCGGCCATCTAAGATGCATAAATTGGTCCCAACCACCTGGAGTAAAGGAGCATGAACACCAAAGACACAAGGAAAGTATTAGGCCAAGAGACAGAAAGGGCAACAAAAACCAGAGACTTCATCAGCCTGAGACCAGAAGAACTAGATGGTGGCCAGCTACCACCAATGACTGCCCTGACAGGGAGCACAACAGAGAGTCCCTGATGGAGCAGGAGAAAGGTGGGGTGCAGAACTCAAATTCTAGTAAGAAGACCAGACTTAATGATCTGACTGAGACTGGAGGAACCCCGGAAAGCATGGCCCCTGGATTCTCTATTGGCCCAGAACTAAAACAATTTTCAAGGCCAACTCATCAGACAGGGATTGGACTCGACTGTGGGACATAAAGTGATACGCGTGAAGAGTGTGCCTCTTAGATCAAGTAGATACGAGAGACTAAACGGGCAGCTTCTGTCCGGAGGTGAGATGGGACAGCAGAGAGGGTTAGGAGCTGGTTGAATGGACATGGTGAATCATGGGGTGTAAAGGAGGAGTGTGCTGTCACAGTATGGGGAGAGCAATTAGGGTCACGTAACAATGTATGTATAAATTTTTGTACGGGAGACTAACTTGAAATGTAAACTTCATTCAAACTACAACAATAAAAAAATATATATATAAAAGAAACCTATCAACTAAAAAAAAAGATTAGGTTTGAGTTACCTGTTGTAGCTTCTTTCCCACTGACACAAGGGCAAGGACTAGAAGCAGAAGAGATACAAGTTCAAATCTATTCCACCACCAACTCTTTGGTTTTAAATAAGTTACCCAATCTCTCCAAGCATTCATTTCTTCATCAATATAATGAAGCTAATACCTATTTCCTAGGTATTTGTAATGATTAAAGGAGATCTTTAGGGTTTTATTTATTTGGGGGGGGGGTAGTTTTATTTAATTTCATCATCATTGGCATAAACAGTATGCCAGCCACTTTTTATACTTCTGGACCTCAGAGGTAAGGTGTTACTCCAGTTCTACCGCATTTAGCGTCAAGGAGGGTCCTTTTGAAATGTGTGAAGCTCAGCAGATGGGAGCTGGAGCCTCATTGTTGTGTAGGTTGAGCATTCTATCAGGGGACACTTCCTGGATGTTAGTTTTGTAAACGTTTGCTTTTTTTTCCTTCCTTTATTTCCCCATGTAACCTAATGGAAAGGTATCAGCAATAAATTATCTACCTAGTTCTCTGTGACATACTGTCATGCCACAGATTTCTGGCACCCAAGTGCCACTCACCTCATTGGTAGATTGTATTGTCAGGGCACATTTCTCAAAATTCATTATTACCAACCAAAAATGTAAACACATTCAGCTAGTAAGCATGCATTCCAATACTGAAAACACATGCTATCAAAAAAAAAAAAAAAAAAAAAAATTAAGGAGGAAAAAAACATAGTAACAAAAGCGTTAAATTTCTTGATACAGTGGCTGTTAATAAATAGTAGTTTCTCTCTTTCCCCCAAAATATTCCTGTAATATTTCCATATAGCACAATGAGCAGACAGCCATATAGCATATAAATAGTAGAGGCAGGATAAGCCCCAGCCTAACCTGACTTAGCTATGATGCCTCCTAAGAGAGGTCAGCAGGAAAATAAAGTTTTATAGGTCAAATGAGAGATCCCATTTACTTTTGTTTAAGGAAAAGCATGAAATAGTTTTCCTTTAGGACCTTGGGTTTCTGACATGAAAGGGAATCCATAAGTACAACAATATATTGGTAACTTCAGCAGGCCTTCAGATACCCTGGGCAAATAGGAGGGTGGAATCAAAATATTTGTTCTATCCCCAAAATTGAATCAACTATTCCTGAGTTATTATGTTACTCACTAGTGCTAAACCAACTTTGGGAAACTTCATTTCACTATTTAGCTGACTCAGGAAGGACTCTTTGTTACTTCTAGCTAATCTACATAGCACAATTCAAAATCTTCGGCTGCTAAAAAACTGTACTCTCCAGTTTTTATTCCAAAAAAAAAAAAAAAAAAAAGATATGTACCTGCCAGCATTTTCAAAAACGTGTATTGTGAGATGTACACATGTTAATGTAAGTATAGCAAAGATTGTCCACCTCATTGCTCTCCTGTTAAGCAGATTTCCCTTTACAATCTCCCACATAGCCAGTCTCTGCACTTTAGGTTTAGAGAGAACAGAACTGCAACGCTTTTCCTGCCTGCTGTACCTTGACTTTAACACTGTTCTCCACTTCCAATCTCTCCACCACAGCTATTCACGTGCCTGGTATCCAGTTTTTCTCTACCTAGGACAAAATAAAAAAAGTGTAATAATAAAATACAAGCAGGAGCTTCAGGATTGCAAACAGTTGTACTCTCTAGTTATCATTATTACCTCCATTTATATTTCAAGTGTCTATTTGAGTTTATTTCATAAAAAGAGAGAAAACCCAGCTCAAAGATAGCAATATCAAATAGTATTGAGTTTTGAAAATCCAAATGAAGGTGGATCTGAAATGTCAGGTTTGAATTTTTTTTAGTAGAAAAGCATATTATATTCCATTTCAAAGGGAGTTTCTTTTATGTTTACCTTAGTGTCTTATCATCAATTTTAAATGCAGTTGCCATGGACATTTATGTACAGTGTTTCATATAGGTAACTGTAGGCACCTGTTTTATCTCCACTTAGACATATCATTCAATCCTCAGTATGATCTAAACCAACTCCTTAGTTCCGTTTTCTACCCATAGACAGCTGATCCTCTCCTTTCCTTCAAGTTGTTATATTCTCACCATACAAATATTGCTGCTTTTATAGCCGGTGCCCAGATCTTGGTTTCTAATACTATTCTCCAGTAAACATAACTGGGGCTCCTTGGAGAAATGGCTGATTCTAGAACTGACGTAGGAATGTAAGAGACGAGCCTGGAACAGCTTGTAATGTCCAAGAGTGAGGAAGTGCTAAATAAAAAAAAAAAAAAGGATGGGGGTGTGCCAAAGGCACAGAGGAGCCAGAATGAAACAGTTCCCAATGGCCAAAGCTGGGATAATTTGAGCAACAAAATAAATAATATAGAATTGGATTACAATCCAAAGTATAAAATATACATGAGCCCATACTGATATCAATAAATGATTGACTATGTAAGTAGAGAAGACATGAATCTTCCATACAGAAGAATCCAAATAATACCTGTAGATACTCCTGTCTCCAGGAGGTAGAGCTTAATTAATCTCCTACCCCTTGCTTTGAGTATGAGCCGAGCTTAGTGACTCGCTTCCAAAGAACAGAACATGGAAAGGGAAAAATAGTAACCTTACAGTGGAGAAACTTGGAAAACACTAATTTAACCAAGTGGTCAGTGCTGACATCACCAGTGACAAGTCATGTGGATAGCATGTACCCTCTAATGCAATGTGATAAGAAGGGCATATCACCCTATGGTCTTCCCCAGAAACCATTAACTCTAGTCTAATTACAAGAAAATCATCAGACAAACCCAAATTGAGGGACATTCTACAAAATAGCTGAACAATGTTCTTTAAAACTGTCAAGGCCATGAAAAATGAGAAAAGACTGAAAAACAGTCATAGAACAGAGAAGACTAAGGAGACAGAATGACTAAATGCAGAGTGGTATCCTGGATTGGATACTGGCACAGAAAAAGGACATCAGTGGAAACCTGGTAAAATCTGAATAAATTCTGGACCATGGTTATATAAGATGCTGACATTAGGAAAAGCTGGATGAAGGACATATAGGAACTCTGTACTATTTTTGGAACTTTTCTATAAATCTAAAATTACTCCAAACTGAAAAGATTAGTAAAAAACATTAAACAGCAAAAACAATGATTGCTTTTAGACTTCGAGGCCATTTTGTTCATCTAAGACTTTAGTGTGCCACTATAGAACTTCCTTTTCCAGAAAGGGGAGAGGGGTAAAAAGGTAGAAAGAGAAAGAAAATAACTACAACAAAAATAGTGGGTGGAGTACAGGACATCTTTAGGACTGTAAAACTATTCTGTCTGATACTGTAATGGTGTATGCGTGACGTTATGTGTTTGTTAATATCCATAGGACTGTACAACATAAACAGTGAACCCTAATGTAAACTATGGACATTAATTGATAATAATTATCAATACTGGTACATCAATTGTAACAAATTGTATACATATTTTTGAATTGAGACATAATTCACATACCATAAAAATGACATTTTTAAAGTGTACAGTTCATTGGTTTTTTTTAGACTATTCACAAAGTTGTACAACCATCACTGCTATCTAATTACAGAACATTTCATGTCAGTTCTGTTATCTACTAATGGTAAGGTATTTCTCCTTTCTGGCTTTCCATTTTCTTTTCTGTGATGTGAGGGAGTTGAACATCTTCTCTGAGGCGTGTTTCAATTCTACTTTGGATTTCACACTGCTAAAGTTTCAAAATAAAATTAAGAGAATGAGTCCTTATTTTCTAGAGCTAAATGATGAAATATTTAAGGATAAAATTATATGATTGATTTGCTAAAATAATAATAATAATCCAGGGGAGGATGGATATGGGAATAGTCAGGTGATTTAGGATTGGTCATGAGTTGCTAATTGCTGAATACATATGGGCTAATTATACTACTCTTTGCTTTTCCAATATGCTTGAAAGTTTTACAGAAAGTAGAAGAAATTTACTAAGTAAAAACATTTTTAAAACTACCGTTTATTATCATTTCATAAAACAATCATCTACATCCAATAATAGGAGAAAGATCATGTTTAAATAAAGGAAATTTCTTTCATTTAAGAAAAAAATAGCTTCATGAAAACCTCATTGCCTTGTTCTTATATTTTTCACTTGGCCATAGACCAGTACTGATCCTTAGTTTGGTATTTGGGAAGCACTGAATAAGCTTATCATTCTGATGAACTAGACCACATAGGCTCAGATGTATGCTTCAGTCTACGTTAAGATAAACACAAAGAACAATAACAAGAGTGGGTGAAACTAGTTGTCAGGTGGAATCCTGTTGATGCCAAGCTTTTTTACAATGAAGTAGGGAGTATTGGGCTGTAGGGTACTAAGTCAAGCTCTGGCTTCATTTGCAATATAGTAAATTTTTCATAAAGTACTCATGACTGCAGACTAAATCAAATTAACTATGAGGCATGGGAGGAGCAAGAAGGAGAACTTCCTACCCTTTTTAAAGTTTATGTTAGTTTTTATTTTCCACTGAAATTATGCATGGGCTCAGAGGAATTATAATAAGCTTCAATCCTATGTCTTTATTTAGAAATAGATTTAAAAAATTCTAGTAATATACAAAAGATAAAATCTAGCAGTAGAGGTCATTTATTTGTAAGATTCAACATACTGGGACAATTTGTGTTAGAAATCTCCATGATGTGATAGGGTTGATTTCATAAATGTTTTTAGGAAAACAAACAAAACAATAATTGCCAAAGGAAAGACAAAAAAAACACTGTATTACTCTTCTCTTTTCTTTGGCCTCCTAATGATTTCTGGAGTGAAGATGAATGTTTCCTGCTATAGATCATTTGTATTCAAGAGTTAAATGAGTGTTAATCCAGTACAATTTTTAACTTATCCTAATTTTTTTTTTAATATCACTAGCATTTGGTATCCCCCATGTATATGTCAGTTTGTCATACTGTAGTGGCTTGTGTGTTGCTGTGATGCTGGAAGATATGCCAGTGGTATTCAAATGCCAGCAGGATCACCCATGGCAGACAGGTTTCAGCCGAGCTTCCAGACTAAGACAGACGAGGAAGAAGGACCAAGCAGTCTACTTCTGAAAAGAATTAGCCAGTGAAAATCTTATGAATAGCAGCAGAACACTGTCTGATATAGTGCTGGAAGATGAGCCCCCAAGGTTGGAAGGCACTAGAAAGATGACTAGGGAAGAGCTACCTTCTCAAAGCAGTCTACCTTAATGATACGGACAGAGTCAAGCTTTTGAGACCTTCATTTACTGATGTTGCACAACTCAAAATGAGAAGAAATAGCTGCAAACATCCATTAATAACCAGGACATGGAATGTATGAAGTATGAATCTAGGAAAACTGGAAATCGTCAAAAAATGAAATGGAACGTATAAACATTAATATCCTAGGCTTTAGTGAGCTGAAATGGACTGGTATTGGCCATTTTGAATCAGACAATCATATGGTCTACTATGCCAGGAATGATAACTTGAAGAGGAATGGCGTTGCATTCGTTGTCAAAAAGAACATTTCAAGATCTACCCTGAAGTACAACACTGTCAGTGGTAGGATAATAGCTGTACGCCTACAAGGAAGACCAGTTAATATGACTGTTTTTCAGATTTATGCACCAACCACTAAGGCCAAAAATGAAGAAACTGAAGATTTTTACCAACTTCTGCAGTCTGAAATTGATCGAATATTCAAGCAGGATACATTGATAATTACTGGTGATTGGAATGCGAAAGTTGGAAACAAAGGATAGGTAGTTGGAAAATATGGCCTTGGTGATAGAAACGATGCCAGAGATCGCATGACAGAATTTTGCAAGACCAATGACTTCTTCATTGCAAATACCTGTTTTCAAAAACATAAACAGCAACTCTACATGTGGAACTTGCCAGATGGAATACATAGAAATCAAATCGACTACATTTGTGGAAAGAGACGATGGGAAAGCTCAATATCATCAGGCAGAACAAGGCCAGGGCAGACTGTGGAACAGACCTTCAATCGCTCATATGAAAGTTCAAGTTGAAACTGAAGAAAATTAGAACAAGTCCACGAGAGCCAAAGTACAACCTTGAGTATATCCCACCTGAATTTGGAGATCATCTGAAGAATAGATTTGACGCATCAAACACTAATGACAGAAGACCAGACAAGATGTGGAATGACATCAAGGACATATATGAAGAAAGCAAGAGGTCATTAAAAAGACAGGAAAGAAAGAAAAGACCAAAATGGATGTCAGAAGAGGCCCTGAAAATTGTTCTGGAACATCGGATAGCTAAAGCAAATGGAAGAAACTATGAATTAAAGAACTGAACAGAAGATTTCAAAGGGCAGCTCAAGAAGACAAAGTAAAATATTATACTGATGTGTGCAAAGAGCTGGAGATAGAAAACCAAAAGGGAAGAACGCACTTGGCATTTTGCGAGCTGAAAGAACTGAAGAAAAAATTCAAGCCTCGAGTTGCAACGGTGAAGGATTCTAAGGGGAAGATATTAAATGATGCAGGAAGCAACAAAATAAGATGGAAGGAATACACAGAGTCATTATATCAAAAAGGACTGGACAACGTTCCACCATTTCAGGAGGTAGTATATGATCAGCAACTGATGGTACTGAAGGAAGA
Source organism: Dugong dugon (assembly GCA_030035585.1). Classification (NCBI taxonomy): domain Eukaryota; kingdom Metazoa; phylum Chordata; class Mammalia; order Sirenia; family Dugongidae; genus Dugong; species Dugong dugon. The sequence goes on from CM057472.1 coordinate 88,932,355, forward strand.
AGTCCAAGCTGTACTGAAGGCATTGGCAAAAAACCATGCTCCAGGAATTGATGGAATATCAATTGAGATGTTTCAACAAACAGATGCAGCACTGGAAGTGCTCACTTGTCTATGCCAAAAAATTTGGAAGGCGACTACCTGGCCAACCAGCTGGAAGAAATCCATATTTATGCCTACTCCCAAGAAAGGTGATCCAGCTGACTGTAGAAATTATTGAACAATATCATTAATACACACGCAAGTAAAATTTTGCTGAAGATCATTCAAAAGTGACTGCAGCAGTATATCCACAGGGAACTGCCAGAAATTCAAGCCAGATTCAGAAGAGGACGTGGAACGAGGGATATCATTGCTGATGTCAGATGGATCATGGCTGAAAGTAGAGAATACCAGAAAGATGTTTACTTGTCTTTTATTAACTATGTAAAGGCATTCGACTGTGTTTATCATAACAAATTATGGATAACATTGTGAAGAATGGGAATTCCAGAACACTTAATTGCGCTCATGAGGAACCTGTACATAGACTGAGAGACAGTCATTGGAACAGAACAAGGGAATACTGCGTGGTTTAAAGTCAAGAAAGGTGTACATCAGTGTTGTAACCTTTCACCATACTTATTTAATCTGTATTCTGAGAAAATAATCTGAGAAGCTGGACTATATGAAGAAGAATGTGGCATCAGGATTGGAGGAAGACTCCTTAACAACCTGCAATATGCAGATGATACAATCTTGCTTGCTGAAAGTGAAGAGGACTTGAAGTGCTTACTGATGAAGATTAAAGACCACAGCCTTCAGTATGGATTACACCTCAATATAAAGAAAACAAAAATCCTCATAACTGGACCAATAAGCAACATCATGATAAACAGAGGAAAGATTGAAGTTGTCAAGGATTTCATTTTACTTGGATCCACAGTCAACACTCATGGAAGCAGCAGTCAAGAAATCAAACGACATATTGCATTGGGAAAATCTGCTGCAAAAGACTTATTTAAAGTTCTAAAAAGCAAAGATGTCACTTTAAGGACTAATGTGCACCTGACTCAAGAAGTGGTCTTTTCAATCGCCTCATATGCATGTGACAGCTGGACAATGAATAAGGAAGACTGAAGAAAAATTGATGCCTTTGAATTATGGTGTTGGCAAAGTATACTGAATATACCATGGACTGCCAAAAGAATGAACAAATCTGACTTGGAAGAAGTACAACCAGAATGCTTCTAAGAAGCAAGGATGGTGAGACTACATCTCACATACTTTGGACATGCTATCAGGAGGGACCAGTTCCTGGAGAAAGATATCATGCTTGGTAAAGTACAGGGGCAGCAAAATACAGGAAGACCCCCAACGAGATGGATTAACAAAGTGGCTGTAACAATGGGCTCAAGCATAACAATGATTGTAAGAATGGTGCAGGACCATTTTGTCCTTTTGTACATAGGGTTGCTATGAGTTAGAACCTACTCAACGGCACCTAACAACTACAAGTAAACAGTGGAGTCCTTGGGTGATGCAAATGGTTAACGAGCTTGTCTGCTAACCGAAGGTCGGAGGTTTGAGTTTATCCAGAGACACCTCGGAAGAAAGGTCTGACAATCTACTTCTGAAAAATCAGCCATTGAAAACTCTGCGGAGCACAGTTCTACTCTGACACACATGGGTCATCATGAGACAGAATTGACTGGCAGCAACTGTTTCTTTAAAGTAAACAGTTGTCAGAGCTGTTCACCATTGCAACGTAGAAGAAATGGCTATATTTTAATTATTTCGTAGGATTAAATTTGAACAATTAAACATTCAAAAATAACATTTAATAAATTTTACAGAATTAAAATAGAAGTTATTTCTAAAATCAGAATGTTAAGGACAAAATTTCAACAGCAGTGGCCTCATCGATCAGTTACAGGTTCTCTGAGGTCAGGTTTGAGGGTTTTGGCAGTGAATGGCATGCACATGCGTCCACAGATCACAACCTCCCTGACCACACCAGAGTCATTCTGGAAAGAACATTAAAAGGGTGGGGGATGGGGACGGGCATCTAATCACGACTCTAAAATAAGCCAGTCAGCCTCATCTTACCGCCATTGTGTCTTTTTTAAAAAGAAGGAACAGTTCACATGTAACTGGTAAGGTGGGAAACTCCTCCAGAACCCAAAGGTGTGTTGGAAAATAAAAGCATACTTCTTTTGGTTACCCTCCCATAGCTACCATCCCCTTCACCTTCACGGTTTTGCTGAAGCTGCAACAAGAAGTGTCCCTAGAGCCACACTGAGGTAACAAATGAGGCATTGCCACAGAGAGATGCAGACAGAAACCAGCAAAGTAACTGGACCAGTGTTTGTTAGTGTTACCACATGCTTCAGAATCACCTTTGTGAAATGATTCCCAAATGCCATTTGAGACCAAATAAGCCAATCAGCATTTCTCAGGATAGCATTTGAAAAGCTATTTTTTGGGGTGGGGGTGGGGGGTTCAAGGGGCCAAACTTGCTGACTGTAACCATATTGAAGTTTAAATATTAACAGTAGATACTTTAGCAAAAATTAAAAATGAGCCCCAGAGGTGGAGCTGGTGTTGGTAGAAGGTACCTGTTCTCGGCAGAGAAAAAGGATTCAGGAAAAATTTGATGTTTGAATTGAGACAAAACAGTAACAGGCATATATCACGGTCTTTTCAATCTTCTCATGTGCCTGTGAAAGCCAGAGAGAGAAAAAGGAAGACAGAAAAAGGATTGATGCATTTGAATTTGGTGTTTGACAAATAATATTGAATATACTATAGACTTCCAGAAGAATGAACAAATCAGCTTGAGAAGAAATACAATTAGAATGCTTCCTAGAAGCAAGGATGGTGAGATTTCAGTTTGCTTGCTTTGGACACATCATCAGGAAAGACCAATCACTAGAAAAGGACATGTTTGGTGAAGCAGAGGGTCAGTAAAATGAGGGAAACTGTCAATGAGATAGACTGACATAATAGACACAGGAATGGACTCAACCACACCGATGATCACGGAGGACCAGGCACAGGACCAGGCACCTTCTTGTTCTATTACTAATAAGGTCACCATGAGTCTGAGCCAACTTAACAGTAACTAACGACAACATCTTCTTCAGTCATTATACAGATTTTATTCTCACACATGCTTCAGGACCTGAAGGAGTAATTTGTAAGTTGCTAGAGACATTGCCCTTGACTCAGAGCAAGCTCCTCAAAGCCAAAGTAGCTGGAAGAGGCAGGGGCTGAGACTGGCATGAGTCAGTCAAAAGGAAAGAAGTAAGCGAAAGAGGAATAGTCCAGTAGAAAATGAGACGCATTTCCAATAGAAAATGAGATGTACTTCCTGAAGCCATGAAGTCAATAGCTAAGTAGACATGTACTGAGCTTAAGTGATGCCCGTGCAAAAAGTTACACAGAAAGAATTCTGCAATAGGGACAGCAAGCACAGAAATGATACTCTACCCTGTTGTTGTTAGGTGCCGTCAGGTTGGTTCAGACTCACGGTGACCCTATGTACAACAGAATGGAACAGTGCCCAGTCCTGCACCGTCTTCACAATTATGGCTATGTTTGAGCCCACTGTTGCAGCCAGAATGCTCCTTAGAAGGGAGGATGGTGAGACTTCGTCTTACGTACTTTGGACATGTTATCAGGAGGGACCAGCCTCTAGAAAAGGACTTTATATTTGGTAAAGTAGAGGGACAGCAAAAAAGAGGAAGACCCTCAATGAGATGGATTGACACAGTGGCTGCAACTGTATTCTATCTAGGTGAGGCAAAAACCAGATAGAATAACTGTATTCCAAGTAGCCCCGAGTAAAATTAAGGCTCGCCTGCTTGTTTTAGAAGCAGAAAGTATAGCAAAAAAGCACATGTTCCACAACATTGATAGTGCCTATCACATAGAGAAGGTGAAGGAATATGAGGTGTTTCGTTTTTCAATGTGTGTTAAAAATTCACCCGCTTGTTAGGTTTACTAGACAGGATTAGTCCCTAACTGGAGCAGAGAAACCTCAAGGCGCGTTATTAGAATAACTGATAGAACTTTCTTCCTTGACATTAATAGATGAAATTTGGCAGCTCCAGATATTTAAATGTCTAGTATGGGAAAAGAAGGAAGACTTTTGGTCTTGAAGAACTAACAAGTGTGACTGCTTTGATCTATTCCAGCAAAGATTGGATTCTTTGAGTACCGAAGTAGGGTTTAATTCAGACACCATGAAGAAAGAAGGTTTACAAAATAGATTAGTTATTATATGCTGACATAACAAGTCCTCTACTTGGCACGAGGTTGCCATATTGCTGGTCACTACTGTTCACGCCACCTTTGGTAAGAAGACCATATCAGTGCATGTGCGTAGGGATATATCTATGCAAATTAACTTTTTGAAAACTATGTGTGACATGGCTTTGGTCTCAAGGTCTTACAGACTTACTAAATAAATGATGCTCTTTTTCAAAAATCCATACTTAATATTTTCTACTAGAAAGTCTAGGAAAAATAAAATTTGCCAGATGTAAAAATAAACGATATTAAAGATGACTGCTTCTAATATTTTATCTTCTCCTTTGCACCCCCACCTCAAACATGACCAAATAACTTTTAAAGCGTTATGAACTACGGCCCAGCTCTTTTCAGATTCTTAGATAGCGCTGCTGATTTATGCCCTGGAATATTATAAATAATAAAAATAAATACATAAGCAAAATAACTCTTTGAAAAATGCCTGGCTCCATTGATTTTGTGGAGAAGCTCTTGCTTGGCTGAATTTAATTTAAATGTAGTTGTTTGTTATTGCTTCAAGAGGACAACAGTCATTTCTAACAAGCACAAATTATTCAGAGCATGACCCCAAATGCTGTATTTCAAACAGCAAAAGAAAACAAGCTATTCTCTAACCTACTTCACATCACGGGAAGAGAAACTGTGAAAAGAGAGCCGCGAAAGGACAACCTGACCCACAGAGATTCGCCCTCACCGGGGCCCTCCTCCCGGCTTTCGTGGGTCTCTGGATAGGCCAGTTGCACAAATACAAGAAGATCAGGCTGGCATCCTGGAAGCGGGGAGGGGGCTTGGTATCACCCTCCTTGGACAGTTGTTTGCCAAGTTCTAGTTAACCCAGTTACAGTAAAGCCATTGTGGACTCTTTAGCGGAGCAAGCCTCAAATCTACATGGCATTCACGACTTTTTGACGGCCATGACCACAGCCAGGAGCTGCAATTTAGTGGCTCACACATTACCATGAAAGGGGGCAGGCAGAAGCTCAAGAGCAACGGGTTTTATGGCAATAGGAAATAGAGCACATTTTGTGCAGTTGCCAACTCCTTTGCATTTCTGAGGATGAAATGCCCCCTAGATCAAAGTGACAAAGTGGTTAGGATATTCACGGGACAGAAGACAAAAGGAGTTCATTTGCTGCCAAAAAACAAGCTTTCTGTTAAGTATTTAGAAGTTTAATAACAGTACTTACATGAGAAGCAGAATGCAGGAGGGTAACTTGAAAGTGTGCACAGTTTAACAGGAACTGGTCATTCTTTATGTGGGCAGTCAGTTGGGCTGGGATATAAGGCTTATTCTCATTCATTCATTCACTCATCACACATATATTGAGCACCTACTACATGGGGCACTGTGCTAGGTCTTATAAAGAGTATAAAATGCATAATAAAAACCTCTGAAGGAGATTTTAGGCTTTCAGAGAAGATAATACATATGCAGAAATGGAGGTGTCAGACTACTTATACAGCATTTGCAAAGGAAGTAGACAAAAACTGGTTCTGCAGTCCTTCGCCCAATACCTTCCCCAGGGGAGGAAAGGATTGAAGCTAGAGAGGAAAGGAGAGAGACAATTGTTGCAATTCTATGCATTTCCCTCTTCACTCACCTCCACCATTGCAATGGAGACAATGGGGGAACACTCTCTCCTTTATGTCAAGTGAAAGGCATTTCAGGTGAACCACTTGGGGAGCTAGACATGTGTCCCCTTAGAGTTTGTGAGGGTACAGAGTCTAATGCTAGACTCCTACTTGAAAAAGCCTTTAGGCAAGAAGTTGGCGGAAGCTACCTGTAGTGCCCAGCCGGAGGGCTGTATGCAGAGCAAACAGCTTCCACCGATGACAGGGACAAAGATTCAGAAATGTTACTCAGGTACTATGTACCATCCACAGATAATGGGAAACAACTGTCCCAGAGCCATTTAAAGGGTAATTTTCCAAGAGGGCTGCCTAGAGAGACAGTGGGTTTAAAAGGAATGGAGGAGGATTAGGGAGTCAAAAATAAAGATGCCTCCTGCTTGCATCCTACAGAGATCAGTACACTTCACTTCTGAGTTATAGTACATTAAGGTAGAAAGAGCTAAATCTCATTAAGACACTTGAAGATAAAGTGTTATAGGGAAAAAAATGTTTAAAGTTACTTAAGATGTTACACATTACTAATGTGGCACTAAATAAAGACTAGGTCTAAAAACGTTAGGTCTATAAACCCAAATAGTTGAAGAAAAAATGAAATCCTAAGTGATCATCCAGATACTTAGCTTGTAGGACCCCAAATTTTTGGATATTTGGAAACTTACAGATTTTGGAAGTTTGGGACACTACAATATTTATATACATGTCTCACATATTAAGACATTGACTGAATAAAAAAAAATGAAGACTCAGACACAGTTCAAATGAATTTGGTCCATTAGCCATAAAGTACCCTTACAGTGATGCCTGTAGCAGTGAGTCACAGACAGTAGCTGCTGATACAGGGTAGAGGTGGAGAAAATAAGCCAGCTTCTCCAGTCTTCTCTCTACTTCTTATAGTTACGAGATGAGGACACTGACAGCAAAGGACAAACCCTGCCTCCATACTCCAGAGTGCCCTTTCTTCTTTGATGTTGTTGTTGTTGTTAGGTGCCATCAAGTCAGTTCTGACTCATAGCAACCCTGTGTACAACAGAACAAAACACCGCCCCATCCTGTGCCATCCTCACAAACATTGTTATGCTGGAGCCCATTGTTGCCTTTGAATTATGGTGTTGGTGAAGAATACTGAATATACATGGACTGCCAGAAGAATGAACAAATCTGTCTTACAAGCCCATCCAGAATGCTCCTTAGAAGCAAGGATGGAAAGACTTCGTCTCACGTACTTTGGGCATGTTATCAGGAGGGACCAGTCCCCGGAGAAGGACATCATGCTTGGTAAAGTAGAGGGTCAGTGAAAAAGAGGAAGACCCCCAATGAGATGGATTGACCCCTTGTTCTTTACACCTTTAGAAAACTTCCCTCGCCACCACCTTTCGTCTCTACCCCCCTTGACTGCTTAGGCAACAAGCCAATGGTTCTAGTAGTCTTCTCAATGCTGGGATCAGGGTTTGCTGCAGGCCACAGATAGCTAAAGTGTAAGCCAGATGTCACATAGTCCATGCTCCTCAGTTCTGATGCCCAGAGAAATTATGTTGCTTACCCACCATAGCATATGTCTAGTAACAATGACCAAAGGACAATCTTGATCTGCTTCTCCAGTAAATCTCTTTTGACTACACTTTATTAAATGGAAGGTACACAGGAAGGAGTGTGGGGTCACGTAGACACAAACACAGAAGAGGTAAACATTGCCTTGCCTCTTTCCATGTAGTAGTTGGGGGTACCTGTTTCAAGCAATTTTATTTGGTATTAGGCAACATTCAAAATAAAAGAGAGTAATTTGATAGCTTCAAAGAAAACTATGGAACCATTTCATGACCTTCCCAATTTGTTCAATAAATTGTGTTATGAATCAAGCAATTTATGAAATAAATTAGGAATGTCATGAAATTCCCGTTAATACTTATGCCATCTCTGCCTAGAAAAATCCTTCAATCAAGTGAATTCTGATAATAACATTTCTATAATCACCTGCAATTCTCACCTTACAAACATAAATCTTACATGGTTGTTATCCAGTTCACACAGATATCTGGAGAGCAATGGACAAACCTGCCTCCATATTCCAGCATGTCCCTTCTTTACCCCACTAGAAAATCCCCTCACAAAAGCCTTGCATCTCTATCTCCCTTGACTGTCCAGCCAAACAGGCAGTGGTGCTAGTAGCCCCCTCAAAGCTGAGGTCAGGGTTTGTTACAGGCCACAGGGTTGGCTGTAGAGATAAATTAACTCTTCTTCAGAGTTAATTTTTTTTCTTTGGGGCTCTCATCCCATGATGGTATATGGGTCCAGGTATTTTTAGGAACCATTCCTAGATAAGAGTCATGATGGGCAAAGTTCTCACTCTGCAATGTTCCAACCTCACGTCAATACCAACAGGCCTTCAAAGATGGCCCTTGCTCTACAAGCAAAGAGCTGAACAGAGCAGGCTGCTGAAGGAATCTCTTATACTTGTGGGTGCATTCCTTGAGTTAATCACAGAGATTAAACCAAATAACTCGAACAATGCACCTGGTCTCCCCTGACAACTTTTCTTTCAATGGCAAAAAAGCAATTTTTTCCATAACATAAATAATTAAAAAATACATACTAATGAGATTTATATAATACTGAAAAGAAGGATTATGAATAGATAATTATGCTTTTAGGAGATTGACAGATTTCAACCAGTTAAGCCCCAGGGTATGATTATCTCATTGGTCCTGTGCAGTCAGAATAATATAGAATAAGATGGGGGTGACTGTGAACACCACTTTTTGCCAAAAACTTACATAGAGCAAGCTGTGGATTCAGAAGAGTATGTACAAAATGTAACCTAAGTGGATTTCACGCTTATGAAAGATAAGCAGCACCTGGCAGAGCAAGATCCCAAGTTCAAAGCCCTCCACATGCCTACCATGTTGCCAGGCTCCCAAACAAACCATGCTCATTGTCTCATCCCTGTACCAGACCTCCACTTCTTGCTCTTTCTAAACCACCAGGAAACTACTGACCTACCTCTCCCTCAGGCCTCCTCTGTGACTTGTTCCTCTAGCAGATCCTGGTAATGGATTTATGCTCATTGACTCTTACCCCTGAAAGCCACAGGAGCAATATGAGTCTAGGTGGCCCCTTCAGGATTAAACCCACTGTCTTAGCTTCAGTTGGGTCAGACTCTAAAAGCATTCTAGAGAAGAGAAAGAGAGAACTAGGGAGGGCACAGGAGTTCTGCTTAAGAGAAGCATTTGTTGAGCAAGAAGAGAAAAAAGAAGTAGCAACTGATCAGAAAAAACTCCTTCGTGATAACTAACACTGAATGAATCTGTACTATGTGCCAGGCACTACTCTAAGAGATGTTTATGCAGCAACTCATCTAAGTCTCTCAGCAACCTCATGAGATAGATACAACTAAAATCAGTTGCCATAGAGTTGATTCTGACACATGGTGAGCCCATATGTTTCAGAGTAGAGCTGTGTTCCATAGGATTTTCAAATGGCTGTGATCTTTCAGAGGGAGATTGCCAGGCTCTCTCCAAGGAGCCTCAGGGTGAATTCAAACCACCTATTTTACAGAGGAGGCAACAGAAGTACAGAGAAATAAAGTCAATTGTTTAAGATTAGAATGTTGGAGCCAAGATTGGAATACAGACAGACTTGCTTGATAATAAACTAACACTATCTGAACACTCACTACAGAAAGCAAGTGTTCTATACATGTTCATTATGTGCCAGGCAATTCTGCTATATAGGTGATTACATAAAACAGAATTTTATGTGTGTGTGTTGTTGTTGTTGTTCTTGTTAGGTGACATCAAGTTGGCTTCAACTCATAGCCACCTTATGTATAACAGAAAAAAACACTGCCTCATCCTGCGCCATTCTCAAAATCGCTAGGTTTGAGCCCATTCTTGCAGCCACTGTGTCAGTCCATCTCATTGAGGGTCTCTCTCTTTTCCACTGACTGTCTGTCAGTTTGTCATACTGTGGTTGCTTGTGTGTTGCTATGATGCTGAAAGCTATACCACCAGAATCTCAAATACTAGCAGGGTCACCCATGGCAGACAGGTTTCAGCAGAGCTTCCAGACTAAGACAGACTAGGAAAAGAGTCTGGTGATCTGCTACCAAAAATTAGCCAGCGAAAACCTTATGGATATGATGTATGTATACAAATGTTGTTAGGTGCTGTCAAGTCAACTCTGACTCATAGTGACCCTATCTACAACAGAATGGTCCTGCACAATTCTCAAAATCATTGCTGTGTTTGAGTCCATCATTGCAGTCACTGTGTCAATTGATCCTTCGCTGACTCTCTACTTTACCAAGCATGATATCCTTCTCCAGGGACTGGACTCTTCTGATAACATGTCCAAAGTACATGAGACAAAGTCTCATCATCTTCTATTCTAAGAAGCATTTTGGCCGTACTTCTTCCAAAACAGATTTGTTTGTTCTTCTGGCAGTTCATGATACATTCAGTATTCTTCCCGAACACCATAATTCAAAGGCATCAATTCTTCTTCAGTCTTTCGTATTCATTGTCCAGCTTTCACACGCATATGAGGCAACTGAAAATACCATGGATTTGGTCAAGCACACCTTAGTCCTCAAAGTGATATCTTTGCTTTTCAACACTTTAAGAAGTCTTTTGCAGCAGATTGGTCCAATGCAATATGTAGTTTGATTTCTTAACTACTGCTTCCATGGATGCTGATATATGTACATACATATATATAATCTCCTTTAATTCCTGCAACAATAGCAAGAGGTAAGTACTATTATGATTTTCACTAATACATTGTCCTTATTTTATATCTGAAGTTCAGAAATGTGAGGTCATGGAACCAGGATTTAAACCAAGGTTAGAATAAAGGATTTTTTCATTTTTTTCCTCTTCACTATTGCCTCTACAAAGTTATAACTCACTAGTCCCTAGAGTGGGTGGGCTGCCTCAGAAGACATGGAGTGCTGGAGATGGTCAAGGAAGGCCAACATTTTCTTGAAAGTCATTTCTGTCCTCAGGATCTAGGGATATATGCTTATATCTATTCACATTTTGTTTTTGTATCTTTCCTGAGTCTTTTTCCTACCTGGCTTTTATTTCCTCTGTCCCTGAGGTTGCACTACTACTTTTTCTTTTTTATTGTCTCACAATATCTAGGTGCCATGTTTAATAATTATTGTTGCTGCTGCTGCTGCTGCAGCTGAGAAGTCTGGGATTACGGAATGTCCTGAAAAACAAGCCTGAATTGTCTTCTTACAAAACAGAAACTTCCTTGCTTAGTGTTTTCTGCCCAGAGTGAGGATCACATTGTTCAGACTTGAAATGAACTGGGTGCTCCCAAGATAACAGTGCTGTCACACCCATGCATTACATCAGCGATATTTTCTTTCTCTTCAGTTCTGGGCCTATAGGGTGATGTGAGGTTCTAGTATACTAGGAACTTTGTGATCATTCACAGATGAAAAGTGTTCCATGTTGATGGAAAAGTCATTAGATTCTGAATTCATTATTATAACGGAGTCAGTTTCTCTAGAAGGAAGGATGTTATAGCAAGTATAATAAGAATTATCTCCTACTCTTTATTGAGCATTTATTATGTCCCACTCTGCTAAGCACTTTACATTTATTACCTCATTTAATGCACATACCCACATACATTGAAATATGTGTACAGATCCATCACCAGTTTACAAGTCAGGAAACTGAGACATAGAAAGGTTAAATAACTTGTCCAAGGTCACACAGTTATGAGAGGCAGAACTAGTACTTGAAAACATCCATTGGGGAGCCTGCCCTCTTAGCCACTATCCAACTTGGCCTCCTACCATTCTACTATCTGCACAGCATCACAAAGTATTTATGGACGCTGCCTGCTAGAGCTTTTATGAGGGTCTTCTGGGTGGAGGTAAATCTCACCTGAGCTGAATTTCAGCCACATCAACTGCTAGTTCAATATAACATTCACTCAACTAGACACTTAGTGGGTAGGCTCCTACTGTACCTCCAAATGCCATCTTAGGAAATTGAATCCACAGTATATTGTTTGAGGTGCATCTTCCATAGGAAGTTCCTCTCTTCTAATAAGCTTAAATATTTATGTCTAATTATTCTTAAAAGTATAGTTTGAAGAACTAGAGCAGGATCTCGTGTGTGTGTATTTTTAGAACACACTGATCTATTCGTTGTTGTTATTTTGTATGCTGAGCTATTCATTTGAAGGTTATTTTGTTTTATGCCATTCAATCTTACCCTTTTAAGGTTTTTAGCTTCAAAAACAGGATAAATAAAATCATTTTAAAAGTTTTGCCTACGTGTTCTTTGCATAAAATAGTTTCAGGTATATTTTGTGGCACTGACATTTAAAATTTTATATATAAAAGGACAACACCAGTTAGGTGGAAGTTTAAATATAGAAAAATTAAGACTCCGGAGACAGAGCCAACTAACTAAAGATTTAGGGAATCCTGACTCTAGATTGGCTTGAAATGAAAATATTATGGAAATTTTAACCTAAAACTTCCTTAGAAATGAGTTGTCCCATTACCCTCATTTCCACATAAGAAAAATAAGGCCCTAGGTGTTGAAGTGACTTATTTGGGAACACGTATGTAGTGAAGAACAGAAATTAGGGCCGTGTTTGTAATCCATTCTCAGGCTTTACTTATTCTCACCACTTGCATTTTGTTTCCATTTAGTTTTGTCCCCAACCCTGTTTCCTCACGTCCTTCACCAAATTAAAGTTTTCATTAAAGAGAGCTCTGGCCTGTTCAGCAAGAGAGCCGCATTCAAGTTCCCCTCAGCTCCTAACTCACTGTGGGACAAAGCATTTCACCTGGCGCTGGCCTCTATCCTTGGTGTAACTTTGCTCAGTGTTGCCCCACTCTTGTAGATCCCAAAACAAGGGCAATGATTGCACTGCTGATAGATGTATCCTAGAGCACAGGTCGCATGAACAAGGGACAACTTACTCATTCTGAAATTTACACTTTGGGAAGCCCTTGTATCTCGGCCAGTTACTTTTTTAAGCACCTGGAAGCTACAAGCAGGTGATGTAACATATTCTCTTGATAACAAGCCAGAGACAAGATTAAATTTTAGTCTCTTCATGGATATTCAGCCAGAAGTCAAACATCACTTTGCCTTTTTACTGTGGTAATGTAAAACATTAGTGTCGGGTGGCTCCAGTTTATTCGATTGAACTAATTTTGTCTTTGCATAGGAGCTCTTCTATCAAGATAGATCAGTGGTGTTCATCATGTCAAGGTTCTGAGTAACCAATGCCATATACTATCCTAGAAGCTTCTCTTGCCTTCTTAATGCATTGGAGAGTAGGGGGATTGCTTTGCAAGTGCCAGCAGAGATTTGCACTTTGTCAAACATACTGTTTCTGGCAGTGCCTGCTCTACATCATGTCCGTAACTGCCACTTGGAATGGCACAGATAGGCTTGCCAGCTGGCAACTCACCTGCTGGATACCTGTCTGAAACAGGTTCAAACAGCAAAATCAGAGTTAATTTTCAAGTGCAGATTATGCTGACCCCACTTCCAGCATAAAAAGGTAGAAACCCTGCCCCTGTGAAGAGGTGGCGGGAGGGCAAGGAGGTGTTTCTGGGTGTAGAAATTCTGGCAGGTGAGTCTTTTGTTCAATATTATATCTTATTGGCCCATATTTCCAATGTTTTGAGACTTAATAGAATGCTCTAGCAATCTGTGTATTTCAGTAACAAATTGATGGAATAGAAGGTTTGTTGACTTCATAATCATTAATATTTTTCCTTATTTGGTGATAATATTGTTTTGTTGTTGTTGTTTCACCTGACAGATACCATCAGTTGAATGTCTCAAAATAAACTGAGGCAAAAAACAACTCATAAATAAAACTTAGGTCTTTCTGTACAACCTTTTCCAGAACAGAGTATCACATCCAAAGTTCAGTAAAAACCAACTAAGTACTTCCCAAGATTCAATTGGTACATGTGAGATGCATATTCTTCCCTTCCCCCAACAAGTATTATTGTGTATCTACTATGTACCAGGTACTCTGATAGGCATTAGGGACACAATAGTTGGCAAAACAGATAGCCATTGTCTTCACAGGGCCTAACATTCAGTGAAAGACAATTATGGATCAAATAATCACTCAAAGATATACAGCAATCAACTGTGACAAGTGCAGCAAAAGGAAAGTATCTCCACACTCTGTAGATAGTGACTTTCCCGGTGGGCCTGTGGGCAGGGAGCTGGACTCACTCAGTATTCTATGTGAAGGCTGCAATGCTATGAGTTTTCTCCCATCAAAAGAAACAAATGAATATTATATTTAGGTATCCAAACCACCTGCCAAAAATAATCATATTAATAAAACATAAGCCCCAAAAGAAAAAGAGGATAGGAGCTGAAAAGGGTGAAGAAGAGAGGCAGAGAGATAAATGGACGTGGAAAGAGTTAAAGAAATAGGAAACTCAGGACAAGATGCTGGAATCAAGTTCCATTGCTCAGGATTCAGAGAATAAGGGAGTGAGGAAGTATGCCCAGATGCCGTGAGCATGGCAGTGGTGAACAGCATGCTATCAGGCACAAGATTTTGTGCAATCCAGAGGATCTCGCCCAAAGTAAAAGCCTACCTTTGTTTGCAGCTCTGTCCTTTTAAAACTGGAACATCACTATTCAGCATGCTCTTTGCTCTACGCAATCGCAAGCACTTTAGCCTGCTGCCAAGTGACGTAGCCGGTTTCCAAAGAAGTTGCCGAATGCTGCTGAAGAGGGGGAAGAATATCTATTGAATTAGTCCTAAACATTGTGAAAGAGGCTGCCTCTCTCAATTACTTTGTCAAGTCACATTATAAGCGTATCTCTGATCACATGCAAAGTTTTCCCACAGGTAAGGATAGAACCAAGATCTTCAAAGTGCAGGCACATACCCCCCAGGCCACTATGGACTGGTCGGCAGCTGCTGAGTGGCCTGCCCTCAGTGAAATTTAGCAGGACAAACTGCTTCCTTGGCCTTTATTTTTGTACTTAGCATGGATTATATTTACACTTCTTTCCTGTTGATGACGACCAACTTGGATGATCTACTTTGAGATTTCCCAAACAACCTAGGCATACTGATTTGAAAATAACAAATGCATCACTGTATGAAAACAATAACACCTTCATTTTCCAAAACAAGTATTTAAGGAACATCTCTATTGATAGCTGGAGGTTGGGTTGATGAGTAAATAACACCATTGGGGGGAATTACTCCATTATGGAATAGAGATAAGCTTATATCTCAGCACAGAACTCTACTATGAGCCTTGATTGAGCCTTTTCTGTTTGAGTTCACATGATTAGGGAGCTTGGCTCTGATGTTTGGAGCTGTCTTTGAGTAACTAGTTATATCAGTACAGTGTCCAGACAAATAATCTAAGAAGAAAGCTGTTTATTCTTAATGCTCTTATGTTAGATGGTATACTGGGTTAGAAATTGTTGTTAGGTGCCTTTGAGTCAGTTCTGACTCATAGCAACCCTATGTACAACAGAATAAAATGTTGCCCAGTCCAGCGTCATTCTCACAATCACTGCTATGTTTCAGCCTATTGTTGCAGCCACTGAGTCAATCCATCTCATTGAGGGTCTTCCTCTTTTTCATTTACCCTCTGCTTTACCGAGCATAATGTCCTTCTCCAGGGATTGGTCTCTCCTGATAACACATCCAAAGTAAGGGAGACGAAGTCTCACCATCTTTGCTTCTAGCTGGCTGTACTTCATCCAAGATAGATTTGCTCATTCTTCTGGCAAGCTATAGTATATTCAGTGTTCTTCACCAACAACATAATTCAAAGGCATCAATTCTTCTTCAGTCTTCCTTATTCATTGTCCAGCTTTCACATGCATATGAGGTGATTGAAAACACCACGGCTTGTGTCAGGCACACCTTAGTCCTCAAGGTGACATCTTTGCTTTTTAACACTTTAAAGAGATCTTTTGCAGTAGATTTGCCCAATGTTACTTACACGTCATTTGATTTCTTGATTGCTGGTTCCGTAGACGTTGATTGTAGATCCGCGTAAAATTAAATCCTTGACAATTTCAGTATTTTCTCTGTTTATCATGATGTTGCTTATTGGTCCAGTTGTAAAGATTTTTTTGTTTCCTTTATGTTGAGGTATAATCCATACTTAAGGCTGTAGTCTTTAAACTTCATCCGTGAGTGCTTCAAGTCTTCTTCACTTTCAGCAAGCAAGGTTGTGTCATCTGCATATTACACGTTGTTAATGAGTCTTCCTCCAATCTTGATACCGCGTTCTTCTTCATATAGGCCAGCTTCTTGGATTATTTTCTCATCATACAGATTAAACAAGTATGGTGAAAGAATACAGCCCTGACACAGACTTTTTCCAATTTTAAACCAGGCAGTATCACCTTCTTCTGTTCTAACGACTGCCTCTTGGTCTATGTACAGGTTCCGCATAAGCACAATTAAGGGTTCTGGAACTCCCATTCTTTGCAATGTTATCAATAATTTGTTATGATTCATACAATCAAGTGGCTTTGTGTAGTCAATAAAACACAGGTAAACATCTTTATGGTATTCTCTGCTTTCAGCCAAGATCCATCTGACATCAACAGTGATATCCCTTGTTCCACGTTCTCTTCTGAATCCAGCTTGAATTTCTGGCAGTTCCCTGTGGATGTACTGCTGCAACTGTTTTCAAATTATCTTCAGCAAAATTTTATTTGCATGTGATATTATTTTGTTCAATAATTTTCAGATTTCATTGGATCACCTTTCTTTGGAATGGGCACAAATGTGACTCTTTTAGCCTGCTAGTTACCTTCCATATTTCTTGGCATAGTCAAGTGAGAACTTCCAGTGTTGCATCCATTTGTTGAAGCATCTCAGTTGTTTCTTCTCATTTTGAGTGGTGCCACATCAGCAAATGAAAGTCCTGAAAGCTTTACTCCATCCACGTCATTAAGGTCAACTCCATTTTGAGTAGGCAGTTCTTCCCCAGTAGTATCTTTAGTGCCTTCCAACCTGTGCGACTCATCCGCTAGCCCTATATCAGACAATGTTTTGCTGCTATCCATAAGGTTTTCACTGGCTAATTTTTTTTTTTTTTTTCAGAAATAGATTGCCAGGTCCTTCCTGTCTCAGTCTGGAAACTCCACTGAAACCTGTGCACCAGGGGTGACCCTGCTGGTATTTGAAATATTGGTAGTATAGTTTCCAGTATCACATCAACACACAAACCACCACTGTATAACAAACTAACAGATAAGTGGTAGGGGTTAGAAGGTATCTCCCCAAAATTCACATCTTTCCTAGAACCTCAGAATGAGAACTTATTGGGAAATAGGGTCGGTCGTTGCAGATATAATCAAGTTAATATGAGGTCATATTGGAGTAGGGTGGGTCCTAAAAATAATATGACTGGTTATCGTTATAAGAAAAGAATAGATACAGAGATACACAGGGAAAATGCCATCTGATGATGAAGGTAGAGATTGGAGTGATGTGTTTACAAGCCAAGTAACGCAAAGGATTGCTGGCAACATCAGAAGATAAGAGAAAGGCATGGAGTATATTCTCCTTGAGAGTCTTCGGAGAGACCAGGGCTCTACCAATACTTTGATTTCAGACTTCTAGCCTCCAGAACACTGAGAAAATAAATTTCCGTTGTTTTAGCCACTCAGTTTGTGATATTTTGTTACTGTAGACCTAGGAATTAACACGGATAGTAAGGCTTAAGCATTTTTAGCATATTCAGCATCATGTTAAAATAAATGAATGAAAAAAATGATCACAAAAGAGAAAAAGAGTAATTACCTGTGAATAAAAGAAAATGGAATGTTCTGGGCATGGTAGTTGGTGGTTGATAGTAAGTTAAAGCAATAGTACTCAAAGTGTGGTCCCAGGGCAAGCAGCATTAGACACACCTGGGAACTAGTTAGAACTACAAATTCTTAAGCTCCAGCTAAGACCTACTGAATCAGAAACTCTGCAGGGGGAGCCCAGCTGTGACTTAACAACCCTTCCAGGTGATTTTGATGCACACTGAAGTTTGAGAATCACTGAGCTAAATCATGAAGACTTAAGCACAGGGACGATAAAAAGGAAGACAGATCAAAACATATTTCCCTAAGCAGGACAGATCTTCCATTTCTCCAGCAAAAGCAATGCTGATCCTTGAGTCTATAAATCATAAGAGTACCTAACAATCTAATCAATGTTGTTGTTGTTAGTTGCCATTGAGTTGGCCCTGATTCATGACGACCCAATGTACAACAGAATGAAACTTTGCCTGGTTCTGCATCATCTTCACAATCATTGGTATGCTTCAGTCCATTATCGTGACCACAGTGTATTCTGAGTGCCTTCCAACCTAAGGGGTTCATCTTCCAGCACTATATCAGACAATATTCTGTTGCAATCCATAGAGTTTTCATTGGCTAATTTTTGAAAGTAGATCTCCAAGCCTTTCCCTCTAGTCTGTTTTAGTCTGGAAGCTCCGTTTAAACGTGTCCACCATGGGTGACCCTGCTGGTATTTGAAATACCAGTGGCTACTTTCCAGCATCATAGCAACAGGCAAGCCACCACAGTATGACAAACTGACAGACAGGTAGTAGAAACAATGATAAAAAAGAAACGAAAAAGGTCACTAAATTAGCATGACTGTTAAATGGTTTTTCAACTGCTTTGGGCTGTAAATGTATTCAACATTGTACTCAACAGATATTTATCGAGCACTTTCTGTGTTCCAAGCACAGACCCGAGAAATACAACTGTAAACAAGACAACCATGATCCCTAACCTTATGACGTTTGCAGGATTTCTACAAGTTCTCTATAAGCAATGTTTTCATGCCCAAATTCTTAAGTGACTGAAATCAACCTTAAGCCCAGGCAGCGGGAGTTTTTGTGGTCTGGCAAGTATTTGGTATGATTCCCTTCACCTGAATCTGAGCATTTTCCTCCTGAATCATTCACTGACTGTGAAGAATTTGAAAAGTAACTAATACAACACATTCTTTGAGGCTGGAAAAATGTAATTTCCCCTGATCATAGACTGGCTAGGCACAAGCAAACAAGACGCAGATAAGACACCCAGCAATACTTCTACATTGTATAGTCTTCCTAACTACTGTATAGACCTATAGAAATTCCTAGCAGAGTTATCTGGTCAAAGGGAAGGTTGAAGGGATTAAAAATTCAGGAAAGAAAAAAATGTACTATAATGAGGGTGTATAGTTAATGTGGTTTGACCAACTTAAAGCCAAATGCCAGAGCTATTTCCCCACCCTTCTTGCCTCCCCAAATGTTACAAGCAACTTCTAACTCTTGGATATTAACAAGATAGAATTTTACGTGGATGAAAGATTCTTTTTCTCCTAAGATCTTCTTTTAGCATACACCAAAAAGGCACTTGTGCACTTATAAAAGTGACATCCATTTGCTAGTTCAGTTCCTCCAGAATAGAAAAGCAAATGGATATTTTAGCAAAAATTCCTAACTAACCCTCACCATTGGGTATATCAGCTGTGCTTGAGGAACGTTTTATTTATTTAGTAATGAAAGATGATGCAAGATTAAATTTTGAGAAGACTGAGAATACTGTAATTAAATTTCTCTTTTTGATATGCCTAACTTGTTTTCATATAGCATTGTGAACCTCAAAATCTAGACCACAGATAGGCATTTCAAAAGACCCTTAAAAAGGACAGCGAAAGGTGTTAGCTTCAGAGCCATCAAATCAATTTAATTCTAGCCTGTACAGATTATTTCACTGAAAAACTAACATTTGCTCAGCCATTCCTGATTGTGTGGGTACAGCTTCTGAATTCAATCTTCTCTCCTAAATGCTTTTTTTTTTTTTTTAATATAGCAAGGACAGCAGCCTGTAGTCACATCTATGCCAGAACTTTTGAAGTCATTAGAAAAAAAAGCACAAAAATAGTAATTTAATATTTTCCACCTGTAGCTATAGCTCTCCTTTAGTATTGGCCTCATGCTGGCTCATAAAATACTTCTGATACGCCTGAACGTTGTAACTTTTCCTACCAATCTTTTACTCAACACCAAGAATAGATTAAGTTGTTTATCTCTTGTTTTAAGACAATGCAATTTTAGTCTACAATGCCACACATATTCTCTAGTTCAGGTCATTCCTCTGTGGTCTTCAGAGCTAAGATGGAAAGATACTCCAGATCTCAAGACTGCTCCTGATGGGAAGAATCTGTCTAAGGAGCACCAGCCCAGAGTATTATTCAAAGGAACTCAGAAGGTTTGGTTGAGGCTAGATTTCCCTTGGGACTTAAAAAAAAAAGTCGACCAGCTATTTGAGCTGATATATAGCCAGTCTCACTGTGATCAAAGGAGCCCTGGTGGCACAGTGGTTAAGGGCTCGGCTGCTAGTCAAAAGTTCAGCAGTTTGAACCCACCAGCCCCTCTGTGGGAGAAAGATGTAGCAGTCTGCTTCCCTAAAGATTTACAGCCTTGGAAACCCTTTGGGGCAGTCACTGTGAGTCGACGGCAATGGGTTTGGGGTTTTGTTTTGTTTTTTGGTCATAATGATCTGCTTCCTAGACTCCCTAAGTAAATAGCTTTGCATGAGGTTAAAGAAGACAAACTCTTCCAACAAAGAGGCCTCAGGATTCTAATAAATCAAGAGTACATCTCTCTCTCTCTCTCTCATACACATACACCCATGCACGCATGTGTGCACACAAAGTCTAGGAATCCCAAATCAGGTAGTGAAGTGTTTATCAACCTCAGAGGCACAGTGATCTTTTGCTTTGTTTCCCTTCTTGCCATCATCAGCTACATGGGGTTTGTCAGTGACTGGAGCCATTTGGATGGTTGTGCTTCAGGTTTCACTACTTGTATAAAAGTGACTTTCCATTCTTCACCTCCCTCTAAATTTTCACTTTTCACCATATGCATGGTATATGTCGAGCCTCATAGTGATGGAAACCTTTGAAACACAGATACTTCCAAGCTCTTAACCATGATTACCTTTTTTTCAGGCAATACACAGTGCAATAGGTTTCCTTTATAACAAAGTTACCTGGACAGTCCTTGGGAGTTAGTCTGAAAGAAATTGATAGCTAAAAGTAAACACAAATTATTTAGGAAGAAACCTAATCTTTTCATTGACATAACCCTCATTTTCTCAATATCATTCCATAAATTCTTCTTACATTTACTTATTGGCTTGGAGATACAATACACAAGAAATGTTTCATGTGTACTGATTTTGCCCTCATACTCTCTCTTGGTTCCATCACTAATTTAAACAAGTTATTCAGTCTCCTTGGTGTGAAATGAGGTAGTTGGCCTATATGGTCTCTAACTTTCTTTCTCAATCCTAAAAGTCTCTGATTCTTCTCTAACAGGCTCAGATATTCACATTCTTTAGGATATTTCATGGATTTTCTCTACCAGGCCCAAACTACTCCATTTAATCAAATTCAGGTAATCCATTCAACTCATTCAACATATATAATGTGAGCATCTACTATGTTCCAGGCATTCTGCTAGGCAATGAACTTAAGAAGCCCATAGTCTAGAAATTTATATATTTTATACCTGACTATCTACTTATTTTTAAAATGGCTACGTATACTCTTATGTAGCATGTCATCTATTTTGTTTATGTAAGTCAATCTAGACATGTCCAACTTGCTTTAACACCCTTGAGATATCTTCAAGTTCAGGAGAATGTTGTATATATTTTGGCCCCATTAGACAAAGAGGTTAAGAGATAGTATATTTATTTAGTGTAAAAACAAAACAATAATAACGAATAGTTTGTTCAAGTAAATAAAGGGGATACTATAAATATTTTTCTTTCATTTTTCCGGAAAGGTAGTGCTCAAGAACTCAAATCTCTGATTGTGAAGGCAATTGCAATGAAATTCAACTGAGATTTGAAGGGTATATTTGCCTGCAAGTACTTTCTCACTAATCCTTAACCATTACCAATCTAAGAATTACTTATCTGTACAGAAATCCAGTAAAAGTTTATATTGATTAGGCAAATACATTCAGATTTCATTTCTGATAACATTTCAAGGCGATTCCAGTAGGCCTCAAAATCCATTAGGTAGATTTAGAATTCCAATCCAAGTTTTGTGAAACCCTGTAAAGTGAGCCTATGAGTTAATGTCTCAGGATTCCTAAGTATGGTAGGATATTATATTTTTATGGTTTTCCATTATATATTTTAGGAAACATACTGCTGCTTATACGTTTAGGCATTTTAACTATACCAGATTTAAGAAACCCTAGACAAATCACCATGTCCCTGTATATTCCCCCAATTACCAGAAAATCATCTGAATTTCCTCCAATAAAGGTGCCTTATTTTGGGTTCAGACACTGAGTCATCAAGAATGCCCTGATTATAATAATGATGACGATTCATTGAGCGCCTAGCCTGCTCTTGACACTGTGATAAGTGTTTTTTACATACTTATCTCCCAAAATATACCTGTGAAATAAGCATTATCTCCTCCCTGCCATGAAGAAAGTAAAGTTAGGGTAGTCACCCAGGTAATAAGTAATATAGTCAGCATTTAGACCCTTTGCTCTTCCAGTTGATCACCTAGGGCCAATCACTGAGCTATCATAATCAGCTTTCAATTGGGTCCATCATGAAGAATTTTATTAGATTGCTCTGTTGTGAGAGGAATTTTTTAATAGCAGAAGAAAGCTCAATGATATGTTTGAAGAGTGGGGTATTGCTCAGGGTAATAATAACAGAAGTTGTCTGTTTAGTGAAGAGTGGTGGAAAAGATATACACAAGACTAAGATTTGAAGGAAATGA
Organism: Dugong dugon; assembly: GCA_030035585.1. Lineage (NCBI taxonomy): Eukaryota > Metazoa > Chordata > Mammalia > Sirenia > Dugongidae > Dugong > Dugong dugon. The sequence continues at coordinate 88,955,074 of CM057472.1, forward strand.
ATATAATAATTATTATAATAATCAGCATTCTCTGAGGACTTACTATGTGTGCCTTCATTGTCCTAAGTGTTGCACATATCTCAACTAATTTATACCCCCAAGATCAGAGAAATGTCTTGAATTTGGAGAAATCTCGGAGAAACCTGATGGCAAGAAAAATAGAAACATGCTGGAGAAACTCTGCCTACTTAGGGGACACCGCTTTGCATAGGCAGATACTTTGAAAACCTATTATAAAATTGAATATATGGCTATCTGGACATGTCACCCTCTTCTAATCTAGGACAGAACAACCTTAAATAAAGTACTTATATAATGAGCAGGGATAGATCCAGTTTTGTGGGGCCTGAAGGTTATGCAATTTGCAGGTCACAGTTTAGGAAAAAGAATACAAAACTATGAATACAGATTTGGTTATGAATGTATACAATAGTTGTAATTGGTAGTTGTTGGATTATCTGATATTTGCAAATTTCACAAAAGAATGGATCATATGAATGCATTATAGGAGCTCTTGCCAGAGCCTTGGAAGGGGACCATGCAAACAAGGACTCTAACACTTGGGTTTCATTTGCTTTACGGTATATTTGCCTCTGACAATGAGCAAGAGTGAAGTGAAGACATTTTGCAGGATGTTGACAAAGAAGTATTCGATGAAGTTGTAAGTTGAGGGTATCTTCCAAATTAAGCACCAACAGCCCAACTATTTAACTAAAGGAACTTTAGTACTGCTGAATCTCAGGAACTAAGATACATGTCGCAACTGATCGCCCAAATGGAGACTGGGGCTCATGGAATCAGGTTCAAAAGTGAGGCTAGAAGTACTTGCTTGGCAGAAACACAGTGGCATATTGTTTCACTCCTTAAACCCCTTCTGGGAAGCAACAGCCACCTCTCCCTCCTGAATGTGTCAAAACACATCAGAGCATTAAACAAACAACTCAGACATTTCCACAGTTCCATTCTTGTATATTGACCCCAGGGATAGGGCAGGGCAAGAAACTGTGAGGCAGTGAGTATCCTGTTACACATAATCTGCCCAGCAGTATAGGCTTCATTTCTTGAATTGCTATCACACCCAGGGCCCCTTTGTTTCTCAACAATAGATAGAATCATTTTCCATTTCACTTTGCAAAAATCCTCTTAGAGGGATTTTAATGCAGTCAGGGAACATTAAAAAATTCTTTAACGGGACCACCCATTAATAACTTTACTCCAGTAGAGATAAAGAAAAAAGAAATACCGATACAAAAATCAAAGGGATCAGGTGAGCAAGGTACAAATGGTTTTCTTAGAGAATGATCTACTGAAATGAACTGGTGTGGTTTTTCTTTCAAAAGAGATCTTGAAATGAAAGAAAAAAATCTTGTGCAGGGTGAAACATACATTTTCATATGATGGGAACAGACCAACTTCCTTATTTGTACCCGTAGATTTTTCTGAAGGCCAGAGAGATTGAACTCTTCCCCACTGTTTGGTCTGAGTTGAAGCCAAGAGACGTGGTGATGGAAGTTTGGAAAAACAATTAAAAAGAAATGTGTTCAGTGGTTTTTCTGGGATCCCAGTTAACTGACCCATTTCTAGGTAACATTAGGGAAGTTGTGGGCAGTGATTATTATCTCTTTAAAGTCCTAATTAAAATGTCAAACTGTAAGGTAGAATATCTTCAAAGCTGTATGTAATTTGATTGTGTTGGCTTATTGGAAAAATGGCCTTGGAAATACAAATAAACCAGCCACTAAAAAGATTCCAGAAGTCCAGGCTTTTTTCCAGAAGTATAATCTGTCGAACCAATAGCATTTCAAAACTGACCACTCACCAAGGGGTAGACATCCAAATGTCAAAGCCAGTTTCATAACATGGTAACACATAACACGCTGCACAGGAATGCCTCACCATAGTGTATTTAGGATTGTAAAGGGTGTTTAGGGTGATTTCACCTACAAATACTTATCACCCAGACCTAAACGTTCTCCTTTGATGAGCTTCAGAAATGGCCAGCACCCTACCCTCTCTCTCAATTAGTCTGTTAAAGTCTCGGAGCTTTAAAAGAATTCCTGTGTGCTATGGCAGATTTCTATTACTCTCAAATATCAAGGTTTCAGGAAGAATGAAATTCATATCACATGTGTACAGGGCATTAGTAAAGCTGCCCTTCATTTATGAAGGTGATGCAGTTACAACACTTTGGAAAGAAGTAGCCGAAACACCAATCAGAAACTGGCTTGAACAGTAAAGACATCTTTTATTGTATAACAAGAACCAGTAACCAGTTCCCATTGAGTCGATTCTCACTCATGGCAATCCCATGTGTGTCGGAATAGAACTGTGCTCCATAAGAGTTTTCAAGACTGTGACCTTTTAGAAACAGACTGCCAGGCCTTTCTTCCAAGGTTCCTCTGGGTGTGTTCAAACTGCCAGCCTTTATGGTTAGTAGTCAAGTACTCAGCCATTTGCATCACCCGTACTTGTTGCCATCGAGTCGATCCTGACTCATAGTGACCCCATAGGACAGAGTAGAACTGCTCCATAGGGTTTCTAAGGAGCAGCTGGTGGATCTGAACTGATGGCCTTTTGGTTAGCAGCTGAGCTCTTAACCACTCAGCCACCAGGACTCACAAGCATAGCAGCTGATTAATACAGTATCTCAGCAACACAGCAGTGCCACTTTCTTTCCATTTTTCCACACTACCATTCCCAGTCTGCCAGCCGCTTTCCTTATTATCACACCACAGTTACATGGGCTCTAGGAATTACCTCCTCATATAACCCCATTCAAAAGAAGAAAAACAGAAATGTTGCTTCCCATGAATTGTCTTTTATCCTTTCCTAGAAGCCCCTCAGCAGACTTGTCATCACATTTTATTGCCCATAATTGCATCACACGCCCATGCCTATACCAACTACTGTCAAAGGGAATTACTATGACTAGTATAGCTTATTCAAGACTGACCTCCCACCCCTATAGCTGAGGAGGGACTCAGTTTCCCCTGATATACATGGCATCCTGGTAATATAAAGCAAATCATAATTTTATTTGTACGGAAAAAAATAGGGCAATGGTTGCTGGGTAGGCAACCAACAGTATCTACTTCAGGAGGTGATGTGTCTACTGCAGTAGGGTATGAACACTAAGTTACTTTCCCAATGGTTAACAGATTTGTACTGACATGTTCATTATCATTCTCTCTTCTATCTCCACTCATGCCAACATTTTTATAAAGTACCTAGCCAAGACCTGTGGCCATGAATAAGAGAAAAAACTATTTCCACATTGGAAAGCATTTATTCATCCATCTGTTTATTCCTCAGTATAGACTGAGTAGCTACTAGCTGGTAGAGTCTGTACTAGAGATATAATAAGAACAAGTCAGACATGGTCCCTGATCTCAGGGAGCTTACAGTCTAGTGGGGAGAATATATAAAGGCAAATAGGCAATATAGCATCATAGTGCTTTGCTAGGGCAAGAGCTATTACTTTAAAAGCGCAGTATCATGACTGCTTTGTTAGGAAAGTCCTGGGCACTACATAGAAGGTGTACTTCACCCAGTCTCCTGAAGGAAGAGACTCTTGAGGTAAGAAATCAAGAGTGATATGAGGATAGGTTGTAAGTAGAAAGGAGACTAACTGAACCCTACAACCATGTTCTGTAATTATTATTTTTCTTTCTTTAATTAATTTTGGCTAACTAATATAATGCCTTAAGGACACTTATACCACTAAAACAGAGTTCTTAATTTGGGATACATGGATGGACCAGAAGATTGGCAAACTTAGGGAGGAAAAAAAAATTACATCTTTATTTTCGTCAACACCTAACTGAAATAGATGATTTCCTTCAACTATAAATGTAGGCAACAAATCACACTAGTATTATCATTACCCATGACTTTGTCCCCAATGGAAACCACAGGCATTTCATATTACGTTACAGTTGATGCAGCTGTCTCAAAAAGCTGTTCAAAATTACTGTACTCAGAAGATCTGCTGCTATATCTTGTTCTTTAAAACGATAATTCTAAAAAGCATTTTAACAGATTACTTCGTTGTTGTTGTTGTTAGGTACCATCGAGTCAGTTCCAACTCATAGTGACCCAACGTACAACAGAACAAAACATTGCCTGATCCTGTGTCATCCTCACAATCATTGCTATGTTTGAGCCCATTGTTGCAGCCACTGTGTCAATCCATCTCATTGAGGGTCGTCCTCTTTTCCACTGACCCCTACTTTACCAAGCATGATATCCTTCTTCAGGGATTGGTCCCTCCTGATAACATGTCCAAAGTAAGTGAGATAAAGTCTCACCATCCTTGCTTCTAATCAGCATTCTGGCTGTACTTCTTCCAAGACAGATTTGTTCATTCTTCTGGCACGCCATGGTGTATTCACTATTCTTTGCCAGCACCATAATTCAAAGGCATCAGTTCTTCTGCCTTCCTTATTCATTGTCCAGCTTTCGCATGCGTATGAGGCTATTGAAAATACTACAGCTTGGGTGAGGCACACCTTAGTCCTCAAGGTGACATCTTTGTTTTCAAATACCAGCAGGGTCACCCATTGTCATGGATTGAATTATGTCCCCTCAAAAATGTGTGTATCAATTTGTCTGGGCCATGATTCTCGGTATTGTGTGATTTTCCTATGTGTTGTAAATCTTGCCTCTATGATGTTAATGAGGGAGGATGGGCGGCAGTTGTGTTAGTGCAGGAGGACTCAATCTACAAGATTGGATTGTATCCTGAGGCAATCTCTTAAAATGTAAAAGAGAGAAGTGAGCAGAGAGACAGGGGGACCTCATACAACCAAGAAAGCAGTGCCAGGATCAGAGCGTGTCCTTTGGACCCGGGGTCCCTGCGCGGAGAAGCTTCTAGTCCAGGGAAACAATGAAGAAAAGGCGGACAAACAGAGAAAGCCTTCCCCTGGAGCTGACACCCTGAATTTGGACTTTCAGCCTACTTTACTCTGAAGAAATAAATTTCTCTTTGTTAAAGCTATCCACTTGTGGTATTTCTGTTGTAGCAGCACTAGATGACTAAGACACCTATGGTGGATGAGTTTCAGTGGCGCTTCCAGACTAAGATGGTCTGGGAAGAACGACACAGCCATCTACTGAAAAAATGGGCCAGTGAAAACCTTACCAATAGCAGCAGAACATTGATTACTTTATCCCCATACTGTTGGTTTTCTTTTTGAGTCTATGTGTCTTATTTTATGCATCTAAAAAGCAACATTCTAAGATGCACCCACAGTAATGCATTTCTTCCCAGGTTAGACTTAGCACTTGCATATGAGAGACTTGACAAAGCTATGAATTCAACTTATGTTGTAATTGTTCAACTTGCCCAATTACGTTTTGTATTTTATTTTAGTAGTGTTAGCTCTGTGGCTACAAAAAAATAAAATATTCTTTTAAGGCTGCTTTAGAAGCTCTTTGGTTCTCTGAGTTGACATTTTCTTTCTGTACAAGCTCCAGTATAGTCAGAAAATCCACCCCATACTACAGCCCTTGTAGTCATCAATATTGCCATAATGGTCCAGTTCAGCAGCTTCTTAGGAACTTGCTTTAGTAGGTACCTGATTGCAATCAATAATAGGTGGTAATTTGATTAAAAAAGATGCTACTGTATGCCATAGATTACTAGTATCTAATTTCAGGATTAGGTTCAAGACCAAGAACATGACTAAACCCCATCTTGGGTGTTTGTTGCCGGGACCGCTGTTGGTACCAATCTCTTTATCAGTCAGGGTTAAGGCAAGAGACAAAAACCACACTAGTTATTTGAGCAGAGTGATTTTAATATAAAAAATATTAGTTCAGTATAAAGTTAATAACTAAAAAGGCAAGAATAAAACACTGAAGCTGGGTTCAGTAAACTTTTTATACAAAAGGTCAAGCAGTAAATATTTTCAGGTTGCAGGTCATATGGTGTCTGTCACAAGTACTCAACTCTTTTGTTGTAGACTTAAAACAGCTGTAGACAACATGTACATGGATTTGCCTACCACTGCATTAAGATCTCATGGAGGTAGCTATTGCACAAGGTAGCTGCACACTTTGGTCTGGAGGAACAAAACAAAGAAGTTGGAATTTTTAGAACTTAGAGCCCTAGAGGAGGGGTCCTATGGAGCTAGAACTCAGACTTCTGCAGAAGGAGCACCAGCTAGAGCTGATGTGTCTGAGATGGTGCTGTATACCAACTCTACAAGTGTTGGAAAAACTGCCAAATGAATTCAGCTGTTGCTATGAAAAGACAATGCTGCTTGTAAGGTGAAAAAGTATAGCATGAGTGAAACAGGCAGAAAACAAACCAAAGGAGAAAGTCCCTTTTCCCTACTCCAGCCTTGCTTATTCTCTCTGGTGCTTTCTATTGGCAGATCCTAGCAGGGGTACAAGTGGTCTGCCAAAATGTGGTTTACAAAGTCCCAGCCCCAGCATTACAAAGTGGAAGATAGGAGGGTGGGTCTGGCTGAGAGATAATAGCTTAATAACTAGTATAAAAGTGGTTTATAAGCTTCACCAGACTACCAAAGAATGCACAGTGCATAAAAACAGTTTAAGGATGAGCCAGCTCAAATTTTTCATGAACTCTAGCTAATGAATAAGCCTATTAAGTAGTCTACTGAACAGTTTACTTCAGCGTAGTCCATTGTTGACATACCTATGCCCTGAAAGAGTATTGAGATGTATTTTCTCCCTTATTACCAGTTTGAAAAAAGTTATGGGAGACTTACTTGATGAAAATCAGCAAAGGTAATGACCCCATTTAGGTCACTTATAAAAGAGAAAGGGCCAGCAAGGCTGTGGCAGGTTATTCTGCTATTATTATTACCACTTCTGGGCATACACAGATGGTTCTATAATCTCTTAGAAGTCTACTGGGAAATTAAAAAGAATACTAAATCAATTTGGCATTTTAAATAAAATAGTAATGTTTTTTAATGGAGTCCTTCATTGCTGTGGGTGGAAGAAGTGGACTGGAGAGAGAAGAGATGATAATTACTAAGCTATTTTATTTATGGAATCTAGTCTCTGGTCAAAGGACCACACATTCTTTGCCCTTGGATGATCTCCACTATTAATAATCACAGGGATTCTAAGCAATAAAAGAAAATACAGCACACTCCAGGTTGACATGCCATTTTTGGAGAACCCATCAAATATTCCAGGTTCCAGTTTCCCTAGGATGTTTGCACCAAACAACACAGTGAACCATATATTTGGAATTTTTTCTTTCCTGTCTCTACAAATTCTAAGCCTTTGAAGAAAGAAGAAACAAAAACCGTTGCAAAATTATATCACCTTCTTTGGAAACTGTCTCTGACTAGTGTCACTCAGCTGTTGATCACTTCCCCAGACATTGCATCCTTGTAACATTTTATCTTGTCCAGTATGGCTTCCTCAGTCAACCAGCATGTACTGTGTGTTAACTGCTCAGTGTCCAACACTGCCTGCCTTACTATAGGATTCTTGAAATGGCTTCCATTGTCACAATGCTTACTATCTGGTTAGAAAGCAGAATGGAAATATATGAAACAACTGGATTTGACAGAATGTTAAATCAGGTCATTTCTTTTCCAGTATCCTAGTTAAAAAATTCATCTTAAGTAAAGAGAAAATAAAATAAAGACACACTTGTGAGCTGAAGTACGTAACCTTAAGTTTCAAGTTAAAAATGGGATTTAAACTGAGCCTTAAAGGATGAGTAGCCTCTATACTGAGGGAAGCAGGGTAGAGGAGTTAGCTGAATAAAACCACAGAAGCAAAAATAAAAATTCTGACTTAAGTGAGGCAAGGCCTAAAGATTTGAGAAAAGAACTGTGAAGTAAGATTCGTAATAGCTTGTGGAAGAGCTTAAAAAATTAGTAGAAAAGTATGGAAGTGAAGTGGGAACTACTGCCAGTTCTTCAGCAAAGTCAGACATGCTGAAGTGGGGTTTTGGAAAGATTGATCATCAGTACGAAGAGTGGTTTGGCAAGACGAAGGCAGACCTTGTAAGGAATGGCAGTATAGGTAAATAATAGTCCTACTAGAGTAATGGCTGCAAGAACAAAGAAGAAGGCTCTCAAAACCCAGAAATAGAGATCACAGTGGAAGCTACACACAGTGGCGATGACTTTATGGGATCTTTCTCAGAACACTAGCTCCCCATCTAGTTCATCAACCTTTGATGTGTCCCTTCCCAGCCCCTTTTATGTGGATTGCTCCAGGATCCACGCAAAGACAGTAGCATGCCCCTGGGGGATATTGCTGATCTTTTGGAGTGCCATGATGACATGCTGATTCACAGCTTTCAGTCCTTTTTTTCAATTATTTCCTACTGCCTACTATATCCTGGATCCCTGGTGACACAATGGTTAAGAGCTCGGCTGCTCATCAAAAGGTTGGCAGTTGGAATCCAACAGCTGCTCCTTGGAAACTGTACGGGGCAGTTCTACTCTGTCCTATAGGGTTGCTATGAGTTGGAATCAACTGGACAGCAGTGGGTTTGGTTTTGGTTTTACTATCTCCTAGAAGGAGCTCTGGTGGTGCAGTGGTTAAGCACTCAGCTGCTAACTGAAAGGTCAGCAGTTTGAACCCACCAGAGGCTCCACAGGAGAAAAATGTGGCAGTCTACTTCAGTAAAGATTACAGCCTTGGGAACCCTATGGGGCGGTTCTACTCTGTCCAGGGTCGCTATGAGTTGGAACCAACCTGACGGCAGTGGATAAACTCTAACAGCACAAAAGCTCTGACTATTTACAGTTGATAACCATTAACTTTTCCTGTTGGTTTCACCAGGCACTGATTTTCATGAAATTTCTTTTGGCTTCTTTCATGGTCTTTCAGATGGCTCCTCCCCTTCCATTCTTTAACTCATTTGTTCCTCTTTGTCTGTTCTCTCTGCAAACTGTCTACTAAACACACCTAGCTTCTCAGTCAACTCGGGTTACCTAGTTACAAGACTTTATTGTTATTACCTGTGGTGATTGTTTAGACAAGTTGAAAATATTCTTTCAATCCAGCTATTAAAAGAAACTAAGATTATTACTACATTTACTGACCAAAATCCTGCACTATTTAAACAATGTATTCTTAAGGGCCAAGTTCCTGATACTCCCTTCTCTGCCTGGACTGGAAAAAAAAGAAAAAAGTTTTGAAACATTTTTGATAACCAGACACCAGAGAAGTAGCAAGTTTAAAACAAAGCTGGATAAAAAGAATGTATAAAAAAAAGAAAGAAAAAGAAATGCCATCGTGTATATATACAGTATTTTTTGCTGTAAAAGCTTTAAAAAACTTAACTGAAATATCTTAGATACATTGATGAAGTTTAAGAATAAATATCCATCCATTTAAAATATTTTTCCTAAGTACCTCCTACATAAATGACCCCATGCTAGGATCTATTGTGGGTACCAAGGAGTAAAAATCAGGCTCTGCCCTCAAGAAGCTGAGTATTCAGTTGGAGTGAAAATACAAGCAGAACAAATATTTCTAAAACATACTTTAAAAAAATATATCATAAAGTATTTGACTTTTTACCCAGATATGCTACTTCTCAGATTTTAGCCTAAGTAAATAATCATGGATTTAACTACATGGATTTATTAGAATAATTTTTAGAATAATTAACCTTAGAGACACAATAAGAGAGAATTAAGTTTAAAAGATGACTACATACAACAGATGCCATAAACCATTAAAATGATATTGACTTTAATGATACAGAGAAATGTTTGTGGCTAAAAATTAGTAAGTTTGGTTTAAAATTTGGTGTTAAAAAATATATACAAAAGGATACCTACATAAGACTGATAGCTAATGATACTTAAGGGTGAAAATCAGGAACAAGACAAGCATGTCTGCTCTTGCCACTTCTATTCAACATAGTACTGGAGGTTCTAGCCCAGGCAGTTAGGCTAAATAACTAAACTAAATAAATAAAAGGAAAATAGACTGTAAAGGAAGTAAAACTATCACTATTTACAGATGATGTAATCATTTACACAGAAGATCCCCTAGGAATCCATTAAAAAACTATTAGAAATAATGGATAAGCTCATCAAGGTCACAGAATACAACACCAACATACAAATATCAATTGTATTTCTATACAGTAAAAATGAACAAATTGAAAATAATTATACTTAAAATACCATCAAAAAGAACAAAATACTTAGGAATCAGTTAAGCAAAAGAAGTGCAAAACTTATACTCTGAAAACTACAAAACAAGGTTGAAAGAAATTAAAGACCTAAACCAATGGAAAGACATCCCATGTTTATGTACGAGAAGCTTCAATATTGTTAAGATGGTTCAGTGCGATAGATTACATTTGTGTGGCCTTTCTAACCATGGTCTTAATAACTCCCACCCAGGTGATTGGCGTGACTGTGTGATACGGTAATTGTGGCCCACCAAGGGGATTGGTCAGTTTTGCCTTAAAAGAAAGCCAATTCCAGAGCAGATGGCAGAAGCCCACCACCACCAAGGAAGGAGGGACCAGCAGGAGACACACAGCAGCAAGAAATGGTGCAGTAGACTTCCTGGCCCACAAGGAGAGAAAGCTAAGTGCGTTTGGGCAGAGACTGAGGGTCAGGGAGAGGCATTCCTGCAAGCGTGGCTGGGAAGAGTTTATGCTGATGGAAGAACTGTATCTTAAGTGTTCCTGAGCCTGAATTGCAACTGTTACTTCCATAATAAACCCCATAATCATAAGTATGCTCTTTGAGTTCTGTGTGGCCATTGCAATGAATTACTAAACCCAGTAGAGAGTGCTGTGCAAGGGACAGTTGGTGTCAGAATTAGTAAAAACGGTAAAGAGAGGAGGCTTGTCTGGCATCCACCTCATGAGAGTCAACCTTGTGCTGTTGATCTTGGTTCTCCTTCCCCCTTGTGCTGTTGCCCTCAAGCCATTTTTATAGATGGCAATACTCCCCAAACTGATCTACAGATTCAATGTAATCACTATCAAATACTAGCTAACTTCTTTGCAGAAATGGACAAGCTGATGCCAAAATTCACATGGAAGAGTAAGGAATGCTGAATAACCTAAACAATCTTGAAAAAGAACAAAACTGGAGGACTCATACTGCCTGATTTCAAGACTTAGTACAAAGCTACAGTAATCAAAACAGCGTGGTACTGGCTTAAGCATAGACATCCAAGTAAATGGAATAGAATTAAGAACACTAAAATAAATCCTTACATTCATGGTCAGTTGATTTTTAACAAGGTTTCCAAGGTTTCGTCTTCGACCTCACACCATATATAAGGTCCTAGTTGGTCTGTCACCTTCTCTCCATCTTCCAGAATCTTCCTCTGTTTGTTTTATATAGAGTGTTTAGGGTGTTTAGTTGTATTTAGTGCTAGGAATAGGGAAAAGTTCAGCTACTCCGTATTCCCAGAAACAGAGGTCCTGTGTACAAGTTTTTTTGGAAACCATGTCATCTCTAAAAACTGCCTGAGAGGGTTCTTTCTAAATTTTCTGAGGCTCTACTGGAAACCAGAAATCCTTCCTTGCCTTCAGCTGCTACTGCACATTTTTTGTGCCTCCTTTTGGGAAGAGGGTCACTTCTCACTTAGAATGGTTCAGTAGGGACCCTCATGTTCCCCTATAGGTCTTAGAGCTCTGGTTTTTCATCACACCTGAAGAATATGACAGATTCCTATAGGTAACAGGATCTTGCTACCAGTGACTCTCAAGGGTGGAGAGAGTTACACTGCAAACAGTGATCTTTTTTAAATAAGTGCCTCTATAGTCCCTGTTGGCATTGTGGTTAAGTGCTACAGCTGCTAACCAAAAGTTCAGCAGTTCAAATCCACCAGGCACTCCTTGGAAATTCTATGCGGCAGTTCTACTCTGTCCTATAGAGTCACTATGAGCTGGAATCGACTTGATGGCTACAGGTTTGGTTTGGTTTTTTTGGGTATAGTTGGATAAAGCCCCCTATGTGGTTGTAATGCCTCCTGGGAGGTTAGCATAGCCCCTGGTTAGGGTGCACTATGAGGTTTTCCACTTCCTGGAGAACCTGATGGTTCATGTTCATTACCATGAATTCATGCCCACCTACACCTTTGGGCCACGTTATATTGCAGTCCTTAAAGCAGACGTTTGAATTTGGTGTGGGAGAAAGGGAAGCTGGGAATGGCTTCATGAGGGGCAACTTGAAGCAAGGTTTGGCTCAAAGACATCCAGCCTCATTAAAACTAGGCTCTGAGGGTTGCATAGGAAAGAGGAAACACCACTCTTAGATTTAAAGGATCATGGGATACTCAGTAGTAACCAGAATGATGACCACATCCCCGAAAGCCTGCTCAATTTGAGCTCCTGAAAATCCTTGCATGACACTTGAAGATAGAGAAGGAACCCCAGTAATGATAACTTAGAGTGAATTAACCACCATTTCCAGGGTATTGGAGCTTGGGGTCAAGTTTAATTTAGAAGAAACAATAGTATATGTCTTATACACCTAGATTATAAAATACCATTTAAATCCCTTATTATAGTTTTTAATTTCTTTTTCTAATTCTGGAAGGAAAATTTGAACTCCTGTTCCCAGAATGATTATATATATATATATATATATATATATATATGCTTCTTCCTTGTTTTCTTTATTTTTTCTAATTTTTAATGTTAGTTCATAGATCACTGCAGCATGCTATGATAACTGTAAGCTCTTAGTTTTATATTTTTAAGAAAACTAAAATAACTGTCAGATTTTCTTACAGAGGTAGCATTATGCATTGTGGAACTACTTTAGCCTAGGCCCCCACTGTTCAAAGAAAATTTGTCAAAGGGACCATGAGTTGCAAGTGTGATATTTCTCTCACCTTGCACTAGAATGTCATCTATGACTTGAAAGGTAAAAATCCCTTCTTTTATAGTCTCTGTTCCCTCTGTGGTCTGGGAAATGCAGACATCACCTAGACAACAGGAATCTACTTTTGTAGTTTTACAGAAATGGTGGGCATTCTTGGTTCTTCCTAAGATTTCTGGTGTATCATGTACTCTTCGTAAGGCTGCATTTTCCATTGTTTTTGCCAGGGCCCACTGAGAGCTCCATCCTATACCTTTGCTTAAAACCCTTTTATGAGTTTTTTTTTTTTTAATCTCAATTTTTCCATTTATTTTCTAAGTTATTAGTTTTAAAAAATGTTGGTTGCCCAATAGATGATATGTTGTAAATACACTCTTGACTGTCAAATCTTTATCCCCAGGCTAAGTCTGTCTCTTGACGTCAGACCTGTATAATCTCTCCTATAGCATACAGGACATCTCCCCTGGATGCAGCAAATGTGTCTCAAACTCAATATATACAAAACCAAACTCCTTCCACTTTTTCATTAACAACAACCCTCCTTTTGTGATCGCCACCCCAGGAAATGATACCATAGCCAGCCTATCTAGCCAGGTGCCATCGCCAGCATCTCTTCATTCCCTTCTAAATCAAAGTGTTACCAAGATTTACTGCCTAACTATTGGCCTTAGTTTCTGTAAAAATAGCATGGGGGCAGTGTCTGACCTCCTCCAACCCCGCAAGGTGGAAGGAAAACCAAAATCAAAAGTGCAAAGCTTTCCTTGATGATCTCCAGCTGGCATCTATCTTCCCCCTATTTGCCCTCCCTTGATTCTGTGCCTAATCTGCTCTTTTTACATCTCAAAAGTCATTATATTTAAGACGCACTCTACACTGATATGGTCTCATTAACGTAACACAAAAAACCCTATTCCCAAATGGAATTACATTCACAGGTATAAGGGTTAGGATTCCAACATGTATTTTGGGGGGACACAATTCAATCTATAATACTATCATACAAAAATGTTCCCCTACTCCATCCCCACTGCTACTCCCTTAACTTAGCCTTCAAACACTTGTCACCTAAACAACAATAATCATAGTAGCCAACATTTACTGAGTACTTTCTATCAGCCAGGCACTGTTCTAAGCACTTAACATGAATTGATTCATTTAATCCTTCTTTCACAACCTAAGGAATAAATTATATATATTTTTTCTTATTATACAGATGAGGAAACATAAGGCACATAGAAATTATATAATTTACTTAAAGTACTACAACTAATAAGAGGAAGATCAGGGATGATTCAGACCCAGGAAATCAAGCTCCAGAGCCAGAGCAGTTAGCCACTATCTTGTTGCCTCCAAACATGCATTACTCTCACATTCCTCCCATCCTTCCCTCAGACCACTGCCAGAGTAATGATTTTAAAATGCAAATCTGGTCACATCACCGCCCATTTAAAATCTATGGCGCTTGATACACAATAAATACATCTTACACTAAATAATCTGTGTGGACTGAATTTCTGAAATCAAGAGTTAATTAAGATTATTTAGAATGAACTTCTAGAAAAGGCACTAGAACTACCTGATAGGGAATTCAAATCTCTAATATTCAGAGCTAACCAGGAGTCGCAGCAAAAAACAGACAAAAATGAGGAAAAAATAGACAAATTCATGGAAAATAGAGACCAAAAAAATGGAAGAGTTAGGAAAATAATACAGGAACAAAATGCCAAAATAAATTCACAAGTAGAAATCATACAAAAACAACAATGAGAAATATAAGAGATAAACAACAAGATTTCAGAAATGTACAGTGTCATAGAATGGCTGAGAAGCAGGTTTGAAATGATGGAAGACAGGATCAGGGAAACTGAAGACAAACACTTGGATACAACTTTGTATGAGGAAAAATTAGTAAAAAGAATGAAGAAAAATGAAGAAACTCTGAGAATTATGTGGGATACAATCAAAAGCAAAAATTTACAAGTGATCAGAGATCCAGAACAGCGGGAGAAAACGGAAAATACAAAGAAGATCATTGAAGAACTGCTGACAGAAAACTTCCTTAATATCATGAAAGATGAAAAGCTGACCATCCAAGAAGTTGAACAAAACACCCTAAAAGAAACTCACCAAGACATATCATAATCACACTCGCTAAAACTAAAAACAAAGAAAGAATCATGAGAACAGCTTGAGAAAAACGAAAAGTCACATATAGAAGGGAAACAATAAGACTAAGCTCTGATTATTCAGCAGAAACCATGCAGTCAAGAAGGCAATGGGAGGACATATATAAAACCTTGAAAGAAAAAAATTACCAGCCAAGAATAATATATCCTGCAAAACTCTCATTTAAATATGATAGTGAAATTAGGACGTTTCCAGATAAACAGAAATTAAAGGAATATGTGAAAACCAAACCAAACTTATAAGAATTATTAAAGGGAGTCCTTTGGTCTGAGGACAAACAACATCAGACCACAGCCTCAATCTAGGATGCAAGATCATACCAGCCAGATACCAACCTAGGAAATGAACTCTCAAGGACTATCCAAAACCAGAAGAATTAAAACAGGGAACCAGAGAGGTTAATCTGTAAAAGACAACAGCATCAGAACAATAAAAGAGGAATTAAATGGTGCAGGTATAGAAGTTTCTAAGGGAGAATAAGGCAAGGTGATACCAAGTAATAATAGACTGGTTAAAACCTAGGAAGATAAGGGAAACTTTCAAGGTAAGAACAAAGAAAGTTAACAAATCAACTCATCCAAATAAAGAAAAAAAACATAAAGTCTCAGTAAAACAAAATCTACAAAAACAAAAAAATGAAAAAAAAATCCACAAACAAAAGGAATTCAGCACAGGAGAGCAAGAGGAACAAAGAAATCATCAACACCACAAAAAAAAAAAAAAAAAAAAAAAAAAAGCACTACAAAATGAGAGCAATAAACCCACACCTATCAATAATTATACTGAATGTAAATGGCCTAAATGCAACCACCAAGAGACAGAGAGTGACAGAATGGATTAAAAAACAAAACAAAAAAAAAAAAAAAAAAACAGGATCCATCAATAAGCTGTCTATAAGAGATACACCTTAGAAACAAAGACATAAATATTGAAAACCAAAGGATGGAAGAACATACATAAAGCAAACATCTACCAAAAAAGAGCAAGAGTGGCAATACTAAACTCAGATAAAATAGACTTTAAAACAAAATCCACCATAAAAGACAAAGAAGGGCACTACTTCATAATTAAAGGGATGATCCATCATGAAGATATAACCCTAATAAACATCTATGCACCCAATGACAGGGCTCCAAAATACATAAAACAAACTCTAACAGCACTGAAAAGAGAAATTAACAGTTCCATGATAATAGTAGGAGACGTCAACAAGCCACTCTTGGTAAAGGACAGAACATCTAGAAAGAAACTCAACAAAGATACAGAAGAGCTAAAGGCCACAATCAGCCAACTTGACCTCATAAACATATACAGAACACTCGACCCAACAGCTGCAAAGTACATATTCTTTTCCAGTGCACATGGAACATCCTCCAGAATAGACCACATCTTAGGCCACAAAGCAACCCTCAACAAAATCCAAAATTTTGAAGTAATACAAAGCATTTTCACTGACCACAATGCCATCAAAGCAGAAATAACAGGAAGAGCAAGGGGAAAAAAAATCAATTAAATTGAAACTGAAATACCACTCTGCTTAAAAATCACTGCGTAATAGAAGAAATCAGATATGGAATCAGAAAATTCCTAGAATCAAATCAGAATGAAAACACATCATACCAAAACCTTTGGGACACAGCAAAGGCAGTCCTCAGAGGACAATTTATAGTAATAGATGTACACATCAAAAAAGAAGAAAGGGACAAAATCAAAACATTAGCTGCACAACTCAAACAAATAGAAAGAGAACAGCAAAAGAAGCCCATAGCCACCAGAAGAAAGGAAATAATAAAGATCAGAGCAGAAATACATGAAATAGAGAATAGAAAAACAATAGAAAGAATCAACAAAACCAAAAGTTGGTTCTTTGAAAGGATCAACAAAATCGACAAACTGCTAGCCAAACCGACAAAAGAAAACAGGAGAGGACACAGATAACCCAAATAAGAAATGAAATGGGGGACATTATGACAGATCCAACTGAAATAAAAAGGATCATAGCAGAGTACTATGAAAAACTATACTCCAACAAATTTGAAAACCTAGAGGAAATGGACAAATTTCTAGAAACACATTACCTACCCAAACTAACACAAAATGATGTTGAAAACCTGAACAGACCCATTACAAGAGAAGAGATTGAAAAGGTAATTAAAAAAAAAAACTCCCCCCACAAAAAGTCCTGGCCCAGATGGCTTCACTGGAGAATTCTACGAAACATTCAGAGAAGAGCTTACACCAGTACTACTCAAACTATTTCAGACACTGAAAAGGAAGTGATACTTCAGAATTCACTCTATGAAGCCAGCATAACCCTGATACCAAAACCAGGCAAAGACACCACAAAAAAAGTAAATTACAGACCAATATCTCTGATGAATATAGATGCAAAAATTCTCAACAAAATTCTATCCAATAGAATTCAGCATCATATTTAAAAAAATAATACACCACGACAAAGTAGGATTCATACCAGGTATGCAAGGATGGTTCAACATTAGAAAATCAATCAATGTAATCCATCACATAAATAAAAGGAAAGAAAACAATCACATGATCATCTCACTTGACACAGAAAAGGCATTCAACAAAGTCCAACGCCCATTCCTGACAAAAACTCTCAATAAAGTAGGTATAGAGGGGGCGGAGCCAAGACGGCAGTGTAGTTAGACGCTTCCTATATCCCTTTTACAACAAAGACCTGGAAAAACAAGTGATTTGATTATATATGAATATCTAGGAGCCCTGAACAAGGCAAAGTTGAGGAACTGGACTGAGTGGCATTGGTAGAGGGAGACGGTTCGGAAGAAGCTGTGGCGGTGGGATGGCAACTCCCCGGCCACGCTGGCAACTCCCCGGCCATGCCAGGTCTACAATGAAGCAGGCAAACAGCTGTGCATGCACTCGGAAAGCAGGTTCCACACTGAGAGAGAGATCCAGCAGCAAAGACTCTACTTGGACACTCCAAACCAGTGAAAAGCAGCTCCCAAGTGACTAAAGATAAGTACATGCGTGCGGCCTTTCACAGGGATTTAAAAAAAAAAAAAAAAAAAGCCCATTTGGGAAAAACCTCTCTCTCTTTTACCTCTTCCCTCCACACTCTGCACCACGAGTCTGCTGGGCCGGAAGTAGATCCCCAAAAGCACCCTGACCCATTCTCCTGGCCTTGGAGACGGAACAAATAACCTACTGGCTCCCCTAAGCCAGAGACACAGGGTCAGCACAGCTCCTTTGCTAGGCACAGGCATAAGGAGTCCGCAGACTCTGAGTGCCTTATACCCCTGTATAGACTTGTGGGGACCCATCTAAACAGCATTAGCCCTCACTTCCATGGTACAACAGGGCAAACATCTGAAGTTTAACTCCAACTGTTTCAGCAGTGAAGTGGCAGATTTGTGATCCTGGAAACAGCCCTGCCCCTTAAGTAGGCACTTTTATTGATCCACAACAGGGGCTTGAGGACTGGTGGCAGCACCAAAACCTCCTAGTCACCTGCTACAGGAGTCCAAGAAAAAGTGGTGCCCTCGAGTCTTTACAGCCAACAGAGTGAGGAGCTCATAGTCCGGCTGCAAACCTCACCTACCTACTCACCCCAGAGAATAAGGACACGCTTTCCTTTCAGACTCTCAGGGGCAGCCATCACCCCCCTGCCTGGCTCAGTATGTGATCCCCTACCACAGCCAGCGTCCAGTGCCTGCACCAATCACCCATGCCTCTATAGGACTGTAGTGAGAGCCTGCACCACATAGCTGGTGACCGACTGCCTGGTCACCTGAGCTAAACCCATATAGGAAAATTTAACAGATTCCTCTGACCACATACTTAGTTACAGAGCTATCTACCTGGTGACAGGACATTAGACCTTCAAAACAAAACAAGAAGCCAGGACACACTAAACAAATATAAAATAAAATTATAATAACTTATTGATGGCTCGGAGACAGCAGTCAATATCAAATCACATAAAGAGGCAGTCCATGATGGCTTCAGCAAGCTCCCAAAATAAAGAATCAATAAATTCCCTGGACAAAGAGGATTTCTTGGAATTACCACAGGCAGAATACAAAACATTAATATACAGAAATCTCCTAGAAATTAGAAAGGAAACTCGACAAAATGCAGAAATGGCCAGGGTACACACAGAAAAAGTAGTAGAGGAAATTAAAACAGTTATTCAAGAACATAATGACAAATTTAATAGGCTGCAAGAATCCATAGAGAGACAGCAATCAGAAATCCAGATTAACAATAAAAATTCAGAATTAGACAACTCAATAGTAAGTCGTAGGAGCAGAATTGAGGCAGTAGAAATTAAAATTAGTGACATTGACGATAAAGTTCTTGAAGCCAACTTATCTGAGGAAAAATCAGATAAAAAAAATTAAAAAGAATGAAGAAACTCCAAGAGTTATGTGGGACTTGATCAAGAGAAATAACCTATGAGTGATTGGAGTACCAGAACAGGGAGGATAACAGAAAGTACAGAGAAAATTGTTGAAGGTTTATTAACAGAAAACTTCCCTGATATCATGAAAGATGAGACGATATCTATCCAAGATGCTCATTGAACCCCACATAAGGTAGATCCCAAAAGAAAGCACCAAGACATATTATAATCAAACTTACCAAAACCAAAGATAAAGAGAGAATTTTAAGAGTGGCTGGGGATAAAAGAAAAGTCATCTACAAAGGAGAGTCAATTAGAATAAGCTCGGACTACGCAGAAGAAACCATGCAGGCAAGAAGGCAATGGGATGACATATATAAAGCCTTGAAGGAAAAAAACTGCCAGCCAAGAATTATATATCCAGCAAAACTGTGTCTCAAATATGATGGCGAAATTAGGGCATTTCCAGATAAACAGAAGTTCAGGGAATTTTCAAAAACCAAACCAAAACTACAAGAAATACTAAAGGGAGTCCTATGGTTAGATAATCAGTAATGCCAGATAACAACGCAAGACTAGAACACAGGACAGAGCAACTAGATATTGACTCAAACAGGGAAATCAATAATACATCAAACTACAACATTGAAAATAGGGAAACAGATATCAATATGTAAAAAAGGACAACATCAAAACAAAAAAGAGGTACTTAAAAAATGCAGACATTGATTTTTCATATGGAGGGGAAGTTAAAGCAATATAAAGTAACAAAAGACTGGTATAAACTTAGAAAAATAGGGGTAAATATTAAGGTAACCACAAAGGAATCTAACAATCCTACACATCAAAATAAAACAGTAGAAAAACATAAAGACCCAGCAAACACAAAATGTACAACAAAGAAAAAGATGGAAAAAAAAACATAAAGCAAAATAGCACAGAAGATTAAGGGGAACAAAGAAACTGTGAACAACACACAAAAAGAGATATCAGGATAACAGCACTAAACTCTTAACTATCAATAATTACGATGAATGTAAATTGACTTAATGCACCAATAAAGAGACAGAGAGTGGCAGATTGGATAAAAAAGCATGATCCATCTATTGCTGCCTACAAGAGACGCACCTTAGACTTAAAGACACAAACAGGCTAAAACTCAAAGGATGGAAAAAAATATATCAAGCAAGTAACACTCAAAAAGAGCAGGAGTGGCAATATTAATCTCTGACAAAATAGACTTTAAAGTAAAATCCACCACAAAGGATAAGGAAGGGTACTATATAATGATTAAAGGGTCAATACACCAGGAGGACATAACTATAATAAATATCTATGCACCCAACAACAGGGCTCCAAAATACATAAAACAAACTAACAGCTCTGAAGAGAGAGATAGATAGCTCCACAATAGTAGTAGGAGACTTCAACATGCCACTTTCGGTGAAGGACAGAACATCCAGAAAGAAGCTCAACAAAAACAGGGATGAGCTAAATGCTACAATCAGCCAACTTGATTTCATTGACATATACCGAACACTGCACCCAAAAGCAGCCAAGTATACTTTCTTTTCCAATGCACATGGAACATTCTCCAGAATAGACCACAAAATCCAAAACATCAAAACATTACAAAGAATCTTTTCTGACCATAAAGCCATAAAAGTGGAAATCAACAACACAAAAAACTAGGAAAAAAAATCAAGCACATGGAAACTGAACAACACCTTGCTCAAAAACTACTGGGTTATAGAAGAAATTAAGCACGGAATAAAGAAATTCATAGAATCAAACAAGAATGAAAACACATCCTACCAGAACCTTTGGGACAAAGCAAAAGCAGTGCTCAGAGGGCAGTTTATAGCAATAAATGCACACATCCAAAAAGAAGAAAGGGTCATAATCAAAGCATTAACCCTACAACTGGAACAAGTAGAAAGAGAGCAGAAAAAGAAGCCCACAGGTGCCAGAAGGAAGGAAATAATAAGAATTAGAGCAGAATTAAATGAAATAGAGAATAGAAAACAATTGAAAGAGTTAACAAGTCCAAAAGCTGGTTCTTTGAAAAGATCAACAAAATTGATAAGCCACTGGCCAAACTGACAAAAGAAAAACAGGAGAGGATGCAAATAACCCATATAGGAAATGAAATGGGGGACATTATGACAGACCCAACTGAAATCAAACGAATCATAAGAGATTACTATGAAAAATTGTACTCTGACAAATTTGAAAACCTAGAGGAAATAGACAAATTTCTAGAAACTCACTACCTACTTAAATTAACACAAACAGAGGTAGAACAACTAAATAAACCCATAACAAAAGAAGAGATTGAAAAGGTTATTAAAAAACTGCCAACAAAAAAAAAGCCCCAGCTGGATGGCTTCACTGGAGAAGCCTACCAAACTCTCAGAGAAGAGATAACACCACTTCTACCAAAGTTATTTCAGAGCATAGAAAAGGATGGAATACTCCCAAACTCATTCTATGAAGTCAGCATAACCCTGATACCAAAACCAGGTAAAGACACCACAAAAAAAGAAAATTACAGACTGATATCCCTCATGAACATTAACACAAAAATCCTCAACAAAATTTTAGCCAATAGAATTCAGCAACATACCAAAAAAATAATTCACCATGATCAAGTGGGATTTATACCAAGTATGCAGGGATGGTTCAACATTAGAAAAACAATCAATGTAATCCATCACATAAATAAAACAAAAGACAAGAACCACATGATATTATCAATCGATGCAGAAAAGGCATTTGACAAACTCCAACACCCATTCATGGTAAAAACTCTCAATAAAATAGGAATAGAAGGGAAATTCCTCAGTATAATTAAGGGCATTTATACAAAACCAACAGCCAACATCATCCTAAATAGAGAGGCTTTGAAAGCATTCCCCTTGAGAACAGGAACCAGACAGGGATGCCCTCTATCACCACTATTACTCAACATCGTGCTGGAGGTCCTAGCCAGAGCAATTAGGGTAGAAAAAGAAATAAAGGGCATCCAAACAGGTAGGGAAGAAGTCAAAGTATCTCTATTTGCAGATGATATGATCTTATACACAGAAAACCCGAAGAATCAACAAGAAAACTACTGGAACTAATAGATTTCAGCAAAGTATCAGGATGCAAGATAAACATACAAAAATCAATTGGATTCCTTTACACCAACAAAGAGAACCTTAAAGAGGAAATCACCAAATCAATATCATTTACAATAGCTCCCAAGAAGATAAAATACTTAGGAATAAATTCGACCAGAGATGTAAAAGATCTATACAGAGATCTATACAGTGTCTTGTAAGACACTACTGCAAGAAACTAAAAGAGACCTGCATCAGTGGAAAAATATACCTTGCTCATGGATAGGTAGACCCAACATAGTGAAAACGTCAATTCTACCCAAAGCAATCTACAGATAAAATGCAGTCCCGATCCAAATTCCACCAACATTTTTTAATGAGATGGAGAAACTAATCACCAAATTCATATGGAAAGGGAAAAGTCCCCGAATAAATAAAGCATTACTCAAGAAGAAGAACAAAGTGGGAGACCTTACACTACCTGATTTTAGGACCTATTATACTGCCATAGTAGGCAAAACAGCCTGTTACTGGTACAACAACATATACATAGACCAATGGAACAGAGTTGAGAATCCAGATATAAGCTCATCCACCTATGAGCAGCTAATATTTAACAAAGGACCAAAGTTCATTATTTGGGGGAAAAGACAGTCTCTTTAACAAATGGTGCTGGCATAACTGGATATCTCCATGCAAAAAACTGAGACAAGACCCATACCTCACACCAGGCACAAAAACTAACTCAAAATGGATCAAAGGGTTAAATATAAAATCAAAAACAATAAAGATTATGGAAGAAAGAATAGGGACAACACTAGGAGCCCTAATACATGGCATAAACACAATACGAACCATAAGTAAAATGCACAAGCACCAGAAGAGAGACTAGATAAATGGGAGCTCCTAAAAATCAAACACTTATGCTCGTCAAAAGACTTCACCAAAAGAGTCAAAAGACAACCTACAGATTGGGAAAAAATTTTTGGCTATGAAAAATCCGATCAGTGTCTAATCTCTAAAATCTACAAGGTACTGCAAAACCTCAACAACAAAAAGACAAATAACCCAATTAAAAAATGGGCAAAGGATATGAACAGGCACTTCACCAAAGAAGATATTCAGGTGGCTACCAGACACATGAAGAAATGCTCACGATCATTAGCCATTAAAGAAATGCAGATCAAAACTACAATGAGATATCATCTCACCCCATCAAGGCTAGCACTAATACAAAAAACACAAAATAATAAATGCTGGAGAGCTTGTGGAGAGACTGGAACACTTATGCAGTGTTGGTGGGAATGTAAAATGGTACAATCATTTTGGAAATCGATTTGGCGCTTCCTTAAAAAGCTAGAAATAGACGTACCATACGATCCAGCTATCCTGCTCCTTGGAATGTATCCTAGAAAAATGAGAGCCATCACACGAATAGACATATGCACACCCATGTTCATTGCAGCACTGTTCATAATAGCAAAAAGATGGAAGCAACCTAGGTGCCCATCAACGGATGAATGGATAAACAAACTATGGTATATCCACACAATGGAATATTACACAACGATAAAGAACAACGACAAAGCTGTGAAACATCGTATAACATGGTGGAAGCTAGAACTTATTATGCTGAGTGAATTTAGTCAGTCACAGAAGGACAAATATTGTATAAGACCACTATTATAAGAACTCAAGAAAAGGTTTAAACACAGAAGGAAACATTCTTTGATGGTTTCGGGGGTGGGGAGGAAGGGGGAGGGTTATTCACTAAGTACATAGTAGATAAGAATCATGTTAGGTGAAGGGAAGGACAGCACACACTATAGGGGAAGTCTGCACAACTGTACTAAACCAAGCTAAGACGTTTCCTGAATACAATCAAATACTTTGAGAGACAGAGTAGCAGGGATGGTAGGTTTGGGGACCATGCTTTCAGGGGACATCTAAGTCAATTGGCATAACAAAGCTTATAAAGAAAATGTTCTGCATCCCACTTTGGTGAGTGGCATCTGGGGTCTTAAAAGCTTGCAAGCAGCCATCTAAGATGCATCAATTGGTCCCAACCACTTGGAGTAAAGGAGAACGAAGAACACCAAAGACACAAGGAAAGTATTAGCCCAAGAGACAGAATGGGCCACATAAACCAGAGACGTCAT
Organism: Dugong dugon; assembly: GCA_030035585.1. NCBI lineage: Eukaryota > Metazoa > Chordata > Mammalia > Sirenia > Dugongidae > Dugong > Dugong dugon. The sequence goes on from CM057472.1 coordinate 88,979,717, forward strand.
CAGCCTGAGACCAGAAGAACTAGATGGTGCCCGGCTACCACCAACGAACGTCCTGACAGGGAACACAACAGAGGGTCCCTGATGGAGCAGTAGAAGGATGGGGTGCAGAACTCAAATTCTAGTAGGCAGACCAGACTTAACGGTCTGACTGAGAATGGAGGCACCCCAGAAAGTATGGCCCCTGGACTCTCTATCAGCCCAGAACTAAAACAATTTCTGAGGCCAACTCTTCAGACAGGGATTGGACTGGACTGTGGGACATAAAGTGATACTTGTGAAGAATGTGCCTTTGAGTCAAGCAGATACAGGAGACCAAAGGGGCAGCTTTTGTCCAGAGATGAGATGGGAAGGCAGAGAGAGTTAGGAGTGGGTGGAATGGTCATGGGGAATCAGGGGTGGAAAGGAGGAGTGTGCTGTCGCAGAATGGGGTGAGCAATTAGGGTCTCATAACAATGTATGCAAAAAAAATTTTTTATATGGGAGACTAACTTGAAATGTAAACTTCGTTTACTTATAACAATACAAAAAGAAAAGAAAAATGAAAAAGAGCTACAGTTGCTAACCAAAAGGTTGACAGTTTGATTCCACCAGGCACTTCTTAGAAATCCTATGGGGCAGTTCTACTCTGTCCTATAGAGTCGCTATGAATTGGAATTGACTCGATGGCAATGGGTTTTTTGGTTTTATGTTTATTTTCTCATTGTTTGCCAGCTTCTTTTTTCCTATCCTACTAGATACTATATATTTCTGTGGGTTACTGCAACACCCTTATATTAAATGAGGTGGATTAAAATAAACAAACTAGAAATTAATGTGGTGTTAAAACAGTTACTCTTGTGTGTTTTTCCACGATTGCAAATATGCAGAGACATATAAACAGCCAATAAAAATGAAATGACAAATAAATCAGAAGACAAACCAAAGCAAGTAAGGTGTGAGGCTTACAGGAATGACAGGTTGCACCATATAACCTGTGTCTGTACAGTCACAGAAGAAGGTGTCCCATGACTGGGAACATTCACCCCCATGTTCACAATAGCTGGGCAAACACCTAAAGAAGACAGGCACAACCACTATGTAGCGTTTTCAGTCATCATAAGTGTCTTATTTACTAAAAACAGGTTAATGTGAAATAACAACATATACAAGAAAATTCCACATGACTTACAATTACTGGGTCTGCCATTAAGGTTCTCTAATCACAGTGATCAATTATAGATTAATAAATCCATAGAATTACCATATGACCCAGCACTTCCACTCCTACCTTTATAGCAAAAAGCTGGAAATAGATATTCTAACAAAAACTTGTACACAAATGTTCATAGCAGCACTATTAACAATAGCCAAAAGGTGGAAACAAACCAAATGTGTATCAACAGATGAATGGATACCACCAAAATGTGGTATATCCATACAGTGGAATATTACCCAGCCATTAAAAGAAACAAAGTACTGATACATGCTACAACATGAGGTATCTTGAAAACATTATGTTAAGTGAAAAAAGACAGAAACAAAATGTCACATATTATAATTCCTTTTACAGGAAATATGAAGAATAGGCAAAGGCAAATGGTAGAGAGAGAAAGTAGATCAGTGTTTTCCAAGGGCTGGGGGGAAAGGGCAATGGAAAGTGACTGTTTAATAGGTCTGGGGTATCCTTTTGGGGTGATGAAAATGTTCTGGAACTAGATAGTGGTGATGGTTGTACAACATTGGGAATGTACTTAATGCCACTTGAATTGTACACTTTAAAATGGTTAAAATGATAAATTTTATGTTATGTGTATTTTACTACCAAAAATGATTAGACAAAAAGTAATAAAACTGTATTACATGATTTATTTTAAAAAAAATAGATATAGAAAGGAAATTTTTCAACATAAAAAAGAGCATCTATGCAAAACCAATAGCAACATCATTCTTAATGGAGAGAGGCTGAAAATATTCCCCTTGAGAACAGGAACAAGACAAGGATGACCTTTATCACCACTCCTATTTAATATTGTGCTGGAAGTCCTAGCTAGAGCAATAAGGCAAGAAAAAGAAATAAAGGGAAATCAAGATGGTAATGAAGAAGTTAAACTGTCCCTATTGGAGGACGATTTAATACTATACATAGAAAATCCAAAAGACTCCATGAGAATACTATTGGCACTAATAGAAAGATTCAGCAGAGTACCAGGATACAAGATAAACATACAAAAATCCATTGGATTTCTATACACCTATAAAGGGAATGATGAAAAGGAAATCAGGAAAACAATACCATTTATAATAGCCTCTAAAAAAATAAAATACTTAGGAATAAATCTAACCAGGGATGTAAAAGACCTATACAAAGAAAACTACAAAACATTACTGCTAGAAACCCAAAGGGATCTACATAAATAGAAAAATATACTGTCATGGATTGAATTACGTCCCCTAAAAAATGTGTGTATCAGTTTGGCTGGTCCATGATTCCTTCTATGTGTGGTTTTCCACCATTTTGTGATTGTAATTTTCTGGTAAAGAGGATTAGGGTGGGATTGTATAACACCCTTACTAAAGTCATATCCCTGATCCAATGTAAAGGGAGTTTCCCTAGGGTGTGGCCTGCACCACCTTTTATTTTACAAGAGATAAAAGGAAAGGGAAGCAAGCAGAGAGTCAGGGACCTCATACCACCAAGAAAGCAGCACCAGGAGCAGAGTGCATCCTTTGGACTAGTGTCCCTCTGCCTGAGAAGCTCCCAGACCAAAGGAAGACTAACGACAAGGACCTTCTCCTCAGCCAACAGAGAAAGCCTTCCCCTGGAGCTGATGCCCTGAATTTAGACTTCTAGCCTACTAGACTGTGAGAAAATAAATTTCTCTTTGTTAAAACCATCCACTTGTGGTATTTCTGTTAGAGCAGCACTAGATGACTAAGACACATACCATGCTTATGGATAGGTAGACTCAACATTGTGAAAATGACAATTATACCCAAATCAATTTACAAATATAATGCAATCCTGATCCAAATACCAACAGTATTCTTTAAAGAGATGTCAAAACTAATCATTAACTTTATATGGGAAGGGAAGACACCCCAGATAAGTAAATCACTATTGAAGAAGAAGAATAAAGTAGGAGGACTCACACTACCTGCCCTCAGAACCTACTATACAACGACAGTAGTCAAAACAGCCTGGTAGTGGTACAATCACAGACACATTGACCAAGGGAACAGAACTGAGAACCCAGATGTAAATCCAACCACCTACGGTCACCTGATGTTTGACAAGGGCCCAAAGTCCATCAAATGGGGAAAAGATGGCCTTTTTAACAAATGGTGCTGGAAAACTGGATGTCCATCTGCAAAAAAAATGAAACAGGACCCATACCTCACACCATATACAAAAACTAATTCAAAATGGATCAAAGACCTAAATATAAAGCCAAAAACTATAAAGTTCATAGAAGAAAAAATAGAATCAAAACTAGAGGCCCTAATACATGGCATTAACAGGATACAAACCATAACCAACAGCACACAAACTTCAGAAGATAAACTAGATAACTGGGATCTTGTAAAAATTAAACACTTAAGTTCATCAAAAGACTTCACCAAAAAAGTAAAAAGACAACCTACAGACCGGGAAAAGAATTTTGGCTATTACAAATCAGACAAAGATCTAATCTTTAAAATCTACAGGAAAATCTAACACCTCTACAACAAAATGATAAATAATACAATTAAAAAATGGGCAAAGGAAATGAACAGACACTTCACCAAAGAAGACATTAAAGTGGCTAACAGACACATGAGGAAATGCTCACAATCAATAGCCATTAGAGAAATGTGAATCAAAACCACATTGAGATACTATCTCACCCCAGCATTACCAGTACAAATCAAAAACACAGAAAATAACAAATGTTGGAGAGGCTGCGGGGAGACTGGAACTCTTATGCACTGCTGACGGGAATATAAAATGATACAACCATTTTGCAAAATGATGTGGTGCTTTCTTAGAAAGTTAGAAATAGAAATACCATATGATCCAGCAATCTCACTCCTAGGAATATATCCTAGAGAAATAAGAGTCATCTCACAAATAGACATATGCATACCCATGTTCATTGCAGCATTTTTCACAACAGCAAAAAGATAGAAACAACCTAGATGCCCATCAACAGACGAGTGGATAAACAAACTATGGTACATACACACAATGGACTATTATGCAATGATAAAGAACAATGATGAATCTGTGAAGCATCCCATAACATGGATGAATCTGGAGGGCATGATGCTGAATGAAATAAGTCAATCACAAAAGGACAAATACTGTATGAGACCACTACTGTAAAAACTCATGAAAAGGTTTACACACAAAAGAAACAATCTTTGATGGTTACGAGGGAGGGGAGGAGTAGGGATGGAAAAACACTAAATAAGACAATAGATAAGTGGTAACTTTGGTGAAAGGTAAGACAGTACACAGTTCTGGAGAAGCCAGCGCAACTTGTACAAGGCAAGGTCATGGAAGCTCCATAGACACATTCAAACTCCCTGAGGGAACAAATTGCTGGGCTGGGGGTTGTGGGGACCATGGTCTCAGGGAACATATCACTCAATTGGCATGACGTAGTTTATAAAGAAAATGTTCTACATTCTACTTTGGTGAGTAGCATCTGGGGTCTTAAAAGCCTATGAGCGGCCATCTAAGATACTCCACTAGTCTCACCCATTCCGGAGCAACGGAGAATGAAGAAAACTAAAGATACAAGGGAAAGGTTAGTCCAAAGGACTAATGGACCACAACTACCACGGCCCCCACCATACTGAGTCCAGTACAACGAAATGGTGCCTGGTTACCACCACTGACTGCTCTGACGGGGATCACAACTGAAGGTCCTGGACAGAGCTGGAGGAAAATGTAGAACAAAACTCTAACTCGCCAAAAAAAAAAAAAAAGACCAGACTTATTGGCCTGACCGAGACTAGAGAATCCCCATGAGTATGGCCCCCAGAAACCCTTTTAGCTCAATAATGAAGTCACTCTCAAGGTTTGCCCTTCATCCAAATATTAGACAGGCCCATAAAACAAAACAAGACTAAAGGGGTACATCAGTCCAGGGGCGGAAACTGAAGGCAGGAGGGGCAGGAGAGCTGGTGATAGGGAGTCCAGGGTCGAGAAGGGAGAGTGTTGACATGTCGTGGGGTTGTTAACCAATGTCATAAAACAATATGTATACTAACTGTTTAATGAGAAGCTAGTTTGTTCTGTAAACCTTCATCTAAAGTACAATAAATAAATGAAGTTAAAAAAAAAAAAAAAGAACTGTCAGAGTTAATAAATATATCATCGGGGGTGGGGGGAGGAGAATGAACTTCTACTAGCTAGTATATATCAAATCTATCTTGGAGGAAGTACAGCCAGAATGTTCCTTAAAAGCAAAGATGGCAAAATTTTGTCTCACTTACTTTGGACATGTTATCAGGAGGGACAAATCCCTGGAGAAGGGAATCATGCTTGGTAAACTAGAGGGTCAGTGAAAAAAGAGGAAGACCCTCAATGAGATGGATTGACACAGTAGCTGCAACAATGGACTGAAACATAATGATTGTGAGGATGGTGCACGACCAAGCAACCGATTGTTCTGATGTCCATGGGGTCACTATGAGTCGGGACCAACTGAAGGGCACCTAACAACAACAACAGTATATATCAGAAGTCAGTAACTTTTAAAACAGTAGTTCTCAAGGTGAAGTAGGTCCCTGGGCCAGCAGGGTAAGCATCACTTGGGAACTTGTTAGAAATGCAAATTCTCTCATGCCACCTCAGATCTGAAGTCAGAAATCCTAAGTTGTGCCCATCATCTGTTTTTTAACAAATTTTCCAGGTAAAATCCTGTTGCATATTAAACCTTGAGAACAGCTGTTCTAAAACAATGGTTAAACCCAGCTACGCATTAGAATCACCTGAAACACTTAAAATATATGTGTGTGTGTATGTCTATATATACCTGCACACACACAGATACACAGACACATACAGACACATATATATACACCTATATGTATATACATATGTATGCATGTATGTGTGTGTGTATCAGTCCTCAGGAGTATGATTTGATTTCCAATGCACAAACACTGGCTGTTCCTGGAACTCAGAAGGCTTGGGGCTAACTTTCTGAACACCTAGGCTTTCTCAGGAGCCCCTGACTGGCACAATGGTTAAGTGCTCTACAACAAGCCAAAAGGTTAATGATTGGAACCCACCCAGAAGTACCTTGGAAGACAGGCCTGTCTGCTTCCAATGGTAACTGACGACTACAAAGGTTTTTCTTACGCTGAGAAGCAAGTCTGTGTCTGACTCTCACAGATTTGTATTGTCCCCCAGAGCAGTACATTATTTTTCATCTCTCTTCCTCGTCATTTACTTATTTTAGAACCAGTGGGTGCTGGGATATAAAGATCATGGACTTAGAAGCCAGATGCCCAACTCTTGTTCACATTCCAGTTCTACCACTTACTGACTTTGTGAGCTTGAGTCAGCCGCTTAGCCTTTCTTAGCCTCAGTTTTCTCATCCAAAAATGGGATAATCCCTACTCCCTGGATAGTGTGAGGAATAAATTAAATTAAGAAGATGGATAGAAAATTCTAGTATGGCAAATGAAGCTAAGCAAGTGCCAGGTATAACTTAAAGTAAATAAAGATGACATTATAAATTTAAAAACTCACTGCCATCAAGTAGATTCTGACTCATGGGAACACTATAGGACAGAGTAGAGCTGCCCCATAGGGTTTTCAAGGCTGTAAATTTTTATGGAAGAAGACTGCCACATCTTTCTCCCACAGAGTAGTTGGTAGGTTCAAACTGCCCATCTTTTGGTTGGCAGTCGAGTGCTTTAACCACTGTGCAACCAGGGCTCCCTTGTAAATATAAAGACTTTCCCAAAGTTCGTAACGAGGACGGCAAATTAAAACAAGGTGTATTTTGTTACTGGTCTTACAGAAACTGGAGAAACCCTGAGACTATAGCCTCCGGACACCATTTTAACTCAGTACTGAAGTCACTCTTCAGGTTTACACTTCCGCCAAAGATTAGATAGGCTCATAAAACAAAATGGAAGTTAATTGGCACAGCAGCCCAGGGGCAAGGACGAGAAGGCAGGTGGGGGGTGGGGGTGGGGAGGAAAGCTGGTAATGGGGAGCCCAAGGTCAAGAAGCGGAGAGTGTTGACATGTTGTGGGGCTGGCAACCAATGTCATAAAACAGTATGTGTATTAACTGTTTAATGAGAAACTAATTTTCTCTGTAAACATTCATCTAAAGTACAATTTTAAAAAAAAGTGTATTTTGGTCATTTCTGACATGTGCATATTAAAGCAATAAATTAGAGCATTTATTCTTTTGGAGAATATGCTCTCTACAGTGACACAACGGGCAGAATACAGGTAGTCGTCGATTTACAATGTGTTCAAGTTACGATGAACCACACTTAGCACTGTCTGAATTTTTTTTAACTTCTTATCATTAGTGATATGTACTACATACAATGTTGCAGCATGTAATTTCCTGATGTTATTATTCTAGGGGTTCAAAGATCGGATTTATAAAAACACTGACAATAAAAGGCAATAATAATGAAAAAAAAAGAGGTAGTTGACTTACTTCAGAACCAACTCGACGTAAGTCAGAGTTGTCAGAACAGGTTGTAAATCAGGGACTACCTATATATGCATATTCATTAATGAATAATATGAAGCTTGACACTCCAATCAGAAAATACCAAGTAAAAACCAAACCTAAAATTATGTATTTTTTTAATTTTTCCCATACAAAAATTTGTACATACATTGTTATGTGACACTAATTGCTCTCCCCATACTGTGACAGCACACTCCTGCTTTCCACCCGATTCTCCATGTCCATTCAACCAGCTCCTAACCCTCTCTACCTTTACATCTCTCCTCCGGACAGAAGCTGCCCATTTAGTCTCTTGTATCTACTTGGGATAAGAGGCACACTCCTCACGAGTATCTCTTTATGTCCCACAGTCCAGTCCAATCCCTGTCTGAAGAGTTGGCCTCAGAAATTATTTTAGTTCTGGGAATCCCATATAGAGAATCAAAGGGCCATGCTTTCTGGTCTTCTTACTAGAATTTGAGTTCGGCACCCCACCTTTCTCCTGCTCCATCAGGGACCCTCTGTAGTGTTGCCTGTCAGGGCGGTCATTGGTGGTAGCCGGGCACCATCTAGTTCTTCTGGTCTCAGGCTGATGAAGTCTCTGGTTTATGTGGCCCTTTCTGTCTCTTGGGCTAATCCTTTCCTTGTGTCTTTGGTGTTCTTCCTTCTCCTTTACTCCATGTGGTTGGAACCAATTGATGCATCTTAGATGGCTGTTTGCAAGCTTTTAAGACCCCAGATGCCACTCACCAAAGTGGGATGCAGAACATTTTCTTAATAAGCTTTGTTATGCCAATTGACCTAGATATCCCCTGAAAGCATGGCCTCCAAGCCGCTACCCCCGCTACTCTGTTCCTCATAGTGTTTGATTGTATTCAGGGAACTTCTTGCTTTGGTTTAGTCCAGTTGTGCTGACTTCCCCTGTAGTGTGTGCAGTCCCTCCCTGCACCTAAGATAATTCTTATCTACTATCTAGTTAGTAAATACCCCTCACCCTCCCTCCCCACCCTCGTAACCATCAAATAATGTTTTCTTCTGTGTTTAAACCTTTTTTTGAGTTCTTCTAATAGTGGTCTTATACAATATTTGTCCTTCTGTGACTGACTAAATTCACTCAGCATAATGAGTTCCAGCTTCTTCCATGTTATGTTTCACGGCTTCATTGTTGTTCTTTATCATTGTGTAGTATTCCATTGTATGGATATACCATAATTTTTTTATACATTCATCCATTGATGGACACCTAGGTTGTTTCCATCTTTTTGCTATTGTGAATAGTGCTGCAATGAACATGGGTGTGCATATATCTTTTCTTGTGACAGCTCTTATTTCTCTAGGATATATTCCAATGAGCAGGATAGCTGGATCATATGGTACCCAAACCTAAAATTATATTTTTAATAAAAGGGTTTAATAAAAGACCTGAGACATGTTCCAAAAACACTTTAAAATCATGCTCTAAGATAGACTTGCTCCCTTGGTGAATGATAACAAAAAAAGAAAAAAGAAAGAAAAATCACATCTTATGGTTATATTCCCTTGAGCTAAGGAGCTAAGGGAAATTAAGAGTTTCATTCTCTTTCATTTTGTCTTCTCACTTTGCTTCCTCAGAAAGTAACCAGAGGCATTCAACTGCGTTCTTAGTGAAAGTGTACTCTCACTTTTATGAAAGAATAATTCATTTTCTTTCATAAATTTTTAAAATCAGTTTTTTGAGATACAATTTATGTGCAGTAACATTCACCAATTTTAAATGACCAATTTGATAAGTTTGGACAAATGTACATAGTTGTATAAACACCATAAGATGATGGTATAGAATATTTCCATCACCTCAAAATGTTCTCTTTCCTTTTTTACAGTTAATCTTCTTCCCAAACTCTAGGTCTGACGTCCCATGAATCTTCTATCACTTTAGTTTTATCTTTTCTAGAATATCACATAAATGGAATTATGCATACTTTTCCTTTTGGCTTCCTTCATTTAGCATAATATTTTGGGGGTTTATCCATCTTGTTGCTAAATCATAGATTCCTTTTTATTGCTGAATAGTATTCCATCGTACGGATATAACACAATTCATTCATCTATTGATAGACGGTTGGTTTATTTCAGTTTTAGGCTATTATGGACGAAGTTGCTATAAATATTCCTATATTATTTATTATGTGGACAACTGTTTTCATTTCTTTGGGTACTTAAGAGTGGGAACTGTGGAGCATATCGTGGGTATATTTTTAACTTTATAAGAGATTGCCAAACTGTTTGCCAAAGTGGCTGTACCATTTTGCATTTCCACCAGCAATGTTAAGAGCTCTGGTTACTTTAAATCCTCACCAATACTTGGTATTTTCAGCATTTTTATTTTAGTCATTTTACTAGGTTTGAAAGTGTATCTAGTTGTGGTTTCATTTTATGTTCCTTTGACGACTAATAATTATTTTCACGAGACATGGTAACTCTCCCTTTATTTCCAAACAAAACCAAACCCATTGCTGTCGAGTTGATTCTAATTCATAGTGACCATATAGGACAAAGTAGAACTGCCCCATAGGGTTTCCAGGGAGTGGCTGGTGGATTCAAACTGCTGACCTTTTGTTAGCAGCCAAGTGCTTAACCACTGCACCACCAGCTCCCCACCACCCACTTTATTTAAGAGCTCTTTAATATCTTTCAGCAATGTTTTGCAGGTTAAAGTATATGGATTTTGTATATAATTTTGTAAACTAATTCCTAAGTATTTCATATTTTTATTGCTATTATAAATGATACATACTTTACACTTCAATTTCCAATTGTTTGTTGCTCATATATAGAAATACAATTGATTTTTTTTTATTGACCTGAAATTTTGCTAAGTCTGTAATAGTCAGCAATTTTATACAATTTTATTTAAGAACATCTAGATAAACAACTATGTGGTCTGAAAATAAAGGCAGTATTACTTCTTCCTTTCCAAGAGCCATACCTAAATCCCAAGTAAAGACTCAGCTCATATATTAACTACTCATTTTGCAACTCTTCACCATAACAGCTCTTGAAAAGTTGTACTGCATTCTAGATAACTCCTTTTTTGTTCAGAATAATATATTTTTCACCTAAAAATACACTAAATATATAAACAATAAAAGTGATATTTTGACATTATGTATCACTAATTTCCTTGACACTTAGTCAAGGAATATCATATGGAAACAAATTTAAAATCGTGTGCTCATATGGATAAGCTCAAAATGTTTGGTTTTGCATACATATGCATACATACAAATGTTTTGCTTTTATAAATTACACAAAGTGAGAGGGATGAAGACATACTCTCCTGCTACTCTTTAGACCATAATTTACACGTGCTATTTTCATTTGTCTTTAAATATTTGGTCTTTATTTTGCCCTAGCAATGATTTGCTGTGTTATGACCTTTTAAAATGTAGTTTGAGCACAAGATGAGTATGAAACCCAAAATAATAGAAGCTGTTTGCTGTAGGATTCCTGTTTGCTTCTCACTGGTTTCCTACTCCTGTGTGTATCACTCTAGTAATCCTTTTTTTTGGCTTCGTATGAGTAGTTCCTTCCTGTAACAGCAAGTAAACCCAGTTTTTAGTTTTCCTAATACTGGTAGAACCCACTTCATCACCCTTTCCCCACCACCACCACTACCAAAGATATCAACATGAGCCAAGAAGAGTCCTCTTGTCAGTAGGCTGAGTTTCAGCATTACAGGACCTTTCCTCTTCTAAGTTTTGAAATTTCCAACCTCTTACCCTTGCTTCCCCAATCCTAAGGGTGTTGGCTGTTTCCTGCAATTGTTACATCCACAATATTTAATGTCCTCTCTCTCTCTCTTCCTTCTTTTTCTGTTACATAGATAAATTCAGACATAGTTAATAATTCTTTAAATTGAATAATTTCTGTTCAAATGATTCAATTGTTCTGATGTGGTTTTTTAACTGATCTGGGCTGAGAAAAATATTGGTACTAGAAGTGTTCCTAGAAACAGACCATCAAACATAGTACTTGAGGGTTAATTTGGTCATTCTGGGGTTTGCTTGAGTGTTGAGCTACTTCCCAATGGGAAATGGATTGCCATGACATGCAGTGCCATATGCTTAATCAAAGTATCACTTGTGATTGATTGTGGTAAAATGCCGACTGAAGCAAATGCCTTGGGAGACCAAGTTGCTGCTGCCCTTCAGCATTATGGTAGTAAAAATGGTGATAAGGACTGTGCTGTGGGATAATTTTTCTGAGTGCACTGGAACAGTGACAAAGAGAAGATAAGGAATCCCGTGGGACTGGAATCTATAGTTGTTCAACCAAGGAGGATGGCATAGAACTTTGGAAAGGGCCAAATTTATTGATGTGGATTCACTTACAAGTGTTTCCAGGTTTAACATGTTAACTTGAATTGATTCTGACAGTTTACTTTGGTAAATGATACTTGGACTCTGGTAGCCTGCGTTTAATTAGATTAAGATGCCAGAACATCCCTGACAAAATGTAGAAGAAAGAATCCAAAGATTTAAGGAGATAAGAATGTTGGAGTACATTTAACATATGTGACCTTCATACACACCCCATTTCTATCAATCCACATTACATTCATTGAAAGAGCTCAAAGGACACTCTCTTTACACTGACAAGGAGAGAACCAGAATCTTGGTAAAGCTCTCTAGTTGTCATCCTTTCTACATCAGGTACACTGCCATTTAGGTGAGATTTCTTCAATGTTCAATGGGACCCTGCAGTTGCAGAGACAATGTGGATACATTTACCATAATAGGTAGCAGGAATAAATTGGTTATCAGAATGTTTTGACCTACAGGAATCCTTGGCAGTGGCAAACTTATTACAGTGTCTCTAGGAATGAAATACATGGGTAGTCCACTAAAATGTTACTTGATCAATAAAATAAGAAAAACTCAGTGTCCAGTAGAAACCTGATAGGCGTTGACACAATGTAGTATCATAACCTCTCGCCTAGCTTCTTTACAGAAACCTAGAATCTCTTGATTAATGGGGAGCCTGGTTCCTTTGGGGGTAGACCTTGCTACACTGCCGCTCATATACACTATGAAGCTTCCTTCAAGCATTCTCCAAAGGGAACTGTGGACATTTATTAGTGTGACTGTGCTGTGAGAATATTTGGGGATTGCTACACACTTGTTTTGAATTGATTCTGACTTCTGTGAATCTTAAATGCGACTTGGTCCACCAGTCATATAGGTGTATGGTTATGTAGTAAATGCAGTTTACCGTGTGCTGGGGAAAGATGTAAGACGGAGATACAATTTTGGAGTTATCAGAATATAGGTGGTATTTAGACCATGAGACTAGATGAGATCACCAAAGAAGTGGTATAAATAGAGAAGAGTGACTCAAAGAGCCTGTTGCTAAACACCTTCTTTCCTTTTCAGTCTTTGACTATTTAGCTAAATAGAGTATGTTGTTACAAAACTGTAGTTACGAACGTGCTCTCCCAATGGACCATTTAACAAGTTGCCATTGAGTTGATTCTGACTCATGGAGACCCCATGTGTGTCAGAGTAAATCTGTGCTCTATAGGTTTTTCAATGGCTGATTTTTCTGAAGTAGAACTCTAGGCCTTTCTTCCAAGGCACCTCTGAGTGGGCTTGAACCTCTGGCCTTTTGGTGAATAGCCAAGCGCGTTAATCGTTTGCACCACCTAGTGACACCTATGCGCCATTTAGGCTTTAATTTATTCAATTTTTATAAATTATACCCCTGTGTACCAGCTAGCTGATATGAGCTTTTGATCACAAGAAAGAGTTTGTGGATAATTCAGCCCTTGTTCAAGCTACTGCAATAAAAACTCTTCAAAGAGTAACTCAACTGATTATCAAGAGAACTCAAGCAGCAAAACTTCTAATATACACATAATTTATGCCAGTGAACTAAGAAATAATGATAGTAGCTAACATTTACTTGAGTATTTTTTATATACCAGGCATTGTTCTCAGTGCTTTATGCATATTGTCTCAATTAATACTTACATCCTAATGAAATTGATGCTATTAGTTATTCTTATTTTATACAGAAGAAATTCAGGCACAGAGACAGTAAGTTTGCAGAGTAAGTGGCAGAGAAGAGCAGAGCATGCATAGAGACAGAGATACACCCTGGTGTGAATTTCAGCCTTGCCACTTACTAATGCCCAGTTTCCTTGTTGGTAAAATGTTGTAAACTGCCATCAAGTTGACCTCTGACTCATGGCAACTCCATGCACAAGGGAACAAAACACTGCCTAGTTCTATACCATCTCCATGATCAGTTGCAGAGCAGACTACTGTGATTCATAGGGTTTCCATTGGCTGATTTTTAGAAGTAGATGGCCAGGCCTTTCTTCCAAGGTGCCTCTGAGAGGATTTTCTTCCTAGTCCATCTTAGCCTGGATTGTCTGCTGAAATCTGTTCAGCATCATAGCAACGTAAACCTCCACTGATAGACAGGTGGTAGCTGCACATAAGGTGCCTTGGTCGGAATTGAACCCAGGTCTCCTACGTGAAAGGCAAGAATTCTACCACTGAACCGCCACTGCCCCCCTGCTGGTAAAATAGACACCTGTAAAATAAATACTATAAAATAACAGTCCCCGTTCACAAGGCTGTTGTATGTCTTAGATGATACAATGCATGCGAAGTTCTTAGCACAGTGACTGGCACAAACTAAGTGGACAATAAATAATAGCTGTAGTAATTATAATACTTGTAATACTTTCAAGTCATTATTACCCTGAGTCAATTACTTGAAAGTAAAATGTTTCCAAATCTCGTAATCAAAAATTAGTTTATATCACTTCTAAATATTGGACATTTAAGAAGCATGGGAACTTAATATTTATTAAAATGCATACTGATTTTCCACTGAAAGTGTTGATCTATACCGTCACTAAGCATATTAAGACAACTCCTAATTTTCCTTAAGCAATACACAGAGAGAAACACACCTAATATTTTAATCCAGTGACAAATGTGTTCACCACATGAGTATTATTTGAGTATTGGCATTTGACTCCTTGATCAACAAACAATCACTGCTTTACTTTGCTCAGTTCAACCAACTCCCATTTCTTTCACTTTTCTCAGTACATGTGATAAACGGCCCCACTGCAGTGTGCTTCACAGGGTAACTGTGAGGTTGCCAAGGCACACACACACAAAGTCTTACCAGGCAGAGATGAGGAGAAGGGTCATGCAGCAAGGCTGCCTATGACGTTCTAGAATTCTTTATGAGTAAGGAAAGCTTGAAGGCTTGCTCTCAAATACAGTTAACCCCATGGCAACTTTTAGTGTTAGTGCTTCCCTCCCCAGACACCTCATCATAACCAAAGATTATAGGCTATGCATTTAGATAAGGTGGGGTCCATGGGCTTGCCACATGCCCTTGCACACCACATGACAAAATTAGCCTTGCTGTCTGCCAATTGCATCTCTGCCCACCCACATTCCAGCTAAGGATTAGTGCGGTGACCTTCTCTAATTAAATGGTACAAATTCCTGTCTGGAGGCTTATACTGAGTTGTAGATACCAATCATATGACTGTAAGAAGATACTCTAAGCTGTTAGCACCAGGCAGCTGGAGAAGGAAACCAAGATAGGAATCCTTGTTCTATAAAGTCATCCTTGGCTCTATCATTGTAGCAGTACAGAACTGGAAACACTGTCTAGACTTGTAAGAAAGTAAAGAGTATGTGGCTATTGCCACTTGTCTTAGGCTGGGTTCTCTAAGACAATTTGGTGCGGAGAAGTGGGGGTGCTGTTCTAATAAGTACCGAAAATGTGGAAGTGGTTTTGGAATTGGGTAATGGGTAGAGGCTAGAAGAGTTTTAAGGTGTCTAAGAGTAAAAGCCTAAATTGCCTTCAAGAGACTGCTGGTAGAATTACATACCACAAAGGCAATTCTGGTGAAGGCTAAGAAGGAAGTAAGGAGAGCTACAGAGAAAGTCTCTGTCGTCTTAGAGAATACATGTGAGCAACAGAATATTGCTGGAAATTAAATGTGCTTCTGGTGAGGCTTTAAAGGAAAATGATGAACATGTGATTGGACAATGGAGGAAGGGTCATGCTTTTTATGCAGTGGCAAAGAACTTATCTGAATTACGTTCAAATGTCTGATGGAAGATAGAACTTGTAAGTGATGAACTTGAATATCTGGCTGAGGAGATTTCTAAGCAAGATCATAAAGGGGTCGTGCAGTTTCTCCTTGCCACTCAGAGTAAAATGCAAGAGGAAAGAGATGGACTTAAAAATGAACTGTGCAAAATGAAAACAAAACTTAAAGATTTGGAAAATTCTATTGTACAAACTAAAGACATGTATCCTAGAATATTCACCAAGGATGTGGCTACACAATCTTTTGTTAAAGAGATTAAGCCTGTGGCTGATGGATCTAACCAACTACCACGGCAGAAAACCCATCAGCTCAGACTGAAGAGGACGGAGAAACGAATAAAGAAAAGAACACTTGTGTCCCGCTTGGAACTCTACGAGCAGGAAACAGACCAAAGGAGCTACATCTGTTTTCCTCCAAGAAATGAAAAGGGCCATCACTGGAGCAACTCAGAGATGAGCAGAACTGTTGGAAGGAGCACAGGAAGTAGGGCTGCATTGATTTGAAAGAGTGGAGTCACAGCCTACAAAGTTTAGGAGTCAGATCTTCACCAACTTGGTTCCAAAGTGTGGGGCTACCATTCACAAGTGCCAGGAGGATAGGCCACTGCCCAAAGCTGATGGGGCAGGGCTGCCATGCCCAAGGGGCAGAAGAGCGGGGCTTCTTGGGGCCAAAGGATGGAGTCATCACTCATATGGACTAGGAGAATGGGGCCACCCAAAGCAGAGGGAGCAGAGTTGCCATCCCAGTGGGCCTGAAAGGCGGAGCTGAAGCTCAGGGTCAAGGGGCTCCCACCCAAAATCCAGAGGACACAGCCAACACTCAGAATCTGGAGGGCAGGGCCATTGCCCAGACGGTCCAAAGAAAAACGGATTATTTTCAAGCCTAGAGAACTAATGTAAATTGTTCTGCTGGGTTTTGGACTTGTTTGGTGTTCTTTATCCCTTCTTTCCCTCCAATTTCTCCCATTTGTAATGGAAATGTCTACCTTGCACCTATTCCACCGTTGTACTCTGGAAACAGATAACTTGTATTCTAGATTTCACAGGTTCACAGATGAAGAGAAATTTTGCCCCAGGATGGAACATGCCTAAAGTCTCACCCATATTTGATTTAGATTATTTGGAAGATGAGATTTTTAACTTGGAATTGATTTAAGACTTTTGAGATGTTGTGATGTTTTGAGAACGTGTTTCGCATGTGGGAAGGACATGAATTTCTTGGGGTCAAGCAATGGAATGTTATAAATTGAATGTGTCCCCCTAAAACATGTGTTGTAAATCCTAACCTCTATGCCTGTGATCATAATCTCATTTGGGAATGAGTCATCTTTATTACGTTAATTAGACAGGATTAGCATTGGGTGTGTCTTGAGTCAATCTCTTTTGAGATATAAAAGATATTAAACGAACAAGTGAGAGAAAGCAGAGATGGGGGGAGAGAGATGCTAAGCCACATGAAGACTGCCTAGAAGCAGAAACTCAAAAGAGACAAGGACGTTCCTCCAGAACCAAAACCCTGAATTCAGACTTCTAGCTTCCTAAACTAGGAGAAAATAAATGTGTTTGTTAAAGCCACCGACTTGTGGTAGTTTGTTATAGCAGCACTAGGTAATTAAGTCACCACTTGTAACCATCAGTTGATTCTTAAGTACCTACATGGAACATGATTTTACTAACTTTAGCCTCTTCTTGGAAACAACTTAGAATCAGAGTTGGAAAGGCACTTAGTGACCCTGTATTCTAGAACAGACTCAATGGCACCTAACAACAACATTCTAGAACTACCACCTTTTTGCATTAAGTTTATTGCCCCGGTCATCTGCATTTAGAATCTAACCCTTCACTTGCCTGTCTCTCCAATGATGCCCCCTCTCACCCACACAAACACAGAGCCCTCAATACCAGTCAGCAATAGTGTTATGTCTCTCTTATTGATTGACTCTTCCATTCATCATAAGGAGTGTGTACAACTCTCTACACTCCTTAAATCTGCAGCCTTCCCCACCTGCCTACTTCTTTTTAGTTGGTGACTTCATCCCCTACATCACAGAGAAAATTGAAGCCATTTGTTTCAAGCTACCTCACCTTTCCAACAGCAAACCTACAAAAGTATGAAATTGGCACATACAGTATTCTTCAACATGAGGGATGGCTGGTCTCTCTATTTGTCTCCCAAAAATACGTGCTGGATCTTAACCCATATATCTGTGGATGTAATCCTGTTTGGAAATAGATGTTTCTTTGTTATGTTAATTGGATCATAACCAAGTAGGGTGAGTTCTAAACCTAATCACTTCTGAGTTTTAAATAGAATAGATTATACACGGAGATACACACACAGGGGAAGAGAGATGACATGTGAAGATCATCCACAAGCAAAGGAAGACCAAGGCTACCAACAAGAAGGAATTGACATGGCTGAGACCCTGTGCAGTACAATTAATTACTTTTGTGTGTGGCCTTTCTAGCCATGATCTTGGCAACTCCCACTCAAGTGATTGTGTGATAGGTAATTGTGGCCTACCAAGGGGATTGGTCAGTTTTGCCTTGAAAGAGAACTAATTCCAGAGCAGGAGGAGGAACCCAGGACCAACAAGGAAGGAGAGAACAGCATGAGACTGCTTGTGGTGGGCTTTCTGGCCCATGGAGAGAGAAAGCAGAGTGCCTTTGGGCAGAGAATGAGGGCCAGGAAGAGGTGTACCTGCAAGCATGGCTGAGGAGAAGCTATCCTGATGGAAGAAATGTATCCTGAGTGTTTTTGAGCATGATTTGTAACTGTTACTTCCCTAATAAACCCCATAATTGTGAGTATGGTCTGTGAGTTCTATGTGGCCATTGCAATGAATTATTGAACCGAGTAGACAGTGCTGTGGGAGGGATAGTTGGTGTCAGAATTGATAGAGATGTTGGAGACAGGAGGCATGTCTAACCTCCATTTCATAGGAATCAGCCTTGGGCTGTTGATCTTGGTTCCCCTTCCCCCTTGTGGGGTTAGAGGAGGTCAGACACTGCCCCCAAACCATTTTTACACCCTGATTTGGACTTGTAGCCTCCAAAACTGTGAGAAAATAAAGTCCTATTTTTTAATGCCATCCACTTGTGGTATTTCTGTTACAGCAGCACTAGATAATTAAGACACTCCACCTATACAATGGGTCCTCTATTCTGCCTTCTCAAACTCCTACCCTATGAATTTCACCATCTCATTTCCTTTTCAAGCTTTTCATCTTTGCAGGCTCCTTGCCATCAACATTTAAGAATTCTCAAGTTTCTCTTTTCTTAAAAAGAAAAAAGTCTCCTTCAACTCTAATTTCAACTTAAGCTAGCTGTATTTAATTATTTATTTTTTGTTCATAGTCAAACTACTCATAAGATCCATTTACAGTCTCTCTCTCCACTTTATTAGCTCCTTATAATCTTGTCCTCCTCCCCACCACAAAATCCCCTGAAACTGCTGTTGCCAAGGTTACCAATGACCTCTATGTTACCAAATTTAATTGGTCTATCGCCACTTACTTGACTTGTCTGTGGTACGCAGCACACCCCTTCCTGATTGAACCATTCAATGACAGATCCTATTTTTTCCTCCTGATATTCTCATGACATGATGATAAACAATCCATTATTTTCTTAATTATTAAAATCATAGAGTTGGAAAGGACTTTGACTTTTCATTAATTTTTAAAATTAATTTATATGGAATATATAAAGAAGCAGTGTAGACAGTGAAAAAGTCCTTAAATTCTGAATCATCTATGCCAACTACTAGCTGTGTGACCTCAGGTAAATTAGTCAACCTCTCTTAGCCTCCAATTCTTTATCTGTAAAGAAGAGATGATAACACCTAACTCACATGGTTGTGAAGAGTAAGAGTAAATGATAGTATTTATAAAGCAACTGTCATAGTAATTGGCAAATATTGTTAACATTTTACCACAGTAACTCCTGTTATTATTGCTGTTAGGTGCTGTCAGGTCAGTTCCAACTCACTACAACCTTCCGTATAACAGAACAAAACACTACCTGATCCTGTGCGATCCTCAGAATCATTGCTATGTTGGAGCCCATTGTTGCAGCCACTATGTCAATCCATCTTGTTGAGGGCTTCCTCTTTTTCCATGACCCTCTACTTTACCAAGCATGATGTCTTTCTCCAGGGACTGGTCCCTCCTGATAATATGTCCAAAGTATATGAGACGAAGTCTCGCCATCTCCACTTCTAAGGAGCATTCTGGCTGTACTTCTTCCAAGACAGATTTGTTCATTCTTCTGGTAGTCTGTGGTATATTCAATATTCTTCACCAACACTGTAATTCAAATGCTTCAATTCTTCTTAGGTCTTCCTTATTCATTGTCCAGCTTTCCCATGCATATGAGGTGATTAAAAATACCATGGCTTGGGTCAGGCGCACCTTAGTCCCCAAGGTGACATCTTTGCTTTTGAACACTATAAAGAGGTCTTTTGCAGCAGATTTGCCCAATGCACTGCATCGTTTGATTTTTTAACTGCTGCTTCCATGGGCTTTGATTGTGAATCCAAGTAAAATTAAATCCTTGACAACTTCAGTATTGTCTCCATTTATCATGATGTTTCTTATTGGTCCAGTTGTGAGGATGTTTTCTTTATGTTGAAGTGTAATCCATACTGAAGGATGTAGTCTTTGATCTTCATCAGTAAGTGCTTCAAGTCGTCTTCACTTTCAGCAAACAAGTGGATATCTTCATATCACAGGTTGTTAATGAGTCTTCCTCCAATCTTGATGCCCATTCTTCTTCATATAGTCCAGCTTTTCAAATTATTTGCTCAGCATACAGATTGAATAAGTATGGTGAAAGGATACAACACTGAAACACACCTTTCCTGATTTTAAACCATGAAGTATCTCCTTGTTCTGTTTGAACAACTGCCTCTTAGTCTATGTACTGGTCCTGCATGAGCACAATTAAGTGTTCTGGAATTCCCACTCTGCAATTTTTATCCATAATTTGTTATGATCCACATAGTCAAATGCCTTTGCGTAGTCAATAAAACACAGGTAAACATCTTTCTGGTATTCCCTGCTTTCAGCCAAGATCCATCTGACATCAGCAATGATAACCCTCATCCTCTTCTGAATCCGGCTTGAATTTCTGGAAGTTCCCTGTAGATGTACTGCTACAACCATTTTTGAATGATCTTCAGCATAATTTTACTTGTATGTGATATTAATGATATTGTTCAATAATTTCTGCATTTGGTTGGATCACCTTTCTTTGGAATAGGCATAAATATGGATATCTTCCAGACTGTTGGCCAGTGAGCTGTCTTCAAAATTTCTAGGCATAGATGAGTGAGAACTTTCATCATTCATTGCATCTTTTTGTTGCAATATCTCAACTGGTATTCTGTCAATTTCTGGAGCCTTGTTTTTCACAATGCCTTCAGTGCAGCTTGGACTTCTTCCTTCAGTACCATCAGTTCTTGATCATATGTTACCTCCTGAAATGGTTGAATGTCAATCAGTTCTTTTTGGTAACAAACCAAAAACCAAACCCATTGCTGTCATTTCCAACTCATATGTATATTTCTTCCATCTTCTTTTGATGCTTCCTGTATCAATCGATTTTTTGCCCATGGAATCCTTCAACACTGCAACTCGAGGCTTGAATTTATTTCTTCAGTTCTTTTAGCTAGAGAAATGCCAAGTGTGTTCTTCTCTTTTCGTTTTCTAACTCCAGGTCTTTGTACATTTCATTATAATATTTTACTTTGTCTTTTCAAGCCACCCTTTGAAATCTTCTGTTCAGCTCTTTTACTTCATCATTTCTTCCTTTCACTTCAGCTACTCTACATACAAGAGCAAGTTTCAGAGTCTCTTCTGATACCCATTTTGGTCTTTATTTTCCTACCCTTACAGATTTCAAGAAAGTTTTATATATTATACACATATGCATATATATGTATACATATATATACATATACTTGAATATTGTCTTAGTTATCTAGTGCTGCTGTAACAGAAATGCCATAAATGGATGGCTTTAACAAAGATAAATTTATTTTCCTCACGGTAAAGTAGGCTAGAAGTCCAACTTCAGGGTGTTAGCTCCAGGGGAAGGCTTTCTCTGTCAGCTCTAAAGGAAAGTCCTTCTCATTAATCTTGCCCTGGACTAGGAGTGTCTCTGCACAGGAACCCCTGGTCCAAAGGACATGCTCTGCTCTCGGCACTGCTTTCTTGCTGGTATGTGGTCCCCGTGTCTCTCTGCTTACTTTTCTGTTTTATATTCCAAAATACTTTGGCTCAAGACACATTCCAAACTTGTACATTGAGTCCTGCCTCATTAACGTAACTGCCACCTATCTCCCCTCATTAACATCACAGAGACAGGATTTACAACACATCAGATGACCAAATGGTCGGCAATGACACAATACTAGGAATCATGGCCTAACCAAATTGATACACATATTTTTTGGGGACATAAATGAATCCATGACAAATATACATATTCAAATATATATAGACATATTGTATGTATATATGTGTGCATTTAAATAAGTAAGAGCCGTAGTGATACTGCTTATTTTGCCAAATATCATCATGAAAAATATTATTTATATAGCACAATATTTTACAAAATATATTTTAACAACAGAAAAGTTAATCTTTGGACTTCTGGCAAAATGGCACTCTAGGCAGAAGCACCACACCATCCCTCCACAGAAAAGATCCAAAAAACTAAGCTGAACAGAGAAAACAGCAATCCTGAAACCCTAAAACATCAAATGAAGAGATAAAGAACTCAGCCAAGCACTAAATGGAGTAGGAAAACTGACAGAGAATGGAGAGTGAGGAGAGATTCATGCAGAGGTCTTCTGTCAGCTCATGCAGCGCGGATCCACCATCTTGGACTCCTATCAGAGACCAACAAATGGGGTACGAGAAAGCAGCTTCACGGAACTTCCAGCGGAAGACAAAACAACCGGTAATTTGCAATATATGCTTTCCCACGCCCCACCCTTCTCCACCCCCACTTGGCCTCCTCTGCTTCCTGCGGCCACAGGCCATTTGTTGGCTGCTGGTGTCGCTTTTTTCCGCTTCTTTGATTTCTTCCTTACCTCCCACCACCTCCCCCTCCTTTCCCTCAAATACCAGACTCCGTGCGCCATCTTTGCTTCTTCCTGAGGGGCTGCGGAGTTCCGTTCAAGTGTGGTACATCTTCCCAGTCTGGGATGCCATGCTGGTGGGAACACGGGGCTTTTGTTTGTTTGTCTGTTTTGAATTGTTTGTTTGTTTTCTTTTGCTTTTCGTGAGTCAGGAGCCCGTTCTGGCCAGGCGGTGCTGCATGGCTTTGAACCTACACCCTCGGCTTGCGCAGACATGCAGAGGGATCCCTAAGGGAATTTCTTTTTTGGGGTTTCTTTCTAAAACTTTTTTTTGGGGGGCTTTTTTTATTCCTTTTTTTTTTTAAATTTATTTTCTTTTCCCTCTTTTTCCCTTTTTGTCTTTCTTCATTATTCAGTTTCTCGTCTCTCTATACCTTCCTTCTCTTTCTGTTCCCTGAATAGCTGGTGCTGAATACCTTTATGCCTTCTAGCCAGGCTGTATTGCAACACCTAAGAAAAACTTCCCCAGACTTCATACCCGCACCAGTGGGATCCCTGGGAACTTTGCTGTTCTTTTCCCTTTATGATTTTTATTTATTCATTCTTTTCTTTTTTTTGTTCTTCTTCCCCTTTTTGTTTTTCTCCATTTCATAGTCTCTCATCTCTCCACTCCAACAGCAAGCTCCCCTAGTATTCTTTTCTTTTCTTTCTTTTTTTTTTTTTTTGTATGTTTTTGGCTCCTGTTCCTCTCTCCTGTCTCCCATATCCATCTTAGCTCCACACATAACTATCTCCCCCCTACATCCTGCCTACCTGCACCGTGCGCTTAACATTACACCACCAAGCAGCAAAGGCACGGCCTACTGGAACCTGCCCTGCACTGATTACTGACCTGCCCTGCTTGCTGTAGTAAGTGCCACAAACAACCTGTTCCAGTAATTCCTCTTCAGCTAGACCTGCCCTGTAGTACCATATCTGAGCAACTGACACTGCCAACTGGAGAAGGAGGTGAAAAGTATCATGCCCACAGACAAGCAAACAACAAAGAACACACAGTCTGCCTGCTCAGACATAGCCAAATAAAAACAAAAGGATAAAACAAAAAAATCTACAATCAATAAATGAGAAAAATGACTACTGAATGCCCCGAAGACAGTAGACAATACCAAAACATTTACAAAGACAGGACAGGATGGCTCCAGTAGGCATCCAAAATAAAACACCAGATGACTTTCCAGTTGAAGAAAAGGCAGTAGAACTACCTGATAGGGAATTCAAATCTCATACTCAGAATTCTCCAAGAGCTGAAGCAAAAAGCAGACAAAAATGAGAAAAAAATAGACAAATTCATGGAAAATACAGACAAAAAAACTGGAAGAATTCAGGAAAATAATGCAGGAAAAATAAACAAAATAAATTCACAACTAAAATTATATAAAGACAACAATTAGAAATCCAAAAGATAAACAACAAGATTTCAGAAATGGACGGTGTCATAGAAGGGCTAAGGAGCAGATTTGAAATGGTGGAAGACAGGATCAGTGGAATTGAAGACAAATACTTGGATACAACTCTGTTTGAGGAAAACTCAGAAAAAAGAACAAAGAAAAATGAAGAGACCCTGAGAGTTATGTGGGATACAATCAAAAGCAAAAATTTCCAAGTGATTGGAGTTCCAGAACAGGGGGAGAAAACAGAAAACACAGAGAGGATCATTGAAGAACTGCTGACAGAAAACTTCCGCAACATCATGAAAGATGAAAAGCTGGCTATCCAAGAAGCTCAACAAACCCCATATAGGAGAGACCCCAAAAGAAAATCACCAAGGCATATCATAATCACACTTGCCAAAACCAAAGACAAACAAAGAATCCTGAGAGCAGCTCATGAAAAACAAGAAGTCACATAGAGAGGAGAAACAATAAGACTAAGCTCAGATTATTCAGCAGAAACCATGCAGGCAAGAAGGCAATGGGATGACATATATAAAACCTTGAAAGAAAAAAAATTGCCAGCCAAGAATAATACATCCTGCAAAACTCGTTCATATATGATGGTGAAATTAGGACAATTCCAGATACACAGAAATTAACAGAGTATGTAAAAACCAAACCAAACTTACAAAAATTATTAAATGGAGTTCTTCAATCTGAGAAAAAACAACTTCAGCTCACAGGCAGAATTTAGGATGCAGGATCGTACCATTCAGACACCAGTCTGGGAAATGAACTCCCAAGGAATATCCAAAACCAAAAGAAATACAACAGGGAATCAAAGAAGTTAATCAGAAAATGACAACAACATCAGAACAATAAAAGAGGGAATAAATGGTATAGATATATAACCTTCTAATGGAGAGGAAGGCAAGGCAATACCAAGTAATAACAGACTGCTTCAAACTTAAAAAGATAAAGGTAAATTTCATGGTAACCACAAAGTAACTTAACAAACATACTCATAAAAATAAAGAGGAAAAACATAAAATCTCAACAAAAACAAAACCTACAAAAACAAAAGAAATGAAAAAAAAATCCACAAACAAAAGTAACTCAGGGCAGGAAAATAAGAAGAACAAAGAAAACGTCAGCACCACAAAAAAAAAAGCACTACAAAATGACAGCAACTAACTCACATCTATCAATAATTACACTGAATGTAAATGGACTCAATGCACCCGTAAACAGACGGAGAATGACAGAATGGTTAAGAAAACAGGATCCATCAACATGCTATCTACAAGAGACACACCTTAGAAAAAAGATGTGAATTTATTAAAAGTCAAAGGTTGGAAAAAAATATATCAAGCTAACAACTACCAAAAAAGAGCAGGAGTGTCAATACTAATCTCAGGTAAAATAGACTTTAAAACAAAGTCAACAATAAAAGACAAAGAAGGACACTATATAATGATTAAGGGGACTATCCATCATGATAACATAATCATAATAAACATCTACACACCCAATGACAGGGCTCCAAAACACATAAAACAAACTCTAACAACATGGAAAAGACAAATTGGCAGTTCCACAATAATAATAGGAGACTTCAACACACCACTCTCAGTAAAGGACAGAACAACTAAGAAGAAACTCAGCAAAGATACAGAAGACCTAAAGGGCACAATCAGCCATCCTGACCTCATAGACACATATAGAACACTCCACCGAAAAGCTGCAAAGTACACATTCCTTTCCAATGCACATGGAACGTCCTCCAGAACAGACCACATCTTAGGCCACAGAGCAATCCTCAACAAGATACAAAACATTGAGACAATTCAAAATATCTTCTCTGACCACAATGCCATCAAGCTAGAAATTAACAACAGAAAGAGCAAGGAAAAAAAATCAATTACATGGAAACTGAATAATACCCTGCTTACACATCACTGGGTAATAGAAGAAATCAGAGATGGAATCAAAAATTTCCTAGAATCAAATGAGAATGAAAACACATCATACCAAAACCTTTGGGACACAGCAAAGGCAGTCCTCTGAGGACAAATTATAGCAATAGATGCACATATCAAAAAAGAAGAAAGGGAAAAAATCAAAACATTTACTACAGAACTCAAACAAATAGAAAGAGAATGGCAGAAAAAGCCCACAGCCACTGGAACAAAGGAAATAGTAAAGATCAGAGCAGAAATCAATGAAATAGAGAACAAAAAAAAACAATAGAAAGAATCAACAAAACCAAAAGCCGGTACTTTGAAAGAATCAACAAAATCGACAAACCACTGGCCAGGCTGACAAAAGAAAAACAGCAGAGAACGCAAATAACCCAAATAAGAAATGAAATGGGTGACATTCAAAAGACCCAACTGAAATAAAAAGGATTATAACAGAACATTACGAAAAATTATACTCCAACAAATCTGAAAACCTAAAGGAAATGGATAAATTTCTAGAAACACACTACCTACCCAAACTACAACAAAGTGATGTTGAAAATCTGAACAGACCCATAACAACTGAAGAGATTGAAAAGGTAATAAAAACTCCCAACAAAAAAAGCGCTGGCCCAGGTGGCTTCACTGGAGAATTCTACAAAACATTTACAGAAGAGCTTGTACCAGTACTTCTCAAGCTATTTTAGAGCATAGAGAAGGAAGCATCACTTCCAAATTCATTCTATGAAGCCAGCATAACACTGATACCAAAACCAGGCAAAGACACCACAAAAAAAAAGAAAATTACAGACCAATATCTCTCATGAATATAGACGCAAAAATTCTCAACAAAATTCTAGCCAATAGAATCAGCATCGTATCAAAAAAATAATACACCACGACCAAGTAGGATTCATACCAGGTATGCAAGGATGGTTCAACATTAGAAAATCAATCAACATAATCCACCACATAAATAAAAGGAAAGAAAAGAATCACATGATCAACTCAATTGATGCAGAAAAGGCATTTGACAAAGTCCAACACCCATTCCTGATAAAAACTCTCAATAAAATAGGTATAGAAGGGAAATTTCTCAACATAATAAAGGGCATCTATGCAAAACCAATGGCCAACATCATTCTTAATGGAGAGAGGCTGAAAACATTCCCCTTGAGAACAGGAACAAGACAAGGATGCCCTTTATCACCACTCCTATTTAACATTGTGCTGGAAGTTCTAGCTAGAGCAATAAGGCAAGAAAAAGAAATAAAGGGCATCCAAATTGGTAATGAAGAAGTTAAACTGTCCCTGTTTGCAGATAATATGATACTATACATAGAAAACCCTAAAGACTCCACAAGAAATCTACTGGCACTAATAGAAAGATTCAGCAGAGTAGCAGGATACAAGATAAATATTCAAAAATCAGTCGGATTCCTATATACCAATAAGGAGAACGATTTAAAGGAAATCAGGAAAACAATACCATTTATAATAGCCCTGAAAAAAATAAAATACTTAGGAATAAATCTAACCAGGGATGTAAAAGACCTATACAAAGAAAACTACAAAACACTACTGCAAGAAACCCAAAGGGACCTACATAAATGGAAAAACATACCATGCTCATGGATAGGCAGACTCAACATTGTGAAAATGACAATTCTACCCAAAGCAATTTGCAAATACAATGCAATCCTGATCCAAATACCAACAACATTCTTCAAAGAGATGGAAAAACTAATCATTAACTTTATACGGAAAGGAAAGAAGCCCCGAAGAAGTAAAGCATTACTGAAGAAGAATAAAGTTGGAGGACTCACGCTACCTGACTTCAGAACCTACTATACAAGTACAGTAGTCAAAACAGCCTGGTACTGGTACAATGACAGATACATTGACCAATGGAACAGAATTGAGAACCCAGATGTAAATCCATCCACCTATGCTCACCTGATCTTCGACAAGGGCCCAAAGTCCACCAAATGGGGAAAAGACAGTCTTTATAACAAATGGTTTTGGCAAAACTGGACATCCATCTGCAAAAAAAAAAAAAAAAAAAAAAAAACCAGGACCCATACCTCACGTCATATACAACAACTACTTCAAAATGGATCAAAGACCTGAATATAAAGCCTAAAACTATAAAGTTCATAGAAGAAAAAATAGGACCAACACTACAGGCCTTAACACACAGCATTAACAGGATACAAACGATAACTATCAACTCACAAACCCCAAAAGATAAGTTAAATAACTGGGATCTTCTAAAAATCAAACAGCTATGCTCTTCAAAAGACTTCACCAAAAGAGTAAAAAGAGAACCTACAGACTGTGAAAAAAATTTTGGACAATACAAATCAGACAAAGGTCTAATCTCCATAACCTACAAGAAAATCCAACACCTCGACAACAAAAAGACAAATAATCCTATTAAAAAATGGGCAAAGGAAATGAACAGACACTTCACCAAAGAAGACATTCAAGCGGTCAATAGACATATGAGGAAATGCTCACAATCACTAGCCATTAGAGAAATGCAAATTAAAACCACAATGAGATACCATCTCACCCCGGCATTACTGGCACGAATCAAAAACACTGGAAATAACAAATGTTGGAGCGGCTGCAGGGAGATCGGAACTCTTATGCACTGCTGGTGGAAATGCAAAATTGATACAATCATTTTGGAAAATGATATGGTGCTTCCTCAGAAAGCTAGAAACAGACTTACCATTTGATCCAGCAATCCCACTCCTAGTAATATATCCTAGAGAAATAAGAGTCGTCACTTGAATAGACATATACACACATATGTTCGTGGCAGCATTGTTCACAATAGCAAAATGATGGAAACAACCTAGATGCCCATCAACAGACGAATGGATAAACAAACTATGGTACATACACACAATGGAGTACTATGCAATGAGAAAGAACAATGATGAATCTCTGAAACATCTCATAACATGGATGAAACTGGAGGACATTATGCTGAGTGAAATAAGTCAATCACAAAAGGACAAATACTGTATGAGACCTCTATTGTAAAAACCCATGAAAGAGTTCACACACAAAAAGTAACAATCATTGTTGGTTACCAGGGATGGGAGGGGTGGGGGGGAAATACTAAATGGGCAATAGATGAGTGGTATCTTGGGTGAAGGATGAGACAGTACACAATACAGGGGAAACCAGCACGACTTGTACAAGGAAAGGTCATGGAAGCTCCATAGACACATCCAAACTCCCTGAGGGACTGAATTGCTCGGTGGAGGGCTGTGGGGACCATGGTCTTGGGGAACATCTAGCTCAATTGGCATAACACAGTTTATAAAGACAATGTTCTACTTCTACCTTGGTGAGTAGCGTCTGGGGTCTTAAAAGCCTGTGAGCAGCCATCTAATATACTCCACTGGTCTCATCCCTCCAGGAGCAAGGGAGAATGAAGAGAACAGGGTACAAGGAAAAGATTAGTCCGAAGGACTAATTGTCCACAGCTACCAAGGTCTCCACCGGACTGAGTCCAGTACAGCTAGATGGTGCCCGGCTACCACCACTGACTGCTCTGACCGCAATCACAACAGAGGGTTCTGGACAGAGCTGGAGAAGGATGTAGAACAAAATTCTAACTCACAAAAAAAAGACCAGATTTACTGGCCTAAAGGAGACTGGAGAAACCCCGAGAGTATGGCCCCCAGATACCCTTTTAGCTCAGTGGTGAAGTCATTTCCAAGGTTCACCATTCAGCTGTGAAGTGGACAGCCCCATAATACCAAATGGGACTAATGAGGCACAGCAGTCTAGGGACAAGGGACAGAAGGCAGAAGGGGACAGGAAAGCTGGTGATAGAGAACCCAAGGTTGAGTAAGGACAGTGTTGATGTGTTGTGAGGTCATTAACCATTGTCATAGGCCAACATGTGTACTAACTGTTAAATGAAGAAATATTTTGTTCTGTAAGCCTTCATCTAAAGTGAGAATAGCAGCACAACTGGAAGAGCATAGTCGATGTCACTGAACTGTGCATGCAGAAATTTTTGAAATGGTGTATCTTTGGCTACGTATATTTTTACCAAAAAAAAAAAAAAATGTTGAGAAGGGAGAGAGTTGACATGTTGTGGGGTTGTTAACAAATGTCATAAAACAAGATGTGTACTACTGTTTCATGAGAAACTATTTGTTCTGTAAACCTTCACTTGATGTACAATAAAAAATAAATAAATAAAATAAAGTTGATCTTTTAATTTAAATTGAATACAATTATCTTTATGCTATGTATTTCTCCAGAGTAGTACTAGTTCATGGACTAGATTTGGTGTTCCACGGTTATAGTAGATACATGATAACTATGATTTGAACCTAAACTGAAGTCCTGATTTGAAGGAAACTGAGTGTCTAAACCATTCAAGACCAATTTTTATCTGAGCTCTTCTTTAAGCTCTCGAGACCTTCCTCTGACTTATGGCATATCCTCAACTATATGTATGTCACAAAAATTTAACCTTTCAATGCATTTTCAAATAAAATCATTTTTTTCTAGTAAAATCTTTTTTTTCCCTCTGATGGCAGAAAGATATTATTCCTCATAGGAGTTTAGTTTAATAAATAATATTTGCCCACTTTTCAGATGTTTGGAAAGTTCCAGCTAGGATATTTTATTCTACCTGTCTTTAAAAGTTAGTTTGAAGGGCTTTTTTGAATATGGGATTAAGATCCTTAGTAATGAAGATGCAGGGCAACCTACACAGATGAATTCCAAGAAACTTGAAAAAGACCACCTAGTGCTGTTGTGGAATATAGTTTATACAATGTTTTGGAAAACAAGCTAGCAATAACATATTAATAGTCTTAAAATATTTACACCTTCCAACCTGCATAATAATCCATAAAAAAGGAAAGGCCTTTATAAATAAAGATGTTCATTTTAATTTTTAATGACTAAAATGTGGAAGAATTCTAAAAATCCAAAAATAAGGAGAACCATCATACATACACCACACACACTCACATATGATAGAATATTATAGAATTACTAACTTATTCATAAAGAGTTTTTAGCTGCATTGTATCATCATCATTTTCTCATTTCCTATGTGCTAGTCGAAAAAAACAAAACCAAACCCATTGCTGTCAAGTAAAATCCCACTCATAGTGACCCTATAGAACAGAGTAGAACTGCCTCGTAGGGTTTCCAAGGCTGTAATCTTTATAGAAGGTGACTGTCACATCTTTCTCCCTCGGAGCAGCTGGTGGGTTGGAACAGCTGACCTTTCCATTTGCAGTCCAGCACTTCAACCACTGTGCCACCAGGCCTATATGACCGATCGGGCAAATACGTTTCTTCCCACCCCCTTTTACAGCCCACAAGCTAAGAATAGGTTTTCCATTTTTTAATGATTGAAAAAATATCAAACAAAGAGTATTTTGTGACACGTGAAAATTATATGAAATTCATATTTCAGTATCCATAAATAAAGTTTTATTGAAACACAGCCATATCTGTTCATTTACATATCGTCTATGGCTGCTTTGTTGTTACAACTACAGAGTGGACTAGTTGTGACACAGAACTTACGGGCGATAAAGCCTAAAATATTTTTTATATGGCTGTGATGGTTAATTTTATGTGTCAGCTTGGCTAGACTATGGTGCTCAGCAGTTTTGTCAAACGATAGTCTAGATGTTGGTATGAAGGTTAATTACATGTGATTAACATTTAAATTAGTTGACCTTAAAGAAAGCAGACTACCCTCCATAATGTGAGTGGGTCTCATCTAATCAACTGATCAGTTGAAGGCTTTAAGAAAAACTCAGGCTTCTGGAGGGAGAAGGATTCAGCCTCAAGACTATAAATAGACACCTTGCTGGAATTTCCAGCCTGCCACCTGAACTATGGATTTTGGACTTGCCAGCACTCATAGTTGAACTGAGTAAGCCAATCCTCTTAAAATAATTCTCTCTCTCTGTGTTTGTGTCTACATACATATGTAATATATATGCTGTTGGTTAAGGACCTCTGGTGGCACAGTGGTCAAGCACTGAACTGTTGGCGGTTCACACCCATAAGCTGCTCCATGGAAGAAAGATTTGGCAGTCAGCTTCCATAAAGATTACACCTTTGGAAATCCTATGGGACAGTTCTGCTCTCTCCTACAGGGTCACTGTGAGTTGGAATTGACCCAACAGCAATGGGTTTATGTGGCCGTCAAGTCTATTCCAACTCATGGCAACACCATGTGTGCAAAGTAGAGCTGCTTCATAGGGTTCAAGGCTATGACCTTTCAGAAGCAAATCTCCAGGCGTTACTTATGAGGCGCCCCAGGTGAGTTTGAACCACCAACCTTTCAGCTAGTAGTCCAGTGCTTAACCATTTGCACCACCCAGGGACTCCTATACATGTATACACATGTATATATATGTATACACATATACATACATATATATATATATATACACATACACACACACACACACATATATATGTTTTTGTTGTTAGGTGCCATCAAGCCAGTTCTGACTCATAGCAACCCTATATGCAACAAAACAAAACACTGCCCGGTACTGTGTCATCCTCACAATCATTGTTATGCTTGAGCCCATTGTTGGCAGTCACTGTGTCAATCCATCTCATTGAGAGTCTTCCTCTTTTTCCATGACCCTCTACTTTACCAAGCAGGATGTCCTTCTCCAGGGTCTGATCCCTCCTGATAACTTGCCCAAAGTTTGTGAGACATAGTCTTGCCATCCTTGCTTCTAAGGAGCATTCTGGCTTAACTTCTTCCGAGACAGATTTGTCCATTCTTTTGGCAGTCCATGGTATATTAAATATTCTTCGCCAACACCACAATTCAAAGGTATCAATTCTTCTTCAGTCTTCCTTATTCATTGTCCAGCTTTTGCATGCATATAAAGCGATTGAAAACACCCTGGCTTGGGTCAGGGGCACCTTAGTCTTCAAAGTGACATCTTTGCTTTTCAACACTTTAAAAAGGCTTTTTGCAGCAGATTTGCCCAATGCAATATATCTTTTAATTTCTTGACTGCTGCTTCCATGGGTGTTGATTGTGGATCCAAGTAAAATGAAATCCTTGACAACTTCAATCTTTTTTCCATTTATCATGATGTTGCTTATTGGTCCAGTTGTGAGGATTTTCGTTTTCTCTATGTTGAAATATAATCCATGCTGAAGGCTATAGTCTTTGATCTTCACCAGTAAGTGCTTCAAGTCCTCTTCACTTTCAGCAAGCAAGGTTGTGTAACCTGCATAACACAGTTTGCTATTGAGGCTTCCTCCAACCTTGATGCCCCAGTCTTCTTCATATAGTCCAGCTTCTCAGATTATTTGCTCAGCATACAGACTGAATAAGTATGGTGAAAGGATACACCACTGATGCACACCTTTCCTGACCATGCAGCATCTCCCTGTTCTGTTTGAATGACTGCCTCTTGACCTATGTATAGGTTCCTCATGAGCACAATTAAGCATTCTGGAATTCCCATTCTTCGCAATGTTATCCATAATTTGTTATGATCCACACAGTTGAATGCTTTTGCATGGTCAATAAAACACAGGTAAACATCTTTCTGGTATTCTCTGCTTTCAGCCAGGATTCATCTGACATCAGTGATGATATCACTGGTTCCACATCCTTTTCTAAACCTAGCTTGAATTTCTGGCAGTTCCCTGTAAATGTATTGCTGCAGTGCTTTCGAATGATCTTCAGCAAAATTTTCTTTGCATGGGATATTAATGATATTGTTCAATAACTTCCACATTTGGTTAGATCACCTTTCTTTACAATAGGCATAAATATGGATCTCTTCCAGTCGGTTTGTCAGGTAGCTGTCTTCCAAATTTCCTGGCATAGATCAGTGAGCACTTCCAGCATTGCATCCATTTGTTGAAACATCTCAATTGGTATTCCATCAACTGCTGGAGCCTTGTTTTTCACTAATGCCTTCAATGCAGCTTGGACTTCTTCCTTCAGTACCATCAGTTGGTGATCATATGCTACCTCCTGAAATGGTTGAATGTTGACCAGTTATTTTTGGTATAGTGACTCTGTGTATTTCCTTCCATCTGTTTTTGATGATGCTCCCTACAGAGTTTAATATTTTTACTATTAGAATCCTTCAATATTGCAACTCGAGGCTTGAATAGTTTCTTCAATTCTTTCAGCTTGAGATATGCCAAGCCTGTTCTTCTCTTTTGGTTTTCTAACTCCAGGTCTTTGCACATGTCATTATAATACTTTACTTTGTCTTCTTGAATCACCCTTTGAAATCTTCTATTGAGCTTTTTTGCTTCATCATTTCTTCCTTTTCCTTTAGCTACTCAATGTTCAAGAGCAAGTTTCAGAGTCTCTTCTAACATCCTTTATTTATTTATTTTTTTAATTTCTTGTCTTTGCAATGACCTCTGGCTTTCTTCATGTATGATGTCCTTGATTTTATTCCACAACTTGTCTGGTCTTCAGTCATAGTGTTCAACATGTTTAATCTATTCTTGAGATGGTCTCCAAATTCAAGTGGGATATACTTAAGGCCGTACGTTGGCTCTCGTGGACTTCTTCTAATTTTCTTCACCTTCAACTTGAACTTGCATATGAGCAATTGATGATCTGTTCCGCAGTTAGCCCCTGGCCTTGTTCTGACTGATGATATTGAGCTTTTCCATTGTCTCTTTCCACAGATGTAGTCCATTTGGTTCCTGCGTATTCTACCTGGCAAGGTCCACGTGTATTGTGTATATATATTATATATATATATCTTTTAGGTGGCACAAACAGTTTATACTAGACTACTAAAGGTTGGCAATTCAGTTTGAACCTACCTACTGGTACCACAGAAGAATAGGCCTGGCAGTCTGCTGCTGTTAAGATTACAGCCAAGAAAATCTTATGGAGCAGTTTTATTCTTAACACATGGTGTTGCCATGAGCAGAATTGACTCGATGGCAACTAACTATATATATATATATATACACACACACATACATATATACCTCCAGTTACCATTGTGGTGCAGTCAATTTTAAGTCATGACAACTCCGTGTGTTTCAGAGGAGAACTATGCTCCATAGGGTTTTCAATGGCTATGATCTTTCAGAAGTAGCTCACCAGGCTTTTCTTCCAAGGCACCTCTGGGTGCCAACCTTTGGGTTAGTAGCTGAGCACTTAACCATTTGCACTACCCAGGGATATATAAATATACATACATATATATATATACATACACACACATACACATACACATATGTATCTTATTCATTCTGTTTCTCAGGAAGACCCTAAGACAAAAGTTTGCCAACCCTTGTTCTAGAAAACAGTAATATTTCAGGTTGGTATGTCTCCAAAGCTCCATGCCATGTGGCTCTGGTGCATACGGGGTGAGGGTGAAAGGCAATACATCAAAATGTTAATAGTGGAAAATTATCTTTGAGAGGACAGTGCCTGGTCGATGGCAGACACTCAATATTTATTGAGTGAATAAATGCATATAGAAATACTTATAGACAAAGAGGGACTTTCATGAAACCAGTGTTCTTAAAAAGTAGTATGTCAGTTTGTACCTTGCCATTATCCATAGCTAAGGAGCCACTCAGTGAAGAAGCTGACAAAGCCTGAAGGGGGCCTTTGATTTCCTAATTGTACAAGAATTCTCTGGCTTACCAACTCCTGAAGTCATGGAATGGTGGGAAGAGAATTTTCATCCACTGAAGTCTGGTTTCTGAGAGAGCTCTCCTAACCCTCCTGAGTTTGACAAGCCAGCACAGCCACTGAAATTAACCATGCTCAGGCCAGGGTCCATGCATTAATAACTTTTGGTGTATTAACCTACCTCTAGTCCTGTGCTATTCAATATGGAAGTCACAAGCCATGTGTAACTATTGAAATTTATATTTAAACAAATTAAAATTAAATAAAATTATTTTTTAGTTCCTCAGTCACACTATCCACATTTAAAGTGCTCTATAGCCATATGGGAGAAAGATGTGGCACTTTGTTTCTGAAAAAATTTACAGCCTTGGAAACCCTATAGGGTCCCTATGAGTCGGAATCAAGTTGACAGCAGTGGGTTTGGTTTGGTTTTTATTGTAGCCATATGTAAGGAACCCAGGTGGCACAGTGGTTAAGTGCTCAGCTGCTAACCAAAAGTCAGTGGTTTGAACCCGCCAGCTGCTCCACAGAAGAAAGATACAGTAATCTGCTTCCATAAAGATTACAGCCTTGGAAACCCTATGGGGCAGTTCTATTCTGTCCTATAGGGTCGCTATGAGTCAGAATAGACTCGATGGCAGTAGGTTAGGTAATCATATGTGGCGAGTGGCTTCTGTCTTGGACAGCACAGAATAGAACATTTCTGTCATGAAAGTAAGTTCTATGTGACACAGCTGCTCTAGATAGTAGGACAATGAAATCAACAGTATGGCACAAGAGTTGAGTGTTTTTGCCCTAAACCATATGTATAAGATTTGTCAAACTACATTTCTGACCCCAGAATTTTCTGTGAGAACACATTTCTGAAATCAGAAGCCTTTAAGAAACTAGATTTGCTTTCCAAAACTTCTTTCCTTTTTTTCAAAAATTCAAGAACCTATGTGTACATCTCTTACCTTGTATCTGAGACTCAAAGATTAGCTGTGGCTCTCTGTCTCACATTAAAAAGGTATGAACTGATTTTTCACAAAGTAAATCCTGATTTTGCAATTACAATATATCAAGGTCTGGATGCACACTGGCAATTATTTATTCTCTATTTTCTGTGGGCTATAAATCAAGTAATTGTTGAATGTGTCCTGGCTTGTATGTAACTTACAACACTTTACTCCCAGGGCCTTTCATCCAAGGCTCTAAGAGTACTTTGCATCTCTTTACTCTTTAGAACATCTCATTCTTCTGGATGGGTGACAGGGATTAAATGTGCTCACAGATGGAGAGACATAGAGGAAGAGAACTGCAAGGACACTGCGTGACATTGACCATTCTAAGAACTGAGTTCACTAAACCAACAAAAACTGATCTAGTGCTAATAGCGATGATTTGGCATTTGAAGAACATTCTTCATCCAAAGCTTCTTTACAGACTTTTCTTTTTATGGAAACATTGTCGGCATCTGTGGAAAAGAGCATTTCTTTTTTTTCTTTCTCCTCCTTTTAGTAATTACCATTTATTTACACAAATAACGCGTGCCTTCTATGTTTGTTTGCTAACCGTGCCCTCCCCCCACAAGGTATTTTCATAAGTACTGCTATGCCAATTTTTTCTTTTTTACATCTTGCTGTAAAAAAATCAGCATAGCATGCTTACAAAAATGCCTCATGGGGGGAGGGCACAGTTGGCAAACAAACATAGAAGGCATGCGTTATTTGCATAAAAACACGGTACAAAGTAGTGAATGCTCACTGTAGAAAACTTAAAAAGTATAAAGGATTTTTAAAAATCCAGAAACCAGTTGCTTATTACCTCATTTTTTTGCTCAAGAAATATTTATTAAATGCTTATCATATGCCAGCATTGTTCTTCTTAAAGACAACTTTCTACTCTTTATCTCTTGGTGCTTACTTTTTTCCCTTTATATAAATCTGGGAGGCAGCATATTACAGCAGAAAGAGCATAATCTCCTGCACCAGATCAACCTGGGTTCAAAGCCTGGTTTTGACATTTATTTCCTGTGTGACCTCGTGTAAGTCATTTAAAGTCTGAGTTCTATTTCCTTATATGTAAAATCAGTATATTAACAACAGTTCTGCAGGTTTTCCAGGGATTAGAATACTCCGATCTGTCTGGAAGTATCTAGACTATTTAGGACACAAGACCACAGGTCCCAGGTCTTTGCTCTATACCAACCCGGAGCAACACAAATGAACAGGAATTTTTTAATTATTTTTTTTTAAAAAAAAAGCTACAGGAGGGAATCAAAGGGTATGGGTCACCAGACTAGGAGCCATATTTTTCCAAGATTGACACAGGGAAGACAGATTTTTACCCCTGGGCCAAGCTTACAAATTCCCAAGTGTGTCACCAACTATAAAGCATTCCATGTTAACACACCATTCAGAGCAATTATTGTTAGGTTCTCAAGCAAAGTTGTAGACTCAACACAGAAGAGGATATATGCAGGGCAAGTAGAGCTGTGTAATCTTAAATTACAGTGAGTTAAATGGGAGCCTTTGAGAAATGATTATGTTTATCCATAGTATTTGCGGGTTCCTCTTGCCAGCTCACATACTGCTGCCACAATGGGAATGAAGGAATCATGGAACCTTCCATACAGCCTTGCCAATTCTTTTTTTTCAGTAGGAAGCTGATTATTCAGTTTGGACATTAACCCAGATTCCTTGTTTCTCTTTCTGCCTACTTTCCTCCACTATTTTCTGATCACTTCACTTATTAGAAGCTCTGCCAGAGGGTAGAAAGGAACATGTTCAGGAAGTATTGAGTCAATGTTTCATTGTTTTCTGGTAACACAGATAAAAGTTATTTGGAAGAATAACTCTTAAGACTATCCTTTAGTCCTGATTATGTAAATGTAGATCACTCAGTGCCCTGGTGGAATTATCTTGTTTTCTACACCAACACTCCATTCTTTGGAAGTAGACATTCAATGGCTAACCATCTCCTTTTTTCCTCATTACCGTGGATAAATTAAAATCTGGATGCACCAAAACTCTCCCAGAGTTTTGTATTTATTTTTAGTTCCACACATTGATTCAAAACTAGTTTGGGGGGAAAAAAAACTAAAAGTGAATTTCATCTTTTAACTGGTGAGAACAATTTACATGTTGAGTAACTTAGAGATTTTTTCATTGCATAATAAGTCAACAATTGATACGGTTTCCTTCCTATGACCAAATTTTATAAAAATTATAGTTATTTGGAAAAACTTTTAAGTACATTATCCTCTAACCACCTTGCCACCATGCAATATTTATTATTACTGCTGAGATTTCATTCCCCTTTAGTCCCAGCTTGAGCTCATTTTATGCCCTAAAGCACATCACAGGATATGCCTTGGAGCATATCTTGGGAATCAGAAGTGAATCTTTAAATCACCTAACTTCACATCTCAGCAGCTATGGTTTGGTCCATATCAGCACAGAGTACATACTGAGGCAGAGGTTAAAACACAAAGACAAAACTCCAAACAGAGTGGAATTAATAACTTACCTCCAGGAGGAACCCAAACCCATTGCTATCAAGTCGATTCCGGTTCATAGCAACCCTGTAGGACAGAGTAGAACTTCCCCATAGGGTTTCCAAGGCTGTGTATCTTTACAGAAGCAGACTGCTACATCTTTTTCCTGCGGAGGAGCTGGTAGATTCGAACTGCCTACCTTTCAATTAGCAGCTGAGCACTTAACCACTGTGCCACCAGGGTTCCTTTCTAGGAGGAAAGGGTCCTATTTTCCTTGACTTTGTCTTTCATAATACCCCTCTCAAAAAAGATTAGCACTTCAGGGTTCTGGACAGAGCTGGAGAAGGATGTAGAGCATAATTCTAACTCACAAAAAAAGACCAGATTTACTGGCCTCAAGGAGACTGGAGAAACCTCAAGAGTATGGCCCCCAGACACCCTTTTAGCTCAGTGGTGAAGTTACCTGCAAGGTTCACTGTTCAGCCTGGGAGTGGACAGCCCCATAAAACCAAATGAGACTAACGAGGTATAGGAGTCCAGTGACAAGGGCCAGAAGGCAGAAGGGGACAAGGAAGCTGGTGATAGGGAACCCAAGGTTAAGTAAGGATATTGTTGATGTGTTGTGAGATTGTTAAGCATTGTCATAGGGCAACATTTGTAGTAACTGTTAAATGAGAAACTATTTTGTTCTGTAAACCTTCATCTTAAGTGAGAATAACAGCACAATTGGAAGAGCGTAGTCAATGTCACTGAACTCTGCATGTAGAAATTTTTGAAATGGTATATCTTTGGCTATGTGTATTTTCACCAAAAAAAAAAAAAAGGTTGAGAAGTTAGAGGGTTGATATGTTGCGGGGTTGTTAACCAATGTCATAAAACAACATGTGTACTACAGTTTCACAAGAAACTATTTGATCTGTAAAAAAAAAGATTGGTACTTCTACATCAACAAAACAGCACCCTCCTCCCACCAAAGTATTTTTTTTAATAATTAGGCATTGTCTTTCTTATATGTGAGTTGTCAAATAGAAGAGATGCTGCCTCTGGAGCCTTCTTCTCAGTGATACAACACTTCTGATCTTCTTTTGTTCAGTTTGAAGATTATTGCTTTTCATATTGCCTGTGCTCCCTTGGAAACTGAAAATGAGATCCAGCTATCAAGATCTAGAAAAGCTATCCATTCAGAATCTTAAAAAAAAAAAAAAAAAGGCTCAAGCATGCAGATCCAACTATGGTCAGAAAGAAATTTTCATTTTATTCTTTTAAAATTCTAGAAGAATGTTCATGGACTTTGGGGAATAGAAAAAATTGCTGTGTGTCCTCCATCAATTTAATTAGGCCCAGCTTTCTGTTCTGCAAAATGGATTTAGAAATACTTATTTCGTAGGAAGTCTAAATCAGTTCTCATCTGTAAACTGCCAGCACATCGCCTGTCATATATATTCACTCTCTTTATAAACAACCTTGAAAAGTTTAATATTTCTTGTTATGTAACTGGGATACAACCTTGTTTGGAAACAGGAATGCCACAGGAGAAATAGTTTTTGTCTTTTTTTTTTTTCCAGCATCCAAAGAAGGAGGTTGTTTTGTTTGTTTGTATTTTGGCTTTGCTTTGGTTTGGTTTGGTTTGAGATCCTGCCATACACCACACATTAGGCTCGGCATTAAGTATTTATCTCTGTCTGTACTATGGCAGTAGGGGCTGACTTCCCATTATCCATTCCATCTCCAAATCATTGGTCCAAGCAAATCGTGACGATTCCATACTTTCTGCCAGTGATGAGTTCAGGAGTGACCAGTCTAGTCAAAGAGGTCTGAAGAAAATTTAGAAGAAAGGACACTTTTAAAAGATTGCCATGTGATGCAATGATTTTTCTCCTACCTTTGGACTTCGTCACTTCTGGATGTCAGGTTAGAACTCCAGCAGCTAACTTGCTACTAACACGAGGATGAAACAAAACCTCCAGGTGGTCCGTTTGTGGTATATTCACAACAGAGTGGCCAAAATGACCTTTTAAAATCATATCTTATTCCTGGACTCAAAACCATCTGGTGGCCTCCTATCACCCTTAGAACAAAATCCAAAATTACCAATTCTTACAATGTCCTATATGACATTGCCCACTTCACACTTCTCCAACATCACCTCTTACCAGCCCTACCCTCTCTAGCTCTGCTTCAGCTACAAAGCCTTCTTCTGTTCCTCAAGGAGCTATTTTTCATCTCAAGGTCTTTATTATTATTGCCCCCTCTGCCTGGAATGCTCTTATCTATTTCTTCTTTCATTCTGTTTTTAGCTCAAAGTCACCTTATCAGAGTGGCTTTTATCATCCTATTAGAAAAAGTGTTTGCATGCTTACCCCAACCCAGCTCTTTATCCTATTATGCTGCTTTATTTTTTTCATAGCATATATCACTATCTGAAATTATACTATTCATTTATTTGTCTGTCTTCTATATTAAAAGAAACACTCCATGAGAGCGGAGACCCTGCCTGCCTTGTTCACCATTGCATCTCCATGTTCTTGTTCCAAACAAAAAAAAAGTTGCCATCAAGTTGATTCTGACTCTTGTGACCCAGTGCATGTCAGAGTAGAACTGTGCTCCAGACGATTTTCAATGGCTGATTTTCCAGAAGTTGTTGTTGTTGGGATCCGTCAAGTCAGTTCCAACTAATAGTAAACCTAGGTACAACAGAATGAAACTCTACTTGGTGCTGTGCCATCCTCATAATCATTGTTATGCTTGAGCCCATTGTTGCAGCCACTGTGTCAATCCATCTTGTTGAGGGTCTTCCTCTTTTTCTATGACCCTCTACTTTACCAAGCATGATGTCCTTCTCCAGGGACTGGTCCCTCCTGATAATATGTCCAAATCATGTGAGACGTATTCTTGCCATCCCTGCTTTTAAGGAGCATGCTGGTTGTACTTCTTCCAAGACAAATTTGTTCATTCTTTTTAGCAGTCCATGGAATATTCAATATTCCTCACCAACACCACAACTCAAAGGTGTCAATTATTCTTCTGTCTTCCTTATTCACTGTCCAGCCCTTGCATGCATATTTCCAGAAGTAGATCATAAGAACTTTCTTCCGTGGTGCCTCTGGATGGACTTGAACCACCAACCTTTCAGTTAGTAGCCAAGTGCATTAACTATTTGCACCATCAGGGACTCTGGTGCTTGGCATATAGTGGCACCTAATAAATAAATACTTGTTGAATGAATGGAAGGTAAAACTACAGAATGGGTAGGAGTAACTCAAAGCCTGGGATAAATAGATAAGGCAGAAAACCCATAACCAAACCAAACCCATTGCCATCAAGTCGATTCCAACTCACAGCGACCCTATAGGACAGAGGAGAACTGCCCCATAGGGTTTGCAAGGAGCAGCTGGTGGATTCGAACTGCTGACCTTTTGGTAAGCAGAAATGCTCTTAACCACTGTGCTACC
Organism: Dugong dugon; assembly: GCA_030035585.1. NCBI lineage: Eukaryota > Metazoa > Chordata > Mammalia > Sirenia > Dugongidae > Dugong > Dugong dugon. The sequence goes on from CM057472.1 coordinate 89,022,594, forward strand.
AGGGCTACAAAGTAACTAAAATGGGAAAAGTACAAACATGAGCATGTAATACAAAACAAATTATTATAAATACCAGTTGCTAGAGGTCTAACTCAGAGAAGAAAAACAAATGGATGTTGCCTTAGTACAGCAAATCTGAATACAAAGGTAAAGACAAGGCACCTAGGAAGCTAGTCTTCATGTTGATCCAGATGGAAGGTAGCCCCACTGGCCTAGGAAGACTAAATAGAAATATAGTCTAGTTTTAAAAGACCAGACTTACTGGTCTGACAGAAACTGGAGAAACCACAAGAGTATGGCCCCCAGACACCTTTTAACTCAGTACTGAAATCACTGCTGAGGTTCACCCTTCAGCCAAAATTAGACGGGCCCATAAAACAAAAAATAATACACATAGCTCAACCATGTATACGAGACTAAATGGGCACACTAGCCCAGGGGCAACGACAAGAAGGCAGAAGGGGACAGGAAATCTGGACAACTGGAAATGAGGAACCCAGGTTCAAGAAGGGGAGAGTGTTGACATGTCACAAGGTTGGCGACTGATGTAAACCTTCACCTAAAGCACAATAATTAAAAAAAAAAAAAAGAGGGAAGAAGAAATATAGCCTAGTTTGTACATGCTTGCTGTAGAAGATAGAGTTACCATTCTTAGCTAGGACTTTGGTCTAATGAAGCAACTCTTCACAGCTGAGGACAGTGTTTAGAGAAAAATAATCCATTTCATATGTCTAAGCCAACCTAGTTGAAACTGTCCAATATAAACCAATTTTCAAATCCTGGTTCTTCCACTTCTAGCTATTGACCTTAGGCAAGTTACTTAACCTCCTTGTGCCTTATCTGTGAAATGGGGGTTCATGAGTTAAGATGTGTAAAGCCCTTGGAGTAGTGCTGGAGCCTGTAATGAGCACTCAATTCATACTAGCTATCATCATCATTATAATTTACATACCTCATATTTAAATCAGTGTGTCTAGGAATAAGTGTTAATTTGAGTTTATATCAGGGTACATAAAAAATGCACTCAGCGAAATGGAGGGTAAAGAAGGAGAGGTAAGGAAAGTAGAGAACTGGAACGTATATGACCTACCTAATGCACTGAAATTGAATTTAAAAAAATTTAAATACAAAACACTGTACTAGCCAAACAAAACTATTGTGCAGGCTAATTCCATCTTGGAGATTGTAATCTACAAGAAGACTCCAAGATCCCATTCATCTTAAACATTCCGTGATTGTTGAACTAGTCCTGTCTCGACTTCCCTATTACAGCCAATAGTACCAGCATTCAACCTGGACTTGACCACTCAGTCAGCTTTTATCCCTTCTTCCTTGTTGCATCTTTATCCTGTTCATGCCACCACTGAATGAATCTTTAGCCTCCTCTCCAACATGACTTCTGAATGGTCTCTGCCTTTGCCCATTTCCACGCCTATATGAGTCACTATGAGTCAGAACTGACTCAATTGCAACTGGTTTATTGGTAAGCTATTGCCACAAACCTAGGTCTTACAACTTTAAGGGTATAATTTTCTTGATCATTGGTTTGAGGATCAGCAGGGTAGCTCTGTTTCAGCCTGTAGTTGGCAGGGCTCCAGGCTTTGGGTCTGGATTAAGTTTATGTCACTTGTCTCTCATCTTCCTTGAATCAAGCACCTATTTAGGCCATGTTCTCCTTGTGGCAAAGCACAAGAACACAAGAGGGTGAAGAGGAAAATGAACGTCTCTTGAGGTCTCAGTCCCAAACTGGAAAAGTGTGACTTCTGCCCACGTTTCATCGACAAAACAAACTACATGACCGATTCCAACACCAGTGGGGCTGGAAATATACTCCACTCATTCTAGTGGGAGATACTGCAAAATCATATGGCAAAGGGTATGAATAAAGGAGGTCATGGAAAATTGTAAACAATGAATGAATCAATATACCACAATTTATCCTCTTGCTCACAATTATTCATGTATCTCCCACAACCAAAATACCCTTAACCCCTCCTAAGACACCCCAAGAATGAACACTAGTGAAGCAGACCTGAGCCCAACCATAATCTGTAGCCAACCCCAACGCAGGTGACCTGCAACTTGAAGCAGAGCCACTCAGCTAAATCAGCCTAAATCAGCAGACCTACAAATATGAAAATAAATATTTGCTGTTATAAAACACATAGTTTTAGGGTGGTTCATTATGGAGCATTCACGTGGTACTAGCTAACACAATGCATTTTCTCATATTTGTTTTGACATCCTTGATATGATTTCATCACCTTCTCAATCTTCTTAAATCCTTTCTGTGCCTTAGATTAAGACCCAAAACATCTTTCAGTGCCTGTACCTTCATTTTCTTTCTAATAGTCGTCTATAGAGTCTTCATATTTTAAATATAGTCATGCTGTGTGTTTTTGAAAACTTGTTATTCAATCATTTCAACAAAGATTTTTGAACACCTACTATGTGCCAGGAACAATGATAGAAGCTGAGACTACAATGATCAAAACATAATTAATCTTCAAAAAGTTTACAGTCTAAAAGGAACAAAAAAGCAACAATTAAGAATGGACATGAAAAAAAAAAAAAAAAAAAAGAAGGGACATGGATGCCGTCTTAGCTGTTTAACTAAATTTTAAGCTAGGGCAATGCGATGGTTAATTTTATGTGCCGACTTGGCAAGGCTATGATTCTCAGTGGTTTGGCAGACACTGGGCTGGTTGCTGTTCCATAATGTAAATTAATATATGTAATGTAATGTAACGTAATCCCTTTCCATGGTGTGATCTGATGTGATCAACCAATCAGTTTAAAGAGGAGTTTACTTGGGGTGTGGTCTGCCTCAGAGTATAAATGGATGTTCTGACAGAGCTCGCTCTCTCTCTCCTGACCCTGCACTCTTCTAGTTATCTGACTTCTATGTTGGGACATAAGTCTGCAGAAGTCTCTAGCCTGCCAAGTGACCTGCAGATTTTGAATTTGCCAGGCCCTGCAATCCTGTGAGCCAGCAGAGGTCTCCAGCATGCCACCTGACTTACAGATTTGGGACTTGCCAGCTGTCACAATTGCATTGCCTTGAAGTAAATCTCTCTCTCTATATTTATATATATACATCTTACCAAGTTTGCTCCTCTAGAACCCAACAAAGACAGGTAAGGAGTTAAGGGCAAAGATTATTTTATACTTTACCGATCCCCCTATAGCACTAAGCACAGTGGCTTATTACAGTAAGTGTTCAACAAACAGTTGATTGTTTGTCTTGTAAACACTTAATTGTGATAGTAATAACACATTAGTTGCCTTCAGGTCAATTCTGACTCATGGCGACCCCATTTGTGTGCGAGTAGAACCCTATGTGTATCAGGGTTTCCAAGAGCTGATTTTCTGAAAGTAGATTGCCAGGCCTTTCTTCCAAGGAGCCTCTAGATGGACTTAAACCTCCAACCTTTTGGTTAGTAGCTGAGCACATTAACTGTTTGCGCCACCCAGGGATAATTACAGTAGTACATACTACAGTATATGAAGATACATGAGAGTACTATAGGAGCAAAGAAGAGTGACTTATTTCATTTGGGGAAGTAACCTTATAATTTTATAATTATAATTAGATCTTTAAAATGTACGTAAGTTTTCCAGGCAGAAAAAAAAAAATGTGGCAGGCTATTCCAGGTCACAAGAACATTATGTACAAAAGTACAGAGACGTGAAAACGCTGATGGATTTGGATATTAGCAAAGCATTAAGTACAGATAGAATATAAGTTGGGTAGAAACTTCGTGATGAGAGATGAGGTTGGAGCTGAATTGAGAAGAGACCTGCATAGCAAAGTAATGGACTGAGATGTTATTCTGTGGAGGTGGAAGACAAAATGGGAAGTTTTAAACATAAGAAAACTGTAATTGGATGTTTTTATTTATTTTGCAGTGATCATCTCATAGCACTGTGGAGGTTGGAATAAGGAAGGGTAATTTCATTATAGAAAGACCTATTAAAAAATAGTTGCAGTGGTCCAGGCGCAAAATGATAAAGGCCTGAGTTGACTGAAGGTGGGGATGGACAGGAAGGGTGAATTGGAGAGATGTTTCTGCAACAGGGTTGACAGTACGTGCCAAAGTCCGGAGACGGGAAATGTAGAGAGGGAGGTTAACCAAATCTGCATGTGTCTAAGTTGGGAGCACGGGTGTAGTGGCAACTTCATAAAATAGGAGGAAAGGCAGGTTCCAAATGGAAAGAGCACTGCTCTGTACTTGAATCCTGTCTGTTCCACTCGCTGCTTTGCAATTAAATCACAGTCACACTATCTATAAAATGGAGAAATAATATCTACTTTGTGGGATTGCTGTGAGTATAAATGGGGATAAAATATATAAAAGCATTTAGCTTACTACTTGGCCCATAGAAGTTGCCTGATGAATATTTGATGAATGAAAGAAACAGAAGTGGAATGAATAGCAGAGACTGGTATTTAAACCTAGGCTTGGTTGTGTGACCTTAAGCATGTTACCTAAACTCCTGGACACTCAAGTTTCCTCTTCTGTGAAATTGGGAAAATTTGACTTTCTCCATTGGGGTGTTAGGAAAATTAAACGTGAGACCATACACAAATAGTTTGATGTAGTCATTGGCACATAACAGGTGCTTAATAAGTAAAGCCACTGATTATAGAGCATACTATAGTATCATAAAAAAATACAGTATGTCAAGTTCATCATGATTTGAGTCACCAGTGAAAGGTCCTGCCCTATATGCAAGTTCCATGATTGTGTGATTTTCGTCTATCTTGTTTACCATCTCCAGTATTTAGCACAGGGCCTGGCACATAGTAGGCACTCAGGAAATGTACATCAAATGAAAGTATAAATTAATACAACTGTGCTCAGTATATCATACTTAAGGAGACAGAAAAACATGTAACTCAGTTTAGAAAATCTTATATGCATACTCATACACAGACACACATAAGTGATATATAAAATCTGTTTTGGATTGCAATTTAAAACGGTTGGCTTCTATTATTCGGAAAGTTACCTTACTTAGGTTCATTATTCAGTTACGTCAAATAAGTGGCATACTGCTCTTATCTACTTGTATTGCATAAAAACCAGGTATTACCTTCATATCTTCTCACTGAAAACAAAGTCAGGTGCATATATAATCTATGTGCAGCATGTAAGTAACCTGTATAAATTTTACCCCCAAGGTGGTATATAGTCTAAGATTTGAGAACCACTATTTTTAAATAACCCAAATGCTACACAGCATTAATATTAATTCATTGTATGATTATTTGAATGTCTTTGAATGACTCATTGTTGATACTATTCCTGCTTGAATAAATGTATTTTCCTTTGTATACTGTAGCATTGTAGACACTGCTAGCTGTCCCTCAGTATCCGTTTTCCTCTACTTGCTTTTAATCATGGAAACCTATTCCCTCCACCCTCAAGTCTTCTCCCTCCACCACTAGCCCCCAACCATTTCTAGGAACACGGTCTCCCATCTGCAGACTACATTCCCCAGAATTCCTTGAAGCTAGGGATGTTCATGTGATGAAGTTCCAGGCAATGAGAAAGGAGTGGAATTGATATCTGCCATTTCTGGGTCATCTCCTTAAAGACACTTGCCCTGGACTCTCTCCTATCCCTTTTTTATGGGCTGTAACACGGACGCGGTACTGACCCAGCTTCGGCAATGCTGACAAGCACATCCAGGGAATGGCAATGCAGCAATAAGGAAGCAACCTGTGTCATTTAATGACCTAGAGGAGTCCAGCCACTCTGCCACCTGGACCTGCAGGACTGCGATGTGAGAGAGAAATAAATTTCTATCTTACGTAAGCCACTACATTTGGGGGTTTCTTTGTTATAGCATCTCAGCCTGTACCCCATGAAATACAAAGTTTTCCTTGTTTTCAAAATTTAAACTGTTTCAATTGTGAGAATTGCCTTTAGGATTTATAGGACAAACAGATTTCTAAATACAAACGTCTGCTGTGTCAGCCTAAACTTTCTGAATAGTCATTATCAGACTGAGGTTACTGCCAAGGCCTTTGAGTTGGTTATTTGGTAACAGTATTTTGAGTCTGAATGAAGAACTCCTAACTGTCAACTTGGTTGTTTTTGATTATGATTATACTATTATTTGTAATCAAGTAGAAGTTTTTCCATTTCCTTTACTAACTGTGCCAGTGAATGCTGGTTGAATAATCTAAAAACAGACCTTTCAAATTGCCTTATCTCTGTTATTGGACCTAATTATAAATTAGATAAAGAAATGAGGGTCTCAAAAGAGAATATGTCTAAATAAAGAAATGGCCCACTAAGTTTTAACCTTGAAATTATAGTGTCAATTTTTTATACTGTAATCTAATTCATCTAAAAATTTGTTGACTAGAGAGCAGTCTTGGAAATAGAACTTTATTATATTGTTTTGCCACTCTTTTGACAATAGAGAAAAAAATATTCGTCAAAATTCTAGTTCTGCATGCCTTCAGTAATAGACTAATTTGGATCGTATTTTTACTTCTAGTATAATGAATAGTTCTGAAACTGTTTCGATGTCCAAAGTAAACAGACAATAAAAAAGAACATAAAAGAACTAGAGCGCTAGGTGATGGTGAAAAATAGTCTAATACAGATAGGACACATCAAAGTTATCATACCTGACCACTTATACAGTTTATCTCAGCCACAGATAGTACTGCCCTGGATCAACTGACCTCAAAAATAACTGCACTGCTGATACTTCAGTCACTCTCTATAATTCTCATCTGCAGAGAAGCCAAATCAGTTTCATCCTCCTTGCCTCCCCAGTAGCCACTGACAGCTGTTGTAGTGGAAAGAACTCTTGGCTAGGAATCAGGAAACTTCATTGCTAGTCCTGGCTTTACCACTTACTAAGTGTGAATTTGGGCAGGTCATTTAGTCTCTCCACAGAGTGATTATGAAGTTCAGAGTAAGATATTCTATGTGGAAGTATCTTGGAAATTAAAGCTTTATACAAATATACAATATTGTTAATGTGTGTGTGTAAGAAAAACTAACATTATGACCCTATAGGACAGAGTGGAACTGCCCCGTAGGGTTTCCAAGGAGCAACTGATGGCTTTGAACTGCCGACCTTTTGGTTAGCAGCTGATCTCTTAACCACTGCACCACCAGGGCTCCATTAATAATACAAAGTCATCTATATATGTATTTGTTTCTTCATACGAACGTATGTATGTACTTACGTGTGTGTATGTATGCGAGTGTGCCTGCCTATCTTAACAGATACACATTACTTATATTAAAAAATTTCACAATTTAAGATTTATATCCTGGCTACTCAATTACATAAATTACTCAAAGCAGTTGAAGATTAACACACAATGCCAAGGTGCAATGGGAAGTTTTAAAACAAAACAGAGTCCAGGTAGAAGGCATTTAAGGAATGGAGCCCCGCTGCTCTTCACTGATGGCTGAAGGCAAAGCAAGGAAGAGGACTTTGCAATAATAATAACAGGTTACTGCTAATAATACATTGAACACCTGTGAACTCTCCTTCCAGCCCCCAAATAAAAGCTAGAGCCTTGACAATGATCTGCATCTATCCATACAATTTCACCCATATCCCATTGCTTTGTGATAAGGTTAATTTTTCAGGAAGTAACATCTGGGAGGCATCAAATTCCCATAGTGGAATACAAGACACACATTCTGCTTGCACTCTGAAGTCAACAGGACTGTTAGAAGCAACAGTCTTTTGTACTTCTTTCTTAACTGTCATCTTTAATCATGAGATTAAGGAATAAGATGACAACAATAACTGTTGTTTCCTTTACCTAGTCCCATACCATTCTATAGTCATTGAAGTCCCAACAGTCTTCCCTCCTAAAATAATTTTAAATTATACGTAATATATTTATATATACACATATACCCACACACATATATATATTCATTAGGAATTAATTCCTAATTTACATACATACATACATATATATATATATATATATATATATATATATATATATGTATATGTATACACACGCATATATACATGAGCTCTACTGGCACACTGGTTAAAGCAATCAGCTGCTAACCAAAAGGTTGGTGGTTTAAACCCACTAGCCATTCTGTGTGAGAAAGATGTGGCAGTCTGCTTCTGTAAAGATTTACAGCCTTGGAAACTCTATGGGGCAGTTCTATTCTGTCCTATAGGGTCACTATGAGTCAGAATTGACTTGAGGGTGGTAGGTTGGTTTTGGTATATATATGTGTGTATGTGTATATATGTATGTATGTATGTATATGTAAGTAAATTAAGAATTCCATGGTGGTCTGGAGGGTAATACATCCAGCTTTGATTCATCAACTCAGACAATACCATTCTATTCTGAAACCATCTGTCAATGCCCTTTGGTCTTTATTGTAAAACAACCAAAAGCAAGGCATTGCATTTTACCACCTCAGCCCTCAACCTGAGCACCGAATATATCAAACTGTATTTTATTGGACAGTTTAGTAGTGATAGCCATCCATCTCAAACTAAAACTTCCAGAGTAATCACTAGATTAACACTGGGACTAGCAAAGAATGACACTTAAAAGAGATTTGCCACCCTTCCCCAGCCCTTATTTAGAAAACAGTACCATATGAAATGGGTTAGAAATCTCTGCACAGATGGCCTGGGAGACAGCACGAGAGCCAATCACTGAACACCATTTCCATTCTACGTTCTAACGTTCTGGTTGGCCTCATCACTCAGCCAAAAAAATCCCTCCAGTAGCCAGTGCAACTCCAGGTACTGGAAAACTTCTCAACTGAGACATAGGTTTTTCAGAAGTTGGGATTTCTTCTTCTCCAGACTAACATTTCTATTGTGTTATCCTTACAAGAAAACAGTTCCTAGAGAATACTACAGCAATGTGTTCAAAATATGCCACCTTTGAACCATCATTGCTTTTCTTCCAAAGGAAGCCTCAGAAAGCAGTGTCTCCTTTATTACCACAGTGTACTTGCCAAATAGGCTGCAGAGAGCGCCAGCCCTACTTTGCAAATGGAGGCCTCAGCGTCAGAGTCCCGCCCTCTCCCCACACAAAGGAGAGGAAGCAGTGGGCACACATTGACTGCCCACATTCCACTCATTTTTTAAATGTGCATTTATGAGCTCACATGTCAGACTCCTTCAGCAGGTGCAGAGTAAACAAGTAGAATACATCAGAAACGCTGGTTACTGGAATTAGAATTTAACCTGTCTTACAGAGCAACTGCAAAGGGACAAAATGTATGCAAGTAAATACCGTCTAACTGACCCCGGACTTACCTGATCCCTTTTCTTGGAGTTGTAAATACGTACCCAGGTTGGCAGTAGTCTGCCAGGAGAAAGAGTGGAGAGAGAAGCCCCAAACCTTTAGTCTTTATATGCCCGCTCTCCTTCTGTTCAAACATCCCCCTTCGCTCTGATTGGCTTCTGGTTCTCTCACTGCCCCTTGTCTTTGAAGCATTCTCCACTCAGCAGTACTCAGGGTTAATATCTCCAACTTCCCCAAAGCATGTACGCATGTCCTAGGCAATGTATGCGTATTTCCAGTGACTCAAAGTAACAGTCAGTGAGTGGTAGCTTCTTCCTACTCTTTTCCTGGAGACTTTTTTTTCTCACTTTCACAGCTCTTAGCTCTTCAAAAAGGATGAGGGAAATTATCTACTCTCTTCACCTGCGGGATGTAAATCATGATGTGGTTCTGTTTTAGAGCGGTGGTCTGAATGACTGGCATATCATCACCAGAACAAAAACTCGGGTTCCATATTTGAATCTCTACCTCGTCTTCCAAATCAAGCACCTCCAAAAATTTATAAATTCCATTATTGCCTTTTTTCTTTGTCACCTTCCTACCCAGATTAACAATATTTTCCTTTGTTACTCTGATTTTTTTTTTCCTTTTGTGTGTCTGGTGGAAAGTTTCCTATGATACCTGTCAACTATTCGTTGTTTTTCTGAAAAAAGAAAAAAATTCTTTTATTCTTAGCTTCCCTCACCATATTATAGAATGAACACATATGATTTACAAGGAGTAATAACTAGTATAATTTTGCTTGTCATTTAATCTTCACTTCTTGACTGCACAAATGAATGTTCAGTTCAAATTCTGTCATAATAGAACAAGGGAGTTTCTAAGTTCCTTTCTTGGGGTAAAATTTTATTACACTCATTATTGAGTGAAAGCAAAAGAGAAACTTAGGAACCATTCAGCTGAACATAGACTTTACTAGTATAATGATATTTGCTGAAATGGTAAATAGCCAATACACCATTTTTTAATTTCACCATGACCATTCCTGGTAGCCAGGATGTGATAGCATTATTCTTGTTGTTATTAGCTGCCGTCCAGTTGGTTCTAAATCCTAGCAACCCTATGTACAGAAGAACGAAACACTGCCCTGTCCTGTGCCATCCTTACAATCGTTTCTATGTTTGGGACCATTGTTGCAGCCACTGTGCCAATCCATCTTGTTTAGGGTCTTCCTCTTTTTCAATGACCCTCTACTTTACCAAGCATGATGTCCTTCTCCAGGGACTGGACATTCCTTATAACACGTCCAAAGTATGTGAGACAAAGTCTCGCCATCCTTGCTTCTAAGGGGCATTCTGGCTGTACTTCTTCCGAGATAGATTTGTTCATTCTTTTGGCAGTCCATGGTACATTCAATATTCTTCACCAATACCATAATTCAAAGGCATCAATTCTTCTTCGGTCTTCCTTATTCATTGCCCAGTTTTTGCATGTATATGAGGCTATTGAAAATATCATGGCTTGGGTCAGGTGCATGTTAGTCCTCAAGGTGACATCTTTGCTTTTTAACACTTTAAAGAGGTCTCTTGCAGCAGATTTGCCCAAAGCAGTATGTCATTTGATTTCTTGACTGATGCTTCTATGGGCATTGATTGTAGAGCCAAGTTAAATGAAATCCTTGACAATTTCAGTCTTTTCTCTGTTTATCATGATGTTGCTTATTGGTCCAGTTGTGAGGATTTTTGCTTTCTTTATGTTGAGGTGCAATCCATACTGAAGGCTATAGACTTTGATCTTAATCAGTAACTGCTTCAAGTCCTTTTTGATTTCAGCAAGCAAGGTTGTGTCATTTGCATAACACAGGCTGTTAATGAGTCTTCCTTCAATCATGATGTCTTGTTCTCCTTCATATAGTCCAACTTCTCAGATCATTTGCTCAACATAGAGATTTGAATAAGTGTGGTAAAAGGATACAACTCTGACTCATATCTTTCCTGATTTTAAACCATGAAGTACCCCCTTGTTCTGTTCGAAGGATTGCCTCCTGGTCTATGTACTGGTTCTGCATGAGCACAATTAAGTGTTCTGGAATTCCCATTCTTTGCAATGTTATCCATAATTTGTTATGATCCACACAGTCAAATGCCTTTGCATCGTCAATAAAACACAGGCAAACATCTTTCTGGTATTCTCTGCTTTCAGCCAAGATCCATCTGACATCAGCAGTGATATCCCTTGTTCTATGTCCTCTTCTGAATTTGGCTTGAATTTCTGGCAGTTCTCTGTCGATGTACTGCTGCAAGCATTTTTTCAATTATCTTCAGCAAAATTTTACTTGCATATGATACTAATGATATTGTTTGATAATTTCTGCATTCTGTGAATTACCTTTTTTTTTAGAATAGGCAGAAGTATGGATCTCTTCCAGTCAGTTGGCCGGGTAACTGTCTTTCAAAATTCTTGGCATAGATGAGTGGGTGCTTCCAGTGTTGTATCCATTTGTTAAAACATCCCAATTGGTATTCCATCAATTCCTGGAACCTTGTTTTTAGCCAATGCCTTCAGTGCAGCTTGGGCTTCGTCCTTCACTATCAATGTTTTTTGATCATATGCTACCTCCTGAAATGGTTGAAGGTCAACCAATTCTTTTTGGTACAGTGTTTCTGTGTATTCTTTCCATCTTCTTTTGATGCTTCCTGTGCCATTCAATATTTTGCCCATAGAATCTTTCAGTATTGCAACTTAAGGCTTGAATTTTTTCTTCAGTTCTTTCAGCTTGAGAAATGCCTAGCATGTTCTTCATTTTTGTTTTTCTAACTAGAGGTTTTGAACATTTCATTATTTTACTTTGTCTTCTTGAGCCACCCTGAAATTTTCTGTTCAGCTCTTTTACTTCATCATTTCTTCCATTTTCTTTAGCTACTCTACACTCAAGAGCAAGTTTCAGGGTCTCTTCTGACATCCATTTTGGTCTTTTTTTATTTCCTGTCTTCGTAACAACCTCTAGCTTTCTTATGTCTGATGTCCTTGATGTCATACCACAACTTGTTTGGTCTTCAGTCATTAGTGTTCAGTGGGTCAAATCTATTCTTAAGATAGTCTCTAAATTCAGGTGGGGATATACTGAAGGTCATACTTTGGCTGTCATGGACTTGTTTTAACGTTGTTCAGCTTCAACTTGAACTTGCATCTGAGAAATTGTTGGTCTGTTCTGCAATATTCTTCTGGCCTTGTTCTGACTGATAATGAGCTTTTCCATCGTCTTTTTCCACAGATGTAATCAGTTTGATTCCTGTGTATTCCATCTGGTGAGTTTCACGTGTATAGTGGCCATTTATGTTGTTGAAAATGGTATTTCCAGTGAATAGGTCATTGGTTTTGCAAAATTCTATCATGTGATCTTTGGTCTCATTTCTATCACCAAAGCCATATTTTCCAACTACTGATCCTTTTTATTTGTCTCCAGCTTTCGCATTCTAATCGCCGGTGATTGTCAATGCATCCTGATTGCATGTTTGATCAATTTCAGACTGCAGAAGTTGGTAAAAATCTTCAATTTCTTCATCTTTGGTGAAATTCTACTAATAACGATATTTAGCCTTTTCAACAATAAATTAGTAAATTACTAATTTAATCTCTTGAAATCTTAGAACCAACTAACCCATCCTTCCTTCCCAATGTCTCTGGATGGACATGTACTGAATGTCCTCTCAGAATTCTCAAACATTGAGTTATTTTTGATACAGAACATTTCCACTGGTTGCCCTTGAGTAGACATGCCATATTATCACATTACCTTTGGAATCTCTTTAGACTGTGACCCACATTCTCAGCAAAGCAACTAGATAGGAACACCTTCTTCTCTAACGTCTTTTCCTTCTTTCTCTCTTTCTTTTTTTTAATGTCATCTCCCTTGAGTAACTGGTCACCTTATAAAGTCTCAATTGATTGACTTGAGTATATATGATACGTATTCCGATTAATGGATGGAAATTTTTTATTCAGTTTAGGAGAACTTTATTAATATTTCCCTATATATTTGAGTTGTGAAATTTACAATGTTGTCCTAGAAAATTATATTCCTCAATCCTTCTTGTACTTTCACTTCTTTTACCCTGCACCCTTATTATTTACGTACACACACACATACATACATAGGCCCTGGTTGGTACAACCAGTTAATGTGCTTAGCTGTTAACAGAAAGGTTGGAGGTTCAAGTCCACCCAGAGGTACCTTGGAAGAGAGGCCTGGTGATCTACATAAGAAAAATCAGCCGTTGAAAACTCTATGGAGCACGGTTCTACTCGGACAAATGTGGGGCTGCCATAAGTTGGAATTGACTCGATAGCAACTGGTGGTACACATACATATACATATTAAAAAAACATAATTTCTGGGTCATATCTCAACAATCTAACATGAATTCAGTCTTTGATAAAAGGAATTTTTCTTTTGAAAACAAGTTGTTAATGTTAAATTTTGCTCTCTAAGGAGAGAAGACAGGACATGCTAGCCTTCACAATAAGCCTTTTCATGTGGGCTGTTTGAACAAAATCGTGTAAAGTCATCGCCTGTTTGTCTTCACCTCCCCCTCCAGGTCTTCATACTAATCTCCAGAAGAGTATTTAGTTAAACAAGACTTCAAATATTCTGTCTATCCCCAAGATATCTTCATGTTAATTAAGAATGTATCTTAATGAATTTCTAATGGCAGTCTTCCAGATACTCTTAATGGGACTAGGGGACATGGAGTAGAAGCATTGCCAGTGCTTTGAAAGGAAGGGGATAAAGAGAAAACTGGAAAAATACTTGTTATACAAAACTGGAAAATACATAGCTTACAATTTTAATAACTAAAATTCCCACTATTTAATAATAGTAACAAGATGTCAGGTACTTTCACACATTATTTCTAATATTTACCCTGCATGGTGTATATTATTAACCCCGTATTTACAAATAAGTAAGCTGAAGCTCCCAATTGTTATGAGACTTGCTTGAGATCAGACAACTCCTTTTACCATAACTATAAGGAATAAATATGTGAGATGAGCCCCAGCATCCTTAAAGAGCTCTGTGGCCACTCTTCTCTGTAGGTCAGAAATTACAGTGAGAACTGCTGCCACAGAACTAGGATCCTTAAATGCAAACCTTTGGTCTTACCTTCATTCCTTAAAACTCAATGGTTTGTGCTCAGGGAGCTGGAAAGCTAGACTGAAGTACCTGTCCTTCTTCAATCTTTGGCAGGGATGTACTGTTCAAACACACAAAGTATGAGTGTTCCAGTTAACAGAAGACATATGAAGAGGTATGACTTTTTTCTCCTGCTTGCAGGTGAGATCCACCAGAGATGCTCATATAGGCAGTATTGTTAGTTGTTAGGTGTCATGGAGTCGGTTCCAACTCATAGCAGCCCTACGTACAATAGAATGAAACATTGCACAGTTCTGCGCCATCCTCACAATCTTAGCTATGTCTGAGTTCATTATTGCAGCCACTGTGTCAATCCATCTCATCAAGGGTCTTCCACTTTTTTGCTGACTCTCTACCTTACCAAGCATGATGTCCTTCTCCAGGGACTGGTCCCTCCTGATAACATGTCCAAAGTACGTGAGACAAAGTCTCACCATTCTTGATTTTAAGGAGCGCTCTGGCTGTACTTCTTCCGAGACAGATTTGCTCAGTCTTCTGGCAGTCAATGGTATACTCAATATTCCTCTCCAACACCATAATTTGTAGGTATCAATTCTTCTTCAGTTTTCCTTATTCATTGTCCAGCTTTCTTATGCATATGAGGCAATTGAAAATACTGTGGCTTGGGTCAGGCATACCTTTGTCCTCAAAGTGACATCTTTGCTTTTTAACACTTTAAAGAGGTCTTTTGCAGCAGATTTGTCCAAGGCAGTACATTGTTTGATTTTTTGACTGCCGCTTCCATGGGCATTGATTATGGATTCAAGTAAAATGAAATCCTTGACAACGTCCATATTTTCTCCGTTTATCATGATGTTGCTTATTGGTCCAGTTGTGAGGATTTTTGTTTTCTTTATGTTGAGGTGCAATCCATACTGAAGGCTGTAGTCTTTGATCTTCATCAGTAAGTGCTTCATCAGTAAGTGCATAGGATGTGACTAATGTCATCTGCTACTTGTCAAAGGATGACCACCACACTACTTGTACCAATCTGTGGTGGGCTGAATAATGGCCCCCAAAGAGACCCTTATCTCTGGAACCTATAAACATTGCCTCATTCGTAAAAAGGGTCTTTGGAGATATGATTAAGGTAAAAATCTTGAGATGGGGAGATTATCTTGGATTATCTGGTAGGCCCTAAATGCAATCACAAGTGTCCTTATAACAGAGAGGCAGAGGGAGATTTGACACAGACAGAAGAGAAGAAGGTAATGTGATCAGGGAGGCAGAGATTAGAGTGATGCAGCCACAATCCAAAAAAAAGAAAAGAAAATGCCAGCAGCCACCAGAAGCTGAAGAGGCAAGGAATGGATTTTCCCCTAGAGCCTCTGGAGGGAGCATGGCCCTACGACATCTTGATTTTGGCCCAGTGAAACTGATTTCTGACATCTGGCCTAGAGAACTGTGAGAGGGTAAATTTCTCTTGTTTTAAGCCACACAGTTTGTGGTAATTTGTTACAGCAGCCAAAGAAAACATATGCTGATCAAGATTTTCTTTTCACAGGCCTATATTTGTGGCAGAGATGGATTACCCAATAAGCAAGCTACGCAAGGGCTTACTTACTAATATTTGATGTGGTGAAACCCATGTAAAAATTGTGCAGTACAGATCAGTAAATAAATATAAGAAAGCCCGTGAATACCTTGCTTACTGGTAGTCTAACCTAAGGAGGACAGATGGAGTGGAAGAAGAGAATAAAGAAACAGAAAGCAAGAAAGAGATAAAAGATAGAAAAAGATGTGAAGGAATAGAAGGCAGGAAAAAGTGGAGAAGAAAGATTCATTGAATGGTAGGTCATGTGTACTGACCTACAGAATTGTATCGAGCAAAAAGTGCACATAACCCCTACATTCCACCTATGTGATGGAGATTAAGGCTATGCCTAGGACTGAGTCGTAAAGGGAATTTGTCTTTAAAACATCTTCCTAATTTACTCAATGGTTTTAATGTAACTTATTGAAATTGTTCTCTTCTAAGTTACCAGTGACCTCCTTTTGGTCAAATATAGTGAACCCTTAGTCATAGCTCTTTAACTTGTTTGACTTGCTGACCCTAAACATCCTTCAAGATCCTGCCCAAAACCCACTTCCTCTAAGAAGTTTCTTTTAACCCCTGTTGTTTCCATTTCCTGAATTCCTATTACATTTACAGGAAGTATGTTATTTTTGCTCTACCAAAAAAGGCCAGGCATGCTACTAAACATCTGAAAATACACAGGACGCCCCTTACAACAAAGAATTATCTTATTTTTATATCACCTCCAGCAATTTGCACAGGGCTGGCCTTAATAGACCCTTGTGGTAACTTACTAACTGTCCATTATTCTGCTATCAAAAATACAGATGGTCTCATCTGCCTCACTTTCTACCTGTTTAACATACTGTACAATGATGACTGATATTGAGAATGATATCCCTGAGGCATGCCAGATCTAAATCATTAAAAAAAAAAAAAAATTCATTGTGTCGCTAGTTAAGAAAACCTACTCATACATTGTAGAAAGATTTTAACTGCAAGAGTTGAGGCCACAATGCATTTCTCATTCATCCTAATTTAACCTCCAAATGCAATTAACTGCAACCCCTCAAGTCCCAAATATTCAAAGCATTTGAAGATTTACTTTATTACCAGAAAAGTTATATGCTTCTCCCATAAATATACCTGAAGGTACCTGTTTTCTGGTACTTATTTCCCAATATATGGCAAGTCTTAGTATAAAAGTAAGCCTTTTTTAAAAATTGATTATATGTTCCTGGCTTAAAACTGCCCAAAAGGAATTCTGCATTCTTGGACCTAGGGACGAATTACCTAATAAGCAAGGTACACATGGGCTTACTTGTGCTTACTTACTAATATGTAGAGCACAATCTCACATGGGTTTCACCACGTCAGAGTGTAAACTCAAGGAAGCCCATGTGTACCTTGCTTACTGGTTAATTCGCCCCTGCTTGGATCTGTTTACATTTTTTTCATATTGCTCATTTGTCTCCAGGGTAACTGAACTTGAAGTTCAGTTCAGTAAACTATCCCACAGTAAACTATTAGATAACTTCCCATGTGCAAACTATTATGTCCACACATGGCTAAAGAATCTAGTCAAGGACATGCAACTCTTTGTGAGCATCCCTCATGATTTCACATTTTAATGTTTATTTTTTTAAGCATAAAAAGACCAAAGGAACTTATTGGCATTTCCATTATGTAAAAACAGTGAATATAAACCACACAGTACAATTAAGAATCACAAACACCCAGAGAATGGAAATAAATAAAACAAGTGAACTAATCAACACACTTCCAAAACAGAACACTGGGACTTAAAATATTGTAAACTGTAGTGAAATAACAGCTGCTCTTATTCAAAACCATATATTCCAATAGTATGGGATTTTGTAACTTATTGCCTCTCCCACCTTGGAAAAATTATGTTAAACAGTTACATGGCCCATATTAACAGCTTTTGAAAATGGACATTTAGCTGTCCTTTAAGTCAAGTTGCTGGAGAAGAGCTTTCATTTTTTCCCGCCTTTTAGGATGCTCAGAAAGAGTGATTCAAAGAAATCATAAAAGATTTAATTCGTAATGATGAAATGGTGAAATTCATAAAATGTAAACCCCCCTGTAGTGTGTTATCTATGTATCTAATGCATGATGCGGTCACCAGAGCCACATGTATTACAGATTTCTCTTTTGATGATCATAACTAGACCAGAATACTGACTAGTATCAAAAGGCCAACACAACATGGAGAGCTTGGAGGGTAAAAGGCCCTTGACCAGGCTAGTAGTACCAGTTCCTTTTTTCCACTTGCCAAAATGAATGCTGTAGGTTGTAACCTATTCTCCTGTTTGTGGATGTTTAATATTCTACTAGCACTTTCTGCAACTCTTTAACTTCACTCTGCCCCAAAGGACCATTCTCCTTGTATTAATATTAATATCCCACGAGAATATTAGCTCTGGAGGAAAGAATTTGGTGGCAAAATTCCTTATTTACTCACGAAATCCACCCAACTTCCACTCACACATTTTAATAGGACATTCTAAAGAAAAGCTCCCTCTTCCACCAGACTTTCTCCACACTTCCCCTCAGCTTCTTCTGACACACACACATATATTTTTTTCTCAAATCAAAAGCCACTTTTACTAGGCTTCTTTAGGTCGTGCATGCTTTGTATTTGTTATGGCAGAAAAAAACGTTTAAATTAAAAAGCAAAAACAAAACTGCTTGGCACTGGCTGGACTACAGAGACAGGAAATGGAGTCCCTCCTCAATCCTCTGGGCTTTAACCCCACCTGGCTGTTTTTTTCCATCCCCTCCCTTGGGTTTCAGGAAGAGTAGGAATCTTAAAACCTAATGCGTCATCAAGCCTCAACAATATTTAATCAGTGTAGTGGGGTTAACAGCAGTTGCCTCTCCTTACCTTTCTTAAAAAGGCTGCCCTTCCGGAAAAAAAAAAAAAAAACAACTCCATAGTGCCATTGATTCTTGAAAATGATTTTAAAACGGCTGTTTGCACATGTGGCCCAGTGACAAAGCACTTGGACTCTGAAGCCATACTCTCTGCTTTGAAATTTAGGCTCCATACTTACTAATATGTGATCTTGGGTAAATTACCCAACCCCTCTGCGTCTTAGTTTCCTTATCCTCTCATATATCTTCTAGACATATTCTTAAATGAAAATAATAATACCAGCTTCATGGGGTTGTTGTGAGGATTAAATTAGTGGAAATATGCAAAACATTTCAGAATAGTGTTGGCACATAGTACACAATATGTGGATGTTAGGTATAAGTTATCTATATCTCTTCTGCAGGCAGATATGAATATTTGAAGATGTGTTTAAAGTGTTTTATATTGTATATACATACACATATAATACTTTAAACATGTCTTCAAATACACATATGTATATATATATATATATATATATGCATTAAGGAATTGACAGTAAAATTTGGTTAAAGGATGCCACTAATAGAATAAATAGGCTATTCCTAGATTCCAGTTAGCTTTGCCACTGATTGTTGTATAGTTTGGTGATCCACTGCTCTTTAGTAAGTGGAGACAAGAATCTCAGAGCCAAGTAGAGGATTTTACAGGTAAAGTGCATCAGGCCTAGATGGTAAAGAAAGTTAAGAAACATGTATAGAGAACCACCATGTACCAGGTTGACACTGTTCATGAGCCATGACATACAAGTCTCCTAACGGTTCTAATGATGTAGATACTATTAACTCCATTTTGCACATGAGAAAAATGAGGCTCGGAAATGTTAAGCAAATTACCTCAAATCATACAGCTAGTTAATTAAGGGTGGAAGTAGGATTCTAATCCTATACCATTTTAAGCAAAAAATAACATGGAAAAAGCAGGAGGAGGGTGGGTTATGCAAGTAAAATGAGTTTCTTAAAAAAGATCTTTTTTAAAACTAGATCATTGACAGATGAAGTTTATAAACATGGTTTGGTCTCTCTTAGAACTAGCTTTGATATAGAGATTCAGACTACACACCATTACATTTTAATCCAGTGAAGGATGCTATTGTCTTACACTTCAACAGTAGTAGTCTTGCAAAGTATGAAATACAGAAAGTGACTTAGAAGACCATTTGATCCAACTTCCTCAGTTAACTTCATCAGTTAAAAGACACTAGATACAGAGTGGTTAAATGGCAGGCTCAAGGACATGCAGGCAATTAGTGGCAGAATCAGCCAGGATTCCTCCCAACTCAACATTCTTCCCCTTACAGCATGAAGGTTAGATTGTGGCCAACTGGAACACCAGGGTTTTAATCCATCCATTTAGGTGCATGTAGGTTCTGTTTCATTTAATATATCCCACTTCTTACTTTAGCATCTAAACTAAAAAAAAAAAAAAAAAAGAAAAGAAAAAATTAGGGTGATTCTTAAAATTCTCTGGTAAGATAAACTACCTAAGAATATTCTCTGGTAGTGAAAGTATGTAGAGTTTATATCTAGGAGCTTCTATTTTTAAAACCCGATGAAAAGATTTTTTTGGTATTGTATTCTGTCAAACAACAACAAGAGTTAAATATAGTCTGGGTGGGAGAACAGCTTTAAAGGAAAAGTGCTGCTGTTCTCTGTGCAGAGAGGAGGAGTTCGA
The DNA here is from genome assembly GCA_030035585.1 of Dugong dugon. NCBI lineage: Eukaryota > Metazoa > Chordata > Mammalia > Sirenia > Dugongidae > Dugong > Dugong dugon. The sequence continues at coordinate 89,043,175 of CM057472.1, forward strand.
AGAATCTTTAATATTAAAAAAATTTTTTTTCTGGCAAATTGCGTTCACTCAGCAAATCCTGGAGCTCTGTTGGTGCAGTGGTTAAGAGCTACAGTGAGTTACGGCTGCTAACCAAAAGGTTGGCAGTTTGAATCCATCAGCTGCTCCTTGGAAACCCTATGGGGCAGTTCTACTCTGTCTTATTGGGTTGCTATGAGTCAGAATCGACTCGATGGCAACGGGTTTGGTTTTGGTCCAGCAAATACTTACTAAGTACTTCTTATGTATTGAATTGTGTCTCCCAATAATGTGTTGAAATCGTAACCCTGTACCATAAATAAGGAGTTTTCTTTTGTAATGGTAATGAGGTCATACCAGTACAGGGTGGAACCTAATCACTTCTGAGTTATAAAAAGAGCAGATTGGGTATACAGACAGATGGAGGACAGATGCTTTCTGATGACGGAAGAAGCTGCATCTACAAGCCAAGGAACTCCAAGGATTACTGCTGCTAGAAGCTGAAATAGACAAAGGACACCCCTCAGCTACAGTCACACCATGAATTCACACTTGTAGCTTCATGAACTGTGAGAAAATAAATTTCTATTCTTTAAATTCCCCTAGTTGCATTTCTTTCTATTAACAGCAGCACTAGCTGCCACTGGTTGTAACTAAAACAGTACCAAAGAATTATAGTAGCAAGAGTCACTCCTACTTTCCTTGTGTATTTCACAGCACTCATTACTCCTGGTGGTAATGATGGGCTCTTGCTATATGCTTCATAATTAGTCATTGACTGATTGGGGTGTCTTTTCCTATACTCAATATAAGAGAAACTTTAGGATAAAAGTCACTGAGGTTATGTTAGCTACTATTGATGTCCCTTATGCAGGCAGAGGCAGATGGCTCTTGACTATTCCAATGCTTATACTGTCCAGAACCATGCTGTACAGGATGTACTTTCTTGGTTATAATATCATCAGAAATGTGGAGTCAAAAGGCATATGACTTCTTTCATTGTGCATATACCAAAGCCTGTAATCAATACCACTATCTCTTATCCGGGGAAAAACATCAGGTTGTGTGATGATACGCATGCTAAAAAAATTACACATTCTATCTATGTCATAGTTTAAAGCTATATCATAGGCCTAGGAAACTTTGTTAATGTGAGTTCTAAAAGGAACCATTAAAAGCACATTATCCACTGCTTTAGCAAGACTGCACCATTACAAACATAACGAAACAGTTGAAAAACCCAGACCCTGGGAAGCTCAAACTTTATGGCCTAAACTTCAAAATGTGCCAAACATCACCTTGGTAGGAAGGATGGGAGGTTGCAATAGCAATGTGGAGAGAGAAAGGAAGTACTACAGGTAAAGACAAAGAGGCACACTATTTAAAGTGATTTTTACAGGAGACATCCCAAGTCCGCAAATAAATTGCTAAATGACAAGAAATTGGCATAAGAATTTAAGCATAAGTTGAGTTTCTCAAGCCAAACGTCCTGGAATGAAGAAACACTGGTGGGATGAATTGGCAACCAAACCACAATCAGCTGCAGATTAAGGGGGATACTGACAATTCTATAAGACTTAGCAGTAAATATTTACCCGCCATATTGGTGTAGGGGGCGAAGCATAACTTCCTGAAGATGATATTGAAAAGTTAATAATCATGGAGCAATTGATGCTAACTCATCATGATGTTTGGGTCTCTTGCTCTCCCTAAAAACCCATATTACAAAATAAATTTGGGACTTCAGGGATCATCATCACTATCTCAAGGATTTTGTACTATCCAAAGGACAGTCCCGGTGGACTACGTTTGAATGATGGAATCTCAAAAAAAAAAAATCCACAAATATGATGGCCAACACAAACTTAAGGTCTTCACCTGTACACTTTTACAAATACAGAGAATATGGTGTATGCAGTGATAACACAGCCACTTGACTGATATCCATTATGGGAATATTAACACATTTTGTTCAGTACTTTAGTCACTTATGTTGGTGATATAGGGATGTTTTCTGATAGGTGTGGTTTTCATGTCATTTATGGTACTGAAGGCATAGTTTTTATATTTAGGCAGAGGTTCCAAGAACAGCAATACGATCTGAATTTTCATGAATATAATCAGATAACTGATTATAGTTCCTGAATATAATCAGGTAACTTGCAAAAGACTTTGCAAATTTGGCTAGCAAGACCAGTTATAAATAACCTTTGCTCTCTGTTACTGAAAGATGGTTGAGAGTGTAGGTGTAGTTAGTTCAGTTAGCAACCATATTTTGACACTTTCAATATGCCAGCCACTGTGCAAGACAAAACAATGCTTTCCTTGAGAGCTTATTGTCTAGTGAAAAATCTTCCAATTTACAAACACAATAATTGTATTTATATCATTTATAAGTAATGCACCAAATAAACTTGATTTTTAGATACCATTGGTTGTATTCAACAATTTTCCATGTAGCTTTCAAGGATGTTGATTTTGGATACAATATTAATTGAATGAGTTAAGATGTTTAATCTCTGATGATATCAAAAGAACAGTAAACAACCTCAAGTCTTTGTTTCCATTACACAATTTTTTCTATATGCTAGACTTTTGGCTAACAATTACAAAAATGCACCACAGATATTAAACTGGTAATGACTTACTTCGGGTTAATCTCCCTATATCCTACCTGGATTACACATGTCATCAGATGGCTCCTCACACGAGTTATATGGGTAACTTGGGAATCAGTTGCCATGACGATACTAACAAAAGTTAAGTAATTATTCCACTGGTAAAAGACAGTGTTGCTTCTTGTAAAATTGATTAAACATTTGTGTAAAGTCATATTGTCGAGATAAGCACCAAAGTAAACATGAGGTTCACTCTGGTGCTCACCACTTTGAAAGGCATCAGTTGTCATATCAGGAAGGCGGCAAGTTTCAAATCAAATCTGTTGTCTGCACATGTGGAAGGCCACACACAAAAAAAAAAAAAAAAAAAAAAAGATTCCTTATACAGCCATGCTTTTGAAATGTAACATCAGGGTTACAGACCCCATAAGATTTGGGGCTTATTCTCCTTTAGATGCCTACTCTGTTTTCAGTTCAGTTGTAATCACTCTCCGAGAAGAACAATAAACACCAAATATTTTGGGGTAACTTAAGTTTAGTTACTTGCATGAACACTGCATGGGAAAGTTTCTCTATAGCTGCTCTGTGGTACCAGCGTCTGCGAACGTACATCCTACTGAGAGATACGAAGAGTCCCTAAGGACAAAATTAAGGGTAGAGAACATCTGACCTCAATCATGGACATCAATATGAGAAATGCATAACACATGGTGCACAGTTCACAAACAGTGATCTTGAAGTAAACGGCAGATGGAGGATGGCAGCCTTTCAGTTGGACATCTGGATTTCAGTGGCTCCAGAACTGGATAATTCTCACATGAGATCTGTCTATGAGAAGCTTGACCCATCTTCAGTAAGGGTTCTGAGAATTTGAATCTAATCTTCACTTAGTGCCCAACAAATGATAAATTCTCACATATACGAGATTTCTGTTTCTGGGCAGTAATGGTTGCCCAAAAGCAAGCATTAAAACAGCAAGCATCATTTTTGGATGGCATGGCTGTGACCAAACTGATCCTTTATTGTTTACCCTTAAAAGGGGTCAGGGATAATGTAAGGGTCTGGGCTGTCTTCCAGTATTTGATATCATCTAAATATGTACAGATTTGAGATGCCTACTTTTTTAACATTCAGTTTCATTCTCTTTCTGAAGGGCAAATTGTTGAAGGGTAATGAAAGCCTAGCATATGCAAGTATAGTTGTGTCAATTTCAAATGGTGGCTCACCTATTATAACTGGTCACTAGGAATGATGAAATATATGCATAGATGACCAGCTAATCAATTTTATTAGTGCACCCACTGAAGGAATTATATTTAAATTCTTAAAATTACAAGATTAAGATTGGTATTATATACAGAAGGCTTTCTTTTTCGTCAGTTAAATAAGGTTTGGCACATAACAGGTGCTTAATAATTGATTATTGAATGAATAGATAAACAATTGAATTAATAGAATAATGCTTTCTTGGGAAGAAGGCTACTACTGCTGAGGAACGGTATGAATGTACGTATAGAATGGTTGGTATAAATCCTTGCTCCACAGTGGGAAGATTTTTCAAAACAGACAGCAGTAGCTGTAGTAAAACGTATTTGTACATTCATGTAGGCTGCTTTTTAAAAAAGTTATCTACATAGCAACTTGGTACAAATTGCAAACCATAAAATAATTGTCTTAGACTGAGTTCTCTAGAGAAGCAAAACCAGTGAAGCGTCTCTCTCTTTGTATATATATATATATATAGATTTATATCAAAGAAATGGCTCATGCTGTGTGGGATACCATGACGCTGGATAAGGCATTCTGTAAGCCCGTGGATGGTAGTTTTGGCAGAAGCACTGCATTCAGGGAAGGCAAATCCGTATCCAGAGTAAGTTTTTATTCCAGTGAGAACAAAATGCTGTCCTTTTCATAATGGAAGTGGTCCAATGTAATCAACCTACCTACAGGTTGCTAGCTGATCACCTCGAGGAATGGTGTCATACTGGGGATTCAGTGTTAGTCTCTGCTGCTAGCAGATTGGGCACTCAGCAGTGGCTGTAGTCAAGTCGGCACTGGTGAGTGGAAGTCCATGTTGCTGAGCCCATGCATAACCTCCATCCCTGCCACCATGGTCACTTTCTTCACGAGCCCATTGGGCAATGATGGGAGTGACTGGGGAAAGAGGATGAGTGGTTTTCACAGAACACATCATCCTATCCACTTGATTGTTAAAATCCTCCTCTGCTGAGGTCAAACTTTGGTAAGCATTCACATAAGACACAAATATCTTCACTTCTTTGGCCCATTCAGAGAGATCTATCCACATACCTCTTTCCCATATCTCCTTGACTCCAATTTTCCAATCATATTCCTTCCAAGTCCCTGACCATCCAGCCAAACCACTGGCCACAACCTATGAATTAGTATACAATCGCACATGTGGCCACTTCTCCTTCCAAGCAAAGTGAAAAATCAGGTGCACTGCTCGAAGTTCCACCCATTGGCCGGATTTCCCTTCACTACTCTCCTTTAGGGAGGTCCCAGAAAGGGGCTGTAGTGCCACCACTGTCCACTTTTGGTGGTGTTTGTACATCACACAGAACCATCTGTGCACCAGGCACGAGTTTTCTCTTCCTCAGTCAACTGATCATAAGGGACTCCCCATGAGGCCACAGGTACAGACTGGGAGGTAGAAGGTAATATGACAGAAGTGGGACCATGGGCATTTGGGCCACTTCCTCATGCAACTTACTCATGCCTTCAGGTCCTGCTCAGGCCCGATCTCATATATACCGCTTCCATTTAATGACGGAATGTTGCTGTGCATGTCCAACTTCATGGCTCCGTAGGTCAGACAACACCCAGTTCATGATGGGAAGCTCAGGCTGCATGGTGACTTCGTGGCCAAGGTTAACTGTTTAGTCTCTACTAAAGCCCAGTAACAAACCAAAAGCTATTTCTCAAAAGGAAAGTAGTTATCTGCAGAGGATGGCAGGGCTTTCTTCCAAAATCCTAAGGTTCTGTGCTGTGATTCACAAATAGGGCCTGCCAAAGACTCCAAACATCATCTCTATCTGCCACTGATACTTCAAGCACCATTGGACCAGCCAGATCATATGGCCCAAGTGGCAGAGTCACTTGCGTGGCAGCCTGAATCTGTTGCGAGCCTTCTCTTGGTCTGGGCTATACTCAAAACCAGCAGCTTTTTGAATCACCTGATAAAGAAGTTGGAAAGGACACCCAAATGAGGAATATGTTGCCTCTAAAATCCAAAGAGGCCCACTAAGTGCTGTGCCTCCTTTTTAGTTGTGGGAGGGGCCAGATGCAATTAACTTATCCTTCAGTTTAGAAAGAATATCTCAGCACGTTACACACCACTGGACCCCTAGAAATTTCACTGAGGTGGAAGGTCCCTAAATTTTTGTCCAGTTAATTTCCCACCCTCTAGCACGCAAATGTTTTACCAATAAGTCCAGAGTCATTGACACTTCTTCCTTATGAGGTCCAATCAGCATAATGTCATCAGTGTAATGGAGCAGTATGATGTCTTGTGGAAGGGAAAGGCGATCAAGGTCCCTGCAGATTAAATTATGACACAGGCTTGAGAGTTGATATATCTGAGTTAGGAAACTGAAGGTGTATTGCTGGCCTTGCCAATTAAAGGCAAACTGCTTCTGGTGGTCCTTTGAAACAGGTATGGAGAAAAAGGCATTAGCCAGATCAATAGCTGCATACCACGTACCAAGAGATATATTAATTTGCTCAAGCAATGGAACTACATCTAGAATAGCAGATGCAATTGGCGTTACCACCTGGTTAAGTTTTTGATAATTCACTGTCATTCTACAAGATCCATTTGGTTTTTGCACAGGCCAAATAGGCCAGTTGAATGCGGATGTAGTGGGAATCACCACCCCTGCATCCTTCGGATCCTTGATGGTGGCAGTGATCTCTGCAATCCCTCCAGGAATGCAGTATTTCTTTTGGTTTACTATTTTCCTAGGTAAGGGCCAATCTAATGGCTTCCACTTGGCTTTTCCTACCATAACATCCCTTACTCCACTTGTCAGGGATCCAACGTGGGTGTTCTGCCAGTTGCTGAGTAATCTATTCTAATTATGCATTCTGGAACTGGGGAAATCACTACAGGATGGGTTTGGGGACCCACTGGACCTACTGTGAGATGGACATGAGCTAAGACTTTTAATAATCTGACCTCCATATGCTCCACTCTAACTGGTGGGCCACAGTGACATTTTGGGTCTCCTGAAATTAGTGTCAGTTCAGAGCCAATATCCAGTAAGCCCCCAAGAGTCTAATTATTTCCTTTTCCCTAATGAACAGTCACTCTTGTAAAAGGCTGTAGATCCCTTTAGGGAAGGCTGGGAGAAAGACTAATACTATAAATTTCTGGCAGTGTATTTCAGTCCTTCCTCAAGGGGACCCAGCCTCCCTTTCATTCAAGGGGTTGTGGATCTGTAAACTCACTCAAGTCTGGGAATTGACTGAAGGGCCATAATTCTCTATTCTGGCAATTCAAGTTAGACTGCTGTTCACTTGATCTAGATTTCTTTCACTTGTACAGATCAAGTAAATACTTAGGCAATTTCCTATCTATTTCACTCCTAGTGACACCATGACTAAGTAGCCAACACTATGAGTCCATACAAGTGAGACTATTCTGATTGCTGCTTTGACTTCGCTGCCCATTACACTAACCATGCCTACCTTGTCTTTGTCAACTGAGTATTGCCACTTGGCCTCTACCACCACAGGGTCCAATCAGCTCCATTGTAGTTAGATGACTTAATTCAGTTAGAACAGTTCCCATTGTCAAATCCGACTTACATAAAATAGCAATCACAGCAGTTTTCAAGGATGCTGGGGCTCCCTTCACAAATTTGTTCCTCACCATTGTGGTAAAAGGTGTGTCTTCTGGGCACTCCATGTGTGGGTCTGTGGGTCTAACATGATAAATCCACTCTAACATGCCAATTCCCCTAAGCCTTTGGATACCTTCTTCTACAGTATATCAAGGCAAGTCTGATACTTCAACTTGATTTAGTATAGGCTGCCATGTAATCCATGCTTCAGCAACTCAACCAAATAAACTATTAAATCCTTTCCTAACCTCCTGAGCTGAAACACTGAATGAAGAAACTGTGCTTAGTGGGCCCATGTCAATAAACTCAGACTGATCCATCTTTATGTTCCTTGCACCGTTATCCCACACCCTTAACAGCCATTCCATACATATTCCCCAGGTTTCTGTTTGTACGTATTAGAAAAGTCAAACAGTTCTTTTGGAGTATAGTGTATCTTATCCTGGGTCATACTTTGTACTTCACCTTTTGGGGCTTGCTGGGACTTAAGTCTATTTATAGGTCTAGATGCCAAAATGGGTGGTAGTGATATGTTTTGAGAACATTCTGCTCGTATGTCCCCATCCCAAGTTTCAGGATCCCATTTCTTCCCAATCAATGCCCTCACTTTAACTTCAGACACCATTCGAGGTTGGGAATTCAGTTGGTGTTGTAATTTAGCCACTCTTAAAGCGATAAGACTCTGGGTTTGGTCTTTGGCAATACCAGCTCTGTTACTACAAGAAATAAGTTTTTCTTTCAAGGCACAAGCGGAAACTTTGAGGTCATTTATGCACCACTTTCAACTCGGCAGCCCTGAGCTCATCTCTTTATTTCACCACTTTGCCTAGCAAAAGTAGGACCAACCAACTAGCTTCCTTATACTTCTCATTATGACAAAATTGTAGAAAGGTATCAAACATGCAATCATCCAGAGCCCGCCTCTCACCAATACCTGATCTATTGGTGGTGCTATTTTGTGTATTTGTATCGCCACCTCATGCCATGGATTAGCAGCACGTCGTTCACTACTAGAAGCAGAGTCATCAACATCTTTAAGATTAACCAGACTTGAGAACCAATTTAGAAAACTCATCCTTACAATTCTGTTTCTCTAGAACCACTCTGGGTACAGATGTCTTGGGGTTCTGTAGAGAAGCAAAACCAGTGAGGCGTCTGTATATATATACATATGTATAAAGAGAGATAGAGATTTATATCAAGGAAATGGCTCACGTGGTTGCAGAGGCTAGAAAGTATCCCAAGTCAGGTTGGAGGCTTCTCCTGACTCATGTAGCTGCAGGGCCTGGCGAACCCAAGATTGGCAGGTCAGACAACAGGCCTCTGGCTCACAAGTTGCAGAGGTTGACAAATTCCAAGACTGGCAGATAAGCTGGCAGGCTGCTGGCTCACAGACTGCAGAGGCTGTTGAATCCCAAGATCAACAGGTAAGCTTCTAGCTGAAGTCCCAAGAACCGGAGGTCAGACGATCAGGAGCCAGCTGTAGGACCCAGAGCAAGCAAAAGCCCACCAGAAAGTTCACCTATATTGGATGCAGACTACACCCCCAAGAGAAACTCCCTTTCAACTGACTGGCTACTCACAGCACATCCCATTATGAAGGTGATCACATTATATCAGATCTCATCATGGAAGTGATTACATCAGTATATGAATGCCACTCTACATCATCACTGCCAAACCACTGAGAATGATGGCCCAGCCAAGTTGACATACAACCTTAATGATCACGTTAATTAAAGACATTTTAAAAACACTTTTAGGGGCTATGCTATTTGCTCAGTTTACTTGGTTTTGTTTTTTATGCAAGACCTGTAACATTTCAGTATGTTTATTGCTTCAATTTGTTGGGGGGGTTACTTAGCAAAGATTTTGAATGGGGTCTATCACATTGTAGTTACTCAGTGAGTAAATACTCTTTGGGGAAAATGTACATTCTATGACACCTAATAAAGTGTAATATTTAAATTGATTGTCAGAAATTGAAAGAAGTTCCTGAATAGATGTAGTGAAGATATTTTAGAATTGGAGAATTCTGCATAGATTTGTATTTAGTCTGTTCTTAAAAGCAAATAAGGGGGTGGACGGAGACAACTTAATTTCAAATTAATATTTCATGTTGCCAATTATGCTTAAAGGGGATCTAAAATGTAAAATAAAAGGCCAAAACAAATTATATATGGCTATTAATTATCAGTTTTCAGGTACAAAGAGCTAGAAAGATATAATAAGTCATCATCTCAGTTGTAGAGGGCGAGGAAAAGCTGGACAGGACTTAAATATTTATGAGTCATCTAATCAAAATCTTTCTTAAGATGACAATGTCAAAGTCTGGAAATACTACTCTGAAACATAGTGGATGCTTGAGCCACTGGTATAGAAAGGGAAGAAAATGAAATTGAGTGTAAAATGATAATGCAGAACCTACGCCCCAAATCAGGTTGTATCCTAGTTCCTGGGAGGGTAGGGTAAACCAGATTAGAACTTAGCCTTAAAAAGAAGTCCAGACCCTTTAGATAATCAAATACTAGTCCTGTCTTTGAAATAGGAGAAGAGCTACATCTGGAGGCTCTAATTTAATTAGGTTGCCTAATGAGTGGGTGGAGAGTTCTGGTTAATAGAAGTCTGTTAGGAGGAGCAGGTGGGGAAGTGACCTTTAGTAGTAAATGAAGCATCTTTGGAATCTGCTTAAAGCCTTTTGCTTGAGTAAGCCTCAGGATTGGAGTCACTTGGAAAACCAGATTTTAAAAGGGTACCCTTACACAACATCTGGAAAAGAAACCATTCTTTTGTTTCTATTTTGTAATAGAGATTAAAGCTCAGAGAATGCTGTAAACAAATGAACTTTTAAGACAGTGGTGCTTGAACCTGAGTATGCATTTTGAATCGCATTGAAGGCCTGTTACAACGCAGATTGCTGGCCCCACCCCCACAGTTACTGAATCAGTAGGTCTTTCTATGGCCAGAGAATTTGTAGTTTAACTAGGTCCCAGGTGCTGCTGCTGCTGCTGGTCCCAGGACCACACTTTGAGAATCAATCCTTTAAGGAATACTGAACAAAATGATATGTATCTTCCTCACAAAAACTGTGATTTGTCTTCAATAGAATCTGATCAGTTGGTTTACATGCAGTTAAACTTAAAAAATGAGCAATGACTACCAGTTAATTTGGAACACTCAAACTATCCTCACAAAAGAAGTCTCCAATGGAAAAAAATGGGAAATTCATTCTACGGTACACATTGGTTTTATTGGCTGTGGTCTAGGTCAAAGCACAGAATGAACCTTGGCCAGCCAGCAGCATGAGGTCTCTCAAGCCTGCAGCTGTTGGGAGGAGGCTGCTCTGCCAGTGACTCTGGGCAGGAAGTGCCTCGTTAGAACTGATGCATCTGTTTTACTGAGCCCAGAAAAGAAAAAAGAAAAAAAAGGCAAAAATCCCTAGGTTTCTCCAATCCTCTCTTAACCACACCTCTGTCCCGCTCCCAAGCCGCTGTCTAGATGGCTTTGCTACCAGGGCTCTTTGACTTCTGGTAACTGACAGCTTGAGGTTCACGGTGATGGGAAGTTTTTAAAATGCTAAGTCATAAATCAAGCCTGTATCTTCACTCAGGGTGGACTTGATGATAGCATGAATAAAATAAAAATCCAAACTGACAGGCAAACACAGTGCACCCAGACTGAAAAATATCTGAAAGGAGGCTACTTGGCATCCAAATCTGAACTGCCAGCAAGCAATCCACAAGGTGCATTTAGGATTAGTGCAACTCTTGTCAGAAATACTACTTTACAGTGCACATCAAGTTCAGCAAGACTTCTCACAGTGTTACTTTCCAGGGCCTTGCATCAGATAAAGGACTGAATGCTACCACAGTTTTTTCTTTCAAGTAAACAGTTTAAAATGTGTGTTGTTGAAGGCAACCAAGTTTCCTCTGTGTTTGTATCATTTTACAGAAGTCCTGCCATCCTTCATTCCTTTATCCAGCTAAGTGCTCGGCAACAATGGACAAACAAAATCTAAACTAGCATTACTTCTACCCTAGGGATAACATCAAATAAGAGTTATGCAGTATAATCTGATAATAGCTGGCTTCAAGAGCTGAAAAAAGAAAAAAAAAAAAAACTTGTAAAAGAGTATTAGAAATTTAGATTTTAAGTCCTATGTGCAACTGGACATACATTCTGGGAATTGCCTTTATAGCTTTAAGGTAAGAAGGTGATATAAACAAGCTCACCTGATAATGAAGTACATATAAATACTGTATTAAAAAATAGCTGAGTATCCTCAGGGTTCCCTGATAAAGGTGAAGAATAATGATCTTGTTTTACCAAGAGAAACCTTTTATACCTGGTTAACAACCAGCCCACATCATAAAAAAAATAATATAAGCCATTTCGTGTATTAATGTCACCAACTCTTTACGGTTGCTAAAGTCCTGATGTCTTGAAATACGTGCAGAGGACAAATGAGCAAGACTTCAGTCCACAGGCTCACTCAAATAAAGGACTTCAAGTTGCCTCCAAAACTGCTCGATGAGATGAGCACAGTCCCCAGGGAAGGAAATGAAAGAGAGAGGCTGGTAGGGAGGAAATATTTCCAACATGATATTTCAAAGACAGAGATGCATTATCTGAAAGCACAAGTTTTCACACTGCAGACCAAGTGTTCGGGGCTTTCAAAAGCCATTTGAGCCCTTAGTGGCTTCAAGTGATTCACAAGTACACCTGACTCTTAACTGAAAAATTTTAAGAAAAGAAAAAGGAAATTTTTTAGATGGAAAATTTGATGCTATAAAACTTGGACTTGCCTTTTTTTTAAACAAGCATGAATTTTACAAAAATTTTTAAATCAGAATTTAGAGGAGACTGTCAATTAGGGAAAAGGAGCCCTAGCGGCGCAATGGTTAAGCACTTGGCTGCTAACTGAAAAGGCAAGTTTGAATCCACCAGCTGCTCCACAGCAGAAGGATGTGTCAGTCTGCTTCTGTAAAGATTTATAGCCTTGGAAACCCTATGTGGCAGTTCTACTCCATCCTATAGGGTTGCTATGAGTTGGAATTGACTTGATGGCAACAGGTTTTTTTTTTTTTTTTTTTTGGTCCATTAGTGTAACAAGCCCACACCAAACCCAAGGAGCGGCAGGTAGTGGATCCGTAAAGATTACCACCTTGGAAACCCTATAAGGTTGCTAGGAGTTGGAAATGACTCAATGGCAATGAGTTTGTTTGTTTGTTTTTGTATATAACGAAGATGACACAGACTCCAATATTCAAGGACACATTTTAACTTTTGTTTTTATTTAAATAATGCTAGTCAAAATGCTTTACTGAAAGAATGAAAAATGAGAGGTGTCAGGTCATGGAGCTCTATGGAGATGATAGGAGACAGGATGGGCCTACCTTCGCTTGTCAAGAATCTCTTGCGACTTCTGACAGTCTAGTATCTGCCAGATGGAGGAAAACAGCATTCATTCTACGCAATGAATAGGGAATGGCAATTCTGCAACTTCAACTTTTTAAACCACAGCAAGTTACTGTTAGAAGTATAGGTGATAAATGTTGGGTGCCTCTATTTGGGCTACAGTAGCAATTTCATTTTTCATTTTCACTACTATATGCTCAAAGGCATGAAGTTCTACATTTTGAAAGGTGGAGGTCATCCGATTACATGTAGTTTTGACTATCTTCCTGGAAGGGTACTAGCATGTTGCTGTGTTTAGAATTCAGTTTATTCCTGCAGAGAGCAAGGTAGCAAGTTCATATCCACAACTGTCACATGACTTTGCACCCAAGTCAGAGTCAAGCTGTGCCAGGGAAGGAAACTGGCCACAGAAGCATTCCTAGGGTTTCAATAATTAGAGTACCCAAAGACAGGTGACACTGAAATCCTGCAAAAAATGCAGGTGTGGCAAACCCTAGAGAGTTTGGTGCCTCAGTGTGGGTTGTATAGGTACGCGACTTCAGAGGTCAACAGTAGGGGCTGACCCATTAGAATCCTGGGTGACTTGGGTTGGCCTTGGGGTCAGGGAGGACATTAGCATAGTGTGGATATGGCAGGAGAGCCTAAAATAGGGGCAGATGAGGTTAGAACTTAAAGGTCAGGCTGATTTTCCCAGAGCAAATTTGTTTATTTTGTTACTAATCAAAAGCAAGGGAGACTTCTCTGAAATTTGTTTGGAACCTAAAGTTCTGTTTCTAGATGAAAGCATCTCTCCTAGCCTTAAATTAGATGTGTCGTTTTATGCAGAAATGAAACTAAATGGAATCTTTCTTGGTTTAAATTTTTGTTTCTCAAATAGGGATAAGTTTACGTGTTTTTATTGCTAAGCATTAGAGAATTTAAAACTTAAAATATGTTTAACTATTTTTATATCATATGTTGGTCCATGAAATGCCTTTATATACAAACTTTCCCAAATTTATTTTCCAGCTTTATTTTCATGGTTTAGGTTTGATCCAAGAAAACCAGATGCTTTTGTGAGGACAGCTTCCTCATTTGAAGGCCATGAATATCACAATTTTTCTGTTTTGTTTTGTTTTAAATTGAGAGAAAATACTGGAACAGTTTATTTGGGGAGGGGGTGTAAGAATCTTGGAAAAGGAATGACTTATTCAAGGACCATTCACATCCTTGGCTGCCAAATGATGTGCAGTTGGGTTTATAGCACAAATTTTAAGTAAACCGATTGGAGGTATTTACTCCTTCTAACACACCCACACACAAAAACAAAAAACAAAAAACAAAACAAAAAAAAGATTTTCTAAATAAATACGCCATTTCATTATTTGTAAGAATTTGATCCCATTTAAAACAATAAAGTGTTATTTAATTATGTAAGAGCCAACACAAATTAAAAAACCAAACCAAATCCATTGCTGTCAAGTCCATTGAGTCCATTCTGACTCATAGCAACCCTATAGGGCAGAGGTGAACTGACCATAGGGTTTCCAAGGCTATAATCTTTATGGACGCAGAATGCCACATCTTTCTCCTGCAGTGGGTTGGTGGGTTTGAACTGCCGACCTTTTGGTTAACAGCCAAGCCCTTAACCACTGTGCCACCAGGGCCCCTTCAATACAGACTAGATACAGAAAATATAACAAGATTATTGTGAATCTTTGGATATCACTGAACTAAGGTTCAGAATAGAAAATGCATTTACCATAATTGAAAGGAGAAAAGACGAAAAATAGACTTAATTTTATCGTGTGACCTTTAAACGGAAACGCCATATGCACACTATTTTATTATGCTATAGATTTGATCTTTTTATTTGTAAAGAAACATAGTTAAACCGTAACAATAAAAAGAAAAAGTTGGTGGTTCTGGAAGACTGGATGCATAAGACTATATATTGTTTCAACTATCTTCCTGAAAGGGTACCAACATGTTGCTATGTTTAGAATCCAGTTATGTAACCAACTGGTTTTCAACTTTCAAGTCAGACACTAGTCAAGGAAATAATATGACTTTAGCTAATGGGAAAAACAGCCAGCCAGATTTCTCCCAGCTGTTTCTCCCCTCTGTGGCCTTCAATACCTTTAGTGGAAGTTTAGTGTGCTTAGGGAGAAAGATGGCCAGAAGAATCAAAATTACTAAACCAAAAAGGTCAATCTTCAGATTAAGTCTTGGACCAGATTTAGTGCAGAATAAGGTTTCTTCTTTATAATGTCCCAGTGCTACAAGCAATATGGCTGACCAGCCACAACTGAAATGAGGCTGATATCACACGTAATTGAGGTTATCCTGCCAAAGGGGTGAAGCAAAGGAAAAACAGTTTCTGGCTTTGAAACGTGTAAATGAAGCTATTAGTGTTTCCTTAACATTCCTTCGGATTTCCAATTCAAGCGTATAGTGACGGCAAGAGATAGGAAAAATCCTCAGAGGAGACAGGTCCTTGGATTTAATTCCATATAAACAGACGGCCAAGGAATTCTGACAAAATTGTTGCTCAGAAAAAGTTGACTTTGCTTTGAAGTTCTTGTGTGTTCCATATTTAAAGTCAAACACCTTCATTCATCCAACAGTAGCATAGGACACTGAATAGCATGATTTAATGGTTTTATTTATTTATTTCAGATTTAAAAAGATCTTTCATAAGATTCTTCCCTATTTAGTTATAAAATCATCAGATACTGTGTTTTCAAGGATTTTCCAAGTACATCATATGAGTTACTTGAAACTTTCAGGTCTAACTGGCCTTGATGTACTTTTTTTTTTTAATGACCATAGATGCTTAAACAGTGGCTTAGACCAGTTCCTGCTAAAAAAAAAAGGACTGTATGACATTCCTACTAATACATAAAGGAAAATGTATTTAACTAGCTTGTATCTTTAGGATTTAAATAAAATCTGCTCTCTTTCTCCCTTAGTTTCTTCTCTGTTAGTCATTTATTCAAGGAGATAAAATGCTATGCTGTTGGTCAACACATCAATGGAAATACTGAAGTAGTTTCTCAATATCCCAGATATTTCTCTAGAGTGTTATAGATTACGTGGAACACCAGAACTGTGAGCCACTCTTTCACAATATGCTCCACCTACTAAAACCCGACAATGCTCACTAGCACATTAACAGCTCTGAGACATTCTAAGTCTCACGTACTACTTAACACCAAACAAACTTTGGGACATTGCACCTGTTATTTTGTCCTGTACCGCCCCCCCGCCCCGCCCCCCACAGTCCTAGCACAATGTCTGGCATATAGTAGGAACTCAATAAAAGGCTTTTGGAATGAATGAGAACATGCACTGCTGTACTCTAGACGTTACGCAGATTGTGCACAAACTCACTACACTTGTATGTGATTTTCTGATATAAAACATTGCCATCTTTGGTAGTAACACTTGTATTCAAGTTCATGGAAAGAGAGTCATTTTCTTCTTCTGCAATTCAAATATGCTAAGTCAGAAAAAAACATATCTTGAGTGGGAACAGAAGCATCTTTATGAAACATGAGAACTCTAACAAGCAATTCTACTTTAAAAAACACAAAATGGTAATGCCTAATTGCAAAGGTATTGCTTTATTGTCCTTGCCTCTACGCAGAATCTTGCCACTGTGACCCAGTGGGATTCAATTCCTGGATGTTTATCATTATTTAGCATTTAATATAAATCGTTCTCAACTGCTAGATCAATAGGTAAATGGTATGAAAGTTCTTAAAAACACTTTGATGTTGAGAAAAGCTGTGATGCTGAAAGCAGAGAGTACCAAATTACATGAGAATTCCTACAGAGTGAACTTGTGGACACAGGAGTTTGGGACTATGATTTTGGTCAGAGTAAACCAAAGATGGTCCAGGATATGACGGAAATAATCATGGTGGGGTATTTGGCCACAAAAAGACAAATAAATAAATTGTGCTATGAATTCTTTATAGTACATTACAATCAGGAGTCATTTATAAATTCTTTATTGATATTAAAAATGGATGATTGGAAATAATTTTAAGATAGTGTACTTAGTAACAGACTTCTGAGATGGTGGAATTAATAATCCTGAGCATTTATAAAATGACTATCTAATATTATATATGCATAGCTCCATGACATGTTATAACACATGATAATTTATTAGAGAGAAGGCATTTTAAAAAAAAAAATCAATTTTACATAAATGCTCCCTGAATCTAAAGTGCTGGCAACTTTTGCCTTAAGGGAAACTCAATTTCCTCCTCTTTACCCAGTAATTTTTGAAAGACCTCAATTATAAACCCAAATTTTGTTCAGGGAAAATGTGATCTGACCACACCTGAAAAAAGAAAATGCACAGTGAAAACTATTATTCTTTCTCTACTGGTATAAGTTGCCCGTAAGTCATTCAGCCAATATTACTTGGATTGGTTTAACATATATCATTCACAGAGACCAACTGTTTGGTCATGTTAGTCAATGTTTGGCAATTCTGAAGCTGCAGGTATGTTTCCTAGATAATCTGGGTCATATTGTAGCAAGGAAAGATATGCCATCATTTTTAAAACACTCATGTAAGGTGACTAATTACATTTTGCTTTTTTTGCTCTCAGATTCCTCCTTTTTGGATTGTGGACTTTTCCCATTCATTGTTAAACTTGTGGCATCTTCCTTGACTGAAGCTGAATCCACAGAAGCTGTTCTTTTCGTAAATGCTGGCAAGATAAGAGGAAAGACAAAGTAAATACAGGTGAATATATACCCTGGGCTGAAAAAAACAATTATGTGAATGTGAAAAAAAAAAAAAAAATTTGCATAAGATAATTAATTAATTATGGCATTTGATCTAGTTTTCTGTAATCAAACTACTTGGACTAGCAGACCTTCAATGTACGAATAAACAAACTCAGTGTATTATACCGTCAGGTGATTAAAAGAATTTTTGTGAAGCATCTCTGAGAGTTGAAGATCTGTGCTTAGTCAGTGCAAAGTGATAGCAAGTGCACACATGCACACATTCAGGATGTCAGAGGGAGAGATCTTAAGGGCCTCCTGTCTACAGAATGTTCTTTGTTATACAAAAGGAAACTGGGACTCCATCTGGAATTCAGGTGTACTGTTTTTTCTATTATCTTTTACTTCTCTTCTGAACCCAGACGCCTATATCCAACTGCCTACGTGAAATCTTCCCTCCTGATTTTTACTCTTCAAAGTTTGCCCATCCCTTAGGCTTCTCCGTCTGCCGAGCTTCTCATACCTTGGATCCTCTCCTCCTTTACCCTCCTTACTCCACCCATCCAATTTAAGAGTAAGTTCTGATGATTCCACCTCGCAAACTCACCTGAGGCCTCTGCTACTTACCATCTCCATTACCCTCATCCCAGCCCAAGCCAACATTTTCTCTCTTCCTGTTTTCATTCTTGACCCCTTATGATCCCTTCTCCACCTTACTGCCAGAATTCTCTTTCTAAAGGTAAATTAGATTATGCCACTCTCTACCCCTCTGATTATGCCCACCCCTGTACCCCATGGCCTCCCAGTGAACTTAGAATAAAATCCAAACATCTTCTATGGCTGAACAGGCCCCCCTCAAATCTCACCTCCCACTTCTCACCCCTCACTCACTCACTGGGTGTTTGTCTCTCCAGCAGACCAAGCTCTTTTCCTCTCTGGGGCCTTTGTACTTACTGCTCCCTCTAGCCTAACAGGAAGACTCTTCCCCCACACTTTTAACTTGGCAGGTTCTCCTTGCCATTCAGGTTTCAGCTCAATTGTAACCTCCCCTGATGACAAATTTACAGTAGCAGCCCTGTTCCAGGTACCCTCTATCATCTCACCTTTACAGCACCTATCATCAACTTATTTTATTTATTGGTTTACTTGCTTACTACCCATTTCCTCCATGAGTACAGGTGGCCTTGCTTGTCTTGTTCACTACTGCAACCCCAGAACCGAAACCAGAGCCTAGTACATAGACTCTCTCAGTAAATATTGGTTGAACAAATGAATATATTTAAGAGATTTTTAAGAGGTAGTCAATTGGGAATTTTTAGCTGCTTTCTAGACAGTATCTAGAGAGTGCTGTCTTGTCAAATTGCAATAAACAGAACTCAATTATTTTTAAATATCTGGCACTTAATTGGCCATTTAAAAATTCCTGAAACATTATAACATAAAATGAGCCTATAAAATGATAGAGACAGAAAGATTGTGCGTTCATGGAATAAATAAATCCTTTAACAGACAAGAAGCAATTCTCTCACCTTATCCGCACTCCCAATGTTTTAATTGCCATAAATCTTTGGCATCTTATCCTACAAGTTTGAGGACAGACTATATATGAGTGTCTACTCACAGTTAGCTGGAAGGACCTTGACGTATGACACAGAACAGAAAATAGTGTGCTATTCTTGCTATGGATAAATTATTTTTCATCCAAGGAACTTAAACTCCCACTAAAGTCACCTCAAAACACAAATTGAGAACACTAACTTTTCTTTTTATAGCAATATAAACTGAGGTAAGGAAGTGAAATAAAGTCGTTTTAGCAACTTTACATTGATTCGTTTTTCTGAAACGACTGAGTTATATTAATATGTAAGATTCACTTGCCAAACTCCTACAGTAATTGTCAGAGAACATTTTTTTCCTCCATGAAAAATCATAGTCCCTTTTTCTGGGATAGCTAAAATTTAAAAAAAAAAAAAAAAAACTTTAATTTTTAGAACAGTTTTAAATTTACAGAAAAAATTGCAATTTGTGTTTATTTTTAAATTTAGAGACACTGACTTCACAAACATTAAGCATTTTAGTCTCCAAGGACTCAAGATTTCGAGAAGTCATCAGACTACAACAGACTTCACTCAAGTCCAGTCTGGTCCAGGCCCATGAGTGAAGGCCCTGTCCTGGAGATGTGTTCCTTTAGCCTAAAAGAAGCTATACAGGGAGACTAGTGGTCAGTCACTACTTATAAAAAGTAAAAATGACAGTTTCAAAAGCTGACATTATGAGTCTCTCTTACTAAGCCCCCACTGTCTACAGGCCGAAGGTAATGGAATCCAAGTCTTCTAAAAGAGTGTCCTGAATTGCAGCCATAATTTCCAGCCAGCCAGGATAAATTTGGTACTGATCATGGCTCTAAATAATGGATTTTTGTGTTCCTATTTCCAACGGTAATATAAACTTACAATTTATACATTTCTTCCCTTCTTCCTGGCAGAAGGAATCTACCTTTTCTTGAATTGACCTGAACTATACAAACCTCTCATAAATTACTACTTAAAACAAATGTTCATTAATGCTGCATCGTTTCAAAGACCACAAATTTTGCAGTATTTTCCCATTTCGTTTGTTTTTCCCACGGTCAGTGATTCTACGTTTTAGTTTGGTCACAGTTTAACAGGGCAACTAAGTCAGCAGAACAAAGGCCTGGGTGTCTATAGCTTGGACAAAAGGGCCTCATCCAGTTCATACTATGACTTGAGTAGAAAGGTGATTGTTCTGCGGGCTCAGAAACTTATGTCTGCCTAAGGACCTACAGTTCTCTCCTCTCTAAGTCACCATGAACCATACAGGTCTAAACCTCTCTAAACTCTATATCCCAGCTTTCCTGTCCCACTAAGAAGTTAACAAAACAATTAAAAATTTGCTACTCAGACATAAAAACTAGGGTTTTATTAGTAGAACTTATCTCTTAAAAGAATCATTTTTAGCCAAAGTATACCAAAAGGTTATTTAGAAAAACAGAAGTCTCTTGCCCCATGCCCCCCAATCCCAAAGTCCTGCTCCTGAGTCGACCACGATCAACTTCTTAACTATGTTTTCTGTATTTACTCCAGTGTTTCTTTTAAAAAATGCTTATATTGCTATTTTTCTGATTTATCATGTTTTAGACATTATCCAGACCCACTCATTTCTCCTCACCCCATCCTCCCAGTATAGTTACAGCTGAACTTTTAGTTATGTCAAGAGGGAGTGTTTATATTATCATGACTATGTAAACAAATAGGGCACACATAAACCTAATAAGTATACTACGGCAATGCTTCCTCTCTTTTTTTTCCCCCTGGGGTTTTTAACTGACCCATGTTTTTGTTTTCTTTTTTTTTCTGTGACCATCCTTAATTGTTTCTTATTGCTTAATCAGATCTGACATATATCTATGGTAGTTTTTTCTAAGTACTCAAACGTATTAGATAATCTATCAGTGTTCCACCCTCCACCCCCCAACCCCCAAGATTGACTGGAAAATTCAGCCAAATTTCCTGATGGAATCTTTCCTTTCTTCCTTCAATATGGGAGAACTGACGCATAAGCATGTACAGATTAAAAGGGACCAACCAATGTGCAGCAAGAAAAATCATCTGAAGCTGACCATCACAAAAACCACTGGGGTTAAAGAGAAGGTCCTAAAAGTTTCAAGAGAGAAGGGAAGGGGACAGAATCACTTCAAAGGAGTCAGAATCAAAAATGACATAAGGCTTTTTAATAGCAACAACAGATTTTGGAAGACAACTGTAAGGTGGCCTCAGAAGGTGTCATAGATTGAATTGTGTCCCTCAAAAATATGTGTCAACTTGGTTAGGCCATGATTCCCAGTATTGTGTGGTTGTCTTCCATTTTGTGATTTCCCTATGTGTTATAAATTATAATCTCTGCTTGTGGTTAAAGAGGATTAGTGTGGGATGTAACACCCTTGCTCAGGTCACATCCCTGATCCAATGTAAAGGGAGTTTCCCTGGGATGTGGCCTGCATCACTTTTATCTTACAAGAGATAAAAGGAAAGGGAAGCAAGCAGAGAATTGGGGACTTTATACCACCAAGAAAGCAGTGTCAGGAGCAGACTGCGTCCTTTGGACCCAGGGTTCCTGTATGGAGAAGCTCCTAGTCCAGGGGAAGATTGATGACAAGGACCTTCCTCCAGAGCTGACAGAGAGAGAAAGCCTTGTCCTAGAGCTTACGCCCTGAATTTGGACTTATAGCCTATTAGACTGTGAGAAAATAAATTTATGTGGTATTTCTGTTATAGCAGCACTAGATGACTAAGACCGAAGGAAAACCATTTTCAGTCTAAACTTTTGTAGCCAAACTCTTAATTACATGTGGATAGAAAAAATCCATTTCCAGAAATACAAAAACTGAAAACATTTACCTCCCTTTCTTTGATGTGTTCTCACAAAAGAAAGGAATTAAACAGGAAAGAGGAAGACTTGAAATCTGGGAAACAAGGAAACCAATATAGGGAGAAGTGAAGAAAAATCTCGGATGACAGCTGTGTAGCATGTCCTTGTTGGCAGGGTACTTTTAATCTGGACACTTCTGGCCTTCTGTTCTAGTTTTCTTTGTTCTCTCACCCCAAAACTCTTATTAATCAGGTATTGCTTTTCATGAATTGATCTTCTAAATATCTTATTTTTTCTCTTTTATTGTTCAATTATTTTTTCTTTTTCTACTACTTTCATGGTGATTTCCTCAACTTTGTTTCCCACTCTTTTTTTTTCTTCTCTTTATGGCAATTATATTTTAAATTTCTGAAACCTCTTATTCCCTGTTCCTTTTTCATAGCACCTTGTGCTTATTTAATGGAGGTAATGTTTTATCTAAGGGCATTAATGGTAATTTTTTAAAGTTTTCTTTTGCTCCTTGTATTTAGGGAACATTTACTGTAGGTTCCATTCTTCTTTTGTTGGTCTTGCCATCTCTCTTTTTTTAATTTTGGAGGTTTAAAGAGAAACTAAAAAGAAATTACAGAACAATTTATACAACTAAGTTGAAATTGCTTGTACTGAAAAAATGGAGACATATTCAGGGTGATCCTAACTTTTCCCACTTCCAATATAACACATTATGAAAAAGGTACAGAAAATTCAAGGTTTGCCAGAAAAGGAAATTGGAATAAATATGATTTCAAGAAAGAGTTTAATTAAATCACCTAAAAATGATTAGTGATAAGGTATCTATGAGAATAAATTTAAAAAATTATCCTTGTAAACATGGGAGTACAAGTGAGAGGAAAATCATAAAACAAATTTGTAAAAGAAGAATAGTAAATCATAAGGCTATGAATTAGGCTGCTTCCTTGAATTAATCAAGAGTTATAATTTTATGCTAAATTTTCCAGTCAGATTTTACAATATAAACTATAATAAGTATTTTCTTATCTAAATTGTGTCCTCACATATTTTTTTCGTATTCTTCTTTAACTTTATTTCCTTTTGAACCAGTGAATTTATATAGAAAACTTACAGCTGCCTATGAGGAATAGATTTTAATTAGAGAATGACCACAGCTGGTCACAAAATGCTACTGAATGAAAAGCTGAATACAGTTTCTTTCACTGCCTACCACAGTATTAAATAAAATTTAAAAAATCTTAACATTTTCCCTCTCATGTCTTCTGACCCCCCTCTTCTAGGTGCCTTTCTAGGGAGCCTTATGAAGGTCATATTGGCAACAGTAAATAGTCATAGACCTCCATGCTGAGATCCTGGTGCTATTTGTCTTCAGGTCTCCAAACACTCTGGTGTTTGACAGTGCTAAGTTCTCCTCTGCCCCACCCTCATGTTTAAGTAGATGCGCATGTTTACCAGACCTGGGGATATTTTTTCATTGCTTAATATGAAAGATAAAAATGTGGCCTATG
Source organism: Dugong dugon (assembly GCA_030035585.1). Taxonomy (NCBI): domain Eukaryota; kingdom Metazoa; phylum Chordata; class Mammalia; order Sirenia; family Dugongidae; genus Dugong; species Dugong dugon. Next base: position 89,066,710 of record CM057472.1, read on the forward strand.
TGTATATCAGATTTTAAGGTCCCATAAGCAACTTCAGATGTGATTCCTACTGAAGAGCAGCTGCCAGATTAGAATAGCAGAGGGTTTATGCAGATACAAAATCACTGGGAAAATGATTAGGACAGGAAAGAGAAAATGCTTAGCTTTTGGAGTAAAATAATCATGATAAAATAAAAATCAAACTGTCAAAAAGTGATAAATATTTATTGAATGAATCCATGAATATAAATCAGCAAAAATGAAAGTTATCACTTTTGGATTTGACCTACTTCTTGAGGCTTATTTTGTTATTTTATTTAATAGCAACCCAGCTATTTTAAATGGTAGAATTATCAAATTTAACGTACAACCCTCCAGGCCCATGGTAAATGAAAGAGATAATAATCTAAATGAGAATCCATTTGAGCCTTACATGTTTGGGTAAAACTGGATTTTGAAAGAAAGAAAAAAAAAATTCGTACACACATTCATCTAACATTAATTGAACACTTACTACGTGCCATATACTATCAGCTTACTGAGGAAACAGTGGTGAACAACCTAAACATTGTTCCTATTCTCATTGAGTTTGGTCTTCGGTAGAGAAAAGAATCAAAATCATCCCAATAACAAATAACTCCATAATTATCATAATGAGAAGGCTTTTAAAGGAAAATTATAACTCATAAAAGAGGCTCCACTTAAAACGCTAAGTTCCGAAAGTTTCCTAGAGGATGCTACATATGAGCTGGAACTTGAAGAATGACTACAGCAGGGGGCAGGGTGATGGTGGAGGGAATGATGGTAGGAGATGGCATCCTGCATGAATGGACTCACACCTTGTTGATGTTTCTGAAGATATTTTATCAACATTTACTGAGTACTCAGAGTGAAATCTAGCAAATAATAATATCAGTATCCTTATAGCTGCCTATTTTTTGCACACAATTCCTGAACAGATCTTGCAAATATTTTCCACTTCTTGATGATTTGGATTTTGTTATGATAATACTTAACTTCCTTTATCCATTCATCCAGAGTTACCAGTTATCACCAAAGAAACAAAAAAAATGCTTAATTAAGATTTTTGTTTGGGGTGATTTATTGTAAGCTCTCCTGAGACAATAAAGTTTAAAAAGAAAGAACTCCATGCATTTTTTAGTAAACTGTGCATTATTATAAATGCAATTGGAGGCATTATTTATATGATTCACATTCACAAACTCACGACATGAATATTACTATCATGTACTGACCTTATACATAACTCTTTCCATGAGTTGCCTTTTCTTAAATTCAATTAAAAAAACTGGTATAGGGCTTCATTACTTACAGTTGAAGTGTGAAAATCGTGGACTAGACAGGAAGCTACTGTGGTCCTGCCAAGAGGATGAGTGATCTAACCCATGAACCTGGGAACCTTCATCCTAAGGGAGAGAGCGCAACATTTCAGTTCAATAGTTACAAAACGTAAGGACCAGGATTCATTTAAATGTACTGAAACTGAAACTGAATGTTAATATACAAGCTATATTGTACATGAACTTAATATAAATATAACCCTTGTAAAAATAAAATATGTGCATGTTAAAGAAAATATGCAAAAAGAAAAAGGAAATCACCCATGGTCACAGCAGCATGACACATCTCTTTCCAGTCTTTCTTTTCTATGGCTATTAAAACATAGTTCTAAAACTTAGTGTTCTTTATTTATTTATGTTAATAAGTATTTTAAAAGTCATTTTATTATCCTAACCTTTAGTTTAAGCATTACACATATATTATCTAGTGGATATACTATGCTTTGCTCAGCTATTACCTTACCGGACATAGAGGTGGTTTCTGGTATTTTGTTGCTATAAATAACTGAAAGAAATATCTATAAAAATAAAACCTTTTCCATATTTAGGACTATTCCTTATGACAAATCTCCATAAGTGGATATACTGGGTCTGTAAAAATGATTTTTTTTTTTTTAACACATTTAGCTAGACTGCTTTCCATAATGATTATGCTAATCCTCTTACTCATTCAACAAATATTTAACACATAAACAAAAATGAACATGGAAAAAGTCCCTCTCTTCATGGACTGTAGGAACTGTTCTTTTCTCCAAGTCTTAGCTGAAAATGGGAACTAAAACTTTAAATACTTTTACTAATTAAATAGATTAAAAATAGGTACTTTAATATACTTTGATAAACAGTAAAATTGTGATTTTTTTCCTAATGACTGTTTTCTAATTATATACTACACTTCTTTCTTTCTTTCACTCAGTCATTCATTCAACAATAATTTGCTGGGCATCTATTATGTGCCAGGCAAAGAACAAACAAGATACTGGGGTAATGATGATGAACACAACCCTGCTGTCATGAAACCTTTGGGACTGCAGGAGAGAAAGGCAATAAACAAACAACATAAAACACAATTAAAAACTATGATAAGAGCTCTAAAGGAGAACAGGAAATAACAGGAAAAATCAAATTTAGATTTGGGGTCCAGAGAAGGCCTCTCTGGTAGGTGATATTTAAGGCAAGATTTGAACGCTGAGTATGAATCAACAAACCAGTCAGCCAAAAACTTACAAAGGGTGGAGTTTTAGGGAGAAGGGTGGGGGTGAGGGAATGATGTTCCAAACTCCTGTGCATGTGCTGAGGTGAGAGAGAGTTTGGTGTGTTTGAAGAACTGAAGGTTTCAGGACTTAGGCACACTGACCCTGGGGGAAGTGGATACAATGAGGTCAACAGGTGGACAGAGGCCATGTGTAGGATTTAGAATTTTTTCCATAAGTAAACCAGAAAGCAATCAAGAGTTAAGAAGAATGACATGCTTTAATTTATATTTGTCAAAGATCACTCCGGCCTCTGTTCGGAGAACAGAATGGAGGGGAACAAGTGTCAAGGTAGAAATACCAGTTAAAAGACCATAACTGAGGATGAATGTAGGCTCATGGGAGAGGAAGACATCAAGAATGTCCAAAGACTCTAAATGAAACAACTGTAAGTGAGGTGGCACAAAACAGATTCCTCAAAACTTGACACCACATGCAATACAGTATCAGGTAACACAGCTATCTGGTGAATTAGTTGTTATTCTCTGTAAGCACCAAATGTATATTTTCTTTCTTTTTCACATATGAATGGATACAAATGCAAAAGAAACGCCAAAGATAAAGGGTATATATATTTATAGAAGGCTGATTTATTATGAGCTAAACACATGAACATAATCATCAGATGATTCAAGATAATTAGCCTTTATGTACCAAAGGGGAATGAAGGTCTATTTAAATGAAGGCCCTAAAGTTTTTAACCAAGTGATTTTTAGTTCTCACTAACTATTGAGATTTCGTAAGAAACTGAAAGTCATTTACTGTAGCATCGCTGGAAAGGACAGGATATACATTGTGTCCTGAGTGTATTTAAGGAGCAGTCTTAGATAAGTTGACCTGGATGACTAGAGACAACTGAGCTAGCTATTGTAGTTCAGATGTGAAATACTAAAGGTCTGGGAGGAGTTAGAAGATGTGCAAACGGAAAGGAGGGTTATGATCTAAACCAGTGCTAGTAACCTCCACGTAATCATGGTTTTGATGCGAAACATGAAAGAAAAAAAGCATAAGGAGAGGTTTTGATCTAAATGATGCTTTGATGATCATGAGAAAGGAAAAAAACAAGGGAAAGCAAACGCACTCAGATATCGTTCAGTGATTCCTAGACAGACAATGAGAGACAATGAGAGGATGGGTGTAGAGATGCAGGTTTGGACATCTTGCTGGAACAGATGTGTAATGACAGTCACAAAATGTGCCTAACTAGAGGAAGGATGAAAGATATTCAAATTCTACTCATTTTTCCTAAAAGTCATGGTTTTAAATTTCTAAAATGAAATTAACTCTTTCATTCCTAATACTGGCCCGTTGTATCTTCTTTTTTTTTTTCTTTCTGATCAGTTTGGCTAGAAGTTTTTAATTTTCATTGATCTTTTAAAAGTACCCAGTTTGGGTTTCATTGGTTTTCTCTATTTTTCTGCTATTTCATTGATTTCTACTCTATTATTTCCCTTCCTTTTGCCTAATTTGCCTCTAATGTGCTCTTTGTTTTCTAGTTTCTTAAAGGTAGAAGTTGGGCTTATTGATTTGGGACCTTCTTTTTGTAATATAAGCATTTATTATAAATTTACCTCTAAGTACTATTTTAGCTGAATCTCACAAATTTTGATAAGTGTGCTTTCATTTTCATATAGTTAAAATTTTCCTTTGGATTTCTTCTTTGGCCCATGGGCTATTTAGAAGTATGTTATTTAATTTCCAAATACTTGGGGATTTTCCAGCTATCTTTCTGTTATTGATTTCTAGTTTAATTCTGTTGTAGTTAGACAACAGACTTTGTATCCTTCTAAATTTGTTGATATTTGTTTTATGGTCCACAATATGGTCCATCTTGGTGAATGTTCAATCTGTACTTGACAAATGAGTTTAACTGACTGTTTTTGGGTAGAAAAACAAAACAAAACAAAACAAAAACAAACCTATTGGCATCGAGTCAATTCTAACTCATAGCGACTCTATACGACAGAGGAGAACTGCCCCATAGGGTTTCCAAGGAATGGCTGGTGGATTTGAACTGCCAGCCTTTTGGTTAGCAGCTGAGCTAGTTGGTTGATAGTGTTGTTCAAGTCTTCTATATCTTTACTGATTTTAAGCCTACTATTTATCAATTGTAGTGGGAGCCCTAAAGGCACAGTGGTTAAGCGTTCAGCTGTTAACCAAAAGGTTGACAGTTCGAATCCACCAGTTGCTCCTTGGAAACCCTGTGGGGCAGTTCTACTCTGTCTTATTGGGTTGCTATGAGTTGGAATTGACTCGAGGGCAACGAGTTTGGTTTTGGAAATCCTGGTAGCATAGTGGTTAAGAGCTACGGCTGCTAATCAAAAGGTTGGCAGTTTGAATCCACCAGGCGCTCCCTGGAAACCCTATGGGGCAGTTCTACTCTGTACTACAGGGTTGCTATGAGTTGGCATCGACTAGACAGCAATGGGTTTGTTTGTTTTTTAGGGTTTTTTATTTATCAATTACTGATAGAGGAATGTTGAAATATCAAACCATAATTAAGGATTTGCCCATTCTCAAACTTAAGTCACTTTTGCTTCATGTATTTTGATACTCCATTAATAGGTATATACACATTTAGGAGGGCTATTCCTTTACAATTGCTGATTTATTCATCAGTCAACCACTCACATTTCTTTTTTTCATTATGGATTATAAACCAGTTTAACTCTAGTATGTCTTCAAGTTCTAACATTCTGTCTTCAAAAGACTGTCATAATCTACCATATTTAAGTTGAAGTATAACTAGTGAAATGAGCCCAAAAAGAACACTCTACAAGAAAATTATTTTACATTCCCTTTGAATAATCAAGACACTTAGCAGAATATGAAAAAAATGTCTTCATGTCCTCCAATTATATATTGATACTTAATCTGTGGAATTTCTACATAAGTAAATTCACAAGTTGACTATAAGATGAATGTTTCTTCCTAAGTCCTACCTTTCTTTTCAAAAAATACTTAAGTTTTAAAAAGGAACTGCTTGTTAAAAAGCAAGATTCTTTGCAATTTTAACAGTACCAGCTTTTGCTTTTTACCAATTCTTATATCCTTAGCACAAGGACCGATTTTTATTGCTGTCATAACTCTTAATAAACTAGCTAACCAGAATTCCCTGCAAAAATTCCACTGGGTGAAGGGACTTGCATTTTCTAATATTTTCCCTGGGCTTCTTCCACTTCTCTTTCATAACCCACATTGTAATTGGTTTCTTAAAAGCTGTTCCAACCTGACTAAATCTCTTTGCTAAACTGATCTCTAATGATGAATATTTAATGATGCCCACCAAGTATTTTTCTCTCAGGAATATTATAAGTTCAAAGTTTATAGGACAAATGATACATTTGATTTTTTAAAAAATTTTAATTCATCCAATGCTTCCCCTGGAGAGAAGGAAAAAACACACGTATTTCTGAAACTGTGGCGGAAACGTTTTCCTGAATTTGCCTCTAACTTAACAATTTACCATCCATCCATCTCTACCCCCTCTTAATTCTCAATCCCCCACCAGTGCTCAAGAAAGCTTAACCGCTTCCTTAGTAAACTTTATTCCTATTTAAAAGTTCAATCTGGGCAGATAGCTTACTTAACCCCTGCCCTCTATATTTCAATCTGTAGGATGCTATGTTAGATTTTAACCTCCATGTGAGTGGGGGTTTGATTGTCTCCATTTCTCTACCCTTCCATTTATTCATCCAAATATTCTACTATTTAGCACAGTGCCACCTTCAGTAAGGAACTCAGTAATGGTCATGCATGATTATTTCTTGACCAAAATACAGAAATGAAAGTTCTCCATGGTCAAAATCAGGAGATAGAAGACCGTCACTCTCACATTCTCAGTTTCTTCATGTAATAAAATGAGAGCTGGACCAGATCGTATCTAAGCCCTTTCAGCACTAACACCTAATGATTCTAATCTACCTCAATGGAATCACTGAGCAAACAGTATGTCTAAATGCGCAAAGTATCTTTACCACAGGAACTCCAAATTTACATGAAAATATAAACCCATAGCTACATTCATCTACCAGATGATCAGACTCGTGAAAATACTTTGCTAGATCAGGCTATTTGAGGCTCTTTGAGTAGTATTTCTAACAGTACTGATAGATTTACCCTTATGCAGTTGATATTTTATTGTATAAAGTTTTATCGTCCAAGAAAATCCCTGATGAAAAAGATTTTACTTAGCTTTTTTTTTTTTTTTTTAAAACCAACCTCAGTCTTGGCTTGACACAACTTTAATTCATTTTCAGAAACCAGATCTACTCATAGTGGATAAAAAACTGTCATCTATAAGGATATTCAAAAGAATGTACCACTGACTTAAATAAAGAATCAAAGACAGAGACACAAAGATGTTTTACTGATGGCGGCCTCACTGAAATCAGTGCTTATTCTCCTAAAGTAACTATTACAAAGAAAACAATAAACATTTGGATGAATGTAGAGTGATGTGTATATTAAAAATTAATATAAAATTTAATTGGTTTTCCTTATGGTTTTAGTACCCAGAATTTTAAATCTTAGATGATTATTCACAGTAACTTTATAGGTGAAATTTTTTATAATCTTTCAATTAAGGCTCTTCTTGAATGAATTATTTGGAGGGGTGAAAGCAGGTGTCTTGTGAAGGACTTGGGTTTGGTAGAGTGGGGCTCTGTTTTTGTTAAGTGCTGTTGAGTTGGTTCTGACTCATACTGACTCTATGTACGACAGAACCAAATACTGCCTGGTTCTGCTCCATCCTCACAATCATTGTTATACTTGAGCTGACTGCTGGTGCCACTGTGCCAATCCATCTCACTGAGGTCTTCACCTTTTTTGCTGACCCTCTACTCTACCAAGCATGATGTCCTTCTTCAGGGATAGTTCTTTTCTGATAACATGTCCAAAGTATGTGAGATGAAGTCTTGACATCCTTGCTTCTAATGAGCATTCTGGTTGTACTACTTCCAGGACAAATTTGTTCATACTTTTGGCAGTCCATGGTATATTAGATATTCTTCACCAACATCATAATTCGAAGGCATCAATTCTTCTTCGGTCTTCCTTATTCATCGTCCAGCTTTCACATGCATATGAGATGAATGAAAACACCATGACTTGGGTCAGGTGCACCTTAGTCCTTAAAGAGACATCTTTGCTTTTTAACACTCTAAAGAGATCTTCTGCAGCAGATTTGCCCAGTGCAGTGCGTCCTTTGATTTCCTGACTGCTGCTTCCATGGGTGTTGATTATAGATCCAAGGAAAATGAGATCCTTTACAACTTCAATCTTTTCTCTGTTATCATGATATTGTTTATTGGTCCAGGTGTGAGGATTTTTGTTTTCTTTATGTTGAAGTGTAATCCATACTGAAGGCTGTAGTATTTGATCTTCATCAGTAAGTGCTTCAAGTCCTCTTTGCTTTCAGCAAGCAAGGTTGTGTCATCTGCATAACGCAGATTGTTGATGAGTCTTCCTCCAATCCTGATGCCGTATTCTTCATATAGTCCACCTTCTCAGACTATTTACTTAGCATACAGCTTGAATAAGTATGGTGAAAGGATGCAACCCTGACATACACCTTTCTTGATTTTAAACCATGCAGTATCTCCTTGCTCTGTTTGAACGACTGTCTCTTAGTCTATGTACAGGTTCCTCATGAGCACAATTAAGTGTTCTGGAATTCCCATTCTTCACAATGTTACCATAAGTTGTTGTGATCCACACAGTCAAATGCCTTTGCATAATCAATAAAACACAGGCAAACATCTTTCTGGCATTCTCCGCTTCCAGCCAAGATCTATCTGACATCAGCAATGATATCTCTCATTCTACATCTTCTTCTGAATCTGGGTTGAATTTCTGGCAGTTCCTTGTCTATGTGCTGCTGTAACCACTTTTGAATGATCTTCAGCAAAATTTTACTTGCATGTGATATTGATATTGTTGGATAATTTCTGCATTTTGTTGGATCACCTCTCTTTGTAATGGGCACAAATATGGACCTCTTCCAGTTGGTTGGTCAGGTAGCTGTCTTCCAAATTTCTTGGCATAGACAAGTGAGCACTTCCAGTGCTGCCTCTGTTTGTTGAAACAGCTCAGTTGGTATTCTATCGATTCTTGGAGACTTGTTTTTAGCCAATGCCTTCAGTGCAGCTTGGACTTCTTCCTTCAATACCATTGGTTCTTGATCATATGCTACCTCCTGAAATGGCTGAACATCGGCCAGTTCTTTTTGGTACAGTGACTCTGTGTATTCTTTCCATCTGCTTTTGATGTTTCCTGCATCATTCACTATTTTGCCCATAGAATCCTTCAATATCGCAACTCGAGGCTCGAATTTTTCCTACAGTTCTTTCAGCTTGAGAAACGCTGAGTGTGTTCTTCATTTTTGGTTTTCTAATTCCAGGTCTTTGAACATTTCATTATAATATTTTACTTTATCTTCTTGAGCTGCCCTTTGAAATCTTCTGTTCGACTCTTTTATTTCATAATTTCTTTCCTTTGCTCTAGCTAGTCTATGTTTAAGAGCAAGTTTCAGAATCTCTTTTGACATCCATTTTGGTCTTTTCTTTCTTTCTTGTCTTTTTAATGACCTCTTGCTTTCTTCATGTATGATGTCCTTCCACAACTTGTCTGGGCTTCGGTCATCAGTGTTCAGTGCATGAAATCTATTCTTGAGATGGTCTCTAAATTCAGGTGGGATATACTCAAGGTCATACTTTGGCTCTTGTGGACTTGGGCCTCTAGCATGGTTAAAAAATTAATGTGCTATCTATTGACCCATGTTGTTTGCTACATAAGCACTTTTGATCCATTGCCATTTTCAGATTTTCTAACAAAGGAAAATCCCAACTCAACTGGCAACCTTTTTTTCAACTTTTAAGTAGCAAGATGAAATAAACTAGTCAAATATTATGGCTGGCAGATTAGTCTTGATAATTTCAAAAGAATCTTAAGTGAATCTCCAGACTTCAGCATGATTTGATTGCCTACAAAGTTTCAGATGTGTCATCTAAGCATTTCTGGGAAGACAGTAATTAAATTATTGTTAGAATGCAGAAAAGGTTAAATCTAGGGAAAAAATTATTTTATTTTTTTTAAATCACCAGTTTAACATACATTGTTATGCTCATTGTGTATGCTGGAGTACACAAAGATGAGGTAGAGTGCCTACCCTCAAAGGTCATGTAATCCAGTAGTACAACATGTCTCAAACTTCAGTATTCATCTATAGCTATACTTACTATTTTATTTTACATTAACTTAAAAAAATAACCTTGCCCCCTAAAATTAATCTTTCTTTCTACTTTCCTTCCTTCCTGTCAATCTATCTAAATAAAAAAAAAAAAAAAAAAACCCAACTCGTTGTCATCAAGTCAATTCTGACTCAGGATGACCCCAGGTGTTATAGAGTAGAATTGCTCTGTAGAGTTTTCTTGGCTGTAATCTTGATGGAAGTCGATTTCTATGCCTTTCTTCCGTGGCACTACTGGGTGGGTCTGAACTGCCAGCCTTTAGGTTGGAAGCCAATTACAAACTGCTTGTGCCACTTTGGGGTTGGGGAGCACATGCAGCTGTGTTTGCATAGTAGTTTACACACAATTTCTTATCAAAGCATGGAGAGGGTGGTTATAAATGAGATAATGGGGGCATCTGGGGTTCAAAGCTTCCCCAAATGCCCCTATGGCTGCTACTACTGGTCTGAAGCAATATCTGTAAAATTACATGAATAATGTACTAGTGATATATTTTAACACTCATTAAAATAAATAACATTAAAATAAAAATGTTTACGCATCAACTAAAATATTGAGTTGTACCAGGAGTTATACACAGCATGCTTTAGAAACTACTGCTGTAGCAGATTTAAGATATGTACAGAAATAGCTGACTTAAGGGAGAAAGTGCTAACAGCCATTAATTGCTATGAGCAAGGTATAAACAAAGCACAGAGAGATTCAGTGAGGGAGAAACGACTTCCAGGAGCAAAGCATGTACTTATACCATCCACATGCTTACACAGAACAAAAATGATAAAGGACTTCAGCAAACTCTCCTTTCATAAACTCTGCTGAAAGCCATTATCAAGACTTGCTCACCTATTTCATCTTATCCTGTAAAACAGCTGTTTCTTTAAAAAGAAGTTGCATACTAACTCTCCAAATAGAAAATGAATTTCTTTTCAGGGAGAGGAAAGATAGGAGAAAAACATGTCTTCTGTGATTTTTCTAAAAAAAAAAAAAAAAGCCAGTGCTAATTGAAACCACATGTTTAGTATGGGTAGGGAGCAAAAAGGGCAGGTAGCAAGTGGAGATTTCTTGGACAAAACTATGCTCATCCGTGAATTCAGATTAGCAATGCTGTGTTACTGGCTGACTTTTGAACATTCTGTTCTATTGGAAACAGCTGGGACAGCAAGGAAGCCTGTCGGTCCTACAAAAATCCAATTAGGCCTGATGAAAAGAGAGGCCATGAAATGCCCCCGTGTCTACAGAGAGAGACAATGTTGTGTTAGATTCAGCTTTGAATTGAATTCTAAATATAAACTTCTAGATCAGGCTTTGTCTACTTTCTTGGTCGGCTTACTACAACATTACATTATACTCTCAGTGATCGTAGACCTCGGTCCTGCTCAACATCTAAACGAGTTTCTAGAAATCTGATCATTTCTGTCTTGGTGACTGCCATGGGAGTAAACAGCAGGAGGTCAGCGCTAGCCTTGGACTGAAAAAGAACCTGACTTGCACTCTTCCTGCTAACCCTTCCCTCCACCAGCAGTCTGGACCTGCTGGATGTTTCACCACCTTCCTAAAACAGCAACAATATGAGAGAAGCCAGTTGCCAACACGGTTCTGCTGTTCCAACAGTTATTTCTCTGTCAACGGTAATACAGTCAGGTTTCTACAACTATAATGCTAACGGAGATGTACTTTCAAATTGAGCTGCAGATAAAACACTTCCCCATAACTAGTCATCAAAAACATCTTTTCAAAAGATTCGTGAGCGTCTTTCGTTCTTTGAACTCTCATAGTACTTCACTGAGGCCTCTTTTATAGCATTTATCCCTTTCTCCTTCGTACTACAGTTGTTTTTGGGAAGGCTTTGAATTCCTAAGGGTCGGTAACTGTTTTGCTTATCATGTCATTCTCTCGAGCCCTTGTACGCCATAGAAATTCAATAAATGCTTGCTGAATGTTGTGTTAAAAACAACGAACATGAGTATCTGCTTACTAGAACAGAAGCTCAAAAAAGGCAGGGATTTCTGTCTGTTTTGTTTACTGATGTGAATCTCATGTGCCTAGAATGTTCCTGGGACATAGCTGGTCTTTGATAAAAATAAATGGATAAGTACTGATTTTCCAAAGAGCTTGGGCAATATTTATTTGGTCAATGAGGGAGAGAAAATGTTTTAAATAATATGTGAAAGAAGAAAGAGTAGACCGGTGATTTATTTTTCTATACCAGCGGTTGGCATATTTTTCCTGTAAATGGCCAGGTAGTAAATATTTCAGGCTTTGCAAGCCCATACAGTCTCTGTTTCAACTACTCAACTCTGACTTTCAACTACTCAAGTCTCTGTTTCAACTACTCAGCTCTGTGAAAGCAGCCATAGACAATATGTGAATGATTGAGTGTGGCTGTGTTCCAATAAACTATATTTGCAAAAAAAAGCTGAGGGCAAGATTTGGCCCGTTGAGGTGTAGTTTGCCCACCCCTGCTCTGGAACAACCACGTGAGGATTATCTATTAGGATTAAGACAGCCAGATAACTATTCTCTCTTTGAAGATCATACCTTTTTGTCTGTTTTTTTTTTTTTTTTTTTTGCATTTTTATATGCCCCCCATTCCCCAACAAGCAGTACAGCGCTTTGCAATATTGTAGCTGCTCAGTACATGTTTGCTGAATTAAACTGAGTTCTAGACTAACTGATTTCTTGGAACAGCAGTTTTCAGTAGAGCCAGTGAACTCAAGTCCTTGCAGTGTGCTTTTCTTTAATTTCTTGTCCTAGCAAAATGTGGGAGAAGTTAGTAGCTGCTGAGATAATGCCTTCCAAAACTAATTGAGCTAATGGGGTGCTCTCTCTCTTGATAGAAATACTTCTAATGCTTTTTACTTGCAGCATTTTCTTCAGGAAGTGAATGATCAACTGAGTTAGCGCTTATGATTATCCAAGAAGCCATGCAATTATTAACATAACTTTCTCACTTCCAATCTGGGCTCATTCTTCTTTTGAAGATGCATCCCCTCTCAGTCTTCTTAATACCTTGTTTTCATAAAAGTCATATGAGCCAAAGACCATTGGTATCTATATTTGGCAAAATGTGCTCTCACATTTTCCTCTCCAATGACTTAAAAAGAATGTGATTATACCCATCAGTTTTGTGCAGATTACTGCATTATTTCATGTCAGATGTCTGCTGCATGTGGTAATAAGTCTATAAATTCACCACTGAAATGGATCAGAGTTTTAAAATGTTTAGATAGTATTAATGTGTAACAATGTCATCATAAAATATGCTTGTGGCCCCTTCCTCTACTTGCACTACCTATTTTCAAAAGCTTCGAACTTATTTCTCATTTTGCCAAGAGCTGGCATCCCTTTCAAACCAGGCCTGATTTCTTCTTCAGCTGCAAATGTAATTTTAAAGAGAGTTCCGTTGACATTACTTGTTGAACATGTTAAACATTCATAGCTTTTCCATATGCTATTATGGAAATTGCATTGATTTACACCAATTTGGTATCCCTAGATAGCATGGATTCACCCGATGCAAAATCTAACTTTACTGAAAAATACTGTTTTAAATATTTCATTTGCATCTAGTTGTTGTTGTTAGGGGCCATCCAGTCAATTCTAACTCACAACAACCCTGTGTACAACAGAACTAAACATGGCCTGGTCCCGCACCATCCTCACAATTGTTGCTCTGCTTGAGCCCATCGTTGCAGCCACTGTGTCAATCCATCTCATTGAAGGTCTTTCCTTTTTTCATAGACCTTCTACTTTACCAAGCATGATGTCTTTCTCCAGGGACTGGTCCTTTCTGATAACATGTCCAAAGTACGTGAGAAGTCTTGCCATCCTCACATCTAAGGATATTCTGGCTGTACTTTTTCCAAGACAGATTTGTTTGTTTTTCCGGCAGGCCATGGTATATTCAATATTCTTCGCCAACACCATAATTCAAATGTATCAATTCTTCTTTCGTTTTCCTTATTCATTGTCCAGCTTTTTCATACATATGAGGCAACTGAAAATACCATGGCTTGAGTCAGGCGTGCCTTAGTCCTCAAGGTGACATCTTTGCTTTTTAACACTTGAAGAAGGTCTTTTGCAGCAAAATTTGCCCAGTGGAATACATTGTTTGATTTGTGTCTAGACTTCTGCTGAACTAAGAGGCAAGTGTTGTCTTTATGTATTTTTGGAGAAAACTGACTTTTATATATTCAAATTATAGTCCTACATTTGGTGATTTCTAGAAAAATTAAGGTAGATGATGTCCTAATTCACACTGCAATGACACTGTTAAGGACATAGATTACTGGATAAGGCAGATTTATGTTTTAATCCTGATCCAACCATTTCATTGCTCTGAAGAACCTTGGGTTCTTCACTAGTAAAAGAGGAAAAATAATAGTGCCAATTTCATGTGGTTCATTCTAACATATGCTCAATAATTGGCAGCTATTATTAGCTATTGTTGCCCAAGCCTTGCACTTCGGTTTAAGGTTAGTGGCATTCCTTTAAATGGTGGAGAAATAAGGCTTGAGTATATGGGACCTGATGGGAATGTTGGAACACTACTGTTGTTGCTGTTGTTAGTTGCCATCAAGTCAGCACTGACTCGCGGTGGCCCCATGCGCCATGGAACAAAACACTGCCCAGTCCTGTGCCATCTGCTGTGGAGTAGACCACTGTGATTCATAGGATTTCCACTGGCTAATTTTTTTGAAGTAAATCTCCAAGCCTTTCTTCCCGCTCATCTTAGCCTGGAAGTTAAACTGAAACCCGTTCGGCATCATAGCAACATGCAAGCCTCCACTGACAAATGGGTGGTTGTTGTGCATGGGTTTTAGAACATTATTAGGGAACTTAACCATTGCCATGTGAGATAATGAACTTACTACTACAATCAATAATACCAATCTACAAAAAACAAAGGTAAAAAGGTACAAAGTCACAGGGATGCTCTCTTCACAGTAAGGGTATCAATAACTTGGCCTAACTGTGCTAAGTTTTTGTTTGGGATGGGGGAGTGGAGGGCTCAATTTAAGCATGGTAGGAAGCACTTTTGGAAATGAACACTGACTTTATATCCAGTGAGCATTCTATGCAATTACATTTGGAGGCGGAAAGGTGCTTCTTAGAAATAATTATATTTGGATGTAATAAGCGAATATATACAGTGTAATGAATACTCATGCGTATTAAAGTTTGTAAGACTATAAAAAAGCCATAAGCTTATGTTTTTAAATCAACTTGGGGTGTACATTCAAATATAGATGGATTCTTTCTAGGCCAGTGTTCTCAATCAGGAGTAATTTTGCCTTTCAGAGGACATTTGGAAATGTCTAGAGACATTTTTGAATGTTACAACTTGAGGATGGGGGTGCTACTGGCATCCAGTGTGTAGATAATACAGACACTGCTCAACATCCTCCTGTGCACAGAACAGCACCCACAACAAAGAATATCTGGCTCAAAATGACACTAATGCCAAGATAGAGAAAACTCGCTCTAGGCTAAGCACTGCTCAGGGCCAAAGGGGTTTAAAATCAACTGTGCCACAGGTGGACACTGAGCAGCCTCTAGGAGATGGTAGACTTTTTGTCAATACGGTTCAATCTTCCCAGTCTCCAGTGTTGGTTCAGTGTTAATGGGCCATAAGTGGAGTATTAGCATGGAGTTCACATCCTCAGAAAAAGAATGACCAAAGATGCAGGGCTATAGTTTACCAAAGACTATAGGTGGTTTAGAGTCCCTGGGTGGTGCAAATAGTTAACATTCTCAGCTGCTAAGCGAAAGGCTGAAGGTTCTAGTTCACCCAGAGGTCTCCTGGAAGAAAGGACTGGTGATCTACTTCCAAAAAATTTGCCATTGAAAACCCTATGGAGCACAGTTCTACTCTGACACACATGGGGTCTCCATGAGTTACAGTCGACTCTGTGGCAACAGGTTCGTTGTTGTTGTTTATTTTTTAATATGTGGCTTGATCTTTTGGGGACTTCAGTGTAAAGAATAGTACTTGGACTTGTGCATAGAGAAAGGCAAACGTTCATACTACAGTTTTGACCAACCGGGTGACCTGGGATTTCTTTGGTCAGGATTTCTTAAGCAACATCAATGCTGGCAGACAAACATATCTAGCAACAATGTATAAACTTACAGCTTAGTTCCCAAGAAAAAAGTTACAAACACAGTCTTCACAATTTCCTTTTCCACTCCCACGAAACTGAGAATCTATTTCATACATTAAGAAAAATCTTTTCTTTTACACGTGCCCTTGTATGAACACCGAAGAGGCTGCATAGGACACAGCTGTAGCCGTAAATATGGATAATATTCCAAGACTAAAAATGCATATAAAGGACATTACTTTGAAGTTTTTAATTCTGTACTTGGTATCATCTCGGCGCAGCTGAAGAGAATCTCTCTGCACTTTGTATTTAGAATATCTCCCATCAGTCCTCTCGGATAAACCACAGGAATCCTGCAAAAACAGCAAAAGGTCTGAACTGGTGGGTGAACGAAAAATCAGGGCTTGAAGTTAGAATAAAAAAGTATTGATATGTAGATAATAATTACAGACATTTAGAGAGATATATAGGGGGATCACAGTACCCCAAGGAGAAAGAAAATGGTCTTTTTGGATGCTACCATAAAAATAAAAATGAGCTCCCACATATCTGCATTCTTTTCAAGCCTAGTCCCTAGCCAGGCTGAAATGAATGACACCTTTAGTTAAAGGGAGTAAGGTTCCCATAACAACGAGCTGTCCAAAGGCATTATGCCACTACTGGATGCTGTGTATGGTCCCTTGGAGAATACAAAATATTCTTGTTACCTTTAAAACTAGAGCCCTTTTTGCTTCACTAATTATCAAATAACATTCTACCTTTTAACTACTACATCACATAGATTTTTAAGCTTAAGGAAATCTCAACTTCCCTCATAAGCATAAAATGATTCGATTCAGATAATCAAATTGATGTAATAGCTTTAAGAAAGCAAAACTCTGAAGAGCCTTTCTTTTTTCCTTCCCTTTTTTTTGGTGAAGATGGAACACAGCAATCAGTCACTACAGCCAATTTTGACGTTTCTATTATGAATTAGGGAAAAATTAGAATAAAATCAGGACGACTGACTTTTGGATGCGAGAAGAATCACCCATGGGATTTAGCACTCCCTCCCCCCTCCAAATAATCCCAAGGAACCTTCAATTTACTGAATGTTCAAGCTGGAAGGGGTATTAGAATTCCAAAGTGCTCATTTTTATGAGAAAACTGAAGCCCATGGATGTTAAAAATGATTTGCCTAGGACTAAGCAATTTGTGGTAGTTGGGGCTTGGAACTCAGTACAATTTCCTTTCCATCTTACCAAATATGTAAGTTTAGATGTGGGACTGTAGAGCTGAACCACTCCTTATAAAATGAGGCAAAAAAAAAAATATGAAAACCAGAATATGGCCACATTTAAACAAGAAAAAAATCAAGCCTATCTAATTAGGATGAGGTTTGCACTCACACATAGAGTCACAGGCTACAGTCCTATCAAGAAATATGTGAAATATATTTTTAATATATATGCTATTGATGCCAGCGAGAAAGAACCAGAGAGATAATACTGTTCACATCGCTTATTTTATGGATGAGGAAATAACCCCTGAGATATTAAGTGATTTGTCTGGTCCATGAGCTCACACCAGAACTTAGGACTTTGGACCCTCTGTCACTATTTCTTTTACTACAGCACACTGAGGTTTAGAAATGTTTAGGGGTTTGAAAAAGACAGCCTACATCTACTAATCTAATGGCTTTATGTATTTTCATTTAAGGCTATGTCTGGTGGTTTTCACTAACTTAAGTGGGCTCTTTTTAATCTTATAGATGACTTTAGAGCACAGGCTGAGGGGATTCAAGCTAGAGGCAGCAGGGAAGAGCACATGGGATTTGTTGTCATGCCTGTAATTAGATCAGTCCCAAATGACTGTTTCCTTATCTACAAAATGGGGGACCTATCTATAGATAGGTCTTACTCTGAAGATTAAGAAAATATGTAATGTACTTAGCTACAGCCTGCCACACACTATGTACACGTTATTGTTGTTAGGTACTTGCAAGTCGGTTCTGACTCATAGTGACCCTGTGTACAACAGAACAAAACACTGCCCGGTCCTGTGCCATCCTCATAATTGTTACTATGTTTGAGCCCATTGTTGCAGCCTCTGTGTCAATCCATCTCATTGAGGGGCTTCGTCTTTTTTGCTGACCCTTTACTTGACCAAGAATGATGCGTTTCTCCAGGGACTGGTCTCTCCTGATGACATGTACAAAGTACATGAGACGAAGTCCCACCATCCTTGCTTCTAAAGAGCATTCAGGCTGTACTTCTTCCAAGACAGATTTGTTCGTTCTTTTGGCAGTCCATGGTATATTAATATTCTTCACCAACACCGTAATTCAAATGTATCTGTTCTTCTTCCATCTTCCTTATCCATTGTCCAGCTTTTGCATGCATATGAGGTGATTGAAAATACAATGGCTTCGGTCAGGTGCACCTTAGTCCTCAAAGTGACATCTTGCAGATCTGCCCAATGCAATGTGTCTTTTCATTTCTTGACTGCTGCTTCCATGGGTGTTGACTGTGGATCCAAGTAAAATGAAATCCTTGATAACTTCAATCTTTTCTCCATTTATCATGATGCTGCTTATGGGTCCAGTTGTGAGGATTTTTGTTTTCTTCATCTTGAGGTGTAATCTGTACTGAAGGCTATGGTCTTTGATCTTCATCAGTAAGTGCTTCAAGTCCTCTTCACTTTTAGCAAGCATACTGCAGGTTGTTAATGAGCCTTCCTCCAGTCCTGATGCCACATTTGTCTTCATATAGTCCAGCTTCTCTAATATTTGCTCAGTATACAGATTGAATAAGTATAGTGAAAGGATACACCCTTAAAGCACACCTTTCCTGATTTTAAACCACACAGTATCCCTTTGTTCTCTTTGAATGACTGCTTCTTATACTATGTACAGGTTCCTCACGAGCATAGCTGTGTTCTGGAATTCCCATTCTTCGTAATATTATCCATAATTTGTAATGATCCATAGAGTTGAATGCCTTTACGAGTCAATAAAGCAAAGGTAAACATCTTTTTGGTATACTCTGCTTTCAGCCAAGATCCATCTGACATCAGCAATAATATCCCTTGTTCCACGTCCTCTTCTGAATGTGGCCTGTATTTCTGGCAGTACCCTGTCAATGTATTGCTGCAGCTGTTTCTGAACGATCTTCAGCAAAATTTTACTTGTGTGTGATATTGATAGTGTTGGATAATTTCCGCATTCTGTTAGATCACCTTTCTTTGGAATGGGCACAAACATGGATCTTTTCCAGTTGGTTGTCCAGTTGTATTCCAAATTTCGTGGCACAGGCAAGCGTGTGCTCCCAGCATTGCATCTGGTAGTTAAAACATCTCAATTGGTATCATCTCAATTCCTGGAGCCTTGTTTTTTGCCAGTGCCTTCAATGCAGTTTGTATGTCTTCATTCAGTACCATCAGTTCTTGATCATATGCTACCTCCTGAAATGGCTGAATGTCGACCAATTCTTTTTGGTATACTCGTTGCCATCAAGTCAGTTCTGACTCATAGCAACTCATTCCTTCCATCTTCTTTCTATTTTTATTTTATTGTGCGTGAGATGAAAATTTACAGTGCAAAAAATTTTTTTTAATGATATTGCTTCTGAGTATTGAAGATTCAAAAGAATCGCAATTGGACCTATTATGCAATCAATTCCAGCAGACTACATAGATTAATGAGTTCTAAGCTATCAACCCATTTGAAGATCTGATGAAAGCTTTACCAACTCTACAGAAAAATGCACATATGCACAATTGTTTTTTAACTTTACCAAATTACTTTTTCTTTAAATTTTATTCTGCTTTAGGTGAAGGTTTACAGAGCAAATTAGTTTCTCATTAAAACATATATACAGAAATTGTTTTGTGATATTGGTTGCAATACCCACAATGTGTCAGCACTCTACCCTTTCTGTTTACACTCTGGGTTCCCTGTGTCCATTAGTCCGGTTTTCCTGTCCCTTTCTGCCTTCTCATCTTTGCTTTTGGGCGGGTGTTGCCCATTTGGTCTCATATATCTGACTGAACTAAGAATAAGAAGCACATTCCTCATGTATGTTATTGTCTTTTATAGGCCTGTCTAACCTTTGGCTAAAAGGTAGATTTCAGGAGTGGCTTTAGTTCTGAATTAGCAGGGTGTCTGGGGGCCATAGTCTTGGGGGTTCCTCCAATCTCTGTCAGACCAGTAAGTCTGATCTTTGTTTGTGAATTTGAATTTTTTTCAACATTTTTCTCCTGCTCTGTCCAGGACCCTCTACTGTGATCCCTGTCAGAGTGGTCAGTGGGTAAAGCTAGGCACCATCTAGTTCTTCTGGGCACAGGGTGGTGAAGGCTGTGGTTCATGTGGTCCGTTAGTCTTCTGGACTAATATTTTCTTTGTTTCTTTGGTTTTCTTCATTCTCCTTTGCTCTGAATGTAATGGGACCAATAGATGTATCTTAGATGGCCACTTGCAAGCTTTAAAGATCCCAGGTGCTCCTCACCAAAGTTGTATGTTGAACATTTTCTTTACGAACTATGTTATACCAATTGACCTCAATGTTCCCCCAAGACCAGGGTGTCCAGTGCTCAGCCCCAGTAATTCAGTCCCTCAAGATGTCTGGATGTGTCTAGGAAGCTTCTATGACTTTGTCTTGGTCAAGTTGTGCTGTCTTCTCATATATTGTGTATTGTCTTTCTCTTTACCAAAGTTAACTTGTCTACTATTTAGTTAGTGATTTCCCCTCCCCACACATTCCCTCTCTTGTAGACATCAAGGACTGTTTTACCAGTATGTAAACCTTTTCTTGGTTTTTTTATAATAGTGGTCTCATATGATATTTGTCCTTTTGTGATTGACTTATGTGATTCAGTATAATGCCCTCCAGATTCATCCTTGTTGTAAGATGTTTCCAGATTCATCGTTCTTTACTGCTGCATAGTATTTCATTGTGTGCATGTACTGTAATTTGTTTATCCAGTCATCTATTGATGGGCACTTAGGTTGTTCCATCTTTTCGCTACTGTGAATAATGCTGCAATGAACATGGGCGTGCATATGTTTATTGTGTGACGGCTCTTATTCCTCTAGGATATATTCCAGGGAGTGGGATTGTTGGATCATATGGTATCTCTATTTCTAGCTTTTTAAGGATGTGCCATATCATTTTCCATAGTGGTTGTAACAGTTTACATTCCCACAATCAATGCATAAGAATTCCAATCTCCCCGCAACCTCTCCAACATTTGCTATTTTCTGTTTTTTTTTTTTAATTAGTGCCAGTAATGTCAGGGTAATATGGTATCTCCTTGTAGTTTTAAATCGCGTTTCTCTAATGGCTAATGACTGCGAGTGTTTCCTCATGTGTCTGTTAGCCCTCTGAATGTCTTTGGTGAAGTGTCTGTTCATATCCTTTTGCCCGTTTTTATATTGGATTGTCTTTTTGTTGCTGAGGTGTTGAAATATTCTATAGATTTCAGAGATTAGACCCTTGTCAGATATGTCATAGCCAAAAGTTTTTCCCCAGTCTATAGGTTTTCTTTTTACTCTTTTGGTGAAGTCTTTTGATGAGTGTAAGTGTTTAATTTTTAGGAGATCCCAGTTCTCAAGTTTATCTTCTGGTGTTTGCGCATTGTTAGTTATGGTTTGTATACTATTTATGCCATGTATTAGGGCCCCTAGCATTATCCCTATTTTTTTCTTAAATGATGTTTATCATTTTAGGTTTTATATTTATGTCTTTGATCCATTTTGAGTTAGGTTTTGTGTATGGTGTGAGGTATGGGTCCTGTTTCATTTATCTACAGATGGACATCCAGTTTTGCCAGTACTATTTGTTAAAAAGACTGTCTTTTCCTGATTTAATGGACTCTGGGCCTTTGTCAAAGATAAGCTGACCATAGGTGGATGGATTTACATCTATGCTCTTGATTCTGTTCCATTGGTCTATCTGTCTGTCATTGTACCAGTATCAGGTTGTTTTAAGTACCATGGCTGTATAGTAGGTTTTGAGATCAGGTAGTGTGAGGCCTCCTACTTTGTTCTTTTTCTTCAATAATGTTTTGCTTATCTGGGGTCTCTTTCCTTTTCATATAAAGTTGGTGATCAGTTTTTCCATCTCATTAAAGAATGCTATTGGTATTTAGATCAGGATTCCATTATATCTGAAGATTGCTTTGGGTAGGATTGACATTTTCACAATGTTGAGTCTTCCTATCCACGAACACGGTATGTTTTTCCATTTATGTAGGTCTCTTTTGGTTTCTTGCAATATTGTTTTTTCTAGTTTCCTTTGTACAGGTCTTTTACATCCCTGGTTATATATATTCCTAAGCATTTTATCTTTTTAGGGGCTATTATCAATGGTATTGTTTTCCCAATTTCTTTTTGAAGTTCTCTCTGTTGGTGTATAGGAACCCAACTGATTTTTCTATGTAGATCTTATATCCTTCTACTCCGCTGAGTCTTTCTATTAGTTCGCAGTAGTTTTCTTGTGGAATCTTTGGCATTCTCTATGTATAGAATCACATCATCTGCAAATAGGGATAGTTTTACTTCTTGCCTTCCAATCTGGGGGCCTTTTATTTCTTTTTCTTGGCTTATTGCTCTAGTTAGAACTTCCAGTACAACGTTAAATAGGAACTTCCATCTTCTTTTGATGCTTCCTACGTTGTTCAATATTCTGCCCATAGACTCCTTCAGTATTGCAACTCGAGGCTTGAATTTTTTCTTCAGTTCTTTCAGCTTGAGAAATGCTAAGCATGTTCTTCCTTTTTGGTTTTCTAACTCCCAGGTCTTTGCATATTTCATTATAATACCTTACTTTGTCTTCTTGAGCCACCATTTGAAATCTTCCGTTCAGCTCTTTTACTTCATCATTTCTTCTATTCACTTTAGCTACTCTATGTGCAAGAACAAATTTCAGAGTCTCTTCTGACATCCATTTTGGTCTTTTCTTTCTTTCCTGCCTTTTTAATGACCTTTTGCTTTCTTCTTGTATGATATTCTTGATGTCATCCCATCCCACAAGTCATCTGGTCTTCGGTCATTAGTGTTCAATGCGTCAAATCTATTTTTTGAGATGGTTTCCAAATTCAGATGGAATATACTCAAGGTCATTCTTTGGCTATCATGGACTTGTTTTATTTTTTTTCAGCTTCAACTTGAACTTGCATATGAGCAACTGATGGTATTTTCTGCAGTTGGCCCATGACTGATGATATTGAGCTTCTCCATCATCTCTTTCCACAGATGTAGTCTATTTGATTCCTGTGCATTCCATCTGGTGAGGTCCACGTATATAGCCGCTGTTTATGTTATTGAAAAAAGGTATTAGCAATGAATAAGTCCTTGGACTTGCAAAATTCTATCATGTGATCTCTGGCATCATTTCTATCACCTAGGCCATTATTTTCCAATTACCAATCCTTCTTTGTTTCCAACTTTCACATTTCAATCACCAGTAATTATAATGCACCTTGACTGCATGTTTGATCAATTTCAGACTGCAGAAGTTGGTAAAAATCTTGAGTTTTTTCATCTTTGGCATTAGTGGTTGGTGTGTAAATTTCAATAATAGCCATGTTAACTGGTCTTCCTTGTCAACATATGAATATAATCCTATCACTGACAGCGGTGTACTTTAGATAGATCTTGAAATGTTCTTTTTGATGATGAATGTGACATCATTCCTCTTCAATTTGTTATTCTTTGCATAGTAGACCATATGATTGTCTGATTCAGAAAGACCAATACCAGTCCATTTCAGCCACTAATGCCTAGGATATCGATCTTTATGCCTTCCATTTCATTTTTGACAACTTTCAATTTTCCCAGATTCATACTTTGTACATTCCACATTCCAATTATTAATGAATGTTTGCAGCTGTTTCTTCTCATTTTGAGTCATGCCACATCAGTAAATGAAGGTCTCAAAAGCTTAACTCCATCTACACCAGTAAGATCGACTTTACTGTGAGAAGGCAGCTCTTCCCCAGTTATATTTTGAGTGTCTTCCAACCTGAGGGGCTCAACTTGTGCCACTCTATCAGACAACGTTCTCCTGCTATTCATAAGGTTTTCACTGGCCAATATTTTTAGAAGTACCTAGCCAAGTCCTTCTTCCTAGTCTGTCTTAGTCTGGAATCTCTGATGAAACCTGTCTACCACAGGTGACCCTACTGGTATTTGAAATACTGGTGGCATAGCTTCCAGCATCACAGCAAACAGTATGTACAGTATGTACATAATACTTGCTAATTACCTCCTTTCCCTTTTCAAGATAAATAAAGCTTTCCACTTTAATGACTAACAATGAAAAGTACAATTCTGAACCTTGAAAAATATTCTTGTTTGAAATTTCATTACGTAAGGCATCTCTGTGTATGACTGTGTGCATATATAAAGTAGGGTTGTAGATAATTACTTGTCCATATAATGAAAAAATAAAAAAAAATGATTTCGTAGTAGGAGAGAATACAACTTTTAAATTCCACATATGAATATTTCACTCCATGTAGAACACTAGTAAAAAGTGAGCTGTCACTGGAACTTAAACTTTATATATATATTTTTTTTTATTGTACTTCAGATGAAGGCTTACAGAACAAATAGTTTCTCATGAAACAGTAGTACACATGTTGTTTTCTGACTTTGGTTAACAACCCCACTACATATCAACCCTCTAACTTCTCAAACTTTTTTTCTGGTGAAAATACAAATAGCCAAAGATACACCATTTCAAAAATTTCTACATGCACAGTTCAGTGACATTGACTACACTCTTCCAATTGTGCTGTTATTCTCACTTAAGATGAAGGCTTACAGAACAAAATAGTTTCTCATTTAACAGTTACTACACATATTGCCCTATGACAGTGGTTAACAATCTCACAACACATCAACAATATCCTCATTCAACCTTGGGTTCCCTATCACCAGCTTCCTTGTCCCCTTCTGCCTTCTGGCCCTTGTCACTGGACTCCTGTACCTCATTAGTCTCATTTGGTTTTATGGGGCTGTCCACTCCCAGGCTGAACAGTGAACCTCGGAGGTAACTTCACCACTGAGCTAAAAGGGTGTCTGGGGGCCATACTCTCGGGGTTTCTGCAGTCTCCTTTAGGCCGGTAAATCTGGTCTTTTTTTTTTTTTGTGAGTTAGAATTATGCTCTACATCCTTCTCCAGCTCTGTCCAGAACCCTCTGTTGTGATCCTGGTCAGAGCAGTCAGTGGTGGTAGCCGGGCACCATCTAGCTGTACTGGACTCAGTCCAGTGGAGGCCTTGGTAGCTGTGGACAATTAGTCCTTTGGACTAATCTTTTCCTTGTCTCCTGTTCTCTTCATTCTCCCTTGCTACTGAAGGGATGAGACCAGTGGAGTATCTTAGATGGCCGCTCACAGGCTTTTAAGACCCCAGACACTACTCACCAAGGTAGAATGGAGAGCATTGTCTTTATAAGCTGTGTCATGCCAGTTGAGCTAGATGTTCCCCGAGACCATGGTCCCCACAGCCCTCCGCCCAGCAATTCAGTCTCTCAGGGAGTTTGGATGTGTCTATGGGGCTTCCATGACCTTTCCTTGTACAAGTTGTGCTAGTTTCCCCTGTATTGTGTACTGTCCCACACTTCACCTGAGATACCACTTATCTATTGCCTATTTAGTATTTCCCCCCCACCCCTTCCATCCTTGGGAACCAACAAAGATTGGTACATTTTGTGTGTGAACTTTTTCATGGGTTTTTTACAATATTTGTCCTTTTGTGATTGACTTATTTCACTCAGCATAATGTCCTCCAGTTTCATCCATGTTATGAGATGCTTCACAGATTCATTGCTGTTCTTTCTCGTTGCATAGTACTCCATTGTGTGTATCTACCATAGTTTGTTTATCCATTCATCTGTTGATGGGCATCTAGGTTGTTTCCATCCTTCTGCTATTGTGAACAATGCTGCCATGAACATATGCCATGCATATGTCTATTCGAGTGACGACTCTTATTTCTCTAGGATATATTCCTAGGAGTGGGACTGCTGGATTGAATGGTATGTCTATTTCTAGCTTTCTGAGGGAGCACCATATCATTTTCCAAAATGGTTGTATCATTTTGCATATCCACCAGCAGTGTGTAAGTGTTCTGATCTCCCCGCAGCCCCTCCAACATTTGTTATTTCCAGTATTTTTGATTCGTGCCAGTAATGCCGGGGTGAGATGGTATCTCATTGTGGTTTTAATTTGCATTTCTCTAATGGCTAGTGATTGTGAGCATTTCCTCATGTGTCTGCTGGCCATTTGAATGTCTTCTTTGGTGAAGTGTCTGTTCATTTCCTTTGCCCATTTTTTAGTAGGATTATTTGTCTTTTTGTTGTAGAGGTGTTGGATTTTCTTGTAGATTACGGAGATTAGACCTTTGTCTGACTTGTACTGTCCAAAAATTTTTTCCCAGTCTGTAGGTTCTCTTTTTACTCTTTTGGTGAAGTCTTTTGAAGAGCATAGCTGTTTGATTTTTAGAAGATCCCAGTTATTTAGCTTATCTATTGGGGTTTGTGCGTTGATGGTTATGGTTTGTAACCTGTTAATGCCATGTATTAAGGCCTGAAGTGTGGTCCTATTTTTTCTTCTATGAACTTTATAGTTTTAGGCTTTATATTCAGGTCTTTGATCCATTTTGAAGTAGTTTTTGTATATGGTGTGAGGTATGGGTCCTGTTTCATTTTTTTGCAGATGGATATCCAGTTTTACCAGCACCATTTGTTAAAAAGACTGTCTTTTCCCCATTTGATGGCCTTTGGTCCCTTGTCGAAGATCAGGTGACAGTAGGTGGATGGATTTACATCTGGGTTCTCAATTCTGTTCCATTGGTCAATATATCTGTCGTTGTACCAGTACCAGGCTGTTTTGAGTACTGTAGCTGTATAGTAGGTTCCGAAGTCAGGTTGTGTGAGTCCTCCAACTTTATTCTTCTTCTTCAGTAGTGCTTTACTTATTCTGGGCTTCTTCCCTTTCCATATAAAGTTAACGATTAGTTTTTCCATCTCTTTGAAGAATGTTGTTGGTATTTGGAACGGGATTGCACTGTATTTGTAAATTTCCTTGGGTAGAATTATCATTTTCACAATGTTGAGTCTGCCTATCCATGAGCATGGTATGTTTTTCCATTTATGTAGATCCCTTTGGGTTTCATGCCACAGTGTTTTGTAGTTTTCTTTATATAGGTCTTTTACATCCCTGGTCAGATTTATTCCTAAGTATTTTATCTTTATAGGGGCTATTGAAAATGGTATTGTTTTCCTGATTTCCTTTTCATCGTTCTCCTTACTGGTGTATAGGAATCCAACTGATTTTTGAATGTTTATCGTGTATCCTGTTACTCTGCTGAATCTTTCTATTAGTTCCAGTAGATTTCTCGTAGAGTCTTTAGGGTTTTCTATGTATAGTATCATATCATATGCAAACAGGGACAGTTTAACTTCTTCATTACCAATTTGGATGCCCTTTATTTCTTTTTCTTGCCTTATTGCTCTAGCTAGAACTTCCAGCACAATGTTAAATAGGAGTGGGGATAAAGGGCATCCTTGTCTTGTTCCTGTTTTCATGGGGAATGTTTTCAGCCTCTCTCCATTAAGAATGATGTTGGCTGTTGGTTTTGCACAGGTGCCTTTATTATGTTGAGAAATTTCCCTTCTATACCTATTTGATTGAGAGTTTTTATCAGGAATGGGTGTTAGACTTTGTCAAATGCCTTTTTTGTGTCAATTGAGATGATCCTGTGATTCTTTCCTTTTATTTATGTGGTGGATTACATTTATTGATTTTCTAATGTTGAACCATCCTTGCATACCTGGTATGAATCCTACTTGGTTGTGGTGTATTATTTTTTTGATATGATGCTGAATTCTATTGGCTAGAATTTTCTTGAGAATTTTTGCATCTATATTCATGAGAGATATTGGTCTGTAATTTTCTTTTTTTGTGACATCTTTGCCTGGTTTTGGTATCAGCATTATGCTGGCTTCATAGAATGAATTTGGAAGTGTTGCTTCCTCTTCTATGCTCTGAGATAGCTTGAGTAGTACTGGTACAAGCTCTTCTGTAAATGTTTTGTAGAATTCTCCAGTGAAGCCATCTGGGCCAGGGCTTTTTTTGGTTAGGAGTTTTTTTTTTTATTAGCTTTTCAATCTCTTCTCTTGCTATGGGTCTGTTCATATTTTCAACATCACTTTGTTGTAGTTTGGGTAGGCCATGTATTTCTAGAAATTTATCCATTTCCTCTAGGTTTTCAAATTTGTTGGAGTATAGTTTTTCATAATATTCTGTTATAATCCTTTTTATTTCAGTTGGGTCTGTTGTAATGTCCCCCATTTCATTTCTTATTTGGGTTATTTGTGTCCTCTCCTGTTTTTCTTTGGTTAGTCTGGCCAGTGGTTTGTCGATTTTTAAACTTTATATTTTTGTGCTGGTATAAGACAGGCATCTGTTTGTCAGTGACAAATGCCACCTGTTTCCAGTACCTTCTCTTGCCTGCCCTTCATTCACTTAGGTGACTTCTGTTAGCCACAGAGAAAAAAGGGAAAGAACATGGGTATAACATATTGCCTGCTATGCACATCGGGCCGAATAAAGTATCAGTAGAAATTACATCTACTTAGATTCTTGTTTCATAATCTCTTGATAAAAATTTAGACTGCAAATATATAATCAAATCATGATAAATAAAAGTTTAGTAAAATATACTAGGAGTGCTTGGTTTTGTTCTATTTGTAGTAGTCTAGATTTCTAGATGTTTCTACCTATGCTTGGATTTCACTCAGAAATGTTCAGTAACCAAACTACTAAAAGATGCTTAATGAAAGTTAATTGTAAGGTAGTGTAGACCTTCAGGGCCACATCATATTAGTGCTTTCAATAAATCAATATAACATGATCTAGTTATAATTCTTATTTACTATATCCTTAAGTAACATGTTAGATTTAAACAGAACTTAAATACAATATAAATTATATTTCAAAGTCAATGTGAAATAAGAGATTAAATGGTTTCCAAAAAGAAAACCTCATCATTGTTAGCTTCAGCCATACAGGGTCAATAAAGTATAAATCACAAAAACTGCACATTACAAATGCAGCCCTAAGGGGATATGTGGAGATGTCCTTGGACGAAGGCCTTGTCTGGCAGGACTGGACAGCAGGGTTATTTGCTTTGCATCTCTCCTTTATGAGGAACTTTAAAAATTACATGGGTAAATATACACATGTAATTAATTGACTTGATAATGAAATGCTTTGTGGTTAGAGTTCTATGAATAAATGGCATGGGGTATGATAACTCATACCCTATGAGGATTTGAATTCATATATGATACTACAGGGACAACCTGTGAACTATCATATCTCTAAAACAAATAGTATCCTGGCAATTTGTAATAAAAAAAAAGAAGATAGTTCATAATTTAAAATCACGAATCAAAAAAGTTATCTATTGTCAACATAATGTGCAACTCTCTTTAATTCTTAGGTCTTTCTGAACTATAGTTAAAGCTTTAGGTGGGCAAACGAGCTTCTAGTAGTAAATACAAAAGTCTCTATTTACCTATATTGTGCTAATATATTAATTCTATTAATTTCAATCCTGACTTCACAAATGTCAGTAAACTCTGATAAGATGGAGTATAAAAGTCTCCAGTGCTTTTTGGTCCTTCCTCCCTGCCCCCAATCTTCTTTGTGCATCAGCAAGATGTCAAGAGTTTTCACACAGAAAAAAAATACTGAAAGAGACAAGCCAACTCTTTCTCACTCTGAAGTCTTTGAAATCTTCTAGTAGGCTCAGTTTCTCAGGCACAGACTCCAGATGGTCCAAGGCCACGCGGGTACTCTGAAAACAAAAACATAAGGAAACCAAACATTATAAAAAATTGATTAATACTCTCAGAATCCAAATACTAAAAATCAGGTGTACCACTAGTATTAGCAGTTTAAGCTGTAGATTTACAGTAAATAGGAACATATGTAATAACTTCTTTAAGATAAATGTATCTTTTTAAACAGAACACTTATTTCCCTTCAAAAAGTGTATGTGATGTGGATTTGCAAGACTGACTCAGATATAAAAAAGCTTCCTGGATAATTGCTTTCATCTGATATGCAATGAAACATTTTATAGAGCATTTCATATTTAATATTAATTTACAAACTTGCTTCAGTGAACATGAGAAATAAACCACAAGCAGTACTTAGGAAAAGATGAATTTGCAATTATTTATAAAGCATATTAAAGGTCCTTTAAGAAAAGAGTTCTTAAAAATTATTTTAGTTAGAAAGAAAAAGAGGAACAGTTCTCAAAAGACTTGGGAAAATATCTGAAATTAAACATTTGCGACATGGATACAAGATTCTGTTGATTATAAATCATTAATTTACATTAGAGTCTTTGATTAGCTGGTCACTGTCAATAAAAACATTAAAAGGGAATGATCTGAAAATTATTTCGAAGGCAATGTGAAATAAGAGGTTAAATTGTAGAATAAACTTGAGACCAGAGATTGTGTTATATGTAGCTCTGTATTCTTAGTGTCTGTCAGAGTGCCAGCACATAGTAGGCAAGAAACGTTGCCGTTGTTAGTTGCCATCGAGTCGATTCCAACTCATAGCAACCTTATGTACAACAGAACAAAACACTGCCTGGTCCTGTGCCATCCCGCCAATTGTTGCTATGTTTCAGTGCATTGCTGCAGCCACTGTTTCCGTCAATCCGTCTCGTCGAGCGTCTTCCTCTTTTTGCTACTCCCTACTTTACCAAGCACGATATCTTTCTCCAGGGACTGATCCTTCCTGATAACATGTCCAAAGTGCATGAGACGAAGTCTTGCCATCCTTGCTTGTAAGGAGCATCCTGGTTGTACTTCTTCCAAGACAGAGTTGTTTGCTCTTCTGGCAGTCCATGGTATATTCTGCAGGGTGAAATGTATTTGCTTTCCATTGCCGTCTCCTTTGGCAGGCACTTGGGTTTCACCTTCCTCTGTTCCGAGTCATTTTAACATTTTTCTTTCATTGCTCTGTGGTTTGGAGTCATAGGTGCTCTTCTTTTTGTCAACATCTAGATCAGTGTTTCTATTTCTTCATATTCTTATTTTTTTATCTGATTTTTGAGAGAGGAGAGAAATACTCTTTGTCTTAGTTATCTAGTGCTGCTATAACAGAAATACCACTAGTAGGTGGCTTTAACAAACAGAAATTTATTTTGTTACAGTTTAGGAGGGCAGAAGTCTGAATTCAGCATCCTGGCTCTGGGGAAAGGCTTTCTCTGATTGGCCTGGAAGAAGTTCTCTGTCTCTTCTGAGCTTCTGGTCCTGGGCAATCTTCACGTGGTTTGGCACCTCTCTTCCCCTGTCTCTCCTTGCTTGCTAGCTTGTGTTTAATCTCTTTTATATCTTAAAAGAGATGGACTCAAGCTATATCCTGACTAATCCTACCTCATCAACATAACAAAGACAACCCATTCCCAAATGAGATTATAACCAGAGGCATAGAGGTTAGGATTTGCAATACATATTTTTGGGAGACAATTCAATCCATAATATTTCAATCTTTGACCCTCAATTTGATGTCCTTGCCACATGCAAAATATATTCACCCCATCACATCATCTCAAGTCTTAAATCAGCTCCAAGTCAAAAATCTCATCTTCTGCATCATCTAAATCAAATATAGGGGAAGTTTTAGGCGTATTTCATCCTAAGGCAAAATTCCTCTTTATCTGCGAACCTGTGAAATCTAGAATACAAGTTATCTGTTTCCAAAGTACAATGGTGGAGCAGGCACAAGGTAGACATTTTCATTACAAATGAGATAAATTGGAGGAAAATAAGGGGTAAAAGGCACCAAGAAAGTCAGCAGAACACATTACATTAGCCTTCAAGACTTGAAAATAATCTTTGGTTCTCTGAGACAATTTAGACAGTGACCCTGCCATCTGGACTCTAGGTATTGGCCACACTCTCCAGATTCTGGATGGAGGCCTCTCGGCCTTGGGTTTTAGCTCTGCCTTCCAGGCCCACTGGAGAGGCAACTTTGCTCCCTCAGATTTGGGTGGCCCCATTCTCCTAGTCCCTCTGAGTGGTGACCCTACCCCCTTGGCACTGCCAGGCCCCATTCTTCTGCCCCTTGAGCAAATCAGCTCCACCCTTTCAGTTTTGGGTAGCAGCCCCATCCCACAGCAACCTTAACTACAGCCCACACTCCGGAACCGAGTTGGTGAAGATCTGACTCTTTTAAACCTAGGAGGCTGTGGCCCCACCCTTTGACATTGAGAAGGTACTGCTTCTTGTGTTCCTTCCAACAGTTCTGCTGATCACCGAGCTGCTCCAGAGACGGTTCTTTTCTTTTCTTAGAGCACAACAGACACAGCTCCTTTGGCCAGTTTCCTGCCTGTAGAGTTCCAAGAGGCAGACAGTGTTCTTTCCTTTCTTTCTTCCTCTGTCCCCATCAGTCTAAGCTGATGGATTTTCTGTTTTGGTAGGTGGTTAGATTCTCAGTCACAGGCTTAATCTCTTTATCAAAAAATTGTGTAGCCACATTCTGGGTGAACCCTCTAGGACACGTGTCCTTAGTTTGTACAACAGAATTTTCCAAATCTTTAAGTTCTGTTTTCATTTTGCACAGTTCATTTTTAAGTCTTTGTCTTTCCTCTCACATTTTACTATAAGCAGCAAGGAGAAATCATGTGGCCCCTTTAAGATCTTGCTTAGAAATCTCAGTTCATCACTTCCAAGTTCTACCTTCCACCAAACATTTGAATGTAATTCGAACAAGTTCTTTGCCACTGCATAACAAGCATCACCCTTTCTCCATTGTTCAATCACATGCTCATCATTTTCTTTTATAACCTCACCAGAAGCACATTTAACGTCCACATTTCTAGCAAAATTCTGTTGCTGGCATCACACGTATTCTCTAAAATGATAGAGACTTTCTGTATAGCTCTCCTCACTTCCTTCTGAGCCCTCAGCAGAATTCCTTTGATGTCTGTAATTCTACCGACGGTCTCTTTAAGGCAATCTAGGCTTTTACGATTAGGCACCTTAAAAATCTTCCAGCCTCTACCCATTACCCAATTCCAAAACCAGTCCCACATTTTAGGTGTCTGTTAGAGCAGCACTCTCACTTCTTGGTACCAAATTCTGTCTTTGTTATCTAGTGCGGCTACAACAGAAATACAAGTGGGTGGCTTTAACAAACAAATTTATTTTCTCACAGCTTAGGAGACTACAAGCCCAAATTCAGGGTGCTGGCTCTAGGGGAAGGCTTTCTCTCTCTGTCAGCTCTAGAGGAAGGTCCTTGTCTCTTCTGAGCTTCAGCTCCTGGGCAATCTTCATGTGGCTTGGCATCTCTCTTATACTGTCTCTCCATGTTAGCTTGCATTTAATCTCTTTTATATCTCAAAAGAGATTGGCTCAAGATATACCCTACACGAATCCCACCTCATTAACATAACAAAGACAACCCATTCCCAAACGGGATTATAACCATAGGCACTGAGGTTAGGATTTGCAACATGTATTTTTGGGGGACACAATTCAATCCATAACACCTTTACTTTGCTATTCTGAAATTAGAAGTCATATGTACTGTTTTCAAATTCATAAATTCTTATTTTTTCAAGGTCCATTTAAAGGATTTAGTATTTTGTTCCTTCTGCTTAACATTTATATTCTTGCCAGTCTTTTTTCCACATGTGCCCCTATGCTAACTCACACTGCCATATATTTTAAATGGCTTCATTTAAATTTCTTTCATGTGTAGGAAACATTCGTCAAAATAAATGTTTCTTAATATAGGCCACAACATGGACGTTTAGGAGACAAAAAGAACCAAAACAAAACCCATTGCCGTCAAGTCGATTCCAACTCATAGCAACCCCACAGGACAGCCTAGAACAGACTAGGGTTTCCAAGGAGTGGCTGGTGGATTCAAACTGCAAATCTTTTTGGTTAGCAGCCAAGCTCTTAACCACTGCACAACCAGGGCTCCAGGTTTAGGAGAACAGATAGATTTACCAACTATATATGCTATAATCATTTAAAGAATAAAAGTATAAATTTTCTCAAGAATTATACTGGCTCTTGAACAATAAAATGCATAGCAATGCCCCAATAATTTTAAAGCAAAATTTTATGCATTTAGTAAAATCCTCTTCATAAACACAGGTTCTAATAGGCTCGTAGTTTTAAAACTTTATTTCCCTTTTTTCATTCCATTAATTTTTCTCATTTAGCAGTGGTTCTCTGAACCTAGGTTAAGCATGTTAATTTTATTCTTAGTATAAGCAAATGATCTTTCCCTACTCTAAAACTGGCCTGCTATGCAAATATTTTTGCTTAAAATTTTCAATCAGTCACGTGAGTGTATGAAAACATTTTTTTTTTTTGAATGTTTTCAAATACCAGTTTATTTTGCCTCTTTTATTATGTTTGGGGAATACATATTTAAGGGGCTACATTTTTTTGTGAGTAAACATTGAAAAAACTCCTTGGCTTCTTCTTTCATGATCTTTGGGATATGCAGTTGTCCACCCACTGTTTCCACCTCTCAGGTTCACTGGAAAGCTGCTTTCCCATTGGTAGTGCATACTGCCACAAGGCAGGGGCCTTTATGACTGTTTGAAACCAAAAAACCAAGTGGGTGCCGCAAGTTACAGTTTCTACAGGGTATTGTATGAGGTGTGTGCATTTTTGGTAGGAAACATAGAAATTTTGAAAAATTTTCTCTGGGAGACCGTATGTCTCTCTCAACTCTAGGGGATGCCTGCCGGGTAAAATTAGTGGAACAACCTATGTTCCTCAGGACTTGGAGGGTAGGATTGTTGGTGGAGTGAAGAATCCATACTACCTACTAAAAACTCAACAACACTTAATGATTCAGCATGCTTCCATTAATGAAAACACATGGTATCAACAAAAACCTCAAAGCAGAAAATAATTGGGTCTTGAAAGGGTTAAGGGCAGTAATTAACAGATCTTCACAAATTCATAATACCTATTTCATTATGACTTATTTTATATTCCATTTATCTGTTGCTTCTAAATATATTCCTCACTATCAGAAATACTTTCTGGTACACACACTTTTCTCTTCATCCTTATATTCTAGTCAATCAATTAACAATGAATGTGTATCTAGATGTCACAGAAAGATCCACAAGACATAGAACACACATTTCCTGTTTTTCAAGAGCCTTTAACTTACTGGTTGGGAGGAAATGCATATGCAAAAGATACAAGAAATATACAAACAAAAAAAATATTGCTACTTATTTTAAGGGAATTACATACAGAAATGCTAAGATTTCTAGGGAATCTGCAATAATAAGGTAATCAAGACAATGAGTCCAGGCTCACAGGCATCTTAGATCTCATAAAACTGATGCCACGTTATTTTTTGGAGTATATTTTCTGACTCTTCTTTCTCTTGTCTTCTCCTCCTCTCTTTCTCTTTCTCCTCCTCCTCCTCCTTTTCTCTCTCAGTGTAAGTTGGCTTGCTTAAAACCACCACTTTGGCCTACAGACTTGAGAATATGCATATTCATGTTCAAACTCCAGTTTTTGTTTTTCTCAATGTGAGATTGGCTGGGGTTCTGTAACTACAGTCTTGTCACATTATATGTTATTTCAAATTCACTTTTCGCCAAAAGCTAACAGTGCTAGAGAGACAAGATCGATTGGCAGATAAATAGCCTAAGATAACTTGTTGGATATCAGAGATACCAAGAGGACTTATACATGTTAGTTCCTGGGGGCAAAACTCCTAGCGCAAAGTCAGGGAAACTCTTAATTTTTTAAGTTGGTTAAATTTTTTTGCCTTACATTGTTTAATGTTTTAAATGGGAGGATAAGTCCCCACTGTTAGAATTAAGAGAGCAAGTTTTCAAGTTGAGTTCAATAATGGCACCAGCAAATGACAGTTAATTACTTAACTTGTCTTTAATTTTCTTAATACAATTTTTAAGTAACCAAAAAAAAAAAAAAAAGAAAAAAGAAAAAACAAATCCACTGCCATCGAGTCAATTCCGACTCATGGCAACCATATAGGATTTCCAAGGCTGTAAATCTCTACAGAAATAGACTGCCACATCTTCCTCACTTGGAGCCACTGGTAGTTTCAAACTGCCAGTATTTCCGTTAGCAGTCAATTGGTTTAACCATTGCACCACCAGAGCTCCTTAACTAAGATACTCTTAAAAGGTTTTAAAGATGGTTTCTCTTTGGAAAATGTTACAAGATACTAAGTTTCATACTAAATTTGAAAACAAAGAAAATTCGTTATTAAGATTTCACCTCACGAAGCACCAATACATCTGTGTGCGATACTGTGCTATCTCAGAGGCTTGAAGAACTGGACTCTCTTTCACTGGCCCAGAAGCAGTGGCAAAGCAAATGATCAGCTAATTCTAATCCTGTTTAGTAGCACAACAAAAGTCTAAACCATAAAAGTGTAATTCAATTTTGAATACACTTACTAATTCTCATACTACCCTGTAAGGAAGATACTATTGTTATCTCCATTACACAGATGAGGTAACTGAGAACCAGAGTGTAAATAACCTCCTTACCGCCATGTGGTGGCAAAACTGGGACATGACTCCAGGCAGTATGAATGCAGAAATGGCAATGTTCTTATTAAAAAAAAAATTTTTTTTCATGGCAGATCACCATCTAAGAAGGACTAGATATCAACCAGAAGCTGTAACAGTGAGCACTTTATGTAAGATCCTAAATTCTTAACCCCTCTCTAGATATCAACTCTTAGCAAGTAGAATTTGAAGATAAACCTTTGATAGACTTATTTCTGGAAGAGAAGTGTTAGGATGAACCCAGGAAGAATTCCATCTTCAGTACTGAAAAGTCCTTGCTCAGGACCACCAATTTAAGCATGAATATGCAGAAGAGGGGTCTGGATGTTCTTTCTGTTATTAGAGGACACTAAGTATGAGATGAGTTTTATGGTTCTCAGTAACACTTTTTTTTTTTTTTTTTTTTAGTATGCTCATAACATCCATTACTAGTGTAGCATACTATCTGGCCCATGTGAGAGGCTTCAATAAGTATTGGCTGAATGAAGACAAAGCCTAGCTACCATATTCTAATCAACCCACTGAATCAATACTGACTTCTTTACTAAAAACCCAGAATAAAAAATTTGCTGTTTCATTTTATGTATTTTCTCTAGGGTAAGGGCATGATCAAGTGGTAGAAACAACAATGAAATTCAGAAGGCCTGCCTGATAGGCCCTGTGCTGTACCCACAGGCATGTTCGGATCTCTGTTGACAAGGCAAAGAATAACTGCCAATTTTACCATTCCAAAATCCTCAGCACAAACCAAACTGCTATAGAGTTGAGCAGTTTGTAATGATCCACAGTACGTTTCCCATGTTTCAGACTATAGGGCAACTGAATAACATAGTATGACAATATAAGTAGCAGAAATTAGGAATTAGAAAGGGGCATGGGTTGCAATTCTTAGATTCTTGTCTTCTGTAGAGAAATCTTAAGGAATAGATTTAACCATGGGTATATCTTAATATACTTTTCTTTGATAGTAAAAATGCGTAATTTATTTTCTTATTAACATATTACAATTACTACGTTCTTATAGTATTATGAAATCATATGTGTTTTGAGGTTGAAATGGCACATAAATTTAAAAGGATGCTATCTTTTTATTTAAAAAAAAAGGTCTGTACTTTTGGCACTACACAGACATTAAATAAACAAGGTTATGAAGCAGTTTATTTGGGTTCAAAAATGCATTTCTATTTCATTTGGAAAGAGATCCGCTGCAAACCTTTCCTGACAAATGGCTGAAGTTGGTAAAAGGACCTGAGTAAACACGTTTCCAGGAGGGGAAGGGTGAGATCATAAAAAGGGTAGACTGTGTGCCTTTTTACTTGTGCTAACTCTCTCCAGCACAGCTGTATCAGCTTCATAGGGCCCTGTTTTCATCTAGACTGTATAAGACACTCATTAGAACCAAACTAGTAGCAGAGAATAAGCAGGCAAAGTAATGTTGTTGATGCACATTCTTGAAAGAGCCCCAGTGCTCAAAGTCGTGTGGATTTCTTGGAATAGCAGAAGAATGCTCGATTTCCAGATTGTGGACTTTAAGAGAAGTCTAAAAATCAGAGACCCACTTAGAAGAGTTCAAGTATTCTTGGGGTAAGAGGGTACATACGGCTTGTTAAGTAAAAACACAATTAACATGGCATTAAGACATCAAGAACTACATTTGGACTAAAATTTAGAATTTTTGTCAACAACAAATTCTATTTGCCTTCATATAACACCATTCTCATCCAAAATAGAAGATCTTCTTTAAGAAGTGTAAATTTATAAAATGGGAGAATAAGTAGCATATCTTCACTGGAAAACTTGGATAGAGGAGGCTTTCTAAGTATTTTGTGATTCTCATTCACAGTATTTTTTTAAGTGAAGAATTATATGAAACATACAGAATCTGCCATTCGAGACCATTGCTTTCTTATTTCTAGACATTACCAAATTATGTTACAGTCGACCTATGATCTTATTATTAGCTTAAACAGATGCAGTGTTTTCTCCAAATGAGTTTAATTTTAGGATTTTTTTTTTTTAAGTAAGAAAATACCAAGAATGTGTTGGAGAAGAAAGGAAGACAGAAGAAATAAGTCTCTTTCCCTAGTGATTCTTTGCTGTTATTGGGTGCCATTGAGTTGATTTCGACTCACAGCGACCTCATGACAGAATAGAACTGCCCCATAGGGTTTCCTAGGCTGTAATCTTTATGGGAGCAGATCGACAGGCCTTTCTTCCATGGAGCTGCTGAGTGAGGTTGAACAGTCAATCTTTCTGCTGGCAGCCAAGCACTTAACCGTGTGTCCCATCAGTGCTCTTTAAAGATTCTTTGTTCCCCTTAAATATCATTCTTGTCACTCCCTGATATAAAGAAATAGCAACATACAAAGACACATAAGGACTAGCTTAGTGTTCTCTGTGTGCTGAACACTGAATTAAGCTTTAGGATTGCTCTACAAGAAGGGTCTCCAGTTCCACAACCTATTTAATCTCTGTGAAATCACTTTATTTCTCAAAATTAAACAAATAAACTAAAAAAAAAAAGTACTCATGAAAGAAAGAAATTTAAAAACATATGCCAATATATATATATGTATATACACCAAAAAAACCTGTGGCTGTTGAGTCGATTCTGATTTATAGTGACCCTATATATATATGAATACCTATTAATAATGGGGAACCGGTATGAGCAAGGACTTCCAGTAAGACACTGAGTCTAACAGTTGCTGCCAACGTGATAGGTAAGGAAGCTATGCTTCTAGATGCACTGGTCCCAGACAGGTGTTTCAAACTGGCCCATGAAGAACAGTGGTGAGCAGTGGAAGGCATGCTGAACTGGAAATTTCAAGAGTTTTTGTTTTTTTTTTTGGTTGTACTTCAGATGAAAGTTTACAGAACAAACTAGCTTCTCATTAAACAGTTAGTACATATATTGTTTTATGACATTGGTTAACAACCCCCATGACATGTCAGTACTCTCCCTTCTCAACCTTGGGTTCCCTATTACCAGCTTTCCTGTACCCTCCTGCCTTCTAGTCCTTGCCCCTCAGATGGTGTGCCCCTTTAGTCTTATTTTGTCCTATGGGCTTGTCTAATCTTTGGCTAGAAGGTGAACCTCCAGAGTGACTTCATTACTGAGCTAAAAGGATGTCTGGGGGCCATACTCTCAGGGTTTCTCCAGTCTCTGTCAGGCCATTAAGTCTGGTTTTTTTTTTTTTGAGTTAGAATTTTGTTCTACATTTTCCTCCACCTCTATCCGGGACCCTCTAATGTGATCCCTGTCAGACCAGTCAGTAGTGGTAGCTGGGCACCATCTAGTTGTGCCAGAATCAGGCTGGTGGAGGCTGTGGTAGTTGCAGTCTATCAGTCCTTTGGGCTAATCTTTCCCTTGTGTCTTTAGTTTTCTTCATTCTCCCTTGCACCTGAAGGAGTGAGACCAGCAGAGTATCTTAGACGGCCACTCACAGGCTTTTTTTTTTTTTTAACTTCTTTCTTTCTTGGTAACAGATTTATTGAGATATAATTCACATACCCTACAGTTTA
Organism: Dugong dugon; assembly: GCA_030035585.1. NCBI lineage: Eukaryota > Metazoa > Chordata > Mammalia > Sirenia > Dugongidae > Dugong > Dugong dugon. The sequence continues at coordinate 89,106,782 of CM057472.1, forward strand.
CCCATTTAAAGTATACAATTCAATGGTTTCTAGTATATTCACAGAACTACACATACAACACTACAATCAATTTTAGAACATTTGCAACAACCCAAAAAGAAATCCTATACCCTTTAGCCATCACTACCAAGTCCTGTCCTCCAACTTTCAGGGTGTCTCCAGTCTCTATCAGACCAGTAAGTCTGGTCTTTTTTGGGAGTTAGAATTTTGTTCTGCATTTTTCTCCAGCTCTGTCTGGGACCCTCTATTGTGATCCCTGTCAGAGCAGTCAGTGGTGGTAGCTGGGCAACACTAGTTGTGCTGGACTCAGTCTGGTGGAGGCTGTGGTACTTGTGGTCCATTAGTCCTTTGAATTAACCTTTACCTTGTGTCTCTGATTTTCTTCATTCTCCCTTGCTCCAGATGGGGTGGGACAAGGGGAGTACCTTAGATGGCCGCTCACAAGCTGTTAAGACCCCAGTGCTACTCACCGAAGTAGGATGTAGAACATTTTCTTTATAAACTATGTTATGCCAATTGGGCCAGATGTCTCTGAAAGTTAATGATTAGTTTCTCTACTTCATTAAAGACTGCTGTTGGTATTTGGATTGGGATTGCATTGTACTTGTAGATTGCTTTGGGTAGAATTGTCATTTTCACAATGTTGTGTCTACCTATCCTTGAGCATGGTATGTTCTTCCATTTATGTAGGTCTTATTTGGTTTCCTGCAGTAGTGTTTTGTAGTTTTCTTTGTATAGGTCTTTTACATCCCTGGTTAGATTTATTCCTAAGTATTTTATTTTTTTAAAGATTATTACAAATGGTTGCTATAGGGTCGCTATGAGTCGGAATCAACTTGATGGCCATGCGTTTATAAATGGTATTGCTTTCCTGATTTCCTTTTCATAGTTCTCTTTATTGGTGTATAGGAATACACCGATTTATGTATATTTATCTTGTATTCTGCTACTCTGCTGAACCTTTCTATTAGTTCCAGTAGTTTTGCTGTTCTCTTTCTATTTGTTTGATTTGTATAGCGAATGTTTTGATTTTGTCCCTTTTCTTCTTTTTTGATGTGTGCAAATGTTGCTCTATATTGACCTCTGAGCACTGCCTTTGCTGTGTCCCAAAGATTTTGGTATGATGTGTTTTCATTCTTGAATTTTTGATTCCATCTTTGATTTCTTTTATCACCCAGTAGTTTTTAAGCAAGGTGTTATTCAGTTTCCATGTATTTGATTTTTTCCCCTTGCTCTTCCTGTTATTAATTTCTACTTTTATGGCATTGTGATCAGAGACGATGCTTTGTATTATCTCAGTGGTCAGCTTTTAGTCTTTCATGATATTTGGGGAGTTTTCTGTCAACAAATCTTCAATGATCCTCTCTGTGTTTTCTGTTTTCTCCCTGTTCTGGAACTCTGATCACACACGAATTTTTGGCTTTGGTTTTATCCCGCATTGTTCTCAGGGTTTCTTCATTCTTTTCTCTGATTTTAACTCAAAGTGGTATTCAAAGATTTGTCTTCAATTTCACTGATCTTGTCTTCCATTGTTTCAAATTTACTCCTTAAACCTTATATTGCACTGTCCATTTCTGAATTCTTGTTTACCTTTTCAATTTCTAATTGCTGTTTTTGCATGATTTCTAGTTGTTTATCTTGACATTTTGTTCCTATATTATTTTTCTGAATTCTTCCATTGGTTTGTCTGTGTTTTCCCTGATTTTGTCTGTATTTTCCATGGTTTTGTCTATTTTTTCCTTATTTTCGCCTGCATTTTCCTTCATCTCTTAGAGAGCCCTAAATGTTAGAGTTTTGAATTCCCTGTCAGGTAGTTCCAGTGACTTTTCTTCTCCTGGAAGGTCATCTGGTATTTTATTTTGGTTGCTTTCTGGAGCCATCCTATCCTGTTATTTTATATGTTTTGATATTGTCTGCTGTCTCCAGGACATTCAGTAATTATCTTCTTCATTTATTGGCTGTAGATTTGTTTTGTCCTGCTTTTTTATTTTGTTTGGTTATGTCTGGGCAGGCAGGCTGGGTGTGTTTTGTTGCTTTCTCGCCTGTGGGCATGATACTTCTTAACAGCTTGTCCACGTGGGCAGGGCTGGTCACTCAGCTATGGTGCAGCATGGTGGATCCAGTGTGGGGGGAGGACAGGGATGGGTAGTTTGCAGCATGAACTGGGGCCGACAGGGCAGGGCCCAGTACAGTGCAGGGCTGGGGCCAGGGAACCACATCAGTGCCGCTCAAGGGTGCAGTACTCAGCACTCTGTGCAGATAGGCAGGAGGGAAGGGGGAGGATATGATATGTGGGGCTAAGTGGGTGAGTGAAAAAAGAGAAAGAGGAGAGAGAAACAAAAGCCAAAAAAAATAAAAAAAGAAGGAAAAAGAAAAAAAGTAAATAAAATGGCAGCATATTAGGATTCGGCAGGTGGGGTCAGGACCGAATCAGCAAGGGTGTATGCCAGTGGCACTCTAGCCAAGCACTGCAGGTCAAGCTGTTGAGAAGGGGCATGGGCTGTGCACGGGGTTAGGTGGGCAGGAGAAAGAAAAGGAAAGAAGGGAAAAAGAGAGAAACCAACCAACCAACAAAAAATAAATAAATAAAAACAACGATAACCCAAAAAAATATGGTGGTGGGGGAGCCGGCCATTGGAGGAATTGTGGTTGTGGCAAGCTGATGTCTCTCTCACCAGGCAGCACAGCATGTCCTGTCAGGAAGGGACAGAGGCAGCATAGAGCCTAGGTAGGAGGGAGAAGAAAAAGAGAGAAGTATAAAAATAAAGAAATTAAGAAATATGGCGCTGAGGTAGCCAGCCTGTAGGGGTGGCGCAGACTCGGTGAGCACAGCCTGCCAAGGAGGTGGGTGGGGGCGGTACACAAGGCTAGGTAGATGAGGAAAGGAAAGGAGGGAAAGTAGAGAGAGAAAGGAAACAGAAAAAAAAAAAAAAAGAACAAAGCAAACAAATAAAAAAAAACATGGCACTGGGCGAGCCTGTTGGTGGGGATAGTGCAGACGTGGGGAGGCCATGTGCCGGTGGCCTCCCAGCCAAGTGGTGCAGCAAAGCCCATTGAGAAGGGGCAGGGATGGCACACAGGGCCAGGTGGATGGGAGAAAGGAAAGGAAGGAAGGGATAGAAACAGAAGAAACAAGGGGGAAAAAAAATCAACAACAAAGAAAAAATATGGTGCCAAAGGAGTCGACTGTCGGGGGTGGCCCAGACCCTGGTAGGCTGTGCACCAGTGGCTCTCTAGCCAAGCAGTGTAACACTGCCCTTTAAGAATGGTCAGGGACAGCCCACTGGGCTAGGTGGCATGGAGAAAGGAAAGGAAGGGAGAGAGAGAAGAAACCAGGAAAAGAAATAAAACAAAAAATGTGCTGAGGGAGCCTGCTGGCAGGGCCAGTGCTGACCCAAGGCAGCCATGTACTGGTGGCTCTCTAGTTGAGCAGTATGGCACAGCCCGTCAAGAAGAGGAGGGGATGGCACATGGGGCTAGCCGGGCAGAGAAAGGAAAGGAATGAAGGAAGAGAGAGAGAAGAAATAAAAAAAGCCAACAAACAAACAAAACATTAACAACAACAAAATGGTGCTGAAGGGGCCAGCCAGTGGGGGCGGGGCAGACCCAGGCAGCAGTGAGCTGGTGTCTCTCCAGCCAAGAGACCCTGGCCTACTGGAAAGTGGCAGAGGCCAAGTAGGGGGAAGAAAGGTTGGTGTGGTAAAGCATGTATCCCTGGTTACTGGGTATTCAGTCTCCTGTTGGGAGCTCCGTGAAGTTGCCTTTCTATACTCCCTGTCTGTGTTCTTTGGTGGCTATAGTCTGTAGCTCTCCTCATTCTCTGCTTCTCTGTCAGTTTCTTATTCCATTCGGTGCCAGTTGAGTTCTTTATTGCTTCATTTGATGCTTAGGGTTCCAGGACTGATATTTGTATCTGTTTTACTTAGTTTCTCGGGTCTTTACTGCAGAGGAAGAGCATGGTGCTTCTGTCTATAGTGCCATGTTGGCTCCGCCTCTCCTCTGCCCATTTTTTAATTGGGTTATTTGTCTTTTTATTGTTGGGTTGTAAGAGTTCTTTATCTATTTGAGATACAAGTCCCTCATCAGATATATGATTTGCAAACCTTTTCTCCCATTCTGTGAATTGTTTTTTTTTTTTTTTTTTACTTTCTTATGTGTCCTTTGAAGCACAATGTTTTAATTTTAATGAAGACCAATTTATATATTTTTCTTTTGTTGTTTGTGCTTTTCGTGTCATACCTAACAATCCATTGTCAAATCCAAGGTCAAGAAAATTTGCCCTAAATTTTCTTCTGGGGGTTTTATGGTTTGTCTCTTACATTTAATTATCTGATTCATTTAAAGTTAATTTTTGTATATAATATAGGGTAAATGTCCAACTTCATTCTTTTGCATGTGACTGTCCAGCTTCCCAGCACCATTTGTTGAAAAGACCATTCTTTCCCCATTAAATGGTCTTGGCATCTGTCTTAGTCATCTAGTGCTGCTGTAACAGAAATGCCACAAGTGGATGGTTTTAACGAAGAGAAGTTTATTTCCTCATAGTCAAAGTAGGCTAAAAGTCCAAATTCAGGGCATCAGCTCCAGGGGAAGGCTTTTTCTCTCTGTCGGCCTTCTTCTCTTCAGTGTTCCCCCGGACTAGGAGCTTCTCTGTGCAGGGACCCTGGACCAAAGGACACGTTCTGCTCCCGGCACTGCTTTCTTGATGGTATGAGGTCTCCCCGCTCACAGGCTTTTAAGACCCCAAATGCTACTCAGAAAAGTAGAATGTAGAATATTTTCTTTATAAACTATGTTACGCCAATGGAGCTAGATGTTCCCTGAGATCATGGTGCCCACAGCCCTCAGCCCAGTAATTTAGTCCCTCAGGGAGTTTGGATTTGTCCATAGAGCTTCCATGACCTTACCCTGAACAAGCTGTGCTGGCTTCTCCAGTACTGTGACTGTCTTACCCTTCACCAAAGTTACCACTTATCTACTGTCCATTTAGTGTTTTTCCACTCCTACCCCTCCCCTCCCTCACAACCATCAAAGATTGTATCTTTTTGTGTGTAAACCTTTTCATGAGTTTTTATAGTAGTGGTTTCATACAATATTTGTTCTTTTTCGATTGCCTTATTTCACACAGCATAATGCCGTCCAGATTCATCCATGTTGTGAGATGTTTCACAGATTCATCATTGTTCTTTATCGTTGCGGAGTACTCCATTGTGTGTATCTATCATAGTTTGTTTATCCATTCCTCTGTTGATAGGCATCCAGGTTGTTTCCATCTTTTTGCTATTGTGAACAATGCTGCAATGAACATGGGTGTGCATACCTCTATTTGTGTGATGACTCTTAGTTCTCTAGGATATATTCCTAGGAATGGGGTTGCTGGATCATATGGTATTTCTATTTCCAGCTTTCTAAGGAAGCGCCATATCTTTTTCCAAAATGGTTGTACCATTTTCCATCCCCACCAGCAATGCATAAGAGTTCCACTCTCCCTGCAGCCTCTCCAACAGTTGTTATTTTATGGTTTTTTGATTTGTGCCAGTAATTGTGGTTTTGATTTGCATTTCTCTAATGGCTAATGATTGCGAGCATTTCTTCATGTGTCTGTTAGCCCTCTGAAAGTCTTCTCTGGTGAAGTGTCTGTTCAATTCTTTTGCCCATTTTTTAATTGGATTATTTGTCTTTTTGTTGTAAAGGTGTTGGATTTTCCCGTAGATTTTAGAGATCAGACCTTTGACAGATTTGTAATAGCTAAAATATTTTTCCCAGTCTCTAGGTTCTCTTTTTACTCTTTTGGTGAAGTCTTTTGATAAGCAGAGTATTTAATTTTTAGAAGATCCCAGTTATCTAGCTTATCTTCTGGAGTTTGTATGTTGTTAGTTATGGTTTATATCCTGTTAATGGTGTGTATTAGGGTCTCTAGTGTTGGTCCTATTTTTTCTTCTATGACCTTTATAGTTTTTGGTATTGAGGTCTTTGATCCATTTTGAATTAGTTTTTGTATATGGTGTGAGGTATTGTTCCTGCTTCATTTTTTTGCAGATGGACATCCAGTTTCGCCAGCACCATTTGTTAAAAAGACTGTTCCCTACTAGATGAACTTTGGGTGCTGGTTGAAGATCAGGTGACCATAGGTGGATGGATTTACATGTGGGTTCTCAATTCTGTTCCATTGGCCAGTGTATCTGTCATTGTACCAGTATTAGGCTGTTTTGACTACCATAGTTGTATAGTAGCTTCTGAAATCAGGTAGTCCGAGTCCTACATTACTCTTCTTCTTCAATAATGTTTTACTTTCTGTATAAAGTTAATGATTTTTTTTTCATCTCTTTAAAGAACGTTGTTGGTATTTGGATCAGGATTGTACTGTATTTATAAATTGCTTTGGGTAGAATTGCTTTGTTGAGTCTACCTATCCATGAGCATGGTATGTTTATTCATTTATGTAGATCTCTCTTGGTTTCTTGCAGTAGTGTTTTGTAGTTTTCTTTGCATAGGAATTTTACATCCCTGGTTAGATATACTCCTAAGTATTTTATTTGTTTAGGGGCTATTATAAATGGTATTGTTTTCCTGATTTCCTTTTTGTTGTTCTCTTTATAGGTATATAGGAATCCAATGGATTTTTGTATGTTTATCTTGTAATCTGTTACTCTGCTGAATCTATCTATTAGTTCCAATAGTTTTCTCATGGAGTCTTTTGGGTTTTCTATATATAGTATCATATCATCTGCAAATAGGGACAGTTTTACTTCTTCATTACCAATTTGGATGTCCTTTATTTCTTTTTCTTGCCTTATTGCTCTAGCTAGGACTTCCATCACAATGTTAAATAGGAGTGGTGATAAAGGACATCCTTGTCTTCTTCTTGTTCTCAAGGGGAATGTTTTCAGCCTCTGTCCATTAAGAATGATGTTGGGTGTTGGTTTTGCATAGATGGCCTTTATTATGTTGAGAAATTTCCCTTCTATACCTATTTTATTGAGAGTTTTTATCAGGAATAGGTGTTGGACTTTGTCAAATGCCTTTTCTGCATCAATTGAGATGATCAAGTGATTCTTTTGGTTTATTTATGTGGTGGATTACACTGATTGATTTTCTAAAGTTGAACTCTCTTGAATACCTGGTATGAATCCTGCTTGGTCATGGTGTGCTATTTTTTTGACATGATGCTGAATTCTATTGGCTAGAATTTTGTTGAAAATTTTTGCATCTATATTCATGAGAGATATTGGTCTGTAATTTTCTTTTTTGTGGTGTCATTGCCTGGTTTTGGTATCAGGGTTACACTGGCTTCATAGAATGAATTTGGAAGCATCCTCTCCTTTTCTATGTTCTGAAATACTTTGAGTAGTACTGGTATAAGCTCTTCTCTGAAATGTTTGGTAGAATTTTCCACTGAAGCCATCAGGGCCAGGGCTGTTTTTTTGTTGGGAGTTTTTTTTTTTAATTACCTTTTCAATCTCTTCTCTTGTTATGGGTCTGTTCAGATTTTCAACATCAGTTCGTGATAATTTGGGTAGGTAGTGTGTTTCTAGGAATTTGCCCATTTCCTCTAAGTTTTCAAATTTGTCGGAGTATAGTTTTTCATAAAACTGTGTTCTGATCCTTTTTATTTCAGTTAGGTCTGTTGTAATGCCCCCATTTCATTTCTTATTTCGGTTATTTGCGCCCTCTCCTGTTTTTCTTTTGTCAGTCTGGCTAGCAGTTTGTCGATTTTGTTGATTCTTTCAAACAACCAACTTTTGGTTTTGTTGATTCTTTCTATTGTTTTTCTATTCTGTATTTAGTTTACTTATGCTCTGATCTTTATTATTTCCTTTCTTCTTCTGGTGGCTATGGGCTTCTTTTGCTGTTTTCTTTCTATTTGTTTGAGTTGTGTAGCTAATGTTTTGATTTTGTCCCTTTCTTCTTTTTTTATGTCCACAGTGCATCTATTGCTATAAATTGACCTCTGAGCACTGCCGTTGCTCTGTCCCAAAGGTTTTGGTATGATATGTTTTCATTCTTGTTTGATTCTAGTAATTTTTTTATTCTGTCTTTGATTTCTTCTATTACCTGGTGGTTTTTAAGCAGGGTGTTACTCAGTTTCCATTTAATTGATTTTTTTCCCTTGCTCTTCCTATTGTTAATTTTTACTTTGATGGCATTGTGATGAGAGAAAATACTTTGTATTATCTCAGTGTTTTGGATTTTGTTGAGGGTTGCTCTGTGGCCTAAGATGTGGTCTATTCTGGAGAATGTTCCATGTGCATTGGAAAAGAATGTGTACTTTGCAGCTGTTGGGTAGAGTGTTCTATATATCTTTTTGAGGTCATGTTGGCTGTGGCCTTTAGATCTTCTGTATCTTTGCTGAGTTACTTTCTAGATGTTCTGTCCTTTACTGAGAGTGGTGTGTTGAGGTCTCCTACTATTAGGGTGGAACTGTCAATTTCTGTCTTCAGCGCTGTTAAAGTTTGTTTTCTGTATTCTGGAGCCCTGTCATTGGGTGCATAGGTATTTATTATGGTTATGTATTCATGATGGATCACCGCTTTAATCATGATATAGTGCTCTTCTTTGTCTTTTATGGTAGATTTTGTTTTAAAGTCTATTTTATCTGAGATTAGTATTGCCACTCCTGCTCTTTTTTGGTGGCTATTGGCTTTATTTTTTTTCCATCCTTTGATTTTTAATAAATTTATGTTTTTGTTTCTCAGATATGTCTTTTGTAGACAGTATATTGATAGATCCTGTTTTTTTTACCGATTCTGTCACTCTCTGTCTCTTCATGGATGCATTTAGGCCATTTACGTTCAGTGTTATTATTGATGAGAGTAAGTTTATTGTTGTCTTTTTGTAGTGCTTTGTTTTGTGGTGCTGATGATTTCTTTGTTCCTTTTACTTTCCTGTGCTGAATTCCTTTTGTTTGTGTATTTTTTTTTATTTTTTTGTTTTTGTAGATTTTGTTTTTACTGAGACTTTATGTTTTTCTTCTTTATTTTGATAAGTAGGTTTGTTAACTTTTTTTGTGGTTACCCTGAAATTTACCCTTATATTCCTAGGTTTGAACCAGTCTATTATTACTTGGTATTGCCTTGCCTTCCTCTCCATTAGAAAGTTCTATACCTACACTGTTTATTCCCTCCTTTATTGTTCTGACATTGTTGTCATTTACAGATTAACCTCTCTGGTTCCCTGACGTAAATCTTTTGGTTTTGAATGGTCCTTGAGAGTTCATTTCCTAGGTTGGTATCCAGCTGATGCTATCTTGCATCCTAGATTCAGGCTATCGTCTGATGTTGTTTTATCCCAAACCAGAGGACTCCCTTTAATAGTTCATGTAAGTTTGGTTTGGTTTATATATAGTCCCTTAATTTCTGTTTAACTGGCAATGTCCTAATTTCACTATCATATTTGAATGAGAATCCTGCAGGATATATTATTCTTGGTTGGAAATTTTTTTCTTTCAACGTTTTACATATGTCATCCCATTGCTTTCTTGACTGCATGGTTTCTGCCAAATAATCAGAACTTAATCTTATTGTTTCCCCTCTGTATGTGACTTTTTGTTTTTCTCAAGCTGCTCTCAAGATTCTTTCTTTGTCTTTAGTTTTAGAGAGTGTGATTATGACATGCCTTGGTGATTTTCTTTTGGGGTCTATCCTATATGGGGTTCGCTGAGCTTCTTGGATGGTCATCTTTTCATCTTTCATGATGTTAGGGAAGTTTTCTGTCAGCAATTCTTTGATGATCCTCTCTGTGTTTTCCATTTTCTCCCCTTGTTCTAGAACTCCAATCACTGGCAAATTTTTGCTTTTGATGGTATCCCACATAATTCTCAGGTTTTTTTCATTTTTCTTCATTCTTTTTTCTGATTTTTCCTCAAACAATGTTGTATCCAAATATGTCTTCATTTTCACTGAGCCTGTCTTCCATTATTTCAAACCTGCTCCTCAGCCCTTCTATGACAATGTCCATTTTTGCTTATCTTTTGGATTTCTAATTGTGTTGTTGTACAATTTCTAGCTGTGAATTTATTTTGGCATTTTGTTCCTGTATTATTTTCCTGAATTCTTTTATTTTTTTGTCTGTATTTTCCATGGATTTGTCTATTTTTTCCTCATTTTTGTCTGCTTTTTGCTTCAACTCTTGGATAGCTCTGAATATTAGAGATTTGAAATCCCTATCAGGTAGTTATAGTGCCTTTTCTTCTACCGGAAAGTCATCTGGTGTTTTATTTTGGACACCTACTGGAACCATTCTGTCCTTTTAAAATATGTTTTGATATTGTCTGCTGTCTTCAGGACATTCAGTAGTTATTGTCTTCATTTATTGATTGTGGATTTGTTTGTTTTGTCTTGCTTTTTTGTTTTATTTGGTTATGTCTAAGCAGGTAAGCTGTGTGTTCTTTGTAGTTTGCTCATCTGTGGACATGGTATTTTTCACCTCCTTGTCCAATGGACTTGGCCAGTTGCTAAGCTATGTTGCAGCAGGGCAGGTCCAGCTGAAGGGGAGGGGCTAGGATGGGTTGTTTGTAGCACATACTGGGGCCGACAAGGTGAGCTGGTGGTCAGTGCAGGGCACATTCCAGTAGTCTCTGCTTGTGCTTCTTGGGAATAAAATGTTCAGCATGCAGTGCAGATAGGCAGGAGGGAGGGGGAGGGGGAAACTGTGATGTGTGGAGCTAGGCTGGGTATGGGAAAGTAGAGAGAGAGATAAAACAGGACCCCCCCCCCCCAAAAAAAAAAAGTGCTTGGGCAGCCTGCTGTTGGAGTGGAGAGTCAAGAAACTGAGAAATGAACAAAAACAAAAAGAAAGGAAAAATTTAAAAAAATGAATAAAACTAAAAAAAAAAAAAAAGAAAAGAAAAAAAGCCCCAGGTATCCCATTGGTGCAGCTGTGCAGATCAGGGAAGTGGCTCCCAAGTCCAGCAACATAGCCCAGCCAGAAGAGGTGGAGATGATACACAGTGCTAGGTGTCCAGAATACAGGAAAAGAAGGTAAGCAGAAAGAGACAAGAAATTGAGAAATGAAGAAAAATAAAAAGGAGAAAAGAAAGAGAAAACAAAACCAAAAAAAGCCCTCAGGGATCCCATCAGCATGGCAGCATGGACCAGGGAAGCAGTTCCCTCGCCAAGTGGTGCTTTACAGCCTGTCAAGAAGCAGCAAAGATGGCACACGGAGTCAGCTGTTCCCAAGAAAGGAGTGGGAGGAGGTGAGAGGCAGGGAAGAAACCAAAACAGGCCAAAAAAAGCAACACCAGCAACAAAGAAATGGCAGTAAAGAAGCCAGCCGGTGTGGGCGGGGTGAATCCATGTGGCACAGAACCAGTGCCTGCTGTGCCATAGTTGCAGCCCACTGAGAAGTGGCAGATTGGCCTGCTGGGAAGCAGTGAATTGGCCTGCCAGGAAGCCAGGAATCGGCCCGCCAAGAAGCTGTGGATCAGCCTGCCAGGAAGCCACGGATTTGCCCGCCAGGAAGCAGTGGATCGGCCTGCCAGGAAGCCACAGATCAGCCAGCTGGGAAGTGGCAAAGGCTGAGTGGGGGGTGGGGGGAGGTGGAGTGGGGGGTGGGAAAGCATGTCTCACTGGTTATCGGGTGCTCTGTCTCCTGCTGGGAGCTCCATGAATCTGCTTTCCTGTACTCCCTGTCCACCGATCTCCGACAGGAGTCCAAGATGGTGGACCCATGCTGCGTTAGCTGATAGGGGACCTCTGCTTGTAACTCTTCTCATTTTCTGTTCTCTGTCAGTTTCTTACTGATTTGGTGCTTGGTTGAGATCTTCATCTCTTCATTTGATGCTCAGGGTTCCAAGACTGACGTTTGTCTCTATTTTACTTAGTTTTCCACGTCTTTGCTGTGGAGGGATGGCATAGGGCTTCTGTCTACAGCATCATGTTGCCTCCACCTCTGGAAATAAGGTTTAGCTTCTAGTTCTGATAACGTTACTTACTAGTATTTTTTGGTTTGAGGAATATCACTTTGCCTTGCTCTTCTCAACTGCAGACTTTTACTTGCAAAATGAGGATAAATTATGCCGGGTTTTATTATCCTACACCCATAGGGTAACTGTGATTATCAAGTAAGATAAACCAAAAAGACTCAAACCTGTTGCCATCCAGTAGATTCTGACTCACTGTGACCCTACAGGACGGAGTAGAACTGCCCCATAGGGTTTACAAGGAGTGGCTGGTGGATTCGAACTGTCATCCTTTTAGTTAGCAGCCAAGCTCTTAATCATTGTGCCACCAGGGCTCTTATCAAGATAATGAATGTGAAAGTACACTGAAAATTGTCAAGTACTTTCCAAATATTAGGTTTTAAAAAAATACTGAAACTGTGAGGCACTCTCAACTCTGGTAATTCTCAAAAAGAGAACAGGTCAGTGATAATCTAAATTACTGCTAATAAAAACTAGTCAAGAGTACAAAGCAGATGCAAAGTAAACTTAATTTAAATGATGTCTGATATTTAGAAATGCATTTACTATTCTATAGATATCATCCAAACATAAATGTAATAGAAGCACAATGGCATTTAAATTATTTTTGCACATACTGTGCCCTCTGTGGAAATGTTTCCTCTCCAATCTCCTTATCTGGTTAATGCTTCTCCTACCCCCACAACATTATGAACATTTTCAAAATTTAATCACAGATATACCCACCACCTAGATTCTACTATTAAATATTTTGTTGTATTTGTTTATCCATCTGTCCATCCCTCAGTACATCTACTAATCCAATTTACTGATGGGATAACTTTTATTATCTACTGTATTCTCAGCACCCTGCCCATGACTGCCACAGAAGTATTCAATAAAGTAAAAGGTTTTCATTCATTTATTCAGTCTGCAAATATTCACTGAATGCCTACTATGTATCCAGCACTGCTCTAGGGGTGAACAAAAAGGCAGACATAATCTTTCCCCTCATAGAGCTTACATTTTAATGAGGAGAAACAAATACATAATATGTCAGGTTGTCATACATGCTCTGAAGAAGTGAGTGGAGAGTGACAGGGTTGTTAATTTGGATAGCATGGTCAGTGATAGCCTCTCTGATAACATGGCTTTGGAGCAGAAGAAAGAGAGGGAATATGTCAGGAGAATCCCTGGCACAAAGCATTTGGGACAGAATAAACTAAGGACAAAGGACCGAAGGAGGGGCCTGTATGAGCCAGGTGTGGCTGGTTAGGAATGAGCTGAGGGTGAGCACTGCAAGACAAGGTCAAAGATGCCCTTTAGCCACACTAAGGTGCTTAGATTATATCTGAATTAGATCGAAAGTCTTCAGAAGTTTTGAAAGTTAACATGCTCTCATTTACACTCAAAAGGATCATTCCAGAAGTAATAGAAGAACAGACTGCCAGCCCCTCACCCCTAACCCAGCCAGAGGACTCCCAAGAGAAGAACTTGCGGAGCTTAGGAGCCTGTAAGAAGGTCTTCCTAAGAAGCAGAAACTCCAAGATCCACCTCAGGGAGGCCACTTGGGTGGAGTTCAGCTGAATCCCCAGAAAGCCAAGCATGGACACCAAAAGTTTCTGGTTTACCAAAAATACAACACAAGAACACACATTCTGACCATAAACTTCTGAAAATGCCCTAAAGACCACAAAATGCTCCTCTAATCACATTATTTTTTATTTTTGGTAGCCTGTTGATTGAGGATTGGCAACGTGATATAGAGGAAAAAATCAGTGATTAGAAATTAAGGGGTATAAAGTTACAGCTCACCTTTGCCATAACCAGTTGTATGAACTTGGGAAAATCATTTAACCCATTGGCCTCAGTTTCCAAATCAGAAAAATGGGAAAGTGGTATCAGAAAATCTCTCAGAACCCTTTTGGCTCTAGCTTTAGCTCATTGTAGCTTTAATTTTTTCCCATAGTAGGTTGGTATCTGATTTTAAGCTTGAAAGGTTGAAAAGAATTTGAAAAAAGTTTTTATAAAGAGAAAGTAAAATAAGGAGAAAATCTGATATAGGATTCTGATATTAGTATTAACCCAAAAGCACATGTTGGGTAGAAAAACTTGCACTCTTCTATGGCAGAAAGCAAAGCTAATGATTGTATAAGAAAAACAGGAAGGAAAAACATTTTTGTCTTTTTGGGTGTTTGCCCCATCAAATGGCCAACTTTAAATATTTATCATTTTGTATTTTCAGGACAGATACTTCCAAAAGCAGGAAAAGAACTTGCTTTTCATCTTGCACTTTATATAGCTGGCCTAACAAAATGATTTCACAAATTTACCATCTTCTAAATACTGCTGTTTCTGGGTAGCACAAAGGGTTAGTGCTCAACTGCTAACCTAAAAGTTGGTGGTTCAAACCCACCCAGTGGTACCATGTAAGAAAAGGTCTGGCATTCTGCTTCTGTTAAGAGCAGTTCTACTCTGTAACACGTGGGGGTATCATGAGTTGGAACCTACTTCATGGCAACTAACAACAACAACAAATACTGCTAACTAGCTTGTGGCTCTTTTGCCACAAATGTTATTCCATACTTTGGGTGCTCTCCACAAAGCTTCCATGCTATATACACACGTAGGTTCATCTGTCTAAAACGTTCTCTACACACTTCTTAACCTAGCTCACCAATTCTGCAAAATTTGGTTTGGCCATTATCTCCTCTAATTTGGTTAAAATCATGGGCTCTTAAGGCAGTCTGTCTGAGTTCAAATCCTGGTTTAGTCATCTACTGGCTACTTGCCCTCAGGAAAATTCCTGGATCCCTCTGCATTGGGACTAAGTTTGCTCATCTATAAATAGATATGATAATAATACCCATCACATAGAGATATTGTGAGGGTCAAATATATTAACACGTGTAAAGTACTTAGAGCAGGGCCTGGCATCTAGTAAGCACTCAAACACTACCTATTATTAAAATGTTAATAATAGTTATTATTCCATTCCTGAACCACTTCCCTAAAGTCTGGGCTAAATGCCTATCCTTAGCACTTCCTGTCTCCTATCAAGTGTCTAATCATTTTATAAATATGTTTACTTGTCTCTCAGTAGACTGTAACTTCCTCAAAGGCAGGACTATCTTTGATCCATATATTTCCAGCACTGAGCACGTGGCATCACACACAATGAATTCTAGCTTTATGAAAAAAACCTTCTCATCACAAAGATAAATAAAGACAAATTTATTGAACATGATGAACATAAATAATGTCATTGAATTGTACGTGTAAAAAAATGCTGAAATGGCAAAGATTTTGCTACATATTTACCACAATTTAAAAAAAGAAAGAAGATAAGTTTAGAACTTAGGAATGCTGTGGAAAGAAAAGTAAGGCAAAAATTATTTTTTTAAGGTAAAATTTAAAAATTGACCGTTTTTGAGGGGCAAAATACTTCTAATCAGACTTAAAGTTAAGGAGTTAATTAAATAAAATACAACTTGAAGAACAATGAGGAGACAACAAAGATGAATTAAACATTCTAGATCAAGTTAGAGAGGAGATGACAACAAAATCATTTTGTGAACCTAATGAGGTGGGACAGGAAGTTGATGACCTGAAGAGCAATCAGCTTCCTGTGGATCAGGTAACAGAGGCTTAGCCATGCCAGGCAGTGATGGGGGCAGATGACACAGGCAGTTACTAAGGTATGTTAATCATTTTCTCAAATCCTGCAAACTTCTTGCCAAAAGGCCTCAAGACACGCTAGAAGAGGCCATCACATTAGTCTGTTCGTATTTAACATGGAGCAGAGGGTCCGGATACAGAACGCGGAGATGGAATTGTAATTGTTCTGGCTGAGGTAGGGTCCTGGCTAATTTGGTTGAAAGTACCTTAGTGTGGTAAACACAATTAATCTTCTATTTTCTCAGAATAAAGGGCTATTTTCTTTTTAAGACATGTCCTGTGTTCTCAAAGAGAATGACAAAACAAATGAATCATTTTCCTTTACGCCATACACAGCATTTGGATGTTGAAAGAGCATGTGAACAGTTAATCCCTCTATATGGATGAGTTTCTGGTGACAGGCAGATCAGATCTAAATAGAAATCAAGCAAGGTATTTTATTTTTATCATTGTGGCTTTGAGACTTAATTTAAAAATAACTGAGATCAACTCTGCCTACACTTTTAAAGTTTGCTTTCATAATTAATCCTTTTTTGAATATTTAGAAATACTCTTTTAGATCTTGTACGAAACAGTTTTCTGACTGCTGCTAAAGCAGACAGAGCCTGAGACCTTCAGGTATATTTTAAAACCACGGGAAATTCAACTTAACTATCTCTTAAGGAATCCCGGCAGACTGGCCATTCTTAGTTAAATGTACCAATAATTTGAAGTTACAGCAGTACATTTTGGCAGGCACCTCATCTAAAGAAGTAATGCTAGAGGTGAACTCTGCTTGAGATGCTCTGTTAAACTATGTCCGGAATGACCAAACAGGAAGGGCAAAAGGGGACACACGGGGCCTATGCGAGTGCAATTATGTATTCTTAAATAAAGTCAGCCAGTTTCTGAATTTTCAGCCACTGACTGAGAAAGACAGATCCTGAAAGCCAGTGGGCACGATATAGCTGACAATGTTATTTGGTGAGCAAAGGTCATCTAATATTTGCCACAATCAATTGTTGTCCTGAAGCTTCAATTGCTAGAAAGTTTTTTTGTTTGTTTGTTTTTTCTCTTCCTCTGAATGAAAGGCATGCATTCATGTAACTGGACATCAATGAAGCTTTGTGGCCTGGTGGTTAGTATGAAAAGGAGCGGGTCTTGCCAAGACAATTTGAAATTTTGAAGCTAGGCCCCTCTTCCTCCACTTCATTGTAATATACTTAACTAAATGAACAAGTTCTGCAGCCTTTACTAGACACATTAAAACAACAACAACAACAACAACAAAAAAAAAAACCAAGAAGTAGCCAAAACCACATGACCTTGGACATTTTAAGTATGCTGTGAAAACACTATTTCACAGAACCTTAACACACAAACACTGGATAGGACATCCAGTCTTTCCTTTAGTCAACACACAATTATTAAGTACCTGCTATGTGTAAATTGGAGCCCTGGTGGTGCAGTGGTTAAGAGATATGGCTGCTAACCAAAAGGTCAGCAGTTCGAACCCACCAGCTGCTGACTGGAAACCCTACGGGTCAGTTCTACTCTGTCCTATGGGTTCTTATGAGTTGGAATGAACTCGACAGCAACAGGTTTGGTTTTTGGTATGTGTAAATCGGAGTCCCATGGTGGTGCAAATGGTTAATGTGCTTAGCTGCTAGACGAAAGGCTAGAGGTTTGAATCCACTCACAGGTGGCTCAGAAGAAAGGCTTGGTGATCTACTTTCAAAAAAATGGGCCCTTGAGAACCCCATGGAGCACAGTTCTACTCATGGGGTCGCCATGAGTCTGAATCAACTTGATAGCAACTGGTCTATGTGCACATCAAATCTATACCACCACTACACCAGACTTTATTGTGCTAAAGCTAATGAGATTTAGTTCAAGAAAAGTCTTTGAGTTTCCAAATGAAATTAAATTATTAGGGCAACAGAGAGAAATCTGTATATTATAATGTAATTCTAAATTAACTGGCTTTTTTCCCTCAAATCGAGGACTCTTAAGTTTAGGAACCATGTCTTACTTATTATTCTCCATAGGTATGGTGTTAACACACAATAGCTACTAAATAAATTTTTATTGAATTTGCTGCTGCCATTATTGCTCAACTACCCGTAACTAGGTGTACTATTTTATATATATGTACATATATACACATACATACATACACATCTATGTACAGATATATATACATATATGTATACACACACAGATACACATATATATAATGTGAAAAAGCAGATGATCTATATTTGATCTAAGAATGATCCTATGTGCTGCCAAGTGAATATGGGTATGTGGGTATGCCAAGAGTTCTAGGAATAAACTCCAAATGAAATAATAAAGTTGTAACAAAGGATTAAGTTAGAATGGTATTCCACTTTTTCTTTGAGGACTCCTGGTCCCCACATTTTCTTGGGGTATTCTAAGACAGCACTCATGAAACATACTAGGTAGGGAGACAAAATCTGGAGTAATTTATATGGCTTCATCCGCTCCACTCCCTCCCTCTGACTTCAGCTGTAAGCCAATGGTGAGAGCTTTGCTCTGTACCATTTCAAAGAAGGTGCAGACATAGGTACATATCTTAAAGTCATGCAGAGCAGTGCTTGAAATATATGTGCTATCTCCCTCTTAAACTTAGAGGGAATTGAGTGCTTTCAAAGAAGTTCCCGGAAATGCAGACATAGTAACTACTGATAAGTGAGAAGTGAGTCTATCAGACTTCCCGTTATATCATTTGAGGAAGTCAGTCACAATCTGTACAGTATGGGAACCACAGGAGATTAACTTATAAAAACCAAACAAGCATAATGATGGGAATACAGAATGACAGTTTGCACCCAGAACCTGGAACACAACAATGTACTTCTGCTTAATCTGTGGTGTATCAGTAAAATTTGTCATCACCATTTACTATCTGGACCCAGTGGGCATTAAAAATATTATAGTCATTTTATGAATAATTTAGAGAAGAATAAAGGTATAGCAAAAAATAACTTCATTCAAAATTTTAATAAAAATTGAAATGTATTCCATATTTTCCTGGTTCTGAAGACATAAATGCCACAAACTGTTAACCTGTCATTCTTAAATCTGGACAAAACCTATGTTGTAAATACTGATTCTAGATTTCAAATATATTTCTAGTGAATTCTAGCTTACCATTACTTTTGTTTTTTCTTGAACTTGCATCTTCAAAACACAACACTTGAAAACCTTAACAGCTTCCAATTTTGTTTGAGAAGACCATTTTCATTTTTAGATTTATAAACATGAGACTAATAAACCCAATTACAATTTTTCATTTCTGTATCATCTTTTTTCTTTTGTATACACACTTGCTTTCAACATCTGCCCACTGATGAACCATATAAAGTACGTTTTGAAAGAGTGCTGTGACACTTCGCTTTAGCAAAACGGGTTAGTGCAGGTTTTTGTTGCAAAATATTGCCTGTTGAAGTCCTTCTGCTGAATGATTAACTGCATGAGAGTATCTAATTTCCTTTTTTGTCCTTAGAAATACATTGTTCACTAAATAATCCTTGAGTTTGTTAAAATTCATCTAGGATATCATCATCTGAAGACTCAAAGTCTGATAATTTGCTTATACAATCAATTTCACCATCATTATGAGAGTCTAGAGTGCCACTGTCTTTATATTCAACTTCTGATTCATCTAATAACTGTAAAATGTCTTCCTCTGTTAGTTTCCTTTCTTTGTTATTATGGGAAAAAAAATTTAAAAATTAAAAAAAATTCTGAATTCTCAATAAACGTAAAAAAAAAAAAAAAAGACTATACCTTCTTGAAAGATGATTCACTACTTTGTTGGAAGACACTTCTCCACGGCATTGCTCACATCTTGTGATAGCTTTGCTCCTGACTAGCTTCTCAAGGACGCTGGCACGGCAAACAGCCTTGGAAGACAGAGATAGTGTCTCCTTCTGGGGTAAAGGTTGGGGTTAGGTAGGTTTGCTTGTAGCTCTCTATAAAATTGGGAGTTTCCTCAGCTGTAACACAATTTCACTATGTGTGCAACATTCACCTGAGCCTGCCTCCACATTGCCCCTATGAGAGTGGGGGGAGGGGAGGAGACATGGGGAATTGATGCAGATATGCAGTTCATGCTGCCTGCTGTGCTATGAGTAATAAAGTCCTTTGTCTCCTGCCTTCTGTCAGCAGCAACAAAACTGTAGCAGGCTAACCTGCTACTAGCAAATAGGGTCAAATCTCAGATCCTTGACCGTTCTTGCTATACTTGAAATACTTTAACACAGTAAGAAAATTGAAGGATTATGTAATATGATGATTCAATTTACTTCACTATTATAACATCCTCCTAAGTGATTCCATTATTCTTCTATATTCATAGAATTTTAATCTTTTCTACACTTGTTGGTAACAATTGATAAAATAATTCCTAGGATGATGAAATAGCAAAATGTTTCAATAAAATTACATCACCAACATCTCATTATGCATCTTAGATTTATAACAAGGTTCAATAGACCCATATGGTATTTGCAAGACAGAATGAGTTTTGGTCTTACTTAAAAAAATAAGGAAAGCTTTCTTTTTCTTTGGATGACTCTGAAAAAAGATTAAAAGAAAAAAAAAAAAAATCAATCTTACCAAAAGAAATTGACAAACCAAGATTGGATCCAGTGAACCTGATGGTAAACTGAGGGTTAAGCTACCCCTGGAAAGCTCTCTACCTTTTATCATTACCTCTCAGAATCGATTCATCCTTTTAGTTACAGATTTCTTCTCCCTGTGAGCCTTCCTCAGCTACTTTTGTAGGGTCTAATATGAAGTTTGATAGGGCTTCATGAAGTACCTGTCTTTTGCTGCCTTGAAGGGACCATGATTCATGCTGTCCTTTGCATAGACTAGTTGGTTGTCAAAGTTGGATGGAGAAATAAATGAAAGGTAATGAGCGTGACAGAACAGAAGAGATTAATGCAACAGTAATAAGTGGAGAAATAAGAAAAGAGAGATAAGGGAGGCAGTTTACATAATCTTAGTCAATATACCAAAAGCTAATTGACTAAATGGACAATTTGCCCAATATACTAATTTATAGAAAAAAAGTATTTTTTTAAAATTATACATATAGTTTGCAAAGATACTGTATTCATGAATTGGCCAATTTGTTCGAATTTGTTAAAATCAGAGAATTGGTCATTTGGTGGAGTCATGACTGGCCAAACTGGCCCTTAAAGACAGGTCTGACAAATTAAAATTTTAGTAAGAAGCTAAAATTAAGCTGTTCAAGATTCCTGGAAAATTAAGGAAAACAACGCTCGAGAAAGAATCTTACTGTTTTGATTGGGGAGATTAGACACAGGGAATACTGGTGAAAGAAGACCTGATGGCATCAGTAGAAAAGACATGAAATTAAATCAGTTGAAATGAGTAGGACTGAATCCAACAGATATGAAGGCAGAGTAACGCAAGCTCTGGGGATGGACTGTAAAGGCACATTCTCTAAGAGCACATAAAAAATGACCTAAATCAGTGACTCAAAAATCATGGCTACACATTAGAATCACCTAGGAAGCTTTAAAAAATATTGGGACCTAGTCCAGCTCAAACAAGTCTGGGAGTAGGACTGTTGAACTAAATTGATTGTGATTATCAAATAGGTACTCTAAATCTAAATTTCTCAGAATCTATATTTGAAACAATTTCATTTTGGATGTAAAATTTATATAACATAGAGTGTCAAGGCACACAACCAGTGTGGCAAAACTAGGGCTAGAATTTAAATATCCTGATTAAAGAGCCAAACCTTTCCATTCCATATACTGCTTTTGTGGCTGGCCAATGTAACGCAGACATAGAGGAAGAATATTTTTAAAACTTAGTAAAGGACTTTCCCATCGATTTTCTCATTTGATCTTCTCAGCTACTTGTGAGGCTAGTAGGACAATTATTAGGCCCTTTACATAGGTAATAAAAATTAGGCTCAGAGAGGTTAAGTGAAAGAGTCAAGTCTCATAATTAGATCTCCTAACTCCCAGTTCAACAAATTCTAATCCTTCTCTAATACATTTGGAGATTCCCTGGCTTTTGCCTTGCCCTCTCACTCAATGCCTACACTTGTAGAATGAACACACTCTTCTTCAAGGAAAAAATAATGTTTAATTAGAGTTTTAAGGAATTACGGAGCAAAACAAAGTCTGAGTTAGAAACGATAGTAAAAAAAGATAGAAGGAATTTGTAAAAGTTCTTCATAGCATCTAAGTGCTTTAAGTCAGTGAGTCTATCTATGATTAACATGCTTTAGCCTATATGGCCAATGTCTGATGGCAATGAAATAAATGAGCCATTGGCCTTTGCAATGGATACAGATAGTGCGGTGCTAGTAGAAAACACACACACACACACACACACACACATTGAAGGAGCTCCAGAATATCAATTATGAAAGACCAGCTATGCAAAATAATTAAGAACAGAGCCTAAAGAGAATAATGAGGGAAGAGCTGTTTTGATGGTTTGGCCTTTTACTGTTTGATGTTCAAATATAATGTAACTGGGGGCAATGATAGGTTGAAATCATTCACTAATGTTAAATAATTAACATGAGACCATTTTGGGTATTTATATTAATAGTGCTAGTAGTGACAATTTATACTCTTTCCAGCCTTTAATCTAAGATCAAAGTTTATTAAGAGCCCTAAACAAACTTTATAAACACTGTATGTGAGTGGTATTAGAGCTGTTATGCAGATGTATAAAATGAAAAAGATCAGCTGAGGTGATTAATATCACTGAGCAAGCTCAAGACAGAACTAGTATTGCAACCTAGGGGCACACCAACTCTTTTCAACATTTAAGAGGAGGAAAATAAGATCAAAGTTCCTTTGTAAAATTCCATTTATCAATAAGTTCAGGGCATATTCTGCCAATTCTAAATATGGCACAAGAAAGTCAGTGCCCTATTTCTAAGTCTACTTATTGCCCTAAAAACCAAAAACCAAACTCGTTGCCATATAGTCGATTCCGACTCATAGCGACCCCCTAGGACAGAGTAGAACTGCCCCATACGGTTTCCAAGGAGTGGCTGGTGGAGTCCATCTGCCGACCTTCCGGTTAGCAGCCGAGCTCTTAACCACTGCACCACCAGAGCTCCAAAAACTATTGGCATGGTGGAAATTTTGTAACGATCATATTTTTTAATTTCTCTAAGATTAGGCTAGAGCCTGTTTGTTGGATAGAGGGGCTTTGAAACATCATCTAGTCCACTTAACTGATAGGAAAATAAGAAAACTGAAATGTACAGAGATTATACAACTTGTCCAAGATAATATGCCTGGCTATGGTGAACATGTGACCAGAACTTGGCTTTTCTGAATCTTAATCAGATACTGTTTTTTTTTTTACTATACCACCTTCATCATTTTAAACTCAGTATCTAATAATTTTCAGCTGAGCTTTTCATGTTTTTTTAAATTAGACCCACAAAATAAAAATTCCCCAAATCAGCTTTTTATTTAAAGTCTACTTCAGAAATATGTATACATATACTACTCTCACCGACTATAGTAAAGGTGTAAGACCAATGTTTTGTTTTATACTTGTTAGGATCTACAGAAAACTAATAACTATCACTCTGAAATTTCATCCAGATAAGCTCTGTTAAGACAGTAGAAAGCATTTCTTATATGTATCATATTTTGCAGGAAGAAAATCTCATTGTGTTCTGTAATACATAATCACATTATCTTCACAATATAAAGCATGAGCTTTTTACCCAGAGAATGCATTTAGTTTACTGATAGTATTTAGAACAGGCCTATAAAACACATTATCCAGGCAGGCAGTTAGACCAGGCAGTATGACTACTTATGAGCATCAGAGATGAAGCTGTCAGTCTGACCTCCAAACACTGAGCAATTCAATAATATGAAATTCATCTGCTGGTGAAGCCGCATTCACTATGTAATTTCTCAGTGATACCTTCTCAGTGTTACCACATTTATGAAACATTTGACGGGGCTGTAAGGAACAATTTTTGCAGGCTGAAAGAAGTCCTACATTTTTAAGTTGGTCATCACCTTCTGCCACAAGGTTGCCACCCTGCATAAACAGCCCACTTGTTGTAGTGGTATTTTCTTCCTTTGACTATAAACACACAGTCATGTTTTAAAAACTTAGCCCTTTGAAGATAACCCCATTATTGAAAATCATACATATTTTAATACTGACTAACACAGAATACAGGCACTGTATTTTGGGACAAGGTGGCAAAAGGAGAATGTCTAGATTGTTTCAACCAAGATCCCTCATGAGAGATTCATGAGGATATTTCCGTTTGCCCTCGATGCGAATATACAGAAGGTAGACTAACATTAGAGCAGTGGGAAACTTGGCAGAACTGGCTAGGACTGGGTTTGTGCAAAACCTTTTTCCGGTTTCAGTTTGAATGGGTTCCCAGGAAGTGTCAAGTTTGAACAAATCCAAAATTTTACAATGTAGCTCAGCCAAAACTGCTGAGATTCACCTGATTCTGGGTCAAAACCGTACAGAGCACACTGCGTTTCATTTGGTGTAAAGCCAGTTTGACTGAACCTTTCAGGCAACTTCAATGAGAGGCTCATGGACTTGGCAAAACCAAAAATGAATCTAGCTTGATCTTTGGTTTTGAAACAGCAAGCTCTAGCTTTATAAAGAAAAAAAGGCAAGTTTTACTTTGCCTCAAAACTATTACAAACACTTAGAAGAGGTATTGCAAATAATTATTTGGCCAGATTTATATATTGAAGTCAGTTATTTCCTGAACTTAACAAAGGCACTTTAGTAGACAGATTAACTCATTTACGTCCACATACTCCTAAGTGCACTAGAGCCCAAGTCAGTGTCATGACTTCCGCACCTATACAGCGCTTTGCATACACAGATGCATGATGCACAATTCGTGTTAAATTCAGCAATTGTCTACTTTGACAAATATGGGTGAAGTAAGTGCGTACAGATTTACTTAGCCTATAATTTCGTTAGAGATATATTGGCGTACTCCAATCTTGGGACATTCAAGATCTTGTACATCAACTAATGTGCATAGTTCAAATCTGTTACTGTTAATGCTAGGTGAAGGGACCCTAAAGAGATGGGCTTAAAGCTATAACAGGTTCTTTAAAAATAAAAACCATACTCCTAAGTTTCCAGTGTTTCATAACTTTCCCAATACAAGCAAAGTTGCATATAAATTTTTCTCCATGTAGTTACAAGTTGGGACTTACTCTATAAATTATATTAGTGCTGTAAGTTAACACTAAAAATAAGGGAAATTAGGTTGTTTCAAGTAATTTTGATTTGAGAAGCTGATTAAATGCTGACAAATTGCAACAACATAATTGCACACTTGCTCTTAAAAGGGGTTTTCAAAATTTTGATTAGATACATCCTAAAATATTTTTTTAACTACGTACCTCCTCCTACAACATATGCGCATTTTTAAGTTGTCTAATTTTTTTAATCGTAAGTTTAGGTAGTTACAAAGGATAAAGTTTCTAGAGTATTGAGAATATTGACATCTTCAAATAAAACTCGTATATTGCTCATATAGTTACTCTGTGAAATTTAAATAAATCAGCAATTTGTTACCACCACTTATCCTCTTAAAAAATGACTAACAAAAGATCCTCTTTAATAGATAGAAATTTTATATTGTTCCTTTTCTCTTTGAATTTACTTCGAATCTGTTTTTCCCACAGACTTTCATCCTAATATAAAGTATATTTGTGCAATTTTTTTTATTGGTTACTCCATCATACTTCATTCTTCTCTGTAAGAAAAATGTGTGTGTGTATATATGGCGCATGTGTCTATATATAAGTACATAAACTGATTTAAAAGTTTTTTTCTGTAACCATAATATTCAACTTTTACATTTTTTATGGATTAATTATCATTAGAACTAATATTAAGTGTATCATACATTTTGAGAAAAAATAGTAAATGTGAAATGTTTGGGGAAAAAAAAACTTCCAAAATACATCTCTTAATGGGATGGATATGGCTTTCCCTCCTCTGCATTCAATTAGTTCACGCATCCATGGGTAAATATTAACTTTTGTTTGAATCAGACAGTGTTCCTTGATATTTTTATTCCTGTTTTTGTTCCCATACATTTAGTCACTGACAAATCTTGTTCACATAAAAAAGTACACGAGAATGAGAAGACTTTTGTGATAACAATGTCACTCAATTTCTCGAATGCTTTCCTAGCTTTATAGCAAATATTACATAGTGATCTGTCATCAAAAAATAATTTTAATGATCTATCAGCTCAATTAGGTCCTCTGTCAATTTTGTTGAAAGCGAAGAACTGGAAACCACCTAACTTGCCAAAGGATTGTAATGTAGTTATTAAAGTCGTTCGCTTCCTCTGTTTCTGGAAGGTATACCAAACAAGGCTTTACTGGTATTTACCAAGACTTACCAAATTACTGTATTTGCTCTTTTTTCACTTACAGACACTTTGTTTAACTCAAACTATGCATCAAGAGTTGAGAAAAAAAAAATCTTAATTTTAATATTGTTCTATCAGTATATTTTGAGACATTTATTTTATTGTATAATTAAATATATTTTCATTAAAACCTAAGAACTGCAGATTGGCAAAGCCAGTCCTCAATGTCCAATCAATCAGCCAAATCAGGCTTACTTTCTGGCAGAAGAAAGTCTGATTTCATTTTTCAATTCAGTGAAATGTGTTAATATGTGTCCCTTTGACAACTATCTCACTTTTGAGTTATACTTCTAAAGCAGATAAATAGATAAGGCATGAAGTTGGGCCAAAGTTTGTCACCTGGATGAAATAAGACATTGATGCCTTCAATTATTGTTTATGAACTCTCTCTGTTTTATTCTCTAGAGTTATAAATTCTTTGATTATAGTAGAGTGGTGGAAGAGATGAGGTCATTAAATAAAATCATCATCACTCCTCCCATCCCAATCAGCAATACATATCTGATTCAGAATATCCCCACCTGGTTAAAATACTCCAAATATCTAATACAACTCTTCGTCCGGAGAAGAATATACGTGCGACAAGAATGACAAGAAGCCCTACTTCAGTGTCTTGACTAAAGGACGCTTTGTTGTTGTTAGTTGCTGTCAAGTCGACTCCAACTCATGGCAACCCCCATGTGTGCAGAGTAGAACTGAAGGCTGCGACCCTTTCAGAAGCAGATCACCAGGCCTGTCTTTCAAGGTGCCTCTGGGTTGTGGGTTTGAACCGCCAATCTTTTGGCTAGTAGTGGAGCGCTTAACCATTTATGCCACCCAAGGAGGCTTTACAGGCACCAAAATCTTAAATTATCCCTTCATTTGGTACACTGAAGTACCTGGGGGAATTTGTTGTCATGGGATTGTGGATGGGTGAGATAGGCCTTACTTTGGTAAAGTGGGAGGACATTGATTTTGAAAACTAATATGGCTTCTTGAAGCAGAGCCATTTTAGGAAAAAGTGCATGTAAAGTTGAGGATCTGAAAACTGATTCCCTAAAAACTATGTGTGCCTGAATACCCCTCAGAAGACCTTTACATAGTCTCAGGGGTATGCTACCCCAGTCCTAAGATCATGCTCTAATTCGTCAGTTATTGAATACTGATAAATATCATTGACTACTTGTTACCATTAATCATTACATTTCACAGTAAAATAACAGTGACAAAGTTCTGCTAACATGTCTCAATTCCTTTTCATTTTTTTTTCTGATAAAACATGTCATAGATATAAAAGAGTACATAAAATATATAATGCAGTTAAAATAAAATGATAATTCTTTGTGGTTGTAATTAGCATTTCTCTGATTACTAACGAAGTGAACATCTTCTCACATGTTGTATCTCTTCTTCAGTTGAAATGCTTGCTCCTGCCCCCCTCCCGTTTCTTTTGTAAATCTGTGTTGTCTGTCTTTTTCTTATTGCTTGTAGGCAATATAATTTGGATACAAACCAGCGATCAATTATATGTGCTACAAATATATCCTAGTTGTGGTTTTTCTTTCAGCTTTCTTTATGTTGTCAATTTAAGAAGTTCTCACTTTTGTTTTAATAGACTATTTTTTTTTTTAGAGCAGTTTTCGGTTTGCATAAAAATTGTATGAGAAGTACAGAGAGTTCCTCTCTACACCCTCTCCCCCCTGCACAGTTTCTCCTATTATTAACATCTTGTATTCCTGTGATGTATTTGTTACATTTGATAAATCAATAGTTATACATTATTATTAACTAAAGTGGATGTTTTACATTGGGTTCACTATGTTGTATAGTCCCAGGGGTTTTGACAAATGTATAATGTCATGTGTCCACCATTACAGTACCATAAAGAATACTTTTGCTGTCCTAAGAATCCACTCAACTCCACCTATTCATCCCTCTCCCCTTTCCCCGCAAACTCTGGCAACCATTGATCTTTTTACTCTCTGTATAGTTTTGCTTTTTCCATAATGTCATATAGTTGGAATCACAGAGTTTGCAACTTTTTCAGCTTGGCTTTGTTCACTTGTTGTTAGCTGCCTTCAAGTCAGCCCCTGACTCACGGTGACCCCAAGTGTTACAGAGTAGAACTGCTCCATAGGGTTTTCTTTGCTGTAATCTTTACGGAAAGAGTTTGCCAGGTCTTTCTTCTGTGCAGCCGGTGGGTGGGTTTGAATCACCAACTTTTAGGTTAGCAGACAATCGCAAACCACTTGCACCACCAAGGCACCTTTTCTTCACTTAGCAATATACATTTAGGATTCTTCCATGTCTTTTCTTACCTTAATAGATCATTTCTTTTTATTACTGAGTAATACTCCATTGCTTGGATGTACCACTGTGTGTGTATCCATTCGTCTATTGATGGGCATCTTGGTTGCTTCCAATTATTAACAATTATGAATAAAACTGCTATAAACATTTGTGTGCCGGTTTTTGTGTAGACATATTTTCAACTCATTTAGGTAAATACCTAGGAGTGTGATTGCTGGATCGTATGCTAAACCTATGCTTAGTTTTTTAACAAACTGCCAGACTGTCTTCCAAACTGGCTGGAGCATTTTGGATTGCTGTCAGCAATCAACGAATGTTCCTATTATTCCCCATCCTCACCAGCAGCTGGAGGTGTCAGTGTTTTGGATTTTAGTCATTTTAATAGGTGTGCAGTGGTATCTCATTGTTTGAATTTTTTAATTCCCTAATGACATTCGATGTTGAATATCTTTTCATATGCTTATCTTCTTTGGTGATGTGTCTTCAGATTTTTTACCCATTTTGCAACTTGTTGGTTGTTTTCTTACTGTTGAGTTTTAAAAAGTTCTTTGTATATTTTGGAGCCGTGGTGGCACAGTGGTTAAGAGCTCATCTGCTAACCAAAAGGTCAGCAGTTCAAATCCACCAGCCACTCCCTGGAAGCCCTATGGGGCAGTTCTGCTCTGTCCTATAGGGTTGCTATGAATTGGAATCGATTCAACAGCAATGGGTTGCATATTTTGGATATAAGTCATTTATCTGATATGTGTTTTGCAAATATTTTCTCCCAGTCTGTGGCTTGTTTTCATTCTCTTAACAGTGCCTTTGCAGAGCAGAAATTTTTAATTTTAATAAAGTCCAGCTTATCAAAAATAAAACAGGTCTAACTATAAAATATACGTACAAGACCTATATTAAGAAAACTACTAAACTCTAATGAAAGAAGTCAAAGAAGACTAAAAAAAAAAAAAACAAAAACGGAGAGATATTCAATGATCATGGATAGGAAGACTTAATATTATTATTATGACATCAATTCTTCCAAAAATTGATCTATAGATTCAATGTAATCTGGACCAAAATCCCAGAAGTTATTCTGTGGATACCAACAAACTGATTCTAAAGTTTATGTGGAAAGGCAAAAGATTCAGAACAGTAAACAAAATACTGAACAACACAGTTGGAGGACTGACACTACCCAACTTCAAGACTTACTAGAAAGATATAGTGACCAAGACAGTGTTGTGTTGAAGGACTAGACAAATAGATCACTCACACAAATATAGTCAACAGACCTTTGACAAAGGAGCAAAGGCAATTCAAAGGAAAGGACAGTATTTTCAACAAATGATACTGGACATCCATATGCAAAAAAAAAAAAAGAATCTAAACATACAGCTTACATCTTTCAAAAAAATTAGCTCAAAATGGATCATAGACCTAAATGTCAGACACAAAACTATACAACGTCTAGAAGATAACATAGAAGAAAATCTAAGTGTTCTTGGGTTTGATGATAAATTTTTAGATACACCACAAATTAATTTTAAGATACAACACAGAAGTTCTCAGTTTTAATGTGGCTACTTTTATCACTCATTTCCTTTATGATCTGTTTTCATTGCCTTTATTTATTTTTTAGAAATCCTCCCAAATTCCAAGGTTATGAAGATTTTCTACTATATTGTGTTCTAAAAGTTTTATGGCTTTGCCATTCACATTTAGGTGTTAGTTCACTTTTACATCTGATATGAGATAGGTATCCAATATCACTATTTTTTCATACCAGTTTTTCCAATAGTATCGACTGAAAAGTCCATCTTTGCTCCCCTGATAGGTGATGCCCGTTCTGTTTCTAGGTTCTCTAATTGGTTCTATTTACCTGTTGATATATTCCTGTGCTGAGACCACACTGTCTTAATTTTCATAGCTTTAATACATTTTGATATATGTTAAGACAACTCCCTCCACCTTGTTTTTCTTCAGAGGTGTCTTGGCTTTTCCAGAGTATTTTCTCTATGAAGGACTTGCACTTTTTGTTGCTGTTGTCAGATTCATTCCTATGTACTCTGTATTTTTTGTTAATTTTGTATTAGTATACTTTTAATTACGTTTTCTCAGTGACACTGGTATTAGAAAAATTAAGTTGTCTTTCATATACTGTTTTTTATCAAGCCAGCTTGCTAAACTCTTTTTACGTCTCATAATTTAGCCACGAATACCTTGCTGTTGTTTTTTAATATGGTCAATTACATTATTTGTAAATAATGATAATTTACAGCACTGGAGGAGCCCTGGTCACGCAGTGGTTAAGAACTTGACTGCTAACCAAAAGGTTGGCAGTTTGAATCCACCAGCTGCTCCTTGGAAACCCTATGAGGCAGTTGTACTCCGTCCTGTAGGGTTGCTATGAGTTGGAATCAACTCGACAGCAATGGGTTTAGTTTGGTTTGGTTTATAGCACTGGATAGGCCGGCGTAGCTGCACGGTGTCTAACACAAATTGTGGACTGGGACATCTTGTGCTTGTTTCTGGTTTTAAAGAAGGACTTTCAATGCTTCAGCATTAAGGGTGAGGTTTGCTACAGATATTTTCATGTGACCTTTCTCAGATTAAGGATTTCCTTCTAAGTTTGCTAAAAAAGGTTGTTTGCCAATGATAATGGTGAGAATGAGTGGTCTTTACTGATCTATTGTGATGATCTTCTTAATTTTTTTTCTCCCTAATCTGTCTCTATGGTGAGTTACTTTGATTATTTTCTAATAATTAACCAGTCCTGAATTCCTGGGATAAGTTCAACTTGTTCATGATGAATTATCTCTTTTATACAATCCTAAATGTATTTTGCTAATATTTTGTGTATAATTATTTTTTGCATCTATGTTCTTAAGTGAGAAGCCTCTGTAATTGCCCTTAATTGCACTTTCTGTGTCTGATTTTGGCATGAAGATTTATGCCAACTCATAAAGTGAGTTGGGAAAATTCCCTCTTTCTCTAGACTCTAGAAAAATTTTTATAAAACAAATTATATGTTCCTAGAACATTGAGTAGAACTTATCTGTTAAATTATTTGGGCTTGGTGCCCTTCTCTGGAAATTTTTTAAATTATTGATTAATTGAGCTATGGGGCTGTTTATGCTATTTCTTCTTAGTTTCGACAATTTATCTTTCTAGGCATTTAGCTATTTCTCTTAATTTTCAAACTTAAAAATGCAAAACCACTCACAATGTGATTACATTCTTAATACTATGCCAATATGTATATATATATATATCGGTTGCTGTCAAGTTGATTCCAACTCATGGAGATCCCATGAGTTGTACAGTAGAATGGCACTCCATAAGATTTTCAAGGCCGTGAACTTCTGGAAGCATATCTCCAGGCCTTTCTTCTGAGGCACCTCTGGGTGGGCTCAAACCAGCAATCTTTTGTTTAGTAGTGGAACATTTAACAAACTGCCCCGGGACATTCTTGATAGCTGTAGTTATATCCTCTTTTTTAATTGGTAATGTTGTTCATTTGTTTCTTCTTTTTTCTTAATCAGTCATGCTGGACATTGGTCTTTTTTATTATTCTTTTCAAACAACCAACTTTGCTGTGTTGGTCTCATCTATTTTATACTTGTTTTCTATTTCATCATTTCTAATCTTTTCTCTATTTTTGTTTCTTTTGGATTATTGTGCCATCCTTTTAATTTCTTACATTGGTTGATAAGATCATTAATTTTTATCCCTTCTTTTCTAATGTAATCATCTAAGCCTTTAAATTTCCTTCTAAGTGCTATTTTCACTGTATCCCAAACAATTTAATATTATTATCATTCAGTTCTATACATTTTATAACTTCTTCATTGACCTATGAATTGTTTAGAAGTTTGCTTTGAAAGTTCCAAATGTCTATGGCTTATCTGGCTCTCCTTTTGAAACTGAGAGCTAGATATGACCATATAACTAAGTTCTGGTCAATGGCATATGAACATAAATGATGTGTGCAACTTCCAGCTTCCATTACAGAGAAATTACATGCCTTTGCTTTCTTTCTTTTTTTCTGGATACAATGCAGATATAAAGTTGGAAGTGGAACAGGTATCTTGGATCATGAGAAGAAAGCAGTATATTGAGGACGGTGGAGTAAAAAGACAAAAGGAACCCAGATTTCTGACACTGCAGTATCAGCATATCTGCCCTGGACAGCTTATGTTTGCATTGTTACATGACAGTTAATTTCTATCTTATCTAACCCATTACTACTTTGGGGTTTCTATGAACTACAATCATACCTAACTCTAATATAAAGGTATGAGAATCTAAATTATCACGGTATTAAAGGTAATAAAAATAAGGCAGATTTGAGAGGTGAAATGAAAAACTGAATTTATATTTCCAAGCTCAATTACCTTCTATCCCCTTTCACTTCCTAAAATAACTCTTACTGTACTGTCTATAAATACTCTTCTCCCTTAACTTCTTACTTACTAAGTTCACTGGTTCTCTTCTCTAAACAAGGCCATCCACTTCAACCTTGCTTTTCCTGTCACCAAATTACCCCAACCCTTAAGTAGCCCGGCAAATTCTTACGGTTTGATTACCTCAAAGGTTCACTTCCGCTATTCCTACTTCCAGTTTCTAACCACTTCAATCTATTCTGCACACTGCTTCTGCATCTGTATTCCTGTACACCAGATTTACCATGTTCCAACCAACCCCTGATTAAAAACTATCAATGGCTCCCTATTGGCTAAATAGTTAAGCTAACACCTCATACCCCTTAAACTTGCAAGGATCATGACAGAGAATGCAAAGTGATCACAGCACTGTTTCCAAAAATGTAGCCAAAGAATCCTCAACAGAATGCTTCAGTGGCCAGAACCAACCATTAGGAACTGGAAGAAATCCATTTGTATTCCTGAATCTAAAAGATCAAGTAATTTTAGGACCCTAGACTATGTATAATTGCTTTCCCAAACTGTAATACATATTACCACCTACGAACCCAAACAGACAAAATATGAAAGACTCTGAAATGAAATAAACACTTTCTGGGTGTCATCAATGGAAAACTCATTTTTTGTCTAGCATACCTTCCTTGATTTTCTGATTCTATGAGATCTCTGTACCTGTCATTGTCTTTTATAACTATTATTATTATTATTATTATTTTATAACTCTCTGAGTTACAGACAACTGATAGCAATGCAAGTGATTGTTGTCAATGGACAAGCAAAAAATTGTGTCTGGTGGAGGTTCAATCGATTTATCTCCTCACACGTGGAAGAAACTAGTTTTGCATCTATTTTAAACTCATTTCAGCCCTTGTTAATACCTAAATATGTATGATTTTTGAATGCTCCTTTAAGCCAGTTGTAACATCTTGTTGGTTACCTAATTAATTAATGAATTAAATAAAATCTTTGACATGAGTCATTTTACATTTGTATGAGTCATAATTTTATCTTTTTTTTCAAATCTATGTTCTTTTAACAGACCCCCATGTTCATTACTACCTTCATTTTTATTATATCCTTAATGTAGAATGCTTTCTCTGCCTCTGTATTCAACACTACCAATTCTTCCCGTTTCAGAGACAAATTTCACGTCCTCCATTATGTCTGCCAACTACAAAATCCATGACTTTCTATGATGCAACTAGACCACAGTGATGTCTTAAATTGTTTCTGCAATTATCTTTCCTTCACAATATCTCCTACCAAATGTATTAATTATGCCATTCATGTGTGGTAGACAACATATTTTTATCTTATATAATTTATTTATATGCAAGTATCTTCTCTCCTTAATTACAGCGTAAATTCCTTGAGGGCACAGGACATAACTTATTTTCCCTTTTCTCCTCCTCAGTGTCAACATAGTGCCTAATAAATATCCATTGGCTGAGTCTCGTCAGGGGCCAAAACTGGGGCTCTCAATCAGGTAATCACTTGGCTTTATTTGGAGAATCAACTTTCTATATTTTGGCTGCAAGTGGTTGCTTCCCAGAAGAACTCACACCAACCTTCAGTGAAGATAGTCAGAGCTTCTGCAGAACACCAAACATAGCATTGGCCAGAAAGATCAGAAAATAAAGAATAAACTGATGTGATTCTGGGGAATTTTTTTCCCTTAACTGTTGGACTGGTACTATTTATATCTATATACCTAAGTATAGTGTTATGTGAGGGTCAGATACAGTCAGCTTAACATTCACTCATTCATTCATTCACAAATATTTATTCTCTACTATGTCTCAGGCATTTTTTCAGGGCCCTAGAGATACATCTGCAAATAAAATGGAATTTTTGATCCGAAGTGTTTATCTGCTAGTGAAGGAGAGAGAAAAGTTGAGGGTAATGGGGCAAAATGGACACAGGATTTTGACCTAAGCACATAGACAACTGAATTGGTGACAAGCCAAACCAAGCTTCTCATTATGACCAGACTATCTTATCTTTAGGTATTAAAACTACTGAAACTTTAAAATCAATCTACTGTAAAAACTTCTAATGGAAGTATGACATTTATGATGACATTTCAAATATTTGATGATTTGTCTCACCATAATATATACTCTGGGAGCTCTGGTGGTGCAGTGGTTAAAATGCTTGACTGCTAACCAAAAGGTCAGTGGTTTGAAATCACCAGTAGCTCCAAAGGAAAAAGATGTGGCAGTCTGCTTCCGTGGAGATTTACAGCCCTGGAAACCCTATGGGGTTGCTATGAGTTGGAAGCAACTCAACAGCAGTGGGTTTGCTTTGGTTTAATATATACTCTAAGTGTAACATCATATGGATCCTAAATACCAACCCAAACAAATGCAGACCACCAGCACTTTTCTGTGGTTTAAGTGATGAGTTGTGAGATAATAACAAATGATCTTGAGATCACTTTCATCATATGTGATTTTATGAACTATAAAATACTTCAGCAGCTGAACAGTCTGCTAAGTGTATTAAATCAACTCCTTGTAATACCGTACAAAGCCAAAAGACTTCATAATATTTGAGCGGTAATATTATTACTGAACATTTTAATTTTTATGGTTTTACTTATGATAATTACTTCAAATTAAAGCCATCTTGAGAAAACGGCTACTGTAAAGAATCTAGTCCATTTAATCAATTTATTTTTCTTATGATGACTTTTTCTTTTTACATTTATTCCTAGGGGAACCCTTAGAATAAGGCACTTAAGAGTCTATCTCAAAGTACTTTGTTAGTAAAGAGATTAAATAAACAACAAGGACTAATCAATGTAAATAACAGTTATACACTTTTGATTGTTGTTGGTATAATTTTCAGTTTCATGTGGCATATTATTATAATTCAGATTAAATAAGAAATAACAAGCAATCACATAACGGTAATGATAACCTAACATTTGTATGGTCCTAAATATTTTTATATATATTTTCTCTCTTAATTTTCAAAACAACCTGATAAAATAGGTAACCATAGCCATTTTGGGAGCCCTGGTGGTGCAGTGGTTAAAGAGCTTGACTGCTAACCAAAAGGTCGGCAGTTTGAACCCACCAGCTGCTCCTTGGAAACCCTAAGGGGTAGTTCTACTCTGTCCTATAGGGTCACTATGAGTTGGAATAGACTCAATGGCAATGAGTTGGTTTGGTTTGGTGGTGCAGTGGTAAAGAGCTCAGCCGCTAACCAAAAGGTCAGCAGTTCAAATCCACCAGGTGCTCCTTGGAAACCCTATGGGGCAGTTCTACTCTGTCCTATAGGGTCGCTCATCAGTTGGAATTGACTCACTGGCAACAGATTTTTTCTTTTTTTTTGGTTTTTATAGCCATTTTGAGGAGATTTGGTAGCGCAGTGCTTAAGCACCCACTGGCTGCTAATGAAAACGTCATCAGTTCGAACCCATCAGGCCTGAGGGAGAAAGATGTGACAGTCTGCTTCCGTAAAGATTTACAGTCTTGGAAACACTATGGGGCAGTTCCACGCTGTCCAATAGGGTCTCTATGAGTTGGAATCGACTTGACAGCAATGGAGCTGGATAGCAATTTTTACTGAAGAAGGAAACAAATGATTTGCTAGATATTGTATAAGTGGCATTTAGTACACTGAACCCAGATCCTTAAAATTGAAAATTTAGTTTTTATGCATGCTCTTAGAAAGAGCATTCAATTTATGAGCCAAATCCTGTAGGCAAGATACTTCTTATAGATAAGTAAAATATATGTGAAGGAACACGGAACATTTCATTTACCTACAATCTCATCATACTGGCACTGAGAAGGTCAGTGTACTCTCCAAACGGCCCAGTTAAATTTAATAAAGAGCTTATTTACTTGTTAGGGCCTAGACACTGTCAATCAAAACCCTTGCTTACACAGCACTAAATATACTCTATTAAGGTATCTTTCCTCATACGCACAAAATAAAGACCTTATTCTTTATTAACCTTATTGTTTAAAGGTTTCTTATTTTGTTCTGATCATTAAAACAATAAAAAGAGAAAATAAAAACACTAATACTCCAAAATAGCCACTCTATTTTATGTATTTCCTTAGTCTTTTTTTCTAGGTAAAAATACGCATATTCAAAATTTGCATCATAGTCTCTATATAGTTCTACATACAGTTCTATCTATTACTTTTTTCTTTTTACATAACAGCATATACATATTTATTTTTTGAAAATATAACTTTTTATGGCCGAATAATATTCTATCATATGGTGGTACCATAGTTTATTTTACTATTCCTCCAGTTTACATCATTTTTATTATTAAAAAGTGATTATTTATAGAAGTTATATGGCAGAGTGAGGAATAAAGCAGAGTAACAAAAACAGAGACAAGAATAAAATCACAACCCATAATTCTTGCCTAATAAGCTGCTATTATTAGCCTTCTCCTTCTGTCCTATTCTTTTTTCATATGCCTATGATTATGTTATAATTAAAGTACATATAATTTTATATCTTGAATTTGTTTCCATTTAACATTATATTGTAAGCATTTTCCATTCATTGTGGCATGTTGAGTAGAAACTCCATACTTTACCTAACCATTACTTAACCCGAGACAATAAGTGGCCCCCTTTTCTTTTAAAAATAAACACTTTTCAATAAAATTGCAGTCATCTAGTCTTTACATATCCATACATCAAAAATATTATTTTCATGAGCAGATTCTGCAAGTAAGATTACTGAAAAAAGACTAGACAGCTTTTATCATTTTTCTAGACATTAGTAAAAAGAATCTAAAAAACCTGAATGTTGAAAACCTGGACCTCAAAGTATAAATAGCAACCTATCTCAGTTTCTTATGAGCCGGTTGTCTTAGTAATTATGAAATATAAAAAGTATATACAAGCTATTGATCACAGTTTTCCATAAATAAGTACATCACAGCATCAGCAGTTCTGGGATAGCAGTGGCCAGTTAAATATGTTCACATTTTTTGTTATTTTGTGTGTGTTTGTGGTTTTTATTTTATTTTATTTTTTTTCATTTTAAAAGATCATATCCACATACCTTCTTGGTGTAGTTTAGCTGATTTTCCCCTCTTAATCCTTGATGCGGTTTTAGAAATGTTTTCTGGAACTGCTTCCTTTGTGGAGTGCTTTAAATCCACAACAGGAGAGAGGAGTAATTCTGATACAAGGATAAAGAAAACGCCCCGACTTACCGTTTCTAATGCAATTACACGGTCCTGCAAAGAAAGCATAATATAGAATTATAAAACAAAACTATTAAAAAAAAACTTTTTAAGTTTACTTAATTTTCAAGTTTTCCACTTACCCTCTGTTAGGAATAATTTATTAAAAATGTGAAAAATGAAAATTCCTACTAAGATTGATCTCTATGATAAAAAAAAAATCATGAAAGGATCATTGTACCTTATCTCATCTCAGCTAGTGTTAGGACCACAGGGTTTAACCATAAATTCAGCTTTGGTTACCGAAAGGACTAGATCTTACCACTTCTGCATTGGTAAAATTATTTATCTACATAAGGATATATAAATATTAGATAGATTAAATATATGAACCACAATAAGACAATAGTAGCAACATACAGAAGGAAGTTTCCAAGGTTTAAGTCTAATTGGGAGAACAGAACATGTGGCTAAGATTAGACCTTCAAAAAGCAGTCCTTAGAATTCAGCACATGTACTGGCTCTCAATGAGGTATACAGTGCAAAATGTGGTCTCACAGGGAGGTAAAAGTTCAGACGTAAGAATAACTTCATCAGAAGAAATTACTAAGTAAACTGTTATTGAAAACAAGGCAGGGGGAAAAAAAAAAAAAGCTAGGCCACCTGCAGCCATCCTGAACCCAGATGGGCTTTCACTACCTATAGCATCTGAGAAGGTTTTACAGAAATACTGGTTTTAAAAGGGGTCATTAATAATATTGCTTTTTTTTTTTTTTTTTTTTAAAGGTAAGAAAATATATTCTCGGTAGTTATATTCTCAACTCTTTCCAGAGGTGGCAGCTACAACAGGAAGCCTTAACTAAATAAGAGAGGCTGAACTGAGGAGAGAGGAGAGTGAAGGTTTAAGAAAAAGGAAAGCCATCATTCTTAGGAGAGCCAAGACCATGTTTCTTCTCTACTCTTGTTTTAAGAAGTTGGAGAAGTCTCTGAAATCTCAATTTCTTTTTTGCTCAGTCAAATTTGTTAATCATTTATCCTAACAGGGATGAGGAGAAAAATGGTGCAGAAAGCTACCCAGCTCAGATCTCTTGCAACCCTGCAGGGACTCCCAAAGACTCACGACATTTCGGGGCGGAATGAAATTGACCCTCACCTGCATTCTCTCAGCCTCACCTTCAACATGGAGGGCTCACATCTGCCTCTGGGGCTCTGAAACCCGACCTCCAGCCCTCAGACTGGGTGACTGAGTTGAGCATTTCTACCCTTTAAACATTTGGCTATGTGGGCACAAATTAAAATGAGTATATTAATGCAAAATCAGCCGAAAGCAGACTGTTTTTAGCAATATCATCTGTTTAACTGCATTTTGTTGACATACTTGAGAGGATGTCGCCCTCACTCCCATGATTTTCATAAAATAGCTGCTTTTTTTGGGCAACTTGTGTACTATCACATTTGAGCACTTCATAATAAATGCACATGGTGCCTCAAGGGGGCTTTGAGCTGTGGTTACTCGGCATTTTATTCACCATTCAGTCAGCTTTATCATTCTATGCAGACTAAACAGAACCACTCATTAGATGCCTTGTACGAGACAGCCTTTGGGCAGTCTCACATTTATAGGAACCGTATTAGAAGGCTGAAAATATTTACAGAGCCTATTTGCACATAAAGTTTTCCCTACACTATGGGTTTGTGTGCTGTTAATTATTTAAGATTAAAAACAAACAAACCCAATGGCGTTCAGTCAATTCTGACTCATAGTGACCCTAGGGGACAGAGCAGAACTGCCCTATAGGGTTTCCAAGGCTGTAGTCTTTACAGAAGCAGGCTGTGGAGCAGCTGGTGGGTTCAGAGCACCAACCTTTAGATTAGCAGCCAAGTGCTTAACCACTGTACCACCAGGGCTCCTTTCATTTAAGATCAGCATATTTTAAAAGCACACATACAGCTGATTCAAAACAGGTGACTGCATTAAATTCTGTTTGCCTTAATTCATATCTCAGTGTTTGGCAAAGATAAATTACTTTAACTATAATTTATGTATTAGTATCTTCAGTTTACTTAAGTATATGTTCCATGATTTTTGGAGCCCCGGTGGCACAGTGGTTTAAGAGCTCAGCTGCTAACCAAAAGGTTGGCAGTTTGAATCCACCAGCTGCTCCTTGGAAACCCTCTGGGGCAGTTCTACTCTGTCCTACAGGTTCACTGTGAGTTGGAATCGACCCGATGGCAACAGGTTTGGTTTCTTTATTTATTTATTCCATGATTTTATAAGATCCTAGTGTATAAGATTATGGACCTAAATGATCAAAACATCTCCATTTTGTTAAAATATAAATGTCAATAAATAATGCACTTGGATGCAATTTAAGTTTTTATTTGTTTGTTTATAATCTACTTCATTCCAAAACAGTACTGAGACTTTCAATGTAAAAATGTATAGAATATTTTTTTAAAAAAAGGAAATTAGGGAAATAAGAAATTCAGTTTACTAACCTGAATTTCAATAACTGAATTTGCCTACCTACAATAGCTGATAACAGATACCAGGAATTACTGCCAATTAGTGAGCTTTCTCTAAACTATACAGGGTTTTCTTTTTTTTTTTTTTTAAACTTACTTGTAGTCTACAAATAAAAAGAAATTACTCTCAGTCCTTCTGAACTTATTACTTGCTTTTAAAACTTAAAAAATATATTTTGAAAAATTTAAATGGTTGCAGTTTTTGCTTTTGGCACATAATATTATAATCCTGTATAAAAAAGAATTAAGCTACTTTAAATCTTTATTCTCAAACAAAATACTTACATACTTTCTATCATGTTCTTGTTGTTAAAACAGAGGCTAACCTAAGCTAGTATTGTGGCATTGATGCAGTCCATGGGAGAAGGAAAAAAAAAAAAGCCAGTATATGTTCTAGAATGAACATATAATTACACGAAAATACTATATCTTTCTTCAGCTCTCCCATCCTCCCTAGGGCTGCAGTTGTTTTTTTTTTTTTTTCCTTTTTAATCTCCAATCTTCATTTCAACAGATTTTATCTTCAAGCTCAGCCTGAAGGCTGAACACCTTCTCCCCACCCCCAACTCCGGCACCTGAAAAGAAATGCAGTGTTAGGAAATTGAAGGGGTGCAGGGGTCAGGAGGTGGGAAGAGTGGAGACGGAAGACAGCCTCCAGAAGTAATGAAGAAACTGTCACTATAATCATGCTACTTCGGGTGGTTGTAATAAATCAGTGGTTCATATTTTTATTTACATACTTTGAGAGTCTGATGATGAAAGCTTGATCTTCTCCCCAGGAAAATGTACATTATACACAACACACACATACATACATATATATTTTCACATACAGTAGCAAATTAGGAGAATCACAAACCCTCAAAAGCCCGCCCATGGGCTTCTAAACTCCAAATAAAAACACCGGAAATAAGATGTAAAGAATATTAAATTATACAACCAAATTAGTTCATTAAACTAAATCTATTTATTTCTTTTATGAAATATTTCTAGATAATTTATACCAATTACAAAGAAAGAAATAATTGTGAATATAAGGGCCCAAGGCACAGGTAAAAAATACGAAACTCTAAGCAGGTATGGAGGGTGAAATATAAATCAAAGGAGGAATTTTCTTCACATATTTTGAAAAAAGACAGCTGGAAGGAAAAAAAAATCTTTTTGGTTGCTTTTTTTTTGTAACCTAATAGTCCCTTTTCCACTATACTTTCATTCTATCTAAGGTGGGGGTGGGAGGAGTCCAAGAAACAACTAAAATGTCAACAAATAATTATTTTGATGTTGATTCTTATAGATTATACATGTAGTTCACTGCACAGTAATTGAGTTACAATGTAGAGTACTAATATTCCTATTGATAACTAAATATTACACAAATTTCCAAGCAAAAATAATGCTCATAACATCATGTTTTAATTTATTCTGAACTTGACAGATCAAATAGGGAAAGCCATATTTTGGAGAAGGCATACAGCATATGTCCTATAAAAAGATGTATTTTAGCTTTTATGGTAAGTTAGTAACCTTCCTTCAGTTGTCTATATTCATTTGCTACTTGGTCACAGTGGGATCTATATTAGAATTCATGAATGAACCAAGGCATATTCATTAGCATCACTGAAGATGGGCAAATATTTGTAGGCCAAGTTACAAAATGAGCACTAAATGGATCCTTGGTATCTGAATCCCTGATCATTAACAGTTTATTTGATTCAACTGAGTCAATCAATTAGCAACATTGATCCATCCATCCTGTCTAAGAGAGAAACTGAAAGGGTTATAGGTCTAAATAATCAGGCTCTTTTGCCCCTGGTAAGAACAGTTGAATAGGTCTAGTGACTTAATTCATCACAATAATGCAGCACTTTCCAAGAATGCTTTAAATACGTCCATTAGCATATGAAAAAGAACAATACTGGCATAAAAATATAACAAGAGTCTCTATCCCTTCCAAGTCTAAGAAGCTTTAAGAGTATAGAACAATTCTGGAAACTTGTCTGGGACTGAAGGGCTATGATGGACATCTATTTTTCAAAAACACAAATCCACAGTGAGGACTCCTATCAGTGTTCGAAAAGCACAAAGCCTCTCTTCTGGAGGAAAAATCCACTCTGTTTCACCCAAAAGGAATAGTGCTTGCCATTCTTCCTGTCAGCCCTAACTCTGTTTAATCAGAACTCACACTTTACCTGTTATTTCCTATATGAAGGCTACAGAAGGAAATGCAAATATGTACTATTTTTTCTCTAGGAATTTTCCACATGACAATCCATTGCATTTAACAAATTGCCAATTGTTAGTCAAATAATTAAGTGATTTAGAAATAATATCAAGTGCATTATTTTCCAAGCTTCAAGATATTAAAAAAGAAAAAGAAATGGCCTTTATTAACCATGACACACACACACACACAAATCAGCATTACATATCATGATTTAAAATAAATTAAAACAATATAAAGAGAAATAAAATTGCAAACAACCTCAATATTGCAACACTCACTCCCCCCTCAAAAAAACCTTTAAAACATAGCATAAACTGGCTTTGAAGATACCAAATGCATCAATGGTCTATACACAAAATTGCATGTTATCTCCTAAAAGTCAGACAAAGTTTTCCCATATTTCAGAAAAACTTTAGGATTGATGGTATAAAAGCAGCTTGCAGTGGTTTCCAAATCATCAGTGTTTAATTTAGCCATCATTAGAGACCTGTATTCAAGCTTTCAGAGCCCTGGCGGCACAGTAGTTCAGCACTTGGCTGCTAACTGAAAGGTCAGTGGTTCCAATTCACCAGCTGCTCCGCGGGAGAAAGACGTAGCAGTCTGCTTCTATAAAGATTTATAGCCTGGGAAACATTATGGGGCAGTTCTGCTCAGTCCTATAGGGTCGCTATGAGTCAGAATAGACTCAGTGGCAATGGGTTTGGTTTTTGGTTATTGAAGCTTTGTTAACTCTTCATAGCTGCTTACATGACCTTTTTAAGTCACCTACTTCAGGGTCCAAATAACACAACAGGAATATTGAAAAGAAAACCATGGCAAGCTATTATGATTTTGTCTAAAAAGTTATCAGTTAAAAAAAAATTTTTTTTTTTTGATTTATCAAGAAAAGCCAGTTTAAAGGGGCGTATCATATCCTAGAAAAGGATCAAAAGCAAGGAAAATCTCCAATGAGATGGATTAACACAATAGCCACAACAATGGACTCAAAGTCACCAACTACCATGAAGATGGGCACAATGTTGAAGAACTGGGCAACTTTTCTTTTCTGTTATACGTAAGTCAGAGCTGACTTGATGGCAACTAACAGCAACAACAAAAACATCATGTCCTTGCCTAGGGGGAGTACTCGGTAGTGTTCTATGTTAGCTGCTTTTCACTCCGGGTG
This sequence comes from Dugong dugon, assembly GCA_030035585.1. Taxonomy (NCBI): domain Eukaryota; kingdom Metazoa; phylum Chordata; class Mammalia; order Sirenia; family Dugongidae; genus Dugong; species Dugong dugon. The sequence goes on from CM057472.1 coordinate 89,150,625, forward strand.
TGGCAAATTTCTGATAGAACCAGAAGCAGAAACTATCGCAGGATTTAAGAACAAAGTAAAAGCATGTGCTCCACATTTCTGATGTCTTCTCTCATCCACTGCCATTTTCACAATAAAGATCCAAGGGCAGCCAGCTGTTCTTCTGTAACTTTTGTCTGTTATATGCTCAGGTTGGTGTTTTTCTTTGTTACGAGGCTATTACTGACCACTACACTTCAGTTTGACACTATTCAGGAAAAGCCGAGGTCGCACTTACATTGAAGTGGGATGTATGTGGGTTTGAGGGGTGGGGAGTGCAAATGGCTTGGAGGAGGAAGACTAAGCGAAAGAAATGGTAATGGAGCTCTGTTGGTTTGTTTCAACAGATTTCAAAGCGGAAAATGCGGCTTCAGAAGTGAGGTAGGGGATTTGCTTAAAGTTCCCATAAACACTTCCAGACAGCTGAATGAATCTAGTAACAAAAAATCACAGATTTGCCCTTTATATTTCAGACCATAAAGCAAAGCAGTGGGATTTCTTCTTTTTTCCCTCTTTAAAATGAAGAGTCACTTTAAGGCTCCTTCTTTAAAGCACAAATGTAATTTGGTGTGTAGGTGTGTGCCTACAGGACTCAACTACAAACAGAATGATCTTTCTCCTGGAACTACCCAGTTCCAGTAAAACTGCTGGTAACAGGAAACAAACATGCTTGTTCAGTGAATGACATCTGAACTGGAGAACAACTTAAAACTATTTGCAGATACAATAAAAGCTATGATGGTGGTTAGGGGCAATGCAAATGACAAGCAATGTAATTTCTAAGATTGACCATCCCCAAAAAGAGATGCTTAGAGAATAGCAGGAATAAAAGTTGAGTAGTAGGAGGAAAAACCAACAACCCAGAAACCAACACACATTTGTTTTGCCTCAAGGATTTACATTTAAAAAAATAAAGTACATGTCGCCAGTTGTGAGGTTAGTCATATATCAGATGAATATACTCTGAACTCATATGCAAATCATGGTGCAATGGTGATTATGACATAATTCATGAGAAGGTTTGTGTCATATAGAGCTTGTGGAAAACAGCAGGGTATGCTTTCATTTTCAAGTATACAAAGGGATGTGTATCTGACTGTTACCAAAATTAGTTGGTCTAATGAGACTCCCTAAGGCTGACATCTCCATTGTTTCCCTCAAGGGTGCAGGTCTCCTGGGCTTCTGGGTGAGGAATGTTCAAAAGTAAACCTATATAACCATAGAACCCATTTTCCCAAGTTCCTTCCGCCTGAATATTTGAATTACAGAACTTGATTGTTGACTACCATGCATGTCACAGGATTGAGTCATGAACTGGCACAAGCAAATTGTCTGCCTTGGGAATTAAACTGCTTACCTTTGAGCAATTTCAGTAATCCACATCCTAATTTACATGCAGAGTATTTTACTCAATATTCCTGAGGAATTAAAGCACAGGAACACTACCTTGGAGACTCTCTCAGCCTTCATTCCCACTTTCCTTCTGTGTACAGTTACTTCTCACTATTTTATACTAAAGAGAGAGGCTGCAGATAAGGATAATCAAAACATAAGCTGGTAGTTTTAAAATAAAATATTTGACTGACGTGAGTCACGTTTTTCCCAATTCCTAATTTGGTTTGACTTAAAACTATTATTAATCTCTATTTTCCAATATAGAAATGCAGGGAAGAAGGGAAAGGTGGTTGAAGGATTTAAAACTAACCTCAGATAATCTGAACACCGATAATCAATGGTGCACTATTATTGCTCTCTAAGATAAATTAAGATAAAAACTCAACAACTTAGTTTTAACTCCAGGGATGCACAGCTGAAGGCTGACTTATCTTGTATGCCCTAAAATAAAGCAGACGTATTTTGACTATTAAGTTCAATATCCTAAATATTCCTACCTATGACATACTTAACTGCTTTTTCTTCAAATTGAGCTTCACTCTGATTTTTCACTGCAGTATGACTAGCATCTTCCCGAGGTGCAATTTTAAACAGTAGCTTCGGCTGTTTAAGAGAGATGTGAGTAAAGAAAAAAAAGTTGGAAAGCTCTTTTATCTTAAAGAAATGGGAAAGCACTGTAAATACTAATAGCTCTACAAAATAACACTAACAGGGCTATAATTTTAAACACAATTTTAAGTTTCTGTTTATAGAGAAAATAGTATCATCGCAGTACTTTCAAAAATAATTCCTTACCCAACTTAAAGTCACAATTTCAGAGAAATCATTACTTGAAAGTGAAAACATTTTACTCTGCAGGACTGTAAATAAAGAGCAGTGATTTAATTCAGTCTATCTTCAATTGTGTTTCTTTCAAAATCATCGCTAGAAGTAACTAATCCTAAATTCCAAAGTCTATGAAATGAAGGAATGAATAAGAGCTTGTTGACAGACACACCTGGCTAGTTTTAGGTAGTAATGAAAGCTACTCTTACTACTCACATCTTTACCTGTGGGTAACAAAAGGCTGATACAGTGTGATTTTTTAGGAGCTCAGGAAGCCTGATCGCTCAAAATTATACTTTTCTTTCATTTTGCCGAAGTACTTAAAACAGTGACTTATTCTTTGAGGAAGAATCTCGAAATTTATTCTTTGACTCACTCCACCCAGTTCACTTTTCAAAATGCAAATATTCCAGACAGACACCCATTAAACTAGTCCATTCTAGAGCAGGGAACAGCAAAGTAGGGTAGTGGGACATATCCAGCCTCCTACCTGTTTTTACATGGCCCACAAGCTAAGAATGGCTTTTACATTTTTAACTGGTTGAAAAAAATCAAAGCAAGAATAATATTTCAGGACATGTGAAAATGATAGGAAGTTCAAATTTCAGTGTCTATAAATAAAGATTTATCGGAACACTTCACTCATCAGTTTATGCATTGTCTATGACTGCTTTTATGCTAAAACGGTGGAGTTCAATAATTGTAAGAGAGCATATGGTTTGCAAAGCCAAAGTATTTAGAATCTGGCCCTTTATAGGAAGTTTGACAAGGCCTGCCGTAAGGTGTTGGTATCATATAATAATTGTTTCCTGCCTCATAGAGGTGACCCTGTAGCAAACCCTGTAGGCTTCTGGAAGGAGAGGATAAGGTGAAACACATCGACCAGAGACACAGAAAACAGAATAGAAATTGTGCAATTTTTACCCAACTTTAAAACAAAATTTAAAAGTTGTATATGCATAAATAGAAATACCCAGAATATAAACTATTCCTCAGGCCATGTAAGTTTCTTCTTTTGTCTATTCCTTTTATCCATCTTTCCTTCTTTCTTCCAATGTTTCTCCTTGCTCTCTTCCGTGTTTCTTTTTTTCTCCTCCCTTCCTCATTCCTGCTCATTTATTCATTTAATTAAATCACTCATTTATTTACTCACATTTATTGGGCCAGCCACTGGCCCAAGGTGTTGAACATTGGGCACACAGTTGCTGTCATAGAAGATAAGGTCTCTCTGCCTTCACAGAGCTTACATTTCAAAGGAGAAAAGAAAGGGAAAAATGAAGAACATACTCAGGGACTACGACTAGGGTGAAGGTGAGGGTTTACTTTAGACAGACAGGTCAGTTTAATTCTCCACGAAGAGGTGATATTTGAGCTGAAACTTGAAGAGTGAAAATGATCCAGCCATTGAAAAAGCTACGGGAAACACATTACAGAGAGAGAGAGAGAGAAGCAACTGCAAAGGCCCTGGGGCAGGAAAGGGTTTGCTGAATATCAGGAACAAGGGAGACACTGGTATGGCTATAAATTAAAATATTACTTTAAATTACCAGTATCATAATAATCAACACTATTTACTGAAAGTTTATTAGTGCCAAAACTGTACTGGGTACTTTTCACATATGTTCTCATTTCACGTTCACAAAAATTCCCAATAGGTGGACCCTCTTACAACAAAGACCCGAAAACCAAGTGATTTGATTATATATGGCAATCTGGGAGCCCTGAACATCAAAGGCAGAGTTGAGAAACCAGACTGAGTGGCGGTGGGAGGGAGAGACCGTTCAGTAGCAGCAAGGAGCTGTCAGACCTGACCTGGCAAGAGCCTGAGCCCTTCAGGCCTGAGCAACTCGGCGGTGAGCGGTGAGGCAGGCAAGCAGCTGTGCTCGGGAGGCATGTTTTCCGCACAGGGGAGACCCAGCCGCTGAAAGTCTACATGGCCACCCAGAACCAGTGAGAAGCAACCCCTATCAGCGAAAGAAGTACTTGTGTATAGCTTATCATGCGGATCAAAAACATCCCCCTTAGGGAAAAACCTCTCTCCCATTTACCTCCCTGCTCCCTGCTCTGCATTGGGTCCCAGACTGGCTTCAGCAATTGCCAAGTCCCCTGGGCTGGAAGTAGGATCCATCACACACTGGGAGCCATTCTCCCTGCCTTGGAGTGTGAACAAATTAACAAATGGGAAAAAATAAACTGCTGGCTCCCCTGAACCAGGAACCCAGGTAGGCACAGCTCCTTTGCCTACGCACAGGCATAAGGGGTCCACAGACTTTGAGTGCCTTTCCCCCTGCATAAACTTGTGTGGGCCCATAAACAGTGTAGGCCCTTATTGCCGCAGTACAACAGGGTATATACCGGAAGTCTAACTTCAGTTGTTTCAGCTGTGAAGTGGCAGGTTCTTGACATTTCACACTGCTCTGCCCATTAAGCAGGGTCTTTACCTACTGATATTAGGGGCCTGAGGACTGGTGGCTCCACCCACGCCACCTAGCCACATGCTATAGGGGCCCATGAATAAGAGGTGTCCCCGGGTTCTTACAAACAACAGCATTAACAGCTGATAGTCCGGCTGCAAAACCCACCCACCTATGTGCTCTAGGGAACAGGGACACACCTTCCTCCTGGACACTGGGTGGTGGCCGTCAGCCCCCCGCCTTGCTCAGAATGTGTACCCCTGCTGCAGCCAGGTGCTTGTGCCTATACCTATCACCCATGCAGGTCTAGGACTGTAAGTTACAGCCTACACCACACACTTGGTGGCTATCTACCTGGGCACCGGAGCTGAATCCATAAAGGAGGAGTGGGTGGACTCCTGAGCTCACATACCTAGTAACAGAGCTAAGCACCTGGTGACAGGACTTTGGAGCTTCAAAGGTGCCAATAATCAAACTAGCTCATAATAGCATCCTATTTGGGCATATCAAAACAAAACCAGAAGCTAGGACACAGTAAGCAAACATAAAATAAATAAATATAATAACTTACTGATGGCTCGGAGACAACAGTCAATATCAAATCACATAAAGAGGTAATCCATGATGGCTTCAGCAAGCTCCCAAAATAAAGAATCTAGAAATTTTCCAGAGGAGGAAAACTTCTGGGAATTACCAAAGGTAGAATACAAAAGATTAAAATACAGAACTCTTCAAAAAATTAGGAAGGAAATTAAGCAAAACACAGAACAAGCAATAGAGGACATTAAAAAGATTACAGAAGAGCATAATGACAAATTCAAGAGGCTGCAAGAATCCATAGAGACACAGCATTCAGAAATCCAGAAGATTAACAATAAAATTTCAGAATTAGACAACTCAATAGAAAGTTATAGGAGCAGAATTGAGGCAATGGAAGTCAGAATTAGTGAGACTGAAGATAAAGCACTTGACACCTACTTATTTGAGGAAAAATCAGATAAAAGGACTAAAAAAAAAAAAACGAAGAAACTCTATCAGTTATGTGGGACTCTCTCAAGACGAATAATCTACGAGTGACTGGAGTACCAGAACAGGGGAATAAGAGAAAATACAGCGAGAACTGTTGAAGATTTGTTGGCAGAAAACTTCCCTGATATTGTGAAAAATGACAGGATATCTATCCAAGGTGCTCATCGAACACCACATAAGGTAGATCCCAAAAGAAAGTCACCAAGACATAATATAATCAAACTTGCCAAAACCAAAGATAAAGAGAGAATTTTAAGAGTGGCTAGGGATAAACGAAAAGTCATCTACAAAGGAGAGTCAATAAGAATAAGCTTGGACTACTCAGCAGAAACCATGCAGGCAAGAAGGCAGTGGGATGACATATATAAAGCCTTGAAGGAAAAAACTTCCAACCAAGAATTATATATCCAGCAAAACTGTCTCTCGAACATGATGGTGAAATTAGGGCATTTCCAGATAAACAGAAGTTTAGGGAATTTGTCAAAATTCCCTAAACCAAAATTACAAGAAATACTAAAGCGAGTCCTCTGGTTAGAAAATCAGTAACATCAGATAACAACCCAAGACTAGAACACAGGACAGAGCAACCATATATGAACCCAGATAGGGAAGACACAAAAGTAAATCAAAACTAAAACACTGAAAATAGGGAAACAGATGTCAATATGTAAAAGATGACAACATTAAAACAAAAAAGACGGACTTAAAAAATGTTGACATAGATTTTTCATATGGAGAGGAAGTCAAGGTGATATAAAGAAATAAAAGACTGGTATAAACTTAGAAAAATAGGGGTAAATATTAAGGTAAACACAAAGGAAACTAAGAATACTGCAAGTCAAAATAAAAAAACTAGAAAAATATAAAAACTCAGCAAACACAAAATCAACAACAATGAAAAAGATGAAAATATATAAAGAAAAACGACTCAGCACAGAAAATTAAGTGGAACAAAGAAACTGAATAACACACAAAAAAGACATCAAAATGACAGCCCTAAACTCATACCTATCAATAATTATGCTGAATGTAAATGGACTAAATGCACCAATAAAGAGACAGAGGCTGGCAGATTGGATAAAAAAACATGATCCGTCTATATGCTGCCTACAAAAGACACACGTTAGACTTAAAGACACAAACAAAAACTCAAAGGATGGAAAAAAATATGTCAAGCAAATAACACTCAAAAAAGAGCAGGAGTGGCAATATTAAGCTCTGACAAAGTAGACTTTAAAGTAAAATCCATCACAAAGGATAAGAAAGGACACTATATAATGATTAAAGGGTCAATACACTAGGAGGAAGTAACTATAATAAATACTTATGCACCCAATGACAGGGCTCCAAAATACATACAACGGACTCTAAAAGCACTGAAAAGAGAGATAGACAGCTCCACAATAGTAGTAGGAAACTTCAACATACTACTTTCGGTGAAGGACAGAACATCCAGAATGTTCAACAAAAACACGGAAGAGCTAAATGCTACAATCAACCAACTTGATCTCATAGACATATATTGAACACTCCACCCAGCAGCAGCCAAGTGTACTTTCTTTTCCAGCACACATGGAACATTCTCCAGAATAGACCACATATTAGGCCATAAAGCAAGCCTGAACAAAATCCAAAGCATCGAAATATTACAAAGCATCTTTTCTGACCATAAAGCTATTAAAGTAGAAATCTACAACAGAAAAAGCAAGGGGGAAAAAAAAAATCAAACACATGGAAACCGAACAACACCATGCTCAAAAACCACTGGGTTATAGAAGAAATTAAGGATGGAATAAAGAAATTCATAGAATCAAACAAGAATGAAAACACATCCTACCAGAACCTTTGGGACACAGCAAAAGCAGTGCTCAGAGGTCCATTTATAGCAATAAATGCACACACCCAAAAAGAAGAAAGGGCCATAATGAAACCATTAACCCTACAACTGGAACAAGTATAAAGAGAGCAGCAAAAGAAGCCCTCAGGTGCCAGAAGAAAGGAAATAATAAGAATCAGAGCAGAATTAAATTAAATAGAGAATAGAAAAACAATTGAAAGAGTTAACAAGTCCAAAAGCTGGTTCTTTGAAAAGATCAACAAAATTGATAAACCACTGGCCAAACTGACAAAAGAAAAACAGGAGAGGAAGCAGCTAACCCGTATGAGAAATGAGATGGGTGATATAACAAGAGACCCAAATTAAAAGAATCATAACAGAATACTAGGAAAAACTGTATTCTAACAAAACTGAAAACCTATAGGAAATGGACAAATTTCTAGACACTCACTATCTACCTAAACTAACACATCAGAGGTAGAACAACTAAATAAACCCATTACAAGAGAAGAGATTGAAAAGGATTAAAAAAACTCCCAACAAAAAAAAAAAAAGCCCTGGCCCAGTTGGCTTCACGGGAGAATTCTACCAAACTTTCAGAGAAGAGTTAACACCACAACTACTAAAGGTATTTATAGAGCATGGAAAAGGATGGAATACTCCCAAACTCATTCTCTGAAGCCAGCATAATCCTGATACCAAAACCAGGTAAAGACACCACAAAAAAAGAAAATTACAGACCAATATCCCTCATAAACATCGATGCAAAGATCCTCAACAAAATTCTAGCCAATAGAATTCAGCAGCATATCAAAAAAATAATTCACCATGATCAAGTGGGATTTATACCAGGTATGCAGGGATGGTTCCACATTATGAAAACAATTATCCATCACATAAATAAAACAAAAGACAAGAACCACCTGTTCTTATCAATTGATGCAGAAAAGGCATTTGACAAACACCAACACCCAGTCATGATAAAAACTCTCAACAAAATAGGAATAGAAGGGAAATTCCATAATATAATTACGGGCATTTATACAAAGCCAACAGCCAACATCATCCTAAATGGAGAGACTTTGAAAGCATTCACCTTGAGAACGGGAACCAGACAAGGATGCCTTCATCACCACTCTTATTCAACATTGTGCTGGAGGTACTAGCCAGAGGAATTAGGCTAGAAAAAGAAATAAAGAGCATCCAGATTGTTAGGGAAGAAGTCAAAGTATCTCTACTTGTAGATGATACTATACATAGAAAACCCCAAAGAATCCACAAGAAAACTACTGGAACTAATAGAAGATTTCAGCAAAGTTTCAGAATACAAGATAAACATACAAAATCAGTTGGATTCCTTTACACCAACAAAGAGAACCTTGAAGAGGAAATCACCAAATCAATACCATTTACAATAGCCTCCAAGAAGATAAAATGCTTAGGAATAAATCTAACCAGAGACATAAAAGATCTATATAGTGAAAACTACAAGACACTACTGTAAGAAAGTAAAAGAGACCTGCATAAGTGGAAAAACATACCTTGTTCATGGATAAGTAGACTCAACATTGTGAAAATGTCAGTTCTACCCAAAGCGATCTACAGATACAATGCAATCCCGATCCAAATCCCACGAGCATTTTTTAATGAGATGGAGAAACTAATCACCAACTTTATATGGAAAAGAAAGAGACCCCGAATATGTAAAGCATTACTCAAGAATAACAAATTGAGAGGCCTCACACTACCTGATTTTAGAACCTATTATACTGCTCCTGTAGTCAAAACAGCCTGGTACTGGTACAACAACAGATACACAGACCAATGGAACAGAATTGAGAATCCAGACATAAATTCATCCACCTATGAGCAGCTGATGTTTGACAAAGGCCCAAAGTCCATTAATTGGGGAAAAGACAGTCTCTTTAACAAATGGTGCTGGCACAACTGGATATCCATCTGCAAAAAACTGAAACAAGACCCATACTTCACATCATGCACAAAAACTAACTCAAAACAGATCAAAGACTTAAATATAAAATCAAAAATGATAAACATCATGGAAGAAAAAATTGGGACAATGCTAGGGGCCCTAATACATGGCATAACACAATACGAACCATAAGTAACAATGTACAAACACCAGAAGAGAGACTAGATAAATGGGAGCTCCTAAAAATCAAACACTTAACGCTCATCAAAAGACTTCACCAAAAGAGTAAAAAGACAACCTACAGAGTGGAAAAAAATGCTGGCTATCAGCATCTAATCTCTAAAGTCTACAAGATACTGCAAAACCTCAACAAAAAGACAAATAACCCAATTAAAAAATGGGAAAAGGATATGAACAGTCACTTCGCCAAAGAAGATATTCAGGCAGCTAACAGACACATGAAGAATTGCTCACCATCATTAGCCATTAGAGAAATGCAGATCAAAACTACAAGGAGATATCATCTCACCCCAACAATGCTAGCCTTAATCCAAAAAACACAAAATAATAAATGCTGGAGAGGTTGCAGAGAGACTGGAACACTTATACACTGCTGGTGGGAATGCAAAATGGTACAACCATTTTGGAAATCGATTTGGCACTTCCTTAAAAAACTAGAAATAGAAGTACCATATGATCCAGCTATCCCACTCCTTGGAATATATCCTAGAGAAATGAGAGCCATCACTTGAATAGATATATGCACACCCATGTTCATTGCAGCACTGTTCACAATAGCAAAAAGATGAAAACAACCTAGGTGCCCATGAACAGACAAATGGATAAACAAATTATGGCATATCCACACAATGAATACTATGCAACAATAAAGAACAACGATGAAGCCGTGAAACAACATGGAGGAAGCTGAAGGTCACTATGCTGAGTGAATTTAGTCAGTCACAGAAGGACAAACATTGTATAAGTCCACTATTGTAAGAACTCAAGAAAAGATTTCAACACAGAAGAAAACATTCTTTGATGGTTACGGGGGTGGGGAGGGAGGGTGAGGGTTATTTGCTAACTAGATAGTAGATAAGAATTAGCTTAGGTGAAGGGAAGGACAGCACACACTACAGGGGAACTCAGCACAACTGGACTAAACCAAAGCTAAGAAGTTTCCTGAATACAATCAAACACTTTCAGGGACAGAGTAGCAGGGGTAGGGGTCTGGGGACCATGCTTTCAGGGGACATCTAGGTCAACTGGCATAACAAAGCTTACTAAGAAAATGTTCTGCATCCTACTTTGGTGAGTGGCGTCTGGGGTCTTAAAAGCTTGCAAGCAGCCATCTAAGATGCATCAATTGGTCCCAGCCACATGGAGTAAAGGAGAATGAAGAACACCAAAGACACAAGGAAAGGATTAGCCCAAGACACAGAAAGGGCCACATAAACCAGAGACTTCATCAGCCTAACACCAGAAAAACTAGATGGTGACCGGATACCACCAATGACTGCCGTGACAGGGAACACAACAGAGAGTCTCGGATGGAGCAGGAGAAAGGTGGAGTGCAGAACTCAAATTTCTGTAAGAAGACCAGACTTAATGGTCTGACTGAGACTGCAGGTACCCTGGAAAGCATGGCCCCTGGATTCTCTATCAGCCCAGAACTAAAATAATTTCCGAGGCCAACTCTTCTGACAGGGATTGGACTGGACTGTGGGACATAAAGTGATACTCATGAGGAGTGTGCCTCTTATCTCAAGTAGATACAAGAGACTAAACGGGCAGCTTCTGTCCATAGGTGAGATGGGAAGGCAGAGAGGGTTAGGAGCTGGTTGAATGGACATGGGGAATCAGGGGTGGAAAGGAGGAGTGTGCTGTAACAGTATGGGGAGAGCAATTAGAGTCACAGAACAATGTATGTATAAATTTTTGTATGGGAAAAAAAAATTAAAAAAAATACATACATATATCCTTTAATAGTTTAGCAAAATGGAATTAATGGAAATACCATACACTGACACTGCAGTTTTCTGAGTAAACAGACAATAAATGCCTTCTTATTATGATCATGCCTATTTTGTGTGTGTGCATGGGGGAGAAGGGGCTGGGGGAATATGCCAGAAAACTGTTTTGGAGCTTCTTTCTCATAATTACACATACCAGGACAACATTCCAGAACCTTATTTTTAATAACTGTCAGGTGTCAGTATATCAAAACACATACGATATCCCAATAAAATTTAATGTTCAAATAAAAACTGTTATTTGTACATGTTTTTACATTTATTTCACTACATGATAAAAATGATTATCATTTTGCTGTATGTTCTTCTTAAGTAAGTTGCAACTCCTTTTCACTTCTTCTGGGCCTGACATCAGGCCAGCTGAAGGGCACACAATCAATACCACTGGGGAAATATTAGAGGAAAGGATAATAGAAAGTAAGGCCTTAACTTAATTATTTTGTACTACTGTGTATCTAAATGGCAACTCTATCGTGCTGGTCCCCCAATTCTTTTGGAACTGGGCTGCAGGGGTTTAGATCCATCACTGAGTCCATAAATGGTCTTTCTCTCCTTTTCTATTTCATTTGTGACACATTAGTTCTTTTTTAAACAATGGAATGAGAACTAGAGACATCAGTTATAAGAATATGGTAAAGGCACAGAGTATCTTATAGGTAGTAATACTTTTGTATTTCATTTTATGAGCAGATACAGAAATAGTGGTAGGGAACTAGCAGACATTCCAAAACAAAAAAAACCTGTTGCCGTTGAGTCCATTCTGACTCATAGAGAACCTATAGGACAGAGTAGAACTGCCCAATAGGGTTTCCAAGGACCGGATGGTGGATTCAAACTGCCAGCATTTTGGTTAATAGCCGAGCTCTTAACCACTGCATCACTAGGGCTCCTTAATAGACATTAACTGATAAGAAGCTAATTAACAAGCTAATAAGTCTTCACCCTTTCAAAAGTAAACATTAAACTAGGAAATTAAATTTATAATAATGAGTGTCATGCACAGATACTCTGGAAATGGACTGCACTTCAGAACCTATTTTTTTTTTAAATAAAATAATCATTGATTAAGATGAAAAGACAGATATAGAGGAGATGCTTATTAGTCATTTTCCCAGCTCATTTTAGTTTTATCACTTTTTACACAATTTAAAATTTATGGAAAGTTTTTCAATGTTGTCTTTAATTTTGCCAGAATATTTTGAACTTGGTTTAAAACTGAAATGGAAGAAGCCTGGGGAGGGCTCTAATAACAACTTTCTTCAGTCTGTTTAGTTAAAACACGATGAATAAGCAAAAAGAAAAGGTACAGAATGGAAAAAGAAAAATGATCCCCTTGCCTTCCTAGAAGTTTTTGAGATTTCTGGATTGTACATCATCTTGCACGAGGAATTAAAATCTTTGTCACATGCCAGTACCCAAATATATACATATACACTTACTGTCCTAGTTACCATGTGTATGTAGGCTTAAAGTCTATGGGTTCAGAAGTAGTTTTAGTTACTGAAAGGGAGTAAGAAGTTTCACTATTATTAAGTCCCCACTATTGCCTGGTGGCGAAGTGGTTAAGAGCTCAGTCTGCTAACCAAAAGGTCACCAGTTTGAACCCACCAGCCCCTCCCTGGAAACCCTATGGGGTAGGTCTACTCTGTCCTATATGGTCGCTATGAGTCAGAATCAACTCGATGGCAACCGGTTTGAGTAATATGTTTGTTAATGAATCATTCTCATAGAAAAAAAAAAAAAATGGAAGAAGTTAAAGGAAAAAATATATTAAGGCCAAGAAACACCCCCCCCCCACACACACACACCCACCAACAAAGGTGTAGGAATCCCATTCTCCATAAGCTCACAAGGTATTTAAGTACAGTGGTAAGGAAACTAGGCAGATGTGAATTCAAGTACTAGCTCTGCCACTTACTGCCTGAGCAAGCTATGAGCCTTAGCTCCTTTATATGTAAAATGAGATTAGTAGTATCTGCCTTAGAGGATTGTTGTAAGGAATAAATGCTGTTATATGTTCTGAGGTCTTAGAACAGTGTGTGACACAAAAAATTGCACAGCAGATATTAATATCATTCATTAAGTCAGAGGGTGATTTTTTTTCTTTCTTTGATGCATAGATCATCATTACCCACTGGAGCTGATTTAGCACAATCATGACAAGAGTTAACAAGTGCTAAATATGTATTTGTTAATATCTTCAAAGATAATATTAGTAAGTTTTCAAGATTCCAGGCTGGGGAAATCCTCTGTAGTGTTTCTTTATATTGTGGAAAATCATCCAGATTCAGAGACTGGGGAGAGATAGCCCTAGAAGGAGAACTACAGTTTCTTTCAATAACATCCCATTAATACTTAGAACCTCAGAGATTTGCTTTATGAGTCAATGGAAATTTAATTCAGCCAAAAATATATCAATGCTTAGCACTGGTTTCCAAATCTTTTGCACACTTTAATCGTTACTTAGAATACTGCTTTTCACAGCTGTCATTGCTATCAGGAGATGGACGAGAAAATGGAGAAATATGGTTATTGGCCCAAAGTTTGGGACATATCTAGGGCTGTGGCCTGAGAAGAATAAGCAGATATACATTCTGGACAACAGTCTTGAAGGGATCACTTAAAATCTGCAACCCAAATTAAATGTCCCCAAATTCCAAGGCGACAGCTGACTCTGGAGATATGGCAAAAATGCCCTGACAATCTCCACACTGTGAAACATCATATTGTGCTGAGATAGTTTTTCATTTTTCACAAGAAAACATATGCTGCTATTTATATCAGACCCAGTGCCCATGGGGCTCAGAGCCTGGACTTCCATACTGGCACCATGGGGTGTTTTCTAGAAGAGTTGCTTGTTGTGAAGTCAACTGAAAAGGGAATGGGGTATGAAGATACATAAAACAACCCCCCCCCCCCATTTGCACAATCTGTAAAACAACCTGGTTCTTTTTCACGACCAAGTTTTTAGTAAATTTTCTACAACAAGATAAACTTTGAGCTTTTGAAAGCTCACATTGGAAAGACACTGCATTTCTCAAATATTTCCAAACAATAAATGGTATCTCTGTTTTCTTAGAAACGTGTCAGGACTCAAGGAGATTGCTAAGTCCTGAAGACTTGTGCTTTTCATCCTGCTGGATAAACAGAAACAGCCATGATTTTATATTTTCTTTTATTCTCAAAAGAAAATGACCTAGTCAATTAACTCCCATACTTTCAGACACAAGAATACTTCACTCTCAGTGTGTTCCATTTTCAGGTTTTATTCTGTCATAAATTTGGAACTAAAATTAAGTTGCAAACTTTAGGTAAAGCAGGGTAATAAAATTTAATGGTCACTGTAATTTCAAGTGAAATCCACTTTACTAAGCTTGGTTCCTTGCTCTCCTGAGGCCTTTTGATGTAGTAAATTGAAGTGTGCAAATCTAATTGGCTTAGACCCTGTTTGACCCTAATACAGACTGCTAGTGTTTTATCTCTGTTGAGACCTCATACTAAATTTAAGGTTTGATAAGCCTCTTCACCTTTAGAGAAAATAGAGATTTTAATGAGTCATTACCGGTAAGTCACCTAGTCCTGAAGTGGCAAAGTGTTGATTTTGCCCAACCCCTACCTGCCTCCCATACTCACCCATGTTTTATTTTGTTTATGTCATTGTTTAGAATATCTCTATCATGTATCAGAAGGAGAGATGGAGATACATAGTGATTTGCCTAAGATCTGAGGAATGTAACTAGGGAAGAATAAGTAGGTGTACATTACATTTTGGTTTCCAAAATTAAAGAAGCTCCATAATAGCTCCCGTGAGTCATTCTAGAGATTAGAGGATACTGCATTACTTCCTAGTTAAATAAAGCCTTAAATATTAAATAGTCAATCCCAATTTATCAATTTATCAAAATTGGGACTTCTAAAAATGTGCTTTAGTATCTCCCAAGCAAATTAGAATTTCTGGGGAAATTTAAGAATTGCTTTAACCAACCCTTCAACTTATTCGGAAAATCCAGGGTTGGAAGGGAGCATCCCATTTCACCCTAACTCCCCTTACCAGAGTAACCTGGGCTTCTTAGCTGCCCCACTCCTGCATTTCTACCTACAGTCTCTAAGATCCCCCAAACACTCTGCAGTTTGAAAGGACAGGTTATGGACATCCTACAGTATGGTAGAAATGATTGACAGCAAAACCACTGACATTGACTGTTCAGTTGGTCTGTCACTAGCTTAGTTTATTTCCTGGATGTTTATCAGGAGAACTGGCCATTGATTGGGATCAGGGAGATGTTAATGTACTATCTTGTCAGCCTCTGCTGGAGCAATTTATTTGCCCATGTCAGTCAAATTTTTGCCCAGTTAATCTCCAACAATGTGTCTGCCAAATCTACACTGGGATTTTCCTCTAAATGATGATACCCCTATATTAGTATTTAAGGAGCCCTGGTGGTACAATGGTTCAGCACTCGGCTGCTAACCGAAAGGATGGTGGATCGAATCCACCTAGTGGCACCAAGGGAAAAAAGGCATGACAATCTGCTCCCGTAAAGATTATAGCCTAGGAAATGCTATGGGGCAGTTCTGCTCTGTCCTATAGGGTCACTATGAGTTGGAAATAGACTCAACAGCACACAACAACACCACCACATTAATATTTATTAGGATTGTTCCAAAAGAACCCAAAAATTCAATAGTTCTGTTTTTTTCTCCACAGCACTATGCTGCCATAGGGACTTTACTCCATAAGTAGCTCAAATAAAGCAATGGTTTGGGAAAAAATTATCTTCTCCTTACCTAAACGCTATTCAGATGACTAGACAAAATCAAACACCCTCCTTGCTCTCAAAACACTTCTTAAAAAATAAACATCAAACCCTTCAAATGAAATATTCCAAAGTATTTTTAAAAATCAATGTTAGAGAAATTAAATGTAATATGGTTATCTGAAAAAGAGCATGACAATAATGCCACTCAATATTAATATAGGAATGTGGAACATTTGAAGTCTGAATCAAGGAAACGTGGAAGTTGTTAAAAATGAAACTGAAGGCTTGAAGATTGATACCCTAGGAATTAGTGAGCTGAAATGGACTGGCACTGGCCATTTAAAATTGGACAGTCATATGGTCTACTATGCTAGGAATGACAAATTGAAGAACAGCATCACATTCATCGTCAAAAAACATTTCAAGATCTATTCTGAAATACGACGCTGTCAGTGATAGGATAACATATATATCCCTCAAGGAAGACTAATACTACTAACTACAGTTAATTCTACTATTATTTATGCACCAACCACTAAAACCAAAGATTAAGAAACTGAAGATTTCTATGAACTTCTGCAATCTAAAGTTGATCGAACATACATTCAAGATACACTGATAATTACTGGTGATTGGAATATAAAAGTTGGAAAAGAAAGAAGGATTGCTAGTTGGAAAATATGGCTTTGGTGACAGAAATGATGGCAGAGATCGCATGACAGAATTTTGCAAGACCAACAATATTTCATTGGAAATACCTTTTTTCAACAACATAAATGGTTACATACATGTTGACCTCACCAGACGAAATACACATGAATCAAATCGACTACATCTGTGGAGAAAGACGATGGAGAAGAATAATATCATCAGTCAGAAGAAGGCCAGGGGTCAACTATAGAACAAACCATCAATTGCTTGTATGCAAGTTCAAGTTGAAGCTGAATAAAATTAAAACAAGTCCACGAGAGTCAAAGTATGACCTTGAGTATGTCCCACCTGAATTTTTAGAGATCATCTCAAGAACAGATTTGATGCATTGAACTCTAACGACCTAAGACCAGACGTGTTGTGGGATGGCATCAAGGACATCATAATGAAGAAAGCAAAGGGTCATTAAAAAGACAGGAAAGAAAGAAAAGACCAAAATGGATGTCGGAAGAGATTCTGAAACTTGTTCTTGAGTGCAGAGTAAGTAAAGTGAATGGAAGAAATGATCACATAAAAGAGTGGTCGAGAAAATTTCAAAGGGCTGCTCTAGAAGACAAAGTATTATAATGACATGTGCAAAGACCTGGAGTTAGAAAACCAAAAAGGAAGAATACATTTCTCAGGCTGAAAGAACTGAAGTAGAAATTCAATCCTTGAGTTGCAATACTGAAGGATTCTCTGGGCAAAATACTGAACAACAGAGGAAGTACCAAGAGAAGATGGAAGGAATACACAGTCACCATACCAAAAAGAATTGGTCAACATTCAATCATTTCAAGAGGTAGCATATGATCAAGAACCGATGGTACTGAAGAGGTCCAAGCTGCACTGAAGGCACTGGTGAAAATCAAGGCTCCAGGAATTGACATTATACCAACTGAGATGTTTCAACAAATGGATGCAGTGCTGGAAGCACTTACTCATCTATGCCAAGAAATTTGGAAGACATCTACCTGGCCAACCAAACAAAAGAGATCCATATTTATGCCTATTCCAAAGAAGGGTGCTCCAGCAGAAAGCAGAAATTATAGAATATCATTACTACCACTCACAAGTAAAATTTTGCTGAAAATCATTCAAAAGTGGTTATAGCAGTACGTCAACAGGGAACTGCCAGAAATTCAAGCCAGATTCAGAAGAGGACGTGGAACCAGGGATATCACTGCTGATGTCAGATGGATCTTGGCTGAAAGCAGAGAATACCAGAAAGATGTTTACCTGTGTTTCATCGACTATGCAAAGGCATTAGACTGTGTGGATCATAACAAATTATGGATAACATTGAGAAGAATGGGAATTCCAGAACACTTAATTGTGCTCAGGTGGAACCTGTACATAGACCAAGAGGCAGTTGTCTGAACAGAACAAGGGGATACCGCATGGTTTAAAATCAAGAAAAGTGTGCATCAGGGTTGTATCCTTTCACCATACGTATTCAATCTATATGCTGAACAAATAATCCAAAAAGTTAGACTATACGAAGAACACGACATCAGGACTGGAGGAAGACTCATTAATGACTTGTGATATACAACCTTGCTTGCTGAAATCAAAGAGGACTTGAAGCAGTACTGACGAAGATCAAAGTCTATAGCCTTCAGTATGGATTGCACCTCAACCTAAAGACAGCAAAAATCCTCACAACTGGACCAATAAGCAACATCATGATAAACAGAGAAAAGATTGAAATTGTCAAGGATTTCATTTAATTTGGCTCTACAATCAATGCCCATAGAAGCATCAGTCAAGAAATCAAATGACATACTGCTTTGAGCAAATCTGCTGCAAAAGACCTCTTTAAAGTGTTAAAAAGCAAAGATGTCACTTTGAGGGCTAAGGTGCGTCTGACATAATCCGTGGTGTTTTCAATTGCCTCATATGCATGTGAAAGCTGGACAATGAATAAAGAAGACTGAAGAATTGATACATTTGACTTATGGTATTGGTGAACAATATTGAATATACTGTGTATGACAGAAGAATGAACAGATCTATCTTGGAAGAAGTACAGCCAGAATGCTCCTTACAAGTGAGGATGGGTAGACTTCATCTCATGTACTTTGGACACGTTATTAGGAGGGACCAGTCCCTGGAGAAGGACATCATGCTTGGTAAAGAAGAAGGTTAGCGAAAAAGAGGAAGCCCCTCAACAAGATGGGACTGACCCAGTGGCTGTAACAATGGGCCCAAACATAGCAATGATTGTGAGGATGGCGCAGGACCATTTACCAGGCAGTGTTTTGTTCTGTTGTACATAGGGTCGCTATGAGTTGGAAACTACTTGATGGTACCTAACAACAACAGCAATATCTTTTAGAGCACAGTTTCTGGAATATCTCTGGAAAAATATATTACTCTTTTTAAAAACATAAACCTATTTTTTCTCAAGTAAATGAAGGACTCAGTTCATTTCTAATGAAAACACCTGTATCAAAGAACATGTCTGGAAATGCTTGTGAAAACATTTAGATTATCAGCATACACTAACATAAGGGAGGGACAAATGGCTTTTCCAGATACTCTCCAGTAATTTCCAGAGGTAGTGCTTTGAAGCTTTTCATAACTAAGCATGATATTAGTCCTTTTGGTGTAATTTGTATTCTGGGGTTCACAAAGCACTATGGGGAAAAGCAGGTGGCCAATGAAAGGTGGATCAGGTAGTTTGGTATTTATAGAAATAAAAACAAAATCCAGCAGCAGCAACTGCCACCACCAGCTATCACAAGCAAGCTGTCAGAGGCAATGAATACTTTTCAACTAAACTGAGGAAAAATGGATTTCCTTTTGTGTCCATTTTAAATGTTCAGCTGATCTTGAGGGGATTAAAGCAGGGATTTGCTTGTTTCAATGTACCTCAACCCCATATGCAAACAGAACTCTGATACTGCACCACATATTTATAGTCAAAGACAATACTTGGTTTTTAAGAAGAGCAGTGCAATGTAACTATAAGTGAATATCATGAAAAATGAGCCAGACAATAGTAAGCTCCGGTGAGGAATTTGGGTAATTACAAGCTGCATTGTAAAAATCACTGTCAAATACACTTGTCTCTATTGTTTGTAATTCCTCAGAAGACTGAAAACACTCTCCTCCCTGCTGCCCCCTTGCTATTTTATCCTTTTCCTTTTCCACTGATTCCTACCATTCAGGCCATATTCACTTGCTGAACTTTTGTTTCACTACTACATTTAAAGAGGAAGGGAGAGCAGAGCAGGAGGGAGAGGGAATGTGTGTGTGTGTGTGTGTGTGTGTGTGTGTGTGTGTGTACAGGAGCAATAGAACTTGGAAGCCTCCCACCACCCCCCCAAAAAAATTAAGGCTGGTGGTTGTTTTTTAATTGGTGGATTTTGGGGAGATCCAGGAACATGTGCTATATACGCAAGAGACAAAGTAGGATGGCATTCATTTGTTAATTTAATCAATAGATATTTACTGAGTAGCTATTATGGTGAGGCACCGTACTAAATACTGGATATCTGAGAAGGTGAAAAAGATGAGTTGATTCACAGGTATAGTAGGTAATTATAAGTCATGGAATGGTAAATTTTATTCTGAAACCTAAACCCCATAGCCCTGGAGGCGCAGTGGTTAAGTGCTTCACGGTTAACCCAAAGGTTGGCCATTCGAACCCACCAGCTGTTCTGCAGAAGAAAGGTGCAGCAGTCTGGTTCCGTAAAGATTACAGCCTTGGAAACGGGCAGTTCTACCCTGTCCTAAAGGGTCATTATGAGTGGGAATCGAGTTGACAGCAACAGGTTTGGTGTTTTTGTTTTGTTCTTTTTGGTTTAAATCCCATTGCTAAGTGGGTCCAAAAATTTAACAAACATTTTTTTCAATTCTGTTGATTATTTTCCCCTTGGAATATTCTTTGCTAAGCTTCATGGCACTATGCTCTTTTTTTTTTTTTTTTTTTTTTAACATCTTAGACTGTGCAGTATTTTCATCACTAGCCTGTTATTTAAGTGTTGGTGTCCCCAAGGGTTCTACCCTAGGCTTTCATCTCTTCTCATTCTACACACCTCCTTGGGAGTCCTCATTTACTCCCATAACTTTCAGTATCATACATATGATATGGATACTAGATGTGATGACACCAAATTCCAGTTCAAACCCCTCCCAAGCTCTAGACTCATACACAAAACTCTGTCTTGTCATCCCCACATGGATGTTTCAAAGCACCTCTACCGAAAATATCAAAAATTGAGCTAACATCTTCTTAACCCTCATTGACTGGCATATTATTCATGAAATTCCCAATCAAGAAACCCAGGAGTCATTTCTGACTTCTTCCTTTTTACTCCCTAACAACAGATTTCAAAATTCCATGGATTTTTATATCATAAAAATATATATTAAGAAACCACTCACTCTTCATGCTCTCTACTACCACCTAATCCAGGTCTCCATCATCCCTTGCCAAGATTATTAGAAATAATTGCTGCTTAATTGGTCTCCCTGGTTTCAATCTTGCCTGTCCCCAACTATTTTAAACTTTGCAGCTAGTTACCTATTAAAAATACAAATGTGATCATATTACTTTTTTGCTTAAAACATTTAACTGGTTTCCTAAATACTGAAGATAAAATCTAAACTCCTTTATGAGGTTATTTAGACCTCTGCTTACCTTACAAACTTCTATCTTGCTTCTTTCCCCTTTCTCATATATTACACTCCATTTTATTCGTTTCCTTCTTTAACTTAAACATGGACTAAAAGACTTCTTTCAGTTTCTTAAATACACAATTGATGCTCTTTTACTTCAGGCTATCCTATGACCTTTCTTCTTCCTAAAACTTTTCTTCTCTTCATCCCAAACTTGCCTCGCTAACTCCTGTTATCATTTAAATATCGGCTTCCTTTAAGAGGCCTTCTTGGATCACCCCACCTCAGCCAACCCTACCCACCTTTAATTCCACTCAATCCCAATCTACCCTTAGCCTCAACAAACAGGGACAAGTGTTCTTGCTATTTGTTCCCACAGTAACTTATACATCCTGCCTAACATCATTTAAAAAATATTTTATTATAAATACCCATTTAATAGTCTAGATTCCGCCTAGAAGGTAAGGTGTCCAGCATACCCAGCTTGCCTCTATAGCTCTAGCACCTAGTAGAGTACTGCTGTGACAGAAATACCATAAATGGTGACTTTAACAGAAAGACAAATTTATTTTCTCACAGTTTAGGAGGCTAGAAGTCCAAATTCAGGGTGCTGGCTCTAGGGGAAGGCTTTCTGTGTTGGCTCTGGAGGATGGCCCTTGTCTCTTTGAGCTTCTGCTCCCGGGAGATCTTCATGTGGCCTGGCATCTCTTTTCCCTCTGATCTTCTTGCTGGCTTGCTTGTTTTTAATCTCTTTTATATGTCAAAAGAGATTGATTCAAAATAAACCCTACACTAATCCTGCATCATTAACGTAACAAAGACAACCCATTCCCAAATGGGATTGTAACCACAGGCAGAGAGGTAAGAAATTACAACACATTTTGAGGGGACACAATTCTTCCATAACAAGTGCTTTGCACAGAATTGGCACTCAATAAATATTTGTTCAATGAGTAAATACAGGTGACTGGGAAAGGTTCAGAGATAAATAAAACACCCTCTTCCTTTAAGGAGGATAATATTAAATGCAGAATAACTGCTATACATAATTATAAGATGAGAATGATTAAATAAAATTGACTCCAATTTGGATACATGGGGATTTGCTAACATTGTAAATTGGAATTAAATATTTAGCTCTCTCTTCTGGGCTAATCTAATCCACCTAAACACTTCTGGAGGACAGTTTTATGATTTTACATTACAGATGAGACAATAGGCACAGCAAAGTTAACCGAGTTACCCAAGGTTACCCAGTGAATCAGAGGCAGAGCCAAGACTTAAAAACTCAAAGTTGTCAACCTTCAATCTTTAGTGCTATTATTACTATTTTACAAACGAGTTTGTCTTTTCCCCCAAAGTTCTATTGTGTGGCTGTCAGACTTCCACCTACATATTTTAATATTCTTCTCCAAACTATCACTTCTCCAAAATATTTATATTTGAATATAATATAGGCATTTTTTCCAAGGATTTTCCTCTAGTCTCTATAATTAAAGGCTTTCTGTAATATGTCTCTGCACTAGGCACTTCTCTTGTGCTTAATTCAACATCAACTATTGTACTCTAAGAAGTGTCAATCCCTCTTTGTTCTTAGTAGAGTGTTAGTATCAGACACTAACTGCCACTAGAAAGTACCAACATTTAACTCTTCTGCTGTTGGACATCATATTGGATCCTCTACATCTATAAATGTCCATAGCTAGTTAGCTGGCACATTCTACTGCACTGGATGGGCATTTTGGTAGAAAATGCTGCCAGTACTTAACAGGCATTTGAGAAGCAACATAGACTATTAAATTTAATGGGATTACTGGTCCCAACATTTATATTTCAAGACAAATAAACTAAAAAAAGATTTGTGCTGCCATTTCAAAAGGCCAGATATGTACTCAGTAAATGTTTATACGTGGTATTCTGGGGCCAGTGGCAAACACAAAACATAACCAAAATGCCTCAAAAAGCCTTTATTACCAACTTGATATACACATCTAATGTACACAGAGCTTTGCTTTGTATAATAAGAACATGTATTGCTGATACTAATTTCTCACTGTTAGGCCTTTCCTATCCCCAGACTGGAGTAACCAGAGCTTTTTTTTTTTTTTTTTAAATGCCTGAATATGGCTCAAGATGTTACAAGAATTTAATCTGCACAAAACTGTGGCTAACAAGTCCCAGTTTTATTAGGTATATAAAACTATATGCTTTCTCAGCATTTTTTTTCCTTTTAATGGCTATATCATCAAAAAGAATTTCCAGTCATAGAACATTTCTCTTGCTCTTTGGGCTTTACTTGACCCATCCTTCCTTTGCAACATCTTTACCAAAAGCAATCATCTTTACCACTTATGGCACTCAAGCCAGCTCATTATATCACTCTCTAGTCCTGCCTTGCAGCTCCACGCCTATGAAGAACTTTAAATGTCCAAAGTATTTTCTGCTCTTAATCCACATTGTGGCATTAAGTAAACTGGTTCTATCATGAAAGTAAAACTGATTATGTTTCCCCTAGTAAAGATAGACACTAGAGTTATCCATTTGTAAGATAGCTCAATGTAAAAGGAAGAGTGAACTTCTGCCATACGCCAACTTAACATCAAGTACTCATACCATGGACATGTCAGTTAAAATTCTAGTGGAATCTTTCAAACACAATTTTCCAGTTCATGAAATGTATACAAACCCATGATGAATTGAGAGGCTACACAAAGTAAGTCTTATGTTCCATGTATGTGCTCAAATTCTTGGTTGGTCACTGATAGACAACATTTATGGTATCAGAATAATTTTGATTTTCACTTGAAAATGTAAATTCAATGAATTCACCCTCATTCATCACTTCTGTTTTTGGGGAAATGATTTTGAGAGGATGTTGCTTTCACTTCCTAATGCTGCAGTTCCTATTAAGCTCTACCAAGGAACAGAGGTTCCTTTCAAAACTCAGCACGAAGTCTGAGTTGGCTTCTTTCTTTAGGGAGACTGTAAGTGCTCTCAAAGACTATAAAAGACAGAAAATTCCAATTTGAGCTTTAAAGTTCTGACATTGTAATTTTCACCCCAATTGCTATTGTGGTTTGAATGTGACAATAATAAAATAAAGGATAACAAAGTAAAAATACAAATGTTTTTATCCTAAAGATACTTGCCCTATTTAAGAATTTACCTGCAGAGATTCCATTTCTTCATCTTTTCTGTGGTTTTCATCCAGCAGATCTACAAGAAAGTAAAATACCCATCTAAATACAATGTTAAAACAGGTTGCCTCTTATTATCAAACCCAATTTAGTCAGTAGCTTGGATAAACTGTTGCCTAGAAAGAGAATTTTATGTTTAAGTGAGAGAAAACCAAAAACCCAAACCTGTTGTCGATGAGTCAATTCTGACTTATAGTGACCCTATAGGACAGAGTAGAACTGCCCCATAGGAGCAGCTCACGGATTCAAATTGCCAGTCTTCTAGTTAGCAGCCGAGCTCTTAACCACTGTGCCACCAAGGCTCCAAGCTATGCAAAATAAATGCTCGCTGATCTCAAATGATGAGATGTGTCAGAGCTCTGGATGCTGGCAAACCAAAGCTAGCTGAGAAACACTAGAGGTCCCAGTTTTACCTGAGATACCAGAAGATGAACCCAACTCAGTTACAAAATCCAAGTCATACCAATGTTTTAGGAATTTGGTCCAATGCTTATATGACTCAGAAGGAACAAAAATTTTTTTTCTATAGATTTGTTTTGAAAGAAAAATTAGAAACAAACTACTTCCTCCTAAAATAAGCTCCCCAAGCCAAGTTCCACCCTCAGAGTCAATTTTTATAACCAAATTAAAACACCTTGGAATAATGAGTGTTGTTAATGGAAGTAGAACATCACCTCAACTATAAAGTCATATTAATTATCTTTTCACATTGAGAGGATGGGAACCATTGAAGCTACATCAGACCAAGAATTTGGCACCATCTCAGAGAAATTAGTGGCTGGAAGGGAAGACAGTCAAGTGAAGAGGGTTCTGTATTAATGCATGTGTACAGCCTTGGTGTCTCAGTGCCCTACATTAATTTATGAACTTGCTATAAAGCAAAATATATTTGGCAAGCAGAATTTTCTGCCTGCAGTTATACCACCCTCTGCTATGATCTTACTAGATCTCACAAACCTAAAGAGGGTTGGGCTGAGTCAGAACTTGGATGAAAACTGGCAAGAAACACCTACAGCAGCACATGCTAATATTAGTATTTGCTATACTTTGTGATTGATGTAGCTTCCTAAGATGCTGTGCTGCATGAAACGGAAATATAACTTAAAGAAATTCAATATATATCCCAGAAAGGCAAATGCAAATGCTTTTAGCAAGTGTTCCACTATATACAGCAGGAAGCGGTAAGACAGTAGGTAGCCATGGCACGCTGGTACGTGTCATAACTGAGCAGGCAATACACTGACACTTCAGGAGACCAGGCAGATGATATAATTGTCTGGTGATGGCCTTTTGAGACTGCATGGCTAAGAGGGCTACCAAGGACTGGCAAGCAATTCCCTCAAGACGCAATTTACTAGGATTATGAATAAGAGGTAGCTCTTACTCTTTATCCTGTAGAGGAGCTATCTTTGGCTCCCCAAACCTCCTATAATCAGTGTTACATCACTAAAGTTAAAATGCATGCCGATGTTTTAGGTTATGTGTTTAAAGGGTTTTTGGTTGGCATATTAGGTTTTTATAAGACAGAAACTAACTTGGGGTGTGATAATTAGTTTGAGTATCCTCAGTAATTCCTCTTCCTATATCCTTACTCCTTTGCAATGTGATTTTGCAGCTACTTCCATCAAGAGGTCATGTTTATTTTTCCACTTCCTGCATCTGGCCTGTTTGACAAATAGAATACAACAGAAGCAATGTTTTGTCAGTACCGAGTTGAGACTTCAAGAGGTCTTGCACACTTTTACTTTCGCCCTTGGAACAACCATGGGAACAAGCCCAGGCTAGCCTACCAGATGACAAGAGACACACGGTCCAGGACACCTCCTATCCCCATTACCCTATAAGTTCCTATAGCTGGCAGTCAGCAAATCCTGAGAAATAGAGCTACGCAGCTGTCCTGAAGATAACTACAGATGCGTGGGGAGCCCAACTGTGACTAGACAAACTGTCTAGCTCCAGAGTAAGCTCCAACTCACAAAATCATGAGGTAAATAAATGAAATTTTGGGATTGTTTGGTACCCAGCACTTGCTAACTGATACCAACTATTTAGAAATTCCAGTATTTAGAAATTATTAGAAGGATACAGAGGTAACTAACAGACGCAATGGAAAAGGGAATCCAGATTCTGAAGAGCTAGGGTAGGCCTGGATGATAGCGCTAACTAACGGGCATTTTATTCTGAGTGTTCCAATCTTTGTATCACTCCATTCAAGATGAAATTCCATAAATAGCTAATAAGCCCAACGTAGATCCCTTGCCTGCTACTTGGCTAAAGGAAATTATGAGGCACTTTCATTGATAATCCAAAAGGACAGCACTAAAACCAGAAGGGAGAGTTTACAAATGCAAAACCAAGGTACTGTTAATAGAAGAAGGAGGATGGATACCAGAAGACCACAGCAACAGCTGTCTATCCCAGCTGGTTTTAGTAAATTGTTTTCAACCCAACTTTCCTCAACTTTCGGGAGAGAAAAGATCACCATTGTGTCCCTGTGTGATCTTATAGTACAGGGGTGGCCATTTTGCTCCACTACTTCTGTGTATTAGGAGGTTCTAATAATGTGCCCCTTGCAATGAATTACATTGTTTATAGTGCAGTGAAGCTGGAGTAATGGATAGTGGTGTCCATTAACCCTAAAAGAAAACCAATATCATACATCTAGAGTCATCTCGGTACAGCAAACAAATACTATAGGTAAAGTTTACTAGATTACATACATTGGATGTCTTATTTATCCAAAGTCAACCCACTCATCTGACAAAATGTAGGTGTAAAAATTTCAGTCTGTCCTCAGAACTTCATAGTAGAATTACTATAATAAAAATTATGTTCTCAGTTTGTTCCAAATACATAAAGGTAATGAGTCACGCTGCTCCGCCAAAAAGCTGACACCAATGACAATGCTTGATTTGGGAAAGCTGAATAAAAAGAACCATAAAAGAACTCCTACAATTGGCATTTAAAATACAGAAATCCTCTTCTGTTCTTCCCCATCAACCCTCTGCTCAGCCTGTATCAGAGTATAAGTGGACACCTGGTTTTGTTTTTTGTCTGTGTACATTCCTTCTTTTTGAGAACTTCCTATTCCCCCTCTCCAGGTGATTTCTGTGATACTTTCAGCCAAGGAGTCTCACCTCTTGTGCCACAGAAGTGGGTCATGACCCAGGCTGGCAAGTCAGAGTACCTTACTCTCTGAGCACATGAGCTGAGCTGAGCAGTTTCAGCAGGAATTGCTTTTTTTAGGGACTAATACGGATTCCGGGAGAGACTCAATCTCCTTCTGAGGCTATAAGCTTATATTAGCCTGGTGCTTCGAAGGCTATATTTTCCATTATTTAGAAGGAATCTGCCTAAGAATGAAGCTGGCAAAGAATAAAAGTAGAGCTAAGGGACAGAGAGAGAGAGTTGGTTGAGGACTAGATACACCCTTGCCTAAAGTCCACATAAATCCTGATTCTCATACCCACCACCCCACCCCCCACTTTTTTTTTTTTTTTTTTTGCTTTTGCTTAAATTAGCTTTAGTTAGATTTCTGTCATTTTAAAAAGTTTCCAGGGACATGGCTGCATTGGACTTTCCTATCTCTGTTCAGAAACTTGGAGAACTTAGAGTTGGAAAGAAGTTTCTAGTCTACATTAGAACATTTCATTCTACAATAAATAGACGAAGACTTGAGGCTTAAAAAAGAATGGTTTGCATGCAATTACCTAGTCAGTGCTAGAGCCACAGCCAGAGCTTTGCTCTCCTAGCTTCCTGCCCATCTACACATCGTGCTTTCACTTGCACCACTCAGTACTTAATTGTAAAACAACAAGTACGCATGTTTGTGTTCTCCTAACTTACTCTGGGAGCTCTCCAGTGCCAACCACCAGAGCTACAATGTCTTATATCCATATCCACCCTAACTATGTACTTAACTTAGATCCCCAAAAATGCCTTCTCTGTTTATATCACTGTTGTAAGCAATTGCTCGTTCGTTAGGTGTAGTGTTCAAGTACATGCATTTAGAATAATGAAGGGTGTTATTAACTTATGCTGATGAATTATGGCTACTGGGCATCGCTGAAAAGCACCTCTCTACTGCAAACAGACAAGACTAAGAATGTAGGTGTGACCCCTGCAAAGCTGAAGTGATACAATGCGGTGACAACAGAGTGTGATTAGTGTTCTGTGTTATAATGAGCAATCTTGCTATTTGTTCTCACCAGCTTTAGACAAAATGATCAGTGTGGAACAAGGTGAAGGGCCGCTCTGCTTCCTTGCTCATCATTGGCATGTTCTTGTTCTCCTTTATTATTCTCTGGTTTGCTATTCAATACAAACAGCAATTCAACTGCTATGCAAATTATTGTAGCTAAATGTGCTTCCATCAACATTAGTTAATGAAGGATTTTTTGGTGAAAGGGCAGTAGCCTTGTGTATTTCCTTGGATTGGCTCCAACTTTTTAAATGAGCTGGTACTAACTCATTGTGACAAACAGTCATTGGAGAGGAAAATAATCCCACGTAAAAAAGCAAGGCATCGTGGATGAGAATTGCAGAATCCAGGTTTTTTTTTAGTTCCACTCTGCATTTCTTTGGCACACCCACGGCAATATATCATGACTTTGCTTTTGGCTAAGACAGTCTTGTACCGCTTTCTTTATAGCCTTTGCAACCAGTGGCCTGGCCGTTAAAGGAAGCTTGACACTTTATGTTGATTCTGGTTTCTAGTAGCCAAGGAAGCAGGTAGGTTGACTGTTAATTTGTTTTTAAAAGGCGAATCATATACAGGTGTGCATGATCAACATAACCATCTAATAACAACCTTCATAGGAAGCTTGAAGATCAAGTTTAGAAATGAGCAGTTTTTTTTTTTTTAACTAATATAAAGTTTCTCATCCACATTATAGCACCGTCCAGCTGGTAATGGAGACACTGTTATGGAGACAGGGGCTTCAGACTCAGCAACATTTATGACAACAGCACCGAACAGAGTAGCATTGGCAGGAGAATACAGGAATTAATGGCTGCACTTTAGGAAAAGCATTTAGTTTCTGGCTTGTGTACCTCACTTAGTAATTCAGTGTTCCTGTCCCGTGGCACAGTGGGTAAGAGCTATGGCGAGCTATGGCTGCTCACCAAAAGGTCAGCAGTTTGAATCCACCAGCTCCTCCTTGGAAACCCTATGGGGCAGTTCTGCTCTGTCCTATAGGGTCACTATGAGTTGGAATCGACTCAAAAACAACAAGTTTTTTTTTTTTTTTTAATGAGTTCAGTGTTACTCTATGTGTCATGATATTTAAAAATATATATACATATATTATGTATATAATGTAAATTCTCAAAATAATTCAATATTTAAAAAAGTAAATATGTGCTATTCCTCTTTATGAGTGGCAGGTACAGTATAATGAAATTAATCAAATAAAACAGTGCCCTCCAACCCTCAACAGGCCATAAATAGCAAACCAAACTTGCCACCATCGCACACCAGATACTCAAGATACTACCTCCACACTGAAGACAACCATCAACTTCTCTTTTTATTCCCTGGCTACTCAGTTACCACAGTCACTGACTTTGGGCTGAAAGACACCATAGAAATAATCTAATCCCAAGGTTTTCTTTCTTTTTTTTTAAGAAGTCGAATCCTGTTTTATAAATGAACCCGTATATATTCTTCTAAATTACCTTAGAAATAAATAATTGTTAACGATCTGAAAAGGGAGCTGCTTTGGAGGAAGCATAAGTGGAGGACCTGGAGGTCAGCATCCTGTGTTTTCCTCCTATCCTGGGGTGCCAGAGTAGAGTTATAAGACTCCAAAGTATACTGATTGAAAATTGCTGATCTAATTCAACAACCTCACATTTTATAAATGAGGACGGACTTCCAAGAGATCAAATGCCTCTGCCAATGCTACACAGCTAGGAAGTGCATGAATTTAAACACAAGGCTTCTGAACTGGATCAGGGTCTAGTTCTTTTTTCATAAAACAGTGACCACCCTCCTTTGCCTTTTAAGATCTGTACTGAAATGACATCTTACTCCAAGCTGTACCATAAATGCCTACACATTTTCTAATGCCTCCTCAAACAAAAGGAAAACTTTGTTAAAGCACTTGTGTTAACATAAAAAAAAAAAAAAAAAAAAAAGGGATTAGACCTACAGTTACTGACTGTCTACATAAAATTCCCAAAAACCTGGGAGATAACATCAAAAGAAGTGGCTTTTTAATGGAAAGCAAATACTTAGACACTTGAGGGCAGTCGTTTTCAGCAAGGTGTGTGTGTTCAACATACAAAATACAGGACATGTCATAAAACAAAACAAACAAACAAAAAGGTATGTAAATGACTGGATGACAGTTGAATAGTTTCTCAGCTTCATATAACATTTGTTAGCATATGTTCTTCCTATTTTATTATACCAGTAAAAGCAAATAGGATAAAAGTATAACAATATGACTCTATGTTAGCCCAAATACCTCAAAAAAAAAAAAAATCCAAAGTGTTTGGCTTTGAATTAATATAGGTACAACACTTAAAATAGTGTCTAGCACATACTAAGAATTATATACGTGTTAGCTCTGACTATTTTTAAAACTTACCCTTCAATATCACTGTTAAAATCAAGACAATGTGTTAAAAAATAACCAAGTATATTTTAAAAGAAGCAAAAAAAGGCCATCCTGTATATTGCCTTTAGACTCCATTTATTGTTAGTAGCTCAGTTATTTAGAACTCTGCCATATCTACTGCCACCCACTGGTAAATATCTGGATATACCACAATGAGTTAAGAGTTTTCTCATCAGGCCTCACCACAGCAAATGTACAGGTTAAAATGAAGAACAACCTTCAAAAGTATGGCCATCCTTTGTGGTTTGTCTCAGACGCTGAACCAACATACTGGTCTGCAGATGGAGCCCAGATGGTATAATAAATGAAAGGTTTATACTCTACTGTCTGTCTTGGGTATGTGGTAAAACATCCAAAGGCAGGTACTCATGTTTTTATTTGATATTAATTCATTTCTGGTGAAATTTTCCATTTTGACCACCTTACAGATTTAAAACCTCTTACCCACAAAACTGTTACATTACAGAAAACAGCACAATAATCTACTGCACTCCACCTCATTCTTGGCTCTGGCACAGAGAAACACCAATACGTAGAATAAGAGAATAAGAAAGTTCTGCCTCAGTCAACCATTAAGCTGTTTTTTTTTTTTTTTTTTTTTTGGTTATTTGTGTTGCCAACAAAAGCAGAGAAAGTAAGAAAATATTCATTAAAAAACAAGTCACTGTCTTAAATTGGTCTAAGGGCTGTCCTGGTCAGAAAGATCCCAAGCGGCGATTAGCAAAATGAGCAAGAGAAGTTTATAAACTATTGTAAACACTATTTCAAGAATAAGTTTCATATCCTCAAATCCAGGTATAAAATCATGTTTTTCCAACATGTACTATGTCTAAACTACACTTCCCTCATGGAAAGTTGGCTTTTATTTATGCTCTTTAGGTCAGAAGGCAGTTTATCCTGTATTCTCCTCTGGCTGTAGGCTCATAAGGTCCAGCCGGGCAGTGGTGGTTCAGTGGTAGAATTCTCACCTTCCATGCAGGAGGCCTAGGTTCGATTCCTGGCCAATGGACCTCAAGCGCAGCCACCACTTATCTGTCACTGGATGCTTGTGTGTTGCTATGATACCAGACAGGTATCCATAGAGATTTCAGATGAAGACAAACTAAGAAGGCATGGCGCTCTATTTCTGGAAAAATCAGTCAGCAAAAACCCTACGGATCACAATGGTCCAATCCACATTGAGTTGGGGCCAGCTTGATGGCAGCTAACCAAAACAAGAAGTCTTGGGTATTTGACTTGTTCTTTGATCACCTACTCATAGAAGCTACAAAAGTTTGCACTGGGTATTGATATACCTATAGCACTGAAACAGATCTAAGCTTCCTAGACCTTCTAGATCACTGAGTCTACTCTAGATCAAAAAATCTGAATGTTTTCAGGATGCCTACTCTAGATTAGATTCTTGGGTGGTGCAAACTGTTAAGTGCTAGTTAATAACTGAAAGATTGATGGTTCAAGCCTACCCAAAGGCACCTCAGAAGAAAGGCCTGACAATCTGCTTCTGAAGTGTCACAGCCATGAAAACTCTATGGAACACAGTCTTACTCTGACACACATAGGGTTGCCATGAGTCAGAATCAACTTGACAGCAACTGGTTTTTCTTTGGCTTACTCTATATTAAAACCAAATGCTAATTTTTAGAGCTATTTCTTTTCAGTTTCTGCAATTCTTATGATCTAAGGGTAATACAAACCTTAGAAATGGAATAACAGTATGATGTACAGTGTGCTTGGTTCCACAGTAGAACTCAATGTCAAATACCAGCTGTGTCTCCTCTGGCAATTAACACATAGACACTATGTAGCCATGTGTTTATATTCGGTACATCACATTGTAAATACTTTCCATGCTGAAGTAGATGCAATTTCTTTCAAGATCATCATAAATATCTGTGCTTCTTACCCTATTTGTCCTAGTATATTGATAAATTCCCCTAGGGACATAAACGCTTACAGATGTTTTTAGTGTATGTATAATGTATTAGATAGCAATGGAGATATAACAGAAAATTTAGAAAATTTTTGAAGCTAAAATCTTCAGTTTTAAAATCTGATTGATCAATCCTCGTTCAGGTATATTTTGTTCAGTTGTTTACCCATCCCTCCCCACAATTTGAGGCCATCTTAGAGATCAACTATCACAGCTCTGTTCAACTTAAAGTGTTTGTATTTTACAAAATCGTTTCTATAAAGATTTAATGAAAAAAATCTTTAAATAAAACAAGACTATCTTTTCATCCAGTGGACTGTTAAAAAAAGCATGAAATTCTTTTTGAATTTTAGAAACACCACTACCATCTACCCTGTGTGGGAAAATCTTAAATCCTCTTTGTCTGAGGCTCCTATTGCATAAAGCATTGAAACACATGTCTTAATTTCCAAAGTAGCTATGAAGAACAAAATGAGATAAAGAAGAAAGGGTTATGACAGAATCAAGTTCCATATAAATCAAGGTATACAGATGCATGCAATTATATATTTTCCTCTATGCATATTTAATTAGGTACATAGAGTCTATGGTGTAGGTAGACTAATACTTCCATTACATTTGTTTGTCCTGAGCTCCACATAAGACTTAAAATAGTCCAAGAACATATCAATAAATTCATACCTCTCCTGCAGTTTAAATTTAAACTTGTTCCCCACTACTGAAATTTTATGGGAGAGTACATAAAAGGCAGAAACAAAAATACTTAGTATAAAAATTTGACCTCATTAGCAATAACAGACATTCAAGTTTTAAAAGCAAATAATTTTTTTAATCTATCCAATTGGCATTTGCACTTTATCCCATTGTTCCATATATATTCCTTTAGGGGACTAAACAGTTAGAGACTTTTAAAAGTGTTTTTATGATATATGTACCCAAACAAAACAATTTGAAAGACAATTTGCATAGAGATGCAATAGAGTACTCTGGAACATAGTGAAATATTTATAAGAATACAATGAAACACCCTAACTTGGTAAAAGAAAAGAAAAACCAATAATCATACTGCTTCACTCAGTCATTCCACACACAGGAGTTTATCCAAAGTAAAGAATCAGAGATAGGTACAAAGATTTAGCCACAAGGATGTTCACAGAACATTACTTATCTTGACCAAAAGAAAAAAAGAAACTAGTTATATGTTCAATAAACAGCATAGACTAAATATACTTGGAATATTTATATACTAGAATACACGATGAATTCCTGAAATTGGTTTTATAAAATATATTGACAAAGTAGACAAAGTTTATGAAGAAGTGTAAGGGTGTGTGTGTGTGTGTGTGCGCACAAAGGCACTACAAATCAACACTCCAACATGTTCACAGTAGTCATCTCTAAGTGATGGGATTATAGGTGATTTTTAATTTATTCCTAGATTCTCATTATTTTCTAAATTAACAAATTATTTTTAGGAGAATTTAAAATATTATTTAAATACCAGTTCCATATCACTCTTCTCCTATTTATAACAGTGTTGTTGTTGTTAGATGCCGTCTCATAGCAACCCTATGCACAAAAGAACAAAATACTGGCTGGTCCTGCACCATCCTCACAATAGTTGCTATTTTTTAGCCCATTATTGTAGCCACTGTGTCAGTCCATCTCACTGAAGGTCTTCCTCTTTTACACTGACCCTCTAATTTACCAAGCACGATGCCCTTCTCCAGGAACTGGTCTCTTCTGATAACATCCAAAGGACATGAAACGAAGTCTTGCCATCCTCGCTTCTAAGGAGCATTCTAGCCATATTTCTTTCAAGATGGATGTGTTCATTCTTCTAGCAGTGGATGATATAGTCAATATTCTTCGCCAACACCATTATTCAAAGGTATCAATTCTTCTTCGGTCTTCCTTATTGTGTATCCATATGAGGCAACTGAAAATATCATGGCTTGGGTCAGGTGTACCTGTCCTCAAAGTGATATCTTCACTTTTCAATGCTTTAAAGAGGTCTATTGCAGCAGATTTGTCCAATGTAATATATCATTCGATTTTTTGACTTCTGCTTCCAGGGGCATTGATTGTGGACCCCAGGAAAATGAAATTCTTGACAACTTCCATATTTTCTCTATTTACCATGATATTGCTTATTGGTCCAATTGTGAGGACTTTTGTTTTCTTCATGTTGAGGTGTAATCCATATTGCAGGCTGTGGTCTTTTATCTTCATCAGTAACTTTTTAAGGTCCTCTTCACTTTCAGCAAGCACAGTTGTGTCATCTGCATATCACAGGTTGTTAATGAGTCTTCCTCCAATCCTGATGCTACATTTCTTCTTCATACTGTCCAGTTTCTCAGATTATTTGCTCAGCATACAGATTTAATAGGTATGGTGAAAAGATACACCCCTAACATTTTTTCTGATTTTAAATCACGCAACATCCCATTATTCTGTTGGAACAATTGCCTCTTAGTCTATGTACAGGTTCCACCTGAGCACAACTAAGTGTTCTGGAATTCCCTTTCTTCACAATGTTACCCATAATTTGTTATGATCCACACAGTCAAATGCCTTTGCATAGTCAATAAAACACAGGTAAACATCTTTCTGGTATTCTCTGCTTTCAGCCAGAATCCATCTGACATTAGCAATGATATCCCTGGTTCCATGTCCTCTACTGAATCCGGCTTGAATTTCTGGCAGTTCCCTGTCAATATACTGCTGCAGCTGCTTTTGAAAGATCTTCAGCAAAATTTTACTTGCGTGTGATATTAATGATATTGTTTGATAATTTCCGCATTCAGTTGGATCACCTTTCTTGGGAATAGGCATAAATATGGATCTCTTCCAGTCAGTTGGCTAGGTAGCTGTCTTTCAAATTTCCTGGCATAGATGAGTGAGCACTTGCAGCACTGCATCTGTTTGTTGAAACATCTCAGTTGGTAGTCCATCAATTCCAGGAGCCCTGTTCTTCGCCAATGCCTTCAGTACAGCTTGGACTTTTTCATTCACCATCGGTTCTTGATCATATGCTACCTCCTGAAATCAACCTTTTCAGGAATATGATAGTTAGGGCAAATTGGCCAAATCTTCCTATACACCCCATCAGATTTACATTAATCAATATTCATTTCTCTAAATCCTGGGAACACAGACATAGGCTTATTTTCATTTATCGGTGATTTTAGAAATAAATTGCCTCTTATGACCCAACTTAAATTTGCATCTAATCCTTTAGTGTATAAGAAGAAAATCTAAATGGTGTATTATTATAGGAGTTGAAAACATTAGAAAAATATAACAGCATAAACCAAACAGGAAAGAGATTACAAAAGCAAGATGGAATCTGTTCTGGCAAAAACATTCTAGTTATGGAAAGAACTAACAGCCGTAATTTGGGGAGATTTTGAAATTATCTAGTATATGTAGTATATTTATGTCTATACTTTATGTGAGATGCAGAACAATGACACTCTAAAAATGCTCCTGTTCTAATCCTTAGAACCTATGAATATGCTATGTTTCTTCACAGGGTGGAATCAATGTAGCTAATCAAATGACCTTAAAATAAGATTATCCTGAATTATCCATGTGAGGCCAATGTAATCAAAAGGATCCTTAAATAGGGAAGAGAGATGCAAATGGGTCAGAATCAGACAGATGGCATCGTCAGAAACAACCAGTCATTGCAGGCTCTGAAAGTGGAGGAAAGAGGAGATGACCCCAGGAATGCAGATAGACTCTAGAAGAGGCTGGAAAAGGCAAAAAAAAATGGACTCTCCCTACAGCCTCCAAAAAGGAGTGTAGCCCTACTGGTAAGGAGACTCATTATAGAACTGTCAACCCAAATCCTATACCAGCACATATATCCTTCAGGAATGAAAAGAAAGTTAAGACATTCTATGAAAGAAGACTAAGACAACTTGTCACTAGCAGGCCTACCCAAAAAGAATTATGAAAAGAAGTTATCTAAACAGAAAGCAAATGATCAATGAAGAAATCTAAGTTCAATAAGAAAGAACACTCAGCAAAAATATCGGTAAATATAATTGGTTTCCCTTCTTCTCTTGAGTTTTCTAAAGTATGTTAGACAGTTGAAGAAAAATCTTAATACTGTCTGATGTTGTTCTAAATATATGTCGAGGGAACATTTATGGTAATTATGTTACACATAGGGTTGGATAATGGGGTATAATGGAGGTAAGCTTTCTATATTTCACTTTACCTGGTAAAATGAGGACACCAGTAGACTGTGATAAGTTATGTATATGTATTGTAATACGTACAGCAATCACTAAAAAAACTAAACAAAGAGATATACACAAAAACACTATGTTATTGTTGTTAGGTGCCACTGAGTCAATTTTTGACGCATAGCGACCTCAAGTAACAGAACTGCCCCATACAGTTGTTGAGGCTGTAGTCTTTACAGGAGCAGATCACTAGGTCTTTCTCCCATGTTAAAACACTACATATAAATTAAAATAGAATTCTAAAAACTATTCAAGTGACCAACAAGAAGACAAGAAAAGGAAAACAGAAAAACAAAAAAACAGAAAACAAAAAATAAGGTGGCAGGCTTAAGTCCTAACATATCAACAATTACATTAAGTGATTACATTATAGTTTACATTAAATAGTCTCAATATACCAATTATAAGAAAGAGAATGGCAGAGTGGATTAAAAAACATGGCAAAACTATACACTGTCTACAAGAATCTTACTTCAAATATGATATAGGCAAGTTAAAAGTAAAAAGATGGAAAAGGATATATCATGCAAACATTAATGAAAAGAAAGCAGACTTCAGAGCAAAGAAAATAATTCTGTCTTAGAGATAGAAAAGGACATTATATAATAATAAAAAGTTTCATGTACCAAGAAGAGACCATAATTTTAAATGTGTATGCACCAAACAACAAACAGAGCTGCAAAATATGTGAAGCAAAATCTAATAGAACTGAAAGGAGACACTGACAAATCCAAAATTCAAGTTAGAGACTTCAGCATCCCTCTCTAAATAATTAATAAAACAACTAGACAGAAAAATATCAAGGATATATAGAAGCATTCAAAAACACCATTAACAAACATAATCTAATAGATATTTATACAATATCTAACCAACAGGACTAGAATACACATTCTTTTTAAGCATCCATGGAACAAGCATAAAGCTAAAACATATCCTGGGACGAAAAAAACCTCAACAATTTTAAAAGAATTGAAATAATACAGAGTGTGTTCTCTGAACACAATGGAGACAAACTAGAAATCAACAACAGAAGTATAATAGAAAAACTTCTGAACACTTGGAACTAAACAATACATGCCTAATTCATATGCCAAAGGGACTGACTCAGAGGAGATAAAATATTCAATGAATTGAATGAAAATGAAAATATAACATACCAAATTTGTGGGATGCAGCTAAAGCAGTGCTAAAAGGGAAATTTGTAACACTAAATGCCTACATAAGAAAAGAGGACAAACTGCAAATGAATACTCTGTGCTCGCACTTCAAGAATTAAAAAAAAAAAAAAAGAAGTGTAAAAGAATTCCAAAACAGGCAAAAGAAGAAAATAATAAAGAACAGAAATAAATGAAATTGAAAACAAAAACAGTAGAGAAAATCAATAAAAGAAATAGCTGGTTCTTTGTAAAGTTCAATAAAATTGACAAACCTCTAGCAAGATTAACAAAGTAAAAAAGGGAGAAGGTACAGATTACCAACTTCAGAAATGAAACAGGATATTACTACACACCCTTCAGACATCTAAAGGGCTGTAAGAACTAAGGGAAATCATGACTAAAGAACTAAAGGTAAGCATAAAAAAGATGTCTTGTCAAATACAGTAAAACCTGTGAAAGTTGGAAACTGTGTAAGGTGGAAACCTGCCAGAGAAGGAAAATTCAAATATTTTCCACTAAAATGAGCAATAGAAAAGTGGTAAGACTGCACCCTGTCAAAGGTGGAAAACTTGTGAGACCTGGAAAAACACGGCAGTCTTGTCAAGTTCTGGCTCTCATAGATTTCAATGTAATGTCAGTAAAAAGATAAGCATACACACACACACATATATATATATAAATATTTCAGCCTGAAGACTTTACATTTCTTCTAGGTCAGGTGTCCTAGAAACGAATTTTCTATTTTTGTTTTTTTGGGAATCTCTGAATATCTGCTCCACTTTTGAAAGATGGTTTGCTGAATATAGAATTCTTGGTTAAGTTTTTTTTTTCTTTCTGGCACTTATATGTTATCCCACTGCCTTCTGGCTCTATTGTTTCTAATGAGAATCAGCTATTAATCTCATTGAGGATCCTTCCATGTGATGAGTTGCTTCACATGGAGTTGAAAAGTACAATAACTGAAGTGAAAAAAATTCACCAGAGGGGCTCAACAGCAGATTTGAGCTGCTAGAAGAACGAATCAGTGAACTTGAAGGTGGACAACTGAGATTATCAGAGGAACAGAAAGAAAAGAGAATGAAGAGAAATGAATAGAGACTTAGAGGCCAGTAAACACCTTAAATCATGCCAAGATACACAAAATGGGAATGCCAGAAGGAAAGGAGAAATGGGGCAAAAAAATAGCTGAAGAATTAATGCCCCAGTACTTCCCACATCCAATTAAAATACATTAATCTATACAACTAAGAAGATCAACAAACTATGGAAGGATTAACTCAAGAAAATCTGCACCAAGAAACATCATAATTAAACTCTTAAAGAACAAAGAGAAAGCCTTGAAAGCAACAAGACAGAAGTAACTCCTCACATGCAAGGGATCTACAATGAGATTAATAGGTGATATCTCATTAGAAACCACAGAGTCAGAAGGCAGTGGGATAACATAGTCAAAGTGTCAAAAAGAAAAACAAAAAATGTTATTCAGGAATTCTATATTCAGCAAAGCTATCTTTCAAAACTGAAGCAGATATTCTCCCCAAAAATAAAAACAGAAAATTGATCGTTAGGACCCTGCCCTAGAAGAAATGCTAAAGTCTTCAGGCTGAAGTACTAAATTCCTTCAGGCTGAAATGAAAGGACTCTAGGCAGTAACCTAAAGCCACAAGAAGAAATAAAGAGTATCCGTCAAAGTAACTTATTGGTGTTAGTTGCCATTGAGTTTGCTCTGACTCATGGTGACCTCACGTACAAGAGAACAAAACATTGCCTGGTCCTACAGTCATGATTGTTGCTATGCTCAAGTCCACTGTTGTGGCCACTGTGTATTTTGAGTGTCTTCCAACCTAGGGTGCTCATTTTCTAGCACTTTATCAGACAGTACTCTGTTTTGATACACAGGGTTTTCACTGGCTAATTTTTAGATGTAGTTCACCAGGATTTTCTTCCTAGTCTGTCTCAGTCTGGAAACTCTGCTGAAACCTGTACATTATGGGTGACCCTGCTAGTATTTGAAACACCAGTGGCATAGATTCCAGCATCATAGCAATATGCAAGTTACCACAGTACAACAAACTGACAGATGGGTGGTGGAGGTGATTCCACTAAGTAAATATAAAAGACAGTATTTATTGTTTGTAACTCCTTTTGTCCCCCTCCTTATTTAAAAGACAATTGTATAAAGCGATAATTATAAATTGTGTTTAAGGGCACACAGGTATAAAGATTTAATTTGTATGCCAACAATAGCACAAAGGGATGGGGAATGAAGTTATATAGGAATAAAGATTTTACCTATTACTATTTATATATTGAAGAAAGCAGGAATCATCAAAAGAAAATGGAAGGAACACATAGAGTCACTGTACCCAAAATAACAATAACTGGTTGACATTCAACCATTTCAGGAGGTAGCATATGATCAGGAACCGATGGTACTGAAGGAAGAAGTCCAAGCTGCACTGAAGGCATTGGCCAAAAACAAGGCTCCAGGAATTGATGAAATATCAGTTGAGATGCTTCAACAAATGGACGCAGCACTGGAGGTGCTCACACATCTATACCAAGAAATTTGGAAGACATCTACCTGGCCAACTGACTGGAGGAGATCCTTGTTTGTGCCCATTCCAAAGAAAGGTGATCCAACAGAATGCAGAAATTATCGAACAATATCATTAATATCACACACAAGCACAATTTTTCTGAAGATCACTAAAAAGCAGTTGCAGCAGTACACCGACAGGGACTGCCAGAAATTCAAGCTGGATTCAGAAGAGGATGAGGAACAAGGGATATCATTACTGATGCCAGATGGATCTTGGCTGAAAGCAGAGAGTACCAGAAAGATGTTTACCTGTGTTTTATTGACTATGCAAAGGCATTCGACTGTGTGGATCATAGCAAATTATGGATAACAACGTGAAGAATGGGAATTCCAGAACACTTAATTGTGCTCATGTGGAATCTGTACATAGACCAAGAAGCAATTGTTTAAACAGAACAAGGGGATACTGCATGGTTTAAAGTCAGGAAATGTATGCGTCAGGGTTGTCACCTTTCACCATACTTATTCAATCTGTATGTTAAGCAAATAACCTGAGAAGCTGGACTATATGAAAAAGAACGCAGCATCAGGATTGAAGGAAGACTAACAATTGTGATACGCATATCGCTCATTAACATCTGTGATATGCAGATGACACAACCTTGTTTGCTGAAAGTGAAGAGGATTTGAAGCACTTACTGATGAAGATCAAAGACTACAGCTTTCAATATGGATTATACCCCAACATAAAGAAAACAAAAATCCCAAACACTTCGAGGGACAGAGTAGCAGGGGCAGGGGTCTGGGGACCATGCTTTCAGGGGACATCTAGGTCAAGTGGCATAACAAAGCTTATTGAGAAAATGTTCTGCATCCTACTTTGGTGAGTGGCGTCTGGCATCTTAAAAGCTTGCAAACAGCCACCTAAGATGCATCAGTTGGTCCCAACCACATGGAGTAAAGGAGAACGAAGAACACCAAAGACACAAGGAAACTGGTAGCCCAAGAGACAGAAAGGGCCACATAAACCAGAGACTTCATCAGCCTGAGACCAGAAGAACTAGATGGTGCCCGGATACCACCACTGACAGCCCTGACAGGGAACACAACAGAGAGTCCCGGATGCAGCAGGAGAAAGGTGGGGTGCAGAACTCAAATTCTAATAAAAAGACCAGACTTAATGGTCTGACTGAGACTGGAGGAACCCTTGAGAGCATGGCCCCTGGATTCTCTATCAGCCCAGAACTAAAACAATATCTGAGGCCAACTCTTCAGACAGGGATTGGACTGGACTGTGGGACATAAAGTGATACTTGTGATAAGTGTGCCTCTTATCTCAAGTAGATACAAGACTAAGTGGGCAGCTTCTGTCCGGAGGTGAGATGAGAAGCCAGAGAGGGTTAGGAGCTGGTTGAGTGGACATGAGGAGTCAGGGATGGAAAGGAAGA
Source organism: Dugong dugon (assembly GCA_030035585.1). NCBI lineage: Eukaryota > Metazoa > Chordata > Mammalia > Sirenia > Dugongidae > Dugong > Dugong dugon. Next base: position 89,193,341 of record CM057472.1, read on the forward strand.
GTGCGCTGTCACAGTATGGGGAGAATAATTAGGGTCACATAACAATGTATGTACAAATTTTCGTATGGGAAAAATAAAAAAATAAAAACAAATTAAAAAGAAAACAAAAATCCTCATAACTGGACCAATAAGCAACATCACGATAAATGGAGAAAAGACTGAAGTTGTCAAGGATTTCATTTTACTTGGATCTACAATCAATGCCCATGAAAGCAGCAGTCAAGAAATCAATTGCATTGGGCAAATCTGCTACAAAAGACCTTTCCAAGTGTTAAAAAGCAAAAATGTCACTTTGGGGACTAAAGTGCACCTGACCCAAGCCATGGTATTTTCAATCGCCTTATATGCCTGTGAAAGCTGGACACTGAGTAAGGAAGACCAAAGAAGAATTGATGTCTTTGAATTATGGTGTTGGCGGAGAATATTGAATATACCATGGACTGCCAGAAGAATGAAAAATCTGTCTTGGAAGAAGTACAGCCAGAAGGAAGGATGACGAGACTTTGTCTCATATACTTTGGACATGTTATCAGGAGGACCAGTCATTGAAAAAAGATATCATGCCTGGTAAAGTAGAAGGCCAGCAAAAAAGAGAAAGACCCTCAACGAAATGGATTGACACAGTGGCTGCAACAATGGGCTCAGGCATAACAACAATCATGAGGATGGCGCAGGTCCGGGCAGCATTTCGTCTGTTGTACTTAGGGTCACTATGAGTCAGAATCAACTTGAAGGCACCTAACAACAACAACATATCACTAAAATTAAGTTGGCATTAATCCAAATTAGATTGTTATGAATTAAGATGGTAATTGTAATCTCCAGGGCAACCACTAAGAAAAAACTCCAAAATATATAGTAAAAGGTATAAGGCAATTAAAATGGTACACTACAAAATATCTATTTAACACAAAACAAGGCAGTAATAGAGAAATAGAGGAAGCAAAAAAAGGCATATAAAAAATAAATGTTAAAATGGCAGAAATAATTTTTTACTTGTCAGCAATTACATTAGATGTAAATCAATTAAACTCCACAATTAAAAAATGTAGTTGGCACAATGGATAAATGTTATCTCTTTAACCATGATTCAACTATATGCTTTCTACATAAGACACACTGCAGATTCAAAGACACAAGTAGATTAAAAGTAAAAAGACGGAAAAGATATACCATGCAAAGAGTAACCAAAGAAGAGCTAGGGTGGCTATAGTAACATTAAAGAAAACAGACTTTAAGGCAAAAATTGCTAAGGAGAGACAGAAAGGAACGTATATACTGATAAAAGGATCATAAAAGGGTCACTCCATCAAGAATGTATAACAATTACAAACATATATGCACCAAACAACAGAGCATACATGAAACAAAAACTGACAGATTTGAGGGTAAAATAGACAATTCAACGATAATTGTTGGAGATTTCAATAATATCGCACTTTTAAAAAATGATAGAAAATTAGAGAGAAGATCAACAAGGAAATAAAAGACTTAGACAACATCACAGATTAAGTAGACATAATAGACATCTATAGAAGGTGTCATGCAACAACAGTAGAATACACATTTTTTGCAAGTGTACGCAGAAAAGTCACCAGGAGAGACCATAAAACATGTCTCAATAAACTTAAAAGAATTTAAATTATACAAAGCATATTCTCAACCACAATGGAATGAAATTAGAAATCAATAACAGAAGTAAATTTTGAAAATTCACAAACACGTCGAAATTAAACAGCACACTCCTAAAATAGCCAAGGAATCAAAGAAGAAATCAAAAAGGAAACTAGAAAATACTTTGAGAAGCAAGCAAATACCAAAACATATGGGATGCAGTGTTTAGCAAGGAGGCTCAGGAAGCTTACTTTCCAAAGTGTTCTTAACCTTCCTGGGAGGTAGTGATTCTACTCTTCCTGAATAAGGCCTTCTGTGTGTGTCCTGACACAGGAGCACAGTTTTGGCAAAAGAGATGATGGTCTCTTGGGCTTGTAGCATTATTCACGATAGCCAAAAGGTGAAAAAAATGAACTGTCCATCAACTGATGAAGGAATAAACAAAATGTGGTATATAATACAATAAAATATTATTCAATCAAAAAAAATGTAGCACTGATACATGCTACAACATGGATGAGCCTTGAAAACACTATACTAAGTGAAAGAAGTTATATGTAAAAGGTCACATGCTATATGATTTTACTTATATGACGTGGACAGAATAGGCAAATTGATAGAGTAGATTAGTGTTTTCCAAGGGTGGCAGGAAGGGAAAGTGGAGTGATGACTGATAATTATGGGATTCCTTCTTGGGCAGATGAATATGTTATGGAATTAGATAGTGGTGATGGTTGCACAATCTTTTGAATATATGAAAATGTACACTTAAAAAGATTAAATTTTATTTTATGTGATTCATATCTCAATTAAAAAAAAGACACCTGGAAAAGACTGCTACTCCTTTTTTTGAAAGGAATACAGACCATGAGCTGGGGAGTCAGAGTCACTTGGATACACAATCTTGTCCATTTACTCTTTCCTCCACTCTAAAATGGGGACAAAAATATCTACATTATAGGATTGTTATAATGATAAAATGAGATAATGTACATAAGTTTCTCAATTAATAGTAATTATCATCATCCTAATTATTCCACCACACTTGTACAAAGAGATCATGATAATTATTGTTGTTATCAATTATGAATATAAATTGTGTGTTTATTATTAGAGACTTCTGCTTTGGCAGTAAAAAAAATAATTAGGTAAAATCCCATTGTACCAAGATAAAGACCATTAATATTCTCTTGGATATTATATTCTGTTCTGAAAACACAGATTGTATAATATTATTGCCTTCCCTTCCCCATATCTTGTAAACTAGAAATTAAGTCCTTTCTTTCTGATTTGAATCAGTAGGAATCAACAGAGTGTAATGTCATAAACCACACAATGTAGTTTTTATTAAATCCAAAAGAGATGTTTTGGGTTAAAAAAAAAAAGGTTGTATTTACTGAAACGTTCAGAAACACAATGGTATCTTCAAGTCCTAAACATTCTACTTTTAAAACATCTCCTGAAATTCTCACTCAAATCACTACAATGGTGTCCTTCCTGTTTTCCATGCTCCTCATTTCTTAACACTCCAGTCTTTTTCCCACGCTGCTAAGTTATGAATCAAAAAACATTCTGTGGCTTTGAACTGCTTGTAGTATTAGATTCCATCTACACTGCCATAGGACATTGAATGATTGGGGCTTTCTGGAGCATATATGGTCAAAGATTCTAGGTTTATACCTAAGCACAGTATAAAGAAATTCAGTTTTGATGCCCTGCTTGATATGGGGGCCAGGCACAGTAGTGAAATGTGACTAGTATTTCCTATTTTTGGAGAGGTAAAGTCCAAACTCCTTAGAATATCATTTATAAAGTATCTATCTACAAACTGGAGCCCTGGTAGCACAGTGATTAATCACTTGGCTGCTAACCAGAAGGTCGGTGGTACAAACCCATTAGTGGTTCTGCAGGAGAAAGATGTGGTGGGTATGCTTCAGTAAAGATTACAGGCTTGGAAACCCTATGGAGCAGCTCTGCTCGGTCCTGTAGGGTTGCTATGATTCTGAGTCGACTCGATGGCAACAGGTTTGGGTTTTTCTTGTTTTTTTTCCTACAAATTTACTTCCAAGAACATCATATTCTGTCATTACTGCAACATCTCACATTATCTTTAATGCCTTTCCTGGCCTTCACTACCTGGAAAATGTCTAACCATTCTTTGAATCCCAGCTCAAAACAAATATCCTTTATTAGCTTTCACAAAACACTCCATGTTCAACCCTAGTCACATTCCTGGAGATATTGCTTCTTTTCCTGTGTTCCCAGAGCACTGTGTTAACTACCATTCTATTACAGTTAATTGTAATGCACTTAGATCTGTCACTAGATTCAAATTCTTTGATAAATATTATGTACAGAGGATTTGGCTCAGAAATATTTGTTTAATTGAATAAATGAACTTAAGAAAACAAGAAAAGCCAAATTTAAAACAAATGGCTATAGAGTTGAGGGAAGAAAGTGAAGGGGAAATGTTCACTCCTATTTTGCTTATCTTTTTAGCTTCACCATGATGTCTAGAAAGTTGGGAAGGTCAAGAGCTTGCCAGCCTGGCTGATGCAGAAACATCACAGACTTAGTATCTCCCCCTCAAGGTATGACAGTGAAATAATAACCCAGATGATAGAAAATAGGTGAACACTACCAACATTTCAAAGTACTAATTATTCTGAAGCTATAACCACAATTTACTTCATGGCACTTTATCTTCCTCCCTCTGTTTTTTTCTCTCCCTAATCTTCCTGAAATAGTTGGGACTTCCTGTTCCAAAAGTAGTTATCCTCCAGCAATAATCAGAAAAATCTAGTCAGATCTGAAATCAGGAGAACTTGACAATTAGGATAATAATGGCAAAACCCATGGCTATATAGACCACTTAGGAATGCTTAAATTTATGGCCCAGTTTTTACTGAGCCCATTCAAAGAAGGTTTTTTTTTTTGATGGTGGAAAGATACCAAAATAGAAGTCAAGACATTTGGGTTCTAGCTCTTCTTCTGCTACTAATTAGCTACGTATATTTGTAAAAATGTTCATTTAATCTCACTTGGCCAGAATGATCATATCAATAAAATAATGGAAGAAGACTAGATTATTGCAAAGATTCCAGGAGTGCTGACATTTTAAGCACTGTAGTCTGGTAGGCTGCTGCCTGGTCTCTGTTAGTTGTTGTCTCTTAGCTCAGTGGCTGAATTTGTATGAATAATAATTATTCAGAGTTCATATGGATGACAATTATCCACCAAAAACTTTTTTAAAAACTTAACAGATTCTTCACTAAGTTTAAGTAATTGCTCTCATTGTTAGGACTGTTTATAGATAATAAAGACGTGATGAATTCATTCTCATTCACCTTTAATATCCATCTGTTTTCTTTTACACCCAGGGTAAATACAGTTTAGATAATTACAGATCTTCCCTTTTTGTTCCTCAAATCCTAACAATTACAGTAATTCTTCTATATCTTATCCAGAGATCTTTTAAATTTCAATAAACAAATTAAATCAACTGTTTCATCTGGAAGTAGAGAAAGAGCACAAAACAGATTTTCACACAAATAGCTTATATAACATGACTATTTTTATTTGTCAGATCAGTTTACCTTCATGTCAATGTCAAGGCAAAAAAGAATGTCTTCAAAGCACTTTCATCCAAACCAGCACCAGACAGACTTTCTAAAGAGCAGTCAAGCATAACAAACCCAGCTCACAAACAGGGAGGATTGGAATTTTAGTGGTTTTAGAACTTTACTATTAATGAGAATTTAGAACGCGTGTCTCATTTAAGAGAAGGAATTAAATTAAAAAAAGAAAACCTACTGGTAATAGAAAAAGCAAAGTAAACAGAAACAGTCTCCAATGTGAGATTATAGCATAAAAAGGAAGGTTTAAGATGAGTGTTTTCTTTGGTGTTATGTTTAAGATGGCAAATGGTTTTCATGGATAATCTCACAAGTCATTGCTTTCTTTAATTAATAGCTTTTACTAAACATAAAATAGCCCCAAGTACTTTTTAGTACCGATTACAACTGCCTAGTCCATTAACAAATTGTCATATTAACACCGGTTACCTTGTATGGACTATTTTTAAAGGTTACTCGTTTCATTTTCATAGATTTTAATCAACTTTTCCTTTCCCTCTAGGGCTGATCACTAAACAGGAGCAGAGGCAGTCTGTCTCTTTTGCTTCTGAATCTGCAGCATTTTGATGCAAGGAAAAGAAAAAAAAAAAAAAATTAGATACCAAATTTGATGGTGGTGATGACTTGTGGATACATTCAAAGACCAGGCTCTGTGAACTCCACTAACAAACTGATTGAATCAATTTTATGTTGCCACAATACTTCTGGAAATCTCTTTAAAATTTCCCGTTCCATCAGCAGCTATTCTGATTTGCACTAGCTGGGAACAGTACCTATCATCATAACTGACAGGCTAGAGGAGTTTTAGGCTTATAAAACAGGAAAGGAAAGGAAAATGCATTGTTTAGATTCCCTAAAGTAGAAACTGTTATCTTTGTTTGGGAAACAGAATGTACTGTACTTGCAATATAATCCCTAAGGCTTAGGTAGGTTGACAATTTCTAACAGACCTCAGAGGTTCTATTCTCAAATAATGATCTCTTTTTCCAGCACTTTCATATATAAATACATGTAAAGAGCAAGAGCACCTGGCTCCATGAGCACTCCACAATCTTTATGTACAGACATACATACATATATGTGTGTGCATAATGCATTTGCAGCCCTGGTGGCGCAGTAGTTAAGCATTTGGCTGCTAACCAAAAGGTCAGCAGTTCGAATCCACCGGCTACTCCTTGGAAACCCTCCGGGGCAGTTTACTCTGCCCTAAAGGGTCACTATGAGTCAGAATCAACTTGATGGCAACGGGTATGATGCATTTGTCAACAATATCAAAGGCTCTAGCTAAGACATTTAACTCGTTTTCAAAATAAATATGTACTCTAAAGAAAATAAGCATACACTAAGAAAAGATTGAAGCTGCATAATAAATATGAATAGTTGCAGGGTAAATATAACTCAAATTTAGAGAAAGAAGGAGAGAAAGGACATAGAATGAGAGACAAAAACAAACGAAGAATTATTATGATGAATTCAAAAGAAAATATAGGCTGAATTTCAGTGAAATACCCACTTTGGGCACAATTTATAAGACCACCCCAATCTTTCAAGAAAAGAGTTCAAAGTATGTGCATGCACAAACTGGACTGTCTACCATAGGTGTGTTACAATGAATCCAAAGTCCTGAAAAGTTCTTTACCAAATTCTACTTAGAAAAAATATTGTTAATGTTTCAAAGAACTATTTTGCAATTTAATCATCTTGGGCATGATTTCAAAAAGCTTTCAGGAATTTATGAATAAGAGCACCTACATCCAGCATGGCAGGTACAGACAAGTTGGGGCAAAGGCAAGATACCTCTACAATTCTCCTCAATTGTACTGGAAGGAAAGGCTCTGTAGAATCAACTAATTCCTTTAAAAATTGAATTTTAACACTATTACTTTTTACAGATTACAAAATAGCTTTCACCCTTTCTCAAGAGAACTCATTTTTAAGTCCTACCCTCACATATTCAATAGTCCTTTCAACATCTCTACTAGTTCTCTCTGTGTTCTTACTTACTACCACTCCCCTTGCAGTCTGCTCCAGAGACATGCTGACCTCCTTGCTCTTCTTGGAACATGCCATTAACACCACCTCAGTGTGTTTGTCATAACTGGTCATTCAGCCTAAAACACACTTTTCATTAGCTCTTTAGCCTCACTTCATCTAATGTCACCTTATTAGAAAAGACTCACCTGATCCAAAAGAGTACACACATCCTCCCTCTCCACCATTACTCTCTATATACTTATCCTGTATTGATTTACTTTATAGTACTTTTTTATACCTGGAATAGTATCCATATATTTATTTAACTGTGTATTGTCTTCTCCCCTCTCTAGAATATAGCACTTACTGATGAAGATCAAAGACTACAGCCTTCACTATGGATTACACCTCAACATAAAGAAAACAAAAACCATCACAACTGGACCAATAAGCAACATCATGATAAATGGAGAAAATACTGAAGTTGTCAAGATTTCATTTTACTTGGATCCACAATCAATGCCCAAGGAAGCAGCAGCCAAGAAATCAAACAACGTATTGCATTGGGCAAATCTGCTGCAAAAGAGCTTTTTCAAGTGTTAAAAAGCAAAGATGTCACTTCAAGGACTAAGGTGAGCCTGACCCAAGCCATGGTATTTTAAGTCACCTCATATGCATGGGACAGTTGGACAATGAGTAAGGAAGACCAAAGAACTGATGCCTTTGAATTATGGTGCTGGCAACGAATACTAAATATATCATAGACTGCCAGAAGAAAGAACAAATCTGTCTTAGAAGAAGTACAGCCAGAATGCTCCTCAGAAGCAAGGATGGCAAGACTTTGTCTCACATACTTTGGACATGTTATCAGGAGGGACCAGTCCCTGGAGAAGGTCATCATGCTTGGTAAAGTAGAGGATCAGCAAAAAAGGCAAAGACCCTCAACAAGATGGACTGACACAGTGACTGCAACAATGGGCTCAAGCATAACAAGGATTGTGAGGATGATGCAGGACTGGGCAGTGTTCCGTTTTACTGTAAATACAGTCACTATGAGTTAGAACCAACTTGAAGGCACCTACAACAACAAAATATAAGAGCCACGAGGACACTGATTTTGTTTGTTTGGGTTACTAATATACCTCAGGCACTTAGAACAGTGCCTGGCATATAGTATATGCTTAGTAAATATCTGTTGAATAAATGACTCCAATCTATTCTTTCTTCTGCCATAAATAAAATTTAACTTTATATAATCTAAACCACATCTCATTTCACACCATTACTTTCCTACAATGCCAATCTAACCATGCTTAAAATACCTTAATCGCTTTCCACTACTTTCAGAACGTAATCTACATTTCCCGGCAGGATTTAAAAAGTTCTTTATAGATTGGACTCTGTTTAATTTTCCAGTCTTATCTTTCACCATCTCTTTCCATATCCTAAATTCTAGTCATACTAAACTATTTGCACCTCCTAAATAGATAATGTTATCTTTGATCTCTAAATCCAAGTCTGTTTCTTCTGCCTGGAGTATTCTACCTATACCATTAACCCTGGCTAACTCTTACTCGACCTTCAGGATCCAGTAACATTTTCCCATCTGGGGTTAGATAAACTTAGTAATTGCTTGTGTAGTACCTTATGCTTTAACACAACACTTCCACACTATTTTTGAAAATAATGTTCTGTTTATTTATCTGCCCTCTTCCCACCCCATTACACCAGGACTCCGGGGAGTTACAAGAGGTCCTACTTGGATGTATTCAACACAGTTCCTAGAAACCAGTAATCAATATAGACTATATGGATGTATATTATACATTTTTATTAAAACTAAAGTATTCTGATTTTTGAGATTTGGGAAATTTCTGAAAGCATCATCACTGGAGATTATTGCAGCTATTCTATATCTTAAAGGCTTAAGTTACAAATTTCTACAAGAGAATATTCATTTTCAGTAAAATATATACTCAAATATGTGTCATATGTAATTTCAAACATAAAGCTGAGATATTTTAAATTCCGTAAGGCATTGGGATAAGTAAACATTATGTAATTGGGACGAGCTAGACATGACTCATTATTTTTTCCAAAAGTAACTTTGGTTAATATTTCAAAATTTGCCCTAACCTGAAACGTCTTGCATGTAAATAACTTCGAACCTCTCAAAACCAACACATTAAATCATGTATCTTGAACTTTACAGAACAAATAGTAGGAATTTTATATATATTAACATGTGAATTTAAGATCTACATGATGGCCCCCTCTGTCCTTTCCCACCAACAGCTGGGTGAGCATTTGGGGTCCATTTTCCCACATAGTGATGGATCTCACTTTGCTTCATCAGGTCTCCCTTGGGCCAACACCACATTTTAGACATAATTAATGGCAGCAGCCTGTGGCACTGGAAAACCAAAGTTACTGAACCACATGGAAATAAAACCCATGTCATTGGTGTCATTACCAGTACACTCTAGCCAACAGAGTTAACCTCAATGTAAACGGTAGACAAAAATAGCAGAACACTCCATCTTTTGAAAAAATTAGCCTCATTGGAAAGAATGTAGTAAGAAGGAAGCACCTGGTTTCATATTTTTTGGACCAAAAGAGGAGACAAGTATTGATTTTTTTTTAATTATACATGTATGTGCTTCAAAAAATTCACACAGTTGGAAAACGAAAGATTTACAGTGAAAAGCAAGCCTCATTCTCAGATACTCAGATACTGATTATCCATCCACAAGGTACCCTCAAGAGTCAAGTTCTATTTCCACTTTCTAAATTTTAATTCCAGCTCAGTGTATTTGTATAGGCACTTGTGTGTGTGTGTGTGTGTGTGTGTGTGTGTGTGTGTGTGTGCATGTACACGTTCTCTTCCTTTGTTTTAACAAATGGTATCAAGTTATATACTACACCTTTTTTTTTAATGTGTAAATCTTTTATTCATCTGGAGTTTATTTTGTGGAAAGCTACAAGACATAGATCATACTTAATCTTTTCTCTCAAGATAGATATCTAGTTTCCTCAAAACCATTTACAGGATTACTAATCTTAACTCCACTGATCTGAAATGACACCTTATTGGAAATGAACTTTCTCTATATTTGAGTATTCACCTAGGGATACAACTATTTGTCTTGTCATTTGCTACTATCACTGACTTAACATTGTTTTATAATATGTTTTGATAACTCAGGAGAGCTATAAAAATCTATATGTGGTATTATCTGATAAATACTGCAAACTATAATTCATGAGATACTCTCGTCAAGCCTGAATCTTAATTATTTACACATAAAATAGGGAGAAAAACCTTTCGTTTAGCAACCAAGTAGGAAGTATAAACACCATATTAGTGTACATATGAGGAAACAGAGATTTTAATTCATTACCAGTGGAAGTGTAAATTGGTACAACCTTATGGAAGGAAATTATGCAAACCCTACCAAAATTATTAATCCACATACTCTTTGATATACCAATTCTACCTCTAGGAATTTATTCCACAACAATACTTTCACTTGTGCAAAATGATATATGTATATTGTCATTCACTGCAATGTTACAGGAAAAGCTGAGAACATCTTAAATTCATATCAGTAGGGAAACTTGTTAAATAAATTATAGTAATTCACACAATGGAATTTCTACATAAGGAAAGCAAAAAGGAAGCTCATTATGCACTAATGTGAACAATCTCCAAGATGTTGAACAGTGTATAGAGTGCTACCGTCTGGTAAAAATTAATAGAGAAAGAATGTGTATTTTTATTTGCTTATATATGCATAAATTATTTCAGGCAATATATATGAGAAAATAAAAGTGTGCAACTGTGCAGCAGAAGAACAGGGCTGAGAGACTTTTCAATAAATCCTCTAATGTATCATTTTAGTTTTAAACCTTAGACTCAATGGTAAAACAAAGTATTTATCAAGACCCTATTATGTTCCAAGAATTATAGACTAGTAATTTTTCACTTTTGTTGTCAAATTATTCGATTCGTCTTTAGTAAACATTAAAAGAGAAAAGAGAAAAAAATTGAGAATCTAACATTCCCATGAATTACTGAGCAATAAAAAAACAAACTAGATACCAGCATTAAGTAACCAAAACGTGTCTTTTTTTTTTTTTTTTAATCTAAGGAAAATTTTAGCTTGGAATGAGAAAGAAAATTAATTACACATTATGGATTATGGCCAAGTAAATCTGCAGTGGAATCTAGTGAAAAGTACCACAATGAAACATAGGGATAATTCAACTCAACACTAACTTCATAGCATTTTAGATAATGGTTCTTTTAAATAAAAACATCTTGACAAAATTACAGCTTAATTTCAAGTACTCTTCAAAGTTAAATGATAAAGAACATTAAATATTTTAAATATCAAAGAAACGAGTAAACATGGTTCTTAAAAGCTTAGAAATGAAAGTATCTGCTACAGCAATAATGACTATGATCTTGCCATTAAATGTAGTGCAAACCGTAAAAGTGTAGTCTGCCTTTTAACTAATCTGCAACAATGGCAAGTATTTTCTGTCAAATATTTTCGATAGATTTCAGAATTCTTTTATTGTCTGTGACAAAATTATGTTAAAAACATCTCAGAAATCTCACAATGATTTGGTAAAACGGTAGGAGAAGGAAAATCTAAGTAGATAATGTTATGGATTGGACTGTGTCCGACCAGAAGAAAAAAAAAAAGATATGCTTAAATCCTAATCTCTGGTACCTATCAACATTATCTTATTTGGAAATAGGATCTTTGAGGATGTTATCAGTTAAGTGAGGTCATACCAGAGTAGGATCTGTCCTAATCCCATATGAGTGGTGTCCACACAAAAGAGGAGAGAAGACAGAGAGACAGTGAGGAAGGATGACCTGTGACTCTGCAGCTGCAACCAAGGACCACCTGGAACTACCAGAAGCTAGGAGAGAGGCATGGAACAGACTCTCCCCCAAAGCTTCCGAAGGAATTAGTATAGCTGACACCCTGATCAACAATTCTCAGCTCCAGAACAATGAGACAATAAATTTCTGTTGTTTAAAGCCACACAGTTGGTGTTATTTTGTTAATCCCTGGGAAACTTATATATATACATACATATATATATATGTGAGAGAGTGAGAGAATACACACAAACACACACACAAAAGCAAAGAATGACAATAATATTATACTCTAAAATTAGAAAAATCATTGATAAATAGAATTATCATATTAAATTGACTAACGTATTTCTCCTCTTGTGAATAAATAAGGCCCTTGGTCATTATCACCTTAGGTCTTACTAGATCAGAACACTATGATTTTTATTCATTTAATAAGAAAGTTCCACGCTCCTTCATTTGAGAGTTAACCAGAATTTCAATTCAAAGAAATCAAAGGATAATCATATTCTCTGAGAGTCCTTGAATTATTTAATAATACTACAGTTTGGTAATTGAAAGTAAAATAATCTAATCAAAACACTACTAATCAAAACTAAACTGAAGATGAAAAATGGATACAGTAAAATTTAGATACCTTAATAGTATCAGTGAAAATTAAAACAACACATTCCAAGTTATAGTTGACGATACCGAATTCAACTAAATCCTCCAGGAAAGCTCCAACTTGATCCATTTACATTTTGAAAATAATTTCTATAATCATTAAAGATCAGAGAAACCCAGAAACATTGTTTTTAAAAGCTTAGAAATAAAAGTATCTAATAGCATAATGACGACTGCGATCTCAGTTATGTGTAGCACAAACTGTATAACTGTAGTTTTAAAACTATTCTGAAACAATGGGAATCATTTTTAAAAAGTCTTTTTCCTGAATCATTTGAATAAACGACCCTTTACGAGAGATGATATATATGTGTGTGTATGGGTGGGGCGGTGTCTGTGTGTACACTATTTATCTTTCAAAATATGAATTATAAGTGGCTTCATTATATTCTTATAAAAAGTTTTTATAAATTACAGTAAAAAGATATCAAGCAACAGGACTAGACTGGAACACAGACAAGAAGGCAGTAAAAAGTGTTTTTCAGGAAATAAAATACTAGATGATTAGCAAGTTGACATATGCACAAATACAAATATGCCTATTTTTTACCATCATAAGGAAACTTCAGGCAAAGTCACTTAATTGTTTATATAAAAGCTAGCTCTACTGAATAAAGATGTTTACAGATAATATTTTATACATCATTTTTCATAATAAAATTATCTATTTCATATTTGACAAGATTAGATTTTTAAATAATAGGGAAGAAAAGGTTGTGGATAAGAGGTAAGAGAGTTGTAAGAATCAAAGCGTAAGACACAAAAGATAAATGAAATGGAAGGAAAAAATTAAGGCGGCTAAAAAAGAAATGATGAAAAGGAGGACAATGACTCCCAAATGACAAAATGACATATTCAAAAGTAATGAAGTTCATTTTGTTTTACAGAATTACATACTCATTATCATTAGATAACCTCCACATGGTTGAAGTCAATGGATACTTTTTTGTTCCTATCTTATTTGGAATGTCTAAAACATCGGACACACTGGCAACATTCATATACTGAAAACATCCTTTCCTTGGCTCTGTGACAGCATTATCTCTAGGTCTCTCTTACTCTTCTGTCATTCCTTCTCAGTACCTCCCAAGAATTTCCCTTCCCATACCTAAACCTTACACATGGCATTTCCTAGGTTCTGACCTTAAACTTCTCCTCTGTTCATTCTATATACTTTCCCTGGGTGATCTCTCATCCATAATCACAGTTTTAATTATCCCTATTATGCTGAACATTTCAAGATCTATCCTGAAGTACAACACTGTCAGTGATAGGATAATACCCATATGCCGACAAGGAAGACCAGTTAATATGACTGTTACTCAAATCTACCCACCAACCACTAATGTCAAAGATGACAAAATTGAAGATTTTTACCAACTTCTGCAGTTTGAAATTAATCAAACATGCAATCAAGGTGCATTGATAATTACTGGTGATTGGAATGTGAAATTTAGAAACAAAGAAGAAGGATTGGGAGTTGGAAAATATGGCATTGGTGATAGAAACAATGCTGCAGATCGCATGATAGGATTTTGCAAGACCAATGACTTCTTCATTGCAACTACCTTTTCTCAACATTATAAACGGCTACTATACATGTGGACATTACCGGGTGGAAAACACAGGAATCAAATCGATTATATCCATGGAAAGAGACGATGGAAAAGTTCAATATCGTCAGTCAGAACAAGGACAGGGGCCGACTGCGGAACAGACCATCAATTGCTCATATGCAAGTTCAAGTCGAAGCTGAAGAAAATTAAAACAAGTAATGAGAGCCAAAATACGACCTTGAGTATATCCCAGTGGAATTTGGAGACCATCTCAAGAATAGATTTGACACAGTGAACAATAATGACCAAAGACCAGAAGAGTTACAGGAAGACATCAAGGACATCATACTTAAAGAAAGCAAAAGGTCATTAAAAAGACAAGAAAGAAATAAAGGACCAAAATGTATGTTAGAAGAGATTCTCAAACTTGCTTTTGAATGTAGAGTAGCTAAAGTGAAGGGAAGAAATGATGAAATAAAAAGAGTCGAGCAGAAGATTTCCAAGGGCAGCTCGAGAAGACAAAGTAAAGTATTACAATGAAATGTGCAAAGATCTGGAGTTAGAAAACCAAAAAGGAAGAACACACTCAGCATTTCTCAAGCTAAAAGAACTGAAGAAAAAATTTAAGCCTCAAGTTACAATCGTGAAGGATTCTATGGATAAAATACCGAATGATGCAGGAAGTATCAAAAGCAGATGGAAGGAATATACAGAGTCACTGTACCAAAAAGAACTGGTTGATGTTCAACCACTTCACCAGGTAACATATGATCAAAGATATTGAAGACAGAAGTGCAAGCTACACTGAAGGTGTTGGTGAAAAACAAGACTCCAGGAATTGACTGGATACCAATTGAGATATTTCAACAAACGGATGCAGCACTAGAGGTGCTCACTTATCTATGCCAAGAAATCTGGAACACAGCTACCTGTCCAAACAACTGGAAGAGATCCATGTGTGTGTCCATCCCAAAGAAAGGTGATCTAACAGAATGTGGAAATAATTGAACATTATCATTAATATCACACACAAGTAAAATTCTGAGAAGATTATTCAAAAGCAGCTGCAGCAGTAGATCGACAGGGAACTGCCAGAAATTCAAGCCAGATTCAGAAGAGGACGTGGAACGAGGGATAACATTGATGACATTAGATGGATCTTGGCTACAAGAATAGAATACCAGAAGGATGTTTACCTGTGTCTTATTGACTATGCAAAGGCATTCGACTGTGTGGATCACAACAAATTATGGATAACATTGTGAAGAATGGGAATACCAAAATACTTAATTGGGCTCTGCGGAACATGGACATACACTAAGAGCCAGTTGTTCAAACACAGCAAGGAGATACTGCATGGTTTACAATCAAAAAAGGCGTGTCAGGGTTGTATCCTTTCACCATACTTATTCAATGTGTATGCTGAGCAAATAATCTGAGAAGCTGGACTATATGAAGAAGAATGTGGTATCAGGGTTCATGGAAGACTCATTAACAACGTATGATACACAGATGAGGCACTTACTGATGAAGATCAAAGATTATAGCCTTCATTATGGATTACCCTATAACATAAAGAAAACAAAAAATCGTCACAACTGGACCAATAAGAAACATCATGATAAATGGAGAAAAGATTGACATTGTTAAGGATTTCATTTTACTTGTATCCACAGCCAACACCCACAGAGGAAGCAGTCAAGAAATCAAACGACATATTGCATTGGGCAAATTTGCTGCAAAAGACCTCTTTAAGGTGTTAAAAAGCAAAGATGTTACTTTGAGGACTAAGGTGTACCTGACCCAAGTCATCATATTTTCAATTGCCTCATATGCATGCAAAAGCTGGATAATGAATAAGGAAGACTGAAGAAGAATCGATGCCTTTGAATTATGGTGTTGGTGAAGAATACTGAATATATCGTGGGCCGCCAGAAGAACGAATAACTCTGTCTTGGAAGAAATACAGCCAGAGTGCTCCTTGGAAGGGAGGATAGTGACACTTCGTTTCATGTACTTTGGACACGTTATCAGGAGGGATCAGCGCCTGGAGAAGGCCACCATGCTTGGTAAAGTAGAAGGTCAATGAAAAACAGGAAGACCCTTGACGAGATGGACTGACACAGTGGCTGCAACGATGGGCTCAAACATAACAATGACTGGGAGGATGGCACAGGACTGGGCAGTGTTTCACTCTGTTGTACATAGGGTTGTTATGAGTTGGAACTGACTCAATGGCACCTAACAACGACAATACTATGCTGATTATTGTCTACCATTAGGCCCAAATGCTCTTCCAAGCTCCTGAAACATTTATTTGTCTACAGTTTTTCTAATACAACCAATCTTTTATCTCCCTTACCAGTTGATCCTACTTCTCTTACATTTCTGATGATAATAAAGTTATTTTTGTTTATTATGAAGTCTCCAGCACACAGTGCAGTATGGGGGACATAGTAAGTACTCAAAAATATTTGCTGAATATTGGATTCTCATCTTTTTGTTCAAGCCAAAAATTAAAAGTGATCCTAGACATCTCCATTTCGTTTACTCTCAACATACACTTAATCCCACAATCATGTTGATTCTATTCCCTTTCATATCTTTCCATTTCTCTTGATTCCTGTTTGGAGCCCTAGTGGTGCAGTGGTCAAAGTGATTGACTGCTAACCGAAAGATCAGTGGTTCGAAACCACCAGCGGCTCCATGGGAGAAAGATGTGGTAGTCTGCTTCCGTAGAGATTTCCAGCCTTGAAAACCCTGTGGGCTCACTATGAGTCAGAACTGACTTGACGGCAATGGTTTTTTGTTGTTGTTGGGTTTTGACTCCTATTGCCATGATATTAGTTCAGTTTGCTCTCCCCACATTCTCCAACACTAGTTTTAACACTCTTCACCTTAACATCCAGGGCCTTTGCAAATCTAGTTCCAGAATACCACCTGTCTAATTTCAGTTTCCAGTCCCCACCTCGAACAATATAGAACCCTTGTCCCATCCCCATAGGCCACTTCATGAGACCTTGTGTGCATAATGCTGCTCCTTCTCTTCTGAATGCTTTTCTTTGCCTGGATAACTTCTACTCAACCTTTTACACT
The DNA here is from genome assembly GCA_030035585.1 of Dugong dugon. Classification (NCBI taxonomy): domain Eukaryota; kingdom Metazoa; phylum Chordata; class Mammalia; order Sirenia; family Dugongidae; genus Dugong; species Dugong dugon. The sequence continues at coordinate 89,210,779 of CM057472.1, forward strand.
CAAGTACAGTGTTATCTCCTTTAAGAATTTTCTTAAATATCTAGTATAAGATGTCTTTACTGTGTGCTTACATAGAAATCTGTTCATGTTAGCATTCATCATCCTGCTGTGAAATCACTAATTTGAATGTTTGCTTCCATACTAGATTACAAACAACTTGAGGGCACATCACATCTCTTTTTTTTTTTTAAACTTTTTTACTAAGAAGAATAAAATGCATATATAAAAGGTTATCAAATGTACAGCTCAATGAAATATCACCAATTGGTCACCTGTGTAACTACTCCCAGAAAGATCCTATTTGTCCTTGCATCCTCAGTGTCTAGTATACAATAAGTAAATAAATATATGATACATAGTAACAAATGACATTTATCAGGTTTGGAGAATATTAATCATCACAAGAAATCAGCTCAGTACTAAGATCCAAGTATCAGACTGTAGATGCCAAGATCAAATATCATTTGTAATGGGGAAATTCTATTGTCAAGCAAACCATTAACAGCAAAGAACTGAAATTTGCAATTCAACAAATACGATGTAAAACAACAATCTTGCCAAGCAACCAAAAATATGGAGAATTTGGCATCAAAACCCATGGAAAGATAAGGGTCCATCAAATGGTAATACTTTTGTCAACATGTGATCTTCTGGGCTAGCCAGTTACATGAAATAGTCATAAAAGATCTCCAACAGTAAAACCCAGAGATAAACTATCGAGTAGCAGCTAAGCAACTCTGCTTCTCCACAGTGAACAAAAATCCAGCATCAAAAGGATTGATGAAAATGGAACAGCTACCCATCAGCCCCATGGTGAGTGGAAGTGGGAGACTATCAGCAAGGTGGGCAGGGAAAATGCTACTGGGACATGGAGAAAGCAACTCCAAGAGTCAATTGCTAAAAAGTGGCAGCAGCAAACAGGCCCACTGGTATACAGGAATGACAGAGAGATTGCTTCAATTTATGTATGAACAGTAGGTGGCCTGGGGGCTAAAAAGTAAAATCTTGAATACAGAAAGGCTATATAAGCAACAGCAGCAGCTGTTAACCCATGGAACAAACTACATACGTACTTCACTTAGAAAGGGTAAAGGTCTCCTGTGGCCTGTTTGATTTTACTCTTGTCAATGGGGAACAGCGTCCCTATGGGACTGAAATAATTATTTAACAAAACTTGAAAATTTGCATTCAATTTCAGGATTACATTTTTACATCCCTGGTAGTTCATTCAGTGAGAGCTATAATACAAAGGAAAGATACTTCAAAGGGATCATCATAGTGACAATGACAATCATAATAGCTAAAATTTCCGAGTGCTTATTCTGCTCAAGACGCTGTGCTAAGGGTGTTCAATCATTTTCTCATTTAATCCTCATCCAATTATGTAGGAAATATTATTTTCCCCGCTTTACAGGGGAAGAAACAGTCTGAGAGAGAAGCTGGAAATTGGCAAAGCTGGACATCTAATCCTGGTCTGACTTCAGGACCTGCACTTTTCTGTTATGCTAAATTATTCAAATCCAAATGACATTTTTTTGTGATATAAGTGTTTTAAAAACCAAGTGTTCATATTTGTAGTCATGCTGAAGGATGATAATGGGATTCCTAAGAATAGCAGAAGGATCATGTAAGATGGCAAAATTTACCTTGGTTCTGCCAACATTCGTTATAAAGGTTTTAAATTCACATTGCCATACATCACAGAGTACTATATGGAGTCTTACTGAAGGAGCAGATGGCAAATTTAGACTGAATCAGGAAGACCCAGCTATTTATATTTTAAAAAGTAAACTATTATGACTACCACCATTGAATTAGTAATGTTAGAGCTACAAGCATGTTTAGAAGTGATGTAGTTTAAAAAAAGAAAAAACTGAAACCCAGAGAGAATAAGTGACAGTGAATAGCCCCATCAGCTAGTCAGTCACAGAACAAAGACTACAGACTTCTTAGACCATAGTCCAGTAACACTTTCTGTGATATCACACGGCACCAGCAGAAATTACTCAGTCCTCTAATCAAAAAACTCCAATAATTGGGCTGGCAATTTTACAAGCAATAAACTATATTATAACCACAGAGGAACACTTTTCAAACTAAGTAAACCAGCCCAGTTACCATACGGAGAACGCTTTGGCAGCAAACAGACCTGAGTTCAAATTCAACTCTCTGATTCACTCAGGCAAATCATTTAATCTATGTGAGCATCATCTCTTAAAAAAATATTAAATAAAAGGGTAGGGTGGACCGGTAATAACTACTCACAGGATTGTTGTAAGGATTAAACAGAAAATATGTGAAAGCACAATGACACACAAAACCTGTTTGTTCAAAACGCTTGTTCTCCTTTCCTAAAAGGAAGTGTGGTATATCTGTTAAAGCATCAGCTCTGTGGTCAGACTTGTTGTTGGTGTTAGCTGCTACCAAGCTAGCCCCGGTCTTATGGAGACACCATGCACAATGGAATCAGACTATTGTGATTAATAGGGTTTTCACTAGCTGATTTTTTGGAAGTAGATTGCCAGGCCTTTCTTCTTAGCCTATCTTAGTTTGGAAACTCCACTGAAACCTGTTCAGCATTGTTTACCATGTTGCAAGGATGTGATTTTTTGGGGGCTAAAGGGTGGAATGCCATGGATTGAATTATGTCCCCCCCAAAATGTGTATATCAATTTGGCTGGGCCATCATTCCTGGTATTGTATGATTTTCCTGTATGTTATAAATCCTGCCTCTATGATGTTAATGAAGGAGGATGGGTGGCAGTTGTGTTAGTAAGGCAGGACTCAATCTATAAGACTGGATTGTGTCCTGAGGCAATCTCTTGAGACATAAAAGGGAGAAGTGAGCAGAGAGATGGGGGGACCTCATACCATCAAGAAAGCAGTGCTGGGAGCAGAGCGCTTCCTTTGGACCCAAGGTTCTTGCTCAGAGAAGCTCTTAATCCGGAGGGAACGCTGATGAGAAGGCCGACAGAAAGAGAAAGGCTTCCCCTAGAGCTGACGCCCTGAATTTGGACTTTTAGCCTACTTTACTGTGGAGAAATAAACTTTTCTTTGTTAAAGCCATCCACTTGTGGTATTTCTGTTGTAACAGCACTAGATGACTAAGACAAGCATTACAGCAATGCCACTGACAAGCCTCCACTGACAGATGGGTGATGGCTGCACTTTAAGCTTCACTGGCAGAGAATTAAACCCCATCTTGCAGATGGAAGGCGAGAATTCGACCACTGAACCACCACTGCCTTGCCACAGTCAGGCTATGTGTGTTCAATAACACTTCACTTCCTAGCCATTTGACTCGGGCAACTTACTTACCCTCTCTGTGTTTTAGCTTTATCATCTGTAAAATGGGAATGGGCTGTTGCTAAGGATTTAATTAGATAATGGAATGTGAAGCACTTCGCTTAGATCCGAAGACATAGTAAATATTCAATAACTGAGAGGAATTTTCTTGATCCCATTCTGTAACATGCAAGAACAATTAGTATTCAATATTTTGATTATTTTTATTCTATAGAAGTACTGTCTCAATATCTCTGCTTCAATTTTTATTTCTATAACATTTTTAAAGAAGATTTAAAGAACCTTTGGCCATCAGATAATTAGAGTAGATATTACAAAAAATCTATCATAATATAAAGAAGATGGAGGGTGACATACCTATAATTAATATCCCATTTCCAAATTTCAAACAAATCACAATTTGCATTCATCGTTCAAGATGGTATCAACATGCAGCATGGACAACTTCGCTAAGCACTTCCGGCAATGAGGTGGCACTAGCCAAGCTAGGAGCCCTGCTATTGTATATATCTAAAAATGCTGAATAAAACAAAGACATACAGGAATTCGCAAGGAAGAAAGGAAAGTCTCCAGATGCATGAAGAGTCAAGTGAAAACCCAAATGGTACAAACAAGTTGTTCCTGCAGCAGGCCCTGAGGTGGGGGAGGATGGGAGGGATCACTTCTATCGAACCTGAAGATGGCCCTAATGGGCTAGAGTTTTACATTTTAATACTCATTCAGTCACAGGAGATAAGGACCATTCTGAACATGGCAGGAAGCTGGAACTGAGACTCCTGCATAAAACTGGGATTCTCTCTGAGGCAGTACTTTTCAAACTTTCACATCCATTAGAATTAGCTGGATGCCTTGTTAAACCCCATATTCCTGGCCCCAACCTCAGAGATGCTGAGTCAACAGCTCTGGGAATTTCCTTCTCTAACAAGCCTTATGGTGTTGGTGAAGAATACTGAATATACCATAGACTGCCAAAAGAGCGAACAAATCTATTTTGGAGGAAGTACAGCCAGAATGCTCCTTAGAAGCAAGGATGGTGAGCCATCATCTCACATACTTTGGACATGTTATCATGAGGGACCAGTCCCTGGAGAAGGACAACCTGCCTGGTAAGACAGAGGGTCAGCAAAAAAGAGGAAGACCCTCAACCCGATGGACTGACAACAGTGGCTGCGACAACGGGCTCAAACACAACAACAATCATGAGGATCGTGCAGGACCAGGCAGTGTTTCATTCTGTTGTACATAGGGTCACTATGAGTCGGAAGTGACTCGACAGCACCTAACAATAAAAACAACAAGCTCCTACGTAATGCTGTTGCTGCTGGTTCACAGACCAAACTGAGTAAAACCCAAAACCAAACAAGTTGCCATTGAGCCGATTCGAACTCATAGTGACCCTATGTGTATGTCAGAGTAGAACTGATTTTATTTTATTAAACTGATTTTTCAGAATAGATCACTAGGTCTTTCTTTTGAGGTGCTACTGGGTGGACTCAAAGCTCCATCCATTCAGTTAGCAGCGAATGCTTAACTGCATCACCCGGGGACTTCAAACTTTAAATAGCATGACACTAAAATACACATCATTAGTGAAAAGGGTTCTAAAAAATTATCTTACCTGGCCCAGGTTGATGATAAGAAGGCTTATTTCTGACTGGGGCTCCTGTGCTGTATACCGGTTTGGAATAAAAACGTACACTGCCTCCATGGTCTATGAGAGCTATACCTGAGAATTAACACTGAAAATTTAATTCTTGATTTGAGATTCCTGTGAGGCATATGAAAGAAATAAACAACACTACTCTGTAGGGACATTTTTACAAACTAGATTATGTGAGATTCCCATTTATATTAACTCACAGCCAGTAATTACAAAACATACAACGAAAGGCTTACTATGAGTAAGAGTCTACAAAAATAATATACAGGAAGATTGGCATTTCCAAAACTTCAAGTAAGAGAATAGTCTGAAAAAATCTACAAAATACATTTTAAATTACTTAAGGACACACACATGAAGTAACAGAAAACATAAGAACTTCTAGAAGTGAAAAAGCAATGTCACTGCTACCAAGGAGTTTAATAGATAGGCTTTTGGTTAGACACAGGTGAAGAAAGAACTAGTGAACTGGAAGGACCGTCTAAATAAATTACACAGAATGCAGCATAAGACAATAAAAAGATAAATGACACTAAAGAGCAACAAAGGCATATTAAGGATATGAGAAATTCCAACGTGACTATGGGAGTTCCAGTACAGAAGAGAGAAGAAGAAATTTTAGAAGATATAATAGCTAAGAATTTTCTAGAACAGACTGGAATCCTTTGTAATTCTTCAATCCAAGAGAATCAGGTAGAACAATAAATAAATTCTAAACCTAGACACATAAACTAGTAAAACTGCAGAATACCACAGGCAAAAGATCTTAAGGTGATAAAGATAAAGATAATTGATCCGTAATGAAATTACAGTTTTGCTGACAGAAGATACCAGCAACAAAAATAGAGGCCAGATGATAATAAAGTATCTTACAAAAGTTGAGAAAACATAACTGTCAGCTTAGAATTCTTTACCCAGGTAAATAACTATTTAATAATAAAGGCAAAATAAAGACATTTCTAGAAAAACAAAACAGGCTTTACCCTTCTTTGAAAGAAATATTAAATGATGCCTTTCAGTAAGAAGGAAAGTGAGCACCAGAAGGAAGGACTGGGCCACAAGGACAATGATGAGCAAAGAAAATGGTAAATATGTGGATAAATCTAAATAAACCAAAAAGCAGTTGCTTTAAACTTTAAGTCAAATAGATATGCTAGTTTTAAGGGTACTCACTAAAATAATAGAAATAGGATGGAATACTTCCAAATACATAGAGATGAAAAAGAATATTCAACCAAGTTATAGTAAAAGTATAAACACACATAAGAATGATATATACCAAATGTCATGGATTAAATTATGTCCCTCAAAAAATGTGTGTATCCATTTGGCTGGGCGATGATTCCAGTATTGTGTGGTTGTCCTCCATTTTACGATTGTGATTTTATGTTAAAGAGGATTAGGGCGGGATTGCAACACCCTTACTAAGGTGACATTCCTGATGCAATGTAGAGTGTGGCCTGCACCACCTTTTATCTCTCAAGAGATAAAAGGAAAGGGAAGTAAGCAGAGGGGGGGACCTCATACCACCAAGAAAGCAGTGCCGGGAGTAGAGCAGGTCCTTTGCACCCAGGGTCCCCGTGCAAAGAAGTGCCTAGCCTGGGGGAAGATTGAGGAGAAGGCCAACAGAGAGAGAAAACCTTCACCTGGAGCTGATGCCCTGAATGTGGGCTTTTAGGCTACTTTACTGTGAAGAAATAAATTTCTCTTTGTTGAAGCCATCTGCTTGTGGTTTTCTGCTAGAGCAGTACTAGAAAACTGAGACATTAAGTTCAGGATAGTGGTCATGTCTAAAGATGGAAGGAAGGGAAAGGAATGTGCCTTAGCAATAACTGTAATGTCCACTTCTTTTACCACAACAGCATCATTTTCATGCAAATAAGGAAAATGTTAAACCAAACCCACTGCCAATTCTGACTCAGAGCAACCCTATAGGACAGAGTAGAACTGCCCCATAGGGTTTCCAAGGAGCAGCTGGTAGATTCGAACTGCAGACATTTTGTAGCAGCCAAGCTCTTAACCACTGAGCCACCAGGGCTCCAGAAAACTGTTAACATTTGCCAAATCTGGGTTGTGGGTACATGAACTTCTATCATACTGATTTTTGTGTATTACTATATTTTTGTGATATTTCATCATTAATTATTTTAAAAGTTAAGAAGGCAAATGAGTTTAGCTAAGCCAACATAATAAGAAAGGCTTAATTACTATTGCTGGGTAATAAACAACTATCCATGCATTTATATATTAAAAAAAAAAGTCAGAGTAGGCTAAACTAATCAGGTAGCAGGCCTAAAGAAAACAAGTTTAAAAATGTCTAATATCTATTCTGTATCCTTTAGGACTCCTTTCTACGTGGTTTGTCTAAGATTCTTTATGAAAGTACTTAAGGTAAAATATGTATATTTTGATATGTATTATATATACCAAAACCTTGTGTTATAATTCTAAGGATCATTCCATCAGTGGTCAGAAATGGAGATGAACGAATAACAAACAATATTAGGTGGGATTAAAAGCAAATGCTAAAAATCAAACACTATCTGGTAAAGCTATTTGCAAGGCTATGGTGATATATAAAACGGTTTAAAACATACACGTAAGAAAATTAGAAAGACTAAATAGGGATCCCACTCTAGATTAGTCTTTAAAATTCATTTGCTTTCTGATTTCTCAAATGTCATGCTCTAGACCTGCTGTGATGTACTTTTGCTTTGGCTTCAAAGAATTTCTAACCTCGGCATTTTTCACTGTTAACTCAAGCCCGTTGCTGTTTGTAAAGAGTTTCTTTTTCCACTCAACATCATATGAAAATCACGCTTCTTTTTTTTTTTAATGACTCATACCTTACAGTATGTTGTTTATTAATTCCAAAACAATTCCTGTTAGTGACTGTTATGATATCCCCAGGAGAATGAAGGCTAAAATTAGACCTTTTGGCTTTCAGCTTGTTCCTGGGCAGGTATGTGCGTGCTGTGACCTTTCCCCTCTCCAGCAGCTCATTGCTTATAAGGCAGCAACATAAGGGCAAAAGTCAGAGCAATGGAACTGCCTGCCTAACTTTTAAAATTGAAGCAGACAGGTACAATAAGGCAAAAGAAAAACATGTGCCCACAGCTGTGGTGACAAACTTTAGAAAACTATTTGTGGCATTCATTGTGCAGCTAAGAATAAGCATGTGTATGGGAGTGGGTTTTTGTTTGTTTGGTTGGTTGTTTTGTTATTTGTTTGTTCTTGCCTTTACACAAAGATGGCATCTTTAAATGATTTATATTTCACTGAATTGGACCTCCAAGTTGACCTATCCTGGACAATCTCATTTATTTAAGATTTAAAACACTGTCTGCTTCAAGTTTCATCAGCTCCAATCAGAACTATAAAATGTTAGAACTTACATTAATATTTTATATAACAAAAACAAAATAAATTCTTGATGATTTGCCAAAGCCATGAAGCAGAACAGGAACCAGAATGCTACATGCTCTTATCACATGGGAGGATCTCAATATACATTGGGTGAACTGAATGATGAACTACAGCAGAGGTCAGCAAATTTTTTCTGTAAATGGCCAGATACATATTTTAGGTTTTACAGGCCATATACCTGTTGCCGTCGAGTTGATTCTGACTCCTAGCAACCCTATAGGACAGAGTAGAACTGCCCCATAGGGTTTTCAAGGCTATTATCTTCAGGGAACCGGACTGCTACATCTTTCTCCGGCTGAGCAGCTGGTAGGTTCGAACTGCCAACCTTCTGGTTAGCAGCAGAGCACTCGTGTTTCAACTATTCAAATCTGCTATGGTAGTGGGAAAGCAACTTTAGGTAATACATAGACAAATGAGTGTGGCTATAGTCCAACAAAATTTTATTTATGGACTCTGAAATTTGAGGTTCATACAATTTTCACATGCCACAAAAAATTATTCTTCTTTTGAGTTTTTCAAGCTTTAAAATAGAAAAACTATTCTTAGCTGATGGGCCACACAGAAACAGGCAGCAAGCCAGAATCGTTTGCCAACCCCAAAAAGAGTTTTGTGATTTTGTAAGCCATTTAGACTTTATTTTTCAAAATTACATATGGAATATAAAGGATAAAATTGAAGAGCATACTAAGAAACATGGATAACAACTTAAAGCATGAGCAAGGTAGTCAGACTATTAATTAATTAAAAAAATGTATACGTAATTATACATGTATAATACAGGTCAAAGGTTAGCAGTTTGAACCTACGCAGAGGCACCTTGGAAGAAAGGTCTGGGGCTCTGCTTCCGAAAGGTCAGAACTTTGAACACTTTATAAAGTACAGTTCTCTGCAACACATGGTATTGCCAGGAGTCAGAAATGACTCAATGGCAACTGCTTTTGTTTTTTTGAATGTAGATCACATATTTTTTCTTCTAAAGTAGATTCACAAAAGACTAGAAACCTATAGATCATCTACCTACTAATTGAAAGCAACGCATATCTTGCAAATACACATACATTGATTTGAGTTTAATTTTATAATAATCTAAGCCTAAATAAATATCTAAAGCAGGAATTCTTAATTTGGGGCCTATATACCTATACTTAGAATCAATGCTTAGTCGTCAGGAATTTCCTGAATTCTTGATTTTTTAAATAATAAACAAATATTTGTGTATATCTGTATTTTTCTGTAGAGTTGGTAAAGCTTTCATCAGATCTTAAAAGGGATTGATAGTTCAGAAACCATTAATCTAGGTAGCAGATTGGAAATGATTGTATAATAGGTCCAATTACTATTCTTCTGAATCTTCAATATGTGAAAGCAATATCATTAAAAAAAAGAAAGGAAAAACAGAAAAAAGAACGCAAATATCTAAAAGCTTGGAACTCTACTAGTATTAAATGAAACACATATTAAAAAACAGTAATTTCCTTCCAGAAGTGATTTTTAAGATATCAAATTAGTTTTTTCATTCAACTCCAATACCAAGTGGAACTACTTTTAAAAGCCACAAAATAGGAACTGCGGTAGGCTGAATAATGGCCCCTAAAGACATCCAGGTCCTGATCCCAGAACCGTATCAAAGTGTTACTTTTCATGTAAAAGAGATTTTGCAAACGTGATGGGATTAAGGATTTTTTTCTTTTATTGGACTTCTGGTGAAGGCTTACAGAACAAACAGTTTCTCATGAAACAGTAGTACACATATTGTTCTATGACATTGGTTAACAACTCTATAACATGTCAACCCTCGCCCTTCTCAACCTTTTTTTTTTTTTTTGGTGAAAATATACATAGCCAAAGATACACCATTTCAAAAATTTCCACATGCACAGTTCAGTGACATCTACTACGCTCTTCCAAAAGTGCTGCTATTCTCACTTTAGATGACGGCTTACAGAACAAAATAGTTCCTCATTTAACAATTAGTACACATGTTGCCCTATGACAATGGTTAACAACCTCACAACACATCAACACTATCCTTACTCAACCTTGGGTTCCATATCACCAGCTTTCCTGTCCCCTTCTGCCTTCTGGCCCTTGTCCCTGGACTGCTGTGCCTCATTAGTCCCATTTGATTTTAAGGGGCTGTCCACTCCCTGGCTGAACGGTGAACCCTGGAGATGAATTCACCACTGAGCTAAAAGGGTGTCTGGGGGCCATACTCTCAGGGTTCCTCCAGTCTCCCTTAGGCCAGTAAATCTGGTCTTCTTTGTGTGTGGGTTAGAATTTTGTTCTACATCCGTCTCCAGCTCTGTCCAGAACCCTCTGTTGTGATTGCGGTCAGAGCAGTCAGTGGCGGTAGCCGGGCACCATCTAGCTGTACTGGACTCAGTCTGGTGGAGGCCTTGGTAGCTGTGGTCCATTAGTCCTTCGGACTAATCTTTTCCTTATATCCTGTTCTCTTCATTCTCCCTTGCTCTCAAAGGGATGAGACCAGTGGAGTATCTTAGATGGCTGCTCACAGGCTTTTAAGGCCTCAGACGCTACTCACCAAGGTAGAATGTAGAACATTGTATTTATAAACTGTGTTATGCCAATTGAGCTAGATGTTGCCCGAGACCATGGTCCCCGCAGCCCTCTACCCAACAATTCAGTCCCTCAGGGAGTTTGGATGTGTCTATGGAGCTTCCATGACCCTTCCTTGTACAAGTTGTGCTGGTTTCCCCTGTATTGTGCACTGTCTCACCCTTCACCTAAGATACCACTTATCTATTGCCTATTTAGTACTTCCCCCCTACCCCTCCCATCCCGGTAACCAACAAAGATTGTTACATTATGTGTGTGAACTTTTTCATGGGTTTTTACAATAGAGATCTCATACAATATTTGTCCCTTTGTGATTGACTTATTTCACTCAGCATAATGTCCTCCAGTCTCATCCATGTTATGAGATGCTTCACAGATACATTATTGTTCTTTCTTGTTGCATAGTACTCCCTTGTGTGTATGTACCATAATTTGTTTATCCATTCATCTGTTGACGGACATCTAGGTTGTTTCCATCCTTCTGCTATTGTGAACAATGCTGCCATGAACATATGCCATGCATATGTCTATTCAAGTGATGACTCTTAGTTCTCTAGGATATATTCCTAGGAGTGGGATTGCTGGATTGAATGGTATGTCTATTTCTAGCTTTCTGAGGAAGCGCCATATCATTTTCCAAAATGGTTGTATCATTTTGCATTCCCACCAGCAGTGCATAAGAGTTCCGATCTCCCTGCAGCCCCTCCAACATTTATTATTTCCAGTGTTTTTGATTCGGGCCAGTAATGCCGGGGTGAGATGGTATCTCATTGTGGTTTTAATTTGCATTTCTCTAATGGCTAGTTATTGCGAGCATCTCCTCATGTGTCTGTTGGCCATTTGAATGTCTTCTTTGGTGAAGTGTCTGTTCATTTCCTTTGGCCATTTTTCAATAGGATTATTTGTCTTTTTGTTGTAGAGGTGTTGGATTTTCTTGTAGATTACAGAGATTAGACCTTTGTCTGACTTGTACTGTCCAAAAATTTTTTCCCAGTCTGTAGGTTCTCTTTTTACTCTTTTGGTGAAGTCTTTTGAAGAGCATAGGTGTTTGATTTTTAGAAGATCCCAGTTATTTAGCTTACCTTTTGGGGTTTGTGCGTTGATGGTTATGGTCTGTATCCTGTTAAGGCCGTGTATTAAGGCCTGTAGTGTTGGTCCTATTTTTTTTTCTATGAACTTTATAGTTTTAGGCTTTATATTCAGGTCTTTGATCCATTTTGAAGTAGTTTTTGTATACGGTGTGAGGTATGGGTCCTGTTTCAGTTTTTTGCATATGGATATCCAGTTTTGCCAGCACCATTTGTTAAAAAGACTGTCTTTTCCCCATTTGATGGACTTTGGGCCCTTGTCAAAGATCAGGTGACCAGAGGTGGATGCATTTACATCTGGGTTCTCAATTCTGTTCCATTGGTCAATGGATCTGTCATTGTACCAGTACCGGGCTGTTTTGACTACTGTAGCTGTATAGTAGGTTCTGAAGTCAGGTAGTGTGAGTCCTCCCACTTTATTCTTCTTCTTCAGTAGTGCTTTACTTATTCGGGGCTTCTTCCCTTTCCATATAAAGTTCATAATTAGTTTTTCCATCTCTTTGAAGAATGTTGTTGGCATTTGGATTGGGATTGCGTTGTATATGTAAATTGCTTTAGGTAGAATAGTCATTTTCACAATGTTGAGTTTACCTATCCATGAGCATGGTATGTTTTTCCATGTATGTAGATCCTTTTGGGTTTCTTGCAGTAGTGTTTTGTAGTTTTCTTTGTATAGGTCTTTTACATCCCTGGTTAGATTTATTCCTAAGTATTTCATCTTTTTAGGGGCTATTATAAATGGTATTGTTTTCCTAATTTCCTTTTCATCGTTCCCCTTATTAGTGTATAGGAATCCCACTGATTTTTGTATGTTTATCTTGTATCCTGCTACTCTGCTGAATCTTTCTATTAGTTCCAGTAGACTTCTCGTGGAGTCTTTAGGGTTTTCTATGTATAGTATCATATCATCTGCAAACAGGGACAGTTTAACTTCTTCATTACCAATTTGGATGCCCTTTACTTCTTTTTCTTGTCTTATTGCTCTAGGAGAACTTCCAGCACAATGTTAAATAGGAGTGCTCATAAAGGGCATACTTGTCTTGTTCCTGTTTTCAAGGGGAATGTTTTCAGCCTCTCTCTATTAAGAATGATGTTGGCTGTTGGTTTCGAATAGATGCCCTTTATTATGTTGAGAAATTTCCCTTCTGTACCCATTTTATTGAGAGTTTTTATCAGGAAAGAGTGTTGGACTTTGCCAAATGCCTTCTCTGCATCAATTGAGATGATCATGTGATTCTTTTCTTTCCTTTTATTTATGTGGTGGATTACGTTGATTGATTTTCTAATGTTGAACCATCCTTGCATACCTGGTATGAATCCTACTTGGTCATGGTGTATTATTTTTTTGATATGATGCTGAATTCTATTGGCTAGAATTTTGTCCAGAATTTTTGCACCTATATTCATGAGAGGTATTGGTATGTAAATTTTTTTTTTTTTTTTTTGTGACATCTTTGCCTAGTTTTGGTATCAGCGTTATGCTGGCTTCATAGAATGAATTTGGAAGTGCTGCTTCCTTTTCTATGCTCTGAAATTGCTTGAGTAGTACCGGTACAAGCTCTTCTGTAAATGTTTTGTAGAATTCTCCAGTGAAGCCATCTGGGCCAGGGCTTTTTTTGGTGGGAGTTTTTTTTTTATTACCTTTTCAATCTCTTCTCTTGTTATGGGTCTGTTCAGATATTCAACATCACTTTGTTGTAGTTTGGGTAGATAGTGTGTTTCTACTAATTTATCCATTTCCTCTGGGTTTTCAAATTTGTTGGAATATAGTTTTTCATAATATTCTGTTATAATCCTTTTTATTTCAGTTGGGTCTGTTGTAATGTCACCCATTTCATTTCTTATTTGGGTTATTTGTGTCTTCTCCTGTTTTCTTTTTGTCAGTCTGGACAGTGGTTTGTCAATTTTGTTGATTCTTTCAAAGAACCAACTTTTGGTTTTGCTGATTCTTTCTATTGTTTTTCTGTTCTCTATTTCGTTGATTTCTGCTCTGATCTTTACTATTTCCTTTCTTCTGGTGGCTGTGGGCTTTTTTTGCTGTTCTCTTTCTATTTGTTTGAGTTCTGTGGTTAATGTTTTGATTTTGTCCCTTTCTTCTTTTTTGATATGTGCATCTATTGCTATAAGTTGTCCTCTGAGGACTGCCTTTGCCGTGTCCCAAAGGTTTTGGTATGATGTGTTTTCATTCTCATTTGATTCTAGGAATTTTTTGATTCCATCTCTGATTTCTTCTATTACCCAATGATGTGTAAGCAGGGTATTATTCAGTTTCCATGTAATTGATCTTTTTTCCTTGCTCTTTCTGTTGTTAATTTCTACCTTGATGGCATTGTGGTCAGAGAAGATACTTTGAATTACCTCAACGTTTTGGATCTTGTTGATGACTGCTCTGTGGCCTAAGATGTGGTCTATTATGGAGAACATTCCATGTGCATTGGGAAAGAATGTGTACTTTGCAGCGGTTGGATATAGTGTTCTATATATGTCTATGAGGTCAAGTTGGCTGATTGTGCCCTTTAGGTCTTCTGCATCTTTGCTGAGTTTCTTCTTAGTTGTTCTGTTCTTTACCGAGAGCGGTGTGTTGAAGTCTCCTATCATTATATTGGAACTGCCACTTTCTCTTTTCAATGTTGTTAGAGTTGGTTTTATGTATTTTGGAGCCCTGTCATTGGGTGCGTAGATGTTTATTATGGTTATGTCTTCATGATGGATAGTCCCCTTAATCTTTATATAGTGTCCTTCTTTGTCTTTTATGGTGGATTTTGTTTTAAAGTCTATTTTATCTGAGATTAGTATTGCCACTCCTGCTCTTTCTTGGTAGTTGTTAGCTTGATATATTCTTTTCCAACCTTTGACTTTTAATAAATTCCCATCTTTGTTTCTAAGGTGTGTCTCTTGTAGACAGCATATTGATGGATCCTGTTTTCTTATCCATTCTGTCACCCTCCGTCTATTTATGGGTGCATTGAGTCCATTTACATTCAGTGTAATTACTGATAGATGTGAGTTTGTTGGTGTCATTTTGTAGTGCTTTTTTTGTGGTGCTGAAGTTTTCTTTGTTCTTCTTACTTTCTTGTGCTGAGTTACTTTTTTTTTGGATTTTTTTTTTTCATTTCTTTTGTTTTTGTAGGTTTTGTTTTTGCTGAGACTTTAAGTTTTTCCTCTTTATTTTTATGAGTATGTTTGTTAACTTTCTTTGTGGTTACAATGAATTTTACCCTTATCTTTCTAAGTTTGAAGCAGTCTACCATTACTTGGTATCACCTTGCCTTCCTCTCATTAGAAGATTCTATACCTATGCCGTTTATTCCCTCTTTTATTCTTTTGATGTTGTGTCATTTAGTGATTAACTGCTCTGATTCCCTGTTGTATTTCTTTTGGTTTGGATAGTCCTTGAGAGTTCATTTCCTAGATTGGTAACTGGCTGGTACTATCCTGCATCCCAGATTCTGCCTGTGAGCTGACGCTGGTTGTTCTGAGATCGAAGAATTCCCTTTAATAATTCTTGTAAGTTTGGTTTGGCTTTTACATATTCCCTTAATTTCTGTTTATCTGGAAATGACCTAATTTCACCATCATATTTGAATGAGAGTTTTGCAGGATATATTATTCCTGGTTCGCAATTTTTTTCTTTCAAGATTTTATATATGTTATTCCATTGCCGCTTGCCTGCATGGTTTCTGCCGAATCATCTGAGCTTAGTCTTATTGTTTCTCCTCTGTATGTGACTTCTTGTTTTTCTCTCAGGATTCTTTGTTTGGTTTTGGTGAGTGTGATTATGATATGCCTTGGTGATTTTCTTTTGGGGTCTCTCCTATATGGGGTTTGTTGAGCTTCTTGGATGGCCAGCTTTTCATCTTTCATGATGTTGCGGAAGTTTTCTGTCAGCAGTTCTTCAATGATCCTCTCTGTGTTTTCTGTTTTCTCCCCTTGTTCTGGAACTCCAATCACTTGAAAATTTTTGATTTTGATCGTATCCCACATAACTCTCAGGGTCTCTTCATTTTTCTTTGTTCTTTTTTCTGAGTTTTTCTGAAACAGAGTTGTATCCAAGTGTTTGTCTCCAATTCCACTGATCCTGTCTTCCACCGTTTCAAATCTACTTCTCAGCCCTTCTATGACACCGTCCATTTCTAAAATCTTGTTGTGTATCTTTTGGATTTCTAACTGTTGTTTTTGTATAATTTCCAGTTGTGAATTTATTTTGGCATTTTATTCTTGCATTATTTTCCTGAATTCTTCCAATTTTATGTCTGTTTTTTCCATGAATTTGTCTAATTTTTCCTCATTTTTGTCTGCTTTTTGCTTCAGCTCTTAGAGAATTCTGAGTATTAGAGATTTGAATTCCCTATCAGGTAGTTCTAGTGCCTTTTCTTCCACTGGGAAGTCATCTGGTGTTTTACTTTGGATGCCTACTGGAACCATCCTGTCCTGTTTTTGTAAATGTTTTGATATTGTCTGCTGTCTTTGGGGCATTCAGTAGTTGTTTTTCTCATTTATTGATCATAGATTTGTTTGTTTTGTCCTTTTTTTTTTTTTTTTTAATTTGGCTATGTCTCAGCAGGCAGACTGTGTGTTCTTTGTTGTTTGCTTGTCTGTGGGCACAATACTTTTCGCCTACTTCTCCAATTGGCAGGGTCAGTCACTCAGATATAGTACAGCAGGGTAGGTCTAGCTGAAGAGGAGTTACTGGGACGGGTTGTTTGTGGCACTTAAGACAGCCACCAGGGCGGGTCGGTAATCCATGCAGGGCAGGTTCCAGTAGGCCGTGCCTGTGCTGCTTGGAGGTGTGGTGTTAAGTGTACGGTGCAGGTAGGCAGGATGTAGCGGGGGGATTGTTATGTGTGGTGCTAAGATGGATATGGGAGAGAGGAGAGAGGAACAGGAGCCAAACACTTACAAACAAACAAAAAAGAATGCTAGGGGTGCTTGCCATTGGAGTGGAGAGATGAGAGACCATGAAATGGAGAAAAACAAAAAGGGGAAGAGGAAGAAAAAAAAGAAAAGAATGAATAAATAAAAATCAGAAAGGGAAAAGAACAGCAAAGTTCCCATCGATCCCACCGGTGCAGCTATGAGGTCTGGGGAAGTTCTTCTCAGGTGTTGCAGTACAGCCTGGCTAGAAGGCATAGAGGTATACAACGGCAGGTATTCAGGGAACAGAAAGAGAAGGAAGATATAGAGAGACGAGAAACTGAGTAATGAAGAAAGACAAGAAGGAAAAAAGAGGGAAAAGAAAAGAAAACAAATTAAAAAAAAAATGAACAAGAAAAGCCCCCAAAAAACAGAAACAAACAAACAAACATAATGAAAAAAGAAATGCCCTCAGGGATCCCTCTGCATGTCTGTGCAAGCCGAGGGGGTTGGTTCCAAGCCACGCAGCACCGCCTGGCCAGAACGGGCTCCCAACTCAAGAAAAGGAAAAGAAAACAAACAATTCAAAACAGACAAATGAACAAAAGCCCCGGGATCCCACCAGCATGGCAGCCCATACTGGGAAGCAGCTCCACACTCGAATGGAGCTCCGCAGCCCCTCAGGAAGAAGGAAAGATGGTGCATGGAGCCAGGTATTTGAGCGAAAGGAGGGGGAGGTGGTGAGAAGTAAGGAAGAAATCAAAAGAAGCAGAAAAAAGCAACACCATCAGCCAACAAATGGCACTCAGAGAGCTGGCCCTTTCAGGTGGTTGGAATCCAAGCAACCGGTGCTTCCCGGACAAGAGATTGTGGCTGCAGGAAGCAGAGGAGGCCGAGTAGGGGTGAAGAAGGGTGGTGGGTGGGAAAGCGTATATCATAAATTACTGGTTGTTTTGTCTCCCGCTGGAAGCTCCATGAAGCTGCTTTCTTGTACCCCCAGTTTGCTGGTCTCCGATAGGAGTCCAAGATGGTGGATCCACACTGCGTTAGTTGATAGGGGACCTCTGCGTGAATCTCTCCTCGCTCTCCGTTCTGTCAGTTTTCTCACTCCATTTGGTGCTTGGCTGAGTTCTTTATTTCTTCATTTGATGTTTTAGGGTTTCAGGATTGTTGTTTTCTCTGTTTAGCTTAGTTTTTCGGATCTTTGCTGTGGAGGGACGGCATGGTGATTCTGCCTAGAGCGCCATTTTGCCGGAAGTGGATTAAGGATTTTGAGATGAAGAGAATATTCTGGATTATCTTGGTCGGCCCTAAATGTAATCATAATTAGCTTTATAAAAGAGAGGCAGAGGGAGATGTGACAACAGAAGAGGAAAAGGGCATGTGGTGATGGAAGCAGGGACTGGACTGATGCACTTTGAAGATGGAGGAAAGGGCCACAACCCAAGGAATACAGACAGCCACTAGAAGCTGGGAAAGTCAAGGAAATGAATTCTCTCCTCAGAGGTCCCAGAAGGAACTAACCCTGCCGATTCCTTAACTTCAGTCCAGTGAAACTGATTTCAGGCTTCTGACCTCTAGAACTGGAAGAGAATATATTCATGCTGTTTTAAGCCACCAAACTGTGGTAGTCTACCACAGTGGGAACAGAACACACATACAGGTAGTTCCCGCTTCCACTAGTAGGTACTAACTGGTCCTTCATCTTTTTACCCCAATTTTGAATGCATTTAATCCTTGGTCCCTAGGAATCAAGATCTGTCAAATAATTTGATTTTGAATTTTATGTTTGTGTGTTTCAAAAGAGAGAAATACACAAACACAACCAGAACAACAGAATAGTAAGGGTACTTACTACAAGTTCTCTCTCCCTAATGTGATTCCTATAGATTCATTTGTTGAATCTTATTTAAATTACGTCCTCAAATTTCATATTGAAAATTCTAATCTAAAAAACAAAATTAAAAAAAAAAAAGTGAAATACCACATATCCAGCATGTATCCAGCAGTCTCAACTTTGCTGAGTGTGGCAACGCAATCTCCTCTCTCCATCACAATATGTACATGTTTGAGGGACTGGGGGAATGATATAAGTATTCAAAACAGATGCTCCAAAATCTGTGTATCTTAAAAACTGTACATTTATTCACAGGTGAAACCCTCAGGACTTTTCTTAGGATTTAATGACTTTTATATTCTATACAATCCTCACCAGGTATTTGCTATAAAATAAAAACAAAACAAAAAACAAACCCATTGCTGTCAAGTCAATTCCAACTCATAGTGACCCCATGTGACAAAGTAGAACTGCCATATGGGGTTTCCAAGGCTGAAATCTTCAAGGAAGCAGACTGTCACATCTTTCTCCCGTGGAGTGGCTGGTGAGTTCAGAGCAGCTGGTGAGTTCGAACCACCAACCTTTCGGACAACAGCCAAGGGCTTAACCACTGAACCACCAGGCTTCTTAGACCATAGCATATAACTGAAAGAAGCAAATCAGACTTGGACACACTGAGATTCTGGGAAACTGCTGACAGAAAGCACCCTGACTGCTGAAAGCAGCAATGTCCCACAATCAAGAAGGGAAGCGATATAGGAAACATTGGAGCATGGTAGTCTAAAAAAGTGGTAAAAAGGACATAGTGTTATATTCTCAGTTGATTCTGAGGCAAATTATTGGGTTAGAACACAGTCATCAATTCTGAGAACAATTTGCCCAAAGTCATTAAATAAATGCTCAGCATATGCGGCTTAATAAGAATGTAAGGAAATAGAAGGAAAAGTTGTTATTTTTAGTTGTTGTCAAGTCAAATCCAACTCATGGTGACCCCATGTGTGCAGAGTAGAACTGTTTCATAGGGTTTTCAAGGCTGTGACCTTTTGAAAGCAAATCACCAGGCCTGTCATCCAAGGTCCCTCTGGGTGGGTTTGAACCGACAACCTTTTGGCTAGTAGTCAAGTGCTTAATCATGTGCACCACCTAGGGACTCCTAAGGAAAAGTAGGGATCTTATAAAAAGACCTTCTGATGTGGTTAAAACAAATATTCTTGCTTAAGGAATAAAACATCAATCATCTGAAACACTAACTTATGTACAACACCTCATTAGTAATACTCCTGGCAGGACACTGCACAGCCCATTGTTGGTGTTCCAGTAACATTTGATCAGCAAACTCATGAATGAATAGTACATCTGCTCTCTCAGATCTTTGGTGTTACGCATAGCAGAACTAGAGTAATAACCCCACCAGGCTATAAAATGAAAGTCCTATACCAGAGATTGCATTCGATTTCCCTTAAGAGTTTTTCAAGTAACCTAACGTATTTACCTCACTCAGGCTGTTTGTGTGTTTAAACCATGTTCAAAATCTCCTTAACACAGCTCTGCTGAAGGCAGTTTAGTTCTCAGGAGTAACCATACCAGCAAAAAAGCTAAAAATGCAAGGACAGGAAATCCAGAGAACTTTACACTGTAATAGACTCCTATGGTGGTTTGACAGTTCAAGCTAAGCTCCAAAGAGGAAATTTCCATTTGAATAGTAAGTAAATGATTTTTTACTTGAGGTTTTATTTAGAAACATAGACTGATGCATCTGTTATCCTAAATAGCAAACACCCATAATAAATATCTTCCTTTTCCATACTTGGAAGCATTATAGATAATTATGTGTTTACTGGTATTCTTTGGTATTTTCAACATAATGTACATTTTATTTAGCTTGATTATTATGTTATTTAGAAATAGCATCAAGTATCAAATCAGGAAAAGCACTTTGTAAAAATGGTTACACTCAGTAAAAGCTAAAGAGAACAGAATGTCTTTTACCATATTGAACCAATTTTACCATGCGAACTAGCAAGGCTTTAAGAGGCTCAATTGCCAACATAAAATATAGTTATAATGGACGTGTACTTTTTTTGTCTGTCCAGCATCCATTTTCCCCTTTTCTTCAAAGAGAATGACTAGGTAAACACCCTTCTTCCACTGAACCTGTAAGATTCTGCTGGAACCAACACAACTCTCTGGATTTAGCTTTGGGCGACTGACTGAAACCTGGTCAGTGAGAGGACCGCATCTTTCTGGCAACAGGAAATGGTTTAAGGGCAGGCATTCAAGATTAGATATATCAAAGTCAAGGAGTATCAGCTCCAGGACTTTTACTGGACCTACTTGGAAGTAAGCACTTGCTTATAACATGGTAGGATGTGAGCCTACTGCTACTGGGGCCATTTTGCCACTGCTTAGAGAAAGAGTGTCTGAGAAGGAAATCAACAAAAAGGGAATGTTTAAATATAAAAGGGCTGATAGATGGAGGGAGTAAGATTTTGGATACCACAAATGAATCTACTTGTGACATACTTAGACCACCGTTTAGTACATAAGTCAATACATAGCCTCTCCTACTTCTCTCTCTCATTCACTTGCTCTATTTTTTCCCTAAGCCAGTTTTTACTAGGTTTAGTGTCTCTTCAACACAGTTGCTCCTAAAATTCATTTTTTTCCAAATGATCTTTGACATTTTATTATTTTGTAACAATTGAAAGCATTGGTTTTTGACTTCCTGTAAAGACCTGAGTTCTAATCCTGACTCGCAAGTTGTGTAGCCTTTGACAAGCTATCTAAGTCTTTTGAGGCTCGTTTCTCTATCTGTAAAAATACACATAAGAATATGTATCTTGCAGATAGTGGAGAAAATTAAATGCATAATGTATTAAATGCATACACAGTGAACACATGGTATATAGCATTTCCTTTTCCTTCTTAGAGAAAGACTTTTATACTTTTCTTTATATTTGATGTGTGGAATGGCAAAAAGATTCCTTTTAGAAAGGGTTCTCAAATACAAATGACAAAGGAACTGCTTTTGAAGACATAGGGGCACCCTGTCTTTGAGAACTGGGAAAAAGAATTTTAGAAATGTATCACTAGTAAAGGGTCTGAGTAAAATTCTGTCAAACAAGCAAAAGCCTTATTACTGTACATCTACATGAATACAGCCTAGACTGGCCTAAGGTTTACACAGAAGTTTTCTGTGTGGTTTTTATTATTTATTGATTCTAATTGGCTTAAGTTTTTTTAGCTTATTTTTCTTTTCTTTCCCATCAGTGACTTACTCAGTATGAGTATCTATAGCTTTAAGTCACATATTTCTGGCATACTATAATTCTAGGAAAAAACATGGCAATTAGGTATCTGAGGAACTAAACATCATGAGTTCATTTTAGGCAGAAAAATCTACTTAAGACTGAATTTAGTATATTTTAATCATGTGATTTGGTATTCATTAACACAATCAAGACACTCCAGGATGAATTTAGCAAATTGTAAATTCCTAAAGACATGTCAACAAGCATAAAAACTTGGGAAATTTCATTTTTCATTTTCCCTTTGAAACTCAATCTACATGATATCTTCATATAATTTTTGCCTACCCTCCAAAGGAAAAACAATCTATACTATTTGGGGTAGAACAGTCCCTTCTGCTTTGCTTAATTTAGATATATTAGTTACACAGGTGGTTTAAAAGCTGAAAACATTATTAAAACATTACTATGAAATGTTCACCTATTTTTTAAAACTAAGATGGACACTTATTTTACATAGCATTGGATTACAAACAAAATTGTTGTGTTAATTGTTAGGGGTCGTCGAGTCAGTTCTGACTCATAGCAACCCTATGTACAACAGAATGAAATGACGTCTGGTCCTGCGCATCCTCACAGTCATTGACATTTTTGAGTCCATTGTTGCAGCCCTGTGCCAGTCTATCTCATTGAAGGTCTTCCTCTTTTTTGCTGACCCTCTATTTTACCGAGCATGATACCCTTCTCCAGGGACTGGTGTCTCCTGATAACATGCCCTAAGTATGTGAGATGAAGTCTTGTCATCCTTGCTTCTAAGGAGCTTTCTGGCTGTACTTCTTCCAAGACAGATTTGTTGCTTCTTCTGGCAGTCCATGGTATATTCAATATTCTTCACCAACATCATAATTCAAAGGCATCAATTCTTCTTCGGTCTTCTTTATTCATTGTCTGGCTCGTGCATGCATATGAGTCGGTGGAAAAGACCATGGTTTGGGTCAGGCCCACCTTAGTCCTTAAAGTGACATCTTTGCTTTTTAACACTTTAAAAAGGTCTTTTGCAGCAGATTTGCCCAACACAATATTCATTTGATTTCTTGACTGCTGCTTCCATGGGCATTGATTGTGGATCCAAATAAAATGAAATCCTTGACAACTTCAATCTTTTTTCCATTTATCATGCTGCTGCTTATTGGCTCAGTTGTGAGGATTTTTGTTTTCTTTATGTTAAGGTGTAAACCACACTGAAGGCTGTAGTCTTTGACCTTCATCAATAAGGGTTTCAAGTCCTCTTCACTGTCAGCAAGCAAGGTTGTGTCCTCTGCATATCCCAGGTTGTTAATGAGCCTTCCTCCAATCCTGATGCTGTGTTCTTCTTCATATAGTACATCTTCTCTGATTATTTGCTCAGCATACAGATTGAGTAAGTATGGTGAAAGGATACAATCCTGACACACACCTTTCCTGATTTTAAATCACGCAGTATGTCCCTATTCTAGTCGACTGACTGCCTCTTGGTCTGTGTACAGGTTCCTCATGAGTACAATTAAGTGTTCTGGAATTCCCATTCTTTGTAATCTCATCCATAATTTATTATGATCCAGACAGTTGAATGCCTCTGCAGAGTCAAGAAAACACAGGTAAACATCTTTCTGGTATTCTCCGCTTTCAGCCATGATCCATCTGACATCAGCAATGACATCCCTTGTTCCACGTCCTCTACTGAATTCCGCTTGAATTTCTGGCAGTTCCCTGTCCATGTACGGCTGCAACTGCTTTTGAATGATCTTCAGCAAAATTTTACTTGTGTGTGATATTAATGATAGTGTTCGATAATTTCCACATTCTGTTGGATCACCTTTCTTTGGAATGGGCACAAATATAGATCTCTTCCAGTGGGTTGGCCAGGTAGCTGTCTTCCAAATTTCTTTGCATAGACAAGTCAGCGCTTCCAGTACTGCATCCATTTGTTGAAATCTCTCAGTTGGTATTCCGTCAATTCCTGGAGCCTTGTTTTTTGCCAATGCCTTCAACACAGCTTGGACGTCTTCCTTCAGTACCATCGATTCCTGATCATGTGCTACCTCCTGAAATGGTTGAATGTCAGCCAGTTCTTTTGGTACAGTGACTCTGTATATTCCTTTCATCTTCCTTTGATTCTTCCTGCATTGTTTAATATTTTCCCTGTAGAATTCTTCAGTACTGCAACTCAAGGCTTGAATTTTCTCTTCAATTCTTTCAGCTCGAGAAATGCCGAGTGTGTTCTTTCCTTTTCGTTTTCTAACACAAGGTCTTTGCACATTTCATCATAATACTTGACTTTGTCTTCTTGGGCTGCGCTTTGATATCTTCTGTTCAGCTCTTTTACTTCAAACAAAATTAGATTCTATAAACTTGAAGCAATTCCTTATAAATTATGTAACAGATGATTTTAGAAAAATCATAGAATTGGGTAACTAGAATCATACTTATTGTTATGAAGATTAAAGTGACATAATATTTAATATTTAAAATGCATATAGGCTTTAAATTTTATACTTAGATGTGAGGTGAATTCACTAGCATAGCATTTTATGGGTAGTCAAAGTAATATTTTAGGATATAAAATAGAAACTCTTAAGAAACATCCAAAAATCTGTGTCAGTAAGAAACTGAGTCAGAGGGCAAAAACCACAAGTTACAACAGAAGTTCTCTTGTTTCCATGATAGATACATTAATTCTGAATTACACAGACAAATAAAAACTCCAGTTCCCTAAGTCAATAAACAATTACTTAAGATAAAATCACATAATTTGTTCTCATGGCAGAATCCATGCAAGTTTTTATTGTGTAAGGAATAATCAAATATAGTGCATATAAGTTATCCAATCTAGATGCAATAAGAAAAAAAAAAAAATAACTCCAGTAATCTAGAATTACAAAGAGTCACTGTTAGGGCAGGATCCAATGTAATATTAACAGAAGGTAATATAAGATTACAAGAGTCGTAATCCCAGGAACACTGTCAAACAATTTCCCATTAGATGTTTTAATTGGACTTCTAGTTGTTACTTATGAGCAAATGGAAAAGAACATCTGCGGTGCCAATTTTCTGGAGGGTAATTTTTATCTTTGTGCCAAGAAACTCAAAAATATTCATACTTTTTTGAACAATTCCACTGCCAAGAATGTAATCAGAAATGTGCAGAATTATGTGTGCAAATGGTTAATGTTCTTGGCAGCTAACTTAAAGGTTGGAAGTTTGAGTCTACCTAGAGGCACCTCAGAAGAAAGGTCTGGTGATCTACTTCTGAAAAATCAGCCGCTGACAGCCCTATGGATCACAGTTCTACTCTGACATACATGGGACCACCATGAATCAGCATCGACTCAATGGCAACTGGTTATACGTGCAAAGTTTGTCATTTTATTCTTATTTATAACAGCCCCACAGTTTAAAGAACCTAATGACCAACAATAGAGGATTAATTATCAACTCCCTTTAAGAATCTGATGAACGTTAAGGATTTTTCACCCCAGAAAAATACTACTTATGCTTTACTTCTGTAATACACATGTGTGCATGTGCACACACCCCACAACACACACACAATGAACACGATGGAAACTGCACTGCCAGCTAATTTTGCAAACTACTAGTCAATACCATTTCGTAATATATAGGAATAATTTTTAGGATAATGGAAGGAAGAGAATGCAAAGATTTTAGCGAAATGCAAAATGTAGTACACTTACTGATAAAATGAAAATGACTGACATAAACAACTCAGAGATATAGTAGGTAGAATTCAAAAATTAAAGCCTACAAAGAGTCTATGTATGTTATCAACAATGTTTATTTACCTCTAGTCTTCATATTCAAAGACAACATTATTAATATCAGTGTCTATATGTGATTCAGTTGCTGCTTAGATCAATGAGTGAAGTTCTAGAAAGCTGATATTTGATAAGAGGTTGTAACAGTGATTGACACAACCTAGGACAATCTGTACAGTCTATTTTTCCAAAAAAGTACAGCATTCACTAATTCATGAAATTCAGTTCCATTCCATCAACAGTCTCATCAACTCAATTCCATACACATACCTACTAAAACCAAAACCAAACCCACTGCCATCAAGTTGATTCCAATTCATAGCGACCCCATAGGGTTTCCAAGGCTGGAAATCTCGATGGAAGCAGACTGCAGCGTCGTTCTCCCGAAGAGCCACTGGTGGTTTCGAACCACCGACTTTTTGGTTAGCAGTCAATCACTTTAAACACTGCACCACCAGGGCTATGTGCCAGATTTAGGTGCCTGGTATACCGAGATTCACACAGATCCTATGTTCCAGGAAGCTGACTGTTTTAAGGAAAATTCATAAAAATTCATAACTTGAATGAGAACAGGGATTTTTGCCTATTTTTCTCAGTGATGTATCACAAAGCCCTAGAAAAATCTCACAATTACTAACAGAGAGAGACAAATTCGAACACAGGTTTGTCTAACTTTAATGTCCAGATTCTTGCCCAACATGCTAATTTGCTCTCCTGTACTCTCACTCCTCACCAAATGATCTTATTAAAAACTGGCTTCCTTTATAACTTTCCTCCAGAGGGATAGTGCGTAATGACTTGAAAGGTCTGCTATGTTAATAGTAATACTTTTCACTGTAAAATTTTCTTTGTAAAATTTTATATCAACATTAAGATACCAATCTAATCATACCACTCTTCTGCTTAAAGTATAAAAAGCGTCCCAGTGGCCTTACGATCAAGTCAATACCTCCCTGAGTGGCTCATAAGTTCTGGGTCTGTTACTAGCCCCTGACTGCTTCTTCAGCTTCTTCTCACACTACTGTCTATCTCTTTTATATGCTGGCCAAACTGAACTTATTTCAGTTCCTCAGATCAAACTTCCAAGCTTAACTAAGCTTAACTATCAGTCAATTCTCTGCCCTTTGCACCCCTACTCCCACATGTAGGATAAGTAAGACTTCCCAGTATGTGCTCCCATCGACTAGTTGTACTGTAGATTTTGTAAAGTTGGGGATGAGTTCTGTTGCATTTGATCTAAGATCTATTAATGAATCTTCTTTGCCCAGCTCACTGCCTGGTTCAAATTAAATTTTCAATACAGATTTATTTAATGACTATATGTTTCTAGTTAAAATAAATCTGCTCCTTATAAAAATCAAAACTAAACCTGTTGCCGTTGAGTTGATGCCAACTCACAGCAACACTGTGGGACAGAGCAGAAGTGCCCCACAAGGTTTCAAGCAGTGGCTGGTGGATTCAAACTGTCAACCTTTTGGTTAGCAGCCGAACACTTAACCACTGTGCCACCAGGGCTCCAAATCTGCTCCTTATGGGAGGTATCAATTATTGGTCTGAAAAACAAAAAAAGAAGAAGAATCTATAAGTCTATGTATCAGACCTTGGACCATGATGAATTTGCCAAGGTAAAGGGCTACCTACAGAGGCCTCTTGACCACGGAATCTTTTCTTGTCTAGGATAGGAATTGCCTCTGCCACTTGTATTTCTTAATATTTGAAGTAACAATTTCCTGGGCTAAAGAATTGCAGATGAAAGGGGTAGGAGACAAGGTAGAATTCTGGGGAGGCATTAGATCACTAAAGGTCCTGCATGGTGCATTACTGAGTTGATTTATCGTATAGGACCTGGGGAGCCATGGAAAGATTTAAACATAAGGCAGTTCATAATTAACAGGGTGTTTCAGATGAACATCTTAGGTTGCTTTACAGAAGACAAACTGTTAAGAAATAAGGCTTCCTGATAGAAACCCAACTTTTGCTTTACATTGACTACATTCTCATATATGAGTGAGTCTTTAATGTTTTCCTCCTGTGAATACTTTTTGGATTTTGATACCAGAGATTCCTAAAGGGCATTTCTGAATGGGAATTTTTAAAGCAATGAAAATATTCTGCAAGGACATATATGACTATTTTTAAAGATTTGAAAGTGGCAATAATATCAATATATAAAACAAAAAAGCAAAAGAGTGTTTTGATTATGTAACTTTTTCAATATTTTATATTTTCACAATGGGTGAGTTGAAATTTGTAGGTATTTTTTTCAGATTGTATAAATGAGAAAATGGACCTACAGTTGTCATTCTCTCTTTATCCTGGTGATCATTTCTTTCCAACTTCTAGTTCATACAAGTCAGCCTCACAATCTTGGTTATCTTTTATTTCTCTCTCTTTTACCCCTACCTTTCTTTTCTTTTTTAAATTTTACTTCAGGTGAAGATTTACAGAACAAATAGTTTCTCATTAAACAGTCAGTATACATATTGTTTTATGACATTGGTTAACAACCTCACGACATGTCAACCCTCTCCCTTCTCAACCGTTTTTTTTTTTTTTTTTTTTTTTTTTTGGTGAAAATGTACATAGCCAAAGATACACCATTTCAAAAATTTCTACATGCACAGTTCAGTGACATCAATTACATTCTTCCAGTTGTGCTGCTATTCTCACTTTAGATGAAGGTTTACAGAACAAAATAGTTTCTCATTAAACAGTTAGTACACATGTTGCTCTATGACAATGGTTAACAACCCCACTACATGTCAACACTGTCCTTACTCAGCCTTGGGTTCCCTGTCACCAGCTTTCCTGTCCCCTTCTGCCTTCTAGTCCTTGTCCCTGGACTGCTGTGCCCCATTAGTCCCATTTTGTTTTATGGGGTTACACCTACCTTTCTACCTTCTCTTATGAAGTCGCTTACATGTCTTTTTTCCATTTCCACAGCTACCATCTTGGTCATTCTCCTGATTCTTGGATTGTAGCAAAAGCCTTCAAACAGATAAATTCCCTTAACTGCATTTTCTCTCTACTCCTGTCTCCCCAAAACAGACATCACAATAATCTGCCCTACTCAATTTTCATAACATTTTTCCTCTTAAATAAGAGCTACCAGTGGCTTCCCACTGCCTGCTTTATCAGTCTGCACTCACCATAATATTCTTGCTTTGCCATTAAAATATGACCCTGCTTCCAAGCCACCATCCCTCCAAATCCTTAACTTAATATATTCTAAAATATCTCCTCTTTTCATAGATGTTGGTTCCCTCTGATGAATCCCTTTATTTGGTTTGCTCATTCTAGCTACCTTTAATGCCTATACCCCAAGAGCCTTAAAGAAATGTTCCTGGCTTTATCTTACACATCTCTGATCATTCCCTCAGTCTGTCAATGAAAATTCATTACAATGTTCTCCTTGGGCACATATTAAATTATAAATGAGAAACCTGTTAATTGAATTTCCCTTTGATTTGAATATAGAATAGACAGGAAACACTGAATCCAATGCAGAGCATATTACAGGGAGACTTGACATCATCACTGTTTCTGTGTACCCATCCTCTCTTCCCCAGAATTCCAATACCACTAATTAAAAAAAAAAAAAAAAAAAAAAAATTAGGCCCTTCCACTGTCATCCCACAGCACCTAAACATGACTTTGTTATTTTACTTATTAAATTATCATATGGTTCCTGAGACTAAAATTTAAGTTTCTGAAGGCTAGAACAGTGTCTGATCATTGTATTTAGAGAATACAATGCAACACAGCGACAATGGCTGACATAAGTAGTTTTTTTATGAATTAATCAACCCATCTATTTATTGGGTATTCATTATGTGTCAATCATTGTTTTAAGTAATGCAGATTTATCAGTGAGCAAGAGAATTTAATTCTAGGGCTTCCGGAATAAATAAAAGTGCATTATCTAGTTCCTGCTTCTTATTGCTTTATAATTTATCTTTTTGTTTTCTGAATATTCTCTGGCTGTGACTATACTGTATACCTTTTTGATGTTACTCCACAGAATGGGAGCCATACTGTATAGCAGTCAATGACTACTTGCTAGATAGCTGCATGGAGCGCTGGAAAATTAACAGCTCACTAATGCTTCACAAATAATTAAGAATGCTACCACCAAGCCTAGTATCCACCCCAACCCACGCCACAATACACTTCCCAACATCACAGTTCTCCAGGATCAGAGGTTATATTTTATAAGCATAAAGATACAGAGCCCTCCCTCCTCCATTTCTCATATGCAGTCAGTTACCAACTCTTGCCAATCCTTCCTCCAAAATGTCTCTTAATTTCATGTTTTTTTCCTCCTACTATCAATGTCTCTCACAGCCCTAGTGGCACAGTGGTTAAGACCTTGGATGCTAACCAAAAGGCTGGCAGTTCGAACCCACCAGCTGCTCCTTGGAAACCCTATAGGGTCATTCTATTCTGTCCTATAGGGTCACTATGAGTTGGAATCGACTAGACAGCCAAAGGGTTTGGTTTCGGTTTGGTATCAATGTCTCTAGGCTCTGCACAAACACAACATGATGCTCTCCCCCTAGAGGCAGTTTTTCTTCTAGTGTTCTTTCCCACTAAATGGCACCACAGTGGTTTGGTTTTGCATGTTGTTATCGGTTAAGTTGTGTCCCCCAAAAAAATATGTTGAAATCTTAACCCCAGTACCTGAGAACATGACCCTTATTTGAAAATAAGGTCATTATAGAAGTAATTAGTTAAGATAAGGTCATTAGGGTAGACCCTAATCTCTTTATGACTGGTATCCCTACAAGAAGAGGAGACATAAAGTAAAGATAACCATGTGAAGACTGAGGCAGAGACTGGAGTTATGCTACCACAAACCAAGTGTTATGGATTAAATTGTGTCCCCCAAAATGTGTGTCAACTTGGCTAGGCCATGATTCCCAGTATTGTCTGGTTGTCCTCAACGTTGTAATCTGATGTGATTATCCTATGTGTTGTAAATCCTAACCTCTATCTTGTTAATGAGGCAGGATTACAGGCAGTTATATTAAAGAGGCAGGACTCAATCTACAGGATTAGAGTCATCCTCTTTTGAGATACAAAAGAGAGAAGTGAGCAGAGAGGAGAAGGACTGCCTACCACCAAGAAAGAAGAGCCAAGAGCGGGTTCTCTGGACCTGGGGTCCCTGCGCTGAGAAACTCCTATACCCAGGAGAAGACTGATGACAAGGACCTTCCCCCAGAGCAGACAGAGAAAGCCCTCTCATGGAGCTGGTGCCCTGAATTTGGACTTCTAACCTGCTAAACTGTGACAGAATAAATTTGTTTGTTAAAGTCATCCACCTGTGGTATTTCTATTAGAGAAGCACTAGATAATGAAGACACCAAGGAATACCTGTGGCTACTAGAAGCTGAGAGAGACAGGAAAGTACGTTCTCCTAGAGTCTTTGGAGAGAGGTTGGCCCTGACGACACCCTGAATTCTGACTTCTAGCATCCAGAACTGTGAGACAATACTTCTGTTGTCTGAAAGTACACTGTGGTAATTTGTTACAGCAGTCCTAGGAAACTAATACGCTTGCCAAAAATGAACCCCTCATCAATGACCAATCACTGGGTCCCTCTGATTTAAACTCTCTCTCAAATCCAGCTGCTCCTCACCATTACCATTAACACTACTCCAAGATAATGGAATATATCATTTCCTAAGAGTGAAATAATTTCTAATTTCTCACTTTCATTTTTGCCCCCAACTGTTCATTACAGTGGAATCAGAATCATTCTTTCAAAATGCAAATCTGATCATATATCCCCAGTGTGCTTAAAAGCCTGGAATGGAATAACAGTGCTCTTAGAATAAAATAAAAATTCTTAACACAGCCTATCGTAGCAATGGTAGACAGAATAGTGCCCCAAAGATGTCTATGTCCTAATCCTGGGAACCTGAGAATATGCAGGTTACATTACAAGGAGGAATTAAGGCTGCAGATGGATTTAAGGTTGTTAATCAGATGACTTTAAAATAGGGACATAATCCTGGATTATCTGGGTAGGCCCAATGTAATCAGTAAAAAAACGATAATAATAATAAAGTTGCCATCAAGGTGACTCTGACTCATGGCAACTCCACGTGTGTCAGAGTAGAACTGTGCTCCATAGGGCTTTCAGTGGTTGATTTTTTGGGGGCAGATCGCCAGGCCCTTCTTCTGAGTTCACCCAGGTGCCTCCGGGTGAGTGTAAACCTCCAACCCTTCAGTTAACAGCCAAACACATTAACTGTGTGCACCACCCAAGGACTCCTAATCCTTTTAGAGGACATTATTTTCTAATATGAGGTCTTTTAGGAGATGAAAATAACTTCACTGAAACAATTAGGACACAAATTAAGTCTGCAAATTTAATACAGAGACTATTGCTGTAATCAGAAAAGTCTTTAAAAGTGGAAGAGGGAGGCGAAAGCGTCAGAGTTAGAGAAGGAGATGTAAGGATGGAGGCAGAGACAGACCCGAGCCAGGGTCTTTTCAATCATCTCATACGCATGTTGAGAATTGGATAATCAAAAAGGAAGACAGAAGAAAAATTGAATCATTCGAACAGTGGGGTGGCAAAGAAAAAACCACAGACTACTAAAAGAGCAAATAAATCAGTTTTAGAAGAAATACAATCAGAATGGTCTTTAGAAGTGAGAATGGCAAGACTTTGGCTTGCTTACTTGGGACACATCATCAGGAAAGACAAATCATTAGAAAAGGACATCATGTTTGGTAAAGGAGAGGGCCAGTGAAAATGAATCAATGAGACAGATTGACTCAAACATAACAATGGATTCAAACATACCAATAATCATGAAGATGGCGTAGGATCAGATAACATTTCCTTCTGTTATACATACAGTCCCTATGAATCAGAGCCAAGTCAACGGCAACAACAACAACAATCTGCATAATCTTTGGATTAATATCATGTCCCCAACTAGATGGTAAACTCCATGAAGGTAGAGACAGTGTCTCATTTTTGCTTAGTATTCTGTCACAAGCTCCCAACCCAGAGCCTGGCAGAGAATAGGCCAAATAAATATTTGTTGAATAAATGCAGCCATGCATATAACTACCACCAAACCCCTGACTACTGTGAGCATGACTGCTCCAGTATTCTCTCCTCTAATACATCCTGCATACCAATTCTAGATACATTTTCCTTAACTATCAAACACATGACTCCTCAACTTAAGAGTTCACTGCATTTCAGTAAATGTTCAGGGATCAAGGTCAACCATACAGATGTCCATTTAGTGAAGCAGATCGCAGTTCCCCTTTTCTTCACTTCTTTCCTGAGTTAAGTGGCTTTAGACAATCCAGTTATCCCCTCTGAGCTTCACTTATAAGTGTCAATAATCTCACTGAGGTTAGGCATCTGGAACTTCTATACGCATTGACATATTTCTCTAAGTATCTCACAGAAGTAATTTGGTGTTTAATATTTCTTGGTGTCCCTCAAACTGTGCACCAAGTTCAAGGTTGGCACAAAGGGCCTGGAACACTCTCCATCCAGCTGTCCACAGGGTTCTGTCTGTTTCCTCCTGCTGATGTTTGCTCCATTGTCACATTACCACAGAGGCCTTACTTGACCACTCAATCTAAAATTTGCACCCTCTGACATACCTCTACTTCTCTACACTGTTTTTTCTCCATACCACTTATCATACTATCTGAAATTCTTATGAAATCTCTTACCCCTTCCAAAATGAGATAGTAAGCCCCAAGAGGGTAGAGACAATGACTAGTATTGAAGGAAGTTAATAAATATTTGATGAATGAATTATTGAATGTAAGTAAATACCTAATATTAACTTGTTTACTAGCTTTATGAGATTAAGTAGTCTGAACACAGGTGAATGAAAAGGGTGGTTCCTAACATTTGAAATACTATCTTTGAATTCATCCAAAACTCAGAATTTCAACTCTAATAGTCCCTTTATTTCAGCTTCTTCTGAAGTCAATGCCCATTTCAAATCTACTTACAGGGGGAAAAACAAACAAAAAAAATCTTACTTTTCATTTCATTTCATTATAAAGAAGTTCTGAAAGTTGAGATCAGAGGGAAAATTACGGAATATAACCCTCTAACTCAAACCCATGGATGGCTATGTTCCATGCACTGTTCCAGAGTTCCATGTGTCAGTGGAGTGGACTTAGTAAGACTATGGTCTCTAACCAAAGAACCAAATCTATATTAAAATTATTCCTTTTTCTCTACTTCTGTGAATATTTGAACTCATTTTACCTTCAGATAACTGAGGTGTTTTTGATTATGAAGTTACTGTACAAAAATAATTCAAACAATCCTCATTCTGGCAGAAACATAGAAGATATGGTTCAGGAGCTGAGTACAGACAAAACAATTTTATGCAAAGGCTAACAAACATATTGGATAAGTTACCAAAAGAGAATTGCTGCAGCAAGAAACACCAGTATGTTCCACTAAGAGCAAGATAGGTATTTACATACAATTTAAATGAAGGAAGCGGGAGAAGAGAGTAAAATACATGTTTAAGACAACTTGAATTCTCCCCAGCAATGTGTGTTTGAAGGAAACTCATTGTCTTTATTATAATTAAAAGACAATACAGTATTCTACACACTTCTTAAATATGGTTATTGTTGAAATTTCTTAGATCCTTAAAATAAAATCTAGGGACCACCCAGGTTCTTTTATTTTAATACAATTTGTCTGAAATTAATATACTACCGGAAATCATATTCTTAGTTTCTATGACTTAGAAAAAACTGATTACCATCTTTCGACAGTGACTAATCTTTAACTTGTAGGATAAAGAAGGCAAGTTAGGGACACAATGCAAACTTTCCCATTCCTTTGAGTAGGATTATAATCTTACATGGAGCAATAGTGTGTATTGGTGGAGGGTTGTGCTCTTTAATCAGAATAGGTAGGAGGAGCTGACCAGTGATTATTACTCCCTGTTAAGATATGAAGAATAAAGAACTAAGTGTAACTCAGTCTCTCCAACTACAAAAGCAAACAATACATAATCCAGTTCTTTCTTATAGAAAGTGACTTTGCTGTGGACTGGGACCAAAAACAGCACTCACTGCGTGAAATTTATAATAACCTCAATTAACAAAGCATAGTTTCTAACCATGGTCTTTTGGAATATGGAAATATTGTTGTTATTTTACTTTGAAATGATATTTACAGTAACAGAATTTATTCCAAATGTGATCTCTCTGTGATTAGTTAGTTCAACTGGCTAGATCATCATGCAAATAAGGCTAAGTTTAATTCAGCTATAAAGGAAGCACCCTCTACTTTCTTCTCTAAGATATAAAGTCTGTCATTTTTTAATCATCATTTTTTATTTTTTCCCAAACAAAAATTTGTACATACATTGTTATGTGACTCTAATTGCTCTACCCATACTGTGACAGCACACTCCTCCTTTCCACCCCTGATTCTCCTTGTTCATTCAACCAGCTCCTAATACTCTCTGCCTTCCCATCTCACCTCCAGACAGAAGTTGCCCATTTAGTCTCTTGCATCTACTTGAGCTAAGAGGCATGCTCCTCACGAGTATCATTTTACTTCCCACAGGCCAGTCCAATCCCTATCTGAAGAGCTGGTCTCAGAAATTGTTTTAGTTCTGGGCTGACAGAGAATCCAGGGACCACGCTTTCCAGGGTACCTCCAGTCTCCGTCAGACCATTAAAGTCTGGTCTTCCTACTAGAATTTGAGTTCTGCACCCCCACTTTTCTCCTGGTCCATCCGGGACTCTCTGTTGTATTCCCTGTCAGGGTGGTATTGGTGATAGCTGAGCACCATCTAGTTCTTCTGGTCTCAGGCTGATGAAGTTTCTGGTTTATGTTGCCCTTTCTGTCTCTTGGGCTACTACTTTCTTTGCGTTTTTGGTGTTCTTCATTCTCCTTTCCTCCAGGTGGTTGGGACCAATAGACGCATCTTAGATGGCTGCTTGCAAGCTTTCAAGACCCCAGACGCCACTCACCAAAGTAGGATGCAGAACATTTTCTTAATAAGCTTTGTTATGCCAATTGACCTAGATGTCCTCTGAAAGCATGGTCCCCAGACCTCTACCCCTGCTACTCTGTCCCTTAAAGTGCTTGATTGTATTCAGGAAACTTCTTAGCTTTGGTTTAGTCCAGTTGTGCTGACTTCCCCTGTAGTGTGTGTTGTTCTTCCCTTCACCTAAGATAATTTTTATTTACTATCTAGTTAGTAAATAACCCTCCTCCTCCCTCCCTACCCTCGTAACCATGAAAGAATGTTTTCTTCCGTGTTTAAACCTTCTCTTGAGTTCTTATAATAGTGGTCTTATACAATATTCATCCTTCTGTGACTGACTAAATTCACTCAGCATAAAGACCTCCATCTTCCTCCATCTTATGTTTCACGGCTTCATCGTTGTTCTTCATCCTTGCAAATTATTCCACTGTGTGGATATACCATAGTTTCTTTATCCCTTCGTCCATTCATGGGCACCCAGGCTGTTTCCATTTTTTGCTATTGTGAACGGTGCTGCAGTGAACATGGGTGTGCATATATCTACTTGTGTGACAGCTCTTATTTCTCTAGGATATATTCCAAGGAGCAGGATAGCTGGATCGTATGGTACTTCTATTTCTAGCTTTTTAAGGAAGTGCCAAATCGATTTCCAAAGTGGTTGTACCATTTTACGTTCCCACCAACACTGTATAAGTGTTCCAGTCACTCTGCAACCTCTCCAGCATTTATTGTTTTGTGTTTTTTGGATTAATGCTAGCCTTGTTAGGGTGAGATGATATCTCATTGTAGTTTTGATCTGCATTTCTCTAATGGCTAATGATCGTGAGCATTTCTTCATGTGTCTGTCAGCCAACTGATATTTTCTTTGGCGAAGTGCCTGTTCATATCCTTTGCCCATTTTTTAATTGGGTTATTTGTCTTTTTGTTGTTGAGGTTTTGCAGTATCTTGAAGATTTTAGAGATTAGATGCTGATCAGATTTGTCGTAGCCAGAAATTTTTTCCTGGTCTGTAGGTTGTCTTTTTACTCTTTTGGTGAAGTCTTTAGGTGAGCGTTTAAGTGTTTGATTTTTAGGAGCTCCCAGTTATCTGGTCTCTCTTCTGGTATTTGTGCATTGTTCCTTATGGTTCATATTGTGTTTATGCCATGCACGAGCACTCCTAGCATTGTCCCTATTCTTTCTTCCATGATCTTTACCATTTTCGATTTGATATGTAAGTCTTTGATACATTCTGAGTTAGTTTTTGTGCATGGTGTGAGGTACGGGTTTTGTTTCAGTTTTCTGCAGATGGATATCCAGTTACGCCAGCACCATTTGTTAAAGAGACTGTCTTTTCCCCAATTAATGGACTTTGGTCCTTTGTTAAATATCAGCTGCGCGCAGGTGGATGAGTTTATGTCTGGATTCTCCATTCTGTTCCATTGGTCTATGTATCTGTTGTTGTACCAGTACAAGGCTGTTTTGACTACTGTGGTGGTATAATAGGTTCGAAAATCCAATAGTGTGAGGCCTCCCACTTTGCTCTTCTCCTTGAGTAATGCTTTATTTATTCGAGGCCTCTTCCCTTTCCATATGAAGTTGGTGATTTGTTTCTCCATCTCATTAAAAAATGCCGGTGGAATTTGGATCAGGATTGCATTGTATCTGTAAATCGCTTTGGGTAGAACTGACATTTTCACAATATTGAGTCCTCCTATCCATGAGCAAGCTATGTTTTTCCACTTATGCAGGTCTCTTTTACGTCTCTGGTTAGATTTATTCCTAAGAATTTTATCTTCTTGGGGGCTATTGTAAATGGTATTGAGTTGGTGATCTCCTCTTCAAAGTTCTTTGTTGGTGTAAAGGAATCCAACTGATTTTGTATGTTTAGCTTGTATCCTGAAACTTTGCTGAAATCTTCTATTAGTTCCAGTAGTTTTCTTGTGGATTCTTTGGGGTTTTCTGTGTATAAGATCATATCATCTGCAAATAGAGATACTTTGAGTTCTTCCCTACCAATCTGGATGCCCTTTATTTCTCTTTCTAGCCTAATTGCTCTGGCTAGGACCTCCAGCACAATGTTGACTAAGAGTGGTGATAAAGGGCATCCTTGTCTGGTTCCCGTTCTCAAGGGGAATGCTTTCAAAGTCTCTCCATTTAGGATGATGTTGCCTGTTGGCTTTGTATAAATGCCCTTAATTATATTGAGGAATTTCCCTTCTATTCCTATTTTGTTGAGAGTTTTTATCACAAATGGGTGTTGAACATTGTCAAATGCCTTTTCTGCATTGATTGATAAGATCGTGTGGTTCTTGTCTTTTGTTTAATTTATATGATGGATTACACTGATTGTTTTTGTAATGTGGAACCATCCCTGCATACCTGGTATAAATCCCACTTGATCATGGTGAATTATTTTTTTGATATGCTCCTGAACTCTACTGGCTAGAATTTTGTTGAGGATTTTTGCATCAATGTTCATGAGGGATATTGGTGTGTAATTTTCTTTTTTGTGGTGTCTTTACCTGGTTTTGGTATCAGGGTTATGCTGGCTTCATAGAATGAGTTTGGGAGTATTCCGTCCTTTTCTATGCTCTGAAATACCTTTGGTAGTTGTGGTGTTAACTCTTCTCTGAAAGTTTGGTGGAATTCTCCAGTGAAGCCATCTGCAACAGGGAGTTTTTTTTGTCAGGAGTTTTTAAATTACCTTTTCAATCTCTTCTTTTCTTATGGGTTTATTTAGTTGTTCTCCCTCTGTTTGTGTTAGGTTAGGTAGGTAGTGAGTTTCTAGAAATTTGTCCATTTCCTCTAGGTTTTCAAATTTGTTAGAGTACAAGTTTTCATAGTATTCTATTATGATTCTTTTAACTTCAGTTGGGTCTGTTGTGGTATCACCCATTTCATTTCCTATTTGGGTAATTTGCTTCCTCTCCTGTTTTTCTTTTGTCAGTTTGGCCAATGGTTTATCAATTTTGTTGATCTTTTCGAAGAACCAGCTTTTGGACTTGTTAACTCAATTGTTTTTCTATTCTCTATTTCATCTAATTCTGCTCTAATTTTTATTATTTCCTTTCTTCTGGTGCCTAAGTGCTTCTTTTTCTGCTTTCTTTCTACTTGTTCCAGTTGTAGGGTTAATGTTTTGATTATGGTCCTTTCTTCTTTTTGGATGTGTGCATTTATTGCTATAAACTGACCTCTGAGCACTGCTTTTGCTGTGTCTCAAAGGTTCTGGTAGGATGTGTTTTCATTCTCATTTGATTCTATGAATTTCTTTATTCCATCCTTAATTTCCCCTATCACTCAGAAGTTTTTGAGCAAGGTATTGTTCAGTTTCCATGTGTTTGATTGTTTTTCCTTGCTTTTTCTGTTGTTGATTTCTACTTTTATGGCTTTATGCTCAGAAAAGATGCTCTGTAATATTTTGATGCTTTGGATTTTGTTAAGGCTTCCTTTATGGCCTAATATGTGGTCTATTCTGGGGAATGTTCCAGGTGTGCTGGAAAAGTAACTATACTTGGCTGCTGTTGGGTGAAGTGTTCAGTATATGTCTATGAGATCAAGTTGATTGATTGCAGCATTTAGCTTTTCCGTGTCTTTGTTGAGCTTCTTTCTGGATGTTCTGTCCTTCACCGAAAGTGGTGTGCTGAAGTCTCCTACTACTATTGTGGAGATGTCCAATCTCTCTTTTCAACGCTGTTAGAGTTTGTTTTATGTATTTTGGAATGCTGTCGTTGGGTGTGTAAATATTTATTATATTATGTCCTCCTGGTGTATTGACCCTTTAATCATGATATAGTGTCCTTCCTTATCTTTTGTGGTGGATTTTACTTTAAAGTCTATTTTGTCAGAGATTAATATTGCCACTCTTGTTGTTTTTTGAGTGTTGTTTGCTTGATATATTTTCTCCTTCCTTTGAGTTTTAGTTTGTTTGTGTCTTTAAGTCTAAGGTGTGTCTGTTATAGGCAGCAAATAGGCAGATTGTGTTTTTTTACTCCAACCTGCCGCTCTCTGTCTCTTTATTGGTGCATGTAGTCCATTTACATTTAGTGTAATTATTGATAGGTATGAGTTTAGTGCTGTCATTTTGATGTCTTTTTTTGTGTGTTGTTCACAGCTTCTTTGTTCCACTTAATTTTCTGTGCTGAGTCGTTTTTCTTTAGGTATTTTCATCTTTTTCATTGTTGTTGATTTTGTGTTTGCTGAGTCTTTATATTTTTTTAGTTTTTTATTTTGACTTGTAGGATTGTTAGTTTCCTTTGTGTTTACCTTAATTTTTACCCCTGTTTTTCCAAGTTTATAACAGTCTTTCATTTCTTTATACCTCCTTGACTTCCTCTCCATATGAAAAAACTATGGCAACAGTTTTTAAGTCCCTCTTTTTTGTTTTAATGTTGTCATCTTTTACATATTGACATCTGTTTCCCTATTGTCAGTGTTGTAGCTTTGATTTACTTTTGTGATTTCCCTATCTGGGTTGATATCCGGTTGCTCTGTTCTGTGTTCTAGTCTTGGGGTGTTATCTGATGTTACTAATTTTCTATCTGGAGGGCTCACTTTAGTATTTCTTGTAATTTTGGTTTGGATTTGCAAATTCCCTAAATTTCTGTTTATCTGGAAATGCCCTAATTTCAGCATCATGTTTGAGAGACAGTTTTGCTGGATATATAATTCTTGGTTGGAAGTTTTTTTCCTTCAAGGTTTTATGTATGTCATCCCACTGCCTTCTTGCCTGCATGGTTTCTGCTGAGTAGTCCGAGCTTATTCTTATCGATGCTCCTTTGTACATGACTTCGTTTATCCCTAGCTGCTCTTAAAATTGTCTCTTTATCTCTAGTTTTGGCAGGTTTGATTATAATATTTCTTGGTGATTTTCTTTTGGGATCTACATTATGTGGGGTTCGATGAGCATCTTGGATAGATAGCTTCTCATCTTTCACAATATCAGGGAAGTTTTCTGCCAACAAATCTTCAACAATTCTCTCTGTATTTTCTGTTATCCACCTCCCCCCACCCCACCCCGTTCTGGTACTCCAATCACTCGTAGGTTATTCATCTTGATAGAGTCCCACATAGTTCTTAGGGTTTCTTCATTTTTTAAAATCCTTTTATCTGATTTTTTTCTCAAGTAAGTTGGTGTCAAGTGTTTATCTTCAATCTCACTAATTCTGACTTCCACTGCCTCAATTCTGCTTCTGTGACTTTCTATTGAGTTGTCTAATTCTGAAATTTTATTGTTAATCTTCTGGATTTCTGATTGCTGTCTCTGTATGGATTCTTGCAGTCTGTTAAATTTGTCATTATGCTCTTCTCTAATCTTTTAATTTCCTCTATTGCTTGCTCTGCATTTTGATTAATTTCCTTCCTAATCTCTTGAAGCGTTCTGTATATTAATCTTTTGTATTCTGCCTCTGGTAATTCCAAGAAATTTTCCTCCTCTGGAAAATTTCTAGATTATTTATTTTGGGAGTTTGCTGAAGCCATCATGGATTGCCTCTTTTTGTGATTTGATATTGACTGTTGTCTCCAAGTCATGAATACTTTATTATATTTATTTATTTTATGTTTGCTTACTGTGTCCTAGCTTCTTGTTTTGTTTTGATATGCTGAGATAGACTGCTCGTATGAGCTAGTTTGATTATTGGTACCTTTGAAGCTCTAATGTCCTGTCACCAGGTGGTTAGAGCTGTTACTGTTACTAGGTATGTGAGCTTAGGAGTCTGCCCACTCTTCCTGTATGGAGTCAGTGCAGGTGCCCAGGTAGATAGCCACCAACTGTGTGGTGTAGGCTCTCACTTATGGTCCTAGTCAGGCATGGGTGATTGGTGTAGGCACAGGCATCTGGCTGCAGCAGGAGGACACACTTTGAGCAAGGCAGGGGGCTGACGTCCACCACCAAGTGTCGAGGTGGGTGGGTTTTGCAGCCAGACTATGAGTACCTAATGCTGTTGGCTGAAAGGACGGGAGGGCACCTCTTATTCATGGGCCCCACTCGCGGGTGGCTAGGTAGCATGGGTACAGCCATTAGTCCTCAGGCGCCTGATGTGGGTATGTGAAGACCCTGCTTAATGGGCAGAGCACTGTCAAATGTCAATAACCTGCCACTTCACAGCTGAAATAGTTAAAGTTAGACTTCCAATAATACCCTGTTGTACTGCGGTAATGAGGGTCTACGCTGTTGAGATGAGCCCACACAAGTCTATGCAGAGGGAAAGGCACTCAGAGTCCGTGGATCCCTTATGCCTGTGCCTAGGGAAAGGAGCTGTGCCTACCCTGGGTTCCTGGCTTAGGGGAGCAGCTGTTTATTTTTTCCTCTGTTTGTTAATTTGTTCACTCTCCAAGGCAGGGAGAATGGCTCCGGGCGTGTAACGGATCCTACTTCCGGCCCCAGGGACACGGCAATTGCTGAATCCTGTCCAGGACCCAGTGCAGAGCAGAGAGCAGAGAGGTAGATGGGAGAGAGGCTTTTCCCTAAGAGGGGTGTTTTTGTTCCGTGCGGTAAGCTGTAGGCAAGTATTTATCTTTCGTGGAGGGCTGCTTCTCACTGGTTCTGTGTGGCTGTGTAGAGTCTGTCGTGCTGGGTCTCTCCTGGTATGGAAAACGCACACCCAAGCACGGCTGCTTGCTTGCCTCACTGTTCACCCCGAGCTGATCAGGTCTGAAGGTCTCAGGCTCTCACCAGGTCAGGTGTGGTAACTCCTCACTGCTTCCGAACTGTCTTTCTCTCCCCCTGCCACTCAGTCCAGTTCCTCAACTCTGTCTTTGATGTTCAGGGCTCTCAGACTGCCATATATAATAGAATCACTTGTTTTTTTGGGTCTTTGTTATAAGAGGGTCCACTGGCAGTGTCCGACTACTCCGCCATCTTGGCCCCACCTTCCATCATCATTACTGGTTAAAAAAAAAATTCATAGGCTATTACTAGTGAGTGAAGACTATTACATTCACATAGGGAGGGCAGTATATTCATTACTTCCTCAAGCTACTCTACAAGGACTCCCTTCTTCTTAAAAGCACTACCAGTTCTCTTCCAATTTATGAGTCCAATGGACACTTTAAATGACTTACCTAACTTAACTTCTCAGTTGCAAAGGATACCCTGGACCACTTCCTCAAAATTTTCTCCCAAATTTTTTTTCACAACATTCTCTTCTTTTATCTTTCTGACCCTTCACTTCTCTGTTTCTTCTCTAGTTCTGCTTTTTTATTTAATTTATATTGTTCTGAAATATAGATATTTAATGTTTTGAAATATATATTACAAAACATTTACCATTTCAGTGATTTTTACATGTACAATTCAGTGATGCTAATTCCATTCACCAAGTTGTGCATCAATCACCACTATCCATTTCCAAATTTTTCATCACCTTTACAAAAACTCTGTATCCCTTAAGCAACAGCCCCCTCATTTCTCTCTCCCATTTTCCCCTAGACACCACCAATAAACTTCAATTTCTATGCATTTGCCTACTCTGGATACTTCATATAAGTAGGACCATACAATATTTGTCCTTATGTGTCTGAAATTTCAGGTTAGATAATATTCCATTATATATATACCACATTTTATTCATCCAAATGACTACTTTGGCTATTGTGAATAATGTTGCAATGAACGTTGGTGTACAAGTATCTGTTTGAGTCCCTGCTTTCATGCTTCTACTTTTTTTTTCCATCCCCTTAAGTGTTGATGCTCCCCATGGTTCCATCTAAGGCCTTCTTCTTTTCTCACTGCACACTCAGCCTCTGGAAAATTACAAGTATGAACCTGGTTTTAAGAAGTGCCCATATGTAAACAACACCCAAATTGGTCCTAACAAAAGAGTACATTCCCTTTTTGAGCTTGAATTAGAAATCCCAATTGTCAATTAGAAGTCTTGATCTAGATATCATAAGGTAACCTAAAACAAAACATCTAAAGCCTGAATTTGGTATCTTCCTCCTCCTCTTCCCCTTCCCCCACAAAAAAAAACCTAAGAGCATGAGTTTTGGTGCTGGAGAAAATACTTAACTCTGTCACTGACTAGTTATAGAACCTCAATTAAACTATTTACCTTCTTTGAGAAATGATTTCCAGCTATTATGAAGGGCTGCTATTATGAGAATTAAATTGCACTGTACAATGGCTTTTCATAAACATAAGTTTCAAAGTTCAGTTCTCTTTTTCTGTAGTCAGCATCTAAGTTAATGGTACTATCATCCACCCAGATAGCCAAGGTAGTAACCTGAGTCATTCTACATGTTTCTCCCTCTGCCTTCATCCAGGACCAATTAGTAACAGACCCTGGGCCATCTGCCATCTGCATAACTCCAGCATTTGCCCCTTTAGTATAACTACCCTAATTTTAGTTTAGATCTTCATCAT
Organism: Dugong dugon; assembly: GCA_030035585.1. NCBI lineage: Eukaryota > Metazoa > Chordata > Mammalia > Sirenia > Dugongidae > Dugong > Dugong dugon. The sequence continues at coordinate 89,254,947 of CM057472.1, forward strand.
TTTTCTTCTCTATTGTAGCTGTGCATTTAGATCCATGCTTCTAACTGAATCTTTATATTACTCTCTGAAACATAAAAAATACTTGTGGTTTTGTGTTGTACAAAGGCTAATGCTCTATAGTCTTAGCATGGGGCCCAAGTGCTTTTTCTACTTGGCCCACACTTGTTTTTTCAGCTTATCAATGCCAGCTTCCCCGGTACCCCATGCTTCAGTCACAAACTGTTGATGTTATATTGTCATTATTTGATTCTCTTTCTCTGCTTTAGACTGTGTGTCCTGTCAAGGGTAGACAGTTTGTCTTTCTACCTTTTTCCTAGAGTCTGGTACAATACTTGGTATTAAGTATGCACAGAATAAATATCTGTTGAATTAAAATTCTCTATAGTTTAAAAAAATATTTGAAGTATTTATGGCTGCTAAAAGAGTGTTTTCTGGGTCTAATACAAATATACCATTAAAAGGACAAAAAATGATATTTTCTCCCTACTCAACAGCATTTATCCTAACAGTGAAAGAAAGCTTTACTGTAATAATAATAATAATAATAATAATAATAATTAACACAGCCCCATAGAAACATAATTCAATTCTATTCTATTTATATATTTGTGGTGAGGGAGCTGGCCCCAACTTGAAATTAAGCTGCAAACTGCTGAGATTCATATTAGCCCAGGGATTTCTGGGTAGGTGGTAGAGAAGAGCCTGTCATGAACCAGTCTGCTTGAAAGAAGGAGGACCTTCCTAGAAAGAACTCATTCTAAGAAAAGAGGGGGGCAGTATGCCCAGTAATAAGACATTAGCATTAAAGAAAACGAGTAAGTCTTAGTACAACATGGGATGTGTAAGTAGGATTTATTGCCAGTACAAAAATCAAGCAGAGAGATCAATGCCTTAAGGAAACGTAGAGAGAGTGAAAGACTGACTGAAATAAAACTTGAAAGAAACAGTTCACTAAAATCATTAAAATCTTTTTATGTCATTGGAGCAGGACAGGAGGACAAGGAACAATGCTTTAGATCTTATCTTAAGAGGATAAACTAAAAAGAATGTTGTTTAGTACCACACAATTCCAGTGCATCCACAGTGGTGCCATTGGGGAAGACAGGGCCCCATGGGAGATGGCAGCTATGCCATCAGTAACAGAGGCCTACAGGCACTATAGTAGTCTTCAGACATAGTTGGGAGACTTCAGTAAATGTGGGGCATACCCCAGTTTAGCAATGGGGCTTAACAATGGTGGCGATACTTGTAACACAACAATATGCAGCCAAAGGGGCACTGGTCTTCAACAGAGGCAGCAAAGCCTGGCAGGAGCAGCAAAACATGGCAAAAATAAATACACTTCCAGCAAAGGAGCAGAGAGTCTGGCTCACAGTATACGTAGTGGGTTGAATAATGTCCCCGCAAAATTCATGTCCCTACAGAAGCTCAGAATGTGACCTTATTTAGAAATACAGTTAGTTAAGGATTTATAGGTGAAATCATACTGGATTTATGATGAGTCTTAAATCCAAGGACTGGTGACTTTATAAGAGAACGCATAGAGAGATTTGGACACATATACCAAGACACACGGGGAGAAGATCATGTGAGGACAGTGGCAGAGAATGAAGTGATGCAGCTGCAAGCCAAGGATTGCTGGCAACCATCAGAAGCTGAAAGAGAGGCAAGGAAAAGATTCTTTCTCAGAGCCTCCAGAAGGAACTAACTCTCTTGACACCTTGATTTCAGATTCCTGACCTCCAGAACTGTGAGAAAATAAATTTCTGTTGTTTTCATCCATTCAGTTTATACCACTTTTTGACAGCAGCTCTAGGAAACTAATAGACCATGTGTTACTGATTAGATGGGTATATGCACACTGGAGACAAACTTTGGGGACTCCACAGAATACTTGTGGTGACAAGAAAAAGGGTTTTAATGAGAAGGTGGGACCTGCAAAAGCAAGTAAGGGCAAAGGAAAGTAAAACAGGTGTCTTACACTGTCATACAGTGTGTACATAGTCCACTTTATTTTGTCTCCATGTTTCCTGCACTATTTGTTCCTATTGTTAAAAAAAAAAAAGGTATTGTTGAGTTCCTTAGAGATCTCACTGATAAAAAACAATAGAAAGCAAAGCTCAAATATTAAAGAAGTGATCAGTGATGAACACTATTAATATTACACTGTTTTGTTAATATTTAAATTCAGTGCAACAATATAATACAGTACAAATATAAAATCCTGCCTTAAGGTAATAATTTATTATTTATTTCTATAAAATTAAAGTCATTGGAAAGTAAAAGAATTTGAGTCATAACAAATGGCCTTTAGTTAATGTTTCATGTGAATTAATTAGATAATGAAGATATAAAAAGAGTCACAATAACATATATATATAGCTCCCAATGTTATTTTAACAGAATAGAGTATTTTCAATAATATATTCTCAAAATACCAATTTTCATTTTCTAAGGAGAAATTCATTTTCATGGAGAAAAACTAACTCTATTCTACTCAATAAAAATGGGAGAGCAATGGTACAGCGTGGAAGAAAGGACATGACAGCTGAAAAATAAGACACACTCCAACTCCATCTTTGTGAAATGGTCCAGATTATCAAAACATTCCACATACCTGATTGCTCATCAATAAATTAAAACATTAACTAAGTTCCTTTTGACTCTAATGAGCTATGACTCCGTGAACTAAGTATATATATAAATATGAAACTATTTTACCCATTTCTCAATAAAAACGGAAGCGGCTGAGATACAATATTGGTACATTTCCAAATGGTTTTACTTTTGAAAATGGTTTTCATCCCAAAACAAAACCCCAGTTTTTCTATTCCATAAATGTCAATTAATATTTATATTTTAAAGAAATGTATTCAAGTATTATAGATTGTTTAAAAATGACTTTTGCCATCAAGGAGCTAATAATCTAATAGAAGAAATTAGACAAGAAATTGGCAGAATATAGTAATTCTAAATGAGTAGTAAAAATGAAGATAATTACAGTATGTAGGAAGGAGGTATTACTACTTAATGGGTTGATGAAGGCTATATTATATAGAAGGAAGCCTTTGAATTGGGCACTTAAGGTAGAAAGAAATTAAAATAGCAATGATTGGTGAAAGGAGTTGAGAGAAATGTATTCCAGAAAAACACAAATACGTAAGCAAAAGCATGGAATTATAGAGCACACAGAATTAGTATAGCTATTAAAGATTCAGATGATGTGCAGGTTGATCAAAGCACACAAGTCTTGTAAATCAGCAGTAGAATCTATTTTTAATGAATAGTATGATATATACTTTCCTAAGTTTCTTATGCATATATATGTTATAGTTTTACCAAAATGTAATCATACTATACTTACAAAGTAACTTGCTGTTTTCAAATGTGAATATCTACTTTTATCATTAAATAATCCTCAGCATCATCATCGGAAACTGATGCATATTATTCCAGTGAATTCATTCATGAATGTATTCAGCAAGTATTACCGAGTACCTACTATTTCCAGGTATGACTTAGATGGACCCATAATTTATTTAACATTTTCTATTTTGGCCATTTATGTCGATTTCACTTTTTTTTAAATCATAAATAACACTGAGATTAATGCTCATTTATATAAGTCTTTGCACACATTTTAAATTTTTTCTAAGAGCAATTTCTTAGGAGTGGAACGCTGAGCCAAAAGGTACTTTCATGTACAAGGCTTCTAACGTATACACCCCCAAAAAACCAAACCTGTTGTCGTCGAGTCAATTCTGACTCATAGCAACCCTTTATGAAGGTGAAGAACTGCCCCATAGGGTTTCCAAGAAGCAGCTGGTGGATTCAAACTGCCGACCTTTTGGTTAGCAGTCTGAGCTCTTAACCACTGCACCACCAGGGCTCCTTTAGTGTATATAGGAAAGTTGTATCATAGAAAGATTGTATGGCAGGTTTAAGAATGCTGTGTTACTACCCCTCCCCTTACCAACACTGTGTCACAAGCTTCAAAAAAATCTGTAAAAATTTCCTCATAATCTACTTATTTCTTTCTGATATCTTTTTATTCCAATTTGCTGTTCTGATTCTCAGCCAGTTCCTACCGTCTGACTTACGAATCCTGTTCTTCCTCGCACTCTCAATTCCCCTCTCCTCATCAGAGGGCCTTGCATTCTGCTGAGTACATCAAACAGTCTAATTTTTTTTTTTTTCCCCTAGAGTTTGAAGTACATCATTTTCAAAGATGTGCTTTTCCTCTGGGTCTTGACATAGTATTTTCTTTCCCTTGAGCTATAGTATTTTAAAAATAGGCCCTATATTGATTTTTTTCCCCTTTACCAATCCTTAAATAAGGCAATAACTATCAAGACTCAAATACCCCCCTTTTGAGACCTAATATTGCAATGGTTCTCAACTGGGGGCAACTTTATCCCCAAGGGGGACATTTGGCATATATCTAAAGACATTTTTGAATGTCACAACTCGGTGGGGGGTGGGTATAGGGAGTATACTATTGGCACCTAGTGGGTAGAGACCAGGGGTGCTGATAAACAGCCAAAATGCACAAGACATCCTCCCCAAACAAAGAATTACACAGTCCAAAATATCAGTAATGCTGAGGTTGAAAAACCTTGTGTTAAACGATCAGGTGATGTGCTCTGCTCCAGGTCTAATTGATAACACTTTGCAGGCATCCTTTAATATAATCTAGTTTGTCTGAGGTGGATATTGCTCCTAATCTCACTGCTTGGTTCTCAGATCCTCTAAACAGACAGAGTATACAGAAAATGATAATTCCCAACTTTAATTAATTCCAGTATTCTTCTGGGCTTTCCTGTAGATAAAAAGGTCAGAATATGCCAGTTGTCACATCCAATCCACTTCTATGGCCTGATGAATTATTTTCTGAACCTACTGCTTCTAAATGGATACAGAAATATGGCCACCTCAAAACTCAGCAGTAACTTTGTGGAGTGAGAGACGGACAGTTTAATGGATGCTAAAGGACTTGGGCCTCTGAGCCAGGAGCATAGCCGCAGAGCAAGCACAAGTGTCTACCTTCCTCTTTCAGGGGGTCTCTGTTTATGAGGTGAAGCCTGATTAGATTTTCCTCAATCCACTTTCACCTACATGATTAAACCAATAAACCAAACCCCTTGCCATCGAGTTGATTCCAACTCTTAGCAACCCTATAGGACACAGTCGAACTGCCCCATAGGGTTTCCAAGGCTGCAATCTTTACAGAAGCAGACTGCCACATCTTTCTCCCACAAGCAGCTGGTAGGTTCAAACCGCCAAGCTTTCGGTTAGCAGCCAAGCACTTTAACCACTGTGCCACCAGGGCTCCTTCAAAAATCCAAAAACCAAACTCACTGCCATCAAGTCAATTCCAATTCATAGTGAACCTATAGGATACAGTAGAACTGCCCCCAGGGTCTCCAAAGAGCAGCTTGTGGATTTGAACTGCCAACCTTTTGGTTAGTAGCCAAGCTTTAAACACTGTTACCAACTGAACAAAACCCAAACCCACTGCCATTGAGTCGATCCCGACTCACAGCGACCCTATAGGACAGAGTAGAACTGCCCCAGAGGGTTTCCAGGGAGCAGCTGGTGGATTCGAACTGCTGACCTTTTAGTTAGCAGCCAAATGCTTAACCACTGCGCCACCAGGGCTCCTTTAGTGCAGTACAATTCTAGATTCTGGCATTAGGTTGCCTTTTAGTCTTGGTTTTCAACACTACTCTAATTATTTTTGTTCTGGTAAGTGGCTCGATAGATGGTTTGGTGGAATGTTGAAAGAGAATTCATTAGAGGCTGCAACTAACACACCATTGCAAGTCAAAGTCTAAATTATGATTTTAAGTTATCAACAATAATGGATGCACTAAACTAAACTAATATTCCTACTTCTTTGCCTCAGTTCACTTACTTTATTAAACTTCTGTTTCAACCTTTTCCTAAGAGATCATAAGATATATGGATAAAAATAAAAAGTATGCTAATGATATATTAATTAATAAAATCTGTAGAAGAATATCTACAGATCTGTACACTTTTTAAAAAGTGAATGACATCAGTGATAGAAGTTCATCTGTTCATTCATCCATTTATTAAATATTAGTTTATGTATGAAATTATATTAAATATTAATGGATCAAAGGGAAATGGACACCATACTACTTGCCCCTGGGACTTTATGATTTTTGTGGGGATAAAAAGTAAAATCTAATTTCAGCTAGTAGGGAACAAAAACATAAGCAAGTTTACTGGAAATAACAGATAGTGTCCTGTGGGTTTCCATCATGGCTTAGAATTTCCAAGAAAAAGTTTTAAAGGATTTTTGGATCAATGGAGCCCGAGTGAAACCAGCAGATGTAAGGAAGTATAAAATACTGACAGTAAGCACATCAGCAGCAAAAAGTAAGGAGTAGAAAAGCTTTAATTATAAAGCTTCTAAGAACTCGTGGGAGAAGAGGACTGGCAAGCAGGCAGAATGCTGTAGTCCTTTCCTGAAAATGTATGGGAGTGGGGAGAGAAATAAGGTGGGCGAGTGAGGCAAGTAGACTCCAAAGGCAAACATAAAGGACTGTGAGTCTCACCTTCCCCAACTTACAGATACACACAGACCCGGCAGGTGCTACATTTGTCTTCTGAGGTTATCTACAATCTCACTTGTTTTACCTGCTATCTAATCTCTCTGGTAGAGGTAAATATGTTGCCGTCAAGTCCATTCTGATTTACAGCGACCCAATAGGACCCTATTCGAACTGCTGACCTTTTGGTTAGTAGCCAAGCTCTTAACCACTGTGCTACCAGGGCAAGGCTTGGCTGCTAACAGAAAAGTCAGCAGTTCGAATTCACCAGCCACTCCTTGGAAACCCTATGGGGGAGTTCTACTCCGTCCTGTAGGGTCGCTATGAGTCGGAAATGACTCAATGGCAATGGTGGTAGAGGTAAGAAGTGGAGGAAAAAAAAAAAAAAGTAAGTCCCTAATTTCTGGCTTATAACAAAGGATACCATATCTAGAGAGTACGAAAGACTAAATTAGCTGAAAAATTAAGCCTGAAAGAAACAAAGATGCTAATACAACATGAGAAAACCCAAGCCTGGTGAAAAGAATGAAGAGTAAATGAATGAGACAAAGAGATAAAGAAGGAGAAGAAGCAGGACCTTTGAGTCTCTGCAGCAGCAGAAAGAAGATGCAACCCTTCCCTAAGTGTGGTCCCCAAGCCAAGTGCACTGGGACTGTCTGGGTGACTTGTCAAACAGTAGATTCTAGGGTCACATCTTGGAACAACAAAATGAGACTCTCTTAAGGATGAGGTTCAAAAACATGTACTTTAAAAGCCCCCCAGATATTTATGCATATTGAATTTTGTGAACCACTAAAGGGTGAATCTAGTTCTTTTGCTTAAAAGGCCATTTTCTAAACCTCCTCTGAAGTGTTTTTCAACTTGTTGGGATGTTACCCGTTAGTGCATTTATATCAATTTAGTGTGCTTGGTACGTTTCTTCATTTTTGTAAATAGCAGAGCACAGAATTAAAAAAAAAAAAATTAAAAAAAAAATCACATCCTGATATAAGGAAAATATTGTTTTGTGAAATTTTTGTTTCAGTCATAAATATGTGTTGGTTGCAGGTGTCATATGTGTGCGTGCGTGTGTTCACTGCTATACATGAGTGCTTGGTAGTGACAAAAAGCATTTCTTATGGAGGGTTATGGTCAAAAAAGTGTGAAAACCATGCCTTAGAGAACAATAGTAGCAGGTCTGAGGAATTTAGTTCTTGACCTCAAGAGGAAGAGATGGGCATTTGTGATTGGTGATGTCTGCTGTGTGCTATACAGGCCTGGCATGACAAATCAGAAAGTGTGCTATTTTCCTGTAGCAAATATCAGATATGTGACCTGACAAGGCTTATAAAATCCACTGGCTGGCATTTATTATTTCAGATTCACTTGGGCATGGGCATGAATAACACAGTCAGGAAAAAAGTGGAACACATTCATAGTGACTCTCAAGTCCAAGACAGGAAGCTAAAGGACTTGGGAGATACAGATTTCATTTCTTCTTTTAGTTGGTCAGGACATTTAAATAGAAAGGGGGATATGGGGAGTGAAGAGCTAGTTAATATATGATATAGAACAAAAAGGATTTGGTTTTCTGAACCAAAGATGTGAAACCAAAATGGGCTCCTGGAAGGGAAAGGAATTTTATTAGTAGGAAGAAAAAAATTGGTGGGGTTTCTATTGCCAAAGAGGATTTTGGCCTGAAGTGTGGATAAGTGGGAGAAAAGTTTAAAATCAGGTACTATATGAAAGACAATTCACAGCAAGGCAAATATTTGTCAGGATAAAATAACCCAAGGAATGGTCAAGAACTATACAAATGGTTGTGAACATCTGGATATCATTATGGAGAGTACGGATGACACTCATTGTGAACTGTAATGTTTGAACATAGGGAGCTAAGTACAATGTCGTAAGTTTCATCAATGGGGTTCACTTACTCAACAGATACTCACTGAGTCTCTTCTCTTATTAAGATAAGAAAAAAAGGGCTCTACCCCAGGAAATTCAACTTCGGGAAAAGAGATAGGACATATAGCATATATCATTATACTACTTGAACATGATTGGTATTAAAAAGGATGCAGATAAATTGAAGTGGGCGTTTACAGGAAGGAGAAAAGACTTAGAAAGGCAATTAAGGAAAGTGTTGTGTGAGAGATGGCTTTTGAAATAAGTCTTATTAGGAGGAGTTAGACTCAAAACTCATGTCTGGAATAGCATAAGGGAAGGGTATAACTTGTTATAGACACCCAATCCAATGAAGTGGTCAGGAATTAGCAATATCCTCCAATATATTTATATACTTTCTTGTATATTTGTGTAGTATCAACCTGTATATAAGTATGTGAATCAAAATTAGAAAGTATAGTGAATGGCCATTACATGAATAAAGAAAAATGAAAGTGACATTTCTGAGGAGGATGCTACATCCTGCCCTTTAAGTAGATAATATGGTAGATGCCTTCTCAATATTTATCGTAAACCTGGATCAGAGAGCAAGATCTAGTACTGAAGGAAGAACACAAATATTAATAAAAGGTCTCACCTTGTCAGTGATTGTGTCGTCTTTATTTTTACATTTCCTGTGTATTACCCACCCACTTACTCCCTTCCCCTTACCTGAATAAAACCCAAACCTAAATCCACTGTTATCGAGTCAATTCTGACTTACGTTGACCCTATACCTTGAATAGTAAACAGTAAACAAGTATTTGCTGAGTGAATGACTGAAAGAATAAAAGAAAGAAAGAATAGAGGTTGCCAAACACAGAGCACTTAATACGTTCTAGACTAGCTGGACTGGAGAGCATAGGACATGGTCAGGACACAGCATGAAGTTCACTTTGGCTGGAATACAGGGAGTATGTAGAAGAACACAATGTTCACCCCAGGGCTTGGTGAGAAGTTAACACTCTAAAGTTAGGCTGGCTGTGGATGGATGATTTGAATCTAGGCCTTACAGCTTGGCCTTTAAACATTTAGTAACGGGAAGCCACTGGGAATTCCTGAGAAAGAAACGACATGAACTAAAATAACTCTAGGAAAATTAATTTGGTGGTAGGTAATAGGCTGGATTTGGAGAGACTTCTGGGCTAGAGAAAGGATTTGGAAGTCATTATGGTAGTTGAAACCACATGAGGGTGGATGAGGCTCCTCAGGAGACTGACTGAAGTAAGTAAAGCAGAAGTTCAAAGACAGAGCCTTGGAGAATTTCTGTTCCTTTCACAAGAAAATTTCCTGAAAGCACTTGATGTCTCCACTTTCCTAACACCTAGTCAACTCTAGCAATTTAGCTTGAAATGGTCTCTTAAATATCAATAATGACCTACTTGCCAAATGCAATGGCTTTTCCTTTTCTCAATCTTCACCTTTATCTTTTTTCAGGTACTTTATACATTCACCCTTTAACTTTTTTGAGGTATTTTATATAATCACCCTCTCATTCTTAAAACTCTTTCTTTGGAATTTTTACTCTATTAGTTCACCCACCTCTCAATGTTTTCCTCTCTCTTTTGGCTTCTTCTTACTCTCTAATCTCTATATGTTGGTATTTCTTAAATTCTTATTTGTGATGCTTTTCTGTTCTTTTTGTAGCCAGTATTTTATAATTTTTCTTTCAACAACTCCCACTAAGTGAACTAAATCTCTATGGATAATCTAAATCTCTGTAGGCTTTAACACAACCTTTATAGGCCAAAGCTACTCTTCCAAACTTCAGTTTCACAGCTTTAGCAATTGTCCTAACTGACCTGAGAACACAGTTTCTATAAAGAATCATTTAACTGACAGCAAAACCATTTTTTCTCTAAATGTCACCACCATTGTCATAGTCACACAGGCTAAATGTTCCTTTCTTCTCTCTCAGTCTCTTGAGCTGGCAATTCCTTTTGATTCTTTGTTCATATTTGCTCATATACAATCCTTTAATCTATTTGTACTGTTTCTACATCTGTTGCAAGTCTTTTTTTTTATATCTAGACACTGATTGACAAACTCAGGCAGAGAAGTAGGAGTGGGATGGTACAAGATTATATATGGGAATTCAGGAATAAAATATTACAACTTCCACATCTATCTATCTATCTATCATCTATCTATCTACCTGGATGTCTGTGTCTGTCTGTCCACCAATCAATCAATCAATCAATCAATCAATCTATCCTCTTCATACTGCTACCATAGTGATCTTACTAAAACATAAATCTGGTAATATTATACCCCGTATAAATCTACTATACCCCTTAAAACTTTTTACAATAATGTGCAAAATCACTGGATAACATGAAAGACTGTTCATAATCTGGCTACTGTTTCCACTTCTACTTCAGCCACTTACCACATGCCCTTCCCTATGATCATATATATTCTTTGTGATTCTCTTGTCTCCTCCGATCCCTAATTTTGGTCTGCCTAACATTCTCCTTGGAGGCTCCAGAGACGAGTACATGACCCTGGCCTGATTATCTAAAGAACAACTTCCTCCTGGCCACAGAGTGCTGTGTACAGTGTCTTCACAGACAGCTGACTGAACCTGAGTTAATGAAGAATCTCCAGGGAACTTTTGTTATAACTGTCAGGAAAGAAGCACCTTACCATCTGAGTTGTTTGGCCGGTAGAAAGATAGACTGTTGGTGGTTATTTTTGCCACCACTTGGGTGGAGTCTGCCTGAGAAACCCAGAAGAAAACAGAAAAGAGATGAAGACAAATTCCTGACAAAAGACAGATTGTGGTCTTTTGAGTTTCATGAGGTAAGGAAAGTCCACTTTTTGTTTAAGCCAGTTTGAGTTTGTCTTATTTCTGTTGCAACTGAAAGAGTTCTACTGATAAGACCTACTCTAGGAAGGCTTTGCTGACCTCCAAGCTTGATTTACTTCTCTTTTTTGGGTTCCATATAGCTGTTTCTCCACTCCAAATATCCAGCATCTGGTCACAGAGCTAGATAAAAACTGGTCCCTATCAAAAATGCAAGGAGAAATCTTTGACAAAACCCAGTTAGTTTTCCATAATAAAGCTCTCCATTGAGACTGAATGAGTGAGGAAAGTAGATCAACATGAATGTGAAGGAGCCATGGCATTTCTTGATAAGTTCAAATTTATGAAAGAAAATTCATTCAGCCCACAGATCTTCTGCTTTCAACATTCTTCTTCCTACAGTTTGAGTTACAGGCTGCATCTACTCAACTTTATTGAAAATAAGTCTATGCCACTATGATGGAATATTAAAGTCCTGGGTGAAACAAATAGGCTTCAAAAGACGGGACTCTTTGACTTTCCTCCCGCTAAAAAAGTTCTTACTCTACTGAACCATTTAATTATTCAGAAACTAAAAGTAGCAAGTCTTAAATTGTCTGTGAAGAATATTAAATTTAGCTATATTCTACCTGAATTTAACGGGAAATTTTTGAATAAGCATTCTTAAAAGAAAACCAAATCCAAATTTAACTTTTTCTGACCAAGAGAGAAACCAGAATTAATATTTATAGTACATTACTAAATTTTCCACAGTTCCTCTCATCTGGTCATCACCTAAATCCAGGTGGTTCCCATTTCTTTTTACTGGCACTTGGTCCACCAATGCTCACTCATACAGATCCTTCCTGTTCTGAGCTGTCCTGGCCTAACCCTAATATAATGTAAATAGAAATTAACCAGATATACTAATAGAGTATTCAGCCAGGTCTGACTTAGAAAACTATTTGTTTTCTAAGAATAAATTGAACTATTAAAAAAGGGGGGTGGGCAGGAGTGGCATCTGTTTTCTCAATAGGCAGAAATCTATTTGGCCTTATATTGGGTGGTTGTTGAAAATGGAGATTAAGATTCTTTCAGGGAAATGATATAAAGAAGTAGCTCCACTTAGTGTGTGACTTATATATGTAATTCCCGTTAATATCAGAAAACAAACATTTAAAAAGCTTTAAGGAAGGAAGGGAGGGGAAAAGGGAAATTCGTATCTCCGTTCAGTAAGGCAGCCAAAGGTCGGTTTTAAGCAAGAACAAGAAGTCTTTTGTAACCAAAAAGAGTAGCAGGTGACATACATGATGTTAAGCTGGACAATGAAATGTACCTTTAAAGTCTTTTTTGGAGACAAGGCCTCTGAGTAACCCAAATTTAACTTGAAAGTCCCATTGAACAACCTGTATCTGGTTACTGTTTATACTTTCAAGTTTTTGAAAGCCACCACCAAAGCAGAGTACTTTAGATTGATAATTTAGATCATCCAAGAACATGAAGAAAAAATTAAAAGTTAATTGGTTTTTAATTCACCTTGTACAAGTTTAAAAAAGGTAATTTGTCACTTTTGATCTGATATTGCTTACGGGCATGGCAACTCTAGAAGAATAATGGCAGAGGATACAGAAGATGGTGGAGTCAGGAAATTCGTTTTGAGTCTTCTTAGGTTTTGCATCAACGTTCTTTTGTTGTTGTTTTCAAGCTTTACTGCCCTATTCATATTTACGTTTGTCAGCAAATTTCCCTCGGCTACACTCAAAAGACAGCTGTTCATCCACACTCCTCAAGGAATAAAGCATATATCAAAGTCAATTCTTGGCCCAGCAACATAATCTGATTTCTAGAAGAGTTGCTAGCTTCCTCCTTTTGAGAGACTCGCAGCATGCCACTTGGGTTCAGGCATTTTACATATTTATTTATTTTTAAATTAACTATTATACTATATTCCAGTCACCACACTACAAAAGTAGGTAATTTGTATTGAGATTTGAAAGCTAAAAGCAACTAGCAATGCAATTATTTAAGCATATCTGTAGATATACAGTGTGTATAATGTCTTAAAACAAGAAGATGCAAATTCCTGCTTAAAAGCTAACAGTGAATATAATAAATGTGGTACCCTTGTGAGTAGAACTGAGCTCTGGTGGTTCAGTGGTTAAGAGCTCGGCTGCTAACCAAAGGATAGCAGTTCGAATCCACCAGTTGCTCCTTGGAAACTATATGGGACAGTTCTATTCTGTCTTACTGGGTTGCTAAGAGTCAGAATTGACTCGATGGCAATGGGTTTGGTTTTTGACTTGGTGTGAGCAGAAGAGGTGAGGTTGTTCAAGAATTTGCAAAACGAACAGGCAACTAACAGAACCTGGCTCTCGAGGTATACGAAGAGTTTATTTTGATATGGGTGGATCATGGGCAAAATCATATGATCTATAAAGGTTTTCTACTCATCTTTTTTTTTTTTAAATCTAGATGAGGATTCCACTCCCATAGTAGAACTTAAAGTAAAGTCACAAATTAGACTGCTGACAGGGGAAAAATACCACCAGACTACACAAGACTTCTGTTTCAATGTTAATCGGCCCACAAGACAGAAGCTACAAACATAGCCTGTGAATAACTGAGAAAATAAATTTAGAAGCATATTTAGGAAAAGAATAGAAAGAGTATTGTAATAAGTATAAATGATTTCAAATGACAAAGTTATTGAAGAACTTAGTTCCCTGGAAGTGCTCACTCATCTATGCCAAGAAATTTGGAAGACAGCTACTTGGCTAGCCGACTGGAAGAGATTCATATCTGTGCTCACTACAAAGAAAGATGAGCCAACAGAATGTAGAAATTATCAAACAGTATCATTAATATCTCACACAAGTAAACTTTTCCTGAAGATAATTCAAAAGTGGTTGCAGCAGTATATCGATAGGGACCCGCCGGAAGTTCAAGCTGGATTCAGAAGAGGATGTGGAATGAGGGAATCATTGCAGATGTCAGATGGATCTTGGCTGAAAGCAGAAAATACCAGAAAGATGTTTACCTGTGTTTTACTGGCTATGCAAAGGCATTCAACTGTGTGGATCATAAGAAATTATGGATAACATTATGAAGAATGGGAATCCCAGATAACAATTGTGTTCATGAGGAACCTGTACATAGAGCAAGAGGCAGGTTGTTCAGACAGAACAAGAGGTTACTGTGTGGTTTAACATCAGGAAAGGTGTGCATCAGGGTTGTATCGTTTCACCATACTTATTCAGTCGGTAAACTGAGCGAATGATTTAAGAAGCTGGACTATATGAAGAAGACTGCAGCACCAGGATCGGAGGAAGACCTATTAACAACCTGCAATATGTAGATGATACAACCTTGCTTGTTGAAAGCGAAGAGGACATGAGGCACTTACTGATGAAGATCAAAGACTACAGCCTTCAATATGGATTACACGTTAATGTAAAGAAAATAAAAATCTTCACAACTGGACCAATAAGCAATATCATGATAAATGGAGAAAAGACTGAAGTTGCCAAGGATTTAATTTATTTGGATCCACAAAATCAACGCCCATGGAAGAAGCAGCCAAGAAATCAAATGATATACTATCTTAGGCAACTCTGTTGCAAAAGACCTCTTTGAAGTGTTAAAAAGCAAAGATGCCACCTTGAGGACAAAGGTGCGTCTGACTCAAGCCATGGTATTTTCAACCGTCTTGTGTGCATGTAAAAGCTGGACAATGAATAAGGAAGACTGAAGAATTGATGCCTTTGAATCATGGTGTTGTGAAGAATACTGAGTATACCGTTGATTGCCAGAAGAATGAGCAAATCTGTCTTGGAAGAAGTACAGCTAGAATACTCCTTAGAAGGGAGGATGTTGTGACTTCATCTCATGTACTTTGGACATGTTATTAGGAGGGACCAGTCCCTGGAGAAGGATATACCATGCTTGGTAAAATACAGGGTCAGCAAAAAAGAGGAAGACCCTCAGTGAGATTGATAGACATAGTGGCTGCAACAATGGGCGCAAAAACAGCAACAACTGTAAGGATGGCAGACGACAGGGCAGTGTTTTGTTCTTTGGTACACTGGGTCACTATAAGTCAGAACTGACTCGAAGGCACCCAACAACAACAACAATCCTGAGGGAGTTCTGTGCTATTTTCTAAATTAGACACACTGTGAATTATAGAGAATGTAAAATTAGTTCTTCGATCAAATCTTATGACTGCAGCAGTAAATGTGGACGAATCTACAGCTAACATAAATTTAGCCTACATCAAATTCAGGCATAGACAGATACATGGTGAAATGCAATTTTAAAACATTAACAGATCATTGTCCTGTTAACTAGAGTGCTTCAACAACCACATTTAGTGGATATCCAATTTTCAGGTACTATGTTAAATACAGTTAATCTTCATCAGAACCTTATGATGTATATAGTATTATTACTATCCCTGTTTTATGTATGAGAAGAAAACTAGGGGCCAGAAATGTTACGTAACATTCCCAAAGTCACATATGAAGTAGTAAAGCTGGGTCTGTCAGCCTTCAGATCCTTTTCTTAGTCCCTAGCACATCTTCCTTTAACATATACCCTTGTCACATATACCAGCCGCCATCAAGTTGATTCTGACTCATGGTGAGTCCATGTGTTACAGAGTAGAACTGAGCTCCATATGGTTTTCTTGGCTGTAATCTTTACGGAAGCAGATTGCCAGGACTTTATTCCACAGCACAGCTGAGTGGGTTAAAACCACCAGTCTTTAGGTAAGTAGTCAAGCACAAACCATTCGTGCCACCCAAGGACCTTTGTAACAGATAGAAAGATTGTTTATCTAAATTATCAATTTTAGCCCAGGGCAGGGGGGTGGTTCTACCAAATATCTTTAGCTTAGTTATTTCTTGGCTTGAGAAAAAAAAATTCTAGATTCTTATCCACTAACTCACTCATAATGTCTTTCTATAGAAACTTTAACACGGGTACCAGAGGAACCCACGAAAATCAGGACAGTACTAACTAAAGATCAGTCAAAGTTCAATGAAGGCTTGATTGATAAATAAAAGTTCATTTGCCTGAACTTGGGCTTGGCCACCCAATGAAACAGAACTATGAGGTTAAGAAATGGAACCAGTAAGTATTATAAAAAGAGTATTAAATGAAAAGTGCTCCTGAGCCAGAAAAAGCAATAGCATCAGTCTTTCCTACTCTGCTGCTCCATTTTCAACAGTGCTATAGCGTTACTTCCATCTGTTTAAAAATAAAGATTCTACTGGTTTGCTGTGTTATTAATGTCATTGCTAGGACCACCTCTAGATCTTAGAGCCAACAGCAGTATACTTCAAACATACTTCAAAGCTCAGGGAGGCCCTGGGAAACCAAAGAGGAAGCAGTAAGTTGTTCTGCCTAATGGTTCAAGGTCATGAATCTATTTAATTGGAGATATGTTTCCGCTTATGACAGAGGCTAAACTAAAGTTTAACGAGATTAACAACAACAATAGTGCAAATGGTTTTCAAAGGGGATGTTAAAAAAATTGAGAGACCAAATTGTTTGCAAGACTTTAGAAGTGCTTGTTGCCTAGATACAATATAAATAAACTGTGACTATAAGCCAACATTGTCCTTTAACTTTGGTGACCCAGTTATTTTCTGCTTTGAATTTTTTGTTGATACCGTGTATTTTTATTAATGGAAGCATGCTGAATCACTGAATGTGTCTGCATTTTTGGTAGGTAGTATGGATTTTTTTTCTTGCCCCCTCGCACAGGCCTACCCTAAGTGTTTAGTGGTGCATATGAAGTACCACTAATTATACTCCAGAGTCCCCAGTAGGGTCTATTGGTTCATATGTGTAACAAATAACAATTTTCAAAATTTCTATTTTTCCTACTAAATATTCAGACATCTCCTGCAATACCTTGTAAAAACAGTAATTTGCAGCACGTGCCCATTTCTTTGGTATTAAACAGTCATAAAGGCCCCTGCCTAGTGGCGGCACCCACTGTCAGTGGTACAGCAGCTTCCCAATAAACCCTAGAAGCTGAAAAAGTTCATGGCTGCTATATGTACTGTCGGGCACGAAAGTGTTAAAATGATACTGTGAAATTATAATTCTTATCTTTTCATTAAAGCAGGTTATTGCTGGGTGGTTTGGCTTCAAATAACTGCATGCATTAAGCAAAATAAGTGCTTTTTCTCTGGAATGTTTTATGCTTTATAATTCAAACTTTTCAGTAATGTTGCCTCTCAACTCCAATTAATGAGATTTTTAAAAATGATCAGAATAACCAACAAAATATGAATGCAAAGTAGTGTTGGGAGGGTGGATGAAATTGCTTAATGAACCAAAGAACATCAATTGCTTAATTATACAGAATACTTTGGGCTGAAACAATAGCACTCAGTTTCTATCAAATCTTCCATTCACAGAGATGGAAGCGTTTGGCTGCTTACACAAACACTCTCCCCAGATTCAGTAACACTACAAGATTTTAGATACGAGCAACTGTGATGAACACATGAGAAACACAGCAGAGACATTCCAAATGACAGAAGGCATTATCAGAGGATATTTGCTGAAACTTTTAGTAGCTAACTGATGAAAAATGGAAGTGTATATCATGTGAGGGCACTAAAATATTTAGGAAAGTTAGTCTAAATAGTTCATGCCATAAAAGCTGCTTGACTATACGTTTCATAGTAGTAAATGTGATTGTTTCTGTGTCAAAATATTAAGCATACTTCTAAACATTAACTTTTAAAGTCTAAAATTAAATTTATATTGAACATAGTCTCTGGATATGAGCATTTTACTGCCTATTTAATTAATGGAGAGTTATCAGAATTTTTAAAAAATCAACTATCTTTGCAGAATTATTACTCATTATCACCTTAACCTTGTAAAGAATCAAGATGGACATAAAGACCAGTCTCTGTCTTGTCTACTCAAAAATATAAAGACATGCTTCTAACCTTTAGTTTGACAGTTTAGAGTTAAATGGAGACTTTGCAACAATGCAAAACAAAAGAGTAATTAAAATAAAAGGGTAAGGTATGTAATTATATCCTGTAACTTAAGAGTATACCTATTATGTCTCTAAAAACCAAACCTGTTGCCGTTGGGTTGATTCCAACTCATAGAGACCCTATAGGACAGAGTAGAACTGCCCCATAGGGTTTCCTAGGAGCGCTGGTGCATTCAAACTGCTGATCTTTTGGTTAGCAGCTGAGCTCTTAACCACTACACTATCAGGGCTCCATTGTTTCTCCACATATATTAATTATATGACAGGTGATGGGATAAGGTATCTTTAAAAACTAAGAGAGGAAAAGAAACCAAAATGTTAGACATGTCCTTTGAGCTAAAATTAATCTTAGACAGGTCTTGGCGACCACACTGATATTTATACCAGCACTGTCCAACAGAACTTTCTGTGATGATGGAAATGTTCTATATCAGAGGTGTTCGGTTTGGAAGCCACCAACTACATGTGGCCATTGGGCAGTTGAAATATGGCCAGTGTTACTGAGATACTAAATTTTAAATTTTATTTAATTTCATAAGGAGCACTGGTGGTGCAGTTGTTAAGTGCTTGGCTGCTAACCGAAAAATCGGTGGTTGGAATCCACCAGCCGATCCACAAGAGGAAGATGTGGCAGTCTGCTTCTGTAAAGATGACAGCCTTGGAAACCCTATGGGGCAGTTCTGCTCTGTCCTATAGGGTCGCTATATGCTTGCTATGAATCCAAATCAACTAGACCGGCACACAAGAGCACCAACAATTTAATTTCATATAGCTACATGTAATGGCTTCTGTATTGGACAGCACAGTTCTCTACTTCTCTCTTTACCATTTTGACACCAATACTCTTAAGTGTCTGAAATACAAAACATGAGAATTCTGTCAAAATGCTAGATTGTGTCATACTACTAAACCTCTCCAATGAATGAGTGACTAAGGATTATTTTAATCATGCTGTATCCCCAGATGGCTCTGTTCCATGCCATCTTCACCACGGGCCCCAGGCTGGGGATGGGGTGGGTTGGGGGGACTGTGGGCTACAATCTGACTTTTAAAGTTTTTGTTTGAAAGTAATTCATGTCACTTTCACACACAATTATTATTCAAAACTAGCAGAGGCACTCTTGAGTTCAGTAGGATGGAGTCTGATGTTATATACACAAGCCCATGTCCATGGGGTCAGGCTGTAGGATCCTCTTCCAAAGAGGAGTCCAAAAATTTTCAACAATAATACACTCTACCACAAGAATAACATTTTGCTTTCGGTCGGTGAAACATATATAGGCTGTAGAATTCGGCTACTAACCAAACGGTCTGTGGTTTGAACCCACCAGCTGTTCCATGGAAGAAAGATGTGGCAGTCTGCATTCATAAGGATTACAGCTTAAGAAACCCTATGGGGCAGTTCTACTCTGTCCTATATTGTTGCTATGAGTCAGAATCGACTTGATGGCAAAGGGTTTGGTTTTTGGTTTAGCACACTTTACTTAAAACCAACTGTAGCCAGACAGGGTATAAAATGCCCCTAGATCTGATAAACAGTTCTCTCCCGGACACCTTCCAATAATGATAATAATAACAACAACAATAAGAAGAACAGCAACAACACCTACTGAGCCCCTCCTCTATGCCATGGAACTGCCATTGGTGTTTTACATACATGATTATACTGAATTCTAACAGTGAGCCCATGAGGTTGATATTATTTTCCTTGGCCCCATCACAAATGAAGAAACTTAGGCTCAGCTTTCACAGAATTATGATACTGCAGAAACTGCAGTGCTCAATTACAATGCCAGATGTCTCAGACAGGACAGACCTCAAATCTTGTTCTTGTTCCACAACACAGCACTGCTGGGGGTCCCGTTTGTTCTCCACTAACTGTAATGTTAGCACACAGAAGCAGCTCCAGTGCCAAGTTTACTAGGTACCACCCTTCCCCATGCTCTCCAACACTCACCCCTGCCTTTCCACACTTCCAATATTGTTAGAAGCCCCCATGGTAACCATCATCCATTTCTGCCCCTGGCAGGAAGGTACTAAATCATTATTCTTCCTGTCTTTATTGGAAAATGTACACTTCCAGGACTTATTTACCACTTTTCAGACAGTCTGGAAGGTGCACTGGTGGCACAATGGTAGCACTCAGCTACTAACCGAAAGGTCGATGGTTCAAACCTATCGGCGGCTCTGTGGGAGAAAAGACCTGACGATCTCCTTCTATAAAGATTAGAGCCCAGGAAACCCTATGGGGCAGTTTTCTTTGCCAACATCACAATTGAAAGGCAAAAACGTCACTTTGAGGACTAAGTTGCACCTGACCCAAGCCATGGTCTTTTCAATTGCCTCATATGCATGAGAACGCTGGACAATGAATACAGAAGACCTAAGAAGAATCGACGCCTTTAAATTATGGTGTTGGTGAAGAATATTGAATATACTGTGAGCCACCAGAGGAACAAAAAAATCTGTCTTGGAAGAAGTGCAGCCAGAATGCTCATTAGAAGCGAGGATGGGGAGACTTCATCTCACATACTTAGGACATGTTATCAGGAGGGACTCATTCCTGGACAGGGACATCATGCTTGGTAGAGGGTCAGCGAAAAAGAGGAAGACCCTCAATGAGATAGACTGAGACAGTGGCTGCAACAACGGGCTCAAACAAAACAATGATTGTGAGGATGGCGCAGGACCGGGCAGTGTTTCGTTCTGTTGTACATAGGGTCACTATGAGTAGCAACCGACTTGACAGCACATAACAACATTTTGAGGTGACACAATTCAATCCATAAACCCAACTGAACTAATTAAGTAGTGAGCAAGTTGAGAAAGAGTTATCAGAGAGGTATAGCCAGCAAGCTGATGCTCTTGTAAAATCTAGTTATAAGACAGAGAGAGGAAATAAGGTCAATGAAGATTATGACATTAATTGTTGACCATTTTAGACCTTGTGCTAAATAATAGCTGTTTACAACGGCTCTAGGAGGTAGGCTTTACGTGTTTTCATTGAGGAAAATGAGGCCATGAGAGAATCAGTTCATTGTCCAAGTCACAAAATGGAAGAAACAGGATTCATACCTAGGTCTACTTGGCTTCAGGGGTGGATTCTTAACTTCTACTGTCAGAACAATTTTTTAAAAAAAGAGAGGAAAAAAAAAAGGCTCTGCCAGCTGAGGTGAAGACATGTCTAAAATCAGGACCATACAGCTTATCCAATGATTTGGTGCTAAAAAACTTTTTGTAGCAAATTTCCCATCCAAGACATTAGAACTGATTCTGCAAAGATGAATACATGATTCTGCATTCTCAATCTTCCCTCAGTGAGCATGGGTGAGGGACAATTGCCTCCAGCTTAATTTCAGTGTATTTCATTAATGTAATCAGTGACTTATCATGAAAACAAGCTTACTTTAACAACTAAAAACCAATGAGAAAGCACGTCTGTCAGCAATAAAAGTTTTAAACCTTAAAACTTAGTGCCTACAAGCCTAAAATGAATTTGCTGTAATAGCACACACACACACCCAAAGTCAACTGAAAGTAAATTTTAGGTCACTTTGGAGACATATCCTGTCTCAACTGGATTTCCCACTGTGCTTTGTGTTTGAGTTAAAGTATTTAGTTTTATTAAAAGCTCCATGTGGAAACACAGGAACTTTGAATTTCTGAATCAAAATGTTCACTCCAAGAATTTTTTAGGTCCCAAGTCCTTGAAGAAGTTTTCCTCCCTTTTAAGTCTTGCATGGAATATACTACACTGTACAGGTAGATCTGGGGGTAGTACAGCTTTACTGAGCTGGAGGTCAGCCTGGAAGTAACTTCTGGCATGTGGCACAACACTGAAATCTGAGCATATTTTAAAAGAAATAAGCATTTCCTGAAAGCAACAACAGCCAAAACCAATACAAGATCCCTTAGGCTAAAGAAAAAGAAGATTCAATCAACTGGTTATGGCCAGGAGACATAGAAGTTGATTAACTTGGGAGAAGAGGCAGAAGGCAGGCTGAAAGGGGACTCCAGATTTAATTGGCTCACCTGGTTTCAGCTCTCACTCCTTTATTGTCAGGTATTGCGGACTGTGATAGAGGTATAATCAAACTCATGCTACCATATACGTTTTGAGCCTTATGTACCAAATGTCAAAAGTAAAAGTTTCAAACTCCATAAAAATAAAAAGGGGATAATTCACAGTATAAGCATGAAGAAACTGTGATAAAATATAGGCAATTCCCATATTCTAAATGACCAGAATCACTATATCAATGATTGTTCTTTGTTGCCTAACCTCTCCCAGAGAGAGACACCTTATGTTATGTAGATGTAGAAAGATCCTTTTTTAAACAAATGGAAAAAAAAAGTATATGGAAGAACTGAATCAAGATGATTAACTGGGCAAATGCACCTCCCTCCTACCTGGGTTCAAACTCAATAAAATGACAGCTATGAAATGACATAAACAAAAAAGAAGATACACCTATACCAGTACTGGAAACCAGGAAGTGTGCCATAGATTAACTAGAGCATGATCAATTCTTGCTATATTTAAAGCAGATGGAACCAGAATAATGGAGAAAGAAAAGAGAAGCAAATGTTATACAAAAGAGGGACAGGAGAAAATTATGTTGGAGGTATGAGCAATTCCAGGGCTCTTCAAACAGCAGAGTGAAGCAATTATTAAAAAATCAGGAAAGGACAACCACCAGGATAGTTAACTTACAACTATTAAGCTAATTCAATCAAGTTTGCTTATAATGAGTAGCAGAGAAGAGGGATCTGTGTCCCCAAGATAAGCCCCTAATCCTTCCAAATAAAACAACAGTATGACAAGGGAGAAGAAGGACAAGAACAGATTAAATCTCCAAATTCTGCTGACACTAGTAGAAGAAATGAAGTAATGGAAGTTCCAGGTTCCAGTATCTGGGCCCGGAACAAAGCCTTGAGTTCTCTCTGAACTGAAGTTTGGATACCAGAGGATTACAGACATGGTTCTGGGACAGGAAAAATACAGCAAGTCTTGGAAATTTATGAACCCATCCAGAAGCACCTTGCAAGGCAGGCCTGGTGATCTGCTTTCAAAAGGTCACAGCCTTGAAAACCCTATGAAGCAGCTCTACTCTGCACACATGGGGTTGCCATCAGTTGGAACTGATAACAACCAAGAACAACAGGAAGTAGGAAGATACGTCATTTCCTGAAAAAACAGCTAAGCACACAACCATCTGGCCACATGGCCTGTGGTTCCCCCAAATCAGAATCACTATTCCTTGAGAAGTCAACAGAGAGTCTTGAACGTACATTACACACTCAATAAGTACGAAATGTGTAAGGACAAAAACACCGCTATTAATTCACTGATACTACAAATATTTATTGAGTACATTTCGCAAAAGTAACAAACTTTTTAAGATGTTAAGAATATAACCAAAACCAAACCCGTTGCTGTCAAGTCAGTTCTGACTCATGGCAACCCCATATGGTTTCTTGGCTGTAATCTTTACAGAAGCAGATCACCAGCTCTTTCTTCCACAGCACCACTGGGTGAGTTCAAACCACCGATCTTCAGGTTAGTAGTCGAGTGCAAATCGCTTGCACCACCCAAGGACTTGCTGTTAGGAATACAGCAGTGAACAAAACAAAGTACTGTCCTCAGGAAATTTATATTCTAGTGAAGAAGGAGAGACAAAAAATATCCAAATAAATATATAAATATAATATGTCATGAGTCCTAGGACAAAACTAAGCAGGGTAAGAGGGATAGGGAGTAAGTGACTAAGAACAAAAATAACCACACGAAAAGTAAAAGAGAAGAAAGAATAAAGATAAAAGTAGGCACTAAGAAATTTCCAGTCAGGATGACACAGAACATTCAGGCTTTGATTGACCCCCTTTAAAAATACAGCAATGATAAGTAATTCATAAAAACAGGAAACCAAAAAGCCATTTTCATGACTTAAAAGAAGGCACACATCTCCATGAACATGAAGTTTTATAGGCCTCCAATGATGGGCATAGCTGAAGCCAAAGGCCTGTTTGGCTCTGGATCATGAAGCAGACAGTGGACAGGAAGTTCAGCTCCTATGGGATAATGATCCAAAGTTTTCACCTAAGATAAGGAAATGGCCCCATGATGGATTGCTGCTTGAATACAGGAGCTTGGGATAGTGCTCTTGGGAGAGTGCTCCAGACTTTCAAAAGGAATCTGATGAAAAATGTTGCCTAATTCTGCCTGAGATTATGAGGCTTACTGAGGTTGAAGGGAACAGACACACCTTTACAAACGGAAACAACCAAGTGGCCAAGTGGTTCAATAACTGGATCTGGAGCCACTCAATATCTCCCCATGACAGGAACCCAGAACCAGTTATAAGAAATGATTCAGGAAGGTGGGCTAATACCAAATTCATAGTGGTTACCTCTGAAGAGGAACAGAAATAATAGAATCGAGAATTGGTAATAACAGAGGCTTCAACAGACTTCTTTAGAAATACTAGTACAGTTCAAGTTAATCAATAAAATGCAATGTTTTTTAAAAGATCATCAAAATGGAAAATTATTTGGCAAATGTTTACTTCAGAACACACACACACAGGCGTACACATCAAAATGTGAGAAGCAAAACTTAAAACTTTTATTAGAAGATATAAAAGGCTATCTTAAGCCCAAAACAAAACAAACAAAAATAGTCTTTTAAATAACTGAGACCATACACGAAATTAAACGGCAAGTCATAGAATAAGATATTTGCAATGTATAGAACCAAAATAAAGTTAGTGTATGTGTATCCCAATATGTCAAATAGAAAAGACAAACGATCTGATTTTAAACATAGACGAAAAATATGGTCAGTCAATTCACAGATTCACAGAGGAGAAAAGAAAAACGGCCAACAAATCTTAAAATGCTGTTTCACTAATAATCAGTAAAATGTAAATTAAAGAACAAGGAGATATCATTACCCAGCCATCTGATTTACTGAAAGTAAAAATTCTGAAAAAGCCAAGTATTAGAGGAAAATGTAAACAAAGAGAATAATGGAAGTGCAAATCAAATAACAACTTTGGACAGCAATTTGGCAATAAGTTGGTTTGTGTATATGGCTAGGCTATGACCCAAGGATTTTACTCCTAGGTATCTATCCTAGAGAAAGTATCTTATAAGACACTGTAGTGCAGGAAGTCTTTTAAAAACAAAAACTGGAAATAACCCAAATGTTCGTTAACAAAAATGGAAAAATAAATTGTAGTACAGTTGCAATTAAAGTGAATGAAATAGAACTACACTCAACAGTCAACACAATAAATCTTAAGAATAATGGAATTGGGAAGGAATAGTAAGTAATAAAGGTTTGAAATCAATTCTTTAAAAATACCCAAACCATTTTTTTAAAAGACCAATACAGTGAAAAATTAGTTGTCAAGTCTCATTAAGAAGAAAAATAATAAAGATGATGAATTTAACAACCTTGGGAGATAGGGTACCTAAACGCTAGCGTAAGTCCCACACGTTATTATAAATTCATCGACTTTTATTTCGATGAGAGAAAACAATAACGATGGATCTGAGTTTCTTTTAAAAATTATGTTCACTTTAAGCTAACTAAATTAGAAAATTATTCAACATAAGTAGAAAAATTCCCATTCAAAATAAGTAATATTTCTAAAGTCTTAGACTCAAACTATATGTATTAGGTTCAAAAGACTAAACACAATTATCTAGAAAATTCACCTATTCACAGAGGTAATTTTCTTAGGATGCAAAATAAATGGATGTTAAATAGTCTTAGATAAAATAAAGTTTTGTGAATGCAAAACTGCTTTAGTATAGTCTTAAGCATCTCTACTGACCCTATCGCCCATCAAGCAGACACAGATCTATAAACATACATCAGAGTTACATGCAGAGTATACATTCAGTGTTATTATAAGAATTTTTTGGATTTCAGTAAAATTAAAAAAAATTTTTTTTAATGAAACTGATCACCTCCACAGAGGTTGGTTCAGGGGTGGATTTGTGACCTAAGCCACTCCAAACAGAGCATATCTCAGAACTTTGCTGGAAATGCTGGTTCTCCAACTTTCCCTTGGTGTGGTCTGGAAAGGGCATCAAGATGCAAGAGGAAGGACCATCTGTAACTACAAGGAAAGTAGTGAGCTGTCGACATCAAAGAATGGAGTCCGAGGATGAAGTTACCACCACAAAGGCAGAAGAGAAAGAAGAGAATAACAGTAACTTTATTTTGTCATTCTCTAGACTTCATACCTTTAGGCTTCTCAGTTACATAGGCAAAGGAAGTCCTCTTATTGGTTAAGCCAGTTTGAGTTATCTTTTCCATCACTTTGCAACACCCATGAGTCCTAACAGATTCAGTCATTTTATTTTGGCTGACCTTTCTTTTAATGTCCTTAAAGGGCATTTGCATATTTAATTTACCATCAACACATTTTAAATTATTTTCAAAATAAATAATACTTGAGAAAAGTGCTAGAATAACTTTCTTGGAGGCTCAAGTATTTTATATATGAAGACAATGCAAGAAGTACATAATAAGCTAATTTCAAACATCTTCTTCCCTAAAAAATTCCAACACTGGTTTGACTGATATCTTTGGTGAGATAACATGTATCGATAATTTAAATATTTAATTTATTTGGGATTTATTTGACAGAGTCAGAGATGATCAATTTAATAACTGTTATTGATTTTCCCCAATTTTTAAAATACTAGTATAGAAATTAAAGCTTTACCAACCTAACACATAGTTCATTAATTCCAGAGGAAAAAATATTTGGCTGCTCACCGTACCTTAAATATAATAAAAACAAACTATAACAACAAATCATTATTATTTCTAAGTATCTCAAACTGCAAACAATTTAACCATAACCAAACCTGTGGCCATCGAGTCAATTCCAACTCATAGCAACCCTACAGGCCAGAGTAGAACTGCCCCATAGGGTTTCCAAGGAGCAGCTGGTGGATTCGAACCGCTGAACTTTTGGTTAGCAGCCAAGGCTCTTAACTACTGTGCCGCCAGGGCTCCACAAATAATTTACAGGGGGAAAAACAACACATCTGCAAAATGGCAATTGAAAGTTTAAGAGTAGAAGATCACCCTCTTTCTAGATCATGGTTAAAACTAGACAGACTCAGAAATATTAAAAAGATAAGATTTTGGAAAAAATGAACTGAAAATGAACATATACTTAGTTAATGTAGCCAATACTATTATATTTGTTATTACTCCAGCAAAATTGGAAGCTGCTACATTGTTGTTTTTTTTTAATTGCACTTCAGGTGAAGGCTTACAGAACAAACACTTTCTCATGAAATAGTAGTACACATACTGTTTTATGACGTTGGTTAACAACCCCACAACATGTCAACCCTCTCCCTTCTCAACCTTTTTTTTTTTTTTTTTTGGTGAAAATATACATAGCCAAAGATACACCATTTCAAAAATTGCTACATGCACAGTTCAGTGACGTCGACTACGCTCTTCCAATTGTGCTGCTATTTTCACTTTAGATAAAGGCTTACAGAACAGAATAGTTTCTCATTTAACAGTTAGTACACATGTTGCCCTATGACAATGGTTAACAACCTCACAACACATCAACACTATCCTTACTCAACCTTGGGTTCCCTATCACCAGCTTTCCTGTCCCCTTCTGGCTTCTAGACCTTGTCCCTGGACTGCTGTGCCTCATTAGTCCCATTTGGTTTTATGCGGCTGTCCACTCCCCGGCTGAATGGTGAACCTCGGAAATGACTTCACCACTGAGCTAAAAGTGTGTCTGGGGGCCCTACTCTCGGGGTTTCTCCAGTCTCCTTTAGGCCAGTAAATCTGGTCTTTTTTTTTGTGAGTTAGAATTTTGTTCTACATCCTTCTCCAGCTCTGTCCAGAACCCTCTGTTGTGATCCTGGTCAGAGCAGTCAGTGGTGGTAGCCGGGCACCATCTAGCTGTACTGGACTCAGTCTGGTGGAGGCCTTGGTAGCTGTGGTCCATTAGTCCTTCGGACTAATCTTTTCCTTGTATCCTGTTCTCTTCATTCTCCCTTGGGAAGCTGCTACATTGTTTTTGTTGTGTTGTTTGGGGGGCATTGTTTCTGAGGGGTAAAAAATCACCTCGATGGCAGCTCTTAAAGGGCATAACTTTTCTCTATTCTCTCACAAGTTTCCTCCTGCTTTGATTGCTTCCTGGTACTCAAGTTTCCACCAATAAAAAGTACTTTAAAAGAGACAGAAAATTTGAAAGAACATGACTATGGAACACAATTATCCAATTTCACTGTGAGGTTAATAAAAGGGCACAGGACTAAATGCTTCATGGTGTGTCCAACCTAGAAACGTGAGAATGAACTACAATCCCAGGTACCCAGTGGTATTTTAATAGATCAGTATTTCTAATACCAAAAGCACTCACACCTCATTTAATAGCTACTGATGCATACACTCACCACCACCTTTTAGTTTACTTTTATGAAGATCCATCACCATTTAAAGTTATAATATAAACCTTAAAACTATTATTTAGAAAGATTTTTATCAGTGAGATGCTATACTTTGTAATCTTTATGTAATTTCGTTCAATGATAGTTATCTTGAGCTGTAAGAGAAGTATCACTTCTGTTGCTTTTTCCTTTCTTTTAAATTCTGTGAAACCAGACAATCCTCACTTAAACCAACAGGTTATCAGGGATGACTACAATCATTTGGTGGTTCTCTAGGAAGTGAAAATTCAGATCAAAAGATAGATCCAGAAAGCATGAAGGGGTTTGTTACAGATAAATATCAAAGGGTAGGTTATCAAACACAACACATTGAGAAGTTAGAAGGCTAAATATTTCTACTAAGGAGGTAAAAGCAAATAGAATTATGAAAGTTTAATATTAAGTATTTTTGAAGTTAAAATAAGGAATGAGGGCTATCAACCACTTCTCATTTAACTTAAATGGCTTTGGATTGCAGGTGAGGTGCCAGTGGTATCAAACAATCCTTTACAAATGCCGAGTTCTCCCCATCAGTTATACGTGGCTCATCATTAACAAAAATATCACAAGGAGGCACCTGGGGAAGAGTATCAAATCTAAGATCAATTCAGTCATTCTCAAATCTTGTGTCATGTCAAAACCGCCATGACAAAATCATTACTGGCCTCGACGATTAAAGCGAAACTCATAGACCCCTTGTAGACTTTACACATATTTAAAAGATAAAATTACCCTTCTGTGCTAAAGTCAAGATTGAGGAATGAACAGAACTAAGTGGACAATATACTGATAACAGACCAAAGAGTTTGGATGTGTGAACAGTTCGAACTGAAATTCAGCACTTTTTTTGCAAGCTGGACAAATTGGATGCTTGACTTAATGAGCCATGGAGAAGGACTGATTGATTGTAGGGGATGTTGCTTTATGGTTTACTGTTCACAAATCACTGATCTCCTTATTGTATTGTCTGTACGTAGTAATCTGTTTTCTCCTTCTTGCTTTTTGGGGAAAGAGCAGAGGGGACAGGTTGGGGAGAATTTTACATCTTCAGAATCATCCTCACATATCAAAACTGACAGGCCCTTGAGGTTTAAAAGCACCTTTCACAATTTCAATTTGGTAAAAGCAGAAACAGAGATTTACGCCAAAGAGATGACACACATAAATTCCAACCTTGAAGCCTAGTGGCCTGTCAATTATAAACTATAGATTTCTAGACCTATTTTTCTGACAATGTCAATAGGACACATAAGCTAGTTACTAGATTTAAAAAAAAAAAAATCTATTGAATTTATGTAAATAAAGAAATTCAAAATAAGAAGAAATAGTGACCAAAATAATCGTCACAAGAAGCAAAAAAGTCTTCTCTTATTCTTCTCTGAAATTAACTTCACATTATCCTTAAACAAATTTTGAGGCATATATTCAGCAACATTAACAAAAAAAAAAAAAATGTGCTGAAAGTGAAAAGAAAAATATTTTTAAAACAAACAAAACCACAGGGTTGCTAATACTATACTCAGTATATTAAATACTTGTTGAAGTTTAGTTTCTATAAAAGGAAGCTGTCATGGATTGAATTGTATCCCCCAAAAGCGTGTGTTAACTTGGCTAGTCCATGATTACTAGTACTGTGTGATTGTCCACCATTTTGTCATATAATGTGATCTTCCTACGTGTTGTAAATTCTATTTTACGATGTTAATGAGGCAGGATTAGAGGCAGTTATGTTAATGAGGTAGGACTCAATCTACAAGATTAGGTTGTGTTTTAAGTCAATCTCTTTTGAGATATAAAAGAGAGAAGCCAGCAGAGAGACAGGGGGACCACATACCACCAAGAAACAAGAGCCAGGAGAATAGCATGTCCTTTGGACCTGGGGTCCCTGAGCTGAGAAGCTCCTCGACCAAGGAAAACTGATGACCAAGGAACTTCCTCCAGAACCAACAGACAAAGAAAACCCTCCCCTGGAGCTGGCACCCTGAATTCGGGCTTCTAGCCTTCTAGACTGTGAGAGAATAAATTTCTCTTCGTTAAAGCCATCCACTTGTGGTATTTCTGTTATAGTTGCACCAGATAACTAAGACAGGTGCAGTAAAGATAACTAACAAAACAAATAAACCAACTCATCATAGCTAAGTCTTTTTAGGTAAAGTATTCAGTTATAATAGTTGGGGAAGTCATAACAATTTTTTTTTTAAATAGATCACACTTTATGTAAATTTAATGATTTTCTAACACAAAGTTTGACAATTTGTTTTCTGAGTGAATAAACAATAAAAAAGCAACACTAATTTGATATAAACAAACTATATGGGGTACGTATGGAACATTAAAAACTAGAACTTGAAGAAAGGAAGAGTCTAATTGCCATAATATTGAATAGGGTAATATTGTACTATAACACCATTTCACTCATAAAGATAAATTCATATAAATAAATTTTTAAAATTCTGATTGCTTTTCCTTTAACAATCCCCTAATTAACTAGGGTAAACAGTTTTATATTTAATATATCTAGAGTTATTTTCATTTTTCAATACTAAATTTGTATTATATAGTGAATTTCAAAGCTGGATTCCCTACACCACTTCACTTATCAGTTGAATAATATCTTGCAAGTAACTTGATTTAATTTGAATGAAATTTCCAAATATAAGATTTACATTAGTATTCCCACATTTAGGGGTATTATACCCCCAACTCTATGAGCCACAAAAAAACCAAACCTGTTGCCACAGAGTCGATTCTGACTCATAACAACCCTATGAGCAGACTTAACTATTCTCAAATCAGAAAATTAAGGGAATGTAAATTACTCCTGCAACAATTCCAGTATTTCACATCAACTCAAAAGAAAAATTTTGAAAATGTTAAATATATTCAATCACTCTTTATGGAACATATAATGATTATTTAACAAATAACCATTATATGGCAGACACTTTTTTTTTTTTTTTTAGTTGAAAGTGTCATCTTTAATCTTCCCTACACTCCTGCAAGGTAGGCCTTTTTGTGTGTGTGTGTGTGTGTGTGTGCTTTCGGTGAAAGTTTACAGCTTAAGTTAGTTTCTCATTCAAAAATTTATATGCATATTGTTTTACGACAATGGTTGCAATTCCTACAATGTGACAGCACTCTTCCCCTTTCCACCCAGGGAAGCCATAACAATTCTGAACCAAATATACCTTGAAGTTGTGATGCGTTTAATACTCTCCTCAGTCTCTTATTTTTCACTGCCAGTTACACACATGTATTCATGCCCACTAAAGGCAAATCTGTAGTATGGTTTACAATCTAATTTCTTCTAAAATTCCATTGACCTCTAAATCATTTGATCAGGCTCATTTTATAGAACAGCCTAGCTATGCTTTCTGATTCAAAAATGTTTATTTTATAATTCAAAAGTACTATAGCACCTGGGTAAAGTAGTGTGTTTACATGAAAACTAAGCAAAAGTTACAAAAAAAAAAAAAAACTTTTCTGCATAATCATTCCATTGAAGTGCAATTAAGTGAAAATTATCAGTGGTAATTTAATTCTTATCTCTTTATCCTCCTAAAATAATTTGTTCTCAAACCTCAAGGTACAAAATTTTTATCACTAAGATTTTCGAGGTTAAAAAAAGTGTGATGATTAGAAATCTTAGAAAGAAGTAAACATTCACGTATCGTAAGACCTATATAACAGCAATTCTCATATTCAGTAAAAGAAAATATAAATAGTCCTAGGAGTTTTTTCTTCTGAAATCTATTTTTAGGACCATGATTAACAATAACAGGGAAATATGTAGTCTTAGCAAAAATTAAAAATTATCATATTACTAGAAGACTGATATATTATAAATCATTTTAAAACAATCCACTTTGAAATCATAAAAGAACCAATTGTGGTACTTGTTTGCATAACTAAAGAAAGTCAGATTATTCATTAAAATAAATATATTATTGTTTCTTGCCTCACTAAAATCATTGTTTCTTTAATGAGTTGATAAGCATTTTTAAAAATGCATTGAAGCAAAGGAATATCACACTCAGAAATGTAAAACTGCTTACAACTTATAATCCTGGCCTACGCTTGGTTCTCCTCAAGGAGATGTGTATGCCTTTCCCTTCCTTTCTTTTTCTTTTCTTTTTTGAGTTTCAGAAAGCTAGAAAAGATAAGCTTCCACAAAGTCCCAGAAATTAATTAATAAATCCAAGAACATGCTATCTTCACTGCAAAAACAATAAATAAAGGATTCTGAATCACTAGTCCTTTTTAGGCAATACACAGTGCCTCTCATTGGCAAGTTTTGAAGCAAGTGAGCAGAGAATATAAAATAAATACAAATAAACAGGCTTATGACAAAGAGGCCCATTTACCTTTCTTTTCCTGGAAAGAAGACTTTATTTAGAACCAAAAACCAAACTAAACCCGTTGCCGTTGAGTTGATTACGACTCATAGCAACCCTACAGGACAGAGTAGAACTGCCCCCATAAGGTTTCCAAGGAGCCGCTGGTGGATTCAAACTGCTGACCTTTTGGTTAACAGCCAAAGTCTTATAGTTTCTTGAATGCTCATTATTATTTTTTTGTTTTCACTTTGAAAAATGTACACATTTTTGGTATAGAGAACTGACAAAGAGTAAAAGTTTTCATGAGTATCCCTGAGTTCCAACCCTGGCTTTGACACGTATCAGTCCTGTGATCTCTGAACCTAAAGGGAGAGTAATATCAAACTCAAAGGATTACCACGATGCTTAGTGTACAATAAGCTGTCTAGGAATACTAGCATTCTAACGATAATTATTCCTGGGATTATATACTATCATCCTTACTATCTTTATCATAGAGATTTTAGAGATCACATTTGTAAAAAGATTTTCTTCTTCTGGCCAACAAGAAGTGATGCTGTTAGGGGACCCTAGAGGCAGAGGACACCTAATTAATTAGTACTGCAGCAGTTATTAGGCCACTCCCAGTCACCTCCCCACCAAGTCACTCACTTCCTCCAAGTTGTTTTGCAGACTCTCTGGAGCACTCCGGACGGATCCAGATCTAACCGGCTCAGAGTGGTCAGACATGCATAGAATAGACGAAAGATGATCCACAGACGACCCCGGGCCGCCATACATGATCAAAAACACAAGAGAACTCATACCAAGGAACAAAAAGACTCATGTCAAAGAAACAAAATTACTGGACATATGTCATCTGCCACAGCTGAGCCCATTTCAAAAGCAAGGAGTCCGTCGGCTGCTTCCTTGCCAAGTCTTAGCCCTGCCCCATAATAAATAATCAATAGAAACTATGAATATGTAGAACTTCCTGATCCTGCCCACCTGCCTTCTTCCACCCCTATATGAATATGTGTAATTCCCCAAACCTATAAAATGTAAATGCTTCCTCAAATTGAGGAACTCAGTCTGAGGTGGATACCTCTGAGTTTCCACTTGCTAGCCTATGAAATAAACTCTTCCTCTCAAAACCAGCGTCTGAGAGATTGGCTCCTTGCACACTGGGCATGGACCCACTGGTCCGGTTTCAATGCCACAGTGCTCAATATATATGCATATCCTATGATCTCTATAAAACATATTCTAAAATATTTAAATGGCAAGCATAAAATACATTTTGAAGCAGGCTAAGAGAAAATACTCAAGGGCTGAATTTTCTTCTGTTTACACAAAAATTTCTTTACTGAGTTTTAGAAAATCTCTACGGTTTTAAATGAAGAAAAAATTGAGTCTAAAAATGTATACGTGTATACCAGTATATGTGTAAATGAGTACGTATACATATATATATATAAAAGAGAGGAGAAAAAGACTGCATATCATAGGATCTAACTTACTTTATTTCCACTATATATATTGCTACTGAACTGTATCTATCATTGATAAGACACTAAGGTAAAACAAGCACAAATGACTTAACCAGAGACCCTATTTCATATTTTCCTTATACAGTGGCCCAAACACCTCACTCTGTGAAGGAATAGAATATATAGATTTAATTTCCCATTCATCTGTAAGGATACTACTCTCTGTAGCACATTACATAGATCTTGTTTAAACCACAGATCTGCTGTAAGGCTCAAATAAAAATCCCATTCCATCTTATCTAAATTATTTTAATTACAGATTACTAAGAATTTTTTGTAGTATGAATTTGTCTTGAATTTAATCAATTATTGAGATGATTATGTGGTTTTAATATTTAAAATACTTCATTTAATATTTTAATGTGATAACATTTATAGATTTTCTAATATCAAACAATCTTTATATTTCTGGGACAAGGACAACTTGATCATGATACATTACCTTTTTAAACAGGATTAGATACTCACATTTATATATATAAGTGGAATGAGCCTAACATCCTCTCCTCTTAAACTCTTACTATCTCTGATATCAAGACTATACTGGCTTCATTTTTGAGAACGTTTGGAGTAAAAGTGGGCACTACATCTAAAATAATGCTTGCAAATAAACTAAGTTCTTCTATTGTGAAATCGGAATTCTGGTGGCACAGAGATTAAGAGCTTGGCTGCTAACTGTAAGGTCAGCAGTTCAAATCCACCAGCTGCTCCTTGGAAACCCTATGGGGCAGTTTTACTCTGTCCTACAGGGTCCCTATGAGAATGTTTGGTGTTGAACTGGCACTACAACCAAAATCATACTTTTAAATAAATGAAGTCCTTCTATAGTCAAATTATATATAGAGATCAATAGTTCCTCAAACCTGGAATGTGTGTGTGTACGTATGTGTATTTCTGTCTGTTTTTTGTCTTCATAATCTCTTCCTTATCTACAGACATAATAGCTTTAAAACAGACAGAAAGCAATGTGCCCACCCACGTGGTTTTGATCCAAATGTAGGTAAGTTAAACTGAAAATAGGCAACAAAGATTGAGAGGAAAGTAATAGTATATAAGTAAAAAAAAGCTAAAATATCAATTTTAGGAGGCTGCTTATGTACATAAGCAACTTATTTATTATTAACTTCTTTTAACTTATATTTAAAGGGAAGAGTATTCCTCTTCAAGTAACAATCTACAGCTGATGAAATGCATAACTAGTCCAAGTGTGGTTGTTTTGATGAAAATCTAAAGTGAGAGATGTACACAGTTATCAAAAGAAAAATATAACAATATTATTTACCTTACAATATATTATAGAACAAAAACTTCATTATAATGGGAGCATTGGATTAGCATTAAAACAAGCATTTAGGAGTCTCCACAAGAAAAAAGTTTGGATGTTCATAAACATGTTAAATCCCATGCGTCTGTCAGTTTGTCCTACTGTAGGGGCTTGCGTTTTGCTGTGATGCTAGCAGCTATGCCACTGGTATTCAACTACCAGCAGGGTCACCCATGGCAGACAGACTTCAGCTGAGCTTCCAGATGAAGACAGAACAGGAAGAAGAACCCGGTGGCTTAATTCTGAAAAGAATTACCCAGTGAAAACCTTATGAATAGCAGCTGAACACTGTCTGATATAGTGCTGGAAGATGAGCCCCTCAGGTTGGAAGGCACACAAAATATGACTGGGGAAAAGCTACCTCCTCAAAGTGTTATTTCTGTTGTTAGGTGCCGTGAAGTCAGTTCTGACTCATAGTGACCCTATGTACAACAGAACACTGCCTGGTCCTGCGCTATCCTCACAATCCTTGCTATTCTTAAGCCTATTCTTGCAGCCACTGCGTCAATCCATCTCCTTGAGGGTCTTCCTCTTTTTTGCTGACCCTTTACTTTACCAAGCATGATGTCCTTCACCAGGGACGGATCCCTCCTAGTAACATGTCCAAAGTATTTGAGATGCAGTCTTGCCATCTTTGCTTCTAAACAGCACTCCGGTTGTACTTCTTCCAAGACAGATTTGTTTGTTGTTTTGGCATTCCACGGCATATTCAATATTCTTCTCCAACACCACAATTCAAAGGCCTCAATTCTTCACTCTTCCTTATTCATCATCCAGCTTTCACATGCATATGAGGTGACTGAAAACACCATGGCTTGGGTAAGGTGCACTTCATTTGCTGATGTGACACAACTCAAAATGAAAAGAAACAGCTGCAAACATCCCTTAATACTCGAACATGGAATGTACGAAGTATGAATCTGGGAAAATTAGAAATCGTCAAAAATGAAATAAATGCATAAACATCAATATCCTAGGCATTTGTGAGCTGAAGTGGACTGGTACTGGTCATTTTGAATCAGACAATCATATGGTCTACTATGCCAGGAATGACAACTTGAAGAGCAATTGTGCTGCATTCATCGTCAAAAAGAACGTTTCAAGATCTACTCTGAAGTATAATGCTGTCAGTGATAGGATAATATTCATAAGCCTACAAGGAAGACCAGTTAATACGACTATTATTCAAATTTACCCACCAACCACTGAGGCCACAGATGAAGAAATTGAAGATTTTTACCAACTTCTGGAGTCTGAAATTGATCAAATCAGGATGCACTGATAATTACTGGTGACTGGAATATGAAAACTGGAAACAAAGAAGAAGGATCCGTAGTCAGAAAATATGGCCTTGGTGATAGAAACAACGCTGGAATTTTGCAAGACCAACGACTTCTTCATTGCAAATACCTTTTTTCACCAACATAAATGGCAACTATTCACACGGGCCTCGCCAGATACAATACACAAGAATCAAAACGACTACATCTGTGGAAAGAGGCAATGGAAAAGCTCAATATCATCAGTCAGAACAAGGCCAGGGGCCAAATGCAGAAAAGACCATCAACTGCTCACATGTAACTTCAAGTTGAAACTGAAGAAAATTAGAACAAGTCCACAAGAGCCAAAGTACAACCTTGAGTATATCACACCTGAATTTCGAGACCATTTCAAGAATAGATTTGACGGGCTGAACACTAATGACAGAAGATCAGACGAGTTGTGGAATGACATGAAGGACATCATTCATGAAGAAAGGAGGAGGTCATTAAAAAGACCGGAAAGAAAGAAAAGACCAAAATGGATGTCAGAAGAGATTCTGACATTTGCTCATGAACGTAGAGCAACTAAAGCAAAAGGAAGAAATGATGAAGTCAAAGAGCTGAACAGATTTCAAATGGCGGCTCAAGAAGACAAAGGAAAGTATTGTAATGACATATGCAAAGGCCTGAAGAAAGAAACCCAGAAGGGAAGAACATGCTCAGCATTTCTCCAGCTGAAAGAACTAAAGAAAAAATTCAAGCCTCCAGTTGCAATAAAGAAGGATTCTATGGGGAAACTATTAAACATAGGAAGTATCAAAAGAAGATGGAAGGAATACAAAGTCACTATGCCAAAAAAAATTGGTTGATGTTCAACCATTTCAAGAGTTAGCATATGATCAGGAACTGATGGTACTGAAAGAAGAAGTCCAAGCTGTACTGAAGGCATTGGCAAAAAACAAGGCAACAGGAATTGATGGAATACCAATTTAGATGTTTCAAGAAAGGGATGTCGTGTTGGAAGTGCTCACTTGTTTATGCCAAGAAATCTGGAAGACAGCTACCTGCCCAACAGACTGGAAGAGATCCATATTTATGCCTATTCCCAAGAAAGGTGATCCAATAGAATGCAGAAATTATTTAACAGTATCATTAATATCACATGCAACTAAAATGTTGCTGAAGATCATTCAAAAGCTGCTGCAGCAGTATATCCATAGGGAACTGCCAGAAATTCAAGCTGAATTCAGAAGAGGACACGGAACCAGGGATATCATGGCTGATGTCAGAGGGATCCCAGCTGAAAGCAGAGAATACCAGAAAGATGTTTACTTGTGTTTTATTGACTATGCAAGGGCATTCAACTGTGTGGATCATAACAAATTACGGACAATATTGCAAAGAATGGGAATTCCAGAACACTTAATTGTGCTCATGAGGAATCTGTACATAGATCAAGAGGCAGTCATTTGAACAGAACAAGGGGATACTGCGTGGTTTGAAGTCAGGAAAGTTGCCAGGGTGTAGCCTTTCACCATACCTATTCAATCTGTATGCTGAGGAAATAATCTGAGAAACTATATGAAGAAGAATGCAGCATCAGGATTAGAAGAAGACTCATTAACAACCTGTCCTATGACACAACCTTGCTTGCTGAAAGTGAAGAGGACTTGAAGGACTTAGGGATGAAAATCAAAGACCACAGCCTTCAGTATGGACTACACCTCAACATAAAGAAAAAAAAAAAATCTTCACAACTAGACCAATAAGCAACATCATGATAAATGGAGAAAAAAGTGAAGTTGTCAAGGATTTACCAGGAATCACAATCAACACAAATGGAAGCAGCAGTCAAGAAATCAAAAGCTGGGGCGTGGTCAACATGGAGGAGTAGTTAGACGCTTCCTATATCCCTCTTACAACAAAGTCCAGGAAAAACAAGTGATTTGATTCTATGTGACTATCTGGGAGCCCTGAACAAGGCAAGGTTAAGAAATCCATCTGAGTGACACAAGAGAGGGAGACAGTTTGGAAGAGGTGAGGAGGGCCAGAGCCGTGGCGGCAAAACTGTAGTGCCGCAGCCACGCCAGTACACGGTGAAGCAGGCAAACAGCTGTGCTGTGCACGTAATCGGAAAGCAGTTTCCACATCAAGAGAGACCTGGCAGCAGAGATTCTGCTTGGACACTCCAAACCAGTGAAGAGCAGCTCCCAAGAGGCTAAGATAAGTACATGCGTGCACCCTTTCGCGGGGATAAAAAAAAAAAAAAAAGCCCATTTGGGAAAAACCTCTCTCCCTTTTACCTCCTTCCTCCACGCTCTGCACTGGGAGTCCACTGGGCCGGAAGTAGATCCCAAAAGGTGCCCTGACACATTCTCCTGGCCTTGGAGAGGGAACAAATAAGCTGCTGGCTCCGCCCTAGGCCAGGAACACAGGGTCGGCACAGCTCCTTTGCTGGGCACAAGTATCAGGGGTCCACAGACTCTGAGTGCCTTACACCCCTGTATAGACTTGTGGGGACCCATCTCAACAGCATTAGTCCTCACTGCCACAGCACAACAGGGCAAACATCTGAAGTTTAACCTCAACTGCTTCAGCTGTGAACTGGCAGATTTGTGACCTTCAAAACAGCCCTGCCCCTTAAGTAGGCACTTTTATCAATCTGCAGCAGGGGCTTGAGGACTAGTGGTAGCACCCTAAGTGCCTAGTCACCTGCTATAGGAGTCCAAGTAAAGGGGCGCCCTTGAGTCTTTACAGCCAACAGAGTGGGGTGCTCATAGTCCAGCTGCAAAACTCACCTACCTACTCACCCTAGAGAATAGGGACACACTTTCCTTTCAGACTCTCAGGGGCAGCCGTCAGCCCCCTGCATGGCTCAGCGTGTGATCCCCTACCACAGCCAGAGTCCAGTGCCTGCACCAATCACCCATGCCTCTCTAGGACTGGGGGTGAGAGCCTGCATCACACACTTGGTGACCGACTGCCTGAACACCCGAGCTGAACCCATATAGGAAAATTTAACGGACTCCTGTGTGCATATACTTAGTTACAGAACTAACTACCTGGTGACAGGACATTAGAGATCCAAGGTGTCAAAAATCAAACTAGCGCACACGAACAGCCTATTTGGGCATATCAAAACAAAACAAAATAAGAAGCTAGGTCCCACTAAGCAAATACAAAATAAAATTATAATAAATTAGTGACTTCTTGCAATTACCAGAGGCAGAATACAAAAGATTAATACACAGAACTCTTCTAGAAATAAGAAAGAAAATTTTATAGAATGCAGAAACAGCCAGGGAACATACAGACACAGTAGGAGCGGAACTTAAAAAATTATTCAAGAACATAATGCCAAATTTAATATGCTGCATGAATCCAAAGAGAGACAGCAATCAGAAATCCAGAAGATTAACAATAAAATTTCAGAATTAGACAACTCAATAGAAAGTCATAGGAGAAGAATTGAGGCAGTAGAAGTTAGAATTAGTGACACTGAAGATAAAACTCTTGATGCCAACTTATTTGAGGAAACATCAGATAAAAGAATTAAAAAGAATGAAGAAACTCTAAGAGTCATGTGGGACTCTATCAAGAGAAATAACCTACGAGTGACTGGAGTACTAGAACGGGGACGGGGGGAGGGATAACAGAAAATACGGAGAAAATTGTTGAAGATTTGTTGACAGAAAACTTCCCTGATAAGAAGATATCTATCCAAGATGCTCATCGAACCCCACATAAGGTAGATCCCAAAAGAAAGTCACCAGGACTTATTATAATCAAACCTACCAAAACCAAAGAAAAAGAGAAAATTTTAAGAGTAGCTAGGGATAAAAGAAAAGTCATCTACAAAGGAGAATCAATTAGAATAAGCTAGGACTACTCAGCAGAAACCATGAAGGCTAGAAGGCAATGAGATGACATATTTAAAGCCTTGAAGGAAAATAACTGTCAGCTAAGAATTATATATCCAGCAAAACTGTCTCTCAAATATGATGGCAAAATTAGGGCATTTCCAGATAAACAGAAATTCAGGGAATTTGCAAAAACCAAACTAAAATCACAAGAAATACTAAAGGGAGTCCTACAGTTAGATAATCAATAACACCAGCTAACAACGCAAGACTAGAGCACAGGACAGAGTAACCAGATATTGACTCAGATATGGAAATCGAAAATATATCAAAGCTAAAACATTGAAAATAGGGTAACTGATATCAATATGTAAAAAAGGATAATATTAAAACAAAAAAAAGAGGGACTTAAAAAATGGAGACATTGATTTTCTATATGGAGGGGAAGTTAAGGCGATATAAAGTAATAAAAACTGGTATAAACTTAGAAAAATTGGGGTAAATATTAAGGTAACCACAAAGGAATCTAACAATCCTACAAATCAAAATTAAAAAGTAGAAAAACATAAAGACCC
Source organism: Dugong dugon (assembly GCA_030035585.1). Taxonomy (NCBI): domain Eukaryota; kingdom Metazoa; phylum Chordata; class Mammalia; order Sirenia; family Dugongidae; genus Dugong; species Dugong dugon. The sequence continues at coordinate 89,296,635 of CM057472.1, forward strand.
AGCAAACACAAAATCTACAACAAAGAAAACGATGAAAAAAAAAATACATAAAGAAAAACGACTCAGCAAAGAAAATTGAGGCGAACAAAGAAACTGTGAACAACACACAAAAAGAGATATCAGGATGACAGCACTAAACTCATACCTATCAATAATTATGCTGAATGTAAACGGACTTAATGCACCAATAAAGAGACAGAGAGTGGCAGACTGGATAAAAAAGCATGATCCATCTATATGCTGCCTACAAGAGATGCACCTTAGACTTAAAGACACAAACAGGCTAAAACTCAAAGGATGGAAAAAAATATATCAAGCAAGCAACACTCAAAAAAAAAGCAGGAGTGGCAATATTAATCTATGACAAAATAGACTTTAAAGTAAAATCCACCACAAATATATATAATGAAGAAATCAAAAGCTGCCTGTCTTAGGCTGGGTTCTCTAGAGAAGCAAAACCAGTAAAGTGTATAAATATATATATATAGAGAGAGAGATTATATCAAGGAAACAGCTCATGTGATTGTAGAGGCTTGAACGTCCCAAGTCCGTGGATCAGGGAAGAGGCCTGTCCCAAGTCACACAGCTGCAGAAGCTGGCAAGCCCAAGATCAGCAGGCTGGAGAGCAGGGCTCCCGCTCACAGGCCATGCAGATCGATGAATCCCAGGTTCGGCAGATAAGCTGACAGCTCAAGTCCCAAGAACGGGAGATGAGATGCCAGGATGCAGCCGCAGGATCCAGAGAGAAAAAGCCAGAATGTCTGCTTATATACAGATGTGGGCCACACCACCAAGGAGGCTCCCTTTCATCTGATTGGCTACTCACAGTCTATTCAATCATGGGAGTGATTACATTAAAACACTGAGAATCACGGCCCAGGCAAGTTGACACACAATCTTAACCATCACACCACCTAAATAGTCAATAGGTACAGTGGTAACTTTGGTGAAGGGTAACACAGTACACAATACTGAGGAAGCCAGCACAACTTGTACACGGAAAGGTCATTGAAGCTCCATAGACACATCCAAACTTCCTGAGGGACTGAATTGCTGGGCAGAGGGCTGTGGGGACCATGATCTTGGGGAACATCTAGCTCAACTGGCGTAACACAGTTTATAAAGACAATGTTCTACATTCTACCTTGCTGAGTAGCGTTGGGGTCTTAAGAGCCTATGAGCAGCCATCTAAGATATTCCACTGGTCTCACCCCTTCGGGAGCAAGGGAGAATGAAGAGAACAGGATACAAGGAAAAGATTAGTCCAAAGGACTAACGGACCACAGCTACCAAGGCCTCCACCAGACTGAGTCCAGTACAGCTACGTGGTGCTCAGCTACCACCACTGACAGCTCTGACTAGGAGCACAACAGAGGGTCCTGGACAGAGCTGGAGAAGGATGTAGAACAAAATTCTAACACACTAAAAAAGACCAGATTTATTGGCCTGACAGGCTGGAGAAACCCCGAGAGTATGGCCCCCGGGCACCCTTTTAGCTCAATGGTGAAGTCACTCCCGAAGTTCACCATTCAGCAGGGGATTGGACAGCCACACAAAACAAAATGGGACTAATGAGGCACAGCAGTCCAGGGACAAGGACTAGAAGGCAGGAGGGGACAGGAAAGCTGGTGATAGGGAACCCAAGTTTGAGAAAGGACAGTGTTGACATGTCGTGGGGTTGTTAACCATTGTCATAGGGCAATATGTGTACTAACTGTTTAATGAGAAACTATTTTGTTCTGTAAACCATCTAAAGTCCAAAAAAAAAGAATTATTTATGTGAGATCAAATTGACAACAGTAACTCAAAAGGTTTGATGGGAAGCCTAGAGGACAGTGAGTTGAAGATAATGGTGATGGAAAAATTTGGAAAAGGATAGTGAGAATAGCAGCACAACTGGAAAAATGTAATCGATTTCACTGTATTGTACATATAGAAATTTTTGAAATGGTTTATTTTGGCTATGTATATTTTCACAAAAAAAAAAAAAAGGTCCTCAAAGTTCAAGAAGGGAGAGTGTTGACATGTCGTGGAGTTGGTAACCAATGTCATAAAACAATATGTGTACTGACTTCTTAATAAGAAACTATTTGTTCTGTAAACCTTCACCTAAAGTACCATAAAAATTACAAAAAAAAAAAATCAAAAGACGCATTGCATTTGGCAAATCTGCTGCAAAACCTCTCTAAAGTGTTGAAAAGCAAAGATGTCACCTTGAAGACTAAGGTGTGCCTGACCCAAGCCATGGTGTTTTCAATTGCTTATGTGAAAGCTACACAATGAATAAGGAAGACCAAAGAAGAATTGAGGTCTTTAAATTGTGGTGTTGGCAACTAAGAGACTAAGTCTCACACACTTTGGACATGTTAACAGGAGGGATCAGTCCTTGGATAAGGATATCATGCTTGGTAAAGTAGAGGGTCATCGAAAAAGAGGGAGACCCTCAATGAGATAGTGTGACACATTGGCTGCAGCAAGGGGCTCAAGCATAACAACGATTGTGAGGATGATGCAGGACCAGGCAGTGTTTTGGTCTGTTGTAGATAGTGTTGCTATGAGATGGAACAGACTCGATGGCACCTAACAACAACAAGAAACATGTTCACGAGACATCTTTCAGATGTTTTAGAATTACATGATGAAATTTTCTAACAAAAATTTATGATAAACAAATCTACATTTTTCACATTTTCTTGGCTTTAGAAAAGGCATTTCGTCAATGCTATCTACCCTCTGACTATTTTCAGCATAGACAGTTACTCCTTAAGAGATATACATGCTCAAGGGAAAACTACACGGCAACTCAAGTCATGAAGAACTGCCCATCAGTTAAGCATGGATTCCCAGAAGTTATCCAAGAGCCCTATTCCAATTAAAATGAAATGGAATGGTATGTATACAGTAGATCTAGACTTTCTATAACTTTTTTCTCGGGTGCAATCATTTGAGATGATATAGAATCCTACAGTGGAAGGAAATGCACCCAATACTACCTTCACGTAAAAGATCATTTCTCAAAAATTATCAAAAACACCTTTACTTTAGTTAACTCAGCTTAATCTAAAATGTTCTAAAATCTAAATGTGGTGCAAAGATGGCAGAGTAGTCAGACGCTTCCAGTGGTCCGTCTTAAAACAAAGACCCAAAAAAACAAGTCAATCAATTATAAATGATTACCTAGGAGCCCTGAACATCAAAGGCAAAGTTGAGGAATCAGACTGAGTGGCTGGGGGAGGGAGAGACGATTTAGAAGCAGTGATGAGTTGCCATACCCGACCCAGCAGGAGCTGGCACCCTGCGGGCCAGATTGGCTGGCATGCGCGATAAAGCAAGCAGCGGCATTCGGGACATGTTTTCCCTGTCGGGAGAGACCAAGCAGAAGAGAGTCTGCTCAGGCCTCCAGAGCCAGTGAAAAGAGGCACTCAGTCAGCAAAACATGAGTACATGCATTTAACCTACCGCACAGATCAAAAAATACCCCATTTGGGAAGAACCTCTCTCCCATTTCCCTGTTCCCTCCCTGCTCTGCACCTGGTCCCGGGCCGCCTTCAGCAACTGCCACATCCCCTGGGCCAGAGGTAGGACCCCTCATGTGCCCTGAGCCATTCTCCCTGACTTGGAGAGGGAAAAAATTAACAAACAGGAAAAAATAATATGCCTGCTCCCCTATGCAGGGAGCTAAGAGCAGGCACAGCTCCTTTGCCTAGGCACAGGCATAAGGGGTCCATGGAGTTTGAATGCTTTCACCCCTGCATGGACCTGTGTGGGCCCATGTCAACAGCATAGGCCCTCATTACGACAGTACAACAGGGTATGTACTTGAAGCCTAACTTCACTGTATCAGCTATATGTGGGAGTGGCAGGTTTGTGACATTTGATGCCGCTCTGTCTATGAAGCAGGGTCCTAACCCACCCACATCAGGGGCCTGAGGACTGGTGGCTCCACCCACACCACCTGCAACAGGGGTCCAAGAATAAGTGGTGCCTCCCAATCCTTACATCCAACAGCACTGGATGCCCACAGTCCAGCTTCAAAACTCACCCACCTACGCACTCTGGAGAACAGGGACATGCTTTCCTCCCAGACACTCGGGGGCAGCTGTCAGCTACCTGCCTTGCTCAGCATGTGACCCCCTACTGCAGCCAGATACCTGTGCCTATACCAATCATCCCTGCCTGTCTAGGACTGTAGGTGACAGTCTGCTACACACCCTTGGTGACTGACAATCTGGACATCTGAGCTGAATCAATACAAGAAAAGTAAACAGACTCCTGGGATCACATACCTAGTAATAGATCTAACCACCTGGTTAGGAAAGTAGAGCTTCAAAGACACCAATAATCAAACTAGCTCACATAAGCAGCCTATTTGGGCATATCAAAACAAAACAAGAAGCTAGGACACAGTAAGCAAACAAAATAAATAAATATAATAACTTATTGATGGCTCGGAGACAATAGTCAATATCAAATCACATAAAGAAGTAGGCCATTATGGCTTCAGCAAGATCCCAAAACAAAGAATCAAGAAATTTTATGGAAGAAGAGAACTTCTTGGAATTACCAAAGGTAGAGTACAAAAGATTAACATACAGAACTCTAGAGATCAGGAAGGAGATCATGTAAAACACAGAACAACGCAAGGAACACAAAGACAAAGCAGTAGAAGAACTTAACAAGATTATAGCAGAGAACACTGAGAAACTTAACAGGCTGAAAGAATCCACAGAGAGACAGCAATCAGAAATCCAGAAGATTAACAATAAAATTTCAGAATTAGACAACTCAGTAGAAAGATATAGGAGCAGAATTGAGGCAATGGAAATCAGAGTTAGGGAGACTTAAGATAAAGCACTTGATAACAACATATTTGAGGAAAAATCCGATAAAAGAACTTAAAAAAATGAAGAAACCCTAAGAATTATGTGGGACTCTATCAAGAGGAATAACTTACAAGTGATTGGAATACCAGAACAGGGGGGAGAACATAAAATACAGAGAGAACTGTTGAAGATTTGTTGGTAGAAAACTTCCCTGATATCGTGAAAGATGACAAGATATCTATCTAAGATGCTGATTGAAACCCACACATGGTAGATCCCAAAAGAAAGTCACCAAGACATACTATAATCAAACTTATCAAAACCAAAGATAAAGAGAGAATTTTAAGAGCCGCTAGGGATAAACGAAAAGTCATCTACAAAGGAGAATCAACAAGACTAAGCTCGGTCTACTCAGCAGAATCCACGCAGGCAAGAAGGCAATGTGATGATATATATATAAAGCTTTGAAGGGAAAAAAATCGCCAGTCAAGAATTACATATCCAGCAAAACTGTTTCTCAAAGATGATGGTGAAATCAGGGCATTTCCAGATAAACAGAAGTTTAGGGCATTTGTAAAAACCAAACCAAAATTATAAGAAATACTAAAGGGAGTCCTCCAGTTAGAAAATCAACAACATTAGATAACAACTCAAGACAAGAACACAGGACAGAGTAACTAGATATCAACCCAAACAGGGAAGTCACAAAAATAAATCAAAGCTAAAATGCTGAAAATAGGGAAACAGTGACACCAATATGTAAAAGATGACAATATTAAAAACAAAAAAACAGGGACTAAAAAATGTAGTCATAGATTTTTCATATGGAGAGGAAGTCAAGGCAATATAAAAAAATAAAAGATTGGTTTAAACTTAGAAAAATAGGGGTATTAAGGTAATCACAAAGGAAACTAATGATCCTACATAACAAACTAAAATACAAGAAAAATATAAAGACTCAGCAAATACAAAATCAACAATAATGAAAAAGATGAAAAAATACATAAATACAAATTATTCAGAACAAAAAATTAAATGGAACAAAGAAACTGTCAACAATACAAAAAAAAAGACATCAAAATGACAGCATTAAACACCTACTTATCAATAATGCTGCTGAATGTAAATGGACTAAATGTATCAATAAAGAGACAGAAAGTGACAGAATAGATGAAAAAACATGATTTGTTTATATGCTGCCTGCAAGAGACACATCTTAGACTTAAAGACACGAACAAACTAAAACTCAAAGGATGGAAAAAATATATATCAAGCAAACAACGTATAAAAAAGAGCAGGGGTGGCAATATTAATCTCTGACAAAACAAACTTTGAAGTAAATGCCACCACAAAGGATAAGGAAGGACACTATAGAATGATTAAAGGGTCAATACACCAGGAGGACATAATTAATCAATATTCATGCACCCAATGACAGGGCTCCAAAATACATAAAACAAATTCTAACAGCATTGAAAAGAGAGAGAGACAGCTTCACGATAATAGTAGGAGACTTCAAAACACCACTTTTGGTGAAGGCCAGAACATCCAGAAAGAAGGTCAATAACGACACGGAAGATCTAAATGCCACAATCAATCAACTTGACCTCATAGACATATACAGAACACTCCAGCCAACAGCAGCCAACTATACTTTCTTTTCCAATGCACATGGAACATTCTCCAGAATAGACCACATATTAGGCTATAAAGGAAGCCTTAACAGAATACAAAGCATCAAGAGAATACAAAGCTTCTTTTCTGACCATAAAGCCATGAAAGTAGAAATCAATAACAGAAAAAGAAAAAGAAAAAATCAAATACATGCAAACTGAACAACACCTTGCTAAAAAAACTATTGGGTTATAGAAGAAATTAAGGATGGAATAAAGAAATTCACAGAATCAAATGAGAATGAAAACACATCCTACCAGAACCTTTGGGACACAGCAAAAGCAGTACTCAGAGGTCAGTTTATAACAATAAATGCAGACATCCAAAAGGAAGAAAGGGCCAAAATGAAAATATTAACACTACAACTTGAAGAAATACAAAGAGAGCAGCAAAAGAAGCACTCAGGCACCAGAAAAAAGCAAATAATAAAATTTAGAGCAGAATTAAATGAAATAGAAAACAGAAAAACAATTGAAAAAGTTAACAGGACCAAAAATTGGTTCTTTGAAAAGATCAATAAAATTGATAAACCATTGGCCAAACTGACAAAAGAAAAACAAGAGAGGAAGCAAATTACCCAAATAAGAAATGAAATGGGTGATATCACAACAGACCCAACTGAAATGAAAAGAATAACAGAATACTATGAAAGATTATACTCTAACAAATTTGAAAACCTAGAAGAAATGGATACATTTTTAGAAACATACTACCTACCTAAACTAACACAAACAGAGGTTGAACAACTAAATATACCTATAACAAAAGAAGAGATTGAAAAGGAAATGAAAAAATTCTCAACAAAAGCCCTGGCCCTGACGGTTTCACTGGAGAATTCTACCAAACTTTCAGAGAAGAGTTAACACCACCACTACTAAAGGTATTTCAGAGTATAGAAAAGGATGGAATACACCCAAACTCGTTCTATGAAGCCAGCATAACCCTGATACCAAAACCAGGTAAAGAAACCACAGAAAAATAATATTACAGACCAAAAACCTTCACGAACATAGACAAAAAAATCCTCAACAAAATTCTAGCCAATAGAATTCAACAACATATCAAAAAAAAAAAAAAAAAAATCACCATGACCAAGTGGGATTCATACCAGGTATGCAGGGATGGTTCAACATCAGAAAAACAATCAATATCATCCAGCACATTAATAAAACAAAAGACAGGAACCATATGATCTTAACAACTGATGCAGAAAAAGCATTTGACAAAGTCCAACACATATTCATGATAAAAACTCTCAGCAAAATAGGAATAGAAGGGAAATTCCTTAGCATAATTTAGGGCATTTAGACAAAAGCAACACCCAACATTATCCTAAATGAAGAGAGTCTGAAAGCATTCCCCTTGAGAACTGGAACCAGACAAGGATGCCCTTTATCACCACTCCTATTCAATTGTGCTGGAAGTCCTAGACAGAGCAATTAGGCTAGAAAAAGAAATAAAGGGCATCCAAATTGGTAAGGAAGAAGTAAAAGTATCTCCATTTGCAGATGATATGATCAAAATGTTCTAAAATTTACTCCAACAAAAAGAGGACTCTAACTCTGAATGGGATTCTACTAATGCTTAAAAATAAAAATCTGACAATCTGAATGCCAACGGTTACTTGATAACACACTTAATTCTTTCAAAAATATAAATACATGTTACAATATTTTTTCAAGTGCCAGATATAAATTTAAATTTACACATGAGAAGTTAGGAAGAATTTTCTTGTTTGTTTTATGAGAAGCCTTAAATTATTTACTTTCTTTCTAATAGTTGGTCTACTTTATTCCGGCTTGACTTTTAATCCCTAAGTCTCTGATTATCTATTTCTACTTTTCCCTCAAGAAAATACAGCTTTGCTAGTGTATCAGTTTAACCTCATCACTTAATATTTACACTCTATCAAAATGCATGCTTCTATAAACTATAGACTGGTTAGAGCAAGTATTAAATATTATATTCATTTCGCTTCAAAAAACAAACCCATTCTTCATCCAGAAAAAATGTTTCCAGATGATTAGTAACAGCTTCATGAGGCTTTTATAAATTCTTCCAATCGTTTGCTTACTGTTATCACTTCTCTGGTCCAGAATCCATGCTGGCCTTCATGCTCTGCTCCCTGTGACTCTGTGCTCATTATAAAAATAGCCTTGACAACAAATACAATGAATGCATAAATTCAGTTTTTCAGTAGCCTATTCTATATCCATGTAATGAACAAAAAAGAATGAAATCAGCATTCTTTACTCTGACTTAAAGATAGAATTACTCTTAGCAAGAAGCTTTTTGCAACAGTTCTCAAACCTAGATAACAAATGCTTTTTGTAATGAACAAACTTCAGTGATATGCAATCCTCAAAGCTCCATTTTCCCAACTGTTAGGTCACATTAAGGCATCATGTAAGGAAGCTCATGAAAGCCCCCCCATTCACTTTCCCATTATTTTATGACAGCAAATCAAAGGCAATTAAAATATTCGAAACAGAGGTACCGGCAAAATGGCGCTCTAGGCAGAAGCACCAGGCCGTCCCTCCACAACAAACATCTGAAAAACTAAGCTGAATAGAGAAAACAACAATCCTGAAACCCTAAAACATCAAATGAAGAGAAAAAGAACTCAGCCAAGCACCAAATGGAGTGAGAAAACTGACAGAGAACGGAGAGTGAGGAGAGATTCATGCAGAGGTCCCCTACCAGCTAACGCAGTGCAGATCCGCCATCTTGGACTCCTATCGGAGACCAGCAAACAGGGGTACGAGAAAGCAGCCTCACGGAGCTTCCAGCAGGAGACAAAACAACCGGTAATTCGCGATATACGCTTTCCTACCCCCCACCCTTCTTCACCCTGACTCGGCCTCCGCTGCTTCCCGTGGCCACAATCTCTTGACTGGGAAACACCGGCTGCTTGGATTCCACACACCTGGATGGGCCGGCTCTCTGAGTGCCATTTGTTGGCTGCTGGTCTTGCTTTTTTCCGCTTCTTTTGATTTCTTCCTTACCTCTCACAACCTCCCCCTTCTTTCACGCAAATACCTGGCTCTGTGCGCCATCTCTGCTTCTTCCTGAGGGGCTGCAGAGCTCTGGTGATTTGTGATATATGCTTTCACACTCCCTACACTTCTTCACCCACACTCGGCCCTCTCTGCTTCCCACGGACAGTCTCTTGTCCAAGAAACACCAGCCCGCAATACCTGGCTCCCTAAGTGCCATTTGTTGGCTGCTAGTGTTGCTTTTTTTTCCATTTCTTTGGATTTCTTCCTTACCACTTGCCACCTCCCCTTCTTTCGCTGAAATACCTGGCTCCGTGCACCATCTTTGCTACCTCCTGAGGGGCTATGGACCTCCGTTAGAGTGTAGAGCTGCTGCCCGGTCTGGGCTGCCGTGATGGTGGGATCCTGGGGCTTTTGTTCATTTGTCTGTTTTGAATTGTTTGTTTTCTTTTCCTTTTCTTGAGTTGGGAGCCCTTTCTGGCCAGGTGGTGCTGCATGGCAAGGAGACTTCCCACTTGGCTTGCACACATGTGCAGAGGGATCACTGAGGGCATTTCTTTTTTCATTGTTTTTTTTTTGTTTTGTTTTGTTTTTGGGGGAGCTTTCTTATTTTTTTTTTTTAATTCGTTTTGTTTTCTTTTCCCTCTTTTTATCTTTTTTCATTGCTCAGTTTCTCGTCTCTCTATATCTTCCATTTCTTATCGTTCCCTGAATACCTGGCGTTGTATACCTCTACGCCCTCTAGCCAGGCTGTACTGCAACACCTGAGAGCCATTTCCCCAGACCTCATAGCTGCACTGGTGGGATTCCTGGGAACTTTGCTGTTCTTTAACCTTTCTTATTTTTATTTATTCAATCACTTCTTTTCTTTTCTTCCTCTTCCCCTTTCTGTTTTTCTCCATTTCATAGTCTCTCATCTCTCCACTCCAACGGCAAACTCCCCTAGCATTCTTTTTGTTTGTTTGTATGTTTCTAGCTCCTGTTCCTCTCTCCTCACTCCCATATCCATCTTAGCCACACACATAACAACCTCCCTGCTGCATCCTGCCTATCTGCACCATGCACTAAACATCACACCACCAAGCAGCACAGCCATGGCCTACTGGAACCTGCCCTGCACGGATTACCGACCTGCCCTGGTGGCTGTAATAAGTGCCACAAACAACCCATCCCAGTAACTCCTCTTCAGGTAGACCTGCCCTGCCATACCATATCTGAGTGACTGACACTGCCAATTGGAGAAGGAGGCGAAAAGTATTGTGCCCACAGATGAGCAAACAACAAAGAAAACACAGTCCGCCTGCTCAGAAATAGTCAAATTAAAAAAAAAGGGACAAAACAAACAAATCTATAATCAATAAACGAGAAAAATAACTACTCAATGCCCTGAAGACGGCAGACAATATCAGAACATTTACAAAAACAGGACAGGATGGTTCCAGGAGGCGTCCAAAATAAAACACCAGATGACTCTCCAGTGGAAGAAAATGCACTAGAACTACCTAATAGGCAATCAAGTCTCTAATATTCAGAATTCTCTAAGAGCTGAGGCAAACAGCGGACAAACATAAGAAAAAAATAGACAAATTCATGGAAAACACAGAAAAAAATTGGAAGAATTCAGGAAAATAATGCAGGAACAAAATGCCAAAATAAATTCACAACTAGAAATTATACAAAGACAACTATTAGAAATCCAAAAGATAAACAACAAGATTTCAGAAATGGACGGTGTCATAGAAGGGCTGAGAAGCAGATCTGAAACGGTGGAAGACAGGATCAATGGAATTGAAGACAAACACTTGGATACAACTCTGTTTCAGGAAAACTCAGAAAAAAGAAAAAGAAAAATGAAGAGACCCTGAGAGTTATGCAGGATACAAACAAAAGCAAAAATTTTCGAGTGATTGGAATTCCAAAACAGGTGGAAAAAACAGAAAACACAGAGAGGATCATTGAAGAACTGCTGACAGAAAACTTCCCCAATATCATGAAAGATGAAAAGCTGGCCATCCAAGAAGCTCAACGAACCCCATATAGGAGAGACCCCAAAAGAAAATCACCAAGACATATCATAATCACACTCACAAAAACCAAAGACAAACAAAGAATCCTGAGAGCAGCTTGTAAAAACAAGAAGTCACATACAGAGAAGAAACAATAAAACTAAGCTCAGATGATTCAGCAGAAACCATGCAGGCAAGAAGGCAATCGGATGTCATATATAAAATCTTGAAAGAAAAAAAAATGCCAGCTAAGAATAATATATTCTGCAAAACTCTCAATCAAATCTGATCGTGAAATTAGATCACTTCCAGACAAACAGAAATTAAGGGAATATGTAAAAGCCAAACCAAACTTACAAGAATTATTAAAGGGAGTTATTCGATCGGAGGACAAACAGCTTCAGCTCACAGGCAGAAGCTAGGATACAGGATCGTACCAGCCAGATACCAATCTAGGAAATGAACTCTCAAGGACTATCCAAACAAAAATAAATACAACAGGGAATCAGAGAAATTAATCAGTAAATGACAATAACATCAAAACAATAAAAGAGGGAACAAATGGCATAGGTACAGAACCTTCTAATGGAGAGGAAGGCAAGGTGATACCAAGTAATGGTAGACTGCTTCAAACTTAGAAAGATAAGGGTAAAATTCATGGTAACCACAAAGAAAGTTAACAAACATACTCATAAAAGTAAAGACGAAAAACATAAAGGCTCCGCAAAAACAAAACCAACAAAAACAAAAAAAAATCCACAAACCAAAGTAACTCAGCACAAGAGATTAAGAAGAACAAAGAAAACGTCAGCACCACAAAAAAAAAACACTACAAAATGATAGCAACAAACTCACATCTATCAATAATTACACTGAATGTAAATGGACTCAATGCACCCATAAAAAGACAGAGAATGACAGAATGAATAAGAAAACAGGATCCATCAATATGCTGTCTACAAGAGACACACCTTAGAAACAAAGACAGGAATTTATTAAAAGTCAAAGGTTGGAAACAAATATATCAAGCTAACAACTACCAAAAAAGAGCAGGAGTGGCAATTCTAATCTCAGATAAAATAGACTTTAAAACGAAATCTACCATAAAAGACAAAGAAGAACACTATATATTGATTAAGGGGACGACCCATCATGAAAACATAACCATAATAAACATCTACGCACCCAATGACAGGGCTTCAAAACACATAAAACAAACTCTAACAACATTGAAAAGAGAAAGTGACAGTTCCACAATAATGATAGGAGACTTCAACACACCACTCTCGGTAAAGGACAGAACAACTAAGAAGAAACTCAGCAAAGATACAGAAGACCTAAAGGGCACAATCAGCCAACTTGACCTCATAGACATATATAGAACACTCCATCCAACCGCTGCAAAGCACACATTCTTTTCCAATGCACAAGGAATGTTCTCCAGAATACCCCACATCTTACTTCACAGAGCAATCCTTAACAAGATCCAAAACGTTGAGATAATTCAAAGTATCTTCTCTGACCACAATGCCATCAAGGTAGAAATTAACAATAGAAAGATCAAGGAAAAAAAATTAATTACATGGAAACTGAGTAATACCCTGCTTACACAGCAATGGGTAATATAAGAAATCAGAGATAGAATCAAAAAATTCCTAGAATCAAATGAGAATGAAAACACATCATACCAAAACCTTTGGGACACAGCAAAGGCAGTCCTAAGAGGACAATTTATAGCAACAGATGCACATATCAAAAACGAAGAAAGGGACAAAATCAAAACATTAACTACAGAACTCAAATAGAAAGAGAACAGCAGAAAAAGTTCATAGCCACCAGAAGAAAGGAAATAGTAAAGATCAGAGCAGAAATAAATGAAATAGACAACAGAAAAACAATAGAAAGTATCAACAAAACCAAAAGTTGGTTCTTTGAAAGAATCAACAAGATCGACAAACCACTGGCCAGACTGACAAAAGAAAAACAGGAGAGAATGTAAATAACCCAAATAAGGAATTAAATTGGTGACATTCAACAGACCCAACTGAAATAAAAAGGATTATAACAGAATATTATGAAAAATTACACTTGAACAAATTTGAAAACCTAGAGGACATGGATAAATTTCTACCGAACCAAACTACAACAAAGTGATGTTGAAAATCTGAACAGACCCATAACAAGAGAAGAGATTGAAAAGGTAATAAAAAAAAAAACTCCCAACAAAAAAAAGCCCTGGCCCAGATGGCTTCACTGGAGAATTCTACAAAACATTTACAGAAGAGCTTGTACCAGTACTTCTCAAGCTATTTCAGAGCATAGAAAAGGAAGCAACACTTCCAAATTCATTCTATGAAGCCAGCATAATGCTGATACCAAAACCAGGCAAAGACACCACAAAAAAAGAAAATTACAGACCAATATCTCTCATGAATACAGACGCAAAACTTCTGAACAAAATTCTAGCCAATAGAATTCACCATCATATCAAAAAAATAATACACCACGATCAAGTAGGATTCATACCAGGTATGCAAGGATGGTTCAACATTAGAAAATCAATCAACATAATCCACCACATAAATAACAGGAAAGAAAAGAATCACATGATCAACTCAATTGACGCAGAAAAGGCATTTGACAAAGTCCAACACCCATTCCTGATAAAAACTCTCAATCAAATAGGTATAGAAGGGAAATTTCTCAACATAATAAAGGGCATCTATGCAAAACCAATGGCCAACATCATTCTTAATGGAGAGAGGCTGAAAACATTCCACTTGAAAACAGGAACAAGACAAGGATGCCCTTCATCCCCACTCCTATTTAACATTGTGCTGGAAGTTCTAGCTAGAGCAATAAGGCAAGAAAAAGAAATAAAGGGAATCCAAATTGGTAATGAAGAAGTTAAACTGTCCCTCTTTGCAGATGATATGATACTATACATAGAAAACCCTAAAGACTCCACGAGAAATCTACTGGAACTAATAGAAAGATTCAGCAGAGTAGCAGGATACAAGATAAACATTCAAAAATCAGTTGGATTCCTATACACCACTAAGGAGAACGATGAAAAGGAAATCAGGAAAACAATACCATTTTCAATAGCCCCTAAAAAGATAAAATACTTAGGAATAAATCTGACCAGGGATGTAAAAGACCTATACAAAGAAAACTACAAAACACTTCTGCATGAAACCCAAAGGGATCTACATAAATGGAAAAACATATCTTGCTCATGGATAGGCAGACTCAACATTGTGAAAATGACAATTCTACCCAAAGCAATTTGCAAATACAATGCAATCCTGATCCAAATACCAACAACATTCTTCAAAGAGATGGAAAAACTAATCATTAACTTTATATGAAAAGGGAAGAAGCCCCGAATAAGTAAAGCACTACCGAAGAAGAAGAATAAAGTTGGAGGACTCACACTACCTGACTTCAGAACCTACTATACAGCTACAGTACTCAAAACAACCTGGTAGTGGTACAACGACAGATACATTGGCCACTGGAACAGAATTGAGAACCCAGATGTAAATCCAACCACCTACGGTCACCTGATCTTCCACAAGGGCCCAAAGTCCATCAAATGGGGAAAAGACAGTCTTTTTAACAAATGGTGCTGGCAAAACTGGATATCCATCCGCAAAACATGCAACAGGACCCATACCTCACGCCGTATACAACAACTACTTCAAAATGGATCAAAGACCTGAACATAATGCCTAAAAACATAAAGTTCATAGAAGAAAATGCAGGACCAACACTTCAGGCCTTAATACATGGCATTAACAGGATACAAACCATAACCGTCAACGCACAAAGCCCAACAGATAAGCAAGATAACTGGGATCTTCTAAAAATCAAACAGCTATGCTCTTCAAAAGACTTCACCATAACAGTAAAAAGAGAACCTACAAACTGGGAAAAAATTTTTGGACAGTACAAGTCAGACAAAGGTCTAATCTCCATAATCTACAAGAAAATCCAACACCTCTACAACAAAAAGACATATAATCCTATTAAAAAATGGGCAAAGGAAAAGAACAGACACTTCACCAAAGAAGACATTCAAATGGCCAACAGACACATGAGGAAATGCTCGTCGCCATCACTAACCAATAGAGAAATGCTAATTAAAACACCAGTGAGATACCACCTCACCCTGGCATTACTGGAATGAATCAAAAACACTGGAAAGAACAAATGTTGGCGGGGCTGCAGGGAGATCGGAACTCTTATGCACTGCTGGTGGAAATGCAAATTGATACAATCATTTTGGAAAATGACATGGCGCTTCCTCAGAAAGCTAGAAATAGACATACCATTCGATCCAGCAATCCCACTCCTAGGAATATATCCTAGAGAAATAAGAGTCATCACTTGAATAGACATACGCACACCTATGTTCATGGCAGCATTGTTCACAATAGCGAAACGATGGAAATAACCTAGATGCCCATCAACAGATTAATGGATAAACAGACTATGGTACATACACACAATGGAGTACTATGCAACGAGAAAGAACAATGATGAATCTGTGAAGCATCTCATAACATGGATGAAACTGGAGGACATCATGCTGAGTGAAATAAGTCAATCACAAAAGGACAAATATTGTATGAGACCTCTATTGTAAAAACACATGAAAAAGTTCACACACATAAAGTAAAAATCTTTGTTGGTTACCAGGGATGGGAGGGGTGGGGCGGGGAGGAAATACTAAATGGGCAATAGATAAGTGGTATCTTGGGTGAAGGATGAGACAGTACACAATACAGGGGAAACCAGCATGACTTGTACAACGAAAGGTCATGGAAGCTCCATAGACACATCCAAACTTCCTAGGGACTGAATTGCTGGGTAGAGGGCTGTGGGGACCATGGTCTCAGGGAACATCTAGCTCAACTGGCATAACACAACTTATAAAGACAATGCTCTACATTTTACCTTGGTGAGTGTTGTCTGGGGTCTCAAAAGCCTGTGAGCAGCCATCTAATATACTCCACTGGTCTCATCCCTTCGGGAGCAAGGGAGAATGAAGAGAACAGGATACAAGGAAAAGATCAGTCCGAAGGACTAATTGTCCACAGCTACCAAGGCCTCCACCGGACTGAGTCCAGTACAGCTAGATGGTGCCTGGCTACCACCACTGACTGCTCTGACCAGGATCACAGCAGAGGGTTCTGGACAGAGCTGGAGAAGGATGTAGAGCATAATCCTAACTCACAAAAAAAAGACCAGATTTACTGGCCTAAAGGAGACTGGAGAAACTCCGAGAATATGGCCCCCAGACACCCTTTTAGCTCAGTGGTGAAGTTACCTCCGAGGTTCACTGTTCAGCTTGGGAGTGGACAGCCCCGTAAAACCAAATGAGACTAACGAGGTACAGGAGTCCAGTGACAAGGGCCAGAAGGCAGAAGGGGACAAGGAAGCTGGTGTTAGGGAACCCAAGGTTGGGTAAGGATATTGTTGATGTGTTGTGAGATCGTTAACCATTGTCATAGGGCAACATTTGTAGTAACTGTTAAATGAGAAACTATTTTGTTCTGTAAGCCTTCATCTTAAGTGAGAATAACAGCACAACTGGAAGAGCGTAATCAGTGTCACTGAACTGTGCACGTAGAAATTTTTGAAATGGTGTATCTTCAGCTATGTGTATTTTCACAAAAAAAAAAAGGTTGAGAAGTTAGAGGGTTGACATGTTGTGGGGTTGTTAACCAATGTCATAAAACAATATGTGTACTACTGTTTCATGAGAAACTATTTGTTCTGTAAGCCTTCACCTGAAGTACAATAAAAAAAAAAAAAAGAAATATATTGGAATCATTCCCCAGAGGTGACTTCCTAATAATAACAAAATTACCATTCTGTCTCTCTGGAGGAAAATGAGAGAGGAGTCCTGGCTTGTTTTATAAAGGTTTTGCGAAACTAAATCAGATAGCATAAGTGAATTTATGACAACTCTTTGAAAGTGCAGTTGTTGTGGTTGTGGCTGTCTCTATTGTTTTAGTCAGGTGCTGTTTAGTCGGATCCAACTTACAGTAAATGTATGTATAAAAGAACAAAACGGTGCCTGGTCCTCCGTCATCTTCATGATCATTGCTATATTTGAGTCCATTGTTTTTGCTATTGTGTCAATCCATCTCTTTGAGGATTTCCTTTGTTTTCATTGATCCTCTACCAATCATGATGTCCTTTTCTAGATATTGGTCTTTCCTGATGATGGGTCTAAAGTGAGTAAGCTAAGTCTTGCCATCCTTGCTTCTAAGGAGCTACTTTGCTATAATTTCATCTATACAATTCCTTATCATCAAATGTCTAAATTACACCAAATCCTTTTGAGGAAAGATATTATATGGGGTATAGTAAAAAAACTCCAGGAGTTAAAGATGTAAGAATGACAAGGTAGAGTTTTCCTGAGCAGATGTACTTATTCCACAACACTCAACAAGAGATTGTATGGTACATCACAATATATCCATCACTAGAGACACAAGATGGATAAGAAAAACATATTATCCTCAAGGAGCTTACATTCTAAGTAGGAAGAGATCAAGGACAGTTTGAGGCATCACTGTAATGAAATGGGGAAGTGAATCAAAACAGACCATCAGAGGAGAGGACAGAGACTGGAGCTAGGGAAGGCTGAAGAACACTGGCAAACATTCTAGGTTACTCAAACTGTTACATAATTTTAAATCTCTCCCAAATTCTTGTGAGTTGTATAGGAAACACAGTTGAATTTAAATAATACAATTACTCAAAAATATACTATTGCTATATATCAGATTCTTACAATACATACATTAAAAAGACATTAGGCTTCAAGAAGCTTACATAATAGTAGAGTGTTGTTGTTGTTAGTTGCCAGTGAGTCAGTTCCGATTTATGGCAACCCAATGTACATCAAAACGAAACACTGCCCTGTCCTGGGCCACCCTCACAATCATTGCTATGTATGAGCCCATTGTTACAGCCACTGTGTCAGTCTATCTCATTGAGGGTCTTGCTCTTTTTTGCTGACCCTTTATTTTACCAAGCATGATGTCTTTCTCCAGGGACTGGTCCCTCCTGATAACACATCCGAAGTATGTGAGACAAAGTCTCGCCATCCTTGCTTCTAAGAAACATTGAGGCTGTACTTTCTCCAAGACAGATCTGTTTGTTCTTCTGGCAGTTCATGGTATATTCAATATTCTTTGTCAACACCATAATGCAAATACATCAATTCTTCTTTGGTCTTCCTTATTCACCGTCCAGCTTTCACATTTATATGTGGTGACTGAAAATATCATGGCTTGGGTCAGGCTCACTTTTGTCTTCAACACTTTAAAGAGGGCTTTTGTAGTGCAATATGTCATTTGATTTCTTAACTGCTGCTTCCATGGGCATTGATTGTGGACCCAAGTAAAATGAAATCCTTGAAACTTCAATATTTTCTCCATTTATCATGATGTTGCTTACTGGTCCAGTTGTGAGGATTTTTGTTTTCTTTATGTTGAGGTTCAATCCATACAGAAGGCTGTAGTCTTTGATCTTTATCAGTAAGTGCTTCATATCCTGTTCATTTTGAGCAAGCAAGGTTGTGTTGTCTGCATATCTCAGGTTGTTAATGAATCTTCCTCCAATCTTGATGCTGCATTCTTCTTCATATAGTCCAACATCTTAGCTTATTTTCTCAGCATACAGATTGAATAAGTATGGTGAAAGGATACAACCCTGACACACATCTTTTCTGATTCTAAACCACACAGTATCCCCTTGTTCTGTTCGAATGACTGCCTCTTGATCTATATACAAGTTCCACATGAGCACAATTAAGTGTTCTGGAATTCCTATTCTTTGCAATGTTATCCATAATTTCTTATGATCCACAAAGCTAAATGACTTTGGGTAGTCAATAAAACACAGGTAAACAATTTTTTGCTTTCAGCCAAGATCCAGCTGACATCAGCAATGATACTCTCATTCCATGTCCTCTTTTGAATCTAGCTTGAATTTCTGGCAGTTCCCTGTACACGTACTGCTGCAACCGTTTTAAATTATCTTCAGCAAAATTTTAGTTTCATGTGATATTGTTCGATAATTTCCGCATTCTGCTAGATCTCTTCCAGTTGGTTGGCCATGTAGCTGTCTTCCAAATTTCTTGGCATAGATGAATGAGCGCCTCCAGCATTGCATCTGTTTGTCGAAATATCTCAGTTGGTATTCCTTCATTTCCTGGAGTCTTATTTTTCGCCAATGCTTTCAGTGCAGCTTGGACTTCTTCCTTAAATACTGTCGGTTCTTGGTCATATGCTAACTCCTGAAATGGCTGAATTTCAAACAATTCTTTTTGGTACACTGACTCTGTGTATTCTTTCCATCTTCTTTTGATACTTCCTGAATTGCTGAATATTTTGCCCACAGAATCCTTCAAAATTACAACTCGAGGCTTGAATTTTTTCTTCAGTTCTTTCAGCTTGAGAAATACTGAGCGTGTTCTTCCTCTGGGTTTTCTAACTCCAGGTCTTTGCACATTTCATTATAATACTTTACTTTTTCTTCTTGAGCCACCCTTTGAAATCTTCTGTTCATCTCTTTTACGTGATCATTTCTTCCTTTCCCTTTAGCTACTCTATGTTCAAGTACAAGTTTTGGAGTCACTTCTGACATCCATTTTGGCCTTTTTTTTCTTATCTTTTTAATGACTGTCTTAGTTATCTAGTGCTGTTATAACAGAAATACCACAAGTGGATGGCTTTAACAAAGAGAAATTTATTCTCTCACAGTTTAGGAGGCTAGAAGTCTGAATTCAGGTATCAGCTCCAGGGGAAGGTTTTCTCTCTGTGTCAGCTCTGGGGTAAGGTACTTGTCATCAATCATCCCTGGTCAAGGAGCTTCTCAGTACAGGGACCCTGGGTCCAAAGGATGTGTTATTCTCCTGGCTCTTGTTTCCTGGTGGTATGAGGTGCCCCAGTCTCTTTGCTTGCTTCTCTCTTTTATATCTCAAAAGAGATTTACTCAGCAAACAATCTAATCTTAAAAATTGAGTCCATTTCATTAATATAACTGCCTCTAATCCTGTCTCGTTAACACCATAGACGTAGGATTTACAATGCATAGGAAAATCACATCAGATGACAAAATGGTGGACAATCACACAATACTGAGTATCATGGCCTAGCCAAGTTGACATACATTTTTGGGGGACAAAATTTAATGCATAACATTCCACCAAAAATTGGAATGTTGGCCTCAAAAATTCATGTCCTTACCACATGTAAAACATATTTACCCCATCATATCATAGCAAAAGTCTTATATCAACTCCAAGTCCAAAATCCAAAAATTCCTGTTCATCTGTGAAATCTAGAAAACAAGTTATCTGCTTCCAAAGTACAGTGGTGGAACAGGTACAAGCTAGACACTTCCATTACAAGTGGGAGAAACTGAAGGGAAAGAAAGGATAACAGGCACCAAGCAAGTCAGCAGAACATGATATATTAGCCCTCAAGGCTTGAAAATAATCCTCTACTCTCTGAGACCATTATACAATGGCCCTGCCCTCCAGACTCCAGGTATTGGCCATACTCTCTGGATTCTGTGTGGAGGCCCCTCAGCCCTCAGCTTCAGCTCCACTTTTCAGGCCCACTGGAATGGCAACTCTGCTCCCTTGGCTTTGGGCAGCGCCATTCTCCTAGTCCAGCTCCAGGGCTTGGCATAGTCCTTGACCAGGGAAGACTGATGACAAGGACCTTCCCCCAGAGCCAACAGAGAAAGAAAGCCTTCCACTGGAGCTGGCACCCTGAATTCAGACTTCTAGCCTCCTAAACTGTGAGACAATAAATTTCTCTTTGTTAAAGACATTCACTTGTGGTATTTCTGTTATAGCAGCACTAGATAACTAGGACAATGACCTTTTACTTTCTTAATGTATGATGTCCTTGATGTCATCCCACAACTCATCTGGTCTTCAGTCACTAGTGCTCAATGCATCAAACCTATTCTTGAGATGGTCTCTAAATTTAGGTGGAATATACTCAAGATCGTACTTTGGCTCTCGTGGACTTGTTTTAATAGTCTTCAGCCTCAACTTGAGCTTGCATATGAGCAGTTGGCCCCTGGCCTTGTTCTGACTGATGATTTTGAGCTTCTCTATAGTCTCTTTCCAACGAATAAGGAGAACCGAAGAAGAATTGATGCATTTGAATTATGGTGTTGGTGAAGAATATTGAATATACCATGGATTGCCAGAAGAACAAAAATATCTGTCTGGGAAGAAGTACTGCCAGAATGCTCCTCAGAAGTGAGGATGGAGAGACTCCATCTCACATACTTTGGACATGTTATCAGGAGGGACCAGTCCCTGGAGAAGGACATCACGTTTGGTAATGTACAGGGTCAGGGAAAAAGAGGAAGACCCTCAAGAAGATAGACTGATTGACATAGCAGTTGCAACAATAAGCTCAACCATAGCAATGATTGTTTGGATGGTGCAGGACTGGGCAGTGTTTTGTTCCGTTGTATATAAGGTCACTATGAGTCAGAAGCACTAGACAGCACCTAACAACAGTAACAACGTCGATGAACTGAAATGTAATGACTATTCTCTCTACACAATAAAAAGAATTTAGAGGTACTAAAGACTAGGTTATGGATTTTCTATTTTCACATGTATCTAATATCCATTCAAATGAATGTCCTCAAACTCATCTTCTGAAATATCTGAGATCAGGGATTCTTAATGAAATACTTTCTAAGTAGTCTATTTTTCCCTCTCTAAACTTATTACTATTAAAATCACATAGGAAATCCTCATTTAATTGATTTTATTCTGAAAATAAGAAGGCACAGCTATTTTCTCTTTGTCTATGTTTGCATTTTGTTTTAATAACTCAGGCTAACTTGGAAAATGCTGAATAGAAAACATGCTAACATTTTAAAATAGGAACATAAAGGAAGTTGCACGATAACATCTGTTCTATTTGCTTACCTGAAAATATGAAGATATATTAAATCAACATTTCTATGTGCTTTGTTTTATTTTATTAAACACGAGTTTAGGGAAGATTACAGAAAGAATCATTGAACAAAGTGTTGATAAGCCAAAAGCTGAAAATCAACACACCTCAACATTTTGGGAGATAACCACTATGGCATTGAACGTGAATGTGTATTCCGCAAGAATTCGGGGACCAAAAAATTCTTTTAGAAATTTTTCTTTTAATTTGGCTGTAAAATTATAAAACATTCAATGAGCCTTCCAGGGCCCCCAACGGGCCTTGGTCAATGTTAATGACTCTCCATCTTTGTAACTGTGACTTGCTATCACCATAAACTTATCATGCAACTTCTATTAAAACTAGTGAAAATGTTTCATGAAAAACTTATTTTTTCTGTTTTTTAAATTATTTATTTCATTTACTTTATTTTTTGTTCTGGAATATTTATCTTTTAATTGAATTTTTGGTATTGATCATTCTGTGTTATTCTTTATTAGGAACTGAATATATCCATATTAAGAAACACTGGTCTAAATATTCAAATGTCATCAGGAAGAGAATTTAAGGAAAGAATATGAATAAGTGCATTGCATGTTCTCACATAGGGAAGATACTATTACATATCAAGCATTTTGAAATGCATATTAAATTATTTAATCATTACTGGTCATTAACCCTGTGAGGTAGGTACTATGTTCACTTTAGAGATGAGGAAACAGATACTCAAAAGGTTAGTTTACACTTTCAGTGCACAGCTGAGCCAAATGTCAACCTCTGACTAATGAACTCTAAAATGTATTAAAAATCAGCAATGTATAGATGCTAATTAATCACTACTTTATCAACATGCACTTTTCAAAAATTAAGAGTCATTTGAATGCAGCCTAGTTTTCCTAATGTATATCTGTTTCTGTGGAGGATATGAGAGATTTATAATACAAGTGACATCTAAGATTAGTAGTGATAAACCTAAATGTTAATTAAACCCCATTATGGAAAAAAAAAAGGTAAGCATATTAAAGCATTGATGTCAATTAAGGTAAGCATTTTATAACTCTCCATTTTCTATTTTGCAAAAATGAGAAATAAAGCTAAAATCAAAATGCCATTTAATTCCCAGTCTAGATCCCCAGTATGGCAGTAAATGTAAATATCCTATAAACAATGCCTAAATTACTCTTAGAAAATGGTTATAATTGCCATTAAAAATTCTAAATTTTGGATGTGGAATGCTGGAAAAGAATGAGAGGGAGACAGATAACGCCAGAACTCTTTTTGTGAACTGGAAATCTGACAGCTCTGATAATCAAAAAGCAAAATTACTCTGTCGGAGCCAAGAGTACACATTCAATACACAGCCTTTGTGCCACAATCTAATCCACATTACCTGAGACTCTCACCATTTCCGAGGAAACCATGCTAATAGGACTGCAGAGGATGAAGTAGCAGGTACACTAATCTCACCTCCAAATCCTCCCATCCCTATCCAAATAAACAGTGGCATCTTCCATCACCATCCCTGGGCTGTAGAGCACGGTCATCTTTGGTGAAGGGAGTTTCTTTTCAATAGTCCTATGGGACACAGTTAGAGGCCATTGTTGGTTCAGTGGTAGAATTCTCACCTTCCATCTGCAAGAGCAGGTTCAGTTCCTGGCCAATACACCTCATGAACGGCACCACCTATCTGTCATTGGTGAATTGTGTGTTGCTATGATGTTGAACCACTTTCAGGAGAGCTTCTAGACTCAGACTGACTAGGAAAAAAGCCTGGTGATCTACTTCCAAAAAGTCAGCCGATGAAATCCCTATGGATGGCAATGGTCCCATCCCCAACCGATCACTGGGATGATACAGGATTGGGCAGCATTTCATCCTGTTGTGCATGGGGTCGCCACGAGTCTTGGGCCGACTAGACAGCAGCTAACAAGAACAAGAGCAAACAGCAAAAAAATACTCAACAAGATACTAACTTACTCTTACTGGATGGGCAAAACACAGAAATCTGACAATCCCAAATGTCGGTGTGAGCATGGGAAAACAGGATCCTTCATGCACCGCTGGTCAGAAAACAATCTGGAAGTCTTCAGTGCAATTAAGACATGTTTATCCTATGACTTGGCAATCCCACTCTCGGATATATACCCCTACAGAAGCAAGCCCAAACAAACATGAGGACATGTACAAAGATGTTTACCCAGCATTGATTGCAGGACTAGGAAATTAGAGGAAAACTAAGTGTCTGTCACTAAAGAAATGCATAAGTAAATGTGATAAGTGCAGGCTGTGGAATACTATGTAGGAATTAGAACTACAAACTGGAGGCACTTAGAGCAACATGAATAGATCTTCAAAATACTGAGTTTAAAACATAAGAGACAAACAAGATCTATAGCAAATACCACTTACGTAAATTAAAAATACATCCATACAAACAAACTCTATAGTGAGGGATAGGAGGGGAGGGAACAGCATAGCGAACAGGAATGAAGGAAAAAGCAAACAACAACAAAATAAAATACGAGGGGCATTGCTTAGAGCAGCGATGACGGTGAGCCTTAAATGAAGGAGTATGATTAACTCAGCTCCGTGCACCTGAGGTCCGTATGACCAAAACAAACAGAATAACAACATAAAGGATCTGAACTGAGGGATGCAACACCACCTAAAAGAACGGCTTCAGTTATGATTTAATAGAATATATTAACCTATCTGTCTTAGGTTTTTAGTGCTGTTGTAACAGAAGTACCATAAGTGGGTAGCTTTAAAGAACAGAAATTTCGTTTCTCACAATTTGAAAGGCTAGAAGTCTGAATTCAGGGCACAGGCTATAAGGGAAGGCTCTCTCGGTTGGTTCTGGGGGAAGACCATTGTCTCAGCTTTTGGAGCCCCTGTGCTCCTCAGTTCTTTTGCAGTCTTCATGTGGCATCTATCCCTGTGCCGTTTGTGCTCTCTTGTCTCTGTGTCTATGCTGCCTCTATGACTCCGAAGAGATTAGTTTAGGACACACCGTGCACTGATATGACCTCAATGAGGTAACAAGGAATACCCTGTTCCCAAACAGGATTACATCCACAGGTGCGGGGGTTAGGATTTCAATACCTATTTTGGGGGGACACAGTTCAATCCACAACACTATCTAAAGAAAGTTTGTCTCAGGATCTTAAATAGTGCAATCAATAACCCATGTTCATAAACAGATGACTGGATAAACAAAATGTAGTATGTACATACAATGGAATATTACTCTGCAATAAAGAGAAATGAAGTCCTGATACATGCCACAACATAGATGAACCTTGAAAACATTATGCTGAGTGAAATTAGTCAATCATAAAAGGACAAATATTGTATGTTTTCAATAATATATCTAGAATAGGCAAACGTAATAGAGATAAGAGTTTAATGGTGGTTATCAGGGGTGGGAGGGCGGGGGAAATGGAGGAATCGGTGTTTAGATAACACTGAGTTTTTGTTTCTGGGGATGGAAAATGGGGCAACAGATATTGGTGATGGTCGCACAACATGATTGATACAATTGGTTTTACTGAATTACATGTGAAAAATGTCAAATTGGCAAATGTTGTGTTCTCCATGCTATCACGATAATAAAAAAAATCTGTATATGAGAAAAAAAAAAGAGCAAGGAGTGAACAAGTAGATGAAGAGCTTAACTCTGACAGAGGAGCCAGAGAATCCAACTCTCCTCTTCTGCCTCTAAGATGCATAATCCCTCCTTTCTCTGGAATCATGTTAGTGAGTGAAGCAAGGGTTGAGGGAAGTTATCCCATTTGTTACCATTGGCATAAATGTTTTGCCAGTCACTTTTTATGCCTCTGGACCTCATTGGCAAGGTGTTATTCCAGTTTTAATGCATTTAGCGTTAAGCTGGGTCCATTTTGAAATGTGCTGAGCTCAGCAGACCTGAGTTGGAGCCTCGTTGTTTTATAGGTTGACTGTTCGATTAGGTGACGCTTCCTGAATTTGTTTCGTAAACTTTTGCCTTTTTGTCCTTTATTTCTGTGAGATAAGGTGTGTAAGCATAATTATGGCTTTCCTGTGTGATAGTTAGGGAGCCATGATGGGTTTGTTTTAGAAAGGCGCCCACAATAAATTATACCTCTAGTTCTCATTGGCATACTGTCATGCCACAGATCGGTGGCGCCACAGTGCCACTAGTCTTACTGGCAGATTGCACTGCTAGATTATAGTTCTCAAAATCCACACTATCGACCAAAAATTCAAACACACTCAATTAGTAAGCATGTATTCCAGTATGGAAAACACATGCAATCAAGACTTTGGTAATGAAAGGGTTATCCGAGAGACTAAGATTTCTTGACCCAAGACAGATGAAAGGGACTGTTTTAAATTTTAAACTATCTCAGACATTTTGTTTATTTTTGTCTGCTAATTCTCTTTTCTACTCTACCATCAGACATGGAAGTTCCATTTTTTCAGCTGTTCAGGCCAAAAACTTGGTCACCATCCTTGACCCCTCTCTTTCTCTCATGATCACAATGATGTTCTCTCTTGCTGACTCGGCTCTAGCCACAAAGGCTTCCTTGTGGTTTCTGAAATGTGCCAGGAACCTCAGGTCCAAAGGATGCACTCTGCTCCTGGCACTGCTTTCTTCGTGGTATGAGGTTCCCATATGTCTCTGCTTGCTTCTCTCTGTTGTTTCTCAAAAGAGATTGGCTTAAGACACTAATCTAGAAGATATCATCCATATAACTGTCGCTAATCCATCTTATCACATCATAGTGATTGTTTACAACACATAAGGAAATCACATCGGATTACAGAATGGTTCACAATCATACAATACTTGGAATCATGGCCCAGGCCAAGTTGACAGATATTTTTGGAGGACACAATTCAATCTACGACAATGTCCAAATTGAGTTCTTATACATAAATTCTATAGTATCTTCCATTAGACTTGCATTTGGTTTAATATTCTATCCACTTATTATGCCTTTAGTTATTTAAGATGTTCAGCAGACTTTATTTAATGAACCCTTTGCTGAACAGTATCAGCTTTTAAGAACTCATTAAAGTCCTACTCTAATTTAAAATTTTTAAAACTCAAAAAATAAGAAATTAGAAAAAAAAGTTTACTATTTTTAACTAGGTTTGATATCTGATATTCTTATGTCAGAAATTTTAATTTAAAAATAGTAAAATCAATGTCATCTTTTTTTTTTCAGCCTTTTACTTTGAGATAACTTTAGATTCACATGCATTTTCTTCACCCAGTTTCTCCCAATGGCAACATCTTATATAACCATAGAGTACAAATATCACAACCAGAAAAATGACACATACAATCCATCAGTCTTATTCTGATTTCACCAGTTTTCTTTTACATGCACTCGGGTGTGTGTGTGTGTGTGTGTGTGTGTGTGTGTGTGTGTGTGTGTGTGTGTGTGTGTGTGTGTGTGTGTATGTGTGTGTGAGTATACTTAGTTCTGTACAGTTCTATCACAAGTGTAGATTTGTATGACCATCAGCACAGTCAAGATACAGAACCATTCAATCAGAAGGATCCCTCATGCTATACATTCATAGCTACAGCTACCGCTTCCTTCCTATTTTCTTTTAAAATGAAAGAAAACCAAAGAAAATTGTCAGGAAAATAGCATCTTGATTTAGATTCAAGCCACAGAATGCTTACTGGTAAAACTTTAAATTACTAGAATTAAGAAACTATTTAGATTACCAAGACAGATGCTTACCTAATGGGAAAAACACACCAAAGATAATACCTTTATTTGTTTCTTATCACACAATTAAATTTAAAATGACAGTCAGTGTCTCCGGGAAATAATTTTAATATGTTGACCTAATCATTACAAGATTTTACTAAGATTAAGTTGGGATTTACGCAGCCAGCATTCAATTGGAGAATGAAGAAAACCATAGAATAAACACAGCCCAAAAGCTGACATTTTAGCCAAAAGAATATTCAAACTTTTCTAAGAGGAAGAAACAAGGTAGCAGATTCTACATAAAATGTTACATAATAAGATTTAGGTATTTGGAAAGAATTATTTGTGGGCTTAAAATAAATGCAATGTCATATAGAAAGATGCTTATGTTTCTATATTTTATGTATGAAGATTAAATAAACATTAGAATTCTGAGGCTCTAGAGCAAATACGTGTGTGTGTCTATCCCCCTCCATCACATCTCACAAACGCGAAGAACTCATTTTCTTATTCTGTTAGTGGCTGCACTTGAGATATATTGGCTAGGAATCGAACCCAGGTCTTCCACATGGAAAGTGAGAATTCTACCACTGAACCAGCACCGCACCTTGTGTAGACCTAAGCCTTCATAACTTCAGGTGAGTAATCTGTCTTTCAAATCAGTATTACCCTATAAGTAAAATGTCATTTCTCTCTGGCTGCTTTCAAGGCTTTTTCTAGACCTGTAGTTTACAAAAGTTTAATTATGATGTGTCTAGGGGGGGATTTCTTTGGGTTTACACTATTTGAGGTCTGCTCAGTTTCTGCCCTCAGGTTCACTGATTCTATTCTCTGTCATCTCCATTCTACCACTGAATTCATTTAGCAAGTTCTTTTCTTTTTATTACTGTATTTTTCAGTTCCATAATTTCCAGTTGGTTCTTTTTTATAACTTCTATTTATTTGCTGAGATTTTATTTTTCTTTTTTCCATTTCTTTCAAGAGAATTTGTAATTGACTATTGTGGGATTTTTGCAATGGCTGCTTTAAGATCACTTGTTGATATCTCCAACTTCCGATCCATTTAGGTGCTGGCATCAGCTTATTACCTAGTCTCATTCAAGTCGTGATGTTCTTCATTCTTGCTATGACAAGAAATTCTTTATTATATTCTGGACATTTTGTCTACGATGTTAGGAGACTCTAGGTTCTGTTAACATTTTTCACGTAAGCAGGCCGCCATCCTGTTTAGGTTTAGCATGCAGGTCTGGCCTACTTTTGTTGGTGGCCATTCTACTGCCAGTTAAATTTTCATCACGTTGGTGGTGTTATTTTGGTCTGCTTGGTTTATCTGGTTCTGCCTGAGGGGGAGGGGGTGAGTGTAGTTTTTGATAGCTTCCTTGGTTTCTAGAATAATAAGATATTTCAGACTTACCCTATAAATGTTTACCCCAAATTGGAATCAGCTAACTCTCCAAGATTTGCTGATTTCTTTTAGTGGGAAATAGTATTTAAATACCACAATCTGGGTGCTATGGATACTCACTGTTACTTGCACTGGTCTCTGTTTCTAAGGCTATTTCAGCTAATAGTGCCAAAAACTTCATTTAAGATAAAACTAAGAAATGAGGTCATGCTGATATCTCAATTCAAATTTAGTACTATAGGGTTTTTACTTAACCAATCAATTAAATTCTTTCTCAGTCATGGGATAGATCTCATTTTTCAATAATACCCATATAATTACTGATTTGACTTATCCCTCAATACAAATAATAGTCTCAACATAATATCAACGCTGCATTCAATAAGATGATTTTTAAAATCCATTTAAGTTTTTTGCAGTTCTTTTTATTATTAAGCTATAATTCATCACCACCACCTATCTGCCAGTTTGTCATACTGTGGTGGCTTGCATCTTGCTATGATGCTGGAAGCTATGTCACCAGTAATCCAAATACCAGCAGAGTCACCTATGCTGGACAGGTTGCAGTACAGCTTCCAGACTAAGACACACTAGGAAGAAAGGCCTGGGGATGTACTTCAAAAATTAGCCAATGGAAGCCTTAGAGATCACAACAGAATATCGTTCAACTTGTTTGCTTTGAACATGACAGCAGGAGGGATCAATTGCTAGAGGAGGTCCAACAAGGGCGTGCAAGACCCTCGGCAAGATAGATTGGCAAAGTAGCCACAGTGGCAGATTTGAAAATGCTGGTGTTTGTGAGGATGACATAGGACCAGGCAGCATTTCATTCTGTTGTACAGAAGGTAGTCGTGTGTTGGGGTTGACTCAACGGCAGCTAACAACAACATAATTTATTAAGGATGTGTTTTTGAAGACATTTGGAAGTTCCTTTTGTTATGTTTATGCCATTAACTAGGTACACACTTTTGATTATTTAAAATTTCTTTTGGTTTAAAATTAACTTTATTTTTTAATTAAATAAAATACATGGTTCTACAGTCAGATATACAAAAAGAGCTGTTTTTATATCTTTCCCTGTACTCCAAGTAACCATTTAAAAAAGTGTTATGGGTGATCCTTCTTGTTTTTTTTTTAATTAAAATAAATAGCTATTAAACAAAATAAATTGTATCTATTCATATTCCCCTATTTCTTAGATAAATGGTAATACATTAAGCAGCCTTACGCATTGGCCTTTTTTTTTTTAATTGTTACACTATATCTTTGGCCTAGATTCCTATAAGTAGAATTGAGGAGTCAAAATCACCTTCAAAGGAGTTGTCCCATACTTTGTATTTCCACCAGTGATGTATGAAAATGCTTGTTTCACCCCACAGTCCCCAGCCCCAAAGACACTGTCAAACATTTGAATTTGTTAATAATCTGTTCATATATTAGCAATATCACCTCTTATCTGTGATGAAATTTGCAGATATTTTTCCCAGTCTATAATTTGTCTTTTTACTTTCCTTATAGTGCTCTTTTTCTTTCTTTCTTTTCTTTTTTTTTTCCTGACATTAAAAACAAAGTCTATACAATCATTTTTTTTTTTTTTTTTCCCTTACTGCTTCTAAATTTTAACTGTTAGGAAAGTTCTGCCCACTGCCAGGTTATAGAGGCATTCATCGAATTTTTTTTTTTTTTTTATCTAGTATTTGGTGTAATTCCATTTTCTACACTTAAATCTCTGACTATTTAAAATTTATCCCAGTGGATGGTATCAGGTATGGATCTAATTTTATCTTTTCCATGCAGATATCCAATTATCCCAGCACACTTATTAAAAAGGCTATCTATCTGTACTGATGTGCAATTCCCACTTTTGTAAACTAAAATTTTTTATGTGATTGTATCTATTCCTGAATTTTTTACTCTGTTCTGCTGGTCTCTGTTATGGATTGAACTGTGTCCTCCAAAAATATGTGTTGTAAATCCTAACCTCTATGCCTATGGTTATAATCTCTTTTGAGAACAGACTGTCTTTGTTACGTTAATGAGACAGGATTAGTGCAGGGTATATCCTGAGTCAGTCTCTTACATGATATAAAAAGAGCAGATTAGGACAAGGAAGCAAGTAGACATGGGGGAAGAGAGATGCCAAGCCACAAGAAGATTGCCCAGGAGCAGAAGCTCAGAAGAGACAAGGATCTTCCTCCAGAGCTGATGGAGAAAGCTTTCCCCTAGAGCCAGTACCCTTACTGAATTCAGACTTCTAGCCTTCTAACCTGTGAGAAAATAAATTTCTGTTTCTTAAAGCAGTCCACTTGTGGTATTTCTGTTATAGCAGCACTAGATAACTGAGACAGCTTCCTTATTCATTTAAAAAAAATTTTTTTTAAGTCTAGAGGCTTTATATTATGTTTTAATGTCTGGTAGAGCTAGCTTTTTCCTAGCTCTTCTTTTTCAGAATCTTGCTAGATAGTCTTGCTCTTTTTCTTCTTCCAAATGAATTTTATGATCAGTTTTCCAAGCTCCAGTTTAAAAAAGAAGCAAACACACAGAGAAAACACCTGATTGTATTTGCATTGAGATTGCATTAAATGTATAAATTAACTCAGGAAGAAATGACATATTTGTGATGTTTGAGTCTTCTCACTCAAGAACAGGGT
Organism: Dugong dugon; assembly: GCA_030035585.1. NCBI lineage: Eukaryota > Metazoa > Chordata > Mammalia > Sirenia > Dugongidae > Dugong > Dugong dugon. Next base: position 89,328,898 of record CM057472.1, read on the forward strand.
AGGGTATGTCTTCCATTTATTCCATTTTTGTGAATTTCTGGTGTGTTTTATGGTTTTTTTTCATATGGGTTTTAACATTTCTTGTTAAGGTTAGTTATACCTTGGTATGCTATTTTCTTTTTGCTAAAATGAATGGGGTCCTATCTTTTGTTTTATCAACTGGCTTTTTTTCTAAATGGTTCAGTTCCTTATTATCAACACATTTGATAGTTTGTAAATGAAATGGTAAACGAAATGTTTTGTCTTACTTAAAGATGATATTTGATCTATGCAGAGTTCTCAATCTAATTGTCCATAGGCAGCTACATTAGGAACTAAAGCATAATCTAGAGTTGGAAGAAACAGGTCTATCACATTTGCCTCTATAACCAATACACAAATACCACAAGTAGATTGCCATGTCCCTATTTCATATTGCAGAGCAATGTGGCAAATTTAAACACTAGGGAAATAACAAAAAAAGAACAGAACGATTGACAGAGGAATTCTCTTGTAAAAAAAAATATCCAGCACAAGGAACATTTTCTCTTAATTGATTCTGTTCTAATAATTACTTGTGAAACCTGGGACATTGGGGGGCAAAACCAGCTACTCATTACCTCTAACTATTTGTCAAAATAAAACAGCAGTTTGTTAAGGATACATATGGACAATCTCAGAATGATGAAATTGTGTCATAAATTGGTGCAAACATAACTTCATTACGAAAGGCTTTTAAACACAGGTGAACAGTTTTTGTCTTGTTTTCGTCTGCCTTACCTGATTCTTTGCTACTTTATACCAGATCTTGATTTTGCTTTCTCACAGGACATTCCACAATTATAGTATGAAATCAGTAATATCACATTAAGCATAGGTTATAAGAAAAGTTGAGAAATTCTGATTAAACACATAGAAAAGAAAGAAGATATAGGTATTCTCATCTACTATGGAGCTGAGTGGAGTCTTATATATCTCTGCACCACCTACTGACATAATGATTTAAAAACTTGTTGTAAAAAAGTAAACAGTAACTTGTCTATATCATACAAACCAATTTCTTGTACTATTACTTTTAGAATACTACAGACATTAAAAGAATAGATATTATTTACATACTTTAATTAAGTAACATACAACTGGATATAAAATAAAGCAAGTCATTTATAATTTAAAATTCTCCTAGAAAAGACTATCTAATTAACCCCTTGTTGATTGATCCATACATCAACCTGTCCAAAATGTCTATAACTAGTCAGGAATTTTACAGCATATACATTCTATTGACTGTTTTATTGGATATTTTCTTGAACAGAATAAAAAAAAATCAAAAATGATTTAGAATAACCAGAACTGACAATGTGCAGACTCCAACAAAACATTTACACAGAACCATTTCAAGACCTAATATGATTTTGGAAATAAACCACCTGATATCCAAATTGTCCGATAGTTTTCTTTAGAGTGATACAAAAATTATACGCTGAAATCATTAACTTATACACTCTGGAACATTAAAGTAAATCTTGATAACGCACCAAATATAATAAGCATACATTCTCTTCAGAGAAATAAAGTACAGCAGCTAAAAACAAAACAGCTCTTTTGACTTACATGAGAAGTTATCTAATGTGTTCGTTTGTTTTTCTACTCTCAAGCAATGCTTTTCATTGTTTCTATAGATTGAGTTCAACGTTAGACCAAGGTAATATAAAACCAATGAATCCACTTAGTTAACCTTTCCTATAACTTCTCTAAATCAGTACTTTATTACTTGCCTTTTTCTTCCTAATCAAGAGAAAACAACATTACCTTTAAAGTGTTGTCTGACAACTAACACGTGAAATTACACCACATGCATGTACGTGTCTACACATATACATAAACATATATATTGTTGTTGTTAGGTGCCTTGGAATCAGTTCAGACTCATAACGACCCCACAGGACGGAGTAGAACTGCCCCATAGGGTTTCCAAGGAGTGGCTAGTGGATTTGAACTGCCAACCTTTTGGTTAGCAGCAGAGCTCTTAACCACTACGCCACGAGGGCTCAATATGCATACATATGTATACATATATACTTATACATATTACTGTATTGTTATTGTTAGCTACTGTCAAGTCGATTTTGACTCATAGACACCCCACGCGAGAGAGGAGAGCTGCCCCATAGGATTTTCTAGGCTGTAATCTTTATGTAAGCAGATTGCCAGGTCTTTCTCCTATGGAGCCACAGAGTGGGTTCAAACCACTGACCTTTTGGTTAGCAGCCAAGCACTTAAGCCTTGCTCCACCAGGGATCCTACATCACAATAACATGATATTTGCATAATATTCAACAACACATAAAAACGATCACTTCCTCTTCAAACAAACACAAACAGGAGTCTAGCATAAGAGAAAACATATGAAGCTGAAGTACTAGTATCTTTGTTTTTGAAAATGGAGTGAAAATAATTCCACAGGCTTAACAGTATATACTTATTTAACAATTTGCATGCCAATTCATTTTTTATTATCTCACTTGACTACAAGCATAAGTACATAGTATATCATGAAATTTGTTTCTTCTAGTTTAATTCCAATGACTAGAAAAATTTTATATGGCCATCCTATGGAATTTGTGCTTAAGTGCATAATTCAAAAATCCTCAAGCACTTTCTTTAGAGAACTTTTAAATTTGAATTTTTTTTAAATTAAATTCAAAAGGGTAGAAAAGTTTGAAAGTGTAAACACTAAAGCTAGGCTCTGCCTCCAACATAATAAAGGGGCTGGGACAGATAACTGCAAGAAAAAGTAGTGCACAATTTTTCTAAAGAGTTTAATTGACACGTCTCAATTCCTTATGGGAACTTCTTGATCCTTTCAACTTCTGTACTCTCAAGCACCCCATCAGATCCAGACAGGTCAGTCTTAACATTTTCAGGGGTATGTAAGTGGAGCACCTACAGCCTGTGGTCTTCTCTTCAACCCCAGCCTCCATGCGGCAACAAGACAAGGGGCCTGACGCATGTAGGTGTGGAAACCACTACACACATTCAAACTGCTGTTGATTCCTCAGTTACTCCTCAGGTCCTAGAGGGGTGGGCGCTGCACTCAGGACAGATTTAGGGAAGAGGTCTAAATCCCTCCTCTTACGTACTCTAGCAGTTTGGTTAGGGAATTCTGGGGCCCTGGGCACACAGAGCATGGTCTAGAAAAGGGAGAGACTGTGGCTATGAAAGGGTAGCTATGTATCCACAGTGCCATGTACTCCTCACCCTGTAGAAGGGCATTCTTAAAGTGGAAGACACAAGGCAGACACTCCAGATGTCTAGTCAAAGAGCAGCTTGAGATTCAGTAATCATGAACTTGCATACTTGTTCAACTAGGGCCCTTCTTGAAATTCTGCCAGTCAACCTATCTCAGTCAGTAACATATCAGCTGTCCCTTCGTTAATGCCATGAAAGGGCAAATAATCCACTCAGTAGCCATGAATGCACTTTCTCTCAGCCTTGGGTTTCCCATCAGATCCGATTTAGGCTGGACCAGCAGTCTACTTCCAAATGCCATGCACCTAGCAGCTCTAATCTGTAAAATACAAGGTTGAACTAATTTCAACTTTTGCCAGATAATGCCTTGACCTATCTGGAAAGAACACAAGAGTTAAACCTAATCATATATATCATAGGCAATCAAGGTAGACATAGGCATACTAACAACTTGAATAACACGGCAGCTCAGTCTATGTTACTACTAATAATAGAACAGCTATCAAGAAAAGCACTGTAGGTGGGAGGCATTAGAGGTAAGAAGCAGCCTCCCGACTGCTCCTCAGATTATCTTACAAGTAAACAAAATGAATCATCATACTCAATCACTAAAAAGCTTCTGGTAGTTTATGTAAAACACTCTTCCCATAATCCAATATCGAACCACCTTTCCAGGGTCATCTCATTCTTCTTCTCTCATGTCTCATCTAATGAAATTTACTCCTAATGAAACCACTGTCTATTCTTGCCTTTTTGAATTTCTTCCTATTTCCTGGGCATGCATGGTCTTCTCAGAACTCTATGACTTTATGTAGGCTGTTTCTTTTGCCTACTTCTTCACTTTCCCAACTCCTACTTAATCTTCAAGAGCCAACTCAAATATTATCTAAGTTCCTTGACCCAGTCAGATAGAGTTGGTGACATCTTTATCTGTGTACGTAGAACTTTTGTAATATCTACAGCAACACACACCAACGTGCATTAAAGTGAATATCTAGCCTACTAAACCTCAACCTCCTTGAGGGCAGGAACAGCATCTTACTCTTCTTTGTATCTTTCCTGTCTTGCAGATCATTTATTTTTTGTATGCATTTAAAGCATATACTTTTTTAAAATAGGGTAACTTCTGTTTAGCATCACTTACAAGTACTGGATAAAAGGGGAGCCTGAAAACAACGATAGTAATTTTGTTTTTAATTTTATGTAGATTATATTTATCATACTACAGCTAGCCTATTTCCACAAAGAATCAAGAGAGTCAGCTGCGTGGAAAATCTTGGTTATTAGAAACTATGTAAAAGCAACTGCAGCCTAGCTATTTTTTTCAGCATCTAGTGTTTATCTCTCGCACTCTGCTGAGCAGCGAAAAGTTACAGAATTCAATTCTATGAATATTATTTATGCACATGGGAACCGATTTTAATATTCTGAAAAAAAATGAAGCTACTTGTAAAAATATACTATTGTATTCTTTCTCACTATAGCAGAGGAGAGAAAAATATCGAAATGTAAACCTCAGACAACTAATTGGATAATATACTTCTCCCTAAAGAAGCTCATGCTTTCTTTAAGTGTGTATACAACTGGAATTTAAAATGTCCTCCTGAGTGTACATTGGTGGCATCACCCATTCAAGGAGGAACACATACACACACACACACACACACACACACACACACACACACACACACACACACACACACACACACACACACACACAACTCAAGGCCATTTCTCTCACTGGAAATATAAATAACACCATTCTGAGATTCTGAGCTTGGTAAGGCAGTTGAAAAATAATAGGAAGGAGGCTCTTGCTGAAAGACTGTTGCAGAAATGGAACATTGGAGTGTCTTTGTGTGCACATGTGTATGCACACATACACGCAAGTAAGTGTTTGCCCAACTAAGAGAAGAAAGGCATGATTCATTAGTAAGGTTTCTTGATCCTAACTTAGAATCAGTAAACATCAGTAAAGAACAGATCTAGAAAATTATCTAACCTCTTTAATGGGCAAATCTTAAACTTCCCACATTTCTCCATATCGACTGTAGCTACAACATTTCAAATTCCCCATGAAACTAATAGCCAAAAATTACTCTCCCCACCCTTCACACTTCCTACCACACCCCTTATAAAGACACATGAAATCATAAAACCACATCATAGAAAACAGCAGTGTAAGACTTTTTTAAATGGCACTTTTTTAAGAATAGCAATATTGCCCAATCAGTCAAATACAGAAAACATATCATCTTATCAAAAGGCCATGTCCCACCTTAAACTAACTGAAGGTAAAGATGACACTTAGAAATTTATCAATTATATAGGATTATTTTATTTAAAAAATATTATACTAACATCTGAAAAATATGCTTTCAATGAGCCTTTAGTCAAGATACGAAAATATTCTTCCCATATACAATTTATCCACTAAAACTTGGGCTCAACCATAATTTGAAAATATATACATATATACAATCCTACTCTTCCACAAGTCAGTCAGTCGACAAATATTTCTGAGCTCTAACTATTTGTCAGGTACTGTTCAATTGGATAGGGGACAAAGAATATAAAATTAAAATAAATGAGAAAAATTCAAACATTGATAAATAGAGAAATGAAAATGTGACAGGAAGCTGGAGTTATTGAAGAAGGCTTCTCTGAGGAGGTGATATTAAAGTCATAAATAATGGAAAGAAGAAAAACTCTGGGGAAAGAGCATTCCAAATGGAAGGCTCAAGGAAAGAATGAGCCTCGGATGTTGGTGTGACAGGATGGTGGCCAGTCTGACTGGAGATTAGAGAAACGGAAGGGCAAAGGAGAGTACATAAGTAGTGTTAAGCAAGGGGATGCCTTCATCAATGTATAAAACAGACATTTAAATGTTGTATAACTTTGAACAAACTGCTTATACTCTTCGTACACACATTTCCTCATCAATAAAATGGGGACAGTAATAGTACCTACCTCATAGAGTTATGGTTAGGATTAAATGAGTGAATACTTAAGCACTTTAAAACAGTGCTTGCCACAGTAAATTGTGAAATAACTGTGAACCACTATTTTGTTAGCCTTAACATTATCATTATCAGCATCAATAAAAAAAATAACTACTCTGGCTGGTAGATGGAAAAAAAAAACAAAACTGTATAAGCATGGAGACAGGAAGACCATCTAGGAGGCCACTGCTATATGTCTGCGAAAAGGTACTTCTGAACCAAGATTGCAGAATGGGATAGATTTGGAATATAAATTAGAAGTAGATCTGATAAGACTGCTTAATAAAATTCTTTCCTTAACTAGGATAATACTCCCAGTTAATTTTTTTTTTTTAAATCAGTTCAGAACCGGTTTATTAACCAAGCTTAAAAACTTATACACTATTGAAAAGTGTTACAATGCATTTGGTAACACATGCACATGTTAAGAATAGCTAAACTGTTATGGTTGTTGTTGTATGCGTTCAGTCGATTCTGACTCATAGGGATCCCAGGGGACAGAGAAGAACTACCCCTTAGAGTCTCCTAGGCTGTAATCTTTTTCTTTTCTCCCAGTTAATTTTCTAAAACCGCTTGAGATATAATTCCTATACCATACAATTCATCCATTTAAAGTATACAATTCAATAGCTTTTAGTATATTTACAGAGTTGTACAACCATCAGCAGAAGTAATTTTAGAACATCCTAATAACTCCAAAAAGAAACCTCACACCTCTTAGCCAGCGTCCTCCAATGTACTTGCTCCCACTTCACCCCTAGGCAACAACTACTGTACTTTGTCTCTACGGATTTGCCTATTTTGGATTTCCTATTAGTGGAATCATACAATATGTGGTCCTTTATGGCTGGTTTCTTTCACTTAGCATATTGTTTTCAAGATCCATCCATACTGTAGCATGTATCAGTACTACATTTATTTTTATGGCTAAATAATATTCCACTGTATGGATATACTGGAGTCCTGGTAGCACGATGGTTAAAGAGCTTGATTGCTAGCCAAAAGGTCAGCAGTTTGAATTCACCAGCCACTCCTTGGAAACCCTATGGAGCAGTTCTGCAATTTCCTATAGGGTCCCCCTATGAGTCAGAATAAACTCCATGGCAATGGGTTTGGTTTGCTTTAGTAGGTGTGAAGTGGTATCTCATTGTGGTTTCGATTTACATTTCCACAATGGCTAATGATGTTGAGCATCTTTACACGTGCTTAATGGCCATTTGTATATCTTTTTGGAGAACTGTCTATTCAGATATGTTGTTCATTTATTAATTGGCCTGCCTTTTTATTATTCAGTTGTAGGAGCAAAGCAAAATCCCTTCAAAAAGCAAAGGTTAACTGAGAAAGAAATAACGATCAAATCTAGTATGTCATGGTAGTTCACAAAATTTGTAAGCTCTTAAGTGCAGAGACTTTGCTATCACTTACTTTGAATGATCCTTGCCTCTAGAATAGTGACTACCAGAATCGGAAGTCAATTATTTCAAAGCAAGAAGGAAGTGCCATTATCTTCGGTTCAGATAGAAGGCTACAACATTTAGAAATCGTTTCCTACAGAGATTAACAAGTAAGTTTCATTTCATGGGCCAATTCAAATCAGCTGGCAGTGGTTACCTAGGACACACTCAAAGGGACACTGAAGTTGTAACAAGGCTCAGAGGAAACTAAGTTTAGTATTGTCTGCCAGATGCATCAGAAGGGGAAATTGGTGGTATGGTGCTATCCCCGAGACGGCCTACATAAATTGAAAATGTAAAAGTAATTCAAGAACAGTGAATGCACAAAGTCTCACTCTTTTTAAAATGAAAGCTATTTAGAGTATACTCTTAAATTTGAAAATGATAAAAAGAAAAGTAAGGACTATGTTCCTACAAAAACTTTTGCTGGGTGCTACAATCTGAATCAGAATATTGGGTTAAATGGATCACTGATCTAACCTAGCATGCCATGTCAAATGCTACTTCGGTGCCTTCATCATCTAATCCTCATTTCCATGTAATTTAATGAAGTCAAAATTGTTAGGTACTATCAAGTCAGTTCCAACTCATAGAGACTCTATGTACAACAGAACACAACACTGCCCGGTCCTGCACCATCCTCACCATTGCTGTAGCCACTGTGTCAGTCCATCTCATCGAGAGGCTTCCTCTTTTTCGTTGACCCTCTACTTTACCGAGTGTGATGCCCTTTCTCCAGGGACTGGTGCCTCCTGATAACATGTCCAAAGTGTCTCGCTATCCTCTCTTCTAAGGAACACTCCAGCTGAAGTTCTTCCAAGACAGATTTGTTCATTCTTCTGGAAGTCCATAGTATATTCAATATCCTTGGCCAATACCATAATTAAAGGCATCAATTTTTCTTTGGTCTTCCTTATTCACTTTCCAGCTTCCACATGCATGAGGCAACTGAATACCATGGTTTGCGTCAGGAGCACCTTAGTCCTCAGAGTGACATCTTTGCTTTTTAACACTTTAAAGAGGTCTTTTGCAGCAAATTTGCCCAATGCAATGCATCGTTTGATTTCCTGACTGCTGCTTCCATGGGCACTGATTGTGAATCCAAGTAAAATGAAACCCTTGATAATGTCAATCTTTTCTTCATTTATCATGATGTTGCTTATTGGTCTAGACGTGAGGATTTCTGTTTTCTTTTCGTTGAGGTGTAATCCATACGGAAGGCTGTGGTCTTTGATCTTCATCAGTAAGTGTTTCAAGTCCTCTTTGCTTTCAGCAAGCAAGGTTATGTGTCATCTGCATATAGCAGGTTGTTGATGAGTCTTCCACCAATCCCAATGCTACATTCTTCTTCATATAGTCCAGCGTCTCAGATTATTGCTCAGTATACAGACTGAATAAGTATGGTGAGGCTATTATTTTCCACAGCTGAAGGTGCGAATCAAACTAGAGTGATATCATCAAGAATTACACAATTCAGTTTGCAATGACTTTACTGGCAAAAATAAAAGTCTATATAAATTATCAATGCCCATTAATTCTAGTATAGGGATGATTTCACAATAGTACCTACTTACATCCTTCCTATCTTTTCAACAAAAATAGAATTTCATAGCATTTATTTCTTAATACTAGTTTTAAAACTGCGGATTCGTAATTAAACAATTAGTTTTAATGATGAACCCAGAATTTACATGGCATAAAAAAGACGATAATTTAAGCAATAAAATCATATAGTCTATAAGCATACAATCATTTTTTATTGTCTGTATACATATATCACATATAGACATTTTAGCTCTCTAGATTTTTAGAAGGAAAGCCTGATGGCGTAGTGGTTAAGAGCTACAGCTAACTAAAAGGTCGGCAGTTTGAATCCACCAGGCGCTCCTTGGAAACCCTATGGGGCAGTTCTTCTCCTCCTATAGTGTCACTATGAGTCGGAATCGACTCAACAGCAATGGATTTGGTTTTTTTTTTTTTTAGGTTTTTAGAAATTGAAAGAATAATAGGATTCTGGACACAAGATACACAGTAGCAGAAAAAGGAAAGCCACCATTTCCAAACTAAATAAAATTAGTTCAACATAATTTTATAGTGATACTGAGAAATATTTTTTAATTTGTAACCCAGAAGAACAAAATTGATTCTGACAGCCCCTGCTGGGTGTAGTTAGGGATACGGTTGGGAAGATAAATGGTGAGGACTCTGCTTGTAAACGAGAGAAAGCCAAATCTAAATAGTTAAAGCTAAAAAGGAAGGAATGTAAGTGCATCTGATCACAGAGTGTGCAAGCATGACTAAGGGCAAACGAGTACAAGGGACTTGACAGGAGCACTTTTTGCCCCACACTTTTGGTTCTTTCTGACTGTTGGCATATTTTTCTGCCTTTATATTTAACTTTCTCCTCTTGACTGGGAATTTGGTCCCTGAGAGAGAAGGTTCATAACTTTTCAGTGAAATGACCAAAGTGTAAAGAGAAGTTCTCTCTCCTATTTTGTGTTGAAATTTTTCAATCAAGGAAGAACTCAGAAGAGCCTGGATTAAATCATATCTCGAGACAATCACTCTGGCAAGCGGCGTGAGGTACCAGGCCAGGCCGGATCTAGTTATACTTCCATCCATATAAGCCAGGAAATAGTATCCATTAGAAGAAAGAGGGATGTAGGGGGCTAGGAAGTCACCCCAAATTGTATTTATTACAATTTGGAAGTATTAGCAGATAAAACATAAAGTGAAAAAATGAAGTGAAGGAGAAAAGTTTAGGATGCAATTATGGCAATCCAGGTAGTGGGAAGTAAATACTTATTTTCAACAAATATTTATTGAGCACCTACAGAGAAAAGGCAACAGACGTGGACACAGGCATCACAGAGTTTACAGTTTAGTGAACACAGACAATATATAAATGAACGTATACGCATACAAAATTACAGTTTAAAGTACTCTGAAGTAAATTATATGCATACAAAATTACAGTTTAAAGTACTCTGAAGTAAATTATATGCATACAAAATTACAGTTTAAAGTACTCTGAAGTAAATTAACAGGCTGCAATGATAGAAATAAGGGAAGGACCCTACTCAGATTTGGTGATCAAACAAGGCCACTCTGAGCAGGTGACATTTAAGCTGAGACCTAAAGTGTGAGGGGTTGGGAAGCAGGGGCACGTAGATAGGAAAGGGCTAGAAAAAGGAACAACAGGTGCAAAAGCTGAGGCAGAAATGGGCTTGACATGTAAGAGGAACCAAAATAGATTCAATGTAAAATATATCTAGAATATAATTCTCAAGGTTGAGAGGAGAAATAGATGAAGTTAGAGACTAGGCAGGCGCCAAACAGGGAATGATGTCATAAACTATCGTAAAAAACTTGGATGGTTGAGGTAGGGTAGTAAGATGATAGAATTTATGTTACAAAATGATTACCTCAAGACGCCGAGGGATGGGTTGCATTCATTTAAAGTAAACATAGGGTTGTTCCCCATGCTTCTCAGACAAGCCACATGTTTTACAAAGGAATCTCTTCTACATTAAGCATGGATCCATAGGCTTCTTACTTAATCTCTATGAACATAGGTTTCCTCCTTGATAAATCAGAAGCAAAAATACCTACCTAATGGAAGATTAGCTGAGAAATTACATGTCTAACACAATGCTTAGCATGTGGTAGGTACTCAGTAAGTGTGAGAACTCTTCTCATGTACTCTCCTTGTAGCTTAAAAACTCTTTCAGATTCATTGCTGTTGTCTGCCATCAAGTCAGCCCCAACATATGGCAACCACATGCACAACAGAACGAAATGCTGCCCACTTCTGCACTACCTCTGTGATCAGACCGTGTCTTGGTCATCTAGTGCTGCTCCAACAGAAATACCACAAGTGGATGGATTTAGCAAAGAGAATTTATTCTCTAACAGTCCAGTAGTCTACAAGTCCAAAATCAGGGCATCAGCTCCAGGAGAAGGCTTTCTCTCTCTGTCAGCTCTGGAGGAAAGTCCATGTCATCAGTCTTCCTTTGGTCTGGGAGCTTCTCTGCACAGGAACCTCAGGTTCAAAGGATGCGCTCTGCTCTCGGCACCACTTTCTTGGTGTTATGAGGTTCCCATGTGTCTCTGCTCACTTCTCTCTTTTATATCTCAAAAGAGATTGCATTAAGACACTGATCTTGTCAACCTCATCAGTATAACCTCATCACAGTGATAGAATTTATAACACATGAGGAGATCACATATAATCTCATCATAGTGGTAGAGTTTATAACACATAAGGAAATCACATCAGATAACACAATCATCCAATACCGGGAATCATGACCTACCCAAGGTGCTACACACATTTTTGGGGGAACACAATTCAATCCATGACAGACCTCTAGGATTTTCATTGGCTGATTTTTGGAAGAAGATCACCAGGTCTTTCTTCCTAGTCTTAGTCTGGAAGCTCCACTGAAGCCTGTTCAACATCATAGCAGCATGCAAGCCTCCACTGACAGACAGACAGATGGTGGCTGTGCATGAGGTGCACTGGTGGGGAATCAAACTCAAGTCTCCCATATGAAAGGCAAGAATTCTACTGCTGAACCACAAATGCCTCATTCTAAATTAACACGTATTTAAAAAAAAAAAAGAAAAAGCTAGAGCCATACAGTTTAGCCTAAGTGGTTGAAGCCAAGTGCCTAACCAATTTAGACTCCATAGTCTGAATGGAAAATAACCTTGACCTGAACAAAATATTAACTAGGCTCTTTATTACAAACCAAAGACAATATAGCCTATGTACTCCAAAGAATAAACTCTGTATTTAATAGCCATTCAGATTCTCAACCTCAATCTATACAATACACAGAAAAATCTAGGTAAAGAAGGTAAATAAATATTCTTGAAATGTCCTTTCTTCCGATTTGTTCAAGTTGTCTTTTCAAATTTTTTTTATTGTACTTTAGATTAAGGTTTACAGAACAAATAGCTTCCCATTAAACAGTTAGTACACATATTGTTTTATGACATTGGTTAACAACCCCATGACACGTCAACACTCTCCCTTCTCGACCTTGGGTTCCCTATTACCAGCTTTCCTGTCCCCTCCTGCCCTCTAGTCCTTGTCCCTGGGCTGTTGTGCCCCATTAGTCTCCTTTTGTTTTAAGGGCCTGTCTAATCTTTGGCTAAAGGGTGAACCTTGGGAATGACTTCATTACTGAGCTAAAAGGGTGTCTGGGGGCCATACTCTCGGGGTTTCTCCAGTGTCTGTGAGGCCAGAAAGTCTGGTCTTTTTGTGTGAGTTAGAATTTTGTTCTACATTTTTCTTCAGCTCTGTTCGGGACCCTCTGTTGTGATCCCTGTCAGAGCAATCAGTGGTGGTAGCCAGGCACCATCCAGTTGTACTGGGCTCAGTCTGGTGGATGCCGTGGTAGTTGTGGTCCATTAATCCTTTGGACTAATCTTTCTTGTTTTCTTCATTCTCCCTTGTTCCCGAAGGGGTGAGACCAGTGGAGTATCTTAGATGGCTGCTTGCAGGCTTTTAAGACCCCAGACGCTACTCACCAAGGTAGAATGTAGAACATTTTCTTTATAAACTATGTTATGCCAATTGAGTTAGATGTTCCCCGAGACCATGGTCCTCGCAGCCCCCAGCCCAGCAATTTGGTCCCTCAAGGAGTTTAGATGTGTCTATGGAGATTCAAGTTATCTTTATCTACTAGCCAGCTTCATAAATATTATTTTCTACCTTTTTTAACAAAATGTAAAAAAAATTAGAAAATTCAGATAAACTATACCTACACAAATAATTTCAACATTTAAATTCCCTCCTTATATTTTGATATTGTGGCTATAGTCTTTATTGTAAGATGCCTGAAATCAGTTTTTAGATATATAACAGATATTTTTCATAAATAAAATTAATATCACAATATACAAGCTTCATTTTACATTCATCATCTTGGAACTCCCAAAGAGTTCTCAACAATCTTGGCAACCCTCTACAGATGATTCTCCCATCAAAGGAAGGATGAAACAAAATACTGGCCAATAGAGAAGGCCTTCTAAATCTACACTTTTCATTATGGTAGCCATGAGTCACATGTGGCAATCGAGCATACAAAACATGGCTAATTTGAATTGCTATGTGCTGTAAAGATAAAGTACATGCCACAGTTCAAAGACTTAGTATAAAATTTTAAAAACTGTAAAATATCTTAATAATTTTTATATTGATTACATGTTGCAGGTCATATTTAGGATATGATGAGTTACATAAAATGTTATTAAAATTAATGTCATACTTTCTTTTTACCTTTTTAATGTGGATATGAAATAATTTGAAATTACTTAGGTAGCTCACATTAGCAGCTCATTATATTTCTATTGGACAGCACTACTCCATAATGTTGTACATTTTTAATCAAATCACCATTGTGCAAATCTGTTACAGAGCAAGTTAGGAAATAATAACAACTGAGAATAGAAATAAAAATGAATGAATGAATGAATGAAGAAGTGGCAAATTAATAAATAAAGCTCATGATAGACTATCTCTGGTTAAATTACTTCACAATTTTGCTTAATAATTGTTTAAGGGAAATGCTACATTTAAATAAGTTAGTAAATGCCAAAGTTAGTATTACACTTTGTTTGATGAACAGACATGTATTAAATTAAATGCCTATCGGTCCCACCTGTGCTAGGTTATGATACGCTAATATACTTAAGACAGGGTCACTGCTCTCATGTCGTTTACAGTTATAGGGAAGGATATAAACAAGAAAACAAGCAAGTGCAATAAAATGTTTTTGGTCTGGTGAGAAAAGCATCCAGTAGTTCTCTAAAAGAAACGTATGGGACATTAGTCTTATTCCAGAGCACGGATAGTGCTACTGGCATTTAGTGTCTGGAGCCCAGGATAACAAAACGTCCTTAATGCGTTGGAGTGCCCTGCACCATGAAGAACTGTCCAGTTCAAAATATTAATAGTGTTGCTACTGAGAACCACCTAGTGTCATGGCACACTAGGGGCGGGGTCACCACTGCAGAGTACAACACAGATTTAGTGATTGTTTTCTGACATTGGTTCCTGAACACTGAAGTAATTCTACAGCCAGACACTCAGATACCCCTTTCTGAGAGTACAGTCAACATAAGGCTACACAAAACCATCTCTGTTCTTTGGTGTGTTAAATATATACACATACACACCCACAAAAACGTATCACACACTCACATACACGTGTGTGAGGGCATGTGAGTTGGTAATAATATATTTGACATTCCCAGTAAAAAGTAATAAGTTACTTGAAGCATTTAACAGTATAAACAGAATTCCCATATATAAAGAAATAACTTTTTAAAAATGTTCTAATTTACAAATATGTTTGCAATATTTTTATTATTGAAACAGTAAGACAAATCTTGTCTTTCTTATCTGATTCCCAAATGACAAGTAAGTAAAGGGAAAACAACAACAACAACCTACTGTCATTTGACAGTCAGAGAGGTCACTCTGTACTTCTTTTAACCATTACAAATGATCTTGTCAGTCTAGAACTGTAGGGCAAACAAAAGATACAAAATACAAAATGGCAGAATCCTTAAAGAAGAAACAAGTCAAACTAACCTAAATAGGAATTAAGGTATTCACTTTTGATAACACGTAAGTATGTATGAAATCCATAAAAATGCCACACCTAAAATATCAAATCGGCTTACCTCTCCCACCTGAACCAAAGAAAGATCCTTTGACGAAGTTACATTCTAGAATCTTAAAGCACCTTGAGGCAAGAGAAATGTTTTAATCCATGCTTAAATCTAGGGTAGCAAGGCTATTTGCCTTAAAAATAAGGGCAATGCCCTTTTCTAAATGCCTTACTACATAACTTAATTATATCTATAAGGAGCAAAAAACTTTGAACCATAAATTATAGGAGGAAATCTAGCAAAATGGTGGAATAGTGTCCAAAAACTGATACCCTTTTTGCATTAAAATATTCAGGGCTAATTATGATTTTAGCACTTGTTTTTATCCTTGCTTTGTTCATTGGCCAAACTTAAACACTTCTCATCTCCTTCAATGAAAAGTGGAGCTATTATGTTCCTGGAAGCATAAGCAGAGTTCCTCAAAGCCTAATTTTAAGGTCTTAATTGGCTGAGGCAATGTGAGACCATACAAAGCTCACTTCACAGAGAAGGGCAAGATTGCCAGGTCACTTGAGAACAAATGAAGAGCTAACTGGAAGCTACTGCCTAAATCTTACACAGTGTTCTGGGAAGTTTTACCAAATAGTAACTTACACAGAACGGAATATAATCATCTGTTATCATAATACAGAACCCAGAGTGGTTGAAGTTAGCTTAAAAACAAAACATAGAAACAGTTATCCTCACTTAAAAATTGAATATCATAACAAACCAGGCAAGCTTTATAGGAATTGGGTACTGTGATTGGTTCAATGGTGTATTCTTGATTTTAACTCCTTGGTTACATATTCAATAACCTCTAAGTCCCCGGGACCAAGTGTTCACAATTCAAGAGAGTTGCTACTTACTAACACTTTTGTTCATTTGGAAGCAAAGGACCTACAGTCAACCCTGACATTTGCAGAGCTGGGTAGCCATCCATCTAGCCATTCATTCACTCACCCAACATTTATGTGTTATGTGATGAAAGACACTTAAGACATTGAATAAATTATCTTGTCCCTCAAGCAGTCCATTTCTTAATAATACAATAATTATTAATAACTCATCAAAACACATACATTAAACAAGCAGTCAATTTAGAATATATTTTAAGTAAATTAATTTATCATCCACTTTAACTACTGATGACAGGTTCCAAAAACAAACAAAAAGCCCAGAGCAAATTTTTATTTGTGAAATTTAAGACTCCATGGAAAAAGGCAGGTTAAAGGTCAGAATTAACCTATTAAAGACTTTTTCAAAGATTTTATGTTTGCACTAACAATAAAAATATACTTAAAAAAAAGATATCAAACAGCATTTTATACATTTGGAGTTGACAACAATGACTTATTGCTGACTTCCACATTCTAGCCAGTGCTCACTAGAAAGTTCAGACACTCCTTCCCCTGAAATTTCAATAAGTTGCTTATAAATTTGTTTTACTTTGCTGTTATAAAAAAATGCAGTGAGAGACTTAATGTCTTCTTTTAGTTGGTTCTCCACGCTAAGGTTTAATGCTTTAATTATTTACTCTAGCTTCCCTAGTTGTTTGCTTCTTTGTTCATTCACTCGTTGCTTTACTCAGCAACTATTTATTTAGCACCTACTATGTGTCAGTTACTGAGAAGAACAAGAAAAATCAAGGTGCCTGTATATTCATGGAGTTCTACCTCCACTCTCACTATTACGCACCTAAGATGTTTTGTTTCTTTATCAACCACTGGAATTCAAGTCTTGAGTCCAGATTTATTCTATTTCATCCTTATTTTCTCAAGACTTTTTACTGCAGAAAAGTTTACACCTTCTTTACCTCAATTATCTATTCTAGGACACATGTTCCTTCTTTCTCAAATTATCCCTACCAGGAATGACTCACAATTCATGAAAACTGAAGATACAAGCAGGAAAAGTTTCATGATTCCAAGAATTATGAGAGAATTTTATACAAGAGGAAATTCACATTGATCAAAGGATATGTAATTCACAATCAAAATTAAAGTCTGAGAGAAAAATCTCCTTTTGGAGAAAACATGCAACATAAAAATTTCTGGAATTCTAACCTGCACACATGGAGTCATCACGAGTCAGAATCAACTTGACAGCAACTTACAACAACAACAACATTAATTCCAGTTAATGCATATGGAATTATCAGACACTGGTGTTATTCAGCTACATCCACAGATCTTTTAGAAACTACACATGGGGCAAATATGAAAGATCTGAAAAAACCATTGCCTCCTAAAAAATAACTCTTCCCTTAATTAATGTTTTAACCATTCATTTATTCTGTTCCTTCACTTCAAAAAAAGAAAAGGGGAAAACAAAAATGAGATACTATCCATTTAAATAATTAAGAAAACTCTGTAAGAACCTTTCTGTAGGCAATCAGCACACGTCTCCCCCTTTTCTTTCTAATCTCCGTTCTCCAAAGCACAGGTGCTTCCTTTCTTTCTAGAAGTTTAGAAACCCAACAAACATCTTCTACCTCATATTACCATACAGCTATGATATGCCTGTGGTAGCCAAGGCAGTAGGTGTTTATAACATTTGACTAGTTTGCAAACTTCTTGTTAACAAAAAGCACAAAGCAAAACTTATTTTTATGAGTGCTACCATAATCGACTCAATGGCAATGGGTTTACCATAAGCTACAATTTTTATTCCTTTAGCGTGTTTATAGTATGCTATAGTCACAGAAGAAGGAATGATCCCTTCAGGGGACACTTCTTTGGAAGCACCAAACCTACATGGAAAAAAAAAGAAAAGAATTCTAGAGCCAACCAGAGGCACTCCATCAACAACTCTTCCGTTCTGTAAAACATGCATCCATATCTATATAATCCTTTTTATAGCTTTGTACATAAATTGTTGGCTAAATCCTTATCTGAATTAGAACTTTAAATTCCATAAATGTAAAGAGTATGTCTCTTTCATAGATGGCATCCAATGGAACATGCACACTCCAAACACAAATAAGTAGTCATAGAAAATGAGACGTTTTTGACTTGCCTATGGATCCTGAGCAAGACAAATACTTTCATTACCACAAACTGAACTTAAGGAGAAAAATGTTAACTATACGGCCAAATGTGTGCTATCCAGGCATGGAGCTCATTTACTAATTTTGCCAAGGTAATAATATGAATAAATGGATATTTCAAAGAGAGAGGAGAGAAAGAAAGTGAACACAGTTTACTAACTATATAACTAATTTTTTATCAAATGAACTTTGGGACTGAGATGCTGAAACATGAATAAAATATCTGAGAACTGAGAATTAAAAAACAGGGGGAGGAGGTTTCGAGGTTCTCATGGAGGAAAAATGAACTGAATAAGGACTGTATAAAAATTGAAAATGAGAAGTAAACAAGAAATTTAGGTGGAACTAGAGCTGTGGAAAAGTAAGATGCTTAGTCACCTGGATGTGGTTATGGAGACATGGAGACTGAAAGACCAATACAATACCACTGTGATGGAGCTCAGATTAGTTTACATGGAGACATGCATCCGAGGCCAAACAACATTTACGTCTTGTCTAACACTAACCTTACAACAAAAACTACAAAGACGTAAGGTTGCAATTTAACTTGAGGAAAAAATCCTGAAGAAGTCAAATAGCATGGTCCATTAGTTTAACTTGGAATAAAGTCAATTTACAGTAAAGTTTTAAAATTTTTCTAGAATGCTTTTCATGCAGAAGCCTCAGGATAAAGTATAGATATCAATCACAGCCCATTCCATGCAGCAGAAGCAGCTACACAGAGGCAAAAAGAACAAATCCTAAAGCAACCCTTTGCCAGAAAATACAACCTTTTAAATGTTTGCTCCACATATTCCAAAAAGAGGGGGAAAGGAGGTACAGGAAAACATTTCTGTGGGAACTGTGCAGAAGCATTAGTACTAAATTCAACCCCAAAGGGCAGAAAGATATTCCAAATTCTTATTTATTCACTCTTATTCATAGTGCATTTAAATCAAAGCTCTTTCTCATTCTCTCCTAATATTTGACAATATTATTCATCAGTTTGGATTAAGAGAAAGCCAGAAAAATGTGGTAATTTTCTGATTTAGGTAGAAAATTAGTATAAACATATATGCAGACATCAATACTGAAGAACAGTATAAATATACTAGGCCAGAGTTGATTTACTTTTATTTCTAACGGGAATGTAAACAATTAAGTACATCTGTTCTCTTTTAATAGTTTCTTTTTCAAGAACGATTTTTACACAAAGAACGTTTGCTGGGAAACGGTATCTCAGTGAAATTCCATTTACCTCTCCTTTTCTTCCTTAATGAAACAAATTTAAAGAGTACCCAACGTAGGCCTCACTGATATGAAGGAACAAGGGATCCTATTACTTAGATATAGAAGTCTTTGGCATGTACACACTAAATTGCCATAGCCACAACCACAAAGTACCTGGGGAGCAAGATCAGTCCTTTAGTTAAATAAGAGCAATTTCAGATTAAGGAAAAATAAGAAAATGATCTTCCTTATTCTTCATAATTATCAGTATTTCACTGCAACGAAACCAGACTACAGAGATGCCTCTCCTTCTGAAGATCTTTAAAAAAAGGAATTCTTCCAACTGCCAAAGACATTTTAGTTTCTAGTAAATGCATACTTTCAAAGTAGTCTTACACCGTAGCTAAATTCTTCCAGCTGCAGTTTACATCCCTTTTATCAGGATGAAAATTGCTTCTCTGATAAGGTTTGTTGGGTCATTCTGTAGTCAGAACAGAAGCAGGTAGGGAGAGATCTTAACCAGAGGACAGCAGTACCGCAGCTATCACACAGCCAGTGCCAGCTGAGGTGCTAGTGGGAGATCTGAGTGTTTCGGGGGAAAAAAAGAGAAACTATCGATCATAAGCTATATATACAGTTGTACTGACCCCAGTGAACTCTGAAAGATCTGAAGAGAACCAAACTCCTATGACAATAAAAGCATGAGAAGTTAGTCAGAATAGTTTTGGAAACAGTTGTCCCATGGGATTTATGTGGGTGACTGTGAAAATTAATTGGGTGTCCTGAAAACTATACTATCCTTTTAAAAACTCTACAGAAAGATGTGTTCTTGGTTGACTGATTAGGTAATAGTATCACTTTTCAGGTGGAGGCACACATAAGAAAAGCTTTGATCTTAGTTTCCTTGTTTATGGGAGGGAGAGGTTATATTTTAAGGTACCATAACCTTAAAATTACTTGGGTCTTGAGGTTAGATGCTCCTGTGAGCTATTCAGAAATTATAGGCTATCACATAATAAAATTATGCAAAAGAAAATCTTAGAAATGCCACAGTTGTCACAACCAAGGAGTTAATATCCAAATACCAAGCTGATCATTTTTTTATGGTTAAGCATTTCTAGTGGTTTTGTCATCATAACAGCCAAAAGGACTTTAAGATTTTGAAAGAGTAATTTTCATTCTAACATCCCTAATGAAAACATACTCTCTTTACAACTTCAAGGGAGTGAAGATCCCAATAAAACGGAGACAAACAGGTTGGTTCAAATTTGCAAGGTTTATTGAGGTTGACAGTATTGCTGGTTCCCTTTGATATGTGATATGGTGGTAGGAACACGGGCTTAGGTTTCACAAAGTCTTCTCTCATCTATAATTCACTCTCCAATCTTGGAGAAATAACCTACCCACACTTACCTCCCAGTTTCTGCTGCCTCAACTGTAGAAGAGGCTTAACGATCCCACTAGGTTGTTTCGAGGATTAAATGAGATGATACATACAAAATCCTGCAAATTAGTATGCCCTCATTCCTCCAATGGCCAACTCAGAAAAATGAGGGTAAACAGTTGAATGGAAAGACCTAACATCACCTGTATGGGGCTATGGTTAGGAAACGTTTCAGAATGTGACATGATTAAGAAATGACTTTTAAATAGCTAAAGTCCAAGCTTATTAGTCTCAATAGGAAAAAAAAAAAAAAAAGCAAATCTGTAATCTTTCATGATTGATGTGATGAAGTAATCATTTGATCTAGAAAACAGAATTTATTAACAAAGTCTCTACAAATTCTATTAGGGAGAACTTGAAGGCCTTTACTCTGGAAAGATATATAAGGGAAACAGTTTCTTATTGCCAAGTATCATAGTTTCAAAAGATGCAATAGATGCTTAGTCAATAAAGCGCACACTAGAATAATTTGATGAGGTAATTTCTGAGTTGTTGTCCAATACTACATATTTGTTCCATTGTCCTGAAGAAGCAGAAATAAAAATAAATCAATATTGACATTAGATTTCTTTTTGATTAGTAGAAGACACCTAAATGTGTAGTGTGGATATTGTAAGGAGGTATGGCATTTATTGAAGATACCATAATAAATGGGTAAAGAGGTAGGAGGCTAAATTTATGCTACCCATTTATCCATTCTTCCATCCATCTACCCACCATCCACCTAAACATCCACCTGCCCACAAGCCTAAACATTATATAAATAAGTTTATTCCTTGTTAAATATTAAACATTGTGCCAGATGCAATGGGAAAACAAGGGTCTATAAAACAGGAGACTGCAATTTAATGTAGATTAAAAAACATATGCTGATACTCTGAGATAAGGCAGTCAGTTGTTAAATGTCATGTAGTTATATCCAAAGGTTTTAATAGCAGAAATGTGGTGAAATGAAAAATTACCTCTGGCAACGGTGATAAGAAGAGTAGGGTATTCATGAAAAGGAAGAAAAAAAAATGGTGGGGCTTCTATTACACTTTGAACTTTATTTGCTCTGCAATAGGAAAAGCACTGAAGGTTTCTGAGCTGGGGGGTGAGGGAATCAAAGCTGTATTTAATGAAGATTCACTCATACGGCAGAACTGATTAGAACAGTAGGTTGCGTGTGTGTGTGTGTGTGTGTTCTCTGATGAGACACTGTTGGGTAGTGGTCAACTGTGGGTGTGTTGCAAGTAATTTATTATAAAAAATGCAAAACCAAAGTTTCTGAATGATTTACGTTTCTGTACTAATTACAGCATATTCAAGGTTATCCCTCTAAAATGTGACCTTGAACACACCCACTAGAGTGTGCCTGCCTGGGAAAGTCATATGTCATGGGGCTATGGCAGGTGCATAGGTGAAGACCAGTCAAGGATGACAAAGACTACAGATTAGGAAGCTCTTGCAATTAAGAAGCTTTTGCAAACCTTGCAGGTGGAAGTAATAAAGAATGAAATAAGATAGAAGTGGTATAGAGATTCGAGGAATGACCAAGGAAAACTCTGTAACGTCATTGGTTGCACAGGACAAGGAAATTGGAGAATGTAATCCATCTTTCAAATAACAAGTATAAAGATAGGCTTTAAATGCCCTCAGGAAAAATTTCAAATTAACAAAATAAGAAAAATTTCCCTAGAGTTTCAAACTGAAATTTCACAGCTATGAAACAATATAAGCTTTATATACAATATGTTGCCATCCTCCATTTCAGATTATTTTCATTTCAAATGTCACCACATGCATATATTTACTCCTAGCAGCAGCCACATCTGGTATCTAAAGCATTCTGGATCCCAACTTAATCTACAACAAGGAATACTCAAACTTCAAATGCTTAAGAATTCAATCACATATTGAAAGTACCTCTTAAAGGTACACTAATCATCTGAGAATTGGGTGCATTTTAGAACAGAGATAACTTTATTACATTACTAGGTGTATAACATCAGGTCAATCTGAACCTGTGTGTGTAAGCTTCAATTTCCTTATCTCATTATGCTCCAGCCAAGCCCTTTCGCACCTCAGCCCTTCACAAACACCATTCCCTCTGCCCGGAAAGCTGTGCCTGCCACCCTTCACCTGGATAACACCTATTCAGGCTAATGTTCCATATCATGTCACTTTCTCGGGAAACCTTGACCACAACCCCTCCCTCACCCCTGATCCCTCAAACTTAGATTTCCCATAAACTGTCAGAGCACAGCCTATACTGGTATGTCCAGGGCCGACTCATTACACAGAGTAAGCACATTGCCTAGGTTCTATGAAAATATTTTAACTTAATTTATTTTAAAATCAGAAGAAGAAGTTCCAGCAAAATGGCGCTCTAGGCAGAAGCACCACGCCGTCCCTCCACAGCAAAGATCCGCAAAACTGAACTGAACAGAGAATACAACAATCCTGAAACCCTAAAACATCAAATGAAGAGATAAAGAACTCAGCCAAGCACCAAATGGAGTGAGAAAACTGATACAGAACAGAGGCGAGGAGAGATTCATGCAGAGGTCCCCTACCAGCTAACGCAGTGCAGATCCACCATCTTGAACTCCTATCGGAGACCAGCAGGCGGGGGTAAGAGAGGGCAGACTCATGGAGCGTTCAGCGGGAGACAAAACAACCGCTCCACACGTAACAATCTCCCCGCTGCATCCTGCCTACCTGCACCGTGCACTTGACATCACACCACCAAGCAGCACAGGCACGGCCTACTGGAACCTGCCCTGCACTGATTGCCGACCCACCCTGGTGTCTGTAGCAAGTGCCACAAACAACCTGTCCCAGTAACTCTTCTTCAGCTAGACCTCCCCTGCTGTACCATATCTGAGTGACTGACCCTGCCAGTTGGAGAAGGAGGCGAAAAGTATTGAGCGCACAGATGAGCAAACAACAAAGAACACACAGTCCACCTGCTCAGACATAGTCAAATTTTTTTTTTTTAAAAAAGGGGCAAAACAAACAAATCTACAATCAATAAACGAGAAAAATAACTACTGAATGCCCTGAAAACAGCAGACAATATCAAAACATTTACAAAAACTGGAGAGGCATCCAAAATAAAACACCAGATGACTCTCCTCTGCAAGAAAATGCACTAGAACTACCTGATAGGGAATTAAAATCTCTAACACTCAGAATTTTCCAAGAACTGAGGCAAAAAACTGACAAACATGAGGAAAAAATAGACAAATTCATGGAAAATACGGACAAAAAATTGGACGAATTCAGGAAAATAATGCAGGAACAAAATGCCAAAATAAATTCACGACTAGAAATTATACAAAAACAACAATTAGAAATCCAAAAGATAAACAACATGATTTTAGAAATGGATGATGTCATAGAAGGGCTGAGAAGCAGATTTGAAACGGCGGAAGACAGGATCAGTGGAATTGAAGACAAACACTTGGATACAACTCTGTTTCAGGAAAACTCAGAAAACAGAACAAAGAAAAATGAAGAGACCCTGAGAGTTATGTGGGACACAATTAAAAGCAAAAATTTACGAGTGATTGGCATTGCAGAACAGGGGGAGAAAACAGAAAACACAGAGAGGATCATTAAGGAACTGCTGACAGAAAACTTCCCCAATATCATGAAAGATGAAAAGCTAGCCATCCAAGAAGCTCAACGAACCCCATATAGAAGAGACCCCAAAAGAAAATCACCAAGGCATATCATATTCACACTCGCCAAAACCGAAGACAAAGAAAGAATCCTGAGCACAGCTCGTGAAAAACAAGAAGTCACATACAGAGGAGAAACAATAAGACTAAGGTCAGATTATTCAGCAGAAACCATGCAGGGAAGAAGGCAATGGGATGACATACATAAAATCTTGAAAGAAAAAAATTGTCAACCAAGAATAATATATCCTGCAAAACTCGCGTACAAATTTGATGGTGAAATTAGGTCATTTCCAGATAAACAGAAATTAAGGGAATATGTAAAAGTCAAACCAAACTTAAAAGAACTATTAAAGGGAGTTCTTCGATCTGAGGACAAACAGCTTCAGCTCACAGACAGAACCTAGGATGCAGGATCATACGAACCAGATACCAAACTAGGAAACGAACTCTCGAGGACTATCCAAAACCGAAAGAAATACAACAGGGAATCGGAGCAGTTAATCATAAATGACAACAACATCAAAACAATAAAAGAGTGAATAAACAGCATAGGTATAGAAGCTTCTAATGGAGAGGAAGGCAAGGCGATACCAAGTAATGGTAGACTGCTTCAAACTTAGAAAGATAAGGGTAAAATTCATGGTAACCACAAAGAAAGTTAACAAACATACTCATAAAAATAAAGACGAACAACATAAAGTCTCGGCAAAAACAAAACCTACAAAAACAAAAGAAATGAAAAAAAAAAATCCACAAACAAAAGTAACTCAGCACAAGAGAGTAAGAAGAACAAAGAAAACTTCAGCACCACAAAAAAAACCACTACAAAATGACAGCAACAAACTCACATCTATCAATAATTACACTGAATGTAAATGGACTCAATGCACCCATAAAGAGACGGAGAGTGACAGAATGGATAAGAAAACAGGATCCATCAATATGTTGTCCACAAGAGACACACCTTAGAAACAAAGATGGGAATTTACTAAAAGTCAAAGGTTGGAAAAAAATATATCAAGGTAACAACTACGAAAAAAGAGCAGGAGTGGCAATTAAAATCAGAAGAAAAAAATGCATATATCAATAATAAATATGTAATAATAAATTCAATCTGGATTAATTCATCTTCATATAAAAAAACAAAACAAAATCCGTTGCCATCGAGTCGATTCCAACTCGTGGCTATCCCATGAGTTACTAAGTAGAACTGCTCCATAGGGCTTTCTTGGCTATAATCTTTACGGAAGCAGAAAGTCAGGCATTTCTTTGTGGCATCACCGATCACCGGGTGGGTTCAAACCACCAACATTTAGTTAGTAGTGGAACACAAACTGTTTGTGCCACCGAGGGATCTTCGTATTAGTGTAGTAAAAACAAAATTATTATTATTTTTTTTATATGGAGGAAGAGACTCACAAGGCACAAATATCTAAGGTCCACAAAAGTCATAATGATTACTTAAAAGCTTAGCTATTAAAATTAATTACTGTGTAAATATTTTTAAATACTTGTCTCTTGCACCTGAGTATAACTTCATGAAAAGCAGCTTGTTTACTACTCTGTCTCCAATGCCTGACACATAGTACTGGACAAATGATTTAAAAAAAAAAGAACCTAAACCTGTTGCCGTTGAGTCTATTCCAAATCATAGCAACCCTATGGGACAGAGTAGAACTGCCTCATAGGGTTTCCACGGAGCAGCTGGTCAATAAATACTGAATAAATGGACAAAATAATGATGGGTCTTTATTACCTACCTCACAGGACAGTTTTGAGATTAAAAAAAAAGATTTTTGTGGGGGTGAGGGGTGCGAACCACGTTCTATTTTGCTAAATGGACTGGTGAATGTAACATCACTGTGCTTGTTTCCTCATCTGTAAGATCTGAGTGAGAATAATCCATACCTTATAAAGTTGCCATGATGATTAAAGGAGAGAATCCACACAGAGCTCTTAGCCAAGTGCACGGCACATGGCAAGTGCTCAATGAATGCTAGCTATTAATAGTATCTTCAAGGTGCCTCCCTGTTGTTGTCGTTGTTAGTTGTGGCTGAGACGGTTCATACCCATAGCAATCCTATGTACAACAGAATGAAACAATGCCCAGGCCTGCGCCATCATCACAATTACTGTTATGCTTGAGCACACTGTTGCAGCCACTGTGTCAATCCATTGCATTGAGGGTCTTCCTCTTTTTCGCTGACCCTGTACATTACCAAGCATGATGTCCCTCTACAGGGACTGATCACTCCTGATAACATGTCCATTTCTCATCCTTGCTTCTAAGAAGCATTCTGGCTATACATCTTCCAAGACAGATTTGTTCGTTCTTTTGGCAGTCCATGGTATATGCAGTACTCTTGGCCAACACCATAATTCAAAGGCATCAATTCCTCTTTGGTCTTCCTTATTCACTGTCCACCTTTCACATGCATTTGATGCGACTGAAGATACCATGACTTGGGCCGGGCACACCTTAGTCTTCAAGGTGACATCTTTGTTTTTCAACACTTTAAAGAGGTCTTTTGCAGCAGATTTGCCCAGTGCAATGCGTCTTTTGATTTCTTGACTGCTGCTTCCATGGGTGTTGATTGTGGATCCAAGTAAAATGAAATCCTTGACAACTTCAATCTTTTCTCCGTTTATCATGATGTTGCTTATTGGTCCAGTAGTGAGGATTTTTGTTTTTCTTTACTTTGAGTTGTAATTCATACTGAAGGTTGTAGTCTTTAATCTTCATCAGTAAGTGTTTCAAGTCCTCTTCACTTTTAGAGAGCAAAGTTGTGTCATCAGCATAACGCAGATTGTTAATGAGTCTTCCTCCAATCCTGAAGCCACGTTCTTCTTCATATAGTCTAGCTTCTCGGATTATTTGCTCAGCATACAGACTGAATAAATATGGTGAAAGGATACAACTCTGATGCACACCTTTCCTAACTTTAAACCACAAAGTATCCCCTTGTTCTGTTCGAACAACTGCATTTTCATCTATGTACAGGTTCCTCATGAGCACAATTAAGTGTTCTGGAATTCCCATTCTTCACAATGTTATCCATAATTTGTTATAATCCACATAGTCGAATGTGCTGGAAGTCCTAGTTAGAGTAATAAGGCAAGAAAAAGAAAGAAAGGGCATCCAAATTGGTAATGAAGAACTTAAACCATCCCTATCTGCGGATGATATGATACTATATACAGAAAACCCAAAAAACTCGACAAGAAAACTACTGCAAGTAATAGAAGGATTCAGCAGAGTAGCAGGATACAAGCTAAACATACAAAAATCAGTTGGATTCCTATACACCAAGAAAGAGAATGATGAAAAGGAAATCAGGAAAACAATACCATTTATAATAGCCCCTAAAAAAATAAAATACTTAGAAATAAATCTAACCAGGGATGTAAAAGACCTATACAAAAAAACCCTACTGCAAGAAACTAAAAGAGATGTACAGAAACGGAAAATCAAACCATGCTCATGGACAGGTAGACTCAATATTGTGAATATGACAATTCTACCCAAAGCAATTTACAAATATAATGTAATCTCAATCCAAATAGCAACAACATTCTTTAAAGGATGGGGAAAAAAACAATAATTAACCTTATATGGAAAGGGAAGAGTCCCCAGATAAGTAAAGCACTACTGAAGAAGAAGAATAAAGTAGGGGGACTCACACTACTGGACCTCAGAACCTACTATATGGCTACAGTAGTCAAAACAGCCTGGTCCTGGTACAATGACAGATACATTGACCAATGGAACAGAATTGAGAACCCAGATGTAAATCCATCCACCTATGGTCACCTGATCTTCCACAAGGGCCCATAGTCCATCAAATCGGGAAAAGGCAGTCTTTTCAACAAACAGCGTTGGCAAAACTGGATATCTATCTGCAAAAAAATGAAACACGAGCTATACCTCACACCATACACAAAAACTAATTCAAAATGGATCAAAGACTTAAATATAAACTCAATAACTATGAAGTTCATAAAAGAAAAAATAGTATCAATGCTAGAGGCCCTAATACATGGCATTAACAGGATACAAACCACAACCAACAACACACAAACTCCAGAAGATAAACTAGATAACTGGGAACTTCTAAAAACTAAACACTCATGCTCATCAAAAGACTTCACCAGAAGAGCAAAAAGAGAACCTACAGACTGGGAAAAAATTTTTAGCCATTACAAATCAGACAAAGGTCTAATGTCTAAAATCTGCAGAAAAATCCAACACCTCTACAGTGAAAAAGACAAATAATCACAATTTAAAAATGGGCAAAGGAAATGAACAGACACTTCACTGAAGAAGACATTAAAGCGGCTAACAGACACACGAGGAAATGCTTGCAATCACTAGCCATTAGAAAATGCAAATCAAAACCACAATGAGATACCATCTCACCTTGACATTACTGGCATGAATCAAAAAAACAGAAAAAAACAAATGTTGGAGAGGCTGTGGGGAGATCGGAACTCTTATGCCCTGCTAGTGGGAATGCAAAATGACACAAGCATTTTGGAAAACGATATGGTGCTTCCTTAGAAAGCTAGAAACAGAAATACCATATGATCCAGCAATCCTACTCCTAGGAATATATTCTAGAGAAATAAGAGTCGTCACACAAACAGACATATGCATAGCCATGTTCACTGCAGCTTCACAATAGCAAAAAGATGGAAACAACCTAGATGCCCTCAACAGATGAATGGAGAAACGAACTATACATACACACAATGGAGTATTATGCAACAATGAAGAATAATGATGAATCTGCAAAGCATCTCATAACGTGGATGAATCTGGAGGGCATTATACTGAGTGAAATAAGTCAATCACAAAACGACAAATATTGTATGAGACCATTACTGTAAAAACTAATGAAAAGCTTAACACACAAAAAGAAGCAATCTTTAATGGTTACGAGGAAGGGGGTGGGGAGGGAAAAACAGCAACTAGACGATAGATAAGTGGTAACTTTGGTGAAAGGTAAGAGAGTACGCAATTATGGAGAAGCCACTACAACTTGTACACAGTAAGGTCATGAAAGGTCCGTAGACACATCCAAACTCCCTGAGGGACCAAATTTCTGGGCTGAGGGCTGTGGGGACCAGAGTCTCGGGCAACATCTAGCTCAATCGGCATAACATAGTTTATAAAGAAAATGTTCTACATTCTACTTTGGTGAGTAGCATCTGGGGTCTTAAAAGCCTGTGAACGGCCATCTAAGATACTCCAATGGTCTCACTCCTTCAGGAGCAAGGGAGAATGAAGAAAACTAAAGATACCAGGGAAAGATCAGTGCAAAGGACTAATAGACCACAACTACCATGGCATCCATCAGACTGAGTCCAGTACAACTAGATGGTGGCCAGCTACCACCACTGACTGCTCTGACAGGGATCACAATAGAGGGTCCCGGACAGAGCTGGAGGAAAATGTAGAACAAAACTCTGACTCACAAAAAAAAAAAAAACCGTACTTACTGGCCTGACAGAGACTGGAGAAACCCTGAGAGTATGGCCCCCAGACACCGTTTTAGCTCAGTACTGAAGTTACTCCCAAGGTTCACCCTTCAGCCAAAGATTAGACAGGCGTATAAAACAAAACAAGACTAAATGGACATAACCAGCCTAGGGGCAAGGACGAGAAGGCAGGAGGGGACAAGAAAGCTGGTAATGGGAATCCAAAGTTGAGAAGGGAGAGTATTGACATGTCGTGGGGTTGTTAACCAATGTCATAAAACAATATGTGTACTAATTGTTTAATGAGAAGCTAGTTTTTCTGTACACCTTCATCTAAAGTACAATAAAACAACAAAAAAAAAGAGATGTCAAGAAAAAGAAACCTATGATTAATTTAATAATGAGATTCATTTTCTACTCAATGAATGGTAAATAACTTATTTAAAAAAAAATTCTTAGTCACAGAATAAAAATAAACTAAAAAAAAAGCAACATACCTGGTCTATATTTTCATGTCTCACCAATATAGGAGTTCTTATTCCTATAAAATACGTTCTCACTGACTTTAGATTTAATTGCATGCTTCTACTTGTTTACAGAGAAAAAATGAAACCTTGATTTTTTTTTTCCCCCAGAAGCTAGGTAATAGTACCTATTTCAGAATTAAATGAAATAATATATTGGTTTAGGCACTAACACTGTGTCTGGCACATAGCAATAAATGTTAACTCTTATTATTTCCTAAAACCATTACTAGAAACACAGTCTGTTATATTGTTTGTAGAAAAATCTATACACACATTCCTCTTGAATTTAGTTTCCAGAATAAGTTTCTTTCTCTCTAGGAGTGTCCCTGATTCCTTAAATAAGATAATAAGAACAGTGTAACCCAACATTTTTCCCTCTTAGATGTCAGAAAAGTCAGAGCAAAATTAAATAATATATCACAATAACTCCTTCCAGATGCCTGGAATATGCTTTCCCTTTTCCCCTAATTTTTCAATTTCCTTCTGTGTGCCTTTTAACACTGTTAAAACTCAAAGTGGGATAAGAATACAATTTAAAGTATGTCTTATATGAACAAAATACTTACAACAGCCTAAGACAATAAGAACCATGTACACTTCAGGTTCATTCATGATCCATGTAACTTTGAATTTTCTTGCTATAGTTAAATAAACAGAAGCAAATATGTATACATAGATGTAAGGAAATTATATTCATTTTAAAAATACCATATTCCACACCTCTTTAAGACCTACTTCAGTTCTTCAAGGTTAAATTAAGCAGACAGAAAGTCATATATCTATATTCCTAACTTTCTGACAGCAGGAAATATCTAAAGATGGGTTCACATTCCCAAAGAGTCTCAAGCAGGCTGGAGAATTACTTAATATACAGGGAATCAAACAGCAAAGAAATCATTAAAAATCTCTAATTTCATGATTTTATTGGTGTATTATTTTCTACAGATGCTGTAACAAATTACCACAAACTTAGTGCCTTAAACCAACACAAATGTATTACATCACAGTTCTGTAAGGTTAGAAGTTCCATTCAGGTCTCTAATAGTCTGAAATTAAGATGCTGGCAGAGCTGTACTCCTTTTTTAGAGGTTCTGGGGGAGAATCTGTTCCTTTGTCTTTTTCTTCTAGAGGCTTCCCACATGGGCTCATGGTCCACTTTCTTAATCTTCAAATCCAACAAAAGTGGGTTGAGTCCTTCTCATATCGCATCAATCTGACTTTCTCTTCTACTTTTTCTTTCACTTTTAAGAATGCTTGTGATTCCACTGGGCCCACCTGGACATTCAGGATGATCTCTCCATCTCAAGGTCCTTAACTTATATCTGCAAAATCCCTTTGTCATGTAAAGTAACATATTCACAAGGCGCTGAAGATTAGGATGTGGACATCATTGTGAGGCCATTATTCTGCCTACAACAATTGGTAACTATTATGCAAGCAACAAAATAGTAAAGATGAATTATGTTCATTATGATAAACCAACAAGAAGAAATTCTTTGCCAAAAATTATTTTCTTAATGAACAACTAGTCAAAATGTATAGTTATTCCTTCGATAGTTGCTTTAAGGTAGCTCTGATATAACGCTTGAAAGAGCCCAAACACTGCAAAGATATGCTTTGCATTCAACAAAAGCTACCTACTGGCCTAAAAACTCACATCAAATCTATTGTAACATACACAACTTTGCCATATTTTTCCCCCTAAGAGTGCTCATGGTTTGAATTCAAGTAGACCAGCTTTGCTGAACTACGAAACAGCAGAAAACCACACAGATAATCTACAATATGATGGAACAAGAAAAATCTAAGAATTGATTCACAGAATATATTCAACTTTTCTGAATTTTCCATCAGAATATAGATGCATGCACATGCACACACACACATTTTGAAGAGGAAAAATGTAAACTTTAAATATCACAACTCTTCATTTAATCAATACTGGCCTATTGCTAACTGAGTGTATTAGTGGAAATACTAAAAATATTTGTTTCTAATAAGTTCAGCCAATAGAAGTAGCGTAAGCATTAGGCTCATTAAACAGTGGGGTGAGAGAGAAAAAGGAAAGGATGGAGAAAGTTAACTAAAGAATAATTAGCCATGACTTTTCATTGCCATTTACTCACTAACAGCATAAATGTCAATGATACATTCAATCAAAGTTGACACCTGAAGAGATCTGTGTATTAAGAGCTCTAGGCATACCATTAATTTATTTACTGATAATTCTGGTTCTAGAAACATCCAACCAATGGGGTTTAATTTCAATCCCTGTTAACCCGGACTAGATTTCAAATTATATCATAAAACACATGAGAAACTAAATTATTATAATGAAACACACATGAGCAAAAACAGATTAAGACTGAAATATAAGACTAAATTCTGATTTTACTCTAAATTTTTTAACCAGTTGCCATTGAATTGATTCTGATTCATAGCAACCCCCAGAATATCAGAGTAGAACTGTGCTCTGTAGTGTTTCAATGGCTGATTTTTCAGAAGTAGTTTGCCAGGACTTTCTTCCAAGGCATCTCTGGGTGGACTCAATCCTCCAACCTTTCAGTTAGCAGTTGAAAGCGTTAACAGTTGCACCAGAGGCTCTTTGACTCTAAATATGGGCATAATTGTAAAAACCAATTATTTCTTAATTGTTTTTTAAAATGAATCATGCCAAAAGCCTGAAAATTAAAAAGGGGAGGAGTAATTTTTATTAAAAAAAATAATGGTTTACTGAATTTAAATAATTTTAAAAATCTTTCATTATCTCTACTGATTGGCATCACCAAACTTCTGAACAAGCTGGTGACAATGTAAAAGTAAAGTACTAAATAGATTTTTAAAAATTAACCAGAATCTAAATAAATAAATTATATTACACTAAGAGATCATCTTTTAAATTACTTCATAATGTTTAAATATTATGTTTCAATACGCAATAGAAAAAAATGGGTTATCTTTGTTATTGGACTAAATGACAATGGCTAGTACTTCTATAAGTAATATGGTCATCCATAATTCTTTCAATGAGACAAACCTGAAAACCTGCCTGAAATGATATGGGGAATAAATAATAGGTGAATGGGTGGGTGGCTAGAAAAATAAACCAATAAGTAAATAATTGGTACAAACAAAACAGAAATGATGCAATCCCATGTCTAACAGATAGGTCAGGAAAAATGCCTGTAATTCACAAGTCCCTCCCTCGTTCCTGACCCACAATGAATTCTAAGAAATTATCCTCTGCTCAGCCATCCACCACCAACTGCAGAAGTGCTGCAGAGAGTCTGAGGAAGAGCAAGGAAAAACAGAAATCAGCTGAAACGAGTTTCTCAGAACACTAGGAACAATGAAATCAAAGAAGGAAAAAAAAAAACCTGAGGTCACCATTGGTAGATACAGACAAACTGGGTAGATATGAACCTTTGGAAATGCAGTGCATTTTTTAGAATCAATGACTTGAACAGCAGAGCAATTTTAAAACATTGAAAAAAGCCTGAGTCATGTCTCTATGAATGAAAGAACATGAACAGGACACAGAATAAAATTACTCATCTTTGGAGCCTTTTTTAAGGCTAGAAAAATGAGTCTATAGTATGCCAGACTCATAACTAAGCTGACATTTATGCCTTGGATATCCATTACATGACAAGTTTTATCCCTTGAAAGTAGCTTGCAAAGAATATAGTCATGAAAACGGTTCTACAATCTAGCATAAAATCCCCAAAGCCCCAACTAAAACAACTCTAAAAAGTCTTACTTGGTAAATCCAGTGGCTACCTCTTGTTCTTTCCATCCTTTTTTTCCAAGTATTGAGCAAATAAATATATAAGACAAAGATCAATTGGACCCATTCATAGATGTTGAAAAGCTAATAGTCAAAATAAAGAAAACTAACAAACAAACCAAACTCATTGCCATTGAGCAGATTCCGACTCATAGTGATCCTATATAAGGAAAGTACTATGTAAATTATTTTGATCAGTAAAACTGCCAAAAAACAGTAGTATATGCAAAGTTCTAAAAGGGTTGCAGAAGGATAAATGCCTAACTCTTCTGCCCTTGTTCTTTTCAAGATTCATTTCTCCGCATTTACTTTGACCTCATCCATGCTCATATCTTCTGGGATCGTCCTATACCAACTAACCTTTCTTTCACCTGTTCAACCTCTCCCATCCCTAGATCCTTCTACTAGCACAT
The DNA here is from genome assembly GCA_030035585.1 of Dugong dugon. NCBI lineage: Eukaryota > Metazoa > Chordata > Mammalia > Sirenia > Dugongidae > Dugong > Dugong dugon. The sequence continues at coordinate 89,363,825 of CM057472.1, forward strand.
ATAATCATGTCCAAGTTTTTCTATAACCTATTATCAAATATAAAATAATATTCAAAAAGCTATATTCATGCTACTCTTGAGGATAAATCTTAGACTAAGACAATTGTAGCTTTCCATGTAGTTTTAATATTTTTGTTTACTTTTTTAGTATTCAAGTATTTTGATTTTTTTTCACGTTATACTGGAGAGCTAACTCAAATCATAGTAGAAAATGAGGGTAGAATAACTGCTAACAAAGTTATAGTGTCCTTAAATGAATCAGGAAGCTCTTACAGAATATTATTGTGAAACGAATAAAAATATAAATGGTTTAAATACTGCTACCGTAAAATGTAATACATAACTGAAATATTAGGCAAGGCAAATATAGTTGCCTAATCCTAGTGTGTCTAAACAAAATGTAAACCACTCCAATAAAATTACTTAACTTCTGCCAAATATTTGATGATTTGTCTTTTGGTTACGCAGCGTTTGTTTAAGTATCCAAGTAAGTTTCAAACAGGGAGGAAAAAAGTTTGGGCCAAAAGCGTCCAAAGGACATCATCTTTGTCATTCAAACTCTAAAACGTTGGGAGAAGTTATGCTTCCTTTTTTAAACTGATTTTTTTTCATTAAGTATTAATACTCTGGCTTCTCTATTAACTCTGTCCTTTTATGTTCTTTTGCTCATCCTCTTACTCGTTCAATTCAATATTTGATGTGTCTAGTGCCACTACCCATCTGTGGTTGGTCATACTGTGATGGCTTGCATGTTGCTATGATGCTGGGAGCTATGCCACCGGTATCCCAAATACAAATGGGGTCATCCATGGTGGCCAGGTTCCAGCAGAGCCTCCAGAGAAAGGCAGACTAGGAGCAAAGGCCTGGCAATGTACTTCTGAAAATTAGCCAATAAAAACCTTATGAATCACAACAGAATACTGTCCAATACAGTGCTGGAAGATGAGCCCCTAAGTTAAAAGGCACTACCCAATAGCTACAACAATGGACTCAAACATACCCATGATCATGAAGATGGCCCAGGGCCTGGCAATATTTTGTTCTGTTGTGCATCTGGTCACCATGAGTTGGAGCCAACTTGACAGCAATTAGCAACAACAACTGAATGCCAGGTAACTTTTAGGCACAGGGTATATAGCACTAAACGATATTTTAACCTATCACTGCCTTCATAAACCCTTCAATCTAGTGGATACGTACAACTGAACATATTTTGCAATCTTGTGCCTTCCCAGACCCATTAGACAAGAAATACAATATTTCGAGGCCAAGACAGGCCTCAAAATGCTTGCCACATCCACAGCCATTGCTAAAGTAAGACTCAAAACTGATGGGAAAAAAAAATGCAGCAAGATGATGCATCCTTCCTCCACTGTTCAATCTTAGCTTACACCCAGGTGCTAATGGGAGGCTGGGGTATGTGGGGCAGAGCAATTAGTCCTGTGCTACAAAGGCATTACTTTCTGAAATGGCTGGGGGACTATCTCCCTTCACTCACATCCTATTAGTACTTTCCCATTTAAAGTTATTCAGAAAAGGTAACTACCTAACAAAGAGACCTTGATAATGGCTTATTTCATCCTTGGATGCACATTCCATAATGTACGACGGGAAGCGGACAATTCAGGTAGCCTTGGTATAGTGCATGCTGTTAGAAATCACTGTTTTTTATGTACTGTACTTGTCATAGTATCAGTGCAGCGGGGGATTTGTGACAATTGCACCCAAAATTCAACAAAGCCAATTGGGAGTAACACCTACCCTGAGCTGGAAACTGGGTAAGACCAAATTTCATCATTATGGAAAAGGAATTTCAGAGTTCACGTCAATTTCTATTTACTCCAGGAAGAAAAACTGTCTACCCAAAATAGCCATAGCCACAAAGACAGAATAGCTGGAAAGCAAGATCAATCCCTTACTTAAATAAGAGTTTATCATTTCAGGTGAAAGAAAAATAAGTTAAGAAAATTGACTTCAACATGTGTTCAGAATCATTAGCATTTCACGTGGCAAGAACACAACTAAATCATCTACACAGATGCCTCTCCTGATGATCTTTGAAAAAAGGGATCCTTCTGAAAACCAAAGACACAAGGGAAAGATTAGTCCAAAGGACTAATGGACCACAATTACCACAGGTTCCACCATACTGAGTCCAGCACAACTAGATGGTACCCGGCTACCATCAACAACTGTCCTGACATGGATCACAATAGAGGGTCCCAGACAAAGCTGGAGAAAAACATAGAACAAAATTCTAACTCACAAAAAAAGACCAGACTTACTGGTCTGACAGAGACTGAAGAAACCTTGGGAGTATGGCCCCCGGACACCCTTTTAACTCAGTACTGAAGTTACTCCTGAGGTTCACCCTTTAGCCAAAGACTAGACAGGCCCATAAAGCAAATGAGACTAAATGGACACACCAGCCTAGGGGCAAGGACGAGAAGGCAGGAGGGGACAGGAAAGCTGGTAACGGGGAACCCAAGGTCAAAAAGCGGAGAGTGTTGACACAATGTGGGGTTGGCAACCAATGTCACAAAACAATATGTGTATTAACTGTTTAATAAGAAACTTAATTTGCTCTGTAAACCTTCATCTAAAGCACAATTTAAAAAAAGGGAATCCTTCCAACTGCCACAGAAATTTTAGTTTTTAGTAAGCCTCATGGTTTCAAATTATTTTTATATCATTCCTAAATCTTTCCAGCTGCAGTTTACATCTCTTTTCTCTTGTCTTAGTTGCCACTCACAGCAAAGAAGATTTCTCAGTCAAAAATTACTAAACTTCTAAGAAGCCTGTGACATGAACTCTGATAAGAGAGTTCTCCTTTTGAAATACTCCAGCGTAAACTTACAGGTCCAGAATATCCCAGGAATCATAAGACTACTCATCTGCAAATATGGCAGCATTCACTGATATAAATACCTTGTCCATGGGCCTCAATTAACAATACTATTTATGACATTAAATCAAACTAAAAATGTTAATGTTAATTAAGAATGAAATTCCAGCAAATAGGAAGTTTCTCTTATACAGAGGTTTAACTTACAGACAGGTTAACCTTGTTTTACCTAACAAAAAAATTTCTAAGATGATGAAGGCAATCAAATATAAATTTCTACAGGTAACTTTGATATATCACAAATATCTAAACTTAATCATCAGTTTTGCTGCACTTCATCTGTTCTATGTGTACCATTGCAAACAAATGATAAGTGTGCAAAAAGAGAACACTATTGAGATAAATCCTACAGACAATCTCTCGTCCTCCTTTCTTCCTTACGGAAATCCTGCTTTTCTTCAAAATCCAAAACAAATGACACATCCTACCAAAAAAACTTCCCCAGATGGACATATGGGAGTAATCAATACCTTTTTTTTTCCACCAAGAACATTTTACTAAAGTATTCATTTCATCCTACTGCCTAGTACCATCACTCACCTGTCAGTCTGTTGTACTGTGGTGGCTTGCATGTCGCTACAGTGACGGAAGCTATGCCACTGGTCTTTCAAATACCAGCTGGGTCACCCATGGCGGAGATGTTTCAGCAAAGCTTCCAGACAAAGACAAACTAGAAAGATAGGCTTGGTAATCTCCTTCTCAAAATTAGCCAATGAAAACCCTATGGATGACAGACTATTGTCCAAGATAGTGCTGGAAGATGAGCCCCCTAGGTTGGAAGGCACTCAAAATACACAGTGGCTGCAATAATGAACTCGAGAGTAGCAACAATCATGAAAATGGTGCAGGACCAGGTAACATTTCATTCTATTGTATGTGGGATTGTCATGAGTTGGAGCCATCTCAACTGCAACTAACAACAACAACCTCCTCCTAATAAACATGTTCATAAATCTCCAACTATAAAAGCATTTACTTGGTAGTGGATATAAGATTCTCATCACTCCTAAATCCCTCACACCACCTACTTCTTACATACATAAGGCATGAGATTACTGTATTATCTCTCTGTTACAAAAATTGGGGGCTTCACGACACATTTTGTCTTCCATAATTTTAAAAAATGGGTCAAAAATGGAATCTTTCTTTCTTCCACCAAATGAGCCCCTACTCACTGACTTTCCTATTTCCCCCAATGGCATAACCATCTAGACCTTAAATTCTCCTGTCAGGCCTATTTCTCTTTACCTATACAATCCAACCTTTTCCTAAGTCCTCCACAAGGCCTTTCATATTTGCTGCCTCTTTTCCAATTCTTTATCAACACTCTTCTTCAGTTCCTCTTTTCCTTTTATGGGAAGTATTATAATCTGCTCTTAACTGGACTCATTCCCACATTCAATTTCAAGATTAAAAAACCAGTTGTCATCAAGTAGACTCTGATGCAAGAGTTTCAAAATACATGAAGTTAAAAAAAAATGACAGAAAAACAAAAAAACTCACAGTCGTAGTTGGATATTTTAACTATTCTCTATCAGTTACTGATATACCAAACCAAACCCACTGCCGTTGAGTCGATTCCTACTCACAGCAACCCTATAGGACAGAGTAGAACTGCCCTACAGGGTTCCCAAGCCTCTAAATCATTACATAAGCAAACTGCCACATCTTTCTCCCACTGAGCAGCTGATGGATTGGAACTGCCAACCTTTTGGTTAGCAGCCAAGTGCTTTAACCACTGTACAACCAGGATTCCTAATTATTGATATAAGGAGTCAAAATAATCAGTAGAGATGTTGAACAGTGTTAAACAATTTTGACAAAAGTGACCTTCATAGAACACTACAATAAAAGCAGAATATATATTATTTTTAAGTGAACATGAAAATTAATCAAAATATATATTTGGTGCCATAAAAAAGTCTCAATAAATTTCAAAGGAACAAAATCATACAGACTATGTTCTGTGACTACAAGTGTATCAAGTTAGAAAACAATGAGAATAAGATAACTACAAAAATCTCCTCATAATTGAAAATTACGCAGTACAATTAAAAAAATAAATTGGTCAAAGAAGAAATCACAAGGGAAATAATTTTCTAACTCAAACTAAATGGTAATGAAATCACAACACAGCAAAATTTGTGGGATGTAAAATTTGTGGGATGCACCTAAAGTACTCTTAAGAGGGATATTTATTGCTTTAAAGGCCTATGTTAGAAAAGAATGGTATTAAAATAAATCACCCATCTTAAGCAGCCAGAAAAAGAGTAAATGATACACAAAGTAAGTAGAAGGAAGGAAATAAAAATAAGAGCAGAGATGAATAAAATATAAAAATATGTTAAAATCTGTTGTTTTTGAAAAAAATTAATAAAATTAATAAAGCCCTTAGCAAGACTTATAAAGAACAAAGAGGAGAAAACAAATTGCCAATGCAGAAATATAAGAAGAGGCATCATTTTAGATACTACAGACATTAAAATAATTTATAAGGTGGATATGATGAAAAATTTTATGCATTGCATTAGATGGCTTAGATGTAATGCACAAATTTCTTGAAAGACATATATTAATAAAACTGACTCAAGAAGAAATAGAAATTTTGAATAGCCCTATATCTATTAAAGAATTTGAGTTAGAAATTAAAAACTTTCCCACAAAGAATACTACAGGTCTAGGTGACTTCATTGGAGAATTCTATTGAACATTTAAGAAAGAAACAACATCAACACTATCCAAATGCTACCAGAAAAAAAAAAGAGAGAGAGAGAAAACACAATGGCCTCATAAATAAATAGAACTTACAAACACTACAGGTTTACCTTCCAAAGCTTTTATGAAAAACCTGGCCATCTGAATATAAATATCTATGTGTACAAATATTTGTTATTTGTTATTTTTTAGTTACTCCCCACTGATAGTTTCCTGTATTTATAATACACTACAGCATTAATTCCTTACACAAAGAAATTATTTGCAGGGTGACAATATGGATAATTTACTGAAAATAAAACTGGGTTGCAATCGACTGTTATTTAGAGAGTAGTCCATAACATGTATAGGAACTATATAGCATTTTATCTATCAAGTCCATAAATAGATGCTACTGTACTGTCAAAAAAAAAGAGTAGCCTCTGACTTTTACTACTGCCACAGTTTATATTTTTGAATAGCACTATAGCAGCAAGTCTCCAAGTGCAGTTTGGGGACTTTCCAAGACCCCTTAATAATAATTGCTCTTGTTGTTAGATGCCATTGAGTTGGTTCTGACTCATAGTGATCCTACGTACAACAGAACGAAACACTGCCCGTTTTTCACCTGTAATCACTCGTGAATATTTGCGTTTCTCACCTGCAATCACTCACGTGTAGTATCACAGAAACAAAAATGAGATTCCAGCTGGCTTTTTTTAAGCCAACAATTAAAGAAATTTAAAAATGCAAAACCACATCACTCTTTTTTTGTTTGTTTGTTTTGGAAAATTGTTAATTTTCATTAAAATGTTTTTTATGTTAACATATAAACATGGGTTCATAATTGTTATTTAGAGTATATAAATAAATATTTTTAAAAGTCCCAGTTTTAAAGTTTAATATGTTAAATACTGATAAACAGAACTCACATTAACAACAACTGCTTGGGTCCACAAAAAATTTAAGAATTAAAGTGGTCCCATTTCCAAACAAATTGAGAATTGCTGCAGTAAAGTAATAATTTCTAAGTGGTATATTTGGTGGGAATAATCCTGACTACTAAAATGAAAAACATACCATTTATTTTTTAAAAAAGATTATTATATGTCTATGTTTAGTTTTTGTTTTTGTTTTTGTTTTTCCCAAATGAGACACTATGTCATGTCTCTTTATGGTTCCTACATTAATAAAGTTTACCAATAAGGCAATGCTCTAAGGCTAAGAGAACACAAAATACTCATTTGATTCCCAAACATAAATGCTGTTTTTCTTCTTCCTGTAGTAATGCACCTCTAATATTACTAAACAATAAAGGAGTTGTTCCATGTCTCTTGTCAATCATTTAAAGTTAGGTATTGCCTACATACTAAATATGTAAATCTCTGTCCCTCCTCTCCCAAACACCCCTTCCCTTACTCTGTTGTTCTCCCAATTGTGTTTATAACCTTCTAATATATTATATAATTTACCTATTTAATACTTTTAATTTCTGTCCCCTCCCCCCATATCATGTGAGCTAAACAAGGGTAGGAATATTTTTTTATATTTTATTCACTGATGTATCCCCAGAACCTAGAACATGCCTAATACAACACAAGCACAAAATAAATATTTGTTGAATGAATGAATGGATATATTACTGAAGGAAAATATAAATTCTGCCATTTCACTAAAGGAAAACAAACAGTGCTTACCAAAAGAACACCTGCAAATGGCCAGTAGACACAAGTGCCGTATACATAGGAGAGACACAGTAGTTGAAGGAAAAACTCCAAATAATTGTATGATAATGAAGACCTCCCAGGCTAAACAGTTTTCTAGATCCAAAAATGAAGACAGACAAGGAGATAAGAGGCAACAGACAAGGAAAGGACGCTGCTTTCGAAACAGTCATAACAGGAGATGGTAGAAGTAGATGGAGGACAACTTTGTTTTTTTCCAACTCTACGATTCAGTGAGCATAAACAAAGAAAAATAAGAGTAAGAACAGCCAACACACCTCTCTTCTCCCGATGTATATCTTCCAGAAGTTGCTCCTGCCTTTCTATCTGTTCAAAGAGATACTGGAGCTCAGATTCCTTGTTTTCGGTCATATTCTTAAGCTGTTGTCTGCACAACATTAGCTGGTGCCGCAGATTTTTCTCTCTGCTTTCTCTCTCTTTCATTTCCTCACAGAGCCACTGAAGTTTAGTCTAAAAAGCAAAATATATATCTAATTAAATTTTTAAAAAGTCAAAAAAGAAAAAAACAGAAAGTAGCATTACAAAACATAAGGAAGAAAATGAAGTAACGTAATGGTAACGTCCACAAATATTGACAATAACTAGCAAACTAAGGAAAACAAAACAAAAAAATAATAACAACATCAATAATGTTTTCATTTGCATATTGATATACATCAGTTAAAAGCTGGTGTGGAAATCAAGCCATGATTTTCTTGGATTTTGAAAAAAATGTATTACAGTCTATCATCTTTGGACAGGCACTAGTAAAGAAGAGCTTGGTTACTAAACTTCCAATTCTGCACTTTTCTGTGTTGTTAGTATCTTTAAAACAAGAATATATTCAATGCATTATGTCATAAAAATTATTCTAGACAACTTCACTAGTGAACTTAGATGTAGGCCAATTGGAAAATGATTCTAAAGCACTACTCCTTAAGTCATTGATTTAATTGATATAAGCTTGGCAAAACAAGAGGAAGCCTACACTGGCACTGCCTGCTTCTATATTAAAACCACAATTTGAATCGATAGACTATCTCTTTTGTTCACCTCATCAAATCTTGCCATTTCCTCAGGAAAAATAAAAAAATAAACTGAAAAGTCCCAGTGAAGTATCATATTATTACCAATATCATGCAAGGGAAAAAGGAAAACGGTTAGACCTATACTTTCTAGAAAAGACATTTTCAACCAAGTTGTTTTGATGTTTATATGGCATCTCAAACACATACACATCTTTATTCTTGAATATTAAAGAATTCTGTATACTAGAGCCTCAAAATATTATTCAAGGAAAATAGAATTTGATAACATTCTTAAATTTAAAGCTCCTTGGGACTGGATAGAGTCTAGTAGACTGCTCTTCACATTGTAAGATCCTACATATGCAATAATATGAAAAATGAGATATAGTTATTGTACAAAGTTAGCATCTTGCATTTAGTAATAAAACAGATATAAGAAAGTTACGCCTTGAAAAGAAAAGATACAAAATGTTTTAAGTGTTACTATATTAAGAACCACCATCCACCTGTCAGTTTGTCATGTTGTGGTGGCTTGTGTGTTGCTATGATGCTAGAAGTTATGCCAATGGTATTTCAAATACCATCAGCGTGATCCATGGTAGACAGGTTTCAGGGAGCTTCTAGACTAAGACTAGGAAGAAAGGCCTGCTGATCTACTTTCAAAAATCAGCCAATGAAAACCTTACGGATCACAACAGAACACTGTCTGACTCACCTGCTTTGAATACATCATGAGGAGAGATCAATTGCTAGAGGAGGACATCATTTTTGGTGAAGCAGAGAGCCAACTAGGATGAGGGAGACCCTTGGTAAGATGCATTGGCACAATAGCCACAACAATGGGCTCAAACATGCTGGTGACTGTGAGGATGACACAGGACCAGGTAACATTTTGTTCTGTTAAACATAAGGTTACTGTACATCAGAGTCAACTCAAAGATGGCTATCTATATCTGTCTGTACTAAGAAAACCTAATGAGTATTTAAAAGTAACACAATTAGAACCTGAACAGTACCAATTTTGATTATAAAAATGCAACCACAAAGAAGGACTGGAAGAATATAGATATGCATGCCCTAATAACTCCATGCCACTTAGGCATGGTCCTAAACAACTTGTCGTGGATGACATTTTGAAAAGCTTCAGGCTCTGATCTTGTTCAATCAATTCTGTACTTACAAATTAGCTTCAAGGATCTAGATATTAATCATTATTTCGAATTTGGGAAATTAGGCCAAAACATCTATAATCCCCATGTTCACATTTTAAAATTGAAGGACCTAGAGACTAAAGCACATTTTCAAAATTATTTTAAACACTGTCTGCCAAAGGAAATCTGCTAGCATTCACGAGATTGGTCTGAGACCTATATTGTTTAACACTACCACAAATGATTACATATTAGAATATTAAATTGACTTATTAGTTTGCTGGAGGCAATTATCACCTTTTAACAGAGAATAAAATGAAATAATTTTGAAAAACAGAAGAAATTATTTGCGTAGGATGAAATCTGCATTTTAAGAAGGAATGTATTTTAAAACAATAACAGATTGAACATGGATTGATATATACTGACCACAGACTATACAAGAGGCTTTCTGAGAAAAGAGTAAAAGGAGTCAGAGTCAACTTCCTATTAATAGAGAGACCACCTGTTAGAACATTATTAGGTAATATTACAGGATTTAATCTGGTTGATTTGCACCAGAGATGGCAAATGTAAATAGCCACGATGCCAGGTGCATAACATCAATGAAAGAAGTAGCATGTTCTCTTCCATTCTTCTTGAAATGTGCCACTCTTTCAGACTACTTTTGTTTTACCATGTTGAATCACAACATGGATACAAGAAATATTTTTCTTAGAGTAGATTTAAGAAAAATGGATATAACAGTACAAGCATAATGATAATATGCAAGTGATATTTTTCCTCCATGTTGAGAAACTATACTGCAGATATCCTTTCTGATAGTCAGTTCCACGATTATTCTTCTCAGTTCAGTTTTCTACCATGAGAGAACAAAACCTCAACATTATCAGCACTTCTGATATGTCAAAAGGACATAAAAACCCTGTTGTAATTATGTCTGTCAGTCTGTCATACTGTGGGGGCGTGAGTGTTGCTGTGTTGCTGTGACACTGGAAGCTATGCCACCAGTATTCGAATATAAGCAGGGTCACCCATGGGAGACAGGTTTCAGCTGAGCTTCCAGACTAACACAGCTGAGGGAAAAGGACCCAGTGGTCTACTTCTGAAAATAATTATCCAGTGAAAATCTTACGAATAGCAGCGGAGCATTGTCTGATATTGTGCTGGAAGATAAGTCCCTCAGATTGAAAGGCACTCAAAATACATCTGGGGAAGAGATGCCTCCTCACAGCAGAGTCAACCTTAATGACATGGAAGGAGTCAAGCTTTTGGGACCTTCATTTACTGATGTGGCACGACTCAAAATAAGAAGAAACAGCTGCAAACATCCTTTAATAACCGGAACGTGGAATGTACAAAGTATGAATCGAGGAAAAGTGGAAATTGTCAAAAATGAAATGGAGTGCACAAACATCGATATCCTAGGCATTAGTGAGCTGAAATGGACTGGTATTGGACATTTTGAATCAGATAATTGTATGGTCTATTATGCTGGGAATCACAATTTGAAGAGGACTGGCGCTGCGTTCATCGTCAAAAAGAATATTTCAACATCTATCCTGAAGTAAAAAGCTGTCAATTATAGGATAATATTCACACGCCTACAAGGAAGACCAGTCAATACGACTATTATTCAAATTTACACATCAACCACTAAGGCCAAAGGCGAAGAAACAGAAGATTTTTTCCAACTTCTGCAGTCTGAAATTGACCAAACATGCAATCAGGATGCATTGATAGTTACTGGTGATTGAAATGCAAAAGTTGGAAACAAAGAAGAAGGATCGGTAGTTGGAAAATATGGCCTTCGTGATATAAACGATGCCAGAGATCACAAGATAGAATTTTGCAAGGTCAATAACTTCTTCATTGCAAATACCTTTTTTCAACAATATAAACGGTGATTGTACATGTGGACCTTGCGAGATGGAATACACAGGAATCAAATCAACTACCTCTGTGGAAAGAGACAACGGAAAAGCTCAATATCATCAGTAAGAACATGGCCAGGGGCTGACTGTGGAACAGACCATCAAATGCTCATATGCAAGTTCAAGCTGAAGCTGAAGAAAGTTAGAACAAGTCCACAAGAGCCAAAGTACAACCTTGAGTATATCCCACCTGAATTTAGAGACCATCTCAAGAATAGATTTGACGCATTGAACGCTAATGACCGAAGACCAGACAAGTTGGGGAATGACATCAAGGACATCATATATGAAGAAAGCAAGAGGTCATTAAACAGTCAGGAAAGAAAGAGAAGACCATAATGGATGTCAGAAGAGACTCTGAAACTTGCTCTTGAATGTCGAGTTGCTAAAGCGAAACGAAGAAATGATGAAGTAAAAGAGCTGAATAGAAGATTTCAAAGGGCAGCTCAAGAAGACAAAGTAAAGCATTGTAATGACATGTGCAAAGACCCGGAGACAGAAAACCAAAATGGAAGAACGTGCTCGGCATTTTTCAAGCTGAAAGAACTGGAGAAAAAATTCAAGCCTGGAGTTGCAATAATGAAGGATTCTACAGGAAAAATATTAAATGATGCAGGAAGCATCAAAATAAGATGGAAGGAATACAGAGTCACTATACTAAAAAGAATTGGTCGACATTCAACCATTTCAGGAGGTAGCATATGATAAGGAACTGATGGTATTGAAGAAAGAAGTCCAAGCTGCACTGAAGGCACTGGCGAAAAACAAAGCTCCAGGAATTGATAGAATACTAATTGAAATGTTTCAGCAAAAGAATGTAGCACTGGAAGTGCGCACTGTCTATGCAAGAAATTTGGCAACCTAGCCAACAGACTGGAAGAGATCCATATTTATCCCTATTCCAAAGAAAGGTGATTCAATCGGGTGCAGAAATCATCGAACAATATCATTAATATCACACACAAGTAAAATTTTGCTGAAGATCATTCAAAAGCAGCTGCAGCAGTATATCAACAGGGAACTGCCAGAAATTCAAGCCAGATTCAAAAGAGGACATGGAACCAGGAATACCATAGCTGATGTCAGATGGATCCTGGCTGAAAGCAGACAATACCAGAAAGATGTTTACCTGTGTTTTATTGACTATGAAAAGACATCCAACTGTGTGGATCATAACAAATTACAGATAACATTGCGAAGAATGGGAATTCCAGAACACTTAGTTGTGCTCATGAGGAACCTGTACATAGATCAAGAGGCAGTAGTTCGAACAGAGCAAGGGGATACTGTGTGGTTCAAAGTCAGAAAAGGTGTGTCAGGGTTGTATCCTTTCACCATATCTATTCAATCTGTATGCTGAGCAAATAATCCAAGAAGCCAGACTATATGAAGAAGAACGGGGCATCAGGAGTGGAGGAAGACTCATTAACAACCTGAGATATGCAGACGACACAACCTGGCTTGCTGAAAGTGAAGAGGACTGGAAGAACTTACTGATGAAGATCAAAGACAACAGCCTTCAGTATGGATTACACCTCAACATAAAGAAAACAAAAATCCTCACAAATGGACCAATAAGCAACATCATGATAAATGGAGAAAAGACTGAAGTTGTCAAGGAATTCATTTTACTTGTATCCACAATCAACACCCATGGAAGCCGCAGCCAAGAAATCAAACAATGCATTGCGTTGGGCACATCTGCAGCAAAAGACCTCTTTAAAGTGTTGAAAAGCAAAGATGTCACCTTGAAGACTAACACGCACCTGACCCAAGCCATGGTGTTTTCAATTGCCTCACATGCATGGGAAAGCTGGACAATGAATAAGGAAAACCGAAGAAGAACTGGCATCTTTGAATTGTGGTATTGGGGAAGAATACTGAATATACCATGGACTGCCAAAGAATAAACAAATCTGTCTTGGAAAAAGTACAACCAGAATGCTCCTTAGAAGCGAGGATGCCAAGACTATGTCTCACATACTTTGGACATGTTATTGGGAAGGATCAGTCCCTGGAAAAGGACACCATGCTTGGTAAAGTACAGGTTCAGTGAAAAACAGGAAGACCCTCAAGGAGATGGACAGACATAGAGGCTATAACCATGGGCTCAAGCATAACAATGACTGTGAGGATGGTGAGCAGTGTTTCATTCTGTGGTACACAGGATCGCTATGAGTCAGAACCAACTTGATAGTGCCTAATGACAACATTGTAACTATGCAATTGTCTCATTTTTCAAAAGTCCACTACCAATTCACTTTTCAAAACCCATGTGAGCCAAACAAAATGGGTCCCTAGGGTCAACAATTGTAATCTTCCAATTTAATCTGTACTTAATTAGAAAATTAACTGCAAATTTAGAAAATTACTCCCCATTCCCCCTCCCTCAATGCTTTCCTACCTATTCCCTCCTAATCTTTGATCTTTGTTCACCACCTATGTTCACTACAATTATTCCTAAAAGGTGGTAATAAGGAAATGACAAATCTAGTTTGTCCTGAAAATAATCCTATCGGTTCTGGTAAAAACAAAGCAAAACAAAACAATATCATAAAAAAAGCATTAATCAGGTTTGATATAACCGATGGCTTCAGTTTATTCCTATAAAGCTATTATCCAATTATCACACAAAATTAAAAATAGGTTATAGTTAGATGCTTGTTATGAATTAAATATGTATGCAGAATATATTATAAATCCTACAAAACAAGATACCAATTTATGGAAATTTAATCAACCAATAATGTATTATGAGAATCAGTATTTGTTAGATAAACACTAAGCATCTTCATTAAATATCTTGGAGAAATAGCTTGGAATATACTATAAGAATAACTCTAGCAATTCTAAATAATAATTAGCTTACAAGGCTATTAATCATAGCACAAACACCATTTTATTAACCACTTACAAGAGCTTTTTACAGATGACATAATAGGCTCATTGATTTAACTCCATCAATAGGAATTGCTAACTAAACCAAAATAGAGAAAGAATTTCTAAATAAGGCAGTTTTTATGTTTTTAAGTTTCATAGTTGACGGCCTGCAATAGGTGGGGTATTCGCAAGTATCTAGTAAAACTATCAAAATGATCTTTCAATATGTAACAATCCTCCACTGAGATTCACCATAATAATATAATAAAGTCACTAAGGAGTGACTCAAAGTTAAAAACCAGGAAAACAGAAAATTTGAAAAAAAAGATTATAGCTGATAGAATTAGCAATAATATTAGAACCCAAAATTTTTCTGTTTTAACTACTATACTTCCTTTGCCAAACTGTAAAAACAATTTTGAGAGGAAATGTTTATATAAGAAGCAAAGTTAAAGAAAGATAATAGTAAATTTTTTAAGATTGTGCTAGGTCACCAAAGAATAAGTAGAACTGCGAAATTTGAATTCAAGTCAACCTAAAAATACTATTACTAAAAGGATACTTTCAGTAACACCTTCTCCACATTTCTACTTTGTTCTGCATATCATCAAGATAAAGAAGCAAAAATATCTCCATAATAATAGTACATTTTTATAAATATGAAATATTTTCTCCAATTAAACTGAATGTAGTTCCAACCACAAAATCTAAAGCATATTTCCAATAAGTGAATCAAAATACTTGAGTATTTATATAGTATTTCATTTCTACATCAGAAAAGAAGAGATAACAGATGATTATTCACATCCTTCAACAAGAATTACACTGGGTCTAATACTTCTCACTCCATGACAGTTTATTAAAAATCCACATCACTAAAATGGCAGCATTCCTTCATAACTGTAGATCATGCAGCCAATGGAGAGAAACTATGGCACAGAATATGGAGACTCAAGTTCTAAACCCTTCTCTGTAACTAATTAGCTTTAAGACCTTATGTAAAACTCAAATCTCCTGGTTTTCTCATATATAAAAATGAGATCAAATGACATGATCTCTAAAGCTACTTCAGTTCTAACATTCCAAAAACAGTAAGAAACGGCTGTTAATACCTAGAACTTGTTACACTATAAAAATGTTATTCTTTTGCCATAATACCAAACAGAACATAATACAGGAAAATCCCCAAATAATTCAGAAGTGTATTTCCTATTCATAAAATTTTTAAATTTACATTACCAATCAAATAAAACCAAGAATTGGTGTTATGGACTAAACCATGTTCCCAGAAAATATGTGTCCACTTGGTTAGGTCATGATTCCCAGTATTGCGTGATTGCCCTCCATTTCATGATCGATGTAATTTTCCTATGTGTTGTAAACCTTAATCTCTGCCTGTGGTTAATAAGGCAAGATTGGATTATCTTAAAGAGGATTAGGGTGGGATGTAACACCCTTACTCAGCTCATATCCCTGATGCAATTTAAAAGGAGTTTCCCTGGGGTGTGGCCTGCATCACCTTTTATCTTACAAGAGATAAAAGGAAAGAGAAGTAAGCAGAGAGCTGGGGATCTCATACTGCCATGAAAGCAGCACTGGGAGCAGAGCACGTCCTTTGGACCTGGGATTCCTGTGCAGAGAAGCTCCTAGACCAGGGGAAGGTTGATGAGAAGGACCTTCCTCCAGAGCCGACAGAGAGAAAAAGCCTTCCCCTGGAGATGACGCCCTGAATTTTGACTTCTGGCCTACTAGACTGTGAGACAATAAATTTCTCTTTACTAAAGCCATACACTTGTGGTATTTCTGTTATAGCAGCACTAGATTACTAAAACACTTGGGAATTAATATATTTACTGAAATATAATCTGCTTGTATTTGGAGTTCCTGGGTGGTGCAAACAATTAATCCACTCAGTTGTTAACTGAAACACAGGCACTTGGAATCTACCATAGGTGCCTCAGAAGAAAGGCCTGATGATCTACTTCTGAAAAATCAGTCACTGAACACTTTACGGAACACAGTTCTACTCTGATACACATGGAGTTGCCATGAGTCAGAATCAACTTGATGGAAACTGGTTTTTTAATCTGCTTGTTATTTTCTATGCTATGATATTTAAACTGAGGAAGTACCTTAAGTGGGAAAATGCAGCAAGCCCAATATAATTACTCTTTTAAAAAATGTTTATTAAGCATTACCTGGGGATTATGCTTAATGCTAAAGATGCAATGAGAAACAGGACAGACACAAGCCCTGCCCCCAGAAAGTTTACAGATTAAAGAAAGAGAAGTATAAATGGGGAATTTCAATACAGTGGGACAAAGGCTAAGAAGGAAAAGTACAGGTTTCTACAGCCAAAAAAGCAGACAAATTTACCTTAAAGGGATAATTAGTAGTGGACTCCCAGAATTAAATGTGTACTGTAAATAACAGGACTCAGGGCCCTGCCTTGCTCTGAGGAGCTGTTGAGAGACACCAGCTTTTCTTTATTTGCTATAACCAAGATGATAGCTTAAAATACAGGACCAACAGTAAAGCATGCTGGCATTGTTGCTCCATCCTGAGAGGGCCTGCCAGCTCGAGATTTGATAAATTCTCCCTATTTTCCCAATGTGAACTTCTGTGCTACTTCCCATTTCTTGCCGCATGATTTGAACCCTAAACTCTGATCTGTGCCTGTGTCTCCTGCTTCTTCCTGGATCTTCCTGCCCAACTATGACTTCTGTATATTAAATCCCTGGGTTGGAAACTCTTTTAATACTTCTGCTAGCTTGCCTTTATAAGATCCGGCATGCCTACCTATTCAGATACCAAGACTTGACCATGGTTCCTCCTTTGGCTTGAAAACCATGAAACCTCCTCTATCTAACATAACATCAGCTATCACTTGTATGTTATCACCAAAACATTAGTCTGTTCCTCTGAATCCTTGTACAGGTAGTCTCCAACTTATGACATATTCGAGTTCCAATGAACCACACTTATGACCGTCTTTTTTGTTTGCTTGTTTTGTTTTTGGTACATCTTAAATTGCTAGGAATATGTACTACATACAATGTTGCAGTGTGTAATTTGCTGATGTTATCACTGGCAGATGCTCACTTGCAGATGTTTATATGTAATGTTCCCAACCTCTCCAAAGACAAACACAGTTCGAACTTATAAAGATACTGATAATAAAAGGAAACAATAATGAAAACTTAAAAAAAAAAAAAAAAGAGGTATTCGACTTATGACAAAAGCGACTTATGATGGAGCCATAAAAGAATGGAACCCTGTCGTAAGTCGGAGACTGTAATTTCCTTAGTTCAGACTTACCTTCTCACCCTATCTCACCCAGACTATCGGATATGTCATTTATTGGTTTCCCTGCCTTTGGTATCACCACCTCTCATGCACCATTCACATCATTGTCAGAGCAATGTTTCTAAAATACAAGCATGTCACTCTCCTGTCAGAAATGCTTCTGTAATTCTCCACTAAATGCAGATCTGAACCCAAGCTGTTTAAAATGGCACCCCGTGCTCTTCTTGCTGGCTCGGATCCCTATCCTTTCTGGAGCCTCATTCCCGTCATTCTCTATCTCACACTTCCATACTCTAGTATTTCCAAAACTTTGGGTTTTTCTGCATTTATTATGCTTGTTTCTCTTCTGTGCCATTCCTAGAATTGTTTTCTCTGCATGTATGCTCTTTCCTCTTTACCTGGCTAGCTTCACAATGCATCTGAGGCATCAATTCTTCCAGGAAGCCTTGTTGACACCTCCTGCCCTCAAACATGGCTGCCTGCTCCTTCTTCTTCTCTGCCTCCAAGACAGCTTCTGCATAACTCTTATCATAGCTCCTACAAATTATCTGGATATATCTCCGCCTTTTCAACCAAGAACATGTTCTCATATTCTCATGGCATACCCATTTTGTGTCCACAGCATATAATATAGCATTTAGGACATAGTAGTTACTCAGAAAATTCTCCATTAAACTGAACTGAAATTAGTCTTCTACACGCCTCGTCATAATTTATGAAAAAAATAAATCCCTAATCTATGAGAACTCCTTGTCTGGAATTCCGTAATGATCAAATCAACCCTCTTCCTTCCCCGTAATGTATTATTCTCACCATTCATTAGTTATTTAATCTGTGACTATGGCCTAACTCTTAGTTGGACTTCATGTTTACATTATCCTACCACTGCCAAAAAAGCAACAGTGACACTAATCCTCACTCAGTCCTCTAGCTCTTCTAGGATTAACACCAACAGAAGAAATTCAGTTGGCAGATGTATTAAAACAATTACCGAATGCCCTCGCAGGTCCTTCTAATACTGCAATATGTCAGCATGGACTAGCTGAACAGCAATTCTACTTTCCATATAGTTTTTGTCCTCTGATTTCAGATCTTATCATCAATACTTATAGAGCACTCCAGTCATAGTTCATGGGAATTACAGTATTGTAGCACATGAATAACCTAAGCCATCTTTCTAGTAAATAGATTCTATTGCTCCTTAGTCAGTTGGTCAGCGTGGTACTGCTTATCACAACCCTTTTACACCGTAAAGGAATAGTGGTCTTGTGCAGTATTAAAACTGTCTGATCAGAAGTACAATCCCATTAAATGATAAGGGAAAAGTGCTCACTATCTGCCAAATTAAAGAGCTATGATTAAGAGTCATCTCTAGCTCTCATAATTTAACTGAACCAGTAGTGAAAGCGTTCTGTTCAGAAATGATAAACATTTAACTTGACAGAAAATTCCAAGTACATTGCTCTTGTCGGAATTGTGAAATCGGGAAAAAGAAAAAAGTTCTATTTATGCACAACAGAAGTTAGTAGCCAAAAGGACTGAGACTACAAAACATGTAGATTCTACATTTCCTATGCAGATGGCATAAATACAGATTTGCATTTGTTCTACCAGAAATGGTCAGGAATGCACAGATCCCTGTATATAATGTGGGACAGGAAAAATTACAAAGTCATGTAAATCTCAGTGCTCAGTTTTAATACTATTAGTTTCTTATTAAAAATGTTGTGTGTGCCAAAGATAAAGAGAGAATTTTAAGAGCAGCTAGGGATAAACGAAAAGTCATCTACAAAGGAAAGTCAGTAAGACTAAGCTCAGGCTACTCAGCAGAAACCATGCAGGCAAGAAGGCATAGTGATGACATACATAAAGCCTTGAAAGAAAAAAATAGCCAGCCAAGAATTATATATCCAGCAAAACTGTCTATCAAATATGATGGCAAAATGAGGGCATTTCTAGATAAACAGAAGTCCAAGGAATTTGTAAAAAACTAAACCAAAATTACAAGAAATACTAAAGGATGTCCTCCAGTGAGAAAATCAATAACATCAGATAACAACCCAAGATTAGAACACAGGATGGAGCAACCAGATATCAACTCAGATAGAGAAGTCATAAAATAAATCAAAGCTAAAACACTGAAAATAGGGAAAAAGAGATATCAATATGTAAAACATGACAACACAAAAACAAAAATGAGGGACTAAAAAATGTAGTCATAGATTTTTCATATGGAGAGGAAGTCAAGGCGATATGAAGAAATAAAACATGGGTTTAAACTTAGAAAAACAGGGGTAAATATTAAGGTTACCACAAAGGAAACTAACTATCATACACATCAAAATAAAAAACAAGAAAACATAAAGATTCAGTGCATACAAAATCAACAATTAAAAAGATGAAAAGAAAACACATAAAGAAAAATAACTCAGCACAGAAAATTCAATGGAACAAACAAACTGTCAACAACACACACAAAAAAGACATCGAAATGACAGCACTAGACTCATACCTATCAATAATTACGCTGAATGTAAATGGAATAAATGCACCAATAAAGAGACAGAGAGTGGCAGAATGGATTAAAAAACACAATCGGTCTATATGCTGCTTACAAGAGACACAGCTTAGACTTCAAGACAAAAAAAAAACTAAAAATCAAAGGATAGAAAAAAATATATCAAGCAAAGAACAAAAAAGAGCAGGAGTGGGAATATTAATCTCTGACAAAATAGATTTTAAAGTAAAATCCACCACAAAGGACAAGGAAGGATACTATATAATGATTAAAGGGTCAATACACCAGGAGGACATAACCATAATAAATATTTACACACCCAACAACAAGGCTCAAAACTACATAAAACAAACTCTAACAGTATTGAATAGAAAGATTAAGCTCCACTATTGTAGGGGACTTCAACACACCACTTTCAGTGAAGGACAGAACACCCACAAAGAAGCTCAGTAAAGACATGGAAGATTTAAATGCCACAATCAACCAACTTGACCTCATAGAGATATACAGAACACTGCACCCAACAGCAGACAAGTACACTTTCTTTTCGAACCCATATGGAACATTCTCCAGAAGAGACCACATATTAGGCCATAAAGCAAGCCTTAACAGAATCCAAAACATCAAAATATTACAAAGCACCATTTTTGACCATAAAGCCATTAAAGTAGAAATTGATAACAGAAAAAGCAAGAGAAAAAACCAAATACATGGAAACTGAACAACACCTTGCTCAAAAACTACTGAGTTATAGAAGAAATTGACGATGGAATAAAGAAATTCACAGAAACAAATGAGAATGGAAACACATCCTACCAGAACCTTTGGGACACAGCAAAAGCAGTACTCAGAGATCAATTTACAGCAATAAATGCACACATTCGAAAAGAAGAAAATGCCAAAATCAAAACATTAACCCTACAACCCGAACAAACAGAAAGAGAGCAGCAAAAGAAGCGTTCAGATACCTCACACCATGCACAAAAACTAACTTAAAATGGATCAAAGACCTAAATATAAAATTGAAAACGATTTTATACAGATCTTGGGAGAAAAAATAGGGACAACACTAGGAGCTCTAATACATGGCATAAACAGAATACAAACAATAAGTAACAATGCACAAACACCAGAAGAGAACCTAGATAACTGGGAGCTCCTAAAAATCAAACACTTATGCATATCAAAAGACTTCACCAAGAGTCAAAAGACAACAACCTACAAACTGGGAAAAAAAATTTGGCTATGATCAATCCGATCAGAGTCTAATCTCTAAAATCTACAAGATGCTGCAAAACCTCAACAACAAAAAGACAAATAACCCAATTAAAAAATGGGCAGAGGATATAAACAGGTACTTCACCAAAGAAGACATTCAAGCGGCTACTAGATACTTGAGGAAATGGTCACAATCATTAGCCATTAGAGAAATGCAAATCAAAACTACAATGAGATACCATCTCACCCCAACAAGGCTAGCATTAATCCAAAAAACACAAAATAATAAATGTTGGAGAGGTTGCGGAGAGACTGGAACACTTATACACTGCTGGTGGGAATGTAAAATGGTACAACCACTTTGGAAATGGATTTGGTGCTTCCTTAAAAACCTAGAAATAGAAGCACCATACGATCCAGCAATCCTACTCCTTGGAATCTATCCCAGAGAAATGAAAGCTGTCACACAAATAGATATATGCATGCCCATGTTCGTTGCAGCACAGTTCACAACAGTCAAAAAGATGGAAACAACCTAGATGCCCATCAACGGATGAATGCATAAACAAATCCAGGGTGGAAAGGAGGACTGTGCTGTCACATTACAAGGAAAGCAGCTAGGGTCACACAGCAATGTGTGTATAAATTTTTATATGAGAAACTGACTTGAACTATAAACTTTCACTTAAAGTACAATTTAAAAAATGTGTGTGTCTGTGTGTGTTTTAAGAGGCTTCTCGAATACAGAGCTGTACATTACTCACCTTACTCATCAATCTCAGTTAATTATCTCTGGTTACTCAAATATCGTTATCTTCTTACCATTGCTCTATCTACAATTGGTCAGCTGAAGAACTTTGACACGTTTTTTGTAAGAGCAATATGTCACTTCTGTGATATGTTGGCAGTATCACATGCTCCCATCCTCCCAGCACAGACAGTTCTTCCCTCCTCTGTGTTCCTTTGACGATGTTTACATATTTTATTTCAATATAACACGCTTTAGGGGATTTATTTTTACTTGTTACACCTCCATTTTCACTATTAGACTTTAAACTATATTAGAGCAAAGTCCATGGGTCATGAACCCTTATACCCCAGTGTCTGGCACAAAGTACATAATCAATAAATCTTGGCTACATGAACAAAGATTTTGGATGGCAGTATGCACAATGGTAAGAACTTTTATTGCAAGTCAGATGTGACATGTAATCTGTTTTCTCACTGTTTATATGGCACTAGGCATGTGACTTGCTTTCTTTGAACCTCACTTTTCTCATATTTTTAAATTAGGACACTTGACAAAATCTTAAAGGTCCTTCTTGCAATAAAATCCTAAATTGGACTACAGTTGGTCAGGTTTTAGTACAGGTGGTTGTCCTATGGAATTTAAATGGGATGGACAATTTTCCATTTTAGCATCTTGAAGTAAGAAAACCAGGCTAAAATGGAATGCAAGTGTTTTAATAGCGATGTTGCTTAAATAAACAGCTATCTACATCACATCTGGGGCCGTGGTGGTGCAAGCGTTTGGCTGCTAACCAAAAGGTCAGCAGTTCGAATCCACCATCCACTCCCTGGAAACTCTATAGGGCAGTTCTACTCTGTCCTATAGGGTCACTACGAGTCAGAATCGACTCAAAGTTAACAAGTTTTTTCTGGTTTATATCACATCTGGTCATAATTTTTCATGTTTTTCTATTAGTAAATTTCTATGTCGATCTGATAGTTGATAATTATCCCAAAGTGTAGAACAATCTCTTTGCTAAATCTAGAAGATTATTCAATTTTATTTATTTGTACTTACCCTCCATTAAATTTAAGTCAGAATGGTAAAGGACCAGTAAACAGGAAAGTTACTTTCTGAATGTAAAGTTCATTCTTCTCATCTTGTAAATGACTACACAAGACACCCAGTGAGGTAAAGGGATATGTCTGGGCCACACAGAGAGTTGGCAGGCTTTGAGCTTACCTTCAGGAATCAATTTGGAACAAACATACATGATATTACTACTGACAGCATATATATATAATTCAGGTTAGTTCCAGCATCCCTGACCTTTGTATACTTCCAAAGAAGTTGTCTATCCCAAGTAAAAGACAGAAGAATTTGTCTCTCTGACAATCTGGCTGTAATTATTCCAATAGTTTTGCCTTCCTTTATTCTGTAATTCCATGCCAAAGGCATTCAACTGTGTGGATCATAACAAATTATGGATAACATTGCGAAGAATGGGAATTACAGAACACTTAATTGTGCTCATGAGGAACCTGTACATAGATCAACTGGCAGTTGTTCGGACAGAACAAGGGGATACTGTGCGGTTTAAAGTCAAGAAAAGTGTGTGTCAGGGTTTTATCATTTCACCATACCTATTCAATCTGTATGCTGAGCAAATACTCCAAGAAGCTGGACTATCTGAAGAAGAATGGGGCATCAGGAGCGGAGGGAGACTTATTAATAACCTGCATTATGCAGATGACACAATCTTGCTTACTGAAAGTGAAGAGGACTTGAAGCACTTACTGATGAAGATCAAAGACCATAGCCTTCAGTATGGATTACACATCAACATAAAGAAAACAAAAATCCTCCAACTGGACCAATAAGCAACATCATGATATATTTAATTAATTTATAAATGTTAAAAGGAAGAAACTCACAGAGGCTTCTTAAATGCACTGCAAAGATATCACCTCCTGAAATGAAATTGTATAGTTTCATATGCTCAGTTACACAACAAAATATTCAACTAAACCAAATAGGATAACTTGAAGGTCATAAATATTATGATAACTTTAGAATCCAAAAAGGAATTTACCTTGCTTTCTGCTAACCAGCGATGTGGGTCAAAATGTATATCAGGAACAGATGAAAAAACCTACCAAAAGATAAAGAAAGTCTATTATAAGTAAATTTTTCTCTAAAATGAACTTACAAAAATTAAATTCTTACTATTAGCATTGAAAAATTTAATTACTAAACTTAAAGATTTAAAAAGAATAAAGTTTATAATAAGTACTCAACCAATTTGAAGCCACCATTTATGTACCTATGGATGTGTGTACGTAGCTCAAATATGTTGTTAAGTGCCGTTGAGTCGATTCTGACTCATTGCAACCTTGTGTACAACAGAACCAAAAACAGAGCTCAAGTACAGAGACATGGAAAAATCAACTCTCAAGTGCTATCATTACCGCAATCTCTGGGGGCCAGTTCCACGGAGATCTGTATGGAAAACAGACTCAGTTAAAGCAAGTTTACTTCATTTTTGTTTCTTTTCTTCTGTTTGTTCCACATAATGTACTTCACAGTGGGTTAGATGTGATTACATGAACACTCTTGTCTCATATATCCCTCAGTTTTGTTTTATGAGAGCCATTCTGTCTCATCAATGGTCGGGTAGAACTTACAGAAATTAAACATGATTTCATGGAAGCTTTGCTTCATATTTACAGATGGTAACAAAATCTGACACTAAGTTGTCTATACTAGCTTCTCTGATTTCCTTCATACCAGCCTATTTATAAAACCCTTGCCTTATTTAATTTTGCCTTATTACTTAAGTACTGTACTATCCTGAAAGATTATCAATGGTTTTATAATTATAAGCACAAAGTCACTGACAATCTTTTTTTTCTCAGTTCCCTCTTTCTTTACACCTTGTGCTTGTTGTTGTTGTTAGGTGCCATCGAGTCAGTTCCAACTCATAGCAACCCTATGTACAGCAGAACAAAACACTGCCCGGTCCTGCACCATCCTCACAATCGTTTCTAAGTTTGAGCCCGTTGTTGCAGCCAATGTGTCAATCCAGCTCGTCGAGGATCTTCCTCTTTTTCCCTACATATAATATTTTTGCAGGCTCTCTTTCTAGAAATGCTCTGTTTAAAAATATTCTATCCCTTGGAAAAGATACCTACTCTTATTCTCAAATACTTCCATACCTCTTAAGGTGTGTACACATAACTTACTTATCAGGAATATCGTTAAGTAATTCATTTAGACATATAATAAATGAATATTGAGTACCTACCAGGTGTCATATACAAGAGTGTCATTCACCTTTCTTTCTATCTAAATCCCACCCAACTCTCATTTCCTGGCTTTACAGTGAAACTTTCCCTAACTACCCTGGTTCACCATGTTTTCTTTCTCTTCTGACTCTCTAACTGTGCTAAATGTTTGTAAAAATCCTTTTGTTATTGATCATAATATACTTTTATTATTATTTTTCATATACTTATGTCATACCTCTCAATTAAATCTTCAGCACCCTAAGATATAGTCCTTAAGATTGAGGTCTAAAATGATTTGAGATAATGGGTAAAAATAATGTTGAGTATTTTCTGATTTTTTTTACAGATTCATAAAGAGTTTAGTGTTTAAGAGAACAGTCTTGAACACTTCCACGTAGTGTGACTTAATTTCTATAAGCCACGTTTCTACAAGTGAGACAACTACCTCATAAGGCCAAGATATAGATTAAATAAAATTAGTATCAGCACAGTATCTGGTACACAGAATGCATTCAATACTATCATTACCACTGACAGTATATCAAGATGCCATGATCAGTAAATGAGTTTCAAGGTCTATTATGGACAGAGGACTGTCTCCGGTACTTCTCATAAAAAAGATGAAGATAAAGAAGGTATACATATATGTAAATATATTACAAAAAGAGCACTCCATAATAACAATAGCTAACATTAACTGAACAACTATTAGGTGCAAGATATTTCACATTATACAGCGTACCTTCTATATCTTATTTCACTTTATCTTCATAGTGAACCAGCTTACAAATGGGGAAATAAATTCTTAGAGAGGATAGGGATTACATAACTTATCTAAGGTCTTCCATTTCCCATTTGGGAATCTGCAGTTTAAACCTAGATCTGTCTTAATCCAAAGTCCATCTATAACTGAGTGTTAACGACTATTCAGACCAAGTGCTATGAGAAGACAGAGACTAAAAATAAAGACATCATACAGAGCTAATCTATTTAGTTGAAATTTTGAATTGTCAAAGAATAGCCTATGAGAATTATAAATCTTTAATTCAGGCACTTTCCTAATTGTTTTAGAAAGGCAGTAGTTTATTTTAGGACATCCACACTGAGGTTTAAAAACAATGCTTGCATTTACTAAAGTGAAAAAAGTGACAACCGTGGCTGGAAAAAGAAAAATAGAAATAAGATCAACATTCCCTGGGATTTTTCTCAAGTTCATTTGTTACATATCTCTTATTGAATCCAGTCCTAGCATAATCACTCTCTACATAAAATGGTGGAAAATTTCAATAGCAACATTTAAAAAATCAACAAATGGCATAAAACACTTGGAATTATTCCTTTTTGGAAACGATACTACATGATTCCTCCATCACTTTCCCACAGTACTCTGAACTACAAAGCATCAGTTACATCGTTAACAAACTCCCTGGCAATTCTTTTCAGGTGAGAGGAAATATTTTCGGGGTATTCTTTTTTTTAAGGCTATGGGAACTAAACATCTGAAGTTACTAATGGAAAGAGATCCAAAACAAAAAGCTGTATGCTTAAAAAAAAAAAAATTACTCTTTCTCTAGGAGAAGAGATGTAAAGACACATTACCAAAATCATTCCATTCCTCAGAGCCTATTAAAGAATAGGGTGCTTCTTTAGGAAGACGCTGGGATGATAATTTGCACCTCGTAAAGAAATAAAATATTTAAGCAACCTGCTGCCTACACACGTTTTAGCCTGGAATTTCCTGTGACAAGGTTTATGTATCACTGAAAATAAACCATCCTGAAACAAATACTTAAATGTAGACTAAATAATAGACAATATGTGCCTCTTTTAGATGAAATTAGAGTTTTCAACACCACATATGGTGTTGGTTCACTATGAAGATAAAGTGAAATAAGATATAGAAGGTACATTATATAATGTGAAATATCTTGCACCTAGTAGTTGTTCAACTAATGTTAGCTATCATGATTATGGAGAGCCCTTTTTGTAATATATTTACATATATGTAAATAAGGCAATCTTAAATGCAAAAAGCAGCATCATACAGGAAAAAGAAAAAAACAGCATGATAATGAAATGCTTGGAGATCGATATTCTAAGCAACAGTGAACTGAAATGGACTGGTATTGGCCATATTGCATCAGTCTAAGATGTATCAACTGGTCCCAACCCACCTGGAGCAAAGGAGAATGAAGAACACCAAAGACACAAGGAAAGTATTAGCCCAAGAGACAGAAAGGGCCACATAAACCAGAGACTCCATCAGCCTGAGACCAGAAGAACTAGATGGTGTCTGACGCTACCACCAATGACTGCGCTGAAAGGGAACACAACAGAGAAACCCTGATGGAGCAGGAGAAAAGTGGGGTGCAGAACTCAAATTCTAGTAAAAAGACTAGACTCAATGGTCTGACTGAGACTGGAGGAATCCCAGAAGACATGGTCCCCGGACTCTCTGTTAACCCAGAACTAAAACCATTCCCAAAGTCCCCTCTTCAGACAAAGAATAGACTGGACTATAAAACGTAAAATGATACGCATGAAGAGTGTGCTTCTTAGTTCAAGTAGATACACAAGACTAAATGGGCAGCTCCTACCCAGAGGCAAGACAAAAAGGCAGAAAGGGGGAAGAGTTGGTTGAATGGACACCAGAAATCCAGGGTAGAAAGGAGGAATGTGCGATCACATTATAGGGATATCAACTAGGGTCACAAAATAATGTGTGTATAAATTTTTGTATGAGAAACTAATCTGAGCTGTAAACTTTCACCTAAAGCACAATAAAATAAATAAATAAATAAATTAGAAGATGGGAGGAATACTCAGAGTCACTCCACCAAAAAGAATTGGTCGACATTCAACCATTTCAGGAGGTAGCATATGATCAAGAACTGATGGTACTGAAGGAAGAAGTCCAAGCTGCTCTGAAAGTACTGGCGAAAAACAAGGCTTCAGGAATTGGTGGAATACCAACTGAGATGTCTCAACAAACAGATGCAATGTTGGAAGTGCTCATTCGTCTGTGCCAAGAAATTTGGATGACAGCTACCTGGCCAATCGACTGGAAGAGATCCACATTTGTGCCCATTACAGAGAAAGGTGATCCAATAGAATGCGAAAATTATCGAACAATATCATTAATATCACACGCAAGTAAAATTTTGCTGAAGATCATTCAAAAACAGTTGCAGCAGTACATCGACAGGGAACTTCCAAAAATTGAAGCCAGATTCAAGAGGATGTGCAACAAGGGATATCATTGCTGATGTCAGATGAATCTTGGCTGAAAGTAGAGAATACCAGGAAGATGTTTACCTGTGTTTTATTGACTACACAAGGACATTAGACTGTGTGGGTCACAACAAATTATGCAGAACATTGCAAAGAAAGGGAATTCCATAACATTTAACTGTGCTCACGTGGAATTGTACGTAGACCAAGATGCAGTCGTCTAACAGAACAAGAGGATACTGCATGGTTAAAAATCAGGAAAGGTGTGTGTCAGGGTTCTATCCTTTCACCATATTCAATATGTATGTCGAGCACATAATCCAAGAAGCTGGATTATGAAGAAGAATGCAGCGTCAGGATTGGAGGAAGACTCATTAACAACCTGCGATACACAGATGACACAACATTGCTTGCTAAAAGTGAAGACGACTTGAAGTACTTACTGATGAAGATCAAAGATGCTGATGAAGATCAAAAGACTACAGTCTTCAGTATGGATTACACCTCAACATAAAGAAAACAAAAATCCTCAAAACTGGACCAATAAGCAACATCATTGATAATACTGAAGTTGTCAAGGACTTCATTTTATTTGGATCCACAATCAATGCCCATGGAAGCAGCAGTGAAGAAATCAAACAATGTTTTATGTTGGGCAAATCTGCTGCAAAAAGACCTCTTTAAAGTGGTAAAAAGCAAAGATACCACTTTGAGGACTATGGTGCACCTGACCCAAGTCATGGTGTTTTCAGTCGCCTCATAGGCATGCAAAAGCTGGACAATGAATAAGGAAGACCGAAGGATTGATGCCTTTGAATTATGGTGTTGGGGAAGAATATGGAATATACCATGGAACTGTCAGTAGAAAAAGCAAATCTGTCTTGGAAGAAGTACAGCCAGAATGTTCCTTAGAAGCGAGGATGGCGAGCCTTCGTCTCACATACTTTGGACATATTATTAGGAGGGAGCAGCCCCTGGAGAAGGACATCATGCTTGGTAAAGCAGAGGGTCAGCAGAAAAGAGAAGACCCTCAATGAGATGGAATGACACAGTGACTGCAACAATGGGCTCAAACATAGCAATGACTGTGAGGATGGCGCAGCACGGGACAGTGTTTCATTCTGTTGTACATAGAGTTCCTATGAGTCAGAACTGACTCCATGGCACCGAACAACAGTACAACAGGCTCTACCAGCTTCAGAGAGTTAGCTTTTCCTCTAAAGCCAATTACTTCTCTGATTAGACTCACAGGCTCCCAAGCTGATATCTGAAGTTTAAAAAATGCATATAAAAATACCTATTGTAGAAATGCGATGAATTCAATCAAATTCTATCCATTGAAATATTTCCATTATAGTCATACCCGAAGATACTTTCAGCTGCAAGAGTAGAATTATAGCTTTATTTTCTACTTTTTAAACACTGGAGAAAGAGATAAACAAACATCCATGGGGAGGAATGCAAAAAAAAAAAAAAAAAAAAAAAAGGAAAAGAGGGGAAAGTAATAGTATGACATAGGAAAATCATTTTAGAGGAGGAAAAAGACAAATGAATTACAAAATTAAAAAAGAAACACCTGGAAAGTAAAGCATACATGTGCTAACCCCACAATTTAACTGCTGCTATATCATGAAATGAAGTAAATAGAGAGGTAAATGAGGACTGAACTACATTGTGCTATGGTTATACCATACCAAAGCACCTGGAGTTGATAGTGGTACTTTCCTTCAAGGAATGCAAACATCCATGATCACTTCTGTTTTTATTTATCATCTCACTAAAACTATACATTAAGTAGCACTATTTAATTTAAAAGATACAAAAACTAAATTAAATATAATTTATTTTTAAAAGGCTAGCAGAGAGCAAAGTAATTGTTTAGGTTCCAGAGTTAGACCCTAAAGGATTAAAGTCCTGATATCACTTAACTACAAGCATGATCAGAGTAAGTAACTTAATCCCATTTAAGCCTTTGTTTCCTCTTCTCTAAAATAAATTGAATCAGAGCATCTGATAGGGTTGTTTTAGGGATTCAGGGAGAAATACATACGCAATACTTATCAAAGTATCTGGAATAAAGCTAGTACCCAATAAATGTTAGCCAATAATATAATAAAAACAATAAAAATAATCTGTGGTAATGAAAAATTCAAAATCCAGGACTCTTCACTCCAAGGATGCTTTCCTTAGCCAGAACTGCTGCCTTTCTCGCAAGACATTTTCTTTTACAGAGTGAGCCGCTGGCAATTTAGTGGAGTAACAGTACAATTTCTCTCACCAAGACTGTGCAATAGATATAGTGCCTCATTCTAGAAATGCAAGAAGCTTTTTATTTTGTTTCATAAAACTTTCTGAAATAAAAATGTGACAACCATGTAGCCATTCATTAAAATCTCATTATAATCATATGTTAGGAAACGAGCTGAAATTCTAAGGCACAATAAGAACTGGTAATTACTTTCATTTTCTCCATTGAGTCCCTCCAGAAGGTTTTACAAACTGCATCAATTTCCTTTCCTATCATGCCAAAAATGGATTCCTGTTCAGTCTCCAGACAAAGAAGTTGATCCTTGAGCTGCAATCTGGCTTCTTCCATCCTCCTTAAGTTCTCTTCTTCATTGGTTATATGCTTTTCCTAAGGCATTGATAAGAAGTAAAAATAGAAATTAATTATTAAGTGGACAAAATACCTGTAACATCCATACAACCAACTCAAAGAAGTGGATTAGAAAACAGATCTCACACCACCAGTGACTTTACTAAAATAAAACATACTTTCAGTACTCATTAGCTGAGGTTAACTCATAGAGTTCACAAGTAGAACACTAAGGGAGATGGTGAGCAGGACAGTTGTCAAAGAAAACTATAGTAATTCTCTAACCAAAGGAGAAAAGAAGTTGGAAAAAAAAATCCTTTACCATTTTAATAATATATTGCCATTAATGCATCAAAGAAAAGTTAACTGTGAGCTTTCAGTAAACACTAGAAAAGCCTTAGAAAACACCAACTGTCAGATAAGATGGTGTTCGTTTCTTCGTTTCCAGAAAAAAAATCATTACCACATTTATCTCATCAGAACATTGTTTTAAAATAGGCCCATTTTTGAAATGCATACATATTATATAAATGCTTTCGAATCATGAAAATTTGATGGAACCAAAATAAGCACATACACTTAATGAAAATGGATTTTTCTAAGAAGTCATTTAAGAGATTACAAGGATTTGGGACCCCTACTAGGCAAACAATTCTCAATCATTATGATATACTATTTCTTTAGTAAAGAGATTCAAGTGATATTGTACCAGGCTTGAAGTAAAATAACAAAATCACTAGAACTGTATGTATAAATGTGGACTAAAGTCATGACAGCTAGCTATTATGACTTCAGTTACATAGGAGCCTAATAGTCTTTAATTTAGCCTAGTAAATACAACATAACTAGGAAGATTATGTGGTCAACAAACTCAGCTTGAATTTGAAAAAATAACAAGGAAATGTGCTCACTGAAAATGAAGCATGAAAGGCAGAATGGTGTTTTACCAAAAGAAATACACATGCCATTTCCTTTCAATTTAACTTACTTTTAAAAATGAATGATAACATCCTCTGCCCTAAACGACAGAGTCCCTTTAGAATCTGTCTTCTACCCCTCTCTCCAGCCTCATCTCCCTCCTTTCCGCTCTCTCATACCTGTACTTTCTCGAATATGCCTACATATGTCTCCCCCAACCACATCTGACTTGTATAACTCTCCTTGAAGTAGTACTTCTTCAAAGCAAGGCTGGTGGCCAAGACACAGCATTTATCTTGACACATTCACCTTAGTCCATCATTTGAGTCTGGCTCACAGCTTTGTAAACTTAGGAATTGAATTTTCTTTTATTTTTTATGTTCAGAGTGGAGTCATCTTTCAACAGGAGAGTAACATTAAGCTCACAAGACACTAATGTCCAAACTAGACTACCACTCAATTAACTACATTAGTTTACCATGAGAACCATAGCTGCCATATGGATCAGAGTGCTCATGTCAGCATATTCAGTACATGTTCCCCCTGTAGGCCAATCTAGATGGGAAGGCAAATTATAATCAGAATGTTGCGTAATGAACAAGGGGAGTTCATTTTATGAGATAATGCTTAAATCGCATCAGGCTAATGGCAGCCTGGCGTGTCCACCTACACAGCAGGAATTTACTAACTACAATAATAGGAGTGTTCCGTACTTTTACAGTGTTTGGATAGAAATTGCCAAAGTACTTATCCCTAACTTTCTCCTTTGTCCATATTTACTTTCTGTCCAAACCCTCTCTCTTGATTTATACAGCCTTTTATTAGCTATATTTATATCTTCACCATATCTGGCTCTCAACTAGAAGTCTTTCTGAAAATAAACGCCCTGGCTCTAAATAGTACTTGATGATTTTAGAGTTTACCATATTTTTATGTAAATAACACATGCCTTCCACATTTGTTTGCCAACTGTCCTCCCCCCGCGAGGTATTTTCATAAGTGCCACTATGCCATTTTTTTCACATGCTGCTGTAAAAAAAAAAAAAAATTATCATAGCACACTTATGAAAATACCTTTCAGGGAGAGGGTGCAGTTGCAAACATAAAAGGCACGTATTACTTGTGTAAAAATACAGTACTTATTAGAGAGAAACCTTACTGCCAAGTCCCTAGGTGATGATACTTCTCTCAGTGGTGTTCCTATGCACTTATATCACCTATACTACTTATCCTTCAAAGTCTATCCTCTAAGACCCAGACTCCTCTCTTTCCTAACTTCCCCAAGAATATCCCCACAGCAAGTTGTTTATATCATGTTGTTGTTGTTGTTTTTAGTTGCCCTTGAGTCAATTTTGATTCACAGCGACACCGTGTGTGCAGAGTAGAACTGCTCCATAGGGTTTTCAAGGCTATGAACCTTTCTGAAGCAGATCACCAAGCCTGTCTTCTGAGGCATCTCTGGGTGGGTTCAAACCGCTTATCTCTCAGCTAGCAGTCAAGCATGTAACTGTTTCCACCACCCAAGGGAAATTAAAAAAAAAAAAAAAACTTACATATAAAAGAACTTATCAGCTGTAATATAATTATTTATCCATGCATCTATCTCCCTCAGTGAACTGCTAATTCCAGGAGACCACAAAATATATTTATACTTATCTTTAAACTCTATCACTTCGATGAATGATTTAAACATTTTTTGAAAGCTCAAACTCAACACTGTAAAAATCATATCATCAATTACTGTGTGGACCTATACCCTTCAGAGGCTATTGAAGTGTGCTAGGAAGTTTCTTCTTACACATACATAAGGCCTCCAGACTGCTGCAGTCCTCAGGATGGTGTAATGTTAGTATAGAAAATACTCTATCAGGGGTTACTGATGTATTTAGAAGACTGCCCATATTCTAAATCCAGACAACTCACAACGATGTTCTAAATGATCTTTCTTTTCCCTCTTCCCTCACAGCCATCTCTCTTTTATCCACAATTATTTTCAGTGATCTCTGTTACTTGTCCCTTATTAATAAGATTAAAACTATTTCCACCTTTTGATGCCCTTAAGAACGTTGATATTCTCAGAAAAGGCTCCATAAGTTCAATCTCTTTAGCAAAGAACAATTCATTATCCACTTCACTATCCCTTGTGAGACTAGTAGCAGTTAGTATGGCACGTCCAACTTCCCTTTGAAGTAAAAATCACAGAATCAGACACTCACATGGACTTTAGAGATCAGTGGGTTTAACAATCCACCCCTTCATGAATACGTTTTTCGACGTTTCTGACAGATGGTCATCCAACCTCCACATGAACGTCTAAAGTTTCAAGGAACAGAGTTCCTGGCAAGACTGTAAAATCTTTCCATTAGTCTAAGTGCTGTACTCAGGAATTAGAGCCAATAAATGAATCCTCCAGCCCCTCTAAACCTTCTAAACTTCTAGGTAAATATCCCTGTTCTTTCCCTCACTACTTTTTGAATAGATTTCAGACACTGCACCATACTGACTATCAACCTCTGCATGTGCTCCAAAGCCCTAAATCTAAGAGTTAAGTAAGCACTTCCATTCCGTATTTAAGCAGGTGTAACATGATTCATTGTTTCATTCAACAAATATAAGTCAAACAGTAGGGAGACTAGGACACTAGGGATAGAATGAACAAGATAAAAAAAAAAAAAAAAGGCCCCTACACTCGCAAACTCAACAAATATCTCCGTGAAATTTCACCACTTGTTTTGTCCCATTCTTCTGGCTTGGGAATATCTATTTGAATACTCACTATGACACCTAATGAATTAGCTCTTTCTCCTGGCTTCATATTTCAGAAATAGCTTTATCAACTAAGTAAGCAGAGCTAGTTTTGACAGAAGTAAGGGGAAGGAAATTGGCTGCACTTAATCCAACCAGCCTCTTAGGTGTAAGGTTTGGGGACAGCAGGATTAATAAGGGTAGATGATAATATTCAGGCACTATTAGGGCTAGTTTGTAATCTTCTAGGAAATTTAGAGGGAGTAATTTCCCATGATTCTGTAACAATATTAACAGAAAGCTACACTATTTCTAGAGAACCAGATGTAGGACATGGTATTTTAGAGAGTATTTTGAAATATGGAAGGTTTACCTGGGCCAGCTTCAATGTTTCAGGGTAAAACACAGATGACTGAGGCTCAAGGAGATAAGAGGTCTTTTTCCGGGAGGAGTTAGAGGAACCAAAGCATAGCAGTCTATATGGTCCAAGAGGAAAGATATGCTAGCCCATGGCTGAATTTGAGAAAGAACCTTAGAGATCAAGCCCAACCCTTAATTTAAAAAATGAAGGAATCAAAGCCCACAAAGCTGAGTAACTTGACTATAGTCATAGAGATTACAACTCTAACCCGAGTGCCCTGACTCCCCGACTGGCGTTCTTTTTGTTAAAATGCCAGAACGGCCAAGTTCTTAAGACCGGAGGTTAGAAAGTCAAGGTGAAAAACGGAAAAAAGTTATCAGCAGGTTATGTGGTGACTAGTGTAGTATCCAAATAGAAAGAATAACTCAAAAGAAAACTTCTAAAATGAGCCTTATTATTCTAAATGAAAATGTAGGACATATTGGTGTAATCAGAATAGACTACAAAAGAACTAAAAAGCCCATCACACATGTGTAATATCTTAAAATTTTAGGGGTTAGCTATCTACACTGGAGATATATCCTATATACACATAAAGTCTGTTCTTGGTAAATTTTAGTTAAGAAGCATACTAATAACACACTGAACAGAGTCCAGTTCCACTCTTGAAACAGAAAAGGTTTTATGAAGCTTCCATTTTTAGGACAAAAAGGGTTTATTTTGTTGACATTTGTTCCTAAAGGAAATGATAAATAAGGCTACTCACAAGGACATGGTTAAAAAAACAAATAAAAACAAAACACTGTTTACCGGATTGATCAACTGGCCTGTAATTCAAAGGATAAGAAATTCTGCTCTAATTATATATTTACTTTTTACCACTCTTTTTACAACTCAGAACATTCACTTTCCCAGAGACTCTAAACATTATAAGGAGATGCGATCTTATTGAAAATATAACAAATGTCAATAAAACTAGAGCATATCCAAAGATCTCCTTGGCAAAATCTTGTGCAATTCCTTCAGTGTCTTAAGAGTTCCAAAAAAGCTACTTTTATTTCCAATACAATCATTACAAGAAACAAAAACAGTTTTTCACACCCTTTAACAGAAACATTACTTTAAATAAAATACACACACGACTAAATAGATGATTAATTTACAACTTTAATGTGCTTACTTTACTGAAAACTAACCTGAAAAAGTAAGCACAACAATATCTCAACCCCAACGCCGCCTTCAATACATTAGCGGGGAATGGGGAAGAGAGTACAGGAAACAGAGAGAGAGAGAGAGAAATAATATTAAAGGCTGAAGTTAAAACTAATGCAATTTAATTCAAAGTTATTGGAAGCATGACTTGCCGAGATGATAGAAGACTTGCACACATCACCTAAAAAGTTCTGAGAAAGACATTTCCTGTAACTCAAGATAACTGTTACACCTAAGCTTTAAATCCAGGACATTAGCATTACAAGGCAAATTATGAAACAATCCTGAACAAAAATTGGATCTGTCTGGAAGCCATCTATCTGACTCTCTAGAAGGCTTCCATTGCATATGCCAACAGAGTAAGCTCTAGAAGGAAGGTAAGCTACAACATGAAATGCCAACCAGAGCAGAAACTGCAGAGTGAGGTGTCTTCAGACTAAAAGAGAAGTGGCATATAATGGAGTTTATGGGAGATATGAAAAGAGCTTAATCTGGAAGATAACCACACTGCAGTTCAAAATGTCTTAGAAAGTGGAAAAAAAAAGAAAAATCATACCACATCAACTGCTGCGCACATCAAATTATTTTTTTGAAAGTTATTGCTTAAAAATAGAAGGTCTTATATAACGGTAGAATTCTTTAATTCAAAGTATGGCTATATAAACATGTATCAAAAAAACAGCAATCCTAAATAGCTTGGGTGAATTTGGAAAAAAAGAAAACCATGGATCTACCCTATTCCTAACCCTCTGTGAAGGAACTCTGGTGGTGCAGTGCTTATAGCGCTTGGCTGCTAACTGAAAGGTCAGCAGTTCAAACCCACCAGCAGCT
The DNA here is from genome assembly GCA_030035585.1 of Dugong dugon. NCBI lineage: Eukaryota > Metazoa > Chordata > Mammalia > Sirenia > Dugongidae > Dugong > Dugong dugon. Next base: position 89,401,094 of record CM057472.1, read on the forward strand.
CCGCAGGAGAAGGATATGGCAGTCTGCTTCCATAAAGATTTTATAGCCTTGGAAATCCTATGGGGCAGCTCTACTCTGTCCTATGCGGTCGTTATGAGTCAGAATTGACTTGATGTCAATTGTTTTGTTTTGTTTTGTTTTTAACCCTCTATGAAGGAGCCCCTCGTGGCCCAATGGTTAATCACTCAGCTGCTAACCAAAAGTTCGGCGGTTGGAACTCACCAGCTGCTCCTCGGGAGAAAGATGTGGCAGTCTGCTTCCATAAAGATTACAGCCTTGGAAACCCTATGGGGCAGTTCTACCCTGTCCTATAGGGTTGCTATGAGTTGGAATCGACTCTACCGCAATAGGTAAACACTCTGCGAATCCAACACAATTCAGGAATAAATAGGACAAAAAAAAGTCATTAACTGATATTCCTTATCTAGTATAAAGGTCCAATAACACACATCTCCTTGTTCAACCGTATTGATATTATAACAATGACAGATGAGCTGAGCACTTAGAGAGGAAGACTACGTACCCCTCTCCATGCTAATATGGCACTTTATGCAAGCTTCTGCCATAGTACTTACGACTACATGTGTCATTTACATCGATCTCCTCACCGCACGCTGAGTTCCTCTAGGGCAAGGATGTTACTATTCTTCATTTAAATATCCCAGCCCCTACAACAGTGCCTCACACAGCAGTCAATCAATAATTCGTTCTGGAACATAAATATCCTTTTATGTTTCATTCATTCATCCCACAAGCATTTCTTTTTTGTAAATTCTCTATGACCCCTACTATACAACAATGAAAACAACAGAATCTCTGATCAAATAACTTCTTGTGTTTCAATAGGTTTGTTTCTGGCACAAATTAATTAGTAAACTCATTCAGGGCAATCATCTTGTTAGTAGCAAGCTATTGTAATCTTCAAGGCAAGATAATGGCGCATACGTGAGTTCAGTAATGAAAGTAGTGGGAAGTAATCAGATTCAGGATAAATTTTTACTAGACAACAAGGTTTGTGATGAACTGAATGTGGGGTAGGTCATGTGTGAGAAAATGAGATGTTCATGTATATTTAATGAGCAAAGGAGCATCGTAATTCCTACTAGAAAATTGGTTCCTCCCCCCAAAAAAAAGCTACTATTCTGTGGGGTTAAGGATATGCTCTTCTTTCTCCTCTAGAAGTAAGTGCTTTGCACTATTTCCTTCAAAGTAGGAGAAGAAGTTATGATTAATAGTGTGTTAAGATGAAGAACTGACAGCATTAGTAAAACAGTGGAGATAAAACAGAAAAAAATAGTGGCATAATAAGAGCACTGACTATATCATTTCACTCATGTTAAATACAAAACTTGGGAGTGGAAGACTTTCCTATTCATAAGCTGGTCTTAGGCGGGCTTATGAAAGTTATCCACAAAACAGAAACAAAAAACTGGAAATTCAAATTTAAACTTTTAACCTCGTAAGGAAATTATTCTGGCCTCAGGCTTTTTTAGTATCTTTTTCTAGAAGAATATTGAGCAATAAGAAGATCACTAGCAGCATAATCAAAAGGTGTTAGACTATGTATTGGATGAATTCCTAGAAATTAATATTCAAAGCTGGAAACAAAAATACCTTCTAAAGGGTACTTTATGCATTCATTAAGTTTGGGGACCATTTTATAATTATTATGTATTTCTCTTAAGTCAAATGCAAGGCAACAGAAATAACATTAATTATTTAAAATCAGCCACTTTTGATGCATTTCTAGTTCTGAAACAAAACATGGGCAAGGAAACAAATAACTAGAGTTTCACAGTATACATTTGGAATGAATGTTGTTTAATTTTCAAATGAAAAAAATTTATCATTTATCTCAAGAGAAGTAAGTTTACAGTCATCTTAAAAATCATCAGGGTTTCTTTCCCTTTTCTTTTTTCTTAAAGGATACTTAGCATGCACTCATTCTTATGAAAGAACATAAAATCAAAAGTTTAAAAAAGTATCTATATATACTAATGCATAATAGTCATGTACACAATAAGCCCGTCCCAGTTGCTCCTTTTTTTTTTTCTTCCTAAAATTTATAGAATATTGCTCATTCCATATTAAGTAGTACTATGGATTCAGTCAATAAGCACTATAAACGCTGATGGAAGAAAAACTCAATAAAAACAAATCTGGACATTTTATATTCCCTTTAACGGTCTACCAAAGCCAGCTAAGACTGCTTAACTTCAACCAAATGACTGATACAGAAGGGGATAAAGAACTTTTCATGGGTCTACCACCCTTGGCTTTACACCCTACATGTAATATACCATTATTTAGCTTAATACCTACACTAGAGTGATTACTCACAACTGAAGAAGAAAATAAATAAACTAACAGTATAGGATTGTAAAGGTATGTGCCCAACAGGCCTGCTTTCATCCCCAAGCCCTTGCAGTTCTCAAACATTCAGTGAGTTAAGGATTGAAATGGCAGGTTTCCTAATCAAATTAAAGTCAGGGGCCATTAAAACCAGCCAACTTTGACTTCAGCCCTGGAGTTCATTTAAAAGTAACCTCTTCAATTGAAAATGTTGGTAGAGAAGTCATTGCCAATGGGACAGAGTTTGAAATGGCTTCTCTACACTAATGTTCCAATTTGGAACACAGACACCAGATGTACTTCTAAGCCATTATTTCTTGTCCCTCCCTCTATCACAGCAGTCTGTATGCCTACCCGGTTCCCCAAAAGTAGAGTAATATCCACCTCTGCATTCTAAACTTGTACCTTCATGTCTGACATAGTGTTTCATACATGATAAGCACTCTGATGTTTGAGTCAATTCTCTGTAAAAGTCAAGAACTACTCGGAACAAATGACTCAATTAAAATAATTTGGGAAATGACAAAAAAAAAAAAGTATAAATTTACCTCTAATCTGACCTTTTTATCATTATTTTATTGCTGTTGTTTTTTAAGATGACAGGAATCTGACAGGAAATTACTCGTAACATTCTAGTTAGCGTTCAGAGTGTCTCGCTTAAAACTGCTTCCGAATTAACGTATCGTAGCCACAGCTTTATTCTACTGACACAACTTAAAATAGATAAACCACCAAAGAAGAGCACAGTCTGACTAAAAGCAGACTAAACTGCAGTTGTAAACATTAAAGTACATGCTAGAAGTCAACAGCTCATTTGTGTCTATTTCTTCCCCATTCTTCTGGAGAAATCCAAAATCAGAGAATTCTGCCCGCTACTATCAAATAGTTTTCAGCTAAAAACGTGCAAAGTAGGGAATACCTTATAAAACAGACATCTGACAATCATATATATTTTTCCACATCATCAAAAAACAGCAATCTTAAGCAGATGGTCAAATTCAAACCAAAACACAAAATTAAATCACACTGATTCATTTTTTCCTCTCACAGAAATCTTTTATGGAAATATCAGGTTTTAATTATATTTTTCTAACAAAATCACTGGTGATTCCTACTCCAAAATGTGTGTCAGAATAAAAAATAAAAGAGTGCATGGTAAGCTGTTAAATATACTAACTCTGAATTTAAATTCAATGCTAACAATCCAATGAAAAACACAAACAGGAGTCATTTTACTGGCAGAATGACAGTAAAGTGGAAAAATACAAGGAAATTATGCTGCTATCCTGTTTTCCTACCACTTGTCCGTCAGTTTGTCATACTGTGGTGACGTGCTTGTTGTTGTGATGCTGGAAGCTACGACACTGGTATCTCAAATAACAGAAGGGTCAACAATGGTAAAGAAAGTTGAAGAAAATTAAAACAAGTCCACGAGAATCAAGGTACGACCTTGAGTACATCCCACCTGAATTTAGACACCATCTAAGAATAGATTTGATGCATGAACACTAATGACCGAAGACCAGATGAACTGTGGAATGACATCAAGGACATCGTACATGAAGAAAGAAAAAGGTCATCAAAAAGACAGGAAAGAAAGAAAATGGATGTCAGAAGAGACTCTGAAAGTTGCTCTTGAACGTAGAGGAGCTAAAGTGAATGGAAATAAGGATGAAGTAAAAGAACTGGACATGAAGATTTCAAAGGGCAGCTTGAAATGACAAAGTATAAAGTATTATAATGAAATGTGCAAAGCCCTGGAGTTAGAAAACCAAAAAGGAAAGTACATGCTTAGCATTTCACAAACTGAAAGAACTGAAGAAAAAATTCAAGCCTCTAGTTGCAATACTGAAGGATTCTATGGGCAAAATATTGAACAATGCAGGAAGCATCAAAAGAAGATGGAAGGAATACACACAGTCATTATACCAAAAAGAAATGGCTGACATTCCACCATTTCAAGAGGTAGCATATGATCAGGAATCGATGGTACTGAATGAAGAAGTCCAAGCTGCACTGAAGGCACAAGCCTCCAGGAACTGACAGAATACCAACTGAGATGTTTCAACAAATAGATGTTATACTGGAAGTGCCACTCATCTGTGCCAAGAAATTTGGAAGACAATTATCTGGTCAACCGACTGGAACAGATCCTTATTTGTGCTCATTCGAAAGAAAGGTGACTCAACAGAAAATGGAAATTTTTGAACAACATCATTAATATCACACACAAGTAAAATTTTGCTGAAGATAATTCAAAAGTAGTTGCAGCAACACATTGACAGAGAACTGCCAAAAATTCAAGCTGGATTCAGAAGAGGATGTGAAACGAGGTATATCATTGCTGATGTCAGATGGATCTCGGCTGAAAGCAGGGAATACCAGAAAGATGTTTACCTGTGTTTTACTGACTATGCAAAGGCATTTGACTGTGCAGATCATAACAAATTATGGATAACATTGCAAAGGATAGGAATTCAAAAACACTTAATTGTGTTCACAGTGAACTTATACATAGACCAAGAGGCAGTCGTTCGAACAGAACAAGAGGATACTGCATGCTTTAAAATCAAGAAAAGTGTGCATCAGGGGTGTATCTTTTCACCATACTTATTCAATCTGTATGCTGAGCAAATAATCCGAGAAGCTGGGCTACTTGAAGAAGAACATCGCATCAGGATTGGAGGAAGATGCATCAACAACCTGTGATATGCAGATGACACAACATTACTTGCTGAAAGTGAAAATGACTTGAAGCTTATACTGATGAAGATCAAAGACTACAGCCTTCAGTATGGATTATACCTCAACATAAAGAAAACAAAAATCCTCACAACTAGCCCAATAAGCAATGGACAAAATATCGAAGTTATTAAGGATTTCACTTTACTTGGATCCACAATCAACATCCATGGATGCAGGAGTCAAGAAACCAAACGACGTATTACATTAGGCAAATCTGCTGCAAAATACCTCTTTAAAGTGTTAAAAAAGCAAAGATGTCACTTTGAGGACTAAGGTGCACCTGACCCAAGCCGTGATATTTTCAGTTGCCTCATATGCTTGTGAAAGCTGGACAATGAATAAGTAAGACAAAAGAAGAATTGATGCCTTTGAATTATATGTTCGCAAAGATTACTGAACATACTACGGAGTGTTAGGAGAACAAACAAATCTGTCTTGGAAGAAGTGCAGCCAGAATGCTCCTTAGAAGTGAGGATGGTGAGACTTTGTCTCACATACTTTGGACATTTATCAGGAGGAACCAGTCTCTGGAGGACATCATGCTTGGTGAAGCACAGGGTCAGTGAAAAAGAAGAAGATCCTCAATGAAGAGATGGATTGATACAGTGGCTGCAATAATAGAGTCACACAGCAATGATTGTGAGAATGGCGCAGGACCGGGCAGTGTTTTGTTCTGTTGTACTTGGGGTCTCTATAAGTTGGAATCAACTCAGTGGCACCTAACAACAACATCCTATTTCCATCACTTTGATCTATGCAACGCCAGGCAAGTCGCTATATTCTCTCAACATCAGTTTTTACCACATCTAAAAATGGGCATATAATCATACTTGAAAATATGAATTATAATTACAATTTTTGAAAGGTCCACACTTTTGCTGAAGAAAACTATTTCTAAAATGTTTCACCCAACATAGCCACAGCTTTACAATATGTTGCTAGGTATCACTTCATAAATGACTCCAATGAAACCTTTTATGGGAAGAAAGAAAATACGTATGTATGAATCCTGATGTATTCAACTTATTGATGTTTTCTTTAAGTTCCTATGAATATAAGTTATAGACTTATGTCTCACAACTTGCAGTTTTAAGATGTCTCCTAGTAGTTCATCGCAGTTATTCTCATCTTTTGAAAGAGCTAATAGTAGAAAATAAGGTCCTCTAAAAAGAATTCAGTATACCTATTGAAACAAATCAAAACCCAAACTCACTGCCATCAAGTTGATTCCAATTCATAGCGACCCTGTAGGACAGAGTAGAACTGCTCCACAGGGTTTCCAAGGCTATAATCTTTACGGAAGCAGACTGCCACGTCTTTCTCCCTGGAGCAGCTGGTGGGTTCGAACTGCTGACCCTTTGGTTAGCAGTCAAGCGCCTTTAAGCACTGCACCACCAGGGCTCCTACTATTGAAATAAGCAGGTATATTATATGAGAAAAGTAAATGACTCACACAAGCTACATAGTCTACATATTGACTGCAAATGGTTCTTATCAACTCTGATAAAATGGAAATACAGAATTGGTAAACTCGAGTCGTATTTTGATTTCTACCAACAGACAAGTGGGATCCCTTGGACAAGTCAATTAACACTTTGGGCCAGAATTATCTCATCTAAAATATGAGGCATTGGGAGTTGACAATGTTTCAGGTCCTTTTCCACTTTAGAATACTGATGACAAGTGTTTTGGGAAATACAACATTTGCCATAACAGTCCAGTGCTGCACTGTAAACTCTTTGGCTATGCTTGCTAAAAACAAAAGCTAGCACATAGATTTTTGTGCGGGAGAAAAACTGAAAAACTATTGAAGACTCTTCAAACTTGGTAAGACTAGTTCAGTAAAGGGCACGTGTATCCATAGAACAGCAGGTCCTGTAGCAGAGGACTTTCCACATATGGATGTGTTTATGGGTAGATGAGAGGGAAAAGTGAAAGAAGGGGAGGAAGTATCTCTGGCTTTAGGTGTCAATTAGCAAGAAGCATATTCCAGTAAATCAGATTAGTATGGTAACAACAGCATATGAGAGCTCCAAATGTGGAAAGTAATGGATAACACAGGATAAAACTTATTTGATCAATAATTCTAAAACAGAAAAGTAACAAATAATGTAACCAAAAACAAAAGAATGCAAAATTCACCAGGTTGGGTGGCAAATAAAACTGATTCTGAAGAATGTTCAATGATCTGTGTAAATTCAGAATGCAAAGCTGTACAGAGAGCATGACCCCAGCTGGGATCTCAGTTTGTATGCACAGAAAAAAACTCTAGGCAAATTTTATCAAAACTTGAATGAAGCAAAAATTAAGTGATAAGATTACAGGTGAGTTTTTATATCTTCCTAAAGGTATCCAGGAGTCACCAGGTGATACAAATAGTTAATGCACTCCGCTGCTAACTGAAAGGCTGGTAGTTCAAATCCACCCAGAGATGCCTCAGACGAAAGGTTTCACATCTACTTCTAAAAATTCAGCCATTGAAAACACCAAAGAGCACAGTTCTACTCTGATATACATGGGATTGTCATGAGTCAGAATCGACTAGATGGCTACTGGTTTAACTAACGTCATACATTTTCTACAATGAATACCTACTGTTTTATAATTTTTAAATGTTCCCTTTTAAAGAACAATGTATTATCCATGCTTATAATTAATTATTTTCTTGCATATTTAAAATAACAAAATTAGTAAAATTAAATAATGCTTTCACTAACATTTAAAAGATATCTCTTTAATATATTTCTCTTTAGGTTTACAAAAACAATCTCAGAACATTTCTATCATTTTCTTTACACCATTTTTACTGTTGCTTATATATCTATCTGCACAAAGTATTATATATATATATTTTATAAAATAGCCATACTTAAACATAAGAATCAAGATAATACATGCAGTGTAAACAGAGTAATCTAGAAAAATAACATTTTCCTAACTTTCAAAAAACCAAACCCACTACACTCGAGTCTATTCTGACTCATAGCAAATCTATAGGACAGGGTAGAATGGCCTCAGAGAGTTTCCAAAGAGTGCTGATGGATTCGAACTGCCAACATTTTGGTTAGCAACCGAATGCTTAATCACTGCACCACCAGAGCACCTTCTTAATTATAAGAACCAACTATTTTTAAATATTATGCAAATTATGTTCAAAATTAAAATCACTCTTTTAATCTTTATTTTGCAAAACTATTTGGAAATTTCTACAAAGATGGCTAGTATCATTAATAAACTCATACCTATTTTAATAAGAAACATTTTTAAAACTGGATTCAAAGACATCTAAAAATTTCACTATGTAAACTTGGATGTCGTCTTACTAAGCAAAAATGATCTAATAATTCACATACTCTCACTGATTCACTGATTCCACTAAAACCAACAAAAAGATATTTCTGATAGAATAAACAGCATTATCAGTTTCCAGGTAAATGCCAGCTGAATCAAAGATTAATATTATTAGATCCATTTGGAACAAAAGAAGAAATCAAATACTTTCCTTTAAAATTTTAACCAAAATGAATAAAAATTTTAATGATACTTACATTGATAGAAAATTCTTTCTGTAATCTTTCATAAGAGCTTTTCCCCAGTAATAAGTTCATAATTAAGTCATCAATGCATATGTAAAAATTCTGGGGATTGCACCCTAGTTGTTGTCTTTGTCATGTAAAATTGAAAAATAATATTTGACAGAGCAAAATAGGATGTTGGGAAAAAATATATTTTATTACCACATACCACCACTGAATAGATGAGGAACATATGCTAGAATTAGTTCTTCTAAGCATATATATGCCTTGCAACAATCTTCTGCCACTGACTAAGGCTGTGGTGTTAAGGTTTATGAACTCTGATGCAGTTTTAACATTTCTTAGTGTATCAAGTCATAAGGCTGTCTAAGACAAGAAACAAACACTTAAAAGAAAGAAGGAAGACAAAATTATAGTGCAGGAAATTTAAAAAAAACACAAAAAGGGTGTGTTTACTACTGGCCTAAGTAGCACCATATACTTATGTTGGGGATGGGGGTAATGCAAGAATACAATGTTAAGTAAACACAAAAGTTCCCTTTTGAAGAAATATAACAGGGAAACAGAGCAATTAATCAGTAAATGACAACAACATCAAAACAATAAAAGAGGGAATAAATGGCATAGGTATAGAACCCTCTAATGGAGAGGAAGGCAAGGCGATACCAAGTAACGGTAGACTGCTTCAAACTTAGAAGGATAAAGGTAAAATACATAGTAACCGCAAAGAAAGTTAACAAACATACTCATAAAAAAAAGAGGTAAAACATAGTCTCAGCAAAAACAAAACATACAAAAAAAAAGAAATGAAAAAAAAAATCCACAAACAAAAGTAACTCAGCACAAGAGAGTAAGAAGAACAAAGAAAACTTCAGCATCACAAAAAAAGCACTACAAAATGACACCAACAAACTCACATCTATCAATAATTACACTGAATGTAAATGGACTCAATGCACCCATAAAAAGAAGGAGAGTGACAGATTAGATAAGAAAACAAGATCCATCCATATTCTGTCTACAAGAGACACACCTTAGAAACAAAGATGGGAATTTATTAAAAGTCAAAGGTTGGAAAAAAATATATCAAGCTAACAACTACAAAAAAGAGCAGGAGTGGCAATTTTAATCTCAGATAAAATAGATTTTAAAACCAAATCTACCATAAAAGACAAAGAAGGACACCAAATAATAATTAAGGGGATGATCCATCATGAAAACATAATCGTAATAAACATCTACGCACCCAATGACAGGGCTCCAAAACACATAAAACAAACTCTAACACCACTAAAAAGAGAAATTGACACTTCCACAATAATAGTAGGAGACTTCAACACACCACTCTCAGTAAAGGACAGAACAACTAAGAAAAAACTCAGCAAAGATACAGAAGACCTAAAGGGCACAATCAGCCAACTTGACCTCATAGACATATATAGAACACTCCACCCAACCGCTGCAAAGCACACATTCTTTCCCAATGCACATGGAATGTTCTCCAGAATACACCACATCTTAGTTCACAGAGCAATCCTTAACAAGATCCAAAACGTTGAGATAATTGAAAGTATCTTCTCTGACCACAATGCCATCAAGGTAGAAATTAACAATAGAAAGAGTAAGGAAAAAAAAATCAACTACATGGAAACTGAATAATACCCTGCTTACACATTAGTGGGTAATAGCAGAAATCAGAGATGGAATCAAAAAATTCCTAGAATCAAAAGAGAATGAAAACGCATCATACCAAAACTTTGGGACACAGCAAAGGCAGTCCTCAGAGGACAATTTATAACAACAGATGCACATATCAAAAAAGAAGAAAGGGACAAAATCAAAACATTAACCACAGAACTCAAACAAATAGAAAGAGAACAGCAAATAAAGCCCACAACCACAGGAAGAAAGGACATAGTAAAGATCAGAGCAGAAATCAATGAAATAGAGAACAGAAAAACAATAGAAAGAATCAACAAAACCAAAAGTTGGTTCTTTGAAAGAATCAACAAAATCGACAAACCACTGGCCAGACTGACAAAAGTAAAACAGGAGAGGACACAAATAACCCAAATAAGAAATGAAATGGGGGACATTACAACAGACCCAACTGAAATAAAAAGGATTATAACAGAATATTATGAAAAACTATACTCCAACAAATTCGAAAACCTAGAGGAAATAGATAAATTTCTAGAAACACACGGCCTACCCAAACTACAACAAAGTGATGTTGAAAATCTGAACAGATCCATAACAAGAGAAGAGATTAAAAAGGTCATAAAAAAAACTCCCAACCAAAAAAAGCCCTGGCCCAGATGGCTTCACTGGAGAATTCTACAAAACATTTACAGAAAAGCTTGTACCAGTTCTACTCAAGTTATTTCAGAGCATAGAAGAGAAAGCAACACTTGCAAATTCATTCTATGAAGCCAGCATAACACTGATACCAAAACCAGGCAAAGACACCACAAAAAAAGAAAATTACAGACCAATATCTCTCATGAATATAGATGCAAAAATTCTGAATAAAATTCTAGCCAATAGAATTCAGCATCATATCAAAAACATAATACACCACGACCAAGTAGGATTCATACCAGGTATGCAAGGATGTTTCAACATTAGAAAATCAATCAACGTAATCCACCACATAAATAAAAGGAAAGAAAAGAATCACATGATCATCTCAATTGACGCAGAAAAGGCATTTGACAAAGTCCAACACCCATTCCTGATAAAAACTCTCAATCAAATAGGTATAGAAGGGAAATTTCTCAACATAATAAAGGCCATCTATGCAAAACCAACGGCCAACATCATTCTTAATGGGGAGAGGCTGAAAACATTCCCCTTGAAAACAGGAACAAGACAAGGATGCCCTTTATCTCCACTCCTATTTAACACTGTGCTGGAAGTTCTCCTAGAGCAATAAGGCAAGAAAAAGAAATAAAGGGCATTCAAATTGGTAATGAAGAAGTTAAACTGTCCCTCTTTGCAGATGATATGATACTATACATAGAAAACCCTAAAGACTCCACGAGAAATCTACTGGAACTAATAGAAAGATTCAGCACAGTAGCAGGATACAAGATAAACATTCAAAAATCACTTGGATTCCTATACACCAATAAGGAGAACGATGAAAAGGAAATCAGGAAAACAATATCATTTTCAACAGCCCCTAAAAAGATAAAATACTTAGGAATAAATCTGACCAGGGATGTAAAAGACCTATACAAAGAAAAGTATAAAACACTACTGCATGAAACCCAAAAGGATCTACACAAATGGAAAAGCATACCATGCTCATGGATAGGCAGACTCAACATTGTGAAAATGACAATTCTACCCAAAGCAATTTACATATACAATGCAATCCCGATCCAAATACCAACAACATTCTTCAAAGAGATGGAAAAGCTAATCATTAACTTTATATGGAAAGGGAAGAAGTTCCGAATAAGTAAAGCACTACCGAAGAAGAAGAATAAAGTTGGAGGACTCACACTAGTTGACTTCGGAACCTACCATACAGCTACAGTACTCAAAACAGCCTGGTACTGGTACAACGACAGATACATTGGCCACTGGAACAGAATTGAGAACCCAGATGTAAATCCATCCACCTACGGTCACCTGATCTTCGACAAGGGCCCAAAGTCCATCAAATGGGGTAAAGACAGTCTTTTTAACAAATGATGCTGGCAAAACTGGATATCTATTTGCAAAACAATGAAACAGGACCCGTACCTCACGCCATATACAAAAACTACTTCAAAATGGATCAAAGCCCTGAATATAAAGCCTAAAACTATAAAGTTCATAGAAGAAAAAATAGGACCAACACTTCAGGCCTTAATACACGGCATTAACAGGATACAAACCATAACCATCAATGCACAAACCCCAATAGATAAGCTAGATAACTGGGATCTTCTAAAAATCAAACACCTATGCTCTTCAAAAGACTTCACCAAAAGAGTAAAAAGAGAACCTACAGACTGGGAAAAAATTTTTGGACAGTACAAGTCAGACAAAGGTCTAATCTCCGTAATCTACAAGAAAATCCAACACCTCTACAACAAAAAGACAAATAATCCTACTAAAAAATGGGCAAAGGAAATGAACAGACACTTCACCAAAGAAGACATTCAAATGGCCAGCAGACACATGAGGAAATGCTCACAATCACTAGCCATTAGAGAAATGCAAATTAAAACCACAATGAGATACCATCTCACCCTGGCATTACTGGCACGAATCAAAAATACTGGAAATAACAAATGTTGGAGGGACTGCAGGGAGATGGGAACTCTTATGCACTGCTGGTGGGAATGCAAAATGATACAACCATTTTGGAAAATGATATGGCGCTTCCTCAGAAAGCTAGAAATAGACATACCATTCGATCCAGAAATTCCACTCCTAGGACTATATCCTAGAGAAATAAGTGTCGTCACTCGAATAGACATATGCACACCTATGTTCATGGCAGCATTGTTCACAATAGCAAAACGATGGAAACAACCTAGATGCCCATCAACAGATGAATGGATAAACAAACTATGGTACATACACACAATGGAGTACTATGCAACGAGAAAGAACAACAATGAATCTGTGAACCATCTCTTAACATGGATGAAACTGGAGGACATTATGCTGAGTGAAATAAGTCAATCACAAAAGGACAAATATTGTATGAGACCTCTATTGTAAAAACCCATGAAAAAGTTCACACACTAAATGTACCAATCTTTGTTGGTTCCCAGGGATGGAAGGGTTGGGGGGGAAATACTAAATAGGCAATAGAGAAGTGGTATCTTGGGTGGAGGGTGAGACAGTACACAATACAGGGGAAACTAGCACAACTTGTACAAGGAAAGGTCACGGAAGCCCCATAGACACATCCAAGCTCCCTGAGGGACTGAACTGCTAGGCGGACGGCTGTAGGGACCTCGGTCTCGGGGAACATCTAGCTCAATTGGCATCACACAGTTTATAAAGACAATGTTCTACATTCTACCTTGGTGATTAGTGTCTGCGGTCTTAAAAGCCTGTGAGTGGCCATCTAAGATACTCTACTGGTCTCATCCCTTCGGGAGCAAGGGAGAATGAAGAGAACAGGAGACAAGGAAAAGATTAGTCCGCAGGACTAATGGTCCACAGCTACCAGGGCCTCCACCGGACTGAGTCCGGTATAGCTAGATGGTGCCCGGCTACCACCACTGACTGCTCTGACCAGGATCACGGCAGAGGGATCTGGACAGAGCTGGAGAAGGATGTAGAACATAATTCTAACTCACAAAAAAAAGACCAGATTTACTGGCCTAAAGGAGACTGGAGAAACCCCGAGAGTATGGCCCCCAGACACCCTTTTAGCCCAGTGTTGAAGTTATCTCCGAGGTTCACCGTTCAGCCTGGGAGTGGACAGCCCTGTAAAACCAAATGAGACTAACGAGGTACAGGAGTCCAGTGACAAGGGCCAGAAGGCAGAAGGCGACAAGGAAGCTGGTGTTAGGGAACCCAAGGTTGGGTAAGGATATTGTTGATGTGTTGTGAGATCGTTAACCATTGTCATAGGGCAACATTTGTAGTAACTGTTAAATGAGAAACTATTTTGTTCTGTAAGGCTTCATCTTAAGTGAGAATAACAGCACAATTGGAAGAGCGTAGTCAATGTCACTGAACTGTGCGTGTAGAAATTTTTGAAATGGTTTATCTTTGGCTATGTGTATTTTCACCAAAGAAAATGTTGAGAAGTTAGAAGGTTGACATGTTGTGGGGTTGTTAACCAATGTCATAAAACAATGTGTGTACTACTGTTTCATGAGAAACTATTTGTTCTGTAATGCTTCACCTGAAGTACAATTTAAAAAAAATTTTAAAAAAATACATGGCATTGCTTAAATAATAATATTTTGACTATAAGTTAATGAAATTTCCTTCAATAAAAACATATTTTTTGTCTTACTGGTTATTTTTTATTTCCCTCAATCTGCTCAACTTTATACACACACACACACACACACACACACACACACACACACACACACACCTCTTCTTATATAGATAGAGAAACAGATATAGATATATATCCATATTTGGATATATCTGTATGTATATCCATGTGTCTATGTTTGTTCACACACACACCCCTCTTTTTCTTTCTCCATAAATTACTTGTAAGTTATCTACTATGTGTTAGGCTGTGTGCCTGGTCTTGGGGATGGAAAAATGAGCAAAATATGGTTCCTGTTCTCAAATTAAAAAACAATTATAAAATTGTCCACCTGTTTCATTTACTTAGCACACACGCACACACGTGCCTTCAGAATTCCCTGCTGATGGAATTGTTAGCTGTTTTCACAAGGGTACCTCTGATCTTCTGATGAAAATCAAAGACTACAGCCTTCAGTATAGATTACACCTCAACATAAAAAAAAAAAAAAATCCTCACAACTGAACCAATAAGCAATATCATGAAAAACAGAGAAAAGATTGAAGTTGTGAAGGTCTTCACTTTACTTGGATCCACAATCAACACTCATGGAAGCAGCAGTCAACAAATCAAACGAGGTACAGCACAGGAGAAATCTGCTGCAAAAGACCTCTTTAAAGTATTAAAAAGCAAAGATGACACTTTGAGGACTAAGGTGCACCTGGCCCAAGCCAGGTATTTTCAATCATCTCATATGCATGGGAAAACTGGACAATGATTAAGGAAGACCGAAGAAGAATTAATGCCTTTGAAATATGGTGTTGGCAAAGAATATTGAATATACCATGGACTGCCAGAAGAACAAACAAATCTGTCTTGGAAGAAGTACAGCCAGAATGCTCCTTAGAAGCGAGGATGGTGAGACTTCATCTCACATACTTTGGACGTGTTATCAGGGAGAGACCAATCTCTGGAGAAGGACATCATGCTTGATAAAATAGAGGGTCAGTGAAAAAGAGGAAGACCCTCAACGCAATGGAGTGACACAGTAGCTGTAATAATGGTCTCAAACACAGCAATGACTGTGAGAATAGCACAAGAGCAGGCAATTGTTTCATACTGTTATACATAAGGTCGCTATGAGTCAGATTCAACTCAATGGCACCAACAACAACACTTCCTTTGAGGAATATTTTTCTCAAATGATTCAACAAAGTCTGGCTCTGAACTTCCAGTCAGCCTATTTCTGGGGTGAACTCTGACTGTGAGTTTCCTGGCCATTAACTAGCTAACACAATATAAGGCACACCTTTGGCAGTGAATCAGTATTTACTGATTGGTTGATGGCTTGACTGAACCGTTATCAGCATATACTTGGAAACATAAAAATTATGGCAGCTACCATTAACTGATAGTTTATTAGATACCAGATACAGTGCCAGGAACTTTACATACATTTTCACATTTAATCCTATAATAAATTATTATACCTGTTTGATATATTAGTTGATAAAACTGGGGCTTTAGGTCTTAAATAACTTGCCTGATCACACAGCTAGGAAAGTATTCAAAGTCCTGCTCTAAACAACTAATGCTATACTACCTCTGAAATACAAAGGCTCTTACTGTTGAAGGACAGGAACTACAGCCTTCAGTATGAATTACATGTGAACATGGGGGAAAAAAAAAAATCCTCGTAAGTGGACCAGTAAGCAAAATCATGATATATAGGACAAATGCTGACGTTGTCAATGATTTCATTCTACTGGGATCAATAATCAATGTCCATGGAAGCAGCAGTCAAGAAATAAAATGACGTATGGGGCAAATTTGCTACAAAAGACTTCTTTAAAGTTGTAAAAAGCAAAGACATCACTTTGATGACTAAGATGTGCTTGACCCAAGCCATGGTATTTTCAATTGCCTTATATGCATGTGAAAACCGGACAATGAAAAAGGAAGATGGAGGAAGAACTGACTTATTCAAATTGAAGTGTTGGTAAAGAATTCTGAATATACTGTGGACTGCCAGAAACATGAACAAATCAGTCTGAGAAGAAGCACAGCCAGAATGCTGCTTAGAAGTGAGGATGGTGACACTTCAGCTCACTTACTTTAGACACCTCACCAGGAAAGACCAATAGTTAGAAAAGCACATCATGTTTGATAAAGTAGAGGAACGAGGAAACCTCCATTAGACGAACTGACACAATCACCACAACAATGTACTCAAATATAACATCGATCATGAAAATGGCACAGTACCAGGCAACATTTCATTCTGTTATACATAAGGTCATCATGAGTTGGAGCTGACTCAACGGTAACTAACAACATCCATAGACGGCTCAACCCAATACATTTTTGATTAATAACTAAATGTACTAAAGAATTGGATAACAGAAAGAACTACGTCAAACAACGGTACGTAACAATTAAGTATACACTACATAAATATTAAAGAAAAGCAAGCACGTAAGTTGTATATATTCATGTGTGTACACATCTGTGTATTTTTAAGATTATTCACCATTTTAGACTTCGGGTACCATCTTTTCTCTGCATCAGTACACACTGTCAAGACTGACTATATAATTTTAAAAACTGAAAGGGATTCTCATAGCCACTATGTGCTCAACAACTGCAGACTTGTATCCTGTCAATACACTAAACCTCAGGATCCAACACTAGGTCTGACACACAGTAGGTGCTCAATACACAGCAATGAATAAAATCATTAACTCTTGAAACTCTATTTCAAGGTGAATGTTCCATTTATGTAAATGTATGATAATGCATAGATATCTGGAACATCACAAATGAATCAGTGAAGAAATATTTATTTTAAGCTGAGCATAGTAAACATATAATTTTTCAACAAATTAAATTTTTCACCATTATTTCTTAAATGTAAATAAAATATATAAGCATGTTAATACAATCTTCTGGTTAAAATTTTAATTATGGAAATGTTGGGAAATTTAGCATTATCTCCACAGCAACTATACTCTGGCAACAGATACATTAAATATGTGTGAACATTAAACACAATCGAAACAAAGCATGACATAAGAACTAAATTACAGCTGTTGTCAAGATTTTACATCTAAATTTAACAATTTAAGCACCTTTAATTATACACTCCAAACTAACTTATATTTTATTTCCTTAGTTTCAATAATTACTATATAGGTGTGTGTGTGTGTGTGTGTGTGTGCACGCGCAGTAGAATTTTGCAAACAACAAAAAAAAAAAGTGACCAAAGCATTTTAAAAAGTTTCTTCCTAAAGGTTTATGAAGACTTTTGTGACATCCTACATAGTGATAGTTCCTTCACCTAAGTTTTAGTAACCTTTAATCAAGTAAAGGGGTGCCCCTAGGTGATACAAACAGTTAATGTGCTAGGTCTACCCAGAGGCACCTCTAAAGAAAGGTCAGGCAATTTACTTCTGAAAAATCAACCAATGAAAACCCTATGGAACAGTTCTACTTTGACACACAGCAGTCACCATAAGTCAGAATCCACTAGAAGGCAACCGGTTTTCAGGTAAAAGATTCAATTGGCCCATGTCTATATTGCCTTATCCTATTATGGGTTCTTTAATGGTCATTTTTTACATTTGACTTCTTTCACACCCCCTTGCAAATCCTTTTAGGAAGTTGGTGGAAGAAGAAACAGAAAGTAAACTTAAATATTCTTATTTCACTTTTTGCCACAAAGGAGCCTCAAACGTAGAGAATCTCTAAAAACACTAGTACTCTACCTAATCCCTGATATAGATCAGTCATTCAAAATTAACGTACACATCTACTGATACAGAGACAGTGAGATCAATGGAGATGTACAAAGGCTACCAACCATTTTAAACGTCAGTCTCCACAACTATAAACAGAAGGATAATAGTATCAATTTCATAAAATGACTATGACGATTAAAAGTTATACTACCTAGTACACAGTGAGCACTTAACAACTATTAAACATTTTATTTTTAGCCTTGGTTTCCTCATACATTAAAAGGATCAATAAGACCTAACCCAAAGAGCTATGAAAATGAAATGAGTAGACGTATGTAAATCAGTTGGCATAACAGGTCCTCAATAAACCATAATTCCTTTCTTTTCCACTTTTCGTCTAAGTATTGGTGGCGTGGAGGATCCTTGGAGTAGCGGATAGAGATCCCCCCACCCCGGTCCAGACTCTAGATGGACCCCATCCTTGCATTTCATTGGAGCTGGGTCCTGATCACTGGCTGCACTCTGTGGGGAGTGACCTGGGGCCCACATCAGAGACTGAGGGAACATGCTTGCTCCTTCCAAACCCCTGCCCTCCCAGTGACCAGCAGTGTGATCGCCCTCCCAGTGATCTGTGAGTGTGCCTCCCCAGTGATCTGTGGTGGACACTCCCATGCCATCAGACCCACGACTGGAGGCTTGTGCCCACTCTACCCAGCCCTGTACTCTCCCACCCACCTGGCGATCAGTGGCGTACGTGCCTGCCAACAGACAAAGACAAAGGAGGAAAGACTTTCTAAAGAGAAAGAGAGCAAAGCTCCAGATACATCAAAGCAAGTTTTAAAAAATCATCACAAAAGAAACATGCATACAATCAATAAAGAAATATATAAATAAATTAATTAACACCTTAATGCCTCAGAGACAGCAGAAAATGACAAATCATATGAAGAAACAGGATAAGAGGACTCAAACAAGTCAGCAAAACAGAAGGGCAGAAAATCTTCCTGAGAAAGAAACGGTAACAGAAATTTCTGATAAGGAGTTCAAAAGACATATACAGGATCCTCAAAGAAATCAAAGAAAACACACACAAAACTCTAGAAAGTGTCAGTAAAAAATATAAGAACAAAATGACAAAATAAACAATTAGAAATCATACAAAAACAACTAGAAATCCGAAAATAACAATAAAATATCAGAAATAAGTAACTCAGTAGAAGGAAATAGAAGTAGAACTGAATCAGTGGAAGAATTAGCAAAATAGAGGACAAATGCCTTGCTAGTAATTTGTTTGAGGAACAATCAGAAAAAATAACGAAAAAAGAAGAAAGCCTACGAGTTATGTGGGACACTATTAAGAGGAATAATTTACAAATAGGAATTCCTGAAGAGGAGAAGGGAAAAAAGGACATAGAGAATTTTTGAAGATTTATTGCTATATAACTTCCCTAATATCATGAAAGACAAGGTTTCCATCCAAGAAGTTCAATGAACCCCGTACAGGATAAACTTCAAAAGAAAGTCACCAAGACATATCATAATCAACTTTGCAAAACCAAAGCCAAAGAAAGAATTCTGAGAGCAGCTTGTGAAAAACAAAATATAACCTACAAAGGGGCATCAAAAAGACAAAGCACTGATTTATCGGCAGAAACCAGGCAGGCAAGAAGGCAATGAGATGACATATACAAAACCCTGAAGGAAAAGAACTGCCGATCAAGAATCATATTCCCAGCAAAACTGTCTTTCAAATATGATGGCGAAACTACACATTCCCAGAAAAACAGAAATTAAGGGAATTTGTAAAAACCTGACCAATCTTACAAGAAACATTAGACTAAAACTCAAATTCCTAGAAGAGGCCAGATCTACTGGACTGATAGAAACTAGAGGAACCCCCAAGACTATCACCCTAAGATACTCTTTGAACTTGGAATTGAAGCTATTTCTGCAAGTCACCTTTCAGCCAAATAACAGATTGACTTGTAAAATAAACAATATCTCCTATGAGTAACGTGCTCCCTTTAACAATTAACTATATGAGATCAAATGGTCAACAGTTACCCAAAAGCAAAGATGAGAAAGCAGGGAAGGGAAAGGAAGCTAGATCAATGGAAATAGAACAAACAGAATGGAAATAATCAGAATGTTGACAATCGTAAAGACTGTAATCAATGGCATGGAGCAATCCGTATAAAAATTGTTAAAAGAGAACCTAATTTGCTGTGTAAAGTTTTACCTAAAACACAATAAAATATTATTCAAAAAAAAAAAAAGACACAACATAAATTTAAAATCAAATGTATTAGCAGGTGACTAGATGGATGGAAGGATAAAAATTGCAGCATTCTAATAAACTATAATTTCTCCCATTGTCACAACTTTCCTATGAAGGACTACAGTTATCATTTATTAATATGTCAAATATGTTCTAGGGAGAAATAGTAGAAGAAATTCAATTAAGCCTTTTAAATTAGAATCCATTCATGTATTTACCTTTTCTTCTAGTTGTTCCTTCAAACACTGATACTTTAGCTTCAGTTTTTTGTTCTCCTCCTCATTTTGGGCTAATTCTTGCGTCAGCCTGTCACACTGTGATTTTAACTTCTCCAACTGCCAGAGATGGACTTTAGCTGTATTCTTATCTTCTAAGCTTTCTGCCTGAAAAAAGGAGAGAAGGAGAACAAAAAAAGTCCACTGGCCAAATTATATAATTATAGCCAAATTATATACCAAACAAATTACACATTGTATCAATGGGAAAAATACTTCAAGATTTTGCTCTCTCTAAACATTTATATACAAACATTAAAATACACCCAAAGGAAATGTTCTTGCACTTATTCACTCATTCAACAGCATTTATTTAGCATTTACTGTGACAGGTACCATACTAGGTGCTGAAGATGCAACAAATCAATTTCTACAACACTGTATGAAAAGTGCTTAATAAAGGTGAAAACTGGGTATTTTGCCAACCCACGAAGGAAGCCCAACTTGGCTCGTGGATGGAAGGAGTTATTAGGGAGGCGTCCCAAAAGGGAAATACTATGAGATGTTAGTGCTCACTGATCAATTTTCTCATCTGTAAAATGAGCTTAACAACATTCCTGTTTTACCTACCTCCAGGTTGTTATGAAAGAACTGTGTACTTTTTGGTTAACGTAATTACACCACCCTTGTGTGGCTAAAAGAATTGTGAATTGTAGCAGCCAAAAAACTACAAATAATATGAAAAAGAGCTTAACTGTGATTATTTCAGCACCAATAATGTAATAAAGTACCTGTCCTTTTTATCTTTATTTGCAATACAACCAGAATCAGCTTTAAAAAAATTCAGGAATAATCTATTCTGTATATGGGACTCAAGAAAGATTTCCCAGGTATGTGAAGTTATAGAATTTCAAAATAACATTAACAACATAAACATTCACTATGTCTGGTCAGGCACTATTTTAAGACCTTCTGGAATACAGCTTTTTCCTAATTTCATCCTCACAACAACCTGACAAGGTAGGTACTATTATTATTTCCCCCTTTGAAACTGAAACACAGAGAAGTTAGTAATTTATCCAAGGGGATATAGTGGGTAAGGAGTCCTGGTGACACAGTCGTTAAGTGCTTGCCTGCTAACCAGAAGGTCAGAAAACCCTATGGAGCAATTCCATTCTGTCCTATAGGGTCGCTATCAGTTTGAATTCAACTCAACTGCAATGAGTTTTATACAGCAGGTGAATACAGAGACAGGATTTGAACCCAGGAAACCTGGCTCAAAGGTCTATGCTTTCAACTCCTCTGCTACACTGACCCTCAATAGGTACATATATCATAAGGTTTTAAAAACCATCTGGAACGTTAATTGCAATTATGTATATAATCTGTCTAAAATACATGCTTTAATGCCTAAAATACATCTGTATTTTGTTGTTATAAATTTATTATGTATGTTTAATCAGTTAAGTAGGAATACAATCATTGAAAGCAATCTCCTGAGAGGAAGAACTTTTATGAATTTTGGACAAAAATCTGTATTTTATTCACCCCACAAAAGTCATCTAAGACTTGATGCCACTTCAAACTAACAAAGGAATTGATTTTTTTTTATGAGTAATCCTATATTTACAACCCAAACATAAATTCACAACACAAAGTCTCTCATCAGGAAAATTGCTCAATTACAATTTTAAGTGTCAAAAGAATGCATTTACTTTTCTTTATGTCCTATGAAAAGCATAGGTATATATAAGATGGTTTCCTTCTAAGGTCAGGAGTGTGCTCAGGCTGGCTCAGGAGACTGGCAAAAGCCAATTGTGCTCATCTCTTCCCAACTGCAACCCAATGCAATGACGTCTCATTGACAGTCTGAAATCAGCCAAGATGTGATTATTTACACCCTGGAAGTGGCAAATGCTACCAAGCAGAGTTTTCCCCCTAAAGAGCCAGTTTGTTCAATATTTACCAGCATTTGGATGCCTACTTTTGAGTTTAAGAACTTATAAACTCCTGCGGTTTTTATTATTACTTTCTTGTATCACTTTAGGATTTACAAGGCAATGTCATTTTCACAACAACCCTGTGATAGAGAAAAACATTACTACTGCCATTTTATTGATAAGGTCCAAAAAAGGTTAAGTAATTTGTCTAAGATCACATGGCCAGTAACTGTCAAAAGGACAGAACTCCATTCTTGGGTCTTTTGATTCAGAACAAAAGATGCTACAAAATGATTTTGTTGAAAATATGAAGAGATGATGAATTACCAAATATTCTGCAAATATTAATAGCAACAAGAGTATTTCATTAAAATATTTTAAATTTAATTTTAAAAATAAGTATTAAAAGCGTACTTCTAGATGGGATAAAAATACAGCTGATTCTCCAGAGAAAAAAAATAGGGGCAACATACCAGAGCTTGTTAGACTCAGAAAAAAGGAATAAATTAAGATGAGGCTAAAAGATACAGAAATATTTATAGGCTATAGAGCTAGCTACTTGTCCAGAGCCCTTTTGTGCATATTTCAGCATTCTAACTAACCTCTTGTCTTGGAAGAAAGACAACAAGAGTGCTCCTTGGAAGCGAGCATGGTGAGACTTCATTTCATGTACTTGGGACATGTTATCAGGAGGGAGCAGCCCCTGGAGGACATTATCCTTGGTAAGGTAGAGGGTCAGCAAAAAAGAAGAAGACCCTCAATGAGATGGACTGATGCAGTGGCTGCAACAATGGGCTCAAGCATAGCAACGACTGTGAGGACAGCGCAGGACCGGGCAGTGTTTCGTTCTGTTGTTCAGGGTCACTGTGAGTCGGAAACAACTCAACAGCACCTAACAACAACAATAACAATCTCCCATGATGACCAGTTGTCAAATCTTTTTAATTAATATAAATAAAAAGTATAGAATAGCATGAGGTGGAAGTTGTTTCTTACAAGTAACTCACTCACTTGGTTTAAACTCATTTGTTTTCCAAGGAAAACTGCCTGGCTCTCACAATCTCTGGTTCTTTTTAGCTCTCATGCTGCTTCTGTGTTACATTAAAGAGTAGCTGCAACGCCCCTCATGGACCTCAGTTTTCCAAATTAGGAAAAAAAAAAATCTAAACCTTTCAGAAGATCCATAGGATATCTATAAATTATAATTTTTATTCATGGATAATTTCTTGAAGCTTTCTTGTTATCTCCTTATAAATGAATCAATAGTACTTCTTTAAAAAAAGGATGAGGACAATCAATTTTCCCACATTACATGGAAAAAGTCAAACCAGAGAGATCACAGAAAAGTCAAAAAACAAATCTTCTGATTTCCAGCTTTTTAAACATTTCAACCCAACATCCACTGGGTATCTTCTGTAAATATAGAACTTTATTCTAGATACCGTAAGAGGATTAAAAGATGGCTAAGACCTGATGCCCGCCACTCTGGAGACTTATGAACACACACCAGACCATAATACAAAAAAAAAATTTTAAAAACCTAGTTGCTGTCAAGTCAATTCTAACTCATGGTAACTCCACGTGTGTCAGTGTAGAACTGCACTCCACAGGGTTTTCAATGGCTAATATTTTGGAAGTAGATCACCAGGACTTTCTTCCAAGGTGACTCTGGATAGACTTCAACCTCCAAACTTACAGTTAGCAGCCAAGCACATTAACCATTTGCACCACCTAGGGACTCCTAACCATAATACAAGCCAGCCTAAATGTGCTACACTAGAAATACTAACCAAGATCAAAGAAAACACAGAGGATGGAAAGATTTACAACTTCAGTTAGATTTATTCCAACTTCAGGATTCATAAAAGATGTAAAAAGTTAACTGGGCCTTGAGGGACTAGGCAGAATGTTTCTTCCTGCAGATTGGTGGAAAGGACAATATACAAATGGAACACAAGTAGTGAAAAATTCGGGGAATGGTTGTACATGTGTATAAGAAATGTTGAAGAGCATAAAAGGCAATAAATAAGGCCATCTCAAGAAGGGCTGGGCTAGAGTGGAGACTTCATTAATCAATCAAGGTTTTTGAGTAGGAAGTGGCACATTCAGATGTGTGTTTAAGGAAGGGAAATATGGTCTGAGAGAAGTTAGGGGTGGAAAGAGGCACCAGGAGGAAGTAGGGAGGCTACTTAGAGGCATGTTTCAGTTGGCCAAATTAGAAGTCCATGTCCTGTCTTCTACTATGGTACATGATGCATTTGCTCATATGCTAGTGCATCCATGAGCGAACGCAAGCAAGCTGCACCTTCATAACTTTATCTACCACTCAAGAAAGCATATCAGAATGTGAGTGAGAATGGTATTTTCATAGAGATAATCTCTTCTGCTCTAATTGATTAAATTATTACAAAATCCTGGTGACATATATGTTATCACACAGCCTAAATAATAGTGATGAGAGACTGAGATAAGTCAGCAGCAGTTAGAAGGAAAGGAAGATGTAGATTCAACAACTCTCAAGAAAACTGTAAGCGCCTTAAAAAGAAGAATCATGTCTTATGGCCATAACCACTGTTGCTTCCAAACCATTACACGCCCATCCTCATGCAAAACCCTGCCTTCCTTTGAAATTCACCATTTGCCATCAATTCCCCTCCTTGCTGGCAACAGCTCACTGAAGTTTTTGACATGTGGCCAATTAATGCCTTTGCAATAGTATTAGAAATACCCAAATGTCTGTCCAACAAGCGAATCTCAAAATCACTGGTCATGTTCTATTTCTACTACCCTCACCCACATTCCACAACAGTAACCCATTGTATGACCACACCTTGGACCGTAACTCTGAAAATTTTAGCTCTAATATAACAATTTCTGACCAACTATCGCAACCTCTGACTGCAGTGTGGTTCAGCAGTAGAATTTTGGCCTTCCATGTAGGAGGCACCTGGGTTTAATTCCCAGCCAATGTACCTCAGCACAGCCACCACTCATCTGTCAGTGGAGGCTTGTGTGTTGCTAAGACGCTGAACAGGTTTCAGCAGAGCTTCTAGACTAAGACAAATTAGGAAGAAAGGCCTGGCAATCTACTTCTGAAAAATCAGCCAATAGAAACTGTGGATCACAACCATCCAATCCCATTGTGCATGGGGTCTCCATGAGTTGGGCACTGACTCAACAGCAGCTAACAACAACGTCTGACCATAGATCTTATCCCTCAACTTCCTCATTCATTTATACCCATGACGTGTTCTTCAGTGTCGGCCACATGGCAACACTTTGCACACTCCCAAACCACAGTCTCATGCAATTTATACCAGTCTTCACAGCCATTTGCATCTTCACCTCTCTTAAATTGGTTATTGTACTGCTGCTCCACTCTACTTCAGAGATGAAAGAGACTACTAATAAAGATTCACATCAACTTTTCCAGACCACCCGTATCAACTTACTCAATCTTACTGGTTTCCTCCAAAACCTTCAGAGTAAGATATCTTGTTGCCTGTTGAATACTACATACTTTTTGATCTAAATCCCTCGCACCCTTCATAGGGTTTCTTAATCAACCTCTACTAAATGCAATGAATTTTCTTAGTTCTCTTAGCCTTTGCAACATTTGACACTCTTGAATATCTCCTTCTTGAAAGATCTTACTTGGGTTTCCAAGATACCATTCTCTTCTGGCTCTCCTCCTGCCTCTCATACGGTTCTGTACTCTTATTTGCTGCAACCTCTTTCTCAACCCTTCCATTAAATGTTGGTGCCCTGGTGTTTCGTCCTCTGTCCTCTTCTCTTTCTTCCTGGATAATCTCATCTAAATTCTATGATTTCTACTACCACCTATAGGTTACTAGCTGCTAAATATTAACTCTAATCTCAACTTCTCCCTGAACTGCTCTACCTAGATTTTTAATGGTTAAGCTTACTGCCGTTCCCACATACTCAACGTGAAAAAACTGGATTTGGCATTGTTCTCTCCTGCTTATATTCTTTATCTTGGCACATAGCCTCATTATCCACATAGTCACCCAAGTCATAACCTAGTCATCCTTGATTCTAAACTCTTTCCAGTAGAGAAAAGTAATTAAGAACCCAGGCACTTGACTACCTGGATTCAAATCCTTCCTCTACTACTTCCCAGCAACAAGACCTTGGACAGGTTACTTAATCTCCTGTGTCTCAGTTTTGTCATCAGGGAAAAAAATAATACTATACAAGCTGTGTGACTGATGTGAATAGTAAATGAGTAACACATGTAAAGTGATTATACCAGTGACTGACACAAAGGGCTAAAACCAATGTTTCCTTGTATTATTATTGCCATACCAATCAATCATCAAGTAACATATATTTTATTTTCTATGATATCAGCTCCTCCATATCCCTGATTTTATTTTTGATTATATCCTCATCAATTCTAAAGTACTATTATATCATATTTCATCAATATTAAAATGTATTTTTTTTCATATTTTACCATCCCTGACTTGGGATGTTACCTTACAATTGATAGCATGTAATGGTTTCATAAGAATATTTTTTCTCTTAGTAATACACTGATGTGTGTCTTAGGTTCAAGGAAATATAGTAAAGGTCTCCTATCTATTCTTCTGGCCTCCATTCTATCCGGCCCTACCCACCCCAAATGATGATCCCAAATCTACTACTGACAGAAGATTATATAGGACTGGGGAAGAATTCATGAAACAGTTGAAAGCACTCTACAAATGTCAGCTATTTCAATATAATTTAACTTCAGCTTCTATCTTAAACATTTTAAAGGTAGTTGCTGTTTTTCAAGGAATTAAAAAAATTAAAACAATTATAATTAATCTTTAAAGATTAATCCATTCATTTGTCTATTGAACGGATATTTACAGTGTTCCAGAAACTGTTCTAGGCACTGGGGATGCACCTGTAAATAAAGCCAATTCAAATCCCAGTCCTCATGGAGCTTTTATTTTAATGAAGGGAGATTAAAAAATAAACAATATGGGATCTATATTATGTGATGAAAAGAGCTCTGGAGAAAAAATAAAGCAGAGAAGAGGGACAGGTTTATCACACTCCTGAGATTCATGTTATGAAATGATTCCCCTGCGTGGTAACAATGCCAATACCATTAGACCTTAGAAACACTTCCCCAAATGCAAGGTCTCAATTAGGCATTTACTCAGGCAACTTTGATTTCGAAGAGAAGGGTTAAACCTCAAAAGCCTTGGGTTTACATAGCCCATAAGCTGATTCACTTTAGTTACCATACTAATAATGACTGTTGTTATAGCTTCTACGGCCTTGGTAAGTCTTTGACTTTTATATTTTAGGAAGTCATAAATGTTGAATGAGGGCACATTTCAGGTCCACAACTTACTGCCACCTCTGCCTCTCCTGAACTCCCAAAATAGCTAAACGTTCTTTTTAAATGGCGTCAGTGCTCTGAAATAGGTGCTCCCAGGTGGCTGCTTATAACTCATTTCAACTTGGCCGAACAGGCATAAATAAGCCTCTTTATTGTTAGTTTTATCTTCCCTTCAGTGCTTGGGAATACAGAATGATCTCTAAAAGTTTATGCTTTATTAACTTCATCAGCCACTGGAAAAATTCCTTCAGAATCATCAGGATAATTCAATGTGGATACCTTCAGTGTCCTAATATGATTCTCGGCCTCACTCTTTTCTTTCTTAAAGTGCTTCATCAGCTCCTGGATATTTTGTTCGTGTTTAGTTTTCACACTCTGCAATGATGATGTAAGATCTTTCAGCTCCCTCTGGTGAACATCTCGCTCTAGCTTTAACTGCTTGATGATTGTGGCTGTTTCATCCTCCCTGGATTTCTCATGGGTCTTGAGGTCAGAAAGGTCCTTAAGCACCTCTTTCTTGGCTCTTTCTTCCTCGGCCAATTTGTTAGCAAGATCTGCTCGGATGGCACTCAAATCCTTGACAGACTCTTGCATCTCCAGAAGTTTAGCTTTATCCTCAGCCTGGCTCTTCTTAAGCGCTGCATTTTCTTCCTCCAGGTGAGTTTTCTCAGCTTTCAGTTGGCTCTGAATCTTACTCTGCTTTTTCAATTCACTTTCTAGCCTATGTATGGTGTCTAGGGAATCCTTGACTTCTTGTTCAAGGTCTGCTTGATGAGACTTCACATCACTTAGTTTCTTCTCTTTACAGTGAAGCTCCTCCTCCTGAAGGGCTCGCTTGGTTAAGACATCGTTCAATTCCTTTCGAAGATTCTCTATTTGTTGTAAGGCTGCATAAAGCTGGCTTTTCAATTCATCCCTTTCTCTCAGAATCTATCAGGGTAACAATAAAAAGAATAAAACAAATTACTGTAAAATACACCATAGACTCTGCTAGGTAAGAAAAAGGGTTTAATCCATAAGGAGAATAAAAATGTAGCAAATAATATTTTATACTTTTCATATTTTTTAATTAAGAATTTTCCTTAGGTTTGAAAATGAGGAAAAATATATAATTACCCTGAAACTAAAAGGCCCATAGCAGCACACTGATTTTGGATTTTTTCATCACCAAAATTTATTTTATATCAACCTATGATCTTAAATAATTATTTAAATATAAGATAAAATTGAGCAAAAGAATGGGCCAAAAAAATGACTTCTATTATAAAGATAATTTGCCAGAGGTTGAAATAATACAGTGTTACCTAAAATAAAAACAATCTGCACTGTAATGACATATTTTTAAAAGGAAGAAACCTCAAAACAGAGACGAAAAATAATATAGAGAAGCATGCAGATATATTCCAAGAAAGGTTACAGTACTATCAGTCACTATTAATAAAATAATGTCAGTAGTAGGAAGATACACACCAGTACACAACTGCAAGTCTTGAAGCTCCCAGAAAAGTAGAGATGAGATTCATTTAAAATTAGAAGAGGTTGGGAAAGAACTTAAAGAAATATTCAAGGCATTAAACCTCCATCATCCTTTGCCTGCCTCTATAGGGCAGAGGGGTTAGGGTTTATACTAAGGAACAGAAACCAAGAACTAACCCTTCTGGACTCTAATCCTCACCACCCAGTCAATGGAAATGAAAAAGCCAAGCAGGCAAGAAAGATAAGATTGCTTTCTCAACAACACTGGTACCAAGGTCAATCTTACTGATGCCCATCATGGCTTCAACAGAGGGAAAAACAAGATTCTCATTTCAGAAATAGAAATAATGAGTTAAAATGCAAATAATTGTGCACTTTATAATTCAATATATACTTCAGTGTAAAATAATTTGCAATAAAATGCAATGAGTCAGTCTCTCAAAATGAATTAATACGTAAAGAGTTTATTCAAATCAATCTCAGTTCTGATAGGGTAAAGAACATAAAGGTGCCACAAAAAAAATCATAAAACGAAGGGATTAAGGAGTTGGCTCTGAAGACATAAAGAACTTAATTTGATTCTCAGTCCAGCCGTTTAGTATTTCTATGGCCTTAAGGAAATTATCTTTGCTGTGCCTCAGTTTCTTCATCTGTAAAATAGAGACAATAATAATATCTACTTCACAGGGTTGTGATAAAGATTAGTGGGAACAAAAAGTAGGAGAGAGATTTAAGTTCAAGGTGGAACCAGGTCTCAGGGAGGTATTAATGCAAGGTACTGACTGAACTATGAACGAGATGGTAACTGGTGAAGCAAGTCCCTGGAGTGGAAAGACTGGAACATAGTTAAAGGAGTTAACTTTGGAAAGAAATAAAGCTATTTGTATATTTAAATGCGGGGAAAGGCAGGAAAACTAGCTAGAAATATAGATAAGCCTCGGGCACATGTATTCTTTTTCTATTGCTGTGTATTACCACAAACCTAGTGGTTTAAAACAACATCCATTTATTATCTCATTGTTTCCATAGGTCAAAAGTACAGGCGAGGTACTCTGCTTAGGGTCTTGTAAGGCTGCAACCAAGTTGTTGGCTGGCCTGGGCTTATCCAGAGGCTCCAGTAAAGAATCTACTTCCAAGCTCATTCAGGCTTGGCAGAATTCAGTTTTATGTACTGTAGGACTCCCCTCCCCACTTCTTGCTGGCTGTTGGCCAAGGGTTAGTCTCAGCTTCTAGACACCTTTGGCTCATGGACCCTTCCATCTATAAAGCCAGCAACATGCTCTTTGAATTTCTCTGACTTACCCTCCTCCCACCAGCCAGAAAAAGGTCTCTATTTTTAAGAGTTTGTGTACTTAAATTAGATCTACCTGGATAATCCCTGTATCTTCAGGTCAAGTGTGCCATACAACAATGTAATCATGGGAGTGATATCTCATCATATGCACAGGTTTCAGGAATTGAGGCAAGACGTCTTCGGGGGACCATTCTCCCTGCCACAACAGAGAAGAAACTGACAGAACTCAAGTTTTATGGATTCTCAGTTGTAAAGATAATGTGGGAGGGGCCTCAGAGTGAGGGGAGGTAGCTTAAATATAGTGATTAATGTTTGGAACAGATAACTTGGCTCCCCAGCCATGAGTTAAGAAACTGGCAAGCAACCCTGAAGATAGAAAAACATATTTTCATGACACAGCTCTATCAGGAGAATGCCTGTAACTACAAAAAGATTATAAATGTCTTCTTCATTGGCTTAAACAACAAGGATATTTATTTTTCTCACATCAAGATGGGGTGGCTCAAGAAGATCCTTTGAAGCTTAGGCTCTTGCAACTGTGCAATTCTCCAGGCTTTGTCCTCCTCTCAGTGTCCCAGGCATCAAATCAATTTATGACAAAGCCAGAGCCTTAGGGGTAGCCAGTCACAGACTATGTTGGTCAGGTTTTAGAATTTCTTTGGCAATACATCTTCTCCTCACTTACTGACATGGTAAGGTTCCAAAGACCAGGTCATTATGCAAAATCCGCATTATGCAAAAATGAAGGATGACTACATCAGATCACAAAATGGAAGATGACTGCATCACTGCATAACTGGCAAATACATCATTACATAACTGCCAAACCATTCAGAAGCATGGCCTAGCCAAGCTGACATATAACCTTAACCATCACAGACAGCATTACCCTCACCTTGCACTTTGGCATTCATTACTGCCAGATGTATGTCGTTAATGCGCAAAATAGATAGGTTTTTTACTATTGTTGATGTGAAATGTCGGATAATGAGACAGTCGATAAGTGAGGAGAAAGTGCATAGTTTCTGAAAACTGAGTAAGTTCTATTTGTTTCTGATCAGTTGTTTGGCTAGTAGCCAGAGCCCAAGATTTTGTCTAGGAATTGCCTCTGAGTCTGACAGTGTCGGTGTCTAACCACCCCTCAGCAACCTGGCCATTCCCAGTGGCCTTCACGCAGTGGTTAAGTGCTCAGATACTAACCAAAAGGTCAGCAATTTGAATTCACCAGCCACTCCACGAAAGAAAGATGTGGCACTCTGCGTCTGTAAAGATTACAGCCTTGGATACCCAATAGGGCAGTTCTTCTCTGTCCCAGCAGGGTTGTTATATGTTCAGAATTCACTCTACAGCAACTGGTTTGGTTTTTTGGTTTTTTGTTTGTTTGTTTTGTTTTGTTTTACTTCAGTTAAATAACTTCTATCTTGAGGCAATTCAAAATAGTGGAATTGGGTTCCCTTTATCGGAACAGGAGTGCTTAACTAGAACTACTTGAAAGGGGCCTGAAAAATCTTGCTTCTATTTGACCTCATTTTTATTTCTGCTAAGTGTCCCACCTCTCCCTCCAGCTTGAACTAACTTGAGTTTGAGATAAGTAATTTGGCTTTTCCGACCCTAAAATACTCCAAATCATTGGACACAGACTCAGTCAATTTGGATTGCAGATTGAAGACCTCAGGCCCCCGCACACAAAATAATTCTTCTCTGCTTTTAGACAGACCAGCTTCAATCTAAAGTTGTTCTGTAGGATCCTTCTGAAGGCTAAAATAAGGAGACAACATACTCCAACATCCTAAAGTTTCTCTACCAGTTACTCAGTACTATACTCTGAGGTACAGCATCAATGCCTCAAGGTACAACTTCTGATGGTTTAACCAAGTACTTCCAAGTACACAGGAAGGTTTAACAACTATCTCATTTGAACAGTATCATTCCCCCTGCCCCATTCTCACCCCACTACCCCCCACCCCTTGCCACCACTAATTCAATTCTACATTTTAGGATTTTTTATTTATAGCTCCTCATCTCTAAAATTTAAATTTCATATCAGTTTCAATTTCTTCAAGCTGAGAGTAAGAGAAAATCTAGACGCAAATGGCCTCAAACCACAAGGACACTTATTATCTATCACTCCAAGCAGAGCTGCTCCAGATATAGCATGTAAAGGCTCTAGCTCTACTTCTCTGCAACTCTCTCAGCAATATCTCCTCTGTGTGTGGCTTCATCCTCAAGATGGTAGCAAGTCAGCTTCAGCCATTCCAGGCACAAAAGCCAGAAACAACATCTAGAAGAAAGAGAAAATCTCTCTTCTTATATACCATTTTTAGAGTAAGCTAAACGTTTACCAGAAGCTCCCCAACAGACTTTATATTCCATTCCTCATTGATTAGGATTGGGTCGTGTGCCTAGGAATGACTGGCTTATATTAATCATTGGGGGGGTAGAAGGGAGTAACCATGATGCCTACAGGAACTAGGTGATTTGTCTATACAATGGAAAAAGTAGACATTTAGGTTGATTCTAGATTGAAAATCAGTAAAATGTATGAGGTAGAAGAAAGAAATCGAAGATGCTGGTGAGTATATCATCAAAAAAGCTGCTTATAAAGCCCAGCCTAGACTGGAAAAAAAAAAAACAACTAAATCCAGGAAATGGCTTATCAACCAGAGGAAGGCAGAAATATCAAAATCAGGTGCTAATTGTTTAGAAAAATGAAAGGAAATAAAAGAACTGTTAAAAAGCAGAGACTGAGATTTTGGAACTGAAGATTTGAACACAGAACAATCACAGATGACAACAAATATTAACCACAGAAATTAGTTGCTGAAATAGAGTGATTTGAAGGTCACTGTGAAATAGGAAATCACTGAAGTATAAGGATAATGGACTTCAATAGTTTGCTGACTTGAACAATGAAGTCAACAAGGATGATGGCAAGAGTTACATGTAATGATACATGTCAAGGGGAAGTCAGGTGCCAAAATCCTGAAGAAATGTGGAGGCATAATGGAAAAATAAGTAGCAGTCAGGAACAAGATTAAGCAGAAAATGTTATAATCAGGTAAACTTAGCTTCCAAAGAAGGGCTGTAAGGGAAGATTACAGAAAGCAGGGCTGAAATGGTCGTGTGAAGCCAGAAGAACAAAACTGTCGAAAACCATGGCACTTATAGGAACAGGAGCCAACTTCTCAAAAGCCTGATTACAAAGAATGTACAGTTTTTTTAATCAGAAAAAAGGTAAATAGGGAAATTTTTTAAATGGTATTTTTCTACATGTAAGGGAAAACACAGAAAGATTGCTAGATTATACTAATACATCAGCACTCTGTTGTTGTTAGATGCCATGGAGTTGGTCCGGACTCACTGCAACCCTATGTACAACAGAATGAAACACCGTCCAGTTCTGTGCCATCTGCACAATCGTTGCTGTTTGAGCCCATTTCTACAGCCATTGTGTCAATATATCTCACTGAGGGTTTTCCTCTTTTTTGCTGACCCTCTACTTTACCAAACACGATGTCTTTTTCCAGGGAAAGACAGGAGAAAAGAAAAAAACCTAGGAAGCTTTCCTATTATCCATGTTAGAAAAGACTATGAAAGAAATAGGAAACACTCAGAAAACCATACACTACGATCAGAGTCCAAGTTCAAATATTTTCCTTTGTCACTTTGAAAGTACCTATAAAAACCAGTGACTTCAAAACCCTACATTAAAAGAAAAAGAAAACAATAGACAAAAATATCAGAACTTAGGACTAGATTATGTGTATCAATAGAGTTTTAGGTCTCCCAATATGTATTCATTTATATATACCTAAAGTATATCATAATTCCCTGCTGTGAACATCCATGCCATTGCCTTTTAAGGAAAGTATATAATCCGATTTTGTTTTTTTCTGCAATGATATGCTATTTGTTTAATATTACATCTCCTTCAGTAATGATGTAGTTTTGTAATATTATATACAGTCATCCCTCCAGATCCATGGGGGATTGGCTGAAGGACCCCTGAGGATACCAAAATCCGCAGGTCCTCAAGTCCCTTACATAAAATGGCGTAGTATTTGCATGTAACCTACACACATCCTCTCGTATACTTTATGTCATCTCTAGATTACTTATAATATCTAACACAATGTAAATACTATGTAAATAGTTGTTAATGCTTACATTTAACCCTTAATGCTTTCTCAGTTCTTTGCAAGCACTTTATCATGAACCAAAGAAACCGCTTTTGCCATTGTAGGGGCAGCACTAACACTTCCACGAGTTTCAGGTTCTTTCTGCTTTAATGTGGGAATGTTCAATTCATTCTTACGGACCTTACAGTGCACTTTGGCAAGCGATATGGCACTTTTCAAAAGTTCTAAGATTTTTATTTTCTCGTGGAGAGATGGCACTTTACACTCCCTCTTAGGGTTTGAGGGATTGCCCTGACCACTCCATTGCTGTTTAGGAGCCATTTTTTCAAATGGTGCACACAACACAAGTAATGAACGAACGAGATGAGAGGCCAATAATGCTCAAACCCCGAGTGCTGGAGAGAGACCGAGGATCTGTGAGCCAGCGGGAGGCCGCAGCAGGGGATGCCCACACATCACCACATTCGCGTGCATTCATCGCAGCACTCAGTGTGGCAAATTCAAGTTTTGAATTTAGGAACTTCCTTCCTTTCTTTTTCTGAATATTTTCAATCCACAGTTGGTTGAACCCCTGGATGCGGAGCTCACAGATACAGAGGGCTGACTCTATATCCAATAATCTTACCAAGATTCCAAAATGTATAAGGCAGGAAAAAGAATTAATCAGAGCAATTTTTAAGAGAATAAACGCCTATTTGCTTTTTAATGTATTAAGTGGCAAATCTTAAAGCAGAAAATAAACTATGCTGAAAAAAGAGAAATGGCAGTAGGAACAGACTCATTTTGGAAATACAAAGACTGTCTCATTTGAGCATATAAAATGGCTCACCTTGTTGTATTAAACAACTTATTCTGTAAACCACTGTGTGTTACATTTGTAAATCAGGATCGTTTTTCTTTTAATACACCCTTCCAAATACACCCTGAAGTTACTATTTCGAAATAATTACTCCTAAAAACAAAAAGGGAGTAGACTGTATTACTAATGCCTTAAGGTGGTATTGTGAATATTTTAAGAATGAAATACTCCTTAAAGGTATATTCAAGAAGCCCTCATTGCACAGTGGTTAAAGCACTCAGTTGCTACCCAAAAGATCAGCAGTTTGAACCCACCAACCCTCTGAAGGAGAAAGATGTGGCGGTCTCCTTCTATATGGATGTACAGTCTTAAAAACCCTATGAGGCAGTTCTACTCTGCCCTATAGGGTCTCTATGAGTCAGAATCAACTCAATGGCAACGGGCTTGGTTTTTGTTTGTTTGTTTTAAAGGTATATTCAGTAAGATACAAAAAAATATACTTTTTTTCACAGTTTCAATGAATTTCCGCATCACGGATTTATTGGGCACTAGATTTGGAGTGAATGTTTCCTACCCTTTCTTCCTTGATTAACCATTGCTCTGAGACACGCTGCATTAATTTTTAAGTCTTTTAAAGGACAAATTACAATGCCTGCTGTGATAATTGTGATACTATCCTAACCCTGGCAATCACTTTAAAACTACTTCTTTGCTTATCATTAGCAATGCTAAGTGATAAAAATAAGGATATCGAGAGTATTCTGGGAAATGATTGTTTAACAATTTTTAATTTTCTGAAAAGCTCAATCCAGAAAACTCTCAGCACCATAGATTGGGATACTGTCTGATGACATGGGCCCTTCTAAATTTCCTCTAATTTAGTAAAATCCCCAGATGGTTCTCAATCAATCAACCTCCACAACCACTCTTCTCTCTAGCTACCTCCCTCACAGTTAGGGTTCATCAAACCAGTTGCCAAACCAGGCTAAAAACAGAATAATACAGGTAGGGCAATTTCCTGAAAACAAATCAGTTCAGATTCAAGCCTGAAAGGTTTAGAACTGTTTTACCTCAGGGCAACCAAGCACCCAGCACATGTCAGATGGGTTAAATTAAAAAGCACTCCACAGTGAGTGCAAAGTGATCACTTCCTTCATCTTCTCTATGTCTAAGAAATTCATATAATCCACTGCCATTGAGTCGATTCCAACTCAGCGACCCTATAGGACAGAGTAGAACTGCCACATAGGGATTCCAAGGCTGTAATCTTTACAGAAGCAGACTGCCACATCTTTCTCCCATAGAGTGGCTGGTGGGTTCAAATGGTCAACTTTTGGTTAGCTGTCCAGTGTTTTAACCACTGTGCCACCGTGGCTCCTAGAAATTCATATGGAAGAGGTAAAATATCTTTCTCCTGTCAGCTCATCTGGAATAAGCATCTGTCACTTTTAACTGCTGACAAGTGGTTTTATAAATATAATTGCCTTGCATTTTGTTTTTTGACAGAAAGTCAACTCATCCAAATGATTGTTCTTCTGAAATGTTCAGAGTTCTTGGCAAGTGACAAATGACAAAGTATCGATGATAAACCAAGACAAAACATGGATAAAATCCATCATGATTTTCCTGCTTATTATCTCATAAACATCTGGGTTTAATTCAACCCCATGATATAGTTGAGAATCAGCATAGGAGCATAAAATCCATTTAGAGAAACTAATTATACAAAAGAACAGATAATGTGCAATGCATACATGGATGACTGAAATGCTCTTAGTCGCTATCAAAAGGGCACAGAAGTAGAATCCTAAAGAGGATTTCGATCCAATAACACTGCTCAGTAACTGAGATTGTCAGTATCACTCACTTAACTAAATCTATCGTAGCTGCTGCCAGAAAAGGGGCCAGCAGTAACTCTGCATTTTTAAATGCTTTTTTCTAACCAATACTTAAATGAAATTGTAAAAAATAAATATTTTAAAATACATGCATTAGGGATGTTAAATGGTTAAGAGCTCAACTACTAGTCAAAAGGTCAGCAGTTCAAACCCACCCAGAAACACCTCCGAAGACAGCCTGCTGATCTGCTACTGAAACATCACAGCCTTGAAAACCCTTTGGAGCAATTCTATTCTAGACACATGAGGTCGCCATGAGTCAGAACTGATTCTACAGCAACGAACAACTACAACAAGATCAAGAGATGGAAAGGAACATTTGATGATTTTTTTTTTCTATTTAACATATGAAAGAATAATTTCAATTTAGGGAACTTAAAGCTAAGCGGTGTTGGTAGTGATCTATTTTAAGGGCCAACTCTGAAAAGTCATGGAATGTTAAGCTATTAAAAAGTTAAAAAAAAAAAAGAAATAAATTATTTTTTGTCTTGAAATAGCCAACACAAAAAGACTCTTTATCGTCATCACATGAAGAGACATATGTACACCCATGTTCATTGCAGCATTGTTCACAATAGAAAAAGATGGAAACAACCTAGATGCCCATCAACCGATGAATGGATAAACAAACTATGGTACATATACACAATGAAGTACTACACAACGAAAAAGAACAACGATGAATCTGCAAAGCATCTCACAACATGGATGAATCTGGAGGGCATCATGCTGAGTGAAATGTCAATCACAAAAGGACAAACATTGTATGAGACCACTACTGTAAAAACTCATGAAAAGGTTTACACACAAAAAGAAACATTCTTTGATGGTTATGGGAGTGGGGAGGGTGGGGATGGAAAAACACTAAATAGAAAATTGATAAGTGATATGTGATGGTTGAGAATGTGTGTCAACTTGGCTGGGCCATGATCAGTGTTTTAAAGTAATCACTCCCATGAAAGAATATACGGTGAGTAGCCAATCAGATGAAAGGGAGTCTCCTTGAGGGTGTGGCCCGCATCTGTATATAAGCAGAAGTTCTGGCTTTTCACTCTCTCTGGATCCTGCGGCTGCTTCCTGTCATCTCATCTCCCATTCTTGGGACTTGAGCTGTCAGCGTATCTGCCGAACCTGGGATTCGCCGATCTGCACAGCCTGTGAGCGGGAACCCTCCTCTCCAACCTGCCGATCTTGGGCTTGCCACCTTCTGCAGCTGTGTGACTTGGGAGAGGCGTCTACCCTTATCCACGGACTTTGAACATTCTAGCCTCTACAATCACCTGAGCTGTTTCCTTGATATAATCTCTCTCTCTCTCTGTGTATATATATATATATATATATATATATATATATATATATATACACTTTACTGGTTTTCCTTCTCTGGAGAACCCAGCCTAAGACATGGTAACTCTGGTGAAGGGTAGGGCAGTACACAATACTGGGGAAGCCACCACAACTTGTACAAGGCAAGGTCATGGAAGCTCCATAGGCACACCCAAACTCCCTGAGGGACCAAATTGCTGGGCTGAGGGCTGTGCGGACCATGGTCTCAGGGAACATATCACTCAATTGGTATAACATAGTTTATAAAGAAAATGTTCTATGTTCTACTGTGGTGAGTATCGTCTTGGGTCTTAAAAGCCTGTGAGTGGTCATCTAAGGTACTCACCCTTTGAGAGCAAGAGAGAATGAAGAAAACTAAAGATACAAGGGAAAGATCAGTCCAAAGGACTAATGGACCACAACTACCACAGCCTCCACAACACTGAGTCCAGTACAACTAGATGGTGCCCAGCTAACACCATTGACTGGTCTGACAGGGATCATGATAGAGGGGCCCAGACAGAGCTGGAGAAAAATGTAGACCAAAATTCTAACTCACAAAAAAGGACCAGACTTACTGGCCTGAAACAGACTGGAAAAATCCCAAAAGTATGGCTCCCGGACACATTTTTAGCTCAGTAATTAAGTCACTCCTGAGGTTCACCCTTCATCCCAAGATTAGACAGGCCTATAAAAGAAAACAAGACCAAAGGGGCACACCAGCCCAGGGACAAGGGAAAGAAGGCAGAAGTGCACTGGAAAGCTGGTAATAGAGAACTCAAGGTCAAGAAGGGAGAGTGTTAACATGTGGTGGGGTTGTTAACCAGTGGCATAAACCAAAATGTGCAGGGAGGCGAGGCCAAGATGGTGGAGTAGTCAGATGCTTCCTGTGGTCCCTCTTACAACAAAGACCCAAAAAAATAAGTGAATGGATTATATATGACAATCTAGGAGCCCTGAACATCAAAGACAAAGTTGACGAATCGGACAGAGTGGCAGGGGGAAGGAGAGATGGCTCAGAAGCTATGGGGAGTTCCAGACCTCACCTGAGCAGCACAGGCACTCTGCAGGCTGGACTGACTGCTGCGTGACCAGTGAGGCAAGCAGTGGCGCTCAAGAGGAATTTTCCACATTGGGAGAGACAGAGCAGCGGCGAGTGTGCTCAAGCCTCCAGAATCAGAGAAAAGCGGTGCTCATTTGGCAAAACATAAGTACAAGCATCTAACCAACCACGTGGATTAACCCCCCCAATTTGGGAAGTACCTCTCTCCCATTTGCCTGCCCCTTCCCAACTCTGCTACAAGTCCCAGTCCAGGTTCAGTGATTGCCATGCCCCCTGAGATGGAAGTAGGACCTGTTACACACCCTGAGCTGTTCTTCTGGCTTTGGAGAAGGAAAAAATTAACAAAGAGGAAAAAATAATCTACCAGGAACTCAGGGCAGGCACAGCCCCATTGCCTAGGTACAGGCATAAGGGGTCCACGGACTTTGAATGCCTTTCCCCCCTGCATAGACCTGTGTGGGCCCATTTCAGCAGCACAGGCCCTCATTAGCACAGTACAACAGGGTATATACTATTTTAGACTGTATTAGCTATAAGGGGGAACGGCAAATTCATGACATTTGACGCCGTCCTACCTATTAAGCAGGGTCATCACCTGCTTGAGGACCGTTGGCTCCACTCACTCCACTGAGCCACCTGTGACAGGGATCCAAGAATAAATGGTGACTCCCAGTCCTTACAGGAATAGCATTGGGTGCCCACAGTTCGGCTGCAGAACCCATTCACCTGTGCGCTGTAGGGAACAGAGACACGACTCCTACCTAGACACTCAAGGGCAGCCGTCAGCCCCCTGCCTTGCTCAGCACATGATTCCCTATTGCAACCAGATACTTGTGCCTTTTCCAAGCACTCCTGCCCATCTAGGAATGTAGGTGAGAGCCTGCACCACACACTTAGTGACTAACAACCTGGACACTTGAGCTGAATCCACACAAGAAAAGTAAACAGACTCCTAGGCTCACATACCTAGTAACACCTCTAATCACCTGGTGACAGGACATTAGAGCTTCAAAGGCACCAATATTCAAACTAGTTCACACAAGCAGCCAATTGGGCATATCAAAACAAAACAAAGCAAGAAGCTAGGATACACTAAGCAAACATAAAATAAATAAATATAACAACTTATTGATGGCTCAGAGACAACAGTTAATATCAAATCACATAAAGAGGTAGACCATGATGGCTTCAGCAACCTCCCAAAACAAAGAATCAAGAAATTTTCCGGAGGAAGACTACTTCTTAGAATTACTGGAGGTAGAATTCAAAAGATTAATATACAGAGGTCTTCAAGAGATCAGGAAGAAGATCATTCAAAATGCAGAACAAGCCAAGGAAC
The DNA here is from genome assembly GCA_030035585.1 of Dugong dugon. Taxonomy (NCBI): domain Eukaryota; kingdom Metazoa; phylum Chordata; class Mammalia; order Sirenia; family Dugongidae; genus Dugong; species Dugong dugon. Next base: position 89,442,534 of record CM057472.1, read on the forward strand.
ACACAGACAAAGCAACAGAGGAACTTAAGAAGGTTATACAAGAGCATAATGACAAATTTAAGAGCCTGCAAGAATACACAGAGAGACATCGAAAAGAAATCCAAAAGGTTAACAATGAAATTTCAGAATTACAGCACTCAATAGAAAGCCATAGGAGCATACCTGAGGCAATGGAAGTCAGAATTACTAAGATTGAAGATAAAGCACTTGACACCAACTTATTTGAGGAAAAGTCAGATAAAAGAATTTAAACAAATGAAGAAACCCTAAGAATTATGTGGGACTCTATCAAGAGGAATATCCTACAAGTGACTGGAGTATGAAAACAGCGGAATAACAGAAAATACAGAGAGAATTGTTGAAGATTTGTTGGCAGAAAACTTTCCTGATATCATGAAAGATGAGAAGATATCTATCCAAGAAACTCATCTAACCCCACACAAGGCAGATCCCAAAAGAAAGTCACCAAGACGTATTATAATCAAACTTGCCAAAACCAAAGATAGAGAGACTTTTAAGAGCAGTTTGCGATAAATGAAAACTCATCTACAAAGGAGAGTCAATAAGATTAAGTTTGGACTACTCAGCAGAAACCCTGCAGGCAAGAAGGCAATGGGATGACATATATAAAGCCTTTAAGGGAAAAAATTGCCAGCCAAGAATTATATACCCAGCAAAACTGTCTCTCAAATATGATGGTGAAATTAAGACATTTCCAGACAAACAGAAGTTTAGGGAATTTGTAAAAACCAATCCAAAATTACAGGAAATACTAAAGGAAGTCCTTTCGTTAGAAAAATAAATAACATCAGACAACAATCCAAGATGAGAACACAGGACAGACCAACCAGTTATAAATTCATATATGGAAGTCACAAAATAAATCAAAGTTAAAACACTGGAAATACAGAAACAGAGACATCAATATGTAAAAGATGACAAAATTAAAACAAAAAAAGAGGGACTAAGTACTGTAGTCACAGATCTTTCATATGGAGAGGAAGTAAAGGTGATATAAAGAAATAAAAGACGGGTATAAACTTAGAAAAACAGAAGTAAATACTAAGGTAACCACAAAGGAAACTAACAATCTTACACATCTAAACAAAAAAAAGAAAAAATATATAACGTTCTAGCAAATACAAAATCAGCTACAATGAAAAAGATGAAAAGAAAATACATAAAGAAAAACGACTCAGCACCGAAAATTAAGTGGAACAAAGAAACTGTGAACAAAAACACAAAAAACATACCAACATGAAAGCACTAAACTCATACCTATCAATAGTTACGCTGAATGTAAATGGACTAAATGCACCAATAAATGGACAGAGAGCGGCAGAATGGATAAAAAAAACACAATCCGTCTATATGCTGCCTACAAGAGACACGCCTTAGACTTAAAGATACCAACAAACTAAAACTCAAAGGATGGAAAAAATATATCAAACAAAAAATACTCAAAAAAGAGCAGGAGTGGCAATATTAATCTCTGACAAAATAGACTTTAAAGTAAAAGCCACCACAAAGGATAAGGAAGGACATTATATAATGATTCAAGGATCAGTACACCAGGAGGACATAACCATAATAAATATTTATGCATCCAATGACAGTGCTCCAAAATACATAAAGAAAACTCTAACAGCCATGAAAAGAGAAACAGACGGCTCCACAATAATAGTAGGATTTCAACATATCAGTTTCAGCGAAGCACAGAACATCCAGAAAGAAGCTCAATAAAGACACAAGATCTAAATGCCACAATCAACCAACCTGATCTCATAGACATATACAGAACACTTCACTCAACAGCAGCCAAGTATACTTTCTTTTCCAATGCACATGGAACATTCTCCAGAACAGACCACATATTAGGCCACAAAGCAAGCCTTAACAAAATCCAAAGCATCGAAACATTACAAAGCATCTTTTCTCTCCACAAAGCCATAAACGTAGAAACCAATAACAGAAAAAGCAACAACAACAACAAAAAACTCAAATACATGCAAACTGAACAACACCTTGCTAAAAAACTAGTGGGTTATAGATGAAAGTTTAGGATGAAATAAGGAAATTCACAGAATCAAAGGAGAATGAAAACACATCCTACCAGAACCTTTGGGACACAGTAAAAGCAGTGCTCAGAGGTCAATTTATAGCAATAAATGCACACATCCAAAAAGAAGAAGAGCCAAAATCAAAACATTAACCCTAAAACTCAAACAAACAAAGAGAGCAGCAAAAGAAGCCTTCAGGCACCAGAAGAAAGCAAATAATAAAAATCAGAGCAGAATTAAACAAATAGAAAATAGAAAAACAATTGAAAGAGTCAATAAGACCAAAAACTGGTTCTTTGAAAAGATCAATAAAAGCGGTAAACCACTGGCCAAACTGACAAAAGAAAAACAGGAGAGGAAGCAAATAAACAAGAAATGAGATGGGCGATAACCAAGAAATGAGATGGGCGATATCACAATAGACCCAACTGAAATTAAAAGAATCATAACAGAATACTATGAAAAACTGTACTTCAACAAATTTTAAAGCCTAGAGGGAATGGACAAATTTCTAGAAACACACTACCTACCTAAACTAACACAAACAGAGATGGAACAACTAAATAAACCTATAACAAAAGAAGTGATTGAAAAGGTAATTTAAAAACTCCCAACAAAAAAAAAAGCCCTAGCCCAGATGGTTTCACTGGAGAATTCTACCAAACTATCAGAGAAGAGTTAACACCACTACTGCTAAAGGTATTTCAGAGCATAGAAAAGGATGGAATACTCACAAACTCTTTTTATGAAGCCAGCGTAACCCTCATACCAAAACCAGGTAAAGACACCACAATAAAAAGAAAATTACAGACCAATATCCCTCATGAACATAGATGCAAACATCCTTAAAAAAATTCTAGCCAATAGAATTCAATAAAATGTCAAAAAAATAATTCACATTACCAAATGGGATTCATACCAGGTATGCAGGGATGGTTCAACATTAGAAAAAACAATCAGTGTAATCCATCACATAAATTAAACAAAAGATAAGAATGGCATGATCTTATCAATTGATGCAGAAAAGGCATTTGAAAAAGTCCAACACCTAATCATGATAAAAACTCTCAGCAAAATAGGAATAGAAGGGAAATTCCCCAATATAATAAAGGCATTTATAGAAAGCAAACAGTCAACATTATCCTAAATGGGGAGAGTCTGAAAGCATTCCCCTTGAGAATGGGAACCAGACAGGATGCTCTTTATCACCACTTTTATTCAACATTGTGCTGGAGGTCCTAGCCAGAGCAATTAGGCTAGAAAAAGAAATAATGGGAATTCGAACTGGTAAGCAAGAAGTAAAAGTATCCTTATTTGTAGATGATATGATCTTATACACAGAAAAACCCAAAGAATCCACAAGAAAACTACTAGAACTAATAGATTTCAGCAAAGTATCAAGATACGAGATAAACATACAAAAATCAGTTCGACTTCTGTACACCAACAAAGAGAACTTCAAAGAGGAAATCGTGAAATCAATACCATTTACAATAGCCCCCAAGAAAATAAAATACTTAGGAATAAATATAACCAGAGACGTAAAAGACCTATACAAAGAAAACTACAAAACACTACTGCAAAAAACCAAAAGAGACCTACATAAGTAGAAAAACATACCTTGCTCATGGATAGGAGGACTCAATATTGTGAAAATGTAAATTCCACCCAAAGCGATCTATAGATACAATGCAATCCTGATCCACATTCCAATGACAATTTTTAATGAGATGATGAAACACATCACCAACTTCCTATGGAAAGGGAAGAGGCCCCAGATAAATAAAGCATTACTCAAGAAAAAGAACAAAGTGAGAGGCCTCACACTACTTGATTTCAGAACTTATTATACTGCCATGGTAGTCACAACAGTCTGGTACTGGTACAACAACAGATACATACACCAACAGAACAAAGTTGAGAATTCAGACACAAATTCATCCACCTATGAGTAGCTGATATTTGACAAAGGCCCAAAGTCCATTAAATGGGAAAAAGTCTCTTTAACAAATGGTGCTGGCATAACTGGATATCCATCCTCACACCATGCACAAAAACTAACTTAAAATGGATCAAAGACCTAAATATAGAATCTGAAACAATAAAGATAATGGAAGAAAAAACAGGGAGAACACTAGGAGCCCTAAACATGGCATAAACAGAATACGAACCATAGTAACAATGCACAAACACCTGAAAAGAAACTAGATAACTGGAAGCTCCTAAAAATCAAACACTTATGTTCATCAAAAGACTTCACCAAAAGAGTAAAAAGACAACATTCACAGTGGGAAAAAATTTTTGGCTACAATAAATCTGGTCAGGGTCTAATCTCTAAAATCTACAAGATACTACAAAACCTCAACAACAAAAAGACAAATAACCCAGTTAAAACATGGGCAAAGGATATGAACAGACACTTCACCAAGTGGCTAACAGATACATGAGGAAATGCTCACAATCATTAGTCATTAGAAAAATGCAAATCAAAACACAGTGAGATACCATCTCACCCCAATAAGGCTAGCATTAATCCAAAAAACACAAAATAATAAACGGTAGGGAGGTTTTGGAGAGACTGGAACACTTATACACTGTTAGTGGGAATGTAAAATGGTACAACCACTTTGGAAATCAATTTGGTACTTTCTTAAAAAGCTAGAAATAGAAGTATCATATAATTCAGCAATCTCACTCCTTGGAATATATCCTAGAGAAATAAGAGCTGTCACACAAATAGATATATGCACACCCATGTTCATGGCAGCACTGTTCACGATAGCAAAAAGATGGAAACAACCTAGGTGCCTATCAATGGACACATGGATAAACAAATTATGGTATATTCACACAATGGAATACTACCAAATGATAAAGAACAACAACGTATCTGCAAAACATCTCATAACATAGATGAATCTGGAAGGTACTATGCTCAGTGAAATTAGTCAGTAACAAAAGGACAAATATTGTTTGAGACCACTATTATAAGAACTCAAGAAAAGGTTTAATCACAAAAGAAAACATTCTTTCATGGTTACAAGGGTAGGGAGGGAGGGAGAGGGGAATTCACTAACTAGATAGTAGACAAGAATCATCTTAGGTGAAGGGAAGGACAACACACAATACAGGGGAAGCCAGCACAACTGGACTAAACCCAAAGCTAAGAAGTTTCCTGAATACAACCAAACACTTTGAGGGAAAGAGAAGCAGAGGCAGGGGTCCAGGGACCATGGTTTCAGGGGACATCTAGGTCAACCAGTATGACAAAGTTTATTAAGAAAATGATCTGCATCCCACTTTGGTGAGTGATGTCTGAGTTCTTAAAAGCAAGCAAGCAGCCATCTAAGATGCATCAACTGGTCCCAACCCACCTGGAGCAAAGGAGAATGAAGAACACCAAAGACATGAGGAAAATATTACCCCAAGAGACAGAAAGGCCCCATAAACCAGCGACTCCATCGGCCTGAGACTGGAAGAACTAGATGGTGCCTGGTACCACTGATGACAGCCCTGACAGAGAACACAACAGAGAGACCCTGATGGATCAGGAGAAAAGTGGGCTGCAGAATTCAAATTCTAGTAAAAATACCAGACTTAATGGTCTGACTGAGGCTGGAGGAATCCCAAAAGACATGGCCCCCGGACTCTCTGTTAACCCAGAACTGAAACCATTCCCAAAGCCAACTCTTCAGACAGATTAGACTGGACTATAAGACATAAAATGATACTCGTGAAGAGTTTGCTTCTTAGCTCAAGTAGATACAGGAGACTAAATGGGCAGTTCCCGTTTGGAAGCGAGATGAGAAGGCAGAAAGGGATAGGAGTTGGCTGAATGGACACAGGAAATCCGGGGTGGAAAGGAGGAATGTGCCATCACATTATAGGGATAGCAACTAGGGTCACATAACAATGTGTGTATAAATTTTTGTGTAAGAAACTAAAACTTGAGCTGTAAACTTTCACCTAAAGTACAATCTAGAAAAAAAAAAAAGTGTACTAACTGTTTAATGAGAAACTAGTTTGTTCTGTAAACCTTCATCTAAACTATAATAAAGAAAAAAAAAGAGTATCAAGGAGATACTAATAGATTATATGGACAGAATGGCACTCAAGGACAGATGAATAAATGAGTGAATGGTGGGTCACAGCAAAAACCATTCCTTAGGAATTTCCCTTTTATACCTGATTATTCTTGTCTGTCAGTTCATCAAGAGTTTCAGACTGTTTCTCCAACTCTCGCTCTAATTTCTTATGCTTAAGCTTCCACTGCTTAATGGATTCCTGAGCTTTCATTTTCAGCTCTTCTCTCCTCTTCTCTGCCTCCTCTCTCAGGACCTCTGACTGCTGGAACTCACTGAGATACCGCTCTGCCTGTTTGGTCGCGTCCTCTGCATGTTGAGTCAGCTCTGAAATCTGGAGGTCAGCACGCTTACGCTCAGCCTCACATGTCTCATAGTGATTCTGGATCTCCTTAAGTCGATCCAACATCTGCAGTTGCTGTTTTTCCTTGTTCTCCAATTCCCATGTTAAGTTCTAGGAATAAAGCATGTGAAATATTAGGAACATATTCTTGTCAAAGTTGAAAAAATAACGTTAGCGGACAATAATCTTTGATGTCATGGGAATGGGAATAATCCGTATTATATCTCGTTAGCAATTAATATAGGAAACATGAGCCTTTTTCTGTGTATTTTATAATCCCATTAAAAACCTGACCTGTTGCCATCGAGTCAATTCTGACTTACAGCAGAACTGCCCCATAGAGTTTCCAAGGAGCACCTGGTGGATTTGAACTGCTGACTTTTGGTTAGCAGACATAGCTCTTAAACACTATGCCACCAAGGTTTCCATAATCCCACTAGTGGGGAATAATTTTTATAGAAATGTTATCTTTTTTAAGATTACTTTATTATCCAAAAAGGGAAAATGTCTATGTTTGCAATTGACTGTCACTAAAACAGAAATCATTGCCAATGAGAAAAACAATGTACATTACTTTGGTAAGAACCTAGTGTTTTGTCCAACTGAAGAAATGTCAATGTTTTAAAATTTGTCAGAGAACTATTATTAGTAATGACATTTAACATTTCACTTTCTGGAAGCATGTAAAATTGTTAAATTAAAATAAAAATCAGTAACAATAAGCATAAAGGACAGAAGCATCAGTATAGATAACAGTTTATTTGGAAGTCCATTTAAAAAGCTCCCAGTGAAGTGTTTATAGATTAGGTTATTTCCAACTAAAACAACATAATAAGTTGATGTACTTATCTCTAGCTTACATGAATAATAGTAATATAGATTTTTTAAAAAACTTAATTTGAATTTAATTCTAATATTTCTCTAACCAAGAAAAAAACCTGAACTCTTAAAACTCAGTAACACATTTGGAAATTATACTAAATCCATTATGACTAATAAATATTTTAACTTGAGAAGAATGAATATATATCTATTTTTAACCCTTTTGTGTCTGGTGGTACATACAGCAACCATGAGATTTTTGATCCTCTGGGGTTTACTGGGAAGTTGCTGTACCACTGACAGCAGGTACTGCCACAAGGCAGGGGCATTCACGAATGTTTGAATCCAAAGAAAAGGGCACGTGCCACAAATAACTGTTTTTACACGATATTGTATGAGGTGTCTCAATTTTTGGTAGGAAAACAGAAATTTTAAAAATTTTTATTTGTTATGTATATGTACCAATAGACCCTGGTGGAGACTCTGGGGTATAATTAGTGGTACTTTGTATGTACCACTCAATACTTGGTAGGCTTGTGGGAGGGGGCAAGAAAAAAAATCCATACTATCTTCTAAAAATTCAGACACATTCAATGATTCAGCATGCTTCCATTAATGAAAACACATGGCATCAATGAAAAATTCAAAACAGAAAATAATTGGGTCTTTAAAGGGTTAAGTTAAAAAATAAGAGAACATTGCTTTTATAGAACATTTTATACAAATAAAGGAATGTTATAACATTAACATTAAACCACTCTTGTAAAGCTTTAGAAAGGAGTGACAAATTCAGAAATTAAGTGCTTACAATGTGTCCTATAACCTGTCCCCCTGAGCCTTAGTTTCCAAATACCTGGTTAACGAGGGGGAAATGAAAAGGATATGCGTCCAAGTAAGAATGGACTCATGCCAAGATGATGCTATAAGCTGGATAAACAATAATTATCATCTGCATTGTACTAAGACACTGAGAAATGAAGACACTGGAAATATTTATCAAGTTTCTCTGGCCTTGACAGTAGAATTTTCAGTTCCAGATTCCATTAGCTCTGATTTGTGGCTCATGTAAAGTTCAATTTTAATTTTCCCCCATGATTACAGTCATGCTTTGATATTATGGCAAAAAAAAAATTAAAATCATAATAATGTTTCAAAAACAAGCTTCATGTTTTGAGAAACAAGGTTCTATTTGTTCAGTTTGCTAAATTCAGTGCAGCCTGGAAGAGCTGAATCACTCCTTTATACACCCAAACAAAATAGTAAATTGAGAACTGTGCACTTGTTTGTGGGGAAAATTCTCAAATGAGATCAGAAAACCCTAGTGATTGCGGTTTACCCTTTTGCCATTATTCTCAAAGTTTTACCACTACGCTAGAAATTAACTTTATTAACAGCCAGTATTCAAATGATTTCTACACCAAACAAGAGTAGGAACCCATCTTTTTTTCCAACAAATACTTGAGGAGGGTGGTTACACCTAATATGTGCCCGGCACATGGTTTGTAGAAAGATTGTTAAGACATGGCTTCAACAACAAAGAATCTACCAACCTAACTGAGGAGCTATTCATGTCAACAGCTAAATTACAACAAAAGATAGTGTTAGGGGCTAAAATGTGATGAACAGTTACCCAAAGGAGTCTATTTTCTACAGCGTAGCCAGGGAAGGTCTGTCTTTGGAGGTACCACTCTTTTTGCTGGCTTTAAATTCTTTTTTTTTTTTTTTTAATTATACTTCAGGTGAAGGCTTACAGAACAAATAGCTTCTCATGAAACACTAGTAGACATATTGTTTATGACATTGGTTAACAACCGCACAACATGTCAACCCTCACCCTTCTCGACCTTTTGTTTTTTTGGTGAAAATATACATAGCCAAAGATACACCCTTTCAAAAATTTCTACATGCACAGTTCCATGACATCGACTATGCTCTTCCGATTGTGCTGCTACTAACACTTTAGATGAAGTCTTACAGAACAAAATAGTTTCTCATTTAACAGTTACTACACATGTTGCCCTACGACAATGGTTAGCAACCTCACAACATATCAACACTATCCTTACTCAACCTTGGGTTCCCTATTACCAGCTTTCCTGTCCCCTTCTGCCTTCTGGACCTTCTTCCTGGACTGCTGTGCCTCATTAGTCCCATTTGGTTTTATGGGGCTGTCCACTCACCAGCTGAATCGTGAACCTCGGAAATGACTTCACCACTAAGCTAAAAGGGTGTCTGGGGGCCATAATCTCAGGGTTTCTCCAGTCTCCTTTAAGCCAGTAAATCTTGTCTTTTTTGTGTGTTTGTGAGTTAGAATTTTGTTCTAAATCCTTCTCCAGCTCTGTCCAGAACCATCTGTTGTGAGTCTGGTCAGAGCAGTCAGTGGTGATGGCCGGGCACCATCTAGCTGTACTGGACTCAGTCTGGTGGAGGCCTAGGTAGCTGTGGACCCTTAGTCCTACAGACTAATCTTTTCCTTGTATCCTGTTCTCTTCATTCTCCCTTGCTCCCGAAGGGATGAGACCAATGGAGTATCTTAGATGGCTGCTCCCAGGCTCTTAAGAACCCAGATGCTACTCACCAAGGTAGAATGTAGAACATTGTCTTTATAAACTGTGTTATGCCAACTGAGCTAGATGTTCCCCAAAAACATGGTCCCCACAGCCCTCCACCCAGCAATTCAGTCCCTCAGAGAGTTTGGATGTGTCTATGGAACTTCCATGACCTTTCCTTGTACAAGTTGTGCTGGTTTCCCTGTATTGTATAATGTCTCACCCTTCACCCAAGATACCACTTACCTATTGTCTATTTAGTATTTCTCCCCACCCCACACCACTCCCATCCCTGGGAACCAACAACGATTGTTACATTTTCTGTGTGAACTTTTTCATGGGTTTTTACAATAGAGGTCTCATACAATATTTGCCCTTTTGTGATTGACTTATTTCACTCAGCATAATGTATTCCAGTGTCATCCATGTTATAAGATGCTTCACAGATTCATCGTTGTTCTTTCTCATTGCATAGTACTCCATTGTGTGTATGTACCATAGTTCGTTTAACCATTCATCTGTTGATGGGCTTCTAGGTTGTTTCCATCATTTTGCTACTGTGAACAATGCTGCCATGAATATAGGTGTGCATATATCTGTTCGAGTGACGACTCTTACTTCTCTAGGATATATTCCTAGGAGTGGGATTGCTGGAGCGAATGGTATGTCTATTTCTAGCTTTCTGAGGAAGCACCATATCACCTTCCAAAATGGTTGTATCGTTTTGCATTCCCATTTGCCTGGCCAGAAAGGGCTCCCAAGTCAAGAAAAGGAAAAGAAAACAAACAAACAATTCAAAACAAACAAACGAAGAAAAGCCCCGGGATCCCATCAACGTGGCAGCCCAGACCAGGAAGCCGTTCCACACTCGAACGGAGCTCCACAGCCTCTCAGGTAGAAGCAAAGATGGTGCTCAGAGCCAGGTATTTGAGCAAAAGGAGGGGGAGGTGGTGAGAGGTAAGGAAGTAATCAAAAGAAGTGGAAAAAAGTAACACCAGTAGCCAACAAATGGCACTCAGAGAGCCGGCCCGTTCAGGTGGGTGGGATCCAAGCAGCCGGTGTTTCCCGGACAAGAGATTGTGGCCAAGGGAAGCAGAGGAGGCCGAGTGGAGGTGAAGAAGGGTGTGGGGTGGGAAAGCGTACATCGCAAATTACCAGTTGTTTTGTCTCCCGCTGGTAACTCCGTGAAGCTGCTTTCTCATACCCCCTGTTTGCTGGTCTCCAATAGGAGTCCAAGATGGCGGATCCGTGCTGCGTTAGCTGAAAGGGGACCTCTGCATGAATCTCTCCTCGCTCTCCACTGTCGGTCAGTTTTCTCACTCCATTTGGTGCTTGGCTGAGTTATCTCTTCATTTGATGTTTTAGGGTTTCAGGATTGTTGTTTTCTCTGATCGGCTTAGTTTTTCAGATCTTTGCTGGGGAGGGACGGCATGGTGCTTCTGCCTAGAGTGCCATTTTGCTGGAAGTGTCTGGCTTTAAATTCTTGGCTCTTTATCCTAACTTCCAGAGTCTTTCACTTTAACCACTCTCTTGCTCACAGCTCAAATTCCTTTTTCAAACTGCTCATCCACTGAACTTGAATAGCAAAACCACCAACCCTGGGTAAACTCAAAAATTTCCCATTTCCTACACCCGGTTACTGAATCCTCTAAGGAAAATCACACAGGAGCATCAATTGATGTAAATATCGTTGCGCACCAGCTCCTCAGTGCTCAGAAATTCTTCTAGATGCCTCTACCCAGCTCACACAATAGTCATCCCAAAATGTACCATCTGTGACCCTAACATCTTTTCCCTCACTCTTAGCGTGTAATATAGTTCTCCCTAAAGAAATAAAATTGAGGTCATGAGGCAAGACATCCCAAAACTTTCCTACTCATACCATCCTGAAACTTACCGAAGCCCAGTCTTATGTCCTCCTCACCAACCTATGAGGAAAAGGAATCTTTCTTCCTTAGACATATATGCCTACCTTTGCTATTTCCTTTCATGTCCATCAAGGGCTTCAATATATCAACCAACTCTTCCATGTCTTGATCATCTCTTTCCCTACTGGATCACTCTGCTCTACTTCTCCATCTTAAAAAATAACAATAATTTAAAAAATAAAATCAAGCCTCAATCCTACATTATTTCTAACCAGCACCCTGTATTCTTCTTCTTTTGAAGCCACACTCCTGAAAAGGGTAATCTACACTTGCTGCCCCACAATCTTATTTCCACTGGATCTGGTTTCTATTCCTAACATACAATTGATAAACAGCACTCACCATGACTCCCCAGAGATCCCTACAGCCAAATACAGTGAACTCTTTAATAATTTTTCCTCACCTAGCTTCCTTATAGCATGTGACATTGTTAATTACCTCTTCTCATTAAGTCTCTCTTCTTTGACTTTCATACCACCATTCTTCTCTAGTCCCCCTTTTTCTTGCTGTTCCTTCATAATCTCCTTTTGGGGTCTCATCTACCACTTAACTCTAAAATACAGGTAACTCTCCAGAGTTCCAATATTAGGCATCCTCCCATTATAAAATACCCTTGGTAGGTAAGTATGTATGTAGGTCAATAGAGATATCAGTGATTTCTAATTCAGACGCCAAATCAATCTCCTCAACTCCAGATCTTTAAATATCTAATTGCATTATGACTTCTTACACTTGGAATCCCATAGGCATCTTAACTTTAGCATATCAAAAAAATGAATTTATCTGATATCCAACTTGCAACAAAAAGATACTTCTATTAAAATGGCAGTAAAGTCTCTCTCTGCTGAGGAAGAACAGAAATGAGGTTGGAATTGTGCATTTAAACCCTAAGAAGTTCTAAAATAATCACCGTAGGGAAAGAGGAAACAAAAAAGAGATAAATGTTTATAAGCTGACAAACAGAATCAAGGTTCTAGTTAGATAGTCTCAAATTTATAATGGACCCAAGAGTGTACAAAATTCCTCAGATTTCTCCAGCAACTCTTTTGAACACAAATAGCAACATAAGTTGAGCATTATTTATCCTTCTGTAATTACAGCAAAACAAGAATAAGCATAGCACTAATATATACAAACTCAGAGCTTAAGCAAGAAAACTCTTTTATTCTCATGTCTAAGAATGACAGATCTTCTTATTAACATGTTACATACAATAATTCACTTAAAATAATATTTGAAAACATGCCATTGATTGGGTACATGAGTATAAATTAACAGAAAAGGGTGAGGTTCTTATTGTAAATAATTGTGGTTCTTTCTACTGATGGGAAGGCAGGTTTGAATCTGAACTGGATAATCACCACCTCTGACTACCCTGAGTTTGGAAACTTTTGCTACTTCTTTGCTACTGCCAGTCTGTACTGTTGTTATGTGCTGCAGAGTCAAGAACCCACCAGCCGCTGTGTGGGAGAAAAGGCTTGGTGCTCAGCTCTCATATAGATCACAGCCTAGGAAACCATACAGGACATTGTTACTCTGTCACATAGGGTTGTTATGAGCCTGTATTGTGCTTCTGGTAAAATTCATCATAGAATTAGTTCTTACATTCTTCCCTCAGCAGATCCTACTCAGCCACTGTTCTGCTATTTTCTTTAGATCTATCTTCCTCCAATAACCAATCATAAAAACCGAGTTTTATTAAACATTTCTCACCCTTCAGTCAAAGGATTATACTACAGAACTCTCTCATCAATGAATCCTTCTATACACATACACACACATAGTCATACATACATACATACATTTACATTAAGCATGCATGTGTACTAACACATCATTACTCCATGCATAAATGCTTTCAGGGTAGGTACATATAAGAAATATCAGCATCTTCCTGATGTACTACATGAACTGCTAAATAAAAAGTAATTTTATTTATTCCATTATAATGATTTTCACTTTTACTATTACTGTTATACATTCCCGGAGACAACTTCTACCCTGAAAAACTTTTTACATTTAAATTGTGTGAAATTATCCCAGCTGCTAAAGCAGGTTGGTTAAATTTCATATCACTTAATTAAGCTCGTAATTTATTTCCCATTATATAAGCACTGTCAAAGAAATGAACAATCCAAAAACACAGAAACCTCCTTTTCACCAAGAATTCCTTCCAGTACACTATCAAAAGGCTTATAAAAAAAATCTCCAACTAAATCTAATACTTGACACATTTAACTTCCATTTCTTTTCTCTTTATCTTTCCTTTTTCAAGTGGGGTAAAATACTGATGGATAGTTGTGTGAGGTTCCCTAAGATGACCCCCAAGCTTGGTGATTCACTGTAAAGGACTCACAGGACTCAGCATATAGTCATACTCATGGCTCAGATTTATTACAGTAAAAGGATACAAAGCAAAATCAGAAAGGAAGAAAAATCAGAAAAGGGAAAAGGCACTTGGAGCAAAATCAAAGGAAATCAGGTGCAAGCTTTCAGGAGTCCCTTCCCAGTGGAGTCACACAGCAAACACTTAGTTCCTCCAGCAATGCATCTGACAACACTGGTGAAGTGTCTGCCAGTGAAGCTCATTACAGAGTCAGTGCCCAAGGTTTTCACCAGGGGCTGGTCACACAGGCAACCTCTGCTTAGCACATACCTAAATCACAGACACCCAGATGGAAAGAAGGCGTTTAGCATAAACCACATTGTTTGTATAGTCTAGGCACAGTGAGCTACCCTTATCCTTCAGGGAAAATTTCTTATCAGTGGAAGGAATTGTTTATCAGTCAGGTTCCCAAACCTAGCCAAGGACCAACCTTGTAAACAGGCCTTTCTAAGGACAGCAGTCTCAGACCTGATATGCTAACTCTTTTCTGCACAGTAGTAAAGTGGCCAAAGAATAGACAGAAATGAATAGATGATATTAAGTTTAAATGAGTTCTTAATTAAACAGTAAAACCAAAAACTAAACCCATTGCTGTCAAGTCAACTCCAACTCATAGTACAACCGTACAGGACAGAGTATGACCACCCCATAGGGTTTCCAAGGCTGTAATCTTTAGGGAAGCAGACTGCCACATCTTTCTCTTGTGGAGCAGCTGCTGGGTTCAAACCACCAACCTTTCTGTTAGCAGCTGAGCACTTCACCACTGTGCTACCAGGGCTCCTTAATTAAACAGTAATTAACTATAAATAATATCTGTAAAATAATACATTTAGAAGATGGTGGAAAAGAACTCTCTTCCTTCAAAATTGATTGGCTTTGGCTGCTATTTGCTCCCTTTGTAATTGCTGCAGTGGTAGTATCCAAATTCCAAGAAAATTACATAAAGCCTACTCATAACAATAAAGCATTAAAATGAAGATTAAAAAAGATATCCTACAAAAGAAATCAGTAGTATGGATAGGGCCCATCATAAAGTCTAACTTTCACAGATCACACATCAAAGATAATAATTTTATGAATGTTGACTACAAAAGGATATTTACCAATTACAGAAGTGGAAAATTTGGACAAGGTAAAGGAATAATGGAGAAAATTTACAGAATAAAGAAGTCAGCTCTATCTAGCATACAAAATCTTTCCACCCACCTTCCTTCCTATTTCTGATATTCATGAAGAAGAATTCCTAAGCCTGCATTTAAAGCATTTTCCATGAGGTGTTAACAGATATAAAGTAGACCATAGTGTAAGTGGCAACGATGACTATTTGTTCACTGATGTAACTAAAATTCCATAATATAATTTCTTCTATACTCATACTTGAGAGTCATCTAACACAAAAGATTGGGAAATTCAGTGAACACTTAAAAACATATATCAAAAACTGAAAATCTATCCCAAAGAAGCCAAGGTACTCTGCAGAATATATTTTTTAAATAAGATTTTCATCTATGGCATTTATGTACTTCTTGCAGAAACTTTTAAGAGTAAATGAGACATTAATGACTCTAGAAGACAGCAACATATCATAGAAAGAGCGTAAATCACACAGACCTGAGTTCAATTCCCGGCTCTGCCACTCTGTGAACTTAGAACGACTGCTTACCCTCTGTGAACCAAAGCAGCTTCATTTATAAAACAGACTCTATTAACACCTACCTCTCAGAAGAACGAGGGTCTACATTCGATTACTTAGTAAAGAAAGAATGACTAGCACACGTTAGGAACACAACAAAGAGAAGTTTGTAGTATTGGCTAGAGACAATGTCAGAATTAGAAAGTTGATCCAATGCACATACTTTAGAGATGAAGAAATTCAGGCTTAGGAAGATAAAGTAGTTAATCCAAAGAAAGGTAGGTAGATTTTGGCAAAGAAAGGACTAGCCCCAGGTACTTGATGTTCATTCTAATATAGATTCCACTTAAATATACTATGGACTTGGATACTAGCCAAACAAACCCTTTAATAAATAAATAATTTACTATGTTTCTTCCAGAGCTAGGAAGAAATCCTGAATAGGAATTACACAATCTCTGATGCATAGATGTTTCTGGAATGTTTTTGAATCTGAGAGAGGAAAAATCCCAAATAAGGCTGACTCAAGTTAAAACAAAATCAGTCGTAGCTAGCTTATCTCCTTCTGTGTGCAAGACATTGTACTGGACACTGAGGAAAATACTACATGAGAAATACAGATTGGGAGGAATATGATTGACCAGCAGAAAAGCGAGATCAAGGTTAGCTGATAAAACAGGATTTAAGTTAGTAAATTCAAGAGAAACTACTCTGATCAGTAAGACCACAGAAAGGAAGAAATATAAAATAGGGAGATAATAGGCAAACCAAAGTGTGAAGAATAAAAGGGATTTGGTCACTGATGGAAAATAAACATTCATGACTAACAATAGCATGAGCAAGAGTTACAGAGTGGGCAACTGATGGCTGTTCATGAAAAGTAATAGTTTAAGAGAGCTAAAAAGATTTTGGAAAGGAAGGTGAGAAATATGGTTGGGAGGATGCCAAACTTTCAAAGGTTTTCCAGCAAAGGGATAACACGATCAGATATGTGCTTGAGGAGGATTAATCACCAAAGGGCATTATGCTAACACTATCATATTCAAATTCTACAGCAACATTAAAAATAACTGAAGATCATTCTTATAAAGCAGGAAATAACTTTTAGAATCAATTCTTTTCTCATGTGAATTCAATGTTAGCAATCAAATTCCAGGGAGCTAGCTTATAATAGATTAAGAACCAAGTATATTTGACCACCACTGGCCTGTCAGTTTGTTGCATTGTGGTGGCTTGCATGTTGCTGTGATGCTGGAATCTATGCCAACAGTATTTCAAATACCAGCAGGGTCATCCATGGTGGACAGGTTTCAGACGACCTTCTGGACTAAGACACTCTAGGAAGAAGAACCTGGCGATCTAGTTCTTAAAAAATTGGCCAGTGAAAACCTTATGAATAGCAGCAAAACACTGATATAGTGCCAGAAGATGAGCCCCTCTGTTAGAAGGCATTCAAAATACGACTGGGGAAGAGCTGCCTCCTCAAAGTACAGTCAACCTTAATAACATGGATGGAATAAAGCTTTCAGGACCTTCATTTGCTGATGTGGCATGACTCAAAATGAGAAGAAACAGCTGTAAACATCTATTAATAAGAACGTGGAATTTACAGAGTATGACACTAGGAAAATCAGAAGTCGTCAAAAATGAAATGGAATGCATAAACATCGATAACCTAGGCATTAGTGAACTGAAATGGACTGGTACTGGCCATTTTGAATCAGACAATATGGTATACTATGCAGGCAATGAGAACTTGAAGAGTAATGGTGTCACATTCATTGTCAAAAAGAACATTTTGAGATCTATCCTGAAGCACAATGCTACTGGTGATAGAATACTATCTATACACCTAAAAGAAGACCAGTTAATATGATGATTATTCAAACTTACACACCAACCACTAATGTCAAAGATGAAGAAACTGAAGATTTTTACCAACTCCTGCAGTTTGAAATTGATCAAACATGCAATCAAGATGCACAAATAATTACTGGTGACTGGAACGTGCAAGCTGGAAACAAAGAAAGATCAGTAGTTGGAATATATGGCCTCGGTGATAGAAACAACATGGGAGATCACATGATAGAATTTTACAAGTCCAAGGACTTATTCATTGCAAATACCTTTTTTCAACAACACAAATGGCAATCATACATGTGGACCTCACTGGATGGAATACACAGGAATCCAACTGACTACATCTGTGGAAAGAGACAATATGGAGAAGCTCAATATCATCAGTTAGACTAAGGCCAGGGGCCAACTGCCAAACAGGCCATCAATTGCTCCTACGCAAGTTCAAGTAGAAGCTGAAGAAAACTGAAAGTCCAAGAGAGCCAAAGTATGAACTTAAGTATATTCCACCTGAATTTAAAGACCATCCCATAATAGATTTGATGCACTGAAGAGTAATGACTGAAGACCAGATCAGTTGTGGGATGACATCAAGGACATCATACATAAATAAAGTAAAAGATCATTAAAAACACAGGAAAGAAAGAAAAGACCAAAATGGGTATCAGAAGAGACTCTGAAACTTGCTCTTGAACATAGAGTAGCTAAAGTGAATGGAAAAAATGATGAAAGAAAAGAGTGAACGGAAGATTTCAAAGAGTAGCTCGAGGAGACAAAGTATTATGATGAAATGTGCAAAGATCTAGAGTTAGAAAACGGAAAGGAATACTCTCGGCATTTCTCAAGCTGAAAGAACTGAAGAAAAAATTCAAGCCTTGAGATGCAACACTGAAGTACACAATGGGCAAAATATTGAACGACCCAGGAAGCATCAAAAGAAGATGGAAGGAATGCACAGAGATGCTATACCAAAAGAAGTTGGTCAACAGTCAACCATTTCAGGAGACAGCATATGATCAAGAACCAATGGTACTAAAGGAAGAAGGCTGAGCTGCACTGAAGGCATTGGCTCCAGGAACTGACAGAATACCAACTGAGATGTTTCAACGAAGGATGCAAGGCTGAAAATGCTCACTCTCCTGTGCCAAGAAATTTAGAAGACAGCTACCTGACCAACCAACTGGAAGAGATCAATATCTGTGCCCATTCCAAAGAAAGGTGATCCAAGATAATGCAGAATTATCTAACAACATCATTAATATCACATGCAAGTAAAATTTTGCTGAAGATCATTCAAAAATGGCTGCAGCAGTACATCCACAGGGAACCGCCAGAAATTCAGGCCGTATTCAAAAGAAGATGTGGAACAACAGATATCACTGCTGATGTCAGATGGATCTTGGCTGAAAGCAGAGAATACCAGAAAGATGTCTACCTCTGTTTAATTGACTATGCAAAGGCATTCGACTATGTGGATCATACCAAATTATGGATAACATTGCAAAGGATGGGAATTCCAGAACACTTGGCTGTGCTCACAAGGAACTTGCACGCAGACCAAGATACAGTAGTTCGAACAGAACAAGGGGATAATGTGTGGCTTAAAATAGGAAAAGTGTGCCTACAGGTTGTATTCTATCAATACTTATTCAATCTGTATGCTGAGCAAATAATCTGAGAAACTGGACTATATGAAGAAGCAGGAAGCATCAGGATTGGAGGAAGACTCATTAACCTGTCATATGCAGATGACACAGCCTTGCTTGCTGAAAGTGAAGAGGACTTGAAGCACTGACTGATGAATATCAAAGACTACAGCCTTCAGTATGGATTACACCTCAACATAAAGAAAACAAAAATCCTCACAACTGTACCAGCAGACACCACTATGATAAATGGAGAAAATATTGAAGTTATCAAGAATTTTATTTTACTTGGATCCACATTCAATGCCCATGAAGCATCAGTCAAGAAACCAAAGGATGTATTGCATTGAGCAAATCTGCAAAAGACCTCTTTAAAATGTGAAAATGCAAAGATGTCATTTTGAGGACTAAGATGCACCTGACCCAAGCCATGGTATTTTCAATTGCTTCATATGCATGTGAAAGCTGGACAATGAATAAGGAAGACAGAAGAAGTATTGATGCATTTGAATTTTGGTGTTCACGAAGTTTACTGAATATAACATGGAGTGCCAGAAGATTGAAAAAATCTGTCTTGGAAGAAGTACAGCCTGAATGCTCCTCAGAAGCAAAGATGGTGAGACATCATCTCACGTACTTTGGACATGTTATCAGGTGGAACTAGTCCCCCGATAAAGGGCAGCAAAAAAGAGGAAGACCCTCAATGAGATGAGGTGACACAGCAGCTGTAGCGATGAGCTCAAACATACCAATGATTGTGAGGACGTGCAGGGCTGGGAAGTGTTTCATTCTGTTGTACGCAGGGTCACTAAGAGTCAGAACTGACTCAACGGCACCTAACAACAACAAACGGCATTTGAGAAACTGGGAAAAAAAATAAAAAACAACCACTTGTCAGTCTATCTCAAGAAATTCCAGTATGTTTCCATTCAGTCCAAAAAACATTGACTGCACTTAGCAATACCTTAGCTCCTGAGACACAGACATCAATAAGATGGCATGGTTCTACATTCTACTGCTCCCAAGAACTATGTACCCTAGTTGGAGCCAAAATACATAACAGTTATATGTAATAAATATGATATACACGAACAATTCTTTCTTCTCTGTTTCAAATTTTGCCTCTTCCCAATTTATGGTGCCTAATATATACTGATATTTCACTCCTCACTACATTTACCTGATTATATGATGTTTTTCAACAATAGTGCTAACTCCGAAAGAAGAGCTCTGAGCAAACAACATTAGGTGGTGACTAAGGGAAGCAAGAGGTAATTCACCAGTTGCTACTGAAACAAACGAAGAGAAAAAGTACGAGGGGACAGGATGAGAGACAGAGACGGAAAGAAAATTCATGCCCATACCAATCAGTCTCAGAACCCATAAGCAACTCCCAACACTACTAAAGCAAGAGTATGCCGAGCACTTCTGTCCTTTGTTTTAATACCTTCTTCTTTCAACCCCCTTTGTGCCACTAACACCAATATTAAGGGCACTTTGATCATGAAAGACGGCACTGTTGTGGTTAGTTGTTGGACAGTTGATTCCGACTCCTGGTGACCCCGTGTTCATCAGCAGATGAACGAATAAACAAAATGTGGTGTATACATACAATGGAATATTATTCAGTCATAAGGAAAAATGAAATTCTGATACATGCTACGACATGGCTGAACCTTGAAAACATTATGCTGAGTGAAGTAAGTTAGACACAAAAGGATAAATATTGTATGGCCCAACTTAAATAAAATAACTAGAATAGGCAAACGGATAGAAACGAAAGTTTATTAGTGGTTACCAGGGGCTGGGTGGAGAAGGGAATGGAGAAGTATTGCTTAAATGGAACTGAGTTTCAATTTGGGATGATGAAAAATTTTGGAAATAGATAGTGGTAATGCTTGCACAACATGATGAATGTCATTAATGTCATGGGATTATACACTTAGAAATGGTTAAAAGGGCAAAATTTTGGTTATACATATTTCTCCATAATAAAATTTTTTTAAATACACAAACCAAAATAGAATGATCTGTTTTATAATACAGTTTCTAGGAACATAGTTGCAGTGCAATGAATTACTTAATATGACTCTTCTAGCCATGGTCTTTGTGATTCACACACAATGATTGAGTGGAACTATGCAAATAAGGTACCTGTGATAGCTGGGTTTATGCATCAACTTGGCTAGGCCATGATTCCCAGTACTGTGTGGTTGTCATCCATTTTATATGTTGTGGAGCCTGACCTCTACGTGTTGATGAGGCAGGACTGGTGTGAGGCACAGCCTTGCAGGAGGGCGTGACTTAAGCCCCACCCTTATTAAAGTTACACCTTTCTCTGGGATGTGACCTGCATCTAAGATATATGTGTGTGTCCTGGCAAGGCTGTCTCTCTGCATCTGCATCCTGAGTCCAGTTAGTGATCAACTGACCTTCCCAGAGGCCTGCTGTCTGTCATACCTATTTTGGGATTCGCCAGCCTCCACAGCACCTTGAGCTGGAGGTCTATCATGTGACCTGATTTGCCAGCTTCCAAAGCCTGTGAGCCAGCAGTCTGGGGTCTAAACTGCCAGTTTGGGTTCATCGGCTCCTGCAGCCATGTGGGCTAGGAGAAGCCTATGCCTGATCCACGAATTTGGGACTTGCCAGCCTCCACGACCCCATGAGCCATTTCCTTTATGTGGTTCGTGAGTTCTGTGAGGCACTGCAGCGATTTAGGGAACCCAAAGATGGGAGGAAGAGCACTGAGAGGAGAGGAAGTAGTTGAGGTTAGAAATGATGGAGTGGTACAGCAGCTTGGAAAAGTTGGCATTTGGGACATCTTAAACCTCTGCCTCATCATAGGAAACAGCTTTGTGCTGATCCTTATAAAAGAAATTCTTTGTTTGCAAGTATACTGAAAAGTAGCAACTATCTGAATGTATCAAAATGATACACTAAGATAAAAATGATTTTTAAAGCGTAAACATATAGAGCTGGGCACTTTACAAGGATAAAAACAGTGAAGCTAAAGCAAATAAATAGTAGACTAGTCTCAAGTAGAATGTCATTTGAAATATAATTCAATGAATCATCTTTAATACTGACTCTAGGAACAAAGATTAGACTAATCCCTGTGCAAAATATGACTTTCTTAAAGGAGGAGCAAGCTAAAAAACACTGAAGAGAATAGGGCCGTTACATCCAATATGGTATGCAAATACTCCAAAAAGTGAGAAAAATGACTGACAGAAGAACAGGAAAAAATGTTAAAATTTTACTTATATTCTTTGTATTTATTAAAATTATACTTTCTTACAGAATGTTAAGATATTTTACCGTTTCCAAGTGACCAGTACATTGTATTTACGGATGATTTCACTTTAACTAGACTAAAATGAAGACAGAAGAAACTTAAAAAAAAAAAAAAAAAACCTCCTCAAAGAAGCTGCAGTTTGAATATAACATTAATAATGCATGGATATGTATTTGAAAATGTGGTATTTGGATTAAATGAATTGAGTCAGCATTCACTAAGTGCCAACTAGGACACAAGGCTAGGCTCAAGGGCTATGAAAAATACAAGGCATAGTTCCTGTTTCTCAACTAAAAGAAAACTTGATTACTCGCCCTGATATATATGACCCCATAGCAGTAAGCCCCCTTCACTACTGCCTTCTAATATACCCTATTATCCTGCAGAGGTTGCAAAGCTGAATTCTCAGGGCTTCCTTGAGCTAGGGTTTGGGATGCAAATCAGATGCAATATAGAGAGATTCCAAAAGTGGAAGTGAGGGGAATACCATATTATTGCAAATTTTGGCTTTTGCTGCTGGCCAGCAAGGTCAAAGAGACAACATATTTTGTCCTGTAGTGAATCTCCCCTTCGTGGTGGTCAAGAGGTATTTGCAGAAGCAACTTCCCAATCCTTGGAGGCCTACCCAGGGCCAGCTCTGCCAACTGTCTTATAAACAACTACTGCATAAAAGGCCTAGAGCAGTTTCCATTCCCCTCCCTCCCACCCTGTACTAAATCCTCACCATACTGTGAAGTTTTGCTTTTACTGAGTAAACAAAAGAACTAACAGATTTAATAGGATTTCACCTGAAATTTTCAGATTCTCAATTAAATCATGCTCCTACTCACCTCTACTGGGAAATTAGCTTGACATATTCTTGCATATCTTGATGAACTCATTCATTTCAGTATAATTTAGGAGTTTGATGAACTGATACTGAAAGGACAACTAATCAATTTTCCACAGTCAAAACTAAGGCAAGTCTCTCTGAATAAAAGAGCTCTAATCAATCAAAATAAGTCTGGTGGCACCAAAATATACCTGAATGCTGCTAAATTAGGCCACCACTCATTGGTATCATACTATTTAAACTTCATTTTTTAATTGTGATTGGTTGAAAGTAGAATACATAATTAAAACTTGTGAGTCTTTTTTTTTTTTTCCTTTAACTCAGGCAAAAAATATATTAACAATTTTTTAAAACTAACTCAAATTTTTTGAGCTAGGGAGTAGCAACATAAAATATCGGGGCCATTGTAATAATCCTGTCACAAATATTCTTGGTTTAAAAATATAACCTCTGTCTTTTCTAGGCAGTCTCTTTAAAAAACGGTGCTGGAATAACTGGATATCCATCTCCAAAAAACCTGAAAAAAGACCCGTACCTCACACCCTGTACAAAAACTAACTCACAATGGACCAGAGACCTAAATATAAAACCTAAAACAATAAAGATCATGGAAGAAAAAATAGGGACAATGCTAGGAGCCCTAATACAAGGCATAAACAGAATACGAACCATAAGTAATAATGCACAAATACCAGAAGAGAAACCAGATAACTGAGAGCTCCTGGAAATCAAACACTTATGCTCATCAAAAGACTTCACAGAAACAGTAAAAAGACAACCTACACACTAGGAAAAAAATTTTGGCTATGATAAATCCGATCAGGGTCTAATCTCTAAAATCTACAAGATACTGCAAAACCTCAACAACAAAAAGACAAATAACCCAATTAAAACATGGGCAAAGGGAATCTTCCAGCAAAATGGCGCCCTAGGCAGAAGCACCAAGCTGTCCCTCTAAAGCAAAGATCCAAAAAACTAAGCCAAACAGAGAAAACAACAATCCTGAAACCCTAAAACATCAAATGAAGAGGTAACTCAGCCAAGCACCAAATGGAGTGAGAAAACTGACAGAGAACAGAGAGCGAGGAGAGATTCATGCAGAGGTACCCTACCAGCTAACATAGCACAGATCCACCATCTTGGACTTCTATCGGAGACCAGCAAACAGGGGGTATGAGAAAGCAGCATCACGGAGTTACCAGCAGGAGACAAAACAACCGGTAATTTGCGATATACGCTTTCCCACACCCCACCCTTCTTAACCCCACTCGGCCTCCTCTACTTCCCGTGGCCACAATCTCTCATCCGGGAAACACCAGGGCTGCTTGGATTCCACACACCTGAACGGGCCGGCTCTCTGAGTGCCATTTGTTGGCTGCTGGTGTTGCTTTTTTCTGCTTCTTTTGATTTCTTCCTTACCTCTCACCACCTCCCCCTCCTTTCGCTCAAATACCTAGCTCCGAGCACCATCTTTGCTTCTACCTGAGAGGCTGTGGAGATCCGTTCGAGTGTGGAACTGCTTCCTGGTCTGGGCTGCCATGTTGATGGGATCCCGGGGCTTTTCTTTGTTTGTTTGTTTTGAATTGTTTGTTTGTTTTCTTTTCCTTTTCTTGACTTGGGAGCCCTTTCTGGCCAGGCAGTGCTGCATTGCAAGGAACTACCCCCTTGGCTTGCACAGACGTGCAGAGGGATCCCTGAGAGCATTTCTTTTCTCGGTTTTTTTTTTTTTTTCCCCCAATTTTTCTCTGTTTTTTGGGGGGCTATTCTTGTTCTTTTTTTTTTTTTTTTTTTAATTTCTTTTGTTTTCTTTTCCCTCTTTTTCCCGTTTTGTCTTTCTTCATTACTCAGTTTCTCATCTCTCTACATCTTCCTTCTCTTTCTGTTCCCTGAATACCTGGCACTGTATATCTCTACACCTTCTAGTCAGCCTGTACTGCAACACCTGAGAGCGACTTCCCCAGATCTCATAACTGCACCAGTGGGATCCCTAGGAACTCTGCGGTTCTTTAACCTTTCCTATTTTAATTTATTCATACTTTTCTTTACTTTACTTCCTCTTCCCCTTTCTGTTTTTCTCCATTTCATAGTCTCTCATCTCTCCACTCTAAAGGCAAGCTCCCCTAGCACTCTTTTTTTTTGTTTGTATGTTTTTGGCTCCTGTTCCTCTCTCCTCTCTCCCATATCCATCTTAGCTCCACACATAACAATCTCCCTGATACATCCTGGCTACCTGCACCGTGCGCTTAACATCACACCACCAAGCAGCACAGGCACGGCCTACTGGAACCTGCCCTGCATGATTACCGACCCGCCCTGGTGGCTGTAGTAAGTGCCACAAACAACCCGTCCCAGTAACTCCTCTTCAGCTAGACCTGCCCTGCCGTACCATATCTGAGTGACTGACCCTGCCAATTGGACAAGAAGGCGAAAAGTACTGTGCCCACAGACGAGCAAACAACAAAGAACACACAGTCTGCCTGCTCAAACATGTCAAATTTTTTTTTAAAAAACAGACGAAACAAACAAATCTACAATCAATAAATGAGAAAAATAACTACTGAATGCCTAAAGACAGCAGACAATATCAAAACATTTACAAAAACAGGAGAGGATGGTTCCAGTAGGCATCCAAAATAAAACACCAGATGACTTTCCAGTGGAAGAAAAGGCACTAGAACTACCTGATAGGGGAATTCAAATCTCTAATACTCAGAATTCTCCAAGAGCTGAGGCAAAAAGCTGACAAACATGAGGAAAAAATAGACAAATTCATGGAAAATACAGACAAAATATTGGAAGAATTCAGGAAAATAATGCAGGAACAAAATGCCAAAATAAATTCACAACAAGAAATTATACAAAAACAACAATTAGAAATCCAAAAGATAAAACAACAAGATTTCAGAAATGGACGGTGTCATAGACAGGCTGAGAAGCAGAATTGAAACCGTGGAAGAGAGGATCAGTGGAATTGGAGACAAACACTTGGATACAACTCTGTTTCAGGAACACTCAGAAAAAAGAACAAAGAAAAATGAAGAGACCCTGAGAGTTATGCGGGACACAATCAAAAGTAAAAATTTTTGAATAATTGGAATTCCAGAACAGGGGGAGAAAACAGAAAACACAGAGAGGATCACTGAAGAACTACTGACAGAAAACTTCCCCAGTATCATGAAAGATGAAAAGCTGGCCGTCCAAGAACTCAATGAACCCCATATAGGAGAGACCCCAAAAGAAAATCACCAAGGCATATCATAATCACACTTGCCAAAACCAAACACAAAGACCCTGAGAGCAGCTCATGAAAAACAAGAAGTCACATACAGAGAAAAACAATAAGACTAAGCTCAGATAATTCAGCAGAAACCATGCAGGCAAGAAGGGAATTGGATGACATATATAAAACCTTGAAAGAAAAAAAATTGCCAGCCAAGAATAATATATACTGCAAAACTCTCATTCAAATTTGATGCTAAATTAGGTCATTTCCAGATACACAGAAATTAAGGGAATATGTAAAAGTCAAACCAAACTTACAAGAATTATTAAAGGGAGTTCTTCAATCGGAGGACAAACAACTTCAGCTCACAGGCAGAATCTAGGACACAGGATTGTACCAGCCAGATACCAATCTAGGAAATGAACTCTCAAGGACTATCCAAAACCGAAAGAAATACAACAGGGAATCAGAGCAGTTAATTAGTAAATGACAACAACACCAAAAGAGTAAAAGAGGGAATAAACGGCATAGGTATAGAACCTTCTAATGGAGAGGAAGGCAAGGCAATACCAAGTAATGGTAGACTACTTCAAACTTAGAAAGATAAGGTTAAAATTCACTGTAACCACAAAGAAAGTTAACAAACATAAAAATAAAGAGGAAAAACATAGTCTCAGCAAAAACAAAACCTACAAAAACAAAAGAAATGGAAAAAAAAATCCACAAACCAAAGTAACTCAGCACAGGAGAGTAAGAAGAACAAAGACAACTTCAGCACCACAAAAAAAAAGCCCTACAAAATGACAGCAACAAACTCATATCTATCAATAATTACACTGAATGTAAATGGACTCAATGCACCCATAAAGAGACGATGGGTGACAGAATGGGTAAGAAAACAGGATCCATCAATATGCTGTCTACAAGAGACACATCTTAGAAACAAAGATGTGTATTAATAGTCAAAGGTTGGAAAAAAAAATATCAAGCTAACAACTACCGAAAAAGAGCAGGAGGGGCAATTCTAATCTCAGATAAAATAGACTTTAAAACGAAATCTACCATAAAAGACAAAGGACAACACTATATAATGATTTAGGGGATGATCCATCATAAAGACATAACCATAATAAACATCTACGCACCCAATGACAGGGCTCCAAAATACATAAAACAAACTCTAACAACACTGAAAAGAGAAATTGACAGTTCCACAATAATAGTAGGAGACTTCAACACATCACTCTCATTAAAAGACAGAATAACTAACAAGAAACTCAGCAAAGATGCAGAAGACCTAAAGGGCACAATCAGCCAACCTGACCTCATAGACATATATAGAACACTCCATCCAACCGCTGCAAAGTACACATTCTTTTCCAATGCACATGGAACGTTCTCCAGAATAGACCACATCTTAGGCCACAGAGCAATCCTCAACAAGATCCAAAACGTTGAGATAATTCAAAGTATCTTCTCTGACCACAATGCCATCAAGGTAGAAATTAACAACAGAAAGAGCAAGGAAAAAAAACAAATTACATGGAAACTGAATAATACCCTGCTTAAACATCACTGGGTAATAGAAGAAATCAAAGATGGAATCAAAAAATTCCTAGAATCAAATGAGAATGAGAACACATCATACCAAAACCTTTGGGACACAGCAAAGGCAGTCCTCAGAGAACAGTTTATAGCAATAGATGCACACATCAAAAAAGAAAAAAGGGACAAAATCAAAACATTAACTACAAAACTCAAACAAATAGAAAGAGAACAGCAAAAATAGCCCACAACCACTGGAAGAAAGGAAATAGTAAAGATCATAACAGAAATCAATGAAATACAGAAGAGAAAAACAATAGAAAGAATCAACAAAGCCAAAAGTTGGTACATTGAAAGAATCAACAGAATCGACAAACCACTGGCCAGACTGACGAAAGAAAAACAGGAGAGGACACAAATAACCCAAATAAGAAATGAAATGGGGGACATTAAAACAGACCCAACTGAAATAAAAAGGATTATAACAGAATATTATGAAAAACTATACTCCAACAAATTTGAAAACCTAGAGGAAATGGATAAATTTCTAGAAGCACACTACCTACCCAGACTACAACAAAGTGATGTTGAAAATCTGAACAGACCCATAACAAGAGAAGAGATTGAAAAGATCATAAAAAAAACTCCCAACCAAAAAAAGCCCTGGCCCACATGGCTTCACTGGAGAATTCTACAAAACATTTACAGAAGAGCTTGTACCAGTACTACTCAAGCTATTTCAGAGCATAGAAGAGGAAGCAACACTTACAAATTCATTCTATGAAGTCAGCATAACGCTGATACCAAAACCAGGCAAAGATGTCACAAAAAAAGAAATTACACACCAATATCTCTCATGAATATAGATGCAAAAATTCTGAACAAAATTCTAGTCAATAGAATTCAGCATCATATCAAAAAATAATACACCACGAACAAGTAGGATTCATACCAGGTACGCAAGGATGGTTCAACATTAGAAAATCAATCAACATAATGCACCACGTAAATAAAAGGAAAGAAAAGAATCACATGATCATCTCAATTGACGCAGAAATGGCATTTGACAAAGTCCAACACCCATTCCTGATAAAAACTCTCAATCAAACAGGTACAGAAGGGAAATTTCTCAACATAATAAACGGCGTCTATGCAAAACCAATGGCCAACATCATTCTTAATGGAGAGAGGCTGAAATCATTCCCCTTGAAAACAGGAACAAGACAAGGATGCCCTTTATACCCACTCCTATTTAACATTGTGCTGGAAGTTCTAGCTAGAGCAATAAGGCAAGAAAAAGAAATAAAGGGAATCCAAATTGGTAATGAAGAAGTTAAACTGTCCCTGTTTGCAGATGCTATGATACTATACATAGAAAACCCTGAAGACTCTATGAGAAATCTACTGGAACTAATAGAAAGATTCAGTAGAGTAGCAGGATACAAGATAAACATACAAAAATCGGTTGGTTTCCTATACACTAATAAGGAGAATGATGAAAAGGAAATCAGGAAAACAATACCATTTTCAATAGCCCCTAAAAAGATAAAATACTTAGGAATAAATCTGACCAAGGATGTCAAAGACCTATACAAAGAAAACTGCAAAACACTACTGCATGAAGCCCAAAGGGATCTACATAAATGGAAAAACATACCATACTCATGGATAGGCAGACCCAACATTGTGAAAATGACAATTCTACCCAAAGCAATTTATAAATACAACACTATCCCTATCCAAATACCAAAAAAATTCTTCAAAGAGATGGAAAAACTAATCATGAACTTTATATGGAAAGGGAAGAAACCCCAAATAAGTAAAGCACTACTGAAGAAGAGGAACAAAGTTGGAGGACTCACACTACTTGACTTCAGAACCTATTATACAGCTACAGTAGTCAAAACAGCCTGGTACTGGTACAACGACAGATCCATTGACCAATGGAACAGAATTGAGAACCCAGATGGAAATCCATCCACCTATGGTCACCTGATCTTCCACAAGGGCCCAAAGTCCATCAAATGGGGAAAAGACCATCTTTTCAACAAATGGTGCTGGCAAAACTGGATATCCATCTGCAAAACAATGAAACAGGACCCATACCTCACGCCATATACAAAAACTACTTCAAAATGGATCAAAGACCTGAATATAAAGCCTAAAAGTATGAAGTCCATAGAAGAAAAAATAGGACCAACACTACAGGCCTTAATACACGACATTAACAGGATACAAACCATAATGATGAACGCACAAACCCCAATAGATAAGCTAGATAATTGGGATCTTCTAAAAATCAAACACCTATGCTCTTCAAAAGACTTCATCAGAAGTGTAAAAAGAGAACCTACAGACTGGGAAAAAAGTTTTGGACAGTACAAGTGAGACAAAGGTCTAATCTCCATAATCTACAAGAAAATCCAACACCTCTACAAAAAAAGACAAATAATCCTATTAAAAAATTGGCAAAGGAAATGAACAGACACTTCACCAAAGAAGACATTCAAATGGCCAACAGACACACGAGGAAATGCTCGCGATCACTAACCATTAGAGAAATGCAAATTAAAACCACCATGAGATACCATCTCACTCTGGCATTACTGGCACGAATCAGAAACACTGGAAATAACACGTTGGAGGGTCTGCGGGGAGATCGGAACTCTTATGCACTGCTGGTGGGAATGCAAAATGATACAACCATTTTGGAAAATGATATGGCGCTTCCTCAGAAAGCTAGAATGGTGGGGGGTGGGAAAGCGTATATCGCAAATTACCAATTGTTTTGTCTCCTGCTGGAAGCTCCGTGAAGCTGCTTTCTCGTACCCCCCGTTTGCTGGTCTCTGATAGGAGAAATGGTGTATCTTTGGCTATGTGTATTTTCACCAAAAAAAAAAGGTTGAGAAGTTAGAGGGTTGACATGTTGTGGGGTTGTTAACCAATGTCATAAAACAATATGTGTACTACTGTTTCATGAGAAACTATTTGTTCTGTAAGCCTTCACCTGAAGTACAATTAAAGAATAAAAAGAAAACATGAGAAAGAGAACAACAAAGAAAAAAAAAACATGGGCAAAGGATATGAACAGGCACTTCAAAAAAGAGGACATTCAGGTGGCTAGCAAATACATGAGGAAATGTTCACGATCATTAGCCATTAGAGAAATGCAAATCAAAACTACAATGAGATACCATCTCACCCCAACAAGGCTAGCATTAATACAAAAAACACAAAATAATAAATGTTGGAGAGGTTGTGGAGAGACCAGAACACTTATATACTGTTGGTGGGAATGTAAAATGGTACTTTGGTGCTTCCTTAAAAAGCTAGAAATAGAAGTAGCATATGATCCAGCAATCCCACTCCTTGGAATGTATCCCAGAGAAATAAGAGCCGTCACATGAATAGATATATGCACACCCATGTTCACTGCAGCACTGTTCACGATGGCAAAAAGACTGAAAACAACCTAGGTGCCCATCAGCAGACGAATGGATAAACAAACTATGGTATAGTCATACAATGGAATACTACACAACAATAAAGAACAGTGATGAATCTGTGAAACATAACATGGAGGAATCTGGAAGGCATTATGCTGAGTGAATTTAGTCAGTCGCAAAAGGACAAATATTGCATGAGATCACTATTATAAGAACTCAAGAAAAGGTTTAAACACAGAAGAAAACATTCTTTCATGGTTATGAGGGTGGGGAGGGAGGTAGAGAGGTATTCACTAACATGATAGTAGACAAGAATGATCTTAGGTGAAGGGAAGGACAACACACAATACAGAGGAAGCCAGCACAACTGGACTAAACCAAAAGCTAAGAAGTTTCCTGAATACAACCAAACACTTTGAGGGACAGAGTAGCAGGGGAAGGGGTCTGGGATCATGGTTTCAGGGGACATCTAGATCAATTGGCATAATAAAGTTTATTAAGAAAACGATCTGCATCCCACTTTGGTGATCAGTTTTTAAAAGCTAGCAAGTGGCCATCTAAGATGCATCAATTGGTCCCAACCCACCTGGAGCAATGGAGAATGAAGAACACCAAAGACACGAGGAAAATGTTAGCCCAAGAGACAGAAAGGGCCATATAAACCAGAGACTCCATCAGCCTGAGATCAGAAGAACTAGATGGTGCCCACCTACCACCGATGACCGCCCAGAAAGGGAACACAACAGAGAGTCCCTGGCGCAGCAGGAGAAAAGTGGGGTGCAGAACTCAAATTCTAGTAAAAATACCAGACTTAATGGTCTGACTGAGACTGGAGGAATCCCAAAAGACATGGCCCCCAGACTCTCTGTTAACCCAGAACTGAAACCATTCCCAAAGCCAACTCTTCAGACAAGGATTAGACTGGTCTATGGGACATAAAAATGATACTCCTGAAGAGTGTGAATCTTAGCTCAAGTAGATACAAGAAACTAAGTGGGCAGCTCCTGTCTGTAGGCAAGATGAGAAGGCAGAGAGAGCCAGGACCTGGTTGAATGGACACGGGAAATCCAGGGTGGAAAGGAGGAGTGTGCTGTCACAGTATAGGGAGAACAACTAGGGTCACATAAATTTTTATATGAGAAACTAACTGGAATTGTGTAAACTTTTACTTAAAGCGTAATAAAAATATATATATATAAAACCTCTGTATTTTCTATCATATTAATTTTGACCACATACATTGTTTTTATTTTCTTTTCGTCAAATGTAGTAGAGACATACAAAGGATATTAATCTCAAATAATAAGCTACTCATTTTTTCTCCATGATTAAAAGTAATTAGTTCTCCACAAATCCTATGAGAACATATCTGCTTCATACAACTAGTTCCCTTGTTCTTTTTAATGAAACATGATACTAAGCTTAAGCAAAGTAGAAAAAATAATGTTCAACTAATTAAATACATCCATCTCTTTATGAAGAAATATAATATTAACTTCTGTTTCATTAGCAGTGATGTTCATGACATGGAACATTTTAAATACACATTTTTTCAGAGTGTTTAACTTAAAACGGGGCAGATAATTAACATCTGGGCTCCAGCAACACATTAGGGAAATTCTGACCCTAGCACACATACCTCAAAGTACATTTGTGTTTTCTTAATTTTTCTCACACTTTATTAGACTGATAATTTTAACTTTGCAACTCTGATGTTTAACTAAAGTAGGCACTTTGGGAGAAGAAAATTTGATTATGAAAGAGGATAAAATCGTTCTGCTTAAGCCAATTAGTGTTTGGGGCTACTTTCAATTGAGGTGGAACAACCCTAGTTATACATTCGGTATGAAGTGCAATAAGCCAAAGCAAGTATCAGTGAATGACAAACACCTGTGTCATTCCAATACTGACGTGGCAGCTGAGAGGACTAACATAAACTACACAGTTTAACTAAGAAATGTTTTATTTCTAATGACATAATAAATATTGAGGAAGAGAAACTAAGTGTAACACAACAGCTAGCATTATTGTCATGTAACTTTATAGAGCATGATGGTTTCTTCTGAAACAGATTTCAGATACATTATTTCACTTGATATAACACCCTTGTGCACTTAGGAAAAATCAATTTTTTAAAAAATTTTAAACATGAAGAGGTAACAGAAGCTAAGAGAGGCTAACTGAAGTAAGACAATTGTATGTTTTTTTTTTAAGTAAACATTGCTTCAAAACATTTCTATACCTACTGGAGCCAGTATTAGAAATTTTTATTTTCCTACAGATTTATCTTTTTAATCAGAGTTGCAGTTTACAAGTATAATGACTGGGTATTCACGGTAGTGGCAAGGAGAAGGGATAGCTTTGGGGAAACGTTTCTTTATTCAGCCCCTCGATGAAATCCATCTACTCCGCCCTTACACAATCTCTTCATATTTAAAAATCAAACTAAAATCAGTGAGATTTCTATGCCAGTGAGAATTCAAGACTTTAGCCCCTAATGTAATTTCACATCATCTAATCACACTGTCATCTTTTAAGCTCTACCTATGTTTAAATTAAAAGTAAAATTTAAAATTCATTCACACTGACTTTATTTCAAGCAGTCAATAGGGATGTGTGGCTAGTCTATATTGGACAGAACAGATACAAAACATTTCCATCATTGCAGAAAGTTCTGTTGGGCAGTACTAATCTAAAGTAACTCTGATTCATATCAATACGATGACTTGATAGTCTTTACAATTTTTTATCTCCTCTGAATCTATACGTATAGCCCCTTTCTTGTTTCTAATGTTGATTATGTGTATTATTTTTTGGTACTTTTAAAAGTAAATTGTATAAATTTTACTTACGAGACCAAATGGGCTACACCTGCCCAAAAGCAAAGACCGAGAAGGCAGAAAGGGGCAGGAAACCTGAATGAACGGACATGGAGGACCCAGGGTGTAAAGTGAAAGTGGGAGAGTGCCGACACATTGCAGGGACTGCAACCAATGTCACAAAACAATTGGTGTATAAATTTTTGAATGAAAAACTAATATGCACTGTAAACTTTCACCTGAAGCACAATAAAATTTTAAAAAGCCAATAAAATTGCATAAATTTTAAGAGTGCAAACAAACAGTTTTGTTCTCAAAAAAAGTACTTATGACAATATGTTTGGGGGAGCAATGTAACTGAATGCATTTCATTATTTTTTCAAAAATCTAGCTTTAACACTTTCAAGATCCAATTATTTTCTCCTTTGAATTTTTTGTTGATACTAAGTGTTTTCACTAACGAAGACGTGCTGATTAACGATCTGGTCAAAAGTCTGGTCAAAGTTCACTTTGATAGTTGGTTTTAATGGTTGTCTTGGCTGAAATACATACTGTGCTTATTAATTTTAATAATTTATCTGTACATTGTGTTAGATTTTTAAAATGCCAATTAGGAATTACTTAGTACTGGGAGGGTAGTCTGCCTCTATGATTACCATCTGGTCCTCGTAAGCTGAGGCCTTGGGCTCAGAGCACTCTCCGATAAACGCGGCTGGGAATTGAGTCTCACTGTCTCTATCCCAGTTTCTTTTTTTGTATTTATTCAACAAATACTTTTATTAAGTGCCTGTTTGCAAGCTCTGCGTTCAGAGCCCAAAGTGTGGCCCATGATAGAAAGCACTCATTGATATACAGGTCAGCTGTTGGCCTCATTCCTAGTATGATTGTTCCACCTGCACTTTTTTTTTTAACTGCTTTAGGTGAAAGTTTACAGCTCAAGTTAATTTCTCATATAAAAATTTACAAACATTGTTTTGTGTCATCAGCTGCAATCCCCACAATGTGACAGCATACTCCACCCTGGGTTCCCTGTGTCCATTCAACCAGTTCCTGCCCCTTCCTGCCTTCTCATCCTGCCTCCGGACAGGAGACACCCATTTGGTCTCATGTATCTGACTGAACTAAGAAGCACATTCCTCACGCGTATTATTTTTTGTTTTATAGTCTTGTCTAATTTTTATCTGAAGAGTGGGCTTCGGGAATGGTTTCAGTTCTGGATCAACAGAGCATCTGGGGGCCATAGTTTTGGGGGTTAATCCAGTCTTTGTCAGATCATTAAGACTGGTCTTTTTACGTAAATTTGATGAGTTCTGCTCCACGCTTTTCTCCCGCTCTGTCCAGGACTCTCTGTTGTGTTCCCCGTCAGGGTGGTCTCTCTCCCAGTTTCTTTTCCTTGTCAGAGAAGGCTTCCCTGTTCTGAGTTCACAATAACTTTGTCTCCATGATTACTTATAACTACTGAATTGTATAGAATTAATCTTGTAGCTAGAAGGGAAAAAATGTGCATTTTGGTCACAGAATGACCACACTGTTTGCACTTGAATAAAGGCACCCTCCTGGTCACCAAGTGGCCATCCTGTTCACACCTAAAAACTCCTCCTCCTACCCCCTCCTTCCTCTTACTTCCATGCAGTCTAATACATATACCCATCCAATTTACTATAAAAACAAGAGTCCCAAGACAACCAAAGCCAATGCCGTCGAGTTAATTCCAACTCATAGCAACCCTATAGGACAGAGTAGAACTGCCCCGTAGGGTTTCCAAGCAGTGGCTGGTAGATTAGAACTGCCAACCTTTTGGTTAGCAGCCAAGCTCTTAACCACTATGTCAGCAGGGCTCCAAGGCTCCCCATTCCCCGCTCTGTTCTCTCACCCATAGTGCCTGGAGGGGCACTCATGGAAGTGATTAAAAAAAAAAAAAAATCTTACCCTTGAATGGGAGCCTTCTGGGAGAACCTGGCTCTTGATCCACACCTACTCCATTTATCATTGTCCTGATTACTGTAAGTAATAAAAGCCAGTGACAATGCCAGTGAATAGTGTAATTATTCGTTCTGATCCAAAGAGCCCTGCACCATTCCATATGATTTATTTCACTCGGCACACTGCACTTAGAAACCTCAAGTCCCACTTCTCTGACACCAAATGTGTTGACCAATCCAAATCAACTATTAATTCTGTTTTCCTTCTGTTCTGACACCAGGTGCGCATGCTGCACTTCTTTCTCTGACCCTAACCACCTGGAGCTAGGTCAGATCTCACAAGGTAAAGAGCACAGTCCTTCAGACTGCCAAGTCCGCCCAAGACCTCAAATGCCAGCTGCAAGCTTGGGAGTTCATACAACAGACATCCTTACTTCTGACCTGCTAGCTACAAATTTACGGTTTTCCCACTATCCCTTCAGGATGCCATCCATAAGCTCAAGAGTTCCCAGGCTCCCCCTCACTTCTGACCTGCTGGCTCCTACTACTCACTTGGGTTCGATAATTTACTAAAATGATGCACACGACTGAAAGTACTATACTTACAATTCCAGTTTTATTATGGCAAAAAGGATACAAATGAAGAGATGCATAGGGCAAGGTCTAGGAGACTTCCCAAGGCAAAGCTTCCATATCCTAAAAAGAGACACACTACCCTTCCACATGCATCGATGTCTGTCACCAACCATAGAAAGAAAATAGCTGTCAACCTAGAATTCCATACCCAGTGAAAATATTCTTCAAAAATGCCATTAAATCAGTTGGCCTTAAGGAAAGCATATTAAGCTCCGTATGTGAGTGTGCCTAATCCAATCAGTTGATGGCCTTAACAGCAAAAAAGGATGCCAGAAGAAAGCTCAATTTGATACTATGCCATGTCTAGCTGTGATTTTCATTCTATTTGTCCTGCATGGTATTCTTAGAGCTTCATAAATATTGTTTCTCCCCTACTCTGTTCTACTTTGGGGACTCTTAATGACATGCATATTAGAGCTTTAAACCTGTTCACTATGTTCCATATATCTCTTATGAATGTTTTGTATTTTCTATTGTTTTGTCAAAGTGGATATTTTCTTCTGACTAGTTCACCATTTCTCCCTTAAACTGTGCTTACTCGGGGTGGGACTTCAAGGACATTGTTGAAAACAATAGAGCAATCAGCTACCAATTACCGCTATATAGCGGCTATGTCAATTTTTTTTACGTTGCTATAAAAAAAATTAGCATAGAACATTAACAAAAATACCTCATGGGGGGAGGGTACAGTTAGCAAACAAACATAGAAGGCGCACATTATTTGTGTAAAAACACAGTAGTAGAGGCTAACAGGTAGGTGGGATACCAATAGAGGCAGATCAGCCAGAAGTTTAATAGGGAAATCAAAAAAAGACACAGTTAAAGAGAACACAGATAAAACCTGGCATCCCTGGTGATCAGGGAGACTGGGCACATGGCTATGAAAAGTGACATCAGATGTTGCAAACTAAACTACTCTAGCCAAGTCACTATACTAATACACAAGCAAACAACAACAACTAAACAAACTCCAGGGGAGGAGGGAGGGAATCATTATCCAGAGCTGATACAACATAGTATATAAAATTTCCATATTTTAACAAAATAAATTGCAAGACAGGCATAGAAAAAGGAAATTTTGACCTATACAAAGGAACAAAAGCACGTAGTAGAAATTGTCTTTGAGGGGAACCAGATGTTGGACTTAGCAGACAAAGACTTCAAAGCAGATATTATAAAAATATGTAGAAAGAACTAAAGGAAACTATTTTTTAAAAATTTAAGTATGATGACAATGGCTTGCCAAATAGAGAATATCAACAAACAGAATTTTAAAAAAATGGAAATCCCAGAGTTGAAAAGTATAATAACTGAAATAAAAAATTCACTATAAAGGCTCAATAGACTTGGGCTGGTAGAAAAAAAAGATACACAGACTTGAAGACAGATTGATAGAAAATATGCAGTCTGAAAAATAAAGAAAATAATAATAATAATAAAAATGAAACAGAGCCTTGGAGCCTCACAGAAATGTGGGGGTACCATTAAGCATACCAACATATATGAGAGAAAGGAGAAGAAAAATATTCTAAGAAATATCACTAAAAATGTTCCAAATTTGAAGAAAAATAATCTACACATCCATGAAGCTCAATGAATTCCAAGTAGGATAAAGACATTCACCATCAGATATATGATAGTCAAAATGCTGAAAGCCAAAGGCAACAAGAAAATCTTGAAAGCAGCAAGAGTGAAATGAGTCATTCTATAAGAGGGACTCCAATCAGATTAACAGCTAACTTCTCATGAGAAACAATGGAGGCCAGAAGGCAGTGCAATGATAAATTCAAAGTGCTGAAAGACAAAAAGTCAACTACAATCTTATACCCAAGAAAACTATCTTTTAAAAATGAAGGTGAAATAAAGACATTCCCAGATAAACCAAAAAAAAATGAGAAAACTTGTTGCTAGCAGACTGCCATACAAAAAATATTAAAAGAAGTTCTTCAATCTGAAAGCAATTGACACCAGAGAGTAAGTCAAATCACACACAAACAAAAAGAATGCCAGTAGAACCCTGTGACCCCATAGATGATTGATCCAATTGATTGATGACCAACCCAAAGCAAGGCCATCTACTGGTGGCTTAAGTTTTCAGTCTCTGCAATAAAGATTCTCAATAAAGACAGGAAGCCAGTGTGATACTGAAGGCACAAGGTGAGCTAATCCCACCTTTATTGCTAACTGCGTGGTAAGGATCAGCATGAATTCAATTCCCACCTGAAAACGGATCCGGACTTCACCTTCCAACATCTCCATTCTTTGTTGCCAGCCACCCACATGGCACTTCTTCATCCCTGGC
This sequence comes from Dugong dugon, assembly GCA_030035585.1. Taxonomy (NCBI): domain Eukaryota; kingdom Metazoa; phylum Chordata; class Mammalia; order Sirenia; family Dugongidae; genus Dugong; species Dugong dugon. Next base: position 89,481,860 of record CM057472.1, read on the forward strand.
CACTCGAGCCAGGTCAAAACACAAAAGCTAGAAGGACTCTGTCCTTCTGATTGACTGCTAGGGTAGCCCTCCTCTGAATCCAGCCATTCACATGGCACTTCATCTCTCTCTGAACCTAACCACCCAGAGTTAGGTCAGTCCTTACAAGTTAAAGTCAGGAGGACTCTGACCTCCCAGCCACCTTGAGCTGGGTCTTGATACAAGTTAGAAGGACTCTGTCCTTCAGACTTCCAAATAAGCAGATGCCTGCCTCTTGCTGGCTCACTGATCATTGTGAGTTCATTAACTCTCTAGAATGGCTCACAAAATTCACAGGCTACCTATACTTACAGTTACTCATTTATTATAACCAAAAGGATACAAAGAGATGTATCAGGTGAAGTCTGGGAGAATTCCCCACATGGGGCCCCCATTCCCCCCAGGGACATGCGACCCTCTCCTATGCATGGATGTTCTCACAAATCTAGGAAACCCAACTGCTTCTGTGTTCAGGATCTGTCATAACATTATATACGCATGATTGGGACCTCAACACATAGTCATAATCAATTAATTGATTAAATTAATGAATATGCCATGGTTGATTACACTTTGAACCCCCCTTTCCTGAGGTTTGTTGCCAGGTGTGGTGTGTAGCCTCACTCATTTACCCAAGTTTAAGTGTTACCTGAGTGTTTTTGAAAAACAAAGTCACCCTGATTGCTCAAGAAATTCCAAGGGCTATCTTTCAGAATCAGGGACAAAGGCAAAATCGAGTTTTTTAATCCCATGATCACTATGGAAACATGTATGAAATTTGTGTCCACCATGGAGCCCAGCAGGGCAGCTGTCAGGATAGTTTCCTGCTTCCCCTACAATCAACTATCATCTGAGTGTGTCTCAGTTTCTTGCAACCTAGATAAGATAAACAAATATACCTGGAGAATGTGACATAATAATGAAATCATTATACCTGTAAAACTACGAAACTACCGCTTTAAATTTCCAATCACCAAACATCAATTTCTATTTGAGGATATTTCTGTGGTTTTGTGTTCCACTTACCTTTTGCTTTTATATATGTCTTTCTGTCTTTGGAGGACAGGAGTCAGCTTGGTATAGTAAAAATGGAAGAACCCATGCCTACTTCCTAAGGCTCTGAACCCCGCAACCCCCAATTCAAGTCTCACTATGATTCTACCCCTCCATGCTAAAAGGACCTGGCTTTTCTAGTGACTCAACATTTCAGTGCTAAATGTGAGTTCAGTGATTGTGACTTTATCAAGGGTAAGGACTGTCTTATTTTCATTTGTGCACCTCTGGATCCTATAACCAGACCCAGTAAATATTAGGCCTTTCATCAAAATTTATCGAATGAAAGACTGAATACATTGTTTCTCTCACTACCAGTTAGAAGGTACAAAAGAGAGAGCGTAAAAGCTGAAACCAAACCACATATTAAATTGTATAATCTAAGCATACACGTGGATGGAAGCCTAATAAAACTCTTTAGAGTAATAGAAAAAAATGTGTCTACTCTTCTCTTAAACCCCACCTATCTACCCAGCTCTTAATTTCAGTTATATTATATTTAAGTTCCAGTGTTTCTGCTTGATTCTTTTTGTAATTCCCTATTCTCTGTTAGAATTAATCATCATATGATCTAATTTGTGAACATATTAATACAATTATTTTAAAGACCACGTCTGACAACTCCAATATCTGAATAGCCTATATGCCTGTTTCTATTCCTTATTTTATCTCTTGCTTTTTGGACATATGGTTTTGCTTCCTGATATGCCTGCTAAGTTTTGATTAAATGCCAGGTGCTGTATGCAAATTATGGAACCAATACAAGTTCTGGATGATGATAATCTTCTTCCCTGAAAGATTTACTTTTGTTTTGACAGTTAGGGTACAAACTCCTTACTTCAGACCAGATTCAAAGCTATGCCACAGTTTTCTAAAAGTGTTAGTGTATTTTCAGTAGACCTCAACTCCTAGGGTTTAGCCATTTGGGTAACTCAACTGGAAGTGTGGGATGTCTACCCAGGTTCCTCCACTTCCAGTTGAGTTACCCAAATGGACCCATAATACTGTCATAAGCTCTGCTCAGGTTTTGAATTAGAGAACACTTCAAGGGAAAAGTGGTGCCAGACGTCAGGCCTACCAATCTGCACTCATCTTCTCAGCAAGATGCTTGGCTCCTTTTGTCCTTACTACCTAGATTGCTCTTTGATGCCTTCAAACAGATTTTTTAAAATATATATTTTGCCCAATTCTCTCATTTTTCTTGGTAGGAGGTTTGTTCCACCACAAGCTAGTTCACCATTACCAAAAACAGAAATCACTCTACTTTTTAAATCTGAATTGCCAAAAATTTGCCTAATTTGTTGATCTTCTCTAAGAAAGAACAAGCTATACAGTCTAATATGTTACTACTATACATTTCTCAAAAATAAAATATTGTATGGAACACATACTTCACCCAAGTGAAGTATGGAAATTAATACAGTTAATACATTTGAAAAACCTTGCTCACATTGACCTTTGAACATGTTTTGCTTATTAAAAACTAAAAGAATGTTCTCTCAGTGCATATGAATGATTTACTTTTATTTTTTAGAGAGATAATTTGTATTATTTCAATACTTTAAAGACCATAATGGACTTGTTGACTTTTTTGTGGTTGTTATTTAATGTTAAGAACAATCTCATTTCTTCTTATATCCTTTTAGAAGGCTGCCAGAAAACAAACACCTAAAAAACTATTTAATTTGCCATTTTAAATGATATGCTACCAAATTATAATAATTTTAAAGATAAGGTAACTATAAAGACTACAGGAATAATGCATGAATAGCTAAAATTCATTTATTATAAAATCTACGAACCCCTTTTAATGGTGTTTGTGGTAGTCAAGAAATGAAAAACTATCAATTACTTAGATACTGCAAGAACATTACATTATTTGCTTCATATCACCCATTTCCCCATTGGAAGCCCTTCAATAATTATTCCCAAAGCTATTTTATCTTTATAATTACTTTAACTATTAAGTCTATAGCTCATATGAAATTATCAATATTTCATTACTTTGTGAGTTGTGTAAGTCTTTTTTTTCTCTCTCTCTCTGTCTCACACACACACACACAAAACAATCTCAAAGGCCTGTACTTAATTTACATGTAAAAAACATGAGACAGAAATTACCATGACTTCATAAAATAATGTTGAAGGGCAAATAAAGAAATTTGAAAATGGGCATTTTTGTTCATAAATTGTTTCTTTATTGGTCAAACTAAAATGATAACTTTAGTAAATATTAATGATACCTTAAAGACAAAATATTTGGTTCATGTCGTGCTTCTGGCTTTGTGAAAATTTTTTTGTAACTCAGAGTTACAGAAAATAAAATAATTACCCTTCTTCACAATTCATAAAACCCCTATTTCTTCTTATAGATGAATGATTTGAGAATTAAACCAAGTCTTTCAGGAAGTGCAAAGGTTTAGTTTTAGAGTTTTCACTTGTAAAACAAGTGCCATTAGTTCTACCATTAGTAGAACTAACACCATTAGTCATGTTTATGAAGAACTCGGAGTATAGAACATTTATATACTTAGCAGTTTGTCCCAATGTCAGAGTAAATTTGGTTAAACACAAAGAGCTTATCTCCACTAAGCTAAGCTACATAATTTTAGCCTCTGTCTATAAGGCTGTGTTGCTAATATTTGTTTTCTTTACAATCTAATCTGAGTATTAAAAATTACTTAACACTCAGGTAATATGTTATTTTACAACATGCACCTAGATTAGGAAGAAATGATTAGCATTAAACATTACGTAGAAAAGGAAATTACAGTCAGAATAATTAAGGTCTCTAAGACCTTAGATGGCTGGTAGGGCTTAATCTTTCACTACTAAAAGCAGTTTTGAAGGGGGCATTCCTGCATAGCAGTGGGGTCAGTTTTATAGAAGAAATACAAAACTCAAGAGTTTATGCTAGAATCACGGTAAAAGGAATAATCTTCCTTTTGTTTCTACTATACCAACCAAAAAAAAAGTTATTACTGATTATCATTTCTTTTTTCCACTACATGTCTTTTTAAAAGCAAATTCCAGCATTACAGTACCAAGTCTTTGCTAATAAATAATCATGTCAGTTGTCACTCAATTATCACTTTCAACATTTAATCTTAATTATGTGCAGTACCTTGTTTTCTTTTCCTTTGAAGTACTTCATTGAATTTAAAACTTTTTTTTTTTTTTTTCCCCAAAGAAGAGTAAGTTGATACAAAATTGAGGCAGATATTAAATCAGGGGGAACCATTGATCAAGGATGCTTGGAATTCTTATGAATACAAATAGCCTATCAAGGTTAATGAGGTTCAACTTGAGTTTAGAAGAAGGGAAAAATGCACTTAGTATTTTCTATGTATATACTGATTTAAGGTCATAGGTACAATTTAAGAGGTAAATTATGCAAACTCAACATAGCTTCGATTTGGGTTTTTTAAAAGCTATTTTCACTGTTTTCTCCAGTGTAAAACAACTGCTTAAAATACATATTCTGGATCAACAAGAACTAATACAATTAGTGAGACAGAGCAAACAAAGGTCTCTTTAAATATTGACAACTCTTGCAGAAATTAATATGCTTTTAGAAATGATCGGACAGCAAATGTTAGCTTTTAAAAAAAACTATAGCACTCTTCTACAATATATTACTTCAGTCAACAAATATTAATTTTCTAATATGGGTAAGACATTGTATGAGGGTAAAAGGGGACACAGACATAAGACCTGGTTCTTGACCCATACCACTTTATGATCTACAAGGGGATATAAGTGTTTAATTCATAAGTGGCTCCCAGAATGCCACAAGTATGAATAACATCAATGCATATTGGAAAATGACAGAGAGCAAAATCTGTACACAGTAACATATCAAAAGAAAAGGTAAAGAGGAGACTGATCATCAGGATGGAAGTAGAGGAAAGGATTTCTAGAAAGACGAGAGATGTTAGTTAGTTCAACACACCCCAGGAAATAAAGACAGCCAATCTGGCTGAAATAAATAGGATCTCTGGTTACACGGATTCAGCTGAAGGGGAGAGAGGAGGACTTTACTAGAGCTATAAGCAAATAACCTTTAACCCATTGCCATTATGTCAATTCCAACTCCTAGCAACGCTATTGGGCAGAGTAGAACTGTCCCCCCGCCCCCCAATACGGTTTCCAAGGAGCAGCTGGTGAATTTGAACTGTTGACCTTTTGGTTAGCAGCCATAGCTCTTAACCACTGCACCACCAGGGCTCAAAATAACCTTTAAGCATTATTATTCTGATTCCGTGTTCACCAAGCAATGTTCTGGTTACTAATTCAGCTTTCCAAGTATCTAGCTGCAGAAACTTAGGAGGTTGGGGTCTTCATAGGAGAACGGTGTTTTAAAATCTGTACAGGACTCCCCAGAGCGTAAATCAATGAACTGGTGCTCTTTACACACTGCTCTCTTGTGGATTTAACTGTTAATTTGAGCCAGTCTCCTGGGTCATATGAATTATAGGACACAGAAAAAATTCAGATTTCCAGATGTGTAGACAAGACCTTGAAGCATGATAACTTCTTCACATTAAGGATATTAAGGCAGGATCTGTTTTGGTGACAGGGTAGTTGTCCTGCAGTCCCCTTTCAGCTTTATTTCAACCCTTTATGAAATTTTAAGAAAATACACCTAAAGTACTTTAAAAGAGTATAAGAAATGTTCCATAACTGCATTAGTGATACGGACAAAAGAATCGTTAGAAGGAAGTATTATTACTTGCAGTTGATATACTCCAAGAAAACTTGAGGGTGGAAAAGGTTTAGTATTTCGAGAAAAAAGACATTACAGGAAGAGTGAACAACTAGAACAAAGGCAAAAAGATAGAAATAAGAAAGGAAATTTATGAAAAAATTAGTTGTTTGACAAGATTGCATATGAGGTTCCTGTAGGAGAGTTGTGAGAAAGTGAACGCTAAAAAGAAAGACATTAATGACTGAACAACCTATAGGAAGAAATGTTACTATACACACATTCTTGGTCCTGACCAATAACCTCATTTTGTGCATCTTTTCCTATTCATATTTAGTCTCTGAAAAGCAGTTAAGGGATATCAATAACCATATTTTATAGAATATATAATGCAACACCACCTAATACTGTCTAAAAAAAAAAAGTTGCTAGCAAGTCAATTTCGACTCACGGTAGCTCCATGTATTGCACAATAGAACTGTATTCCATAGAATTTTCAAGCCTGTGACCTTTCAGAAGCAGATCTCCAGGCCTTTCTTCCAAGGTGCCTCTGGGTGGGTTCAAATCGCCAGTCTTTCAGTTAGTAGTTGAGCATTTAACCATTTGCACCACCCAGGGTTTAAAAATAAAGAGGCTGGACTCTATTCAATTAAGTTTCAATTAAATTTCCAACTTTTGTTGGTTACAACTGAAAGATCCATAACCTGTATCTCTCACAGTCTGCACTAGACATCAGTTTGAAAACATCTGGGGAATAAAGACATTCAAAGGGCCTCCGCCAGGTATGAAGAATAAAAGGAGCATAATCAGAAGTGTCACTAAATCTAAAACAACTGATATAAATTTAATCAATTATTTCATTGTTAAAAATAGTAAGAAAATCGATAAAAATGAAACTGGTTAATAGTAATTTCTTCCAGGGATGAACAATGTCATTTTATGACATCTTTTTCAATAGCAACTGGGGAAAAAAATCTTTCACCCACCAAAAGGAATTTGTCCCAAGAAGGGTGACAAACTCAAAGCAATAGCACTGCAGAATTTTCTGTATCAATTTTAGAATGTCAGCTGCACAGAAACAGGGAAGTTGGCCTGTTTTTCTGTTCATTGCTAATGTCACCAGCACCCAGAACAGTGCCTGGCATGTAACAGACAATCAATGTGTATTTGATGTAGGAGTAAACGTTCAACTTCAATGGGTTTCAACACCCAAATTCGTATGCCCAATCCAAACTAACCCAAGAAAATCAAATTTTTCCCTTAACCCATGTGAAAACATCAAAGGATTATTAAATTAAGGCAAGGGGAAAGTCAGGCTCCTTGAATGAGGCTATTAGAAGTAATTTAAAAATGCTGAAGTATTTGAGATTTGTTTCAACTTATTACACAAGTGGAAAATGAGGAAAAATAAGGAAAGAGGAAGAAAGAAGGGAAAGAGAACTAACATACAGTTATGAAGAGGTAGCAGAGGGATTTTTCTACCTTTGATAGTTATTAGGATAGTTTTTTAAAAAATACATAACTTCAGCAAAATACTCATATTTTAGCACTTTCATCAGCAGGATCAAGGGCTAAAATAACACCCATGAAGCATGCTTTAAGAGTTATGCAATTACCATTGCACTGAGAATATGTATGACAGGTATTTATTAAACATGTCGAGGGCTTTGTAGAAAGCATGTCAATATTTCATTATCCTTACAATCTGAATCTTGAACCAAATCCAAAAGACATTTTCTATTGATACTTTGAGAAGATGAAAGAGAAACTCAGACTAGAGTAACACTAAATATTTTCTTCAAGTTATTTAAAGTTAGATGCTTTTAACACCAATTTTCTCCTTCAATATAATTTAGAAAACTCTTCAAACATGGCAACCTATTACAGCTAGAACATAGCTTCATTAATAAAAACAGATACACAGGAGGACAGATGGGTATCAATATCCAAATGTGTCCTCTATATTTGATCTAATTCGCATAATTAGAATTGGAATTAAGCTATTTCCTTTCGGTGAAGTCCTTTCCTTCGCTTTGATTATTTTCTGATAATCACCCCATCTATGCCAGATAAGGAGCCCTGGTGATGTAGTGGTTAAGAGCTCAGCTGCTAACCAAAAGGTCACTAGTTCAAATCCACCAAGCTACTCCTTGGAATCCCTATGGGGCAGTTCTACTCTGTTCTGTAGGGTACTATGAGTCGGAACTGACTCGAGGGCACCTAAGAACAACAACAATATGCTAGATAAAGGGACAAGCAGAAAACAATAGCTGCATAGTTACACTTTATTCATGATTACCATGTCACTGATGTTTAGTACACAACTCTAAATTAATGGAAGCATCACAATTCTTCCTCATGCAGAATAGCTAGAGATTTGAAAACATTTTTGGCTCTAAAGAAGAAATACCAGTTAACACCTTTCTGCTGTGCCAGCTTCACCCCCAAAATCAATGATAATCCACTCTTCTCTCAGAGAAGATAAAGTTCACTTCTGTTTGAAAAAAAGGTGCAATTGTCACTAGAACAAAAATATTTTCAAGTTTAATAACAGTAAAATATATCATTATGAAATAATGGAGAAAAAGAGTCCAGGTTCCTGGCATTGGAGCCCCAAAGAAAGAGAAATGAATCCATAGGAATTTCTATATATAAATACTCATCAACATAATTTTACATTGTCTATATCCAAACAAGCTCATAAAAGAACACAATCTTTATGTTAAAATTTCATTAAGCAATTCTGTGAAACAAAACTGAAGTCCTACAAATATGGTTTAAAAAGAGCAGTCACCTCTACTTCAACTGCCAAATGTGCTCTCTCCTTGTCTTTTCGCTCCATGCACCGCTTCACTTCCTCTAACTCAGATGCCATTGCGTTGAAGTTCAGCTGCACTCTCAAATCTGACATCTGTTTCTCCAGATCCTGTTTTTCCCGCTCAACCCCTTGAAAGAGAAAATGTAAACTGCTAGAGGCTTGTTCTTTAGTCACAGTAGAATGTACCTTCAAATGGTACTGAGCCCTGATGTTTTCATATTCTAGCTAACACCATCCACTTATTGACACTGTCACTCAACTGATTTTTCAGACTTTGCAGTCTATTGTTTCAAGTCTCATACAGTTCAAAAATATATACATTACTGTGCCATCCAATATTATTCCATTTGGATACTAACAGTTAAAGTGTTATCTGATTTCTAGTACAATTCATTTCAGGAAAATCGTACACATGTTTTTAACTGTCTTCATATTCCTACATTCCTCCCAGCTCTAAAGTAGCAGAACTACAATAAGAAAATCTTCAACTAAGCTACTCCATCTAAATAAAGTTACTGAAGTTCACACAATGAAATGCTTTTCTTACAACATAAACAACAAGTGATGCTGATAAATCTCTAATAGTGTATGATTACCAACTTAATAATTCTTACTAATACTGGACACAACTATCTGGAATTGTAACACAGAACAATATAAATTGACTTAGTACTTAATTCAACATGAAACACTTGGATCTAGGACGCACACAGCACTATAATACCATCTTCTTCAAATACAAAGATAAATAAGACAAAAGCTCATCCTCAAAGAGCTTAAAGTCTAAGAATAGAGACAAGATATATAAAGTAAATCCTTGAGCCAAAGATGTTAACAACTGGAACCAAAAAACAAAATCCACTGCCATCAAGTCAATTCTGACATCCCATCAATTTAAAACTGCTATATTTCTAAAAAAGGAAAGAAAGGAGAGAAGGAAGGACAGAGGTAGGAAGGGAGGGACACAAGAAGAAAACACTACCCAATCAAATTTATAGATCATTCACAAGACACATCTCAACTTCAGAAATATTAAAAGTGTTCAAAACTGTACATCTTAGAATGGAAGACATATAGGCATATTAACCCGCATGATAACTGCACTGACAGATACATAAGCATTATACAGAAATAATACAAACAAGAGAGTGATTTACTTTATCTTGGTGAGAAACTGAAGTAGGAAGAATTCGGAACTCAGTTAGATTTAAAGAAGGAATACAAAAGTTCACCAAGCAAAGGAGATGAAGTTGAGTGCTATTTCAGGGAAAGGAAACAGCTAAAGCACAAGGGTGCAAAACTGTATTATAACACGAGAGTTCCTGACGGAGCAGGAGAAAAGTGTGGAGCAGAACTCAAATTCATGTAAAAAGACCAGACTTAATAGTCTGACTGAGACCAGAGAAACCCCTGAAGCCATGGCCCCTGGACGTTCTGTTAACCCAGAACTAAAACCATTCCTGAAGCTCACTCTTCAGACAAAGATTAGACTGGACTATAAAACATAAAATAATACTTGTTAAGAGTGTGCTTCTTAGTTCAAGTGACTACATGAGACAAAATGGGCAGCTCCTGTCCTGAAGCAGAATGAGAAGGCAGGAAGGGACAGGTACTGGTTGAATGGACACAAGAAATCCAGGGTGGAAAGGGGGAGTGTGCTGTCACATTATAGGGATCACAGATGATGTCACATAACAATATGTGTAAAAACTTTTGTATAAGAAATTAACTTGAGCTGTAAACTTTCACCTAAATCACAATTAAAAAAAAAACCGTATTATACATTTAGGTAACTGCAAACACAGTAGTTCTATGTAATTACATATATAACATAATGAAGAAAACAGGGAGAATCAACAGGGAGTTTATATCTTGCTAGGAGCTTAGAATTAAACCTATAGACCAAGGGCCAGTGAACTTTTTCTGCAAAGAGTCAGATAGTAAATATTTTAGGCCACATGGTCCTTGTCACAACTACCTAACTCTGCCGTGGTATCATGAAAGCAGCCAAAGACAGTGCATAAATGAATAGGAGTAGCCATGTTCCAATAAAAGTTACTTACACAAACAGGCGGTGAACTGGATTTGGCCCACGGTCTATACTATGCCCACCCTTAAAAGGTCTCAATCCTGAAAATATGCATCTTATCTTATATGTCAATTTATTTATTTTATAAATACATGTATATTATCTATTTTATATATATGCATATATGCTCATGTATGTGTGCATATAATGTCTCCATAGGATATACTTTTGATACATTTCGTAATATGTATCAGTGTGAATGTATATATATATATATAACATTATTATGATTTATATAAATATTATATAAAATACGGATATATATAATACATATGCATATGAATACATGTACATATACATATGCAAGGAGCCCTGGTGGCACAGTGGTTAAAGTGCTTGGCCTCTAACTAAAAGGTCAATGGTTCAAACCCACTAGCTGCTTTGCAAGAGAAAAGACCTGGTGATCTGCCCCTGTAAAGATTACAGCCTACAAAACGCTGTGGAGCAGTTTTATTTATCCTGTCATATAAACATATATTTACACTTCATACTACACACACATATATACATGGAGTGAGATATCTAATATATATATACATGTATACATACATACATGTATATGTATACGTTGTTGTTGGGTGCCATCAAGTTGATGCCAACTCACAACGACCCTGTGTATAAAAAAGCAAAACACTGCACTATCCTGCGCCATCTTCATGATCACTGGTATGCTGGAGTTCATTGTTTCCACTATTGTGTCAATCTATCTCATTGAGGGGTTCCTTCCTTTCTACTTGACCCACTACTTTACCAACCATGATGTACTTTTCTAGCGACTGGTCTTTCCAGATGATGCATCCAAAGCAAGTGAGCCAAAGTCTCACCATAATCACTTCTAAGGAGCACTGTGGTTGTTACTACATACACACACACACACACACACACACACACACACATATATACACACTTATATATAATGAAAGAGGTACCAAAATTGAAATATTTAAAACATGCAGTATAAATAGCATTACAAACACTCTCTTCCCACACCCAGAAGACTGTCTCCTATACTCCATTTTGGAAAACACTGGCTATAAACAGAGATGGGTCAGCATAGG